>JAVMKO010000008.1:51498164-52791080 GCA_032164245.1 Sternotherus odoratus | reverse complement strand
TGTATATGTAATTACTATAATTTCATGTGCCCACACAAATTACCAGCTGGATGTGTAACTTGTCACTTGTTTATGTAAATACCATGACCGCATGTGCAATTGAAACGACTGCATGAAAATAAGGTATGAATATGCACACATACTCCTCTGAAAATGTGGCCCTCCTGGTGCTTGGGTTTCTGCACATTTCCAAAATGTTTGATACTTATCCATATCTCTTGTGGTCTGTATAAATTTGACCAGTGATCTCAGACTAGCCTATCTTGCAGTGTTTCAGGATATTCTGTCCTTCTGATCCTAGTACCCACAAAATAATTTTCACCCATATTTGACCCCTTTACAGATGATGCTTTCAGTCTGAGAGAGAGAGAGAGAGAGAGAGAGAGAGAGAGAGAGAGAGAGAGAGAGAGAGAGAGAGAGAGAGCGCCTTCCTTCAGAACATACTACCTCTGCCTGATACTATTGACACAGATAGTGATGATGTTATTTGCACCCCCTTAACTATTTGATGAAAGTTCCCGAAAGTCTTTCCTAAATCCAACTAAATGAAAAACCTTCCACTTCAATGGCTCATTCATCCAGATGAAATTCTGCCTGCTACATGACTGAATGTATTCTCAATCAGAAAGTAGCAATCACCGAATACATCAATGGACAATGACAGTGGGGAGGGCATTGTTCTTCATTCTGCCCAATGGACCATGGCAAAACACCTCTTTTATATCTGATTGCTGCTGAAGGAGTCAGTGCTAAAAAAGCATCCCACTCAGCCACTCTTTTAAAAACACCGCCACCACTTTTTCAAAATGATTGAAAACTCAGACTTCAGCCAGGCCCCGCCCTATAAGAGAATTAATGTAAAGTTTCTTTTGCTCATATTGTTCTGTGTTTTCTTTATTCTGGACCTGATCTGTATTCATAGAGTCAGGCCTGTCTTCAAGGGGAGATTTGTCTATCAGAAGAACATAGGATGATGCCTCAAATACTTTTACTAGTCTTAGTGCTTCCTGAACAAGTCCAGAAAATATAAATATATGTTTTTTTGTTCCAATCTTTTGTCAGCATCTAAACCTTTGGATCATTGCCCATTACTAATACAGATGGAGCTCTGTGTTTCAAGCTCTCCAAATTATGACCCACCAGTCCAGTCATAACTGGTTATAGAGGTAGAAGGGGATTAGACAGATATGAACACATGATGCTCACATAAATTGTCAAAAGTCCGTCACTCATTTTAGCCTCAACATTACCTACATTCTACACAATTCTGAGAGCTTGTCGCTTTCACAGTTATAATTATTTACATCAGAAATAAAGATTAACAAACTGAAACTAGAGAGTAATTTATGCCAAAGGGATGGACACACATACACACACACACACACCATTTTAATTTTCTTGCATGCATCACTTCTGTGTGCCCCTCATTTTGAGTCTTTAACCTACATTGTAACCCAAAATGAGGCTTGGCATGTGAAGAGGTACGAAGACATATCTGAGATTAGAATCTTATCCTTCTGGCCCTATTCAGTCATTTTTCTGCACAGTACTCCAGGTAGGCAGTGAAGTTGGAATAATTCCAATAATTTATCCAGTCCTCAAAGGCTATGTCCTGGATGCAGTTATGTATCCAAAATGGTCCGGGCTTTAATTGAGATATACCAGTTTATACCAGTTGATGATCTATCTCTAGACAGACAGGAGAATAAACCCCAAATATTAAATTTTTATCTCGATTCCCCCCATACTTTCCTAACCACAATGGTGTATCTGAAAATCTGCACCAAGATGATATGAAAGCATTGTCACATTAGCAACTCTTGTATTTAGCAGTGATTCTAAAAGTAATGAAAAGATTATACCTGGTCACTGACATTACTTTAATCAGAGTTTTCAAGTTTTATAGATTGGAATTCAAGGCAGTTAATCTCCAGTGCAATATCATCATGTTATATATTAATAATAATAATAAAAAGAAGTGTTCCTCCTTTGCTTCTGCAGCTTACTTTTTTGGCTGAATCACTTGCTTCACATGAATTATGCAGCTCTCACTGCCATATGGAAGGAGGCAATAGCTACCAAAGGATTATTGCTTCTGGAGCTACAGGCAAAATACATTTTTAAGGTGTTTTTCTTCTTTGATGGGGGATGCAGGGTGGAAGCGTATTTTTGACACCCAACCATTGCAAACTTAATTGTAACTCGTGGTCATTTTATTTCCTAAAATGCATTTTAAAAAGAAAACAGAAACTGGAAATTAAACTGTTTACAGTGGCACAAATAAAAGGATAGAGGATAGAAAAAAAGAGGGGAAGAGGAAGATAGAGAACAGATGAAACATGAAGAAGTATTAACAGCTACAGACCCTCCACTGGTGTAAGTCTGTGCAGCTCCAGTGAACAATGTAATGGACGTTCTGGCCCTCTTTTTTTTCTTCTTTTTTCCCCCCACCCCTAACTCACCTTAGGTCAAAACTGAGAAGTGACATGTTCTGCAGAAAGCTCAAAGCTTGGCTGTGGTGCAAACTCAATGTCTGGCTCACAGCTGACACAGTTTGTGGCTACTGCCTTGCTTGGCAAAATGTTTTAGGGAATAACCTTCGGAACTACAGTTAATGGAGCAAGCTAATACACTTAAGAAAAGTCACATACATGCTGCTGACATAGATTTCCTAGACTGTGTTTGAAGTATGCTAATATATATGAATAAATATTGCACTGATTTACCTAAATAGAGATAGTAATTGATCAAATATGAATAAATGTAGTCATTTACATGGCCTTTCTGGTCCAAGTTATCCTCATAAGTTTAAATCAGATTTATCTTTTAAATTATGGAGTGCTTAGCACAAGCTGTAATGCTGGGCCACTGCACACAGATAATATTTACCTAAGGAAACCCCCAAAAGAACAAAAACTCATAACTAGACCTATCCCTGCAACCCTTCTACCCTCTCCCCAACCCCATACTAAATGTTTAGTATATTTAATTTTTTATTTTATTCTCCCGCTGGGGTGGATGAAAAAAGTTATCTTAAGTGCACAGTAAAAATTAAATTAGCACACAGATTTCTTTCTCCTGCTTCCCTTCCTTTCAAGTACTTTACATTCTCTCTCTTCTCCCTCCTCTACCCTGCACTTCCAATAGCTAAGATTCCCCAGCAACCATGGGCAGTTTGATATTTAATGGCCAAATTCTGCTCTCAAATGCATGTATGCAGTTCTCACTAATCTTAACGGAAGCTATACACATGCATCTGAGAACAAAATGTGGCCATAAGATTATCAGGAGAAAGTGTTCACAACTTCCAAACAAACAAACACAGTCACAGTAATTCATTAAATAATAAAAGTGACTATTTCGGTATTTACCGGTATGTTTTTTTAACATTCCTTTTTGTTCATCTGCACCATAGGCATGATACCTAACTTAGTGTCAAAGAAAAACAGAGAACTGCAAAATTAGTCTATTCCCATGTGCAGTTCTAAAATGCACTACAGAATTGTGAAGCAGTGGACCAAAAGGTTAATGTTTTACTATAGGGACTCATGGTGACCTACTTACTCACATTAATAAACAGTTACTATGACTCCAGTGAGACAACTTGTGAGAGTAAATCCCACCAATATGAACAAGGAGTTCACAATCAAACCAACAGTGTTTTGAGCTATCGATGCAACATACCACAAATAATAGAAGAGTGCTTCATACAAGTACAGCCTGATTCTGATCTTGATCATACCAGGCTAAATCTGGAATAACCCCACCTGCATAAATTAAAGGAACCTCAGTCTTATTTAAATGCATCTCTCATCTGAAGGGGATAGATCATCATTTTCTGCCCTCCTTCATTTTTCTGTTGCAAGAATGAAGATCATTCCTGTGAAAGGTATATATGAAGCTTCCCAAACCACTATCTAAACCAGGGTAGTCAATAGGCATGCACCAACTCCAGACTGCCAAATGCTTTTCAACGGACCCCTAAATCATTTGATTTACTTGTTGTTACGTTTATTTTCTTTAGAGTCTGGATCTTGACTATACCTTGACCAAGAAATTTGTACCGTGACAAAAAATAATGGACTATCCCTGATCTAAACCTTCAGAAGATAAATCTATTCTTATGAAAAAATATTATAACATGAGCAAGTGCAAACTAGGGTTAAGAGTAAAAAAAGGTTAAAAATAAAAATGGCAACCAAAATGAAAATCTGATGAGCCCTTGGGAGATTGTCTGTTACGCAGAGTCCTTTAATTACAGGATATATTGTGTCCTGGGAATCTGGGCAACAAAACTAGAAGAGTATACAGAAGACATTTCAAATAACCAAAGGCTCAGTCCTACATTCTGAGTACCCAGAAATCTCGTTTAAGTTGATAAATGAAGAATTAGACCCAAAGAGGAAAAAAGAGCATGGAAAAGAAAAACAGAAAAGATAACCTCTGGTAATTCATCCTTTGTGATAAGAAAAAGCTCCAATTACAATCATAAAAGCCCTAATTACAGAAAAAGCACTTATTACTTTGTAAGTCCGTGATCTGATGGGTTAACTGTCCATCCACTGCACTCAGTCTTACTTGTCTATTTATAATGCTGTTTAAATATGTACTCAGTAATTTTGCCTGGTGCTGTATTGTTGTTGCTTGCATTTGAAACAATCCAAAATACAATAAAAAGTCTGATGAAAGGGCAAGAAATAACCTTTCATGACAACATCTTGGCCATATGTGATTTGTTTCCTGAAATTGAGGTCCTAAGTGACAATTCCGTTCTTGACCTTGTATTCATTCCAGGTTTTAAGTCTGTTCTTGTAATGAGTTGTCATGCCTTGGTCTCTCATATTGTGGCATGTCATTATCTCTTTCTAGAACTTTTCTTTTCTTTTTATGATGCATTAGGACTCACTCCTCCAATTCAGTCTGTTGTTATCTGTTGCCAATCACTTTTCCCCCCAAGGTATGTTCTCTTTACACTACCACTTTCAGCTAACAAGGTGAAATGACAGCTGAGGGTTTTTTTCCTTTCTTGATATGAAGTTGTAGGAAATAGAGCTCATTTATAGACTAGACAGACCACATGGATATGAAAATATTACCAAAATGCAAGGGAGGTCAAAAATGTGACACGTTTCACATATTTAGGCTTGAAAAATAAACATGTAAAAATGAGGCTATGCCTGCACAAAATATGACATATCACAAGCTAAAGATGTAGTCTTTGAAACTGGAATTTGAAATTTTAAGTGACTTATTTCCTGAATTACATTCAAACACAGTTATCTTATATACTTACAGATATTTAGGGGGTATTTAGGGATTGTAGCGCAGTGATGACTGATGGATGCAGCGTCTCCTGATGGTCATCTGTGAATTAGCTGTTCACCAGCCTTAGAGCAGCCTCTGTTAGCCGATGTCTTGCTTGCCACTGGTACCTGTGCCCCTTTTCCTGGGTCTGCTGTCCTGTGGCACTGCCCCTTTATCTCAGGGTTCTGCCCCCAGCAGTAACCCACAATCTGGGTCTCCCCTCCCAGGGGAACCCCCAACCGTCTATCCCCACCTTGCCTCAGTGGCTACTGCTAGTCAGCCCATCTAGCCCCTGTTCACTGGGGCAGACTGCAGTCTGTAAACCACCCATCACTGGCAAGTGGGGTTTGGACCTGCTGCTTCCGGCAACCTATTGCCAGGCTTGAGCTCCCCAGTTCCTCTTGCCTTTCCCCAACACTACCCTACTTCTGGTACCCTTAGCTCCCAGGCAGCCAGGTCCTTCTCCCTTCAAAGCTGGAGAGAGACTCACTCAGCTCCCGGCTCTTTTATAGGGCCAGCTGCAGCCTGATTGGAGCATGGTCCCAGCTGAGGCTATTTCCCTATCAGTCTAGGTTTGCTGCTTTCACTCCTTTTCCCCCCAGCCACAGCCCTCCCCAGAGGTGCTTTTATTATGGCTCCACAGGGCAGCCATCTCCCAGGCAGGGCCGGCAACAGAAATTTGGGGGCCCCCTATTCTGATAGTTTGGGGGCCCCCCCAGCCCAGCCGGAGCTCCCCCCCCACCCCCAGCTGACAGCGCCTGGGGGAGGAAGCCCAACCGCCCCCCCGCAGCTGGTGCTCCCCCCCCCCAGCCGGCACTCCCCCCCAGCTGACAGCTGGCGGGAGCGAGAGAGCGGCGTGAACCGCCCTTGCTGCTCCCCCCCCCCCCCCCCCCCCCCACTGCGCCGCTGTGGCCGGCCGGGCTCCCTGCTCCGGCCAGGCTCCCTGCTCCGGCCAGGGACTCGCGCACTCGTCCGGGGGAGAGCCGCGCCAGATGACTACGGGTAGAGCTGTGCCGGGGCCCCCCTAAAGTCCGGGGCCCAGTACAGTTCTACCCATAGTACCCCCCTGTCGCTGGCCCTGCTCCCAGGGCTGTTTTAATCCCTTCAGGGCCAGGGCGGGCTGACCGCCCTGCTACTGGGATACATATCAAGCAATTTACATAACCTTTTGTACAGAAAGTTTAGTATTTTAACTGTAGAGATTAATATATGTCTGTCCTGCATGAAGATTTCCCATTGAAACAGCTGAAGGTAGAATATTATCCTTATTTGTTAAGAAGTATTCTAAGAAAGAGGTAGCATGTGACAGATGTACATTTGTTAAGAGATGAGGATTAAATAATACCCCAGTAGTAACAGAGTTACTGTTGATTTGGGTCCAAATTTCAACTGGATTAACAGTTAGCTCTTACCATGAACTAGCAGAATGATGGTAAGAAACGTACCAGTCACCGCAATATGGACAAGATCATGACCAGCCCTAATAAAGCCATGCAGATGCATAAGAGAAACACACACACAACCACTCCCTGGCCTCCCTGGACCTTCAAGCACAATGGGGAAGAGAGGACATGACTCAGACCCAATACTTCCTCCCCACAACAGATAGACTTGACGGAGAACAGTTAACTTCTCTTCTCTTCGCTGTGTGATACTGACAAGGGATACAGCAGAACTGGAGAACAAATTGCAGCAACTGCAAACATTTTTCCATGATCTCGGGTTGGAAGTGAATACGTCAAAGATGAAGTGGATGCAGAATGAGCATTGTGCAGAAGGAATCATCGCTAAATGGGAAAGAAATCGAGGAGGTCAACAAATATATTTACCTGGGTCAGTGGCTGAGCAGAGACAACTCATTCGAAGGGGAATGCAGTAGGAGAAAGGTGGGGTGGGCAAGTTTGAACAAAATAAAGACAGCTCCAGCGGATGATGAACTGTCCATGAAGAAAAGCAAAGAACCATTTAACTCCACTGTTCTGCCAGCAATGATATACGGCGCGGAAAGCTGGTCAACGATGAAAGCAGAGGAAGAGAAATTTGCTGTCACCTAGAGAGCAATGGAAAGGCAAACGTGCGAGATATTACTCCATGATCATTGTGATAGAGGAAGGTCAGGGAGCTGTGGCAGAGTGCTTGAGGGGAGATATATCAGCTCCAGGTTCATTAGGGCGTGGCTCCCTGTAGACTAGGGAAGCAGGCAGCAGGTTAATTAGGAGCACCTGCTGTCAATTAAGGCCTTAATAAAAACCCCTGCCTCAGGCAGACAGGTGTGGGTGTTTGGAAGGAGTTTGGAGGTGTTGGAGCAGAGAGCAGTTTGGAGGTGTTGGAGCAGAGAGCAGTTTGGAGGTGTTGGAGTGGAGAGAGTTTGCAGAAGTGCTGCGGTGAGCTAAGAAAGACCCAGACCCTAAGTAAAGGAACACCTGGTTTGTGTAGAGAGAGGGCAGGAAGCCCCCCCCCCCTTCCCCAAGCTGAAGAGTAGGAGAGGGAAGTACTCCAGGAGAAGGAGTAGCCAATCCCAGTGGTTTACCGCTATCCTTAGGGCCCCTGGGCTGGGACCCGGAGTAGAGGGCGGGCCCGGGTCCCTCCCTCTCCCCTTCTCCCCTCTAGGATACTAGTGGGACAGTTAATACTTTGTTCAGAGGCAAGAAAAAGGCTCCCTGAATTCCCCCTACAAGAAGAGAAAGCCCAGGACCCATCAATATCGTGGGAGTAATTTGCCACATCATATACCAAACCAGGAAATCAGAAGGTGTATGCAAAGCGCAGATGGGCGTGTCATGTAGTCCGCAGACAAGACCAGAGGTGAACAATCTGCATCAGTGACTGGATCGCAGAAACTACAAGTGACCACTGGGCAGACCAAAAACGTGCTGAGCCAATCCATGACAAAACTCTTTGGCCAGAAATGGAAAGAACGTGCTCGCAACAAAACAGAATGACATAACGTTGATTTGCATTCGTGGAGGGATGGATGAGGACAAGGCGGACAAAGGTAACAACAGATAGACAAGGAAGTGATAAAGAGGCTGCGGGAAGCAAGCAGACCCTCTCTGGCTCCGAGAGGGATGGGGATTTAGCCCCTTTCATGAGCATTAACTAAAGCTGCCTTTTGCCCAACTTGTCACTACTGAACCCTGTAGTTTGTATTTACTTAGTCATACATGTATTTACTTAGTCATACACAGCCTTTCACAGTATGCTCTTCTATAATAATTGGCTCTTTACATGTGGGAGAGACCACCAGCTGCAAGGCAGCCCTTTTGCAGATTACAGCTGTAGGTTGCACTTCCTTCCCTTCCCGATGGCAAGAATTTTGACCCCTCTCAGAGCCAGAGAGATTTGTGTATCAGACAGCCCGAGGATCTCATTGCCAATGCCTGATTTTTTGTGTGTTCTGTCTTTTGTTGTGTCCTGTGTTGGTATTAAAATTCCAGAATTTAAGGGATCCACTGCCTATGTTTCAAATCCACAGATCCTCACTAGGGGCATATTTCATTCTCATTGATCGTGTGATTGCTCTAATGATATGCTTATGGGAAGTGCATATTATACATAGGATATGTTATATTATTATTTCAAACAAAACCATTCACAGTCCCGATCTTGCAGTTACACACATGAGGAATCCCAATGACTTGAAAAGCATTTTAAAGTATCAGGGCCAAATTTAAGCTTGGTGTAAATTGGTGCAGTTCCACTAAAGTCAGCTCAGTTGTATCTGCTTGTACCTGGAATGAATTTTGCCCAGCTGTTCCAAAGTCTCATTTAAGGACTGTTGAATATATAAGTATATATGTAGGGCCCTATCCTGTGCTTACGTGAGTAAAGAGAGTAAAGATTTGCAGGATTGGGCCTGAGTATGTAATGATGCAGTTTATTGACCAAATTCCTTGCACAGAGAAGTAATATGCAACTCCAATGGGAGGCCCACACTGCAAACCCTTAACTGCATGAAGCAAATAGTGCTATTCACATGAATAAAGGTTTGGGAGAGGAGGTCAACCTGGAGGCAGTGGAAATGGCACGTCTGTATCAGAAGGCAGAATTTAGCACTTCATAGTTATTTTATTTTGATGGATTACATTGCTGTAGATGGATTTATTAAAGAATTTGGTGGTAGAGCAATGTTCATTTGCAATGGGAAGATTTTGAAAGGATCCAAAGAAGGCAAGCAAGTAAAAGTGAGTTATTGTCATTGCAAATATTAGAAACATAATAGGTCAGAGCCTCTGCTGCTGTAAAGTGGCATAGCTCCATTGGCTTCAATGCAGTTATTCCAATTTACACCAGTCAAGGATCTGGCTCTTACTCACCAGATTTTGTACATCCTCATTTAACACAAATTTAGAAGAATTATTTAAAACAAAGAAGGGACGTTTTCTGAATTATAGAACAATTTGGCTGAGTTGTAGCTGAAAAACTGGCACCAGAGCCAAGTTTTTTTTTTCCAATGAAGGTTTTCAAATCATCATCTTAAATGAGGACTACATTACCTACAAATGTGCTAATTTAATGGATAATTTAATCTTAAATATGCAAAGTACTGCAGTGCTATGGATCAAAAAATCCCCAAAGACTCGGGTATTTCTTTTTAAAACAGATTCAATGATTCCAAGGCCAGAATGGATGATTGTGACCATCCAGTCTGACCTCCTGTGTGACAAAAGCCTTAGAACTTCCCAAAAATAATTCCTACAGCACAGCTTTTAGAAATGCATCCAGTTTTGATTTAATAATTAGCAGTGATGGAGAATCCACCTCGACCCTTGGTAAATTGTTCCAATGGATAATTACTCTCAGCATTAAAACTCTATACCTTATTTATAGTCTGAGTTTGTCTAGTTTCAACTTCCAGCCATTGGATCACATCATACCTTTCTCTGCTAAATGGAAGAGCCCATTATTAAATATTTTTCTCTATGTAGATACTTATAGACTGTAATCAAATCATCCCCCATAAACTTGTCATTGTTAAGCTACGTAGATTGAGTTCTTTGAGCCTATCACTATATGGCATGTTTTCTAATCTTTTAGTCATTTTCGTGCCTCTTCTCTGCACTCTCTCCAGTTCATCAACATCCTTCTTGAACTGTGAACAACAGAAGTGGACACAAAAAAGAGGTAATATAATGTTCCTATTCCTGCTTGGGATTCCCGTTTATACACATCAGGATTGCATTAGCTCTTTTGGCCACAGCACTGCAAAGGAAAATTATGTTCAGCTGATTAAACGAGGTGTCCTTGTGGCACCTTAGAGACTAACAAATGTATTTTGGCATAAGCTGTCATGGGCTAAAACCCACTTCATCAGATGCATGGAGTGAAAAAAGACAGGAGCAGGTATAAATACATGAAAAGATGCGAGTTGCCTTTCCATGTGTGAGGTAAGTCTAACGAGACAATTCAATTGACAGCAGGATACCAAGGGAGGAAAAATAACTTTTGAAGTAGTAATGAGAATGGCCCATTTTAGACAGCTGACAAGAAGGTGTAAGTCACAGGAGGAGGAAATTAGTATTGTGGAAATTAGATTTAAGTTTTGTAATGACCCAACACTCCCAGTCTTTATTCAGGTCTAATCTGATGGTGTTCAGTTTGCAAATTACTTCCAGTTCTGCAGTTTCACATTGGAGTCTGTTTATGAAATTTTCAAACTGGACATCATCAGATTAAGCCTGAATAAAGAAAGCTAACAAAAGTTTATGCCCAGATAAACGTGTTAGTCTCGAAGGTGCCACAAGGACTCCTTGTTGCTTTTGCTGATACAGACTAACACGGCTACTACTCTGAAACCATTAAGCTGATTGTTCATCATGACCTCTTTTTCAGAGTCACTGCTTCTCTGGAATAAGATCCCCATTCTGTTCATATAGCCTACATTCTTCGTTTCTAGCGGTGTATATTTACATTTAGCTGAATTAAAATGCACATTGGTTTTTTGCACCCAGTTTACCAAGTGATCCAGATCACTCAATCAATGAATTGTTCATTATTTACCACTCTCCAATGTCTGTGTCATCTGAAAACTATAAGTGGTGATTCTAGGTTTTCTTCCAGGTCACTGATATAAATGTTAAATAGCAAAGGGTCAAGAACCAATCCCTGCAGCAGTTCACTAGAAACACTCCTGCTTGATGACAATTCCCCATTTACAATTACATTTTGAGACCTATCAGCCAGCTTTTAATCCACTTAATGTTGCCATGTTAATTTGATATCATTCTAGTTTTTTAAGCAAAATGTTGCGCAGTTCCAAGTCAAACACTCAGAAAAATCTAAGTATATTATGTCATCCTATTACCTTTATCAACCAAACTTGTAATCTCATCAAGAAATATAACAGGTTAGTTTGTATGAATCTATTTTCCATAAACCCACATTGATTTGCATTAATTATATTACCCTCTTTTAATTCTTTATTAATTGAGTCCCGTATTAGCCAAACCATTATCTTGTCCCAGATCAATAATTGGCTGGCAGGCCTATAATATCCTGGGACTTCCTGTTCCCTTTTAAAAAATTGGCACACTATCTTTCTTCAGTCTTACGGAACTTTCCCAGTGCTCCAAACTTAATGAAAATCAATATTAATAGTCCTGCAGGTTCCTCCTCAGACAGCTCTTTTAAAACTCTTGGATGCAAGTTATCTGGACTTGCTGATTTTAAAGGTCTTTTAGTTGCTTCTGATTAGTATCCTCTAGAGATACTAGTGGAATGGGAAAAGTGTTATCACCCTATAATCAGATTGCGTCATCTATTTTTCCCCAATTCAGAAGTATTTATTTAACACTTCTTCCATTTCTGCTTTATTACTGATAAGTCTATTTCCACCTAGTAATGAACCAATATCCTTGTCAGAATACATTTTGTTTCTAATATTTTTTTAAAAAAACTGTTTTATTGTCCTTAACTCTGCTGGCTATGGATTTGTCCTAATATCCCTTTAGTTCTCTTATTAATTTTCTACAATTCCTAACTTCTGATTTATATTCATTACTATCACCTTCCCCTTTCTTCCATTTGCCATATATTATATGCACTCTAAACCATGTCAGTTTTTTAATCATCATAGCCATCTTCCTCAATTGTGTGTTCGTGGCTTTCTGGGCACCTGGTAAGCAGTTCTTAAATTATTCCCAATTATCAATTATATTTTTCTAATTAAATTCTTCCTTCCTGCTGATTTGGTTCACAATTGGTTTCAGCTTTGTGAAACTGGCCCTATTAAAACACCGTGTGTGTGTGTGTGTGTGTGTGTGTGTGTGTGTGTGTGTGTGTGTGTGTGTATATATATATATATATATATATATATATATATATATATATATCTTGGCTGGACTTTATTCTACTTGCACTTTATAGACATGATCAATTCATGATTATTTGTACCTAAGATACCATTAATTTTTAGTTCTGTGATCAGTCCCTCTTTATCTGTTTGTACAAGGTCTAGTAATGAATTCCCCTGTGTTGGCTACAACACTTCTTGAGTTGGACAATCTATGATGTTTAGATATTCCAAGAATGTTTTAGTATTGGCAGCATTAGACCTCCAGCATATATCATGCAAATTCAAGTCCCCATGATCACGTAGATTTTTTCCCTAGACATTGAAGTCAAGTGTATAAGGGGACAGTCATCCTGCTCCGTAGTGTGATTTGGTGGCCTAGAATTGACAACAGTTAATACCCCCATCTTGTGATTTGTTTGTTAGGACCTTAATCCATATGCATTCAAGATAATTTTCTTCTGAGTTATCAGTGACTTGGAAACATATAATACCATTTATGATAGAATGCCGTTCCCCATCCCCTTTGCCCACTCGAACCCTCCTAAATGGTTTATAACCACGGATTTTAACATTCCAGTCAATCAAATCATTCCACCAGGTTTCAGTAATACCAACAAAATCAAATTTATGCTCATCAATGAGCAATTCCAGTTCCTCTTGTTTTAATCCAAGCCACTAGGACTACTTTATAAACAATTCAAAAATTTCTTCTCTTCATGTCCTTTGGTTCCTTGATTAATTTTCTTCTAAAAAAGAACAAAATTATTTTGAAGAGTTGAGTGCTCATATCTTCCCTTTTTAAATCCTTTTTAACAATAATATTCAAACTTAAAATCCTAGGAAGCCAATATACTCTAGTTGACATCCAACCAAACAAAATGAAAAAATAAAACCTTTCCTATATTGATCCATGACTGAAAAAATACTATTCTTTTCTGTCACTATAAAAAGCCTATAATATTAAACTATTTTTATTGTATTATGTATTGGCCTCATTTTGATGTACTTTTTGAGCAACAATGTTAGTGCATGACTAAATTGCAAAACCCCAATAATGCTCTCTTCTTCGGTATGCGTTCTCAGGAGTAATGATTAGTCCACAAAAAATCATTATCCTGTTATTGATAGTTTGTCAATATAGTTGACAAACTTAAAGAACATATGTAAAGTGCTTATGCGTCTGATGATAAAACCCACTATATTTTAATCACTTGGCAATGCAGTATAATAGACCAGAGGAAGGTTAAACATCATCTGAGTAATATGGTGGTAGGTTTATGACCCTGACCTTTACACTAATGGAGGCTACTGCCTCAATAAAGATATTCTGCTATCAGGATTTGATATTTTGTATCCAGAAGCAGCTTTGCTGGCCAGTTGAGAAGTAATGTTTGTAGAAACAACAGAAACTAATTCATGTTTCAGACATTGAAGAGGCAAAGGGTGCTGAGTGATGATCAATGGGAAGTTCCAAGGAGAGCAAGCAGAGGAAAAGGGAGAAAGTTTTCAATTCTGTCCAGCTGAGATGAAGATAGTTGAACACTGGAATTTTGTTTAGTCACATGTTCAATTTTATGAGGACTGTGTCTCATTTTAGAATAGAAGTCATAAAATAGAAAATAATGTAATATACATTTCAGAATCTGAGATCCCTTCTCCAGGGATGATGCAATGTAATAACTGAAAACTCGTAGTTCAGGTTTAAGAGAGTGATCAGTGTTTGGGCTCAAAGCCACATCAGATCTAGAGCTTAAATTATTAGATACTGAAATCTCAAGAGTTTATCTTGAAAAATCACCAGCCTTCAGGAGGCAAAACATTTATGAATTGAGTTGATTTTATAAGATTTCTGCCCTACTGGATAGTAGAAATTTGTGACAGCCACTCGTCCAGTGAGTTTTCTGCCATCATAGTTTTCTTCCATGTACTTTGTAGTAGATTTTATCCCAAACGAACTGGGAGATAGGTCCCTTATAGTTTTATGTCAAAACTAATTTTGTAATCTGAGCTAAAATTAAAACTGTAGGAAATGGCTTGGATCTAAGGATTACAAGTACAGAACAGGTTGTTACAAGGAGAAGGGATGTAAATTGTTCTCATTCCACTGGACCTGGCCAGCCATAAATTTTTAATTGCTGCATAGACATACCTTTAGAGTTCTTTTATGTTAGTAAATATTGATGCAGAACAATAGTAATGTCATTTTCATGGGAGGTCTCAATACCACCTTAGCTCCAGTGACCACATAAAAGAGGGGGAAGCTTAGATCATCTGGTATCAGATTCACACACATTGTAGACAAGATCAATTTGTCCTTGGTGATTGGAGATACAAACACATGCATAGGCGTCGACTTCGTGGGTGCTCCAGGGCTGGTTAGCTAAGTTGATGGCACTGCACTTTCCTGTCGACTCCAGTATTCCAACTCCATAAGAAGAGTAAGGTAAGTCATTGGAAGAGCACTTCCGGTACCAACCCAGCATGATGTAGACATTGCGGTAAGTTGACCTAAGCTACGTCAACTTCAGTTATGTTATTCATGTAACTGAAGTAATATAACTTAGGTTAACTTACCGCGGTAGCATAGACAAGGCCTAAGAAGGTAGTCGACCTAAGTTACGTTAGTTAAGTTATGCAAGTTATGTAACTTGAGTTGAAGTAACTTAGGTCGACTTACAGCAGTGTCTACACCACACTGTCAACAGGAGACACTCTCCCATCAACATAGCTTCCACCTCTCAGAGGAAGTGAAGTACTGAAGTTAATGGGAGAGCGCTCTGCCATTGATTTTCGTGTCTTCACTAGACCTGCTAAATCAATGCCCACTGCATCGATCACAGCAGCGCTGACTTAGGGCTGGTCTTCACTAGGAGGGTAGATCAGCTGTAGATACGCAAATTCAGCTACGTTAACAACGTAGCTGAATTTGTGTATCAACAGCCGACTTACCTCATGGCAGCGGCAGTCGGCGGTGTGCTTCCCCATCGACTCCAGCTTCTGCCTTTTGGCAAGCTGGAGTTCCAGAGTCGACGGGGGCGCCGCTGGCGATCGATTTATCGCGTCTTGACGAGAAGCGATAAATCGATCACCAAAAGATCGATCTCTGCCAGCTTTAGTGAAGACAAGCCCTTAGTAGTGAACACAATCTCTATTTTCAGGTGTTCAATTGAAGATGCCTTTGGTGTTAATTTTTCAGAACAGCTGAGCATTCACATCACCCATTTACTTCATCTGGAGTAGTGAGTGCCCAGCACTTCTGAAAGTCTGGCCCTGGGCACGCAAAAATGGGTTCCCAAAAATTAGACACTAATTTTGAAAATGTCAGCAATACTCTATTCTGAATTAAAACTATTTAGCTGATTTATTGTCCATTTTTCTTTCTTCTCACAGAGGCTCCTATGACATTCTAAAAAGCAGCCACAACAACAGCCATTCATAAAATGCTTTATCATGCCAAAGCATTTCAATGTACTTTACAGAAGTGCTATTATGCAATACTTTAATAATACAGTCTGCAACTGTAAACCAATCATTTCAAGGAAAGGGACAATAAGTGAGTCTTCAGTTTTGATTTGAAGTGTGAAAAAATGGCAGTATCCCTGACGTCTTTGGACAGTGAGTCCCAGAGAACAATTGTTCATGCAGCAGCCACTCATTTCATGACACTTTTAAGATCTGCTAAGACAAGTAGGCCAGAATTAGCTGGCCTTAACTGCTACTAGAGGGTATATGCCAAACTCATGCTCTAAAGGAGAGGATTTGTATCTCAGATGACGTATTACAGAGCTATCTTACTCTGCATTATACATTGTTTTGGTGCTCTCACTCGGCATGCAAGAAATTAAAATCAGCAGAGGCCTCGCAGCCTTGTTCTTATCAACTAATGCCCTAAAAAGAAGTGCAGGCCTTTACCAGCTAGGATATCATTACATTGCAATATATAGCACTTTGTTTGCAGAATTTCACAAAGGGACTAGCAACATGTGAATTTTCCCTTTTGAAATTTTTTTACAAAAGCCATCTCTGTACAAGTGTTGCCTTTAGAAAAGTCATAACAATAATAATAAATAATAGCTTTACAAGATAATTGGTACAATTTGGAGCTGGGTTAGGCAGTGTGTGTGGTGTATGAATCACTGCAATCTTTCAATGTCTAAATTATTTTTATTTTTTGTATAAATTATTATTGTGAAGAACATGAGTGTAAGAATAAAATGTGTTTTAATGTTGAAAGACAAAATAAATAAGGAAAAGATACACATCTTGAATCTTCCCTCATTTACATCAGTGATCTTTACAAAGCTTTGATCTTCAATGGGGCTATTCACCCTGGTTTTAGGGAGCGTAGATTCAGGCCCAGCTGGTGTTCAAATACTGCAAAGGTTAATGAAAAGAACATGCTTTGTGATGCTTCAGTGGCTGAAGAGCCTTGGTTATGAGAATATGTGTCAGATTTCACATTACCAAGCCTTCAGATTAGAACATAACAGTATCATCTGAGCTAGTCTGACCTTATTCAATGATATTTTCCCCACCTATTACAATATTGCCAACCTCAAGTGTACAAAAATCACAAGAATTTTCTTTAAAAATAAATGTTGGGTTCTTTTTATTCACCTTCTCATTTCTGAGTTTTTAGCTCACTCTTATATTTTCAAGCTAGAAAACTTACTTTAAAAAAAATGAAAACTGAGATTCTTATGCAATCTCTGGGTTCCAGCAGGTGAGGCTTTAAGAAAAAACACCAAATATTACAAGAATTGCAATCAAATAATGACAGTAAGCAAAACTATTTCTCTTTTCATACTAAATTACTTATTTAAGATTAAGGAAAAAACAAAAGTAAACAAAGCAAAGTCTTCATGAGAGAACACAGCGTGAACCCTCTTTGTAACAATCTGTAGCCAAATGCCAAGTGGCATTTAGCAGCAAATAGGCTCTAGAGCTATTTTGACAAGTATTTTGATGAACTTTTTGACAAATTTTTCCATCAGAAAATTCCAATTCATTTAAAAACGCATTCACGAGAACACTTCAATTTTGACAAAATTTTGTCTAGAAAAAAATGAAATGAAGTGTTCTAATTATGAACAAAAACAAAAGCAGAAATCACAGAATTATCCATGAAACAATTTGTTTCCTGCACACTTAATAGATTCCTAAAAAAAATTAAATTTGTGGTACACAAAAATAAAAACATATCCATTATGTAGCTATATAAACCTCAGAGCTACCACAGCAAAATACTGGCATGGTTTTACAAACAGGAAATCATACCATATAAAGTTAATCACATTTCTAATGGAATTTTCAAAGATAGTGAATGGAAGTAGTTCAGCCATTGAGTACTGTATAGTAAACGAGACTTTAGTAAATCACACAGTGTGTCACACCATCTGACTTTAAAGAAATAATTCAAAACAGATTTGTTTGTGAGCACAAATTGCAAAGTGACTCAAGGACTTTTAACAAAGGGGGAATGATAAATGGCAGCATATCAGGTTTAGAGATGTATCTAGGGTTGTGCCCCATGGACTGGTTATAGGCCCAGACTTCTTTAACATCTTTATCAAAGAAGGAAGAGGGAATAAACTAGCTGTTAAGCAAACTTACAAAGGATTCAAAATTGGGAGGTGCTGCAATGGGGGGTGGTCTCCAGTTAATAAAGCACAAGTCCGGAGAAAGTTTGGTAATAGAGGTAAAAAAGAAAAAATGGAAAGCTACAATATCTGAGATAAAATAATCACCTTTGAGGAGATTAGATTGCAAGAGGCATTAACTCTCTGGTTTTAATGCAGAATTTCCAGCTATTGGTGGAGCAGGATTGTGGGGGAAAAGAACATGCCAATTAGCATGGCTCCTTCCTGTGCTCTATGTTATGTTCTTTTTATCATATTGTCAATGGACCACATGAACTTGAGAGGCTATATAGTCCAGTGGACTGGACACCGTACTGGGATTCAAGAGACCTGTATTCCATTCCTAGCTAAGTCAGACCTGCAGTTTATCCTCAGACAAGTCATTTGCTCTGACTGTGTCTCCGTTTCCCCATGTGCCATATCAGGGATAACTTTTTGACAATTTTAAGCACTTTGAGAACTACAAATGGAAAGCCCTGCAAAGGAGTTTTTTATTATTATGTTATTAATGTTTGAAGAGTGGGAAAAGGCAAATTTACAGAGTGGAGGATAGTTTCTTGTAGCCACCATGTCTAACTGCATGGTTCCATTGTGGCACAAAGACCAGTGAGCTATCATTAGTGTTAGTGTACCATAGGGATAGATGGAAAATATTATTTTATTCATATCTCAGTAATATTAATTCTGGTGGTACACAGATGTCACATTGACAGGCATATATTAGAAATGTATAGATTAGATTAATTTCTGGAGCACTGATATGGCTCCAGTTGGCATGTTTGAGGAACAGCTAGTCCTCACCAAAACCCTCAGTCTTTCAATCAACTCCACAGAGGCAGATCCCCGTGCCTCTCTGGAGCACTGCTGACTTCAGTGCATCACCACATGAAGGCTGGAGTCTACTCACGAGGAATACTTTGCATGGTTGAATCCTAAAATGGCAAACCTACACAATGACCACACATAAAAGCACAGGGCAAGCATGTGGTAAAATGAATAACTGTGCAGCAGTGGAGATCTGGGGTTTGTCTTTAATTTCCTGTGCGCTATTAAATGCTTTGAATAGCACCACCTTAAGAGAGGATTGACACAGATGAAAAACATGTATTTGGAGAAAGCATGAGAGTGAGAGGATGGGGACTGAGCATTAGAGGGTAGGAAGGGAATTTCAGACAAGATCTATTAGACTGTGGAATAAAGTCCAAAAGAAGAGAGTTTGACTAATTTAAAAATAAACCTGTCAAAGGACTGGAAAATAATACAGTACATCTACAGTATTGTCATGTTGAAAGATAATGGTGACTGCATGAATCACAAACTTTGTTGAGACTGGGTGTGAATTAACACACCCTTCAATTAACTTAACAATCAGGCTGAGTTAACCAGAAGTACCCCTCCCCCTGCCCAAGACATAAAGGATGCATCAGTCCACAAGCTTGGACTGAACGGGCAGCAGGTTTTTGCCAAGTACTGTTTGTGTTTTGAGAAGGAAGGAGGGAGACAGTAGATACAGAAACTGAATACACACACAAGGAGGAAGAGGCAGAGGCAATAAAGCAAGTAAGGCAAGAAGTAGCCTGTGAACACCGTCTCACTGTGGAAAAAATGAGTGTGTGTGTTTTCGGGACTGGTGGCTAAAGAGACTTGAAGCTGTAAGCTAAGAAACTGCTCCTTTTGTTCTTGGTTCCTCCTGCATTTGGAGAAGCAGGACTTCATATATTCTTTGTTTCAATCAGGTTTATTTACATAGAAAATACCAGACTCCATCAATTTCTACTCTGATCTTAAACCTCCCCAGGACCTCAAATTTTGACTAGCTGCTCAGGTCAAAAAAAAAAGGGGCCACATTATATTGAACAATCCTGCATCAGCAAGAGGATAGACTAACCAATTTAACAAATCTTGTCCTTCTGGAATTTTTAATGTAATATAGGTGCTGTCTAAACACATAGTAAGAAAGAAGTCTCGGTCCTGAACAACTTACAATGTAAATAGACAAGACAAGCAGGGAAACAGAAGTACAGAGAAAGAAAGTGAGTTGCTTATGGTCACCCAGCAGGTCAGAGCTAGGATTAGCTTGCAGGTCCCTTGAGTCTTGGTCCAGCTATATATACATATAACCTCAACAGTAAGATTTTAAGATAAATTGTACGATTGTCATTATTTGTATATTTAGGACCTAATGCAGCAGGGCCCTGATCCTTGGTTGAGGTTCAGAGGAGCTGGTATAATATGAATACAAGAAACTAATTAGCCCATGTGGCCACTAAAATGAAATAGGAAATTTGTTGCATCCAAATACAAATTAAGTCCAAGATGTGCTACAGTACATATTATTGTCCTTTTCTAATTAAACTGGGTTTGGTGAAATGTCTGAATAATCATTTCTGCTAATAGAGACTGACCAAATTAACACAAAAGGAAATTTAATTATGATTCTTTAATCCTGAAACAAGATATACTGAGGAGGCTGCAGAGACAACTTCTTAATACTACCACACTTTTGAGGGATAATAATTAGTTCAGTCTTTATACTAGTTCATCTCCTGAACAGAGACAGTTGTGCCAAAGTAATTATATGGGATGGGTTTGGTGATATAGTCACTTGGCTAACAGCTGAGTTGAAATGCTCAAATTAAATTCCCTTAAAGTTTTAAGGTGGATTGGACCCAGAAGTGAAAGGGAAGAGTTAACCATTAAGCCACACACCACCACTATGTAAGCCTCATTCCCAACACACAAATTAATAACTTTGTATTTAAGCCTAGAACCACGTATTTCTAAATTTGAAGGCCCCGCTATACCTCAATTTAAACTCTACTGTAATTATTAGATCTGGTTGACAAAGGTCTATTTATGACATTTTCCAATTAAAAAAAGGAGGGAAAATTTTCATGAAAATATTTCCCATTTTTTCAGCGAGCTCTAAATAATTATACTCATTACGACGAGACCTTTTTGAAACTCTTCAAATATTTGCTTCCCACGGTTATGCAGGTTCATAAACTTGCAAGATGGGATCACGCATTGATGACTATTATAAGAAGATATTGTGATCTAGATCCTCACAGGATGTAAATTAACATTGACTTAAGTGAAGCAACCCTAGTGTACATAAGTTGAAATTCTGATCCTCTACATGCTTTTGCTTTTAGTTCCATGGTCACATAGAGTTGGCTAAATTATTCATTGCAATTAATGTATCTATATTTTTCTTCACATACATTATTCAAAAATATATTTTCCTTTATTCAGACACCTCTATAGATAGTGTTGAATAAATAATATTTGATCAAGTGTCACTTTTTAACTGTTAAATACTTGATAATACAGTTCTCATTGCATTCCAGGTAAAGCTTTGATTTCAGATTTGTGATAACAAAAGGTTATTTTGCATTTTTAAAGTACTGCTAAACACCAATTTTGTTCATGCACTGCACATAGGATGCAAACAGAATCATAATAATTATATTTTCAATTGAAATATATTAAGCTGTTAAAATTTACACTCAAGATTTTATTTAAAAATTCAGAAGAAAAGGTTTTATTTTCTTCTCTATTTTCCAGATCCCTTCAATGTTGCATTGACCATGTTTGTGAAACACAAGCACATTTTTCAAAAAAGCCACCATTTTGTCTCAGCTGAGCATAATCAGTGAAATGCAAATTGAAGTGTAAAAATTGCCTGCAGTGCTTGATATAAATTAAAATTACTCCTATAAATTCATTGCTCAAATTATCTGACAACTACTATTGTATTAATTTTGCAGCTGAATACATTAAACAACTACAAATTAATTTTCTCACTAACATCCCAATTACTTTAGATGCTGTTCAGGTAGAGCTACTAAATATACCAACATGCATTTAATATTAAAAGCCTACTTAAAAGCATGAGACTTATCTAGAGCAAATGACCTTCCTTGCATGTGGCAGAATAACCAAACACTAGAAAAAAGGATAAGAATAAAACCTGTTGTAAAGTCAACAAATTGCATTTCTTTCCTGGAAAACTCCAGCAAGGAACCAAAGAAAACTCAGTTATTCTGACACAAGAAATCGAATACTGTCACAGGGTCTGCACAGGTCTCTCTCTCTCTCCCCTGTGCTCTGGCTGATAGAAATAAGAGTCCTTACACCTTCTCTGGTGTTTCGCTCTAGTGCCTTTTATTTACAGTGCATAATAGTGGCTTCCCTGTAAGAAAGTGCTTCCCTTTATCCCCCAATAGCTACCCTCCTTCTACCTTGTCCCAGGATCTCCAGGCCTCTGAGTCACCCTGCCTGTGGTGAGGAGACAGAGCAGCAGCCTCCTGTCCCCTTCCTGGGTCACTTTCCTACTGAGTTCACCTCAGGGCTTTTCTAGCCCCAGCTCTGACCACTTAGCCCAGCCTACTGCAGTGAGCCAGCCCTCCTTAGGGCCCACAACTGGGCTCTCTGCTGACTGCTTCAAACCCCTGCCCCTGGCCCTCCTGCCAAAAAGCAGGGCTTATCCAGCAGGGGCAGGGCATTCAAGGGGTTTTACCCTTGCCCTGCCACAAGTACTATACTACAAATTACCATTGCAGAGCTAGGATTAAGTCCATTGCAAGAAATGGAACAAGCGTGTGAACAGATATTTTTATTATTATTTGTATTATAGTAGCACCTAGCAGCTCTAACCAAGATCAGGGCCCTATTGTGTGAAGAACTGTTCAAATGTAACTTATACAAATAAACAATGAGAAGCATTCCCTTCTCTGAAATGCTTATAATCTAACGAGACAAGACAAAGGCTGAGAGGTAAACTAGAGGCACAGAGAGATAAAGTGATATTCCCAAGGTCCCACAGTAGGTCAGTAGCAGAACTGAAAAGACATCTCCAGATTCCCAGTCCAATGCCGCATCCAGTAGATCAAGCTCTCTCCTAAAGTTACAGTTAAGCTACATGCAGTTAAGTTACAGTGGCTCCCACTGACGAAACGCTGTCCACACCAGCGCTTTTCATCACTAAAACTTTTTTCATTCAACAGGGTGTTTTTTCACACCCCTGTGTAACAAACGTTTTAGTGACCAAAGAAACTACCAGTGTTGACATAGCCACAGTATGGTTCCGAGCGAGGTCGACGATCTGCGCAACTCTTCCTTACTTTAAACCAAGTCAATTCGCAAGTCACTCTTGTCATCCATTTACCCCATTCCATTCATCCTTCAAGTCCTGTGGCGATGGGCAAGCGACGTAGCGTCAGGTGAGGGTACACTGGCAGCCGTAGCCGTAAACCTGCACACAGGTGGCTCAGGCCAAAGGGTCGCTCTTCACTGACACGGAGCAGCAGTGGAGTTCGGCAGCCCCCTGAGCGACTGAGCAGCCCTCTTTAGGAATGCACTGCTCACCTCCATTGCATGAGGAAGGAGCTAGAAAAGGTGCCCTAAACATTGCCTGCTCTCTCTCTCCCTAGCCAGCTTACCGCGGCTGGAAGGAACCCTACATTAGCAGTTGAAAAGCAAACTCAAATAAAAAATTGAGGATTGTTCCTCTCATATTGGGCGCATGGAACGTGCGCACATTACTGGACAGAGATGGTGCGGATAGACCTCAGAGGAGAACAACCCTAATTGGAAAGGAACTTGCCAGATACAACATTGACATTGCAGCCCTGAGTGAGACTCGGCTAGAAGGGGAAGGTGAACTATGCGAAAGGGGCTCTGGTTATACCTTCTTTTGGAGTGGCAGAGAAAGCAATGAGTGTCGTGAGGCAGGTGTTGGCTTTGCAGTGAAGACAGCTCTTATTAGCAAGTTGGCAGCACTTCCAAAGGGGGTAAACGACAGGCTCATGATCATGAAACTCCCTCTTCTGTCTGGTAAGAAGCACCTTACCATCGTCAGTGCCTATGCTCCAACCATGACCAACCCAGAGGAAGTAAAGGTCAAGATCTATGAGGAACTCCATTAAGTCATCGCTAATGCTCTAAAGGCGGACAAGCTCATCATTCTTGGTGACTTTAACGCAAGAGTCGGCTCTGACCACACTGCCTGGGATGGAGTCCTTGGAAAACATGAAGTGGGTAACTGTAACAGCAATTGTCTTCTCTTGCTCCAGACCTGTGCAGAGCACGAGCTGCTCATCACAAATACAATCTTCCGCCTCCCTACCCGTAACCGGACATCATGGAAACACCCTCGCTCCAAACACTGGCACCTGATCGACTATGTTATCATCAGGAAGATGGATAGGCAGGATGTCCGGGTGACCACGGCCATGTGTGGTGCTGATTGCTGGACAGACCACCGCCTCATCCTCACCAAGCTCAACATCTGTATTCAACATAAAAGACGCCCACAAGGAAAGAAGGCTCCCAAACGGCTGAATATTGCCAAGTTGAAGATCACAAGCACTAAACAGTCCTTTGTGGATGCCTTGGAAGAACGTCTGGAATCCACCCATCTTGAAAGCCAGAACGTGGATGTTGATTGGGCGACACTCAGAGGGCTGGTCTACAGTACAGCTACAAAGATCCTGGGGCCCTCAACCAGAAAGCATAAAGACTGGTTTGATGAGAACTGCAATGAGATCAAGCAGCTACTGCAAGAAAAGCACCGCGCCCATCAAGCCTACCTTAACAATCCCAAATCCACATCAAAGAAAGATGCGTTCAGCAATATTCGGAGATCCATACAGCAAAAACTCAGTCAGATGCAAGACACTTGGCTTAGCAGAAAAGCTGATGAGATTCAAGGCTATGCTGACAGGCATGACATGAAGAATTTCTATGATGCCCTGAAAGAAGTGTACGGACCTACATCCTCAAGATCATGCCCTCTCCTTAGCGCTGACGGAAACACTTTGATTATTGACAAGGATAAGATTCTTGTAAGGTGGGCTGAACACTTCGACAGTGTTCTGAACCGTCCCTCGTCCATCAATGATGAAGCCATTGATCGCCTCCCGCAAGTGCCCATCAACAAGGCACTGGGTGACCCACCTACTTTATTAGAGACGCAGAAAGCGATCCATCTCCTCTCCAGTGGCAAAGCTCCTGGCTCAGACTCCATTCCAGCTGAGATTTATAAGGAAGGCGGCACTGCCTTGACTGAAAGGCTCCATCAACTGTTCCTACTTTTGTGGCAACAGGAGACGATCCCACAGGATTTCAAAGATGCTTCCATCGTACACATGTACAAGAGGAAAGGGAACTGGCAGCTCTGTGATAACCACCGAGGTATATCCCTACTCTCCATCTCAGGCAAGATACTCGCCAGGATCCTGCTGAACCGCCTAACAGCACATCTGGACCAGGGACTTCTGCCAGAAAGTCAGTGCGGATTTCGGAAAAAGCGTGAGACCATTGACATGGTGTTTGCTGCGAGACAACTGCAAGAGAAGTGTCAGGAGCAGAGGTCCGACCTGTTCTCCACCTATGTCGACCTGACCAAGGCTTTTGATACTGTTTGTAGAGAGGGCCTGTGGAAGATCATGGCCAAGTACGGATGCCCAAGGAAGTTCATCTCTATGGTCCAACAGTTCCATGAAGGCATGCAGGCACGAGTCCAGGACAATGGCGAGTCATCTGCACCGTTTCCTGTTACAAACGGTGTGAAGCAGGGTTGTGTCCTGGCACCTACACTCTTCAGCATTATATTCTCCGCTATGTTGACCAATGCTTTCAGAGACGGAGACGTTGGAATTGGCATCAGGTACCGCACTGATGGTAAGCTGTTCAACCTAAGGAAGCTTCAGGCGAAAACCAGGGTCATGACAGACATTATTCGAGACTTTCTGTTTGCTGATGACTGTGCTGTCAACGCTGGCTCAGAAGCTGATATGCAACGCAGCATAGACAAGTTTTCCAACGCCTGCGCAAACTTCGGTCTAATCATCAGTATAAAGATGACTGAAGTTTTGCATCATCCGGCCCCAGGGAAGCCCTATGTTGAGCCCAATATCACTATTAATGGCCAGAGACTCAATGCAGTGAACAGATTTACATACCTTGGCAGCACACTGTCCCAAAATGCCACCATAGATGATGAGGTGAATATCAGGCTCGCTAGAGCCAATGCAACTTTTGGCAGATTAAACACCAATGTCTGGAATAGAAGAGGCATCACCACCCAGACCAAGCTGAAAGTATACAGGGCGGTTGTTCCTCCCACACTGCTCTACGCCAGCGAAACCTGGACTGTGTATCAGCGCCATGCCAAGAAGCTGAACCACTTCCACACAACAAGCCTCAGGAAAATCCTCAACATCAAGTGGCAGGACAAGATCCCAGACACTGAAGTACTCGCCCAAGCAAACCTGCCCAGCATCTTTACCATCTTGATGCAGTCGCAGCTACGCTGGGCAGGGCATGTAGTCCGTATGTCAGACCATCGGCTACCAAAGCGACTTTTTTTATGGCGAGTTGCAACAAGGACAGCGGTCTCATGGGGGTCAGAAGAAGCGCTTCAAAGACACTCTCAAAGTCGCCCTCAAAGCGTTTGACATCAATCCTGAATCTTGGGAACAGAGCGCAATGAATCTGACTACATGGCACTCTTCCGTGTATAAAGGTGCCGAATCATGTGAGGCCAAAAGGACGGCTGCAGCAGAACAAAAGAGGCAAGCCAGAAAAGCCCGTGACAGAAAGCCTGCTGGAGATGTCCTCCTCATCTCCTGTCCTACCGGTCATCGGACCTTTCGTGCAAGGATTGGCCTCATCAGCCATCTGCGCACACACAGACAGAATCAGCCCCAGCAATTTACGGATGACTGAGTGATACTCGTTGAATCAACGGACGAACCACCAACTACTTTCAGTGCTGTTTCCCAGATGCCTTAATGTTTGGTGGAATTTAGAACCTGGATGAAAAATAGCTGACTTCAGGCTGGGAAGACGGGGAGCGGGGATGCTGATAAGAACAAGAAATCATTCAAGGAGGGGTAAAAGTTATGACCTCCCTCGCTATTAGGAGCATCACTTTTGCTGTCCCTTTCCTGCCCTCATTGCCAGAGAAGTGCATAGTCTCAGGTTCCTGCTAAACACAGCATTGTTCCTGGACATCCAAATAAAAGCAATGGCCAGGAGCATTTTGTTTCATCTTCATCTAGCCAGCAGGCAGCACATTTTCTCTCATTGAGTTGTACAGCTAGTTGGAAAAAAATATTCTCACAGGAAACTTTTGACTTTTCATCCAAAAGCCCAAAATGAAATATTTTGAACCAAAATCTGAAATGATTTAATATGAAAGGTTTTCAATAAAACAACAAAATATTCTGCAGAAAGCAAAAAGGCTTTTGTTACAGACTTGGCGGAGTCCCTCTAATGGAAAGACATGTCTGCTGTAACTGGACCCAGTCTTTGGGTCCCATGTGACCCCAAGCCAGCTGGGTGTGAGCAGAGGCCAGTCATTTTTTCTCACTCTGAATTTCTAAGGAACATGTCCCAGTACACACCTTCCGTCTTGCCCCCTTCCTTGGAATGTGGGGCTCTGCAATCACATTGCCCTTTAAGCCTAAACCCAGGGGTCTCTAACCTCCAAAGCCTTCCCAGTTGTATTCCTCCTCCTAAGAGTTTCAGCTTCATGAGCACCACGGTTTATTGTTTAACTTTGTAGGGCCATGCAACAAGGTAAAGTAAGGAACACAGGCTCTGCACATGAGTTTCTAAAACCACACTCACTTTTACTCTCAAAGCATACAAGAGTTACAGATCTTTAGGCAAAAAAAATTATAAGCTATACACTCTCTCCTCTGAGTTTATGCTCACTCCTTCAAGCCCACTCAGTTTGTCAGGTAGACAGGCTGCTCCTGCCTTCAGCCTCTTGCAGTCCTTCTGTTGTTTGACAATGGTTGGCCAATGAGAGAGAAAGCCTGGACACATCCTGCACTATAAGGTTTTTGCCCCCTCTGTCCTGTGACTAACTGACCAGTTTCAGGGCCCTGGTCAGGTCATTAGCTGGGACTATCCATTCCTTTTACCCCCCTGGAGTCAAACTGGTAAAACCAGCTTCCTTTAGCTTGAGCAGGCCACACTCTAACAAAACCACTGTTAAGTCAATCACCATTTGTTACTCTTCCATCAGTTACTTCAGGAAAGTGATAGAGATTATAAATAAACTGCTTTGACATCTCAGGCAGTTTCATTACACACTCACATTTTTCAAAATGGTGGTTACAACATCAAGTGAAGGTCACAATTTGAAACAGACTTGTACAGCCATAAATCATACTTTTCACAAATGATTTTTGTCCTTTTGAATACTTATTTACTATCTAAACACAATTTTGATGGAAAACTTTCAAGCAGCCTTAATTGTGTGAATTTACATGCAAATGAGTACATCACTTCAGAATTCTTGTCTCCATTAGTGACACAAAAAAGCAGCTTTTGAATTTTTGAGCCCCATCCAACTGTGCAAGTAGGTTTCATCTTATTAAGGAAATCACTAAGTTAATCATCTTTCTTGGTATATATGAAACCGTATCCAGTTCATGCTCCATCCTGCCCAATAAAGATATGAAGGCTGAAAGTTGGAAAGGCCATCTCTTATAAAAAGTTTTGTCACTGACTTCAATGGAACCTGCATTTTACTCATAATGCCCAGAATCATCTCAAAGAAATCCTCTAGTTTTTAGTTTTGTTGATATATTCAGTAGGTCCTTATCAAACTATGGATGAAAGTAATGTTATACTTTGTTTTAAGTTTTTAGCATGCCAGTAAAGCACTGTTGTTTCATCAGATCGTTCATTATACTCCTTTTCACAGATATTGATACCTCGCCTCTTATACCCACTAGCAGCGAATTGATATCAAACCATTTTCTCTCTTGTACATGTTCAGTGCTGTATCTCCCATTCAGCCCGACTAGAAAAAGTCTAGCCTCGGTGAAAGAGTTCATCTAGGTTGCAGCAGATTCTAATACAAATTCTTCACTCCTGAGTTTTTTCAAAAGGAATTTATACGGAAACTGCAGAAAACAAAGCCAAGTCACATGCCTAATTTGCCACATTCTCTCCCTTCAAGTCCATCCCACATCTTGTCGACAACCAAACAACCCTGTTTACAATGGGGAAAATATATTTCTACACACAGTGTGGAAGTCAGTGATAAGCAAGAAAATAGGTAATAAATTCTCTTTTATATCACTGAAAAATCACCAAACCACCTACCTATCTAAACTTTAATTCCATCCCTTTGGACTTTTGCAAATGTCTCTAAGGAGATTTGATTACATCTGCTTTGTGGTCTCTTTACCCTGCTGAGCTGCTAAATGCCAGGGGGGACAGAAACCTGTGTCAAGTCCTCCATCAAACGACTTTCATCCTTTATCTCCGCACAAAAATCCAACTTGGAGATGTATATTGTAGCTTCTGGTCTTGAATCTCTTTCTCTCACACACACAATTTAAACTGATGTACTCTCTTACATAGAAGTAGCAACAACTAATAGTTTCTGAATTGCTAGGGGGGGGAAAGGATTTGATATTCAACTTTGCTCTCCAAATACCTTTGCAGATAGGCCTCAAATTCATCAGGCCTCTAGTCAGACAACAAAAAATGGCCACAAACCCACATGCCTTCCTAGGGCTTTTTCTTCTTTCCAAAGCCACAAAACCCATCTACCTTCTAAACATTCTAGATATTCAGTTAGGTTCTAATTGGGTTGTGAACATATATTTATATATGTGTATGTGTGTGTGTATGTATATATATATATGTGTGTGTGTCTGTGTGTATATAGATCTAGATATATGTGTATATATATATATATAGATGTATAGATGTGTGTGTGTGTGTGTAAAATTTTACTAAACAACTTGGTAATTATCTTCCCTATGAAATGTGCTATAATTTTAGTTATAAATTGAGTTAAAATCTAAGACCCATTGAACAAATGCTATTAGTTGCAATTTAATAGCTTAATGCCTAACTTACTTCTTTTCCCAATCCCTTCCCACATGATTCTCCTGGGATCATTCAACGAAAAGGTGAAATCACTTTTATTCTATACAAAATGTATCAATCTGAAGTTCAATACTCATTTTATCAGCAAAAGTCGATCCCTTCCAAGCCCCGTTTCCTCAGTAAAATTCACATAAAATAGTGTAGAATACAAGAGTGGCAGAATATCAAAGGATTTATCAGTTACTGTCCAAGAATAATTACTTTATTATCCTAATACCAGTAAAGTGCTATTCATCTATGATAAGTAACTATGATAACAAACTAACCATTACATGGTATGTCATCTTTAACTGATAAATGTACCATAAATTTGCAATAAGGACTTCAAAAACATCAGCCACGATAGGCCTGATCCTGCCATCCCTGAAATCAAATGGCAAAATTCATTAAAATTTAAGCTTTATTTTTCTGTCACAATGGGAGTGGGACTAAGAGCAGAGGAGTTTGGTGGAACGGAGATGCTTCCTTTTCCTGGTGGCTGAGAAGATAGTTGAGAACTTCTGTTTCATTCACTCTATTATGCACCCTGTGCTACTTTCTTCTGTTAGGCCTCAATTCAGCATAGCACTTAAGCATTTGCCCTACTTAAAGGTGTTGAAGTTAATGAGACTCAAGCGTACTTAGAGTGCTTTGCTGAGTAGTGATGGATTTAAGCATATACTTTAGTGTTTTGCTGAACTGAAGCTTTAGAAATAGATCCCATCAGTAAAATCTCCTCCTCACTACTTACCCCCTAGCTCTCCTCACCATGAATAACTCATTTGCTTGTTACCTGAGCAAATGAGTAACTCAGATGTGGATAAGGTGTTTCCATTTTAAAAGTGTTATTCAGATATGATATAGATATATAGAGATATATTATTTTATTTTTACTTCGTAGTAGTTTTCATTTCTTATTTTGGTTGACTTTTTAATATTTTAAAAAACAATCCCTAGCTACATGCACACACAAATCGCTCTATCCCTCAGTCACTTGGAGCCTGATCCCACAAGCATGTGCTTAAACTTTACACACGAGTCAATGAGGTGACTTCTGTGTGCAAAGTTAAACGCGTGTATATGTGCTGGCAAGATCAAGGCCTTAATTTGCAAGAAATCAAACATATAGCACTCTAAACAGGGGACCTTTTAATAGATCATATAAAAATGTGTTTTCAATTTTACCCCGATTTAGGTGCGTTAGGATTTAGTGTGTCCTTTGTTGAAAGTGTTCATGTGCACAACTGCAACTGTACTCCCCGCTTCCCACACAATTGTTTTTGTCATGTAAAGAAATGAGAGGATTTTCTAAAATTTTGCCCTATGACACCAGTAGATTTGTGACAACTTGGTATGTCCCTATATAGGTCCCTACAGGAACACTTTCAAGGTACTTAGAATGTAGACGTTGCTTCAGTGTTCACAAGAAGCAGCAAAAATCCAAAACAGACTGCATATATAATTCTGTGTCTGAGTAGCTCTGAAAGCAAATACAGTAATTGGGCACATCTGGCAAAGTGGTACTGAACAAAAGTTCATAAGAAAGTGTTAGCACTTTTATAAATTACTTGCAGTGTACATTCTTCTGTATTATATATCGCATGCCTCTTCTGTTATGAAGAATGTACAGGCTGAACTTACTGGCACACAGTATTACACACTATCAATATAGTCATTTGAACAGAATGAAAAATGAGACATTCCATCCTTTATTTATCTTTGCAGTTTGTTTCCCTACTGTTTACAAGTCTTTAGAGTCGATGAGAATCTCCTTCCCCTTATGCAGCTCTTGTGATCACAGCTTTGCTCATCCCAATGACAATTTTGTGCATAATAAACTGTGAAGAGTTGAAAATCGGTATCCATTACTAGTTTCTGTATTGCTGATGACAATTCCAAATCTAATTAATTTTTACTGCAAGGGGTGGTGTTATTGGGAATACTAGAGTGCAATATCCTTACTAATATAGAATTAGACCGTGACTTGGACTACCCAGCTACACACAAGGGGAAAGAAGAAATTCAATCAGACCCTCTTTTTTAAAACTGGGGGGGGGGAGGGGAGTCAGAAAAAATTCTGAAAAGCAAAATCTATTCTCATTGAAATGTTGGGGGCTTCAGAATACATAATTGAAAGAATTTTTAATGGAAAGAAATGGTTTCTCAACCATTTCTATTGGGAAGTGGTAGAGAACCATCAGGAAATGGGCTCCAGCCCCACTGCTCACTGGCAATTGGAGCTGAGTCAGAACAAGGTGGATAGCAATTGACTGCTGATATAGATCAATAGTAAATGTCCCCAAGGAGGAAGCAAAGTAGGAATTGTAACACTATACATCTGATGAAGTGGGTTTCAGCCCACAAAAGCTTATGCCCAAATAAATGTTAGTCTCTAAGGTGCCACAAGTACTCCCCATTCTTTTTGCGGATACAGACTAACATGGCTACCACTCTGAAACAGAGAGTGACACTATCAGACTACTCCTGGGGTGGTACTGCTTATGTTTCATTCTTTGCTCAGAGCTATGTCTAGTCACAGTATAACCCAGTGAGTATTACCTTATTATTCCTCATACATAGTGTAATGAGACAACTCAAGATGTAAAGCATCATTGAACATGAGCAAGGTTATCACAATCTGGCCCTTATTGCTGTGAATAAGAGTCTCTTTTTATTCAGTTTCTATGAAATGGAGAGAAATCACAGAAAAGTACACTCAAAAAAAGAAAGAACAATTAAAAGAACCTCACATAATTTTGAATTTTTTCTTATAAAGAAAAAAAGTCTGAATTGGAAAAGTCTACAGAAAACTTAAGAAGCTTAGCAGATTAATAAAATACTTGCAGTCAAAACTGATGTTTTTATGTCCTTGAAAATGCTTTTGTGATGACAGATAGTTTCCCCACTTGTGTAACTGTATCTGCCCTTTCGCTTAGCTTTGTCACGGATTTTTTTATTCCCAAACACTGTGCTGATCCATAGTTGTTAAATAAAATACATGATTAGTGCACTATGTATAATAGCCCTTTCCACCTTCCCAAGGTAAAAATGCCGAAACGCAGAAGGAGCTTTTGTTAACTCTTCTGTGCTATGAATTTATACCTGGCTAAAATATCAAAACATCTGAATGTAGCTTTTTAATTTTTAGTAAATAGCAAGACAGAGTAGAGCTATGGCACCAACTTATTGCACAGTTCAAATAGGTGTTGACACAGAGAAATCAGATTGTCCGCAAGGCAAACTGTTATACATCAAAATTATTTTAGTTACTTCATGTTGTTAGTTCAGAATCATTTAGAAAGAATCATTTCCACAGTGAATAGTAATGCTTTGAATGGTTACTGAAGATTCCATCTGAAAAATCTCAAATCACTTTATAAAACTATGTATTAAGTCTCAGTATCTCAGAGGTCAGTACAATGGGCCCTGATTCAGCAAGATATTTAAGACGTGAACAACTCCATTGAACACAAACATTCAGCATGTGCTTGAGTTCCTTGCTGAACCATGTTTAGTATTCCCCCTTTTATCCCAGGTAAGCTGGGATACAGAGAAGTTAAGCGACCTGCCCAAGGTCATAAAGACCACCTGTGGCAAGGATGGAATCAGTATTCAGGAATCATGATTCCCAGTCTCCTACATTCATTCACTCCCTTCGACCACTTCCAACAGCTGCCTTTCAGCCTTTTTATTTCCTCAGCAGCACTTTAGGAGGGTGCTCTCCAAACTGCTGACTTGCAGAGCCCAGTGATAAGAAACAAAATATTCAAAATGCTACAGCTGGTGCCCAAATTGCCAGTTGGTTACTGGCCTCAGAGTACTGTTCATTTGCCCAATATCTTGAATCTGAAGGTACCTACTAAAGGTTGGGATTCAACAGTGTCTCTAAGATGGCTGGAAATACAAATAGATACAAATGTAGAAGTCAATGAAGCTGCTGAATTGAATGGGTAACCTTCAAAATGAGATCAATGTGTTATAAATGTGGTTGCTGTTATTATTGCTAGTTTTGTGTCTGAGATAGGCTTCAGCTGGGCTTATACGTGTCAGAAATAGGCAAACAAAAAAGGTAGCATGTAGCACAACAGCACTGAACACCATTGTTTTAAATAAATACACTTGTTTTAAAAATCAGCAACAGAATGAGAAAGTTGGTGAAGATAAAGATGGACTGAGCAGTCAAAAGTATTAGTCTATTGGGCTTTATTTTTTAGCCTCAAAGTCAGAAATGGAGAAAGTGTAAAATTAACTGAGTAAAACAAACTCCACAAAAAAGTGAACATTTTAAAGAATTTAGGACTAAATACTTTTTTCAGTTACACTTGTGTAAAGCAGGAAAAAAAGCCACTTCAAGGTCAGGCTTCTTGTTTTACACCAGTGTTAATGAGAACAAACACTGTTAATAATTTTTACTAGTGGCTTTAAAAAAAACCTAAGCATGCAGTTATGAGGCATAGAATTTTAGAAAGGGATTTTTTTCCCATGGGATTATCCTCAGTTTTGTTACATATAACAGACTGAATTTCAACCAAGGTTTGTATTGCAACACAACAAAATGATTGCTTAAATGTAAAATGACAAATAGATACTTGTTGACATACAAACTAAGGGTTGGGTTTAGTTTTGGGCATCATGTTAAAATAAAAATGACCTCAACAAGAAAATAACTAGATTTCAGGATTTTGCCAATTTAAGAAAATTTTCAAATATGAGAATTTGGAACCCTTTTTAAGATCACTCATAACATATCCCTATTGTAGAAACAATACACAATGTTGTTCATTAATAAATGTGTTGACTATTTGAATGATCTTCCAGAGTGAATAGCACAGGCAGCATGAATAGTAACAAGTCTCAAGGTAACATGCATTAATATCTATGTAATAAACCTGTCATGGGTGTGGAGGGCTGGAGAGGGTTAATGTCATCTGAGACAGCAATGTCATCGGAGCCTCAAGTCCAGGAGGAAGGGAGGAGTAAAAAGTCAGTTCCATCTTGGCTGGCCATGAGGCCAGAGGCAGGGACCAGAGTCAACAAGCATCTCTGGCAATAGAGATAGCTCAACTTTTCTTCTCTTATACTTCTACTTAGCTGATGTAAGTGATTTTGATTCTTCGATTAAGCCTGTGCCTTTTGGGGTGTGTCTTTCCATTTCAGAAGGGAGTTAGAGAACCCCAAAGTGTATTGTATCTTTGTTTCATTCCCTTTTCTTTATTAAATCTTCTAGTTATAAAACCGTCTAGTTTATTTCCCTTAGGGTTTTCTCTGCTTCCAGTCTGGGAAGGGAGAAGGGAAGGGAAATAGGAACCAGGGCAGCTAAGTGCATAGCTGGAGTGTGGAGACTGTCTTTCGTTACCGTCAAGTTAGATGGGGGAGGGGGAAAGCAGCCTCCAGGTGCCTGATTCTGGCTCCCAGGGAGGGGGACAGGATGCAGGGGGGAGGAAAAGCAGCCTCCAGGTGTCTGACTTTGGCTTCCAGGGAGGAAGACAGAGTTAGGGTTTTGGGGAAGTTCGGGGGCCCCACCAAGGTTTTGGAAGTACACCCAAATGGTGGCAGCGATTGGTAATCCTAAGAACCCCACTGGTAAAAAGGGGGGTGTCTTGGGGTGTGGAACTTAATTTGGGCTGGGAAGCAGCTAAGTTAAGTGGGTTTTGGCTAGTTAAGAGTCCTTTTCTCGGTGCTCAAGAGCACAGGGATTAGGTCACCCCTCTTACAAAACCCCAAAAAATGAATTTGTAAAACCTTACATTTTAAAAAATACCATTAAAAATATCATAAGCCCCATAGCTTTTTTAACCAAAAAATTAAATGTGAAAAATAAATATGGCCTACATTTATTTTCTGTGAACAAACCACTAGAGAAAGAGTTAAAATCACAAACAGGCAAACCTACCCAAGTAGATGGCAACCTTATGCATAAACAATAATATATATTTCCCTGAGTTAGACACAGCTCATCCTCAAAGATTTCAGGATCACATGAATTCAAATAGAACTATCTGTAATCAATTTCTATAAGCATGGTCAATTAATTTAATGATCTCTAGACTTTCTACTCTGAACACATAGGTCTCCATCATTTTAGCAAAAGAAGATTCCTTTACAACTGAAATTTTATTCCTAAGGATTTTTGATCACCAACATTAAATGTACCCCAGCTAAACCATAATATTAGTGCCTGTTTGCATCCAGATATTTGTTAAAATGAATAAAGCTTTGATGATGAGTGTGGTCACAAGGCATCTGTTTAATCACAAATATTGTTCCATTTTCCAAGATACTGTAAAATCAGACAGGTTACCATTTCCTAACATTTAAATTGTTAAACCCTGTATCACACAATATCACTTCTTGTTTTTATTCATGCTAGAAGGGCTTTTGATGCTCCAAAAGTTAGTTTTAAATCTGGTGGTGCTAAACTGAATGCAAGTCTTCATTTTAACACATGTCCAAAAGAAGAACTGGATGCCGACATATCTTTTGCCAAGCAGCATAATCCTGACTCACCATATCACCAGCTACTTTCTTGAAGTCAACAAGGAATCTTTACAGATTTTGAAAAGAATAGGTCAACTTCTGCTTCCTCTTACACCAATGCAACCTCTTGACTTCAATAAAATTGCCTGGATGTAACTGAAAGGAGATTTTTCACTCATTTTCTCTTTATTTCCAGATTCAGCAAAAGCAGAGAACAGTCTCCCTACATACTGCAAATATACACAACATCAAAGAAAGCTGTCAAAGACCAACAGTTCACCATGTTCAAATTTAATCAATCATGCCTCATATCAATCATATCTCTGTTTAATATATTGGTGGGTTGGTCGACTGCCACTACTACACATATAAACCAATCTAGATCTGAGAACTCTATAGTGCAGTTGGCAGAGCAGGTGGAAAAATTTATCCATCCTCCTCTGCAGTGACAAAGAATTAACCAGGTGCAATTCATAGGACGGGGCACAATTTTTTCCAGCTTTTATTCTTTGTAAATGTGGATAATAATGGGTATTAGTTTCCATTTGAGTCCACTAGAATTCTTTATCTATTCCCTTTGCTTTTTCATATTCTACCCCTCCACATGCACACTAATATCCAAAACCCTGTCATGACAAAGAGGATTGGACACAATAATTCTTGTATTCACTGAAATTATGCTCTTTCCATCATCCACAGTGGGTTGGATAAAGAAAAATAGGATGTTTTTCTCCCCCCGTTCCCATCTTCAGAGTACTTCCAGATCCCGGTAGTGCCTGGTTCAGGGTATAAGTTTAGGATCTGACAGGGTCACAGTGCTTTGTCGATTGGAAAATTAAAGAGAGAGGCTGCTCAAGAGACAGATAAAAACCCCTTGATGGTCAGGATTTCTCCAGGGCCCTAACAAGTGCTTATCCTCTTATGAGGTAAGGTTCTCTGTACTATTTTTGAACCAAGGAAGTTAAATATACCATCCTTCTTCTTATCTTGTGTGCGTGAATGTGTGTATTACTAGCCGACAGCAATCCAATGACAATTATCTTTAGCCTTAATTTTTTCGGCTAAAATTTCTTAAATAATAGATGACTTCTTACAGCCTTAATTTCTCCAATTTGGAAGCCTCATATCCAATATGATCAACTCATGGAAGAAATTTACATGTTTTTGTAAATTGTTAGAATTATAAGTGTTTAGTGATATATTACATATCAAATTTGGGTTGGCTTTGTAATCACCAGTTCATAAAGAAAGAATACCAAAATTTCAAGCACAAAGGGGCATTGTTTTAAGAGGGCAGCTGAAAAAGGCACTTGAACAGTTGAAATCAAACATGATGTTTGTTGATCTCTACTGAAAAGAGCATAGGTCAAATCTGGGATTTTTTTCCTCCTCCTGTTCTCTTTGGCCTAAAAAAGAAGACATGAACCAAGCCGCAAGATCTTATCTCAATATGAACTTGAAATTCACTGAGCCAGTCAGTCATCCAAGTTACGAGAGTCTGTACTATATTAGATGAAGCAGAGATTTAGATATAAAGAAGGAATCATACATGCGTGTCACTCCGGCTGTGTTGTAAGCGATGAGCTGTGAATTTTGAACGTGTAATAAATACACAAGAGATTATGTGCCAGAGTAATACAGTAAAGCTGTCAGAGCTATTAGAATGCTCTTTTTTAAGTTACTGAGTTGGAAAGTGAATATAAACAAACAAATTAATATATTCCCATGTTCTATATATACTTTTCTTTTTTTTAAGCATAAAATAGTTCCTTAAATTACCATAAAAGAGCATGTATGTTCATTTGGTGATGTTCTAATCCAAGATTTTGGTTCAAGGGACAAGCGCCAGCTGAAAAACTCACATCTGGATTAGGAACTCCTAGCATTGCCTGGGATCTTTGCATTTCACATTTTGGTTACAGCTCAACTCTAATTCAGAAGTAAGTAAATATATAAATATTGCTTGCATTACTCCAATTTTTATTAAGTCCACAATCACTTTCACTATGCACTTAGTAAAATGGATAATGCATATTTAATCTACTATATACTGTTATTTAGTGGTAGAATAAAGCGTTAAAAAACCCAGTTTTACTTCTTTTGAAATAAGTCAGCCATTATTAATATAAATATGAATATGCCTGGGATAAAAGCATTTAAAATTCTTCATCATTTAATTAGCATTGAACCCCAAGAATATTAATATCTTTAAATTTAATAAGTGAACATTCTTCAAGAATATGAAAGAAAAAGAGATTTAAAAATTTACAAGGTCTTCAATGCTAAAAGTAATTATTATTAAACCTAAGATGGTAAACCTCCCTCTACTGGCAGTTAGGGTTGTCACCTCTGAGGGACAACCCGGATGGTCCTGAACCCATTAAATGGGACAGCTGGCTGTGTTTATTGAGCACTCTTACAGATTCCCCAGGACAGTAACCTCAAAAAATCCTGGACAGGTGGCAATGCTACTGGCAAATCTGGGCAGAGAAAACATCCAATAACTGGGAAGTGGAAAGTATCACTAAGTACCCAGCTCACCAGATGGTGCTAGCTTCCATTGGACTGCAAAGGATAGTGCCAGTGGACAGGGAAGACATTGATGGGCGGAGAAGGAGGATACTTTTCTCCTAGACACAAATATAAGCTCTGATCCTGCACCAGAAATCTTTAGCGCAAACTTTGACACTGATGTAAAGTCCAATAGATATTGACGAGTTACTAGTTGGTACTAATATGTTGTGGAGCAGAACTGGTGTTTGCAAAGCTGTGACAATTTTCGAAAATGTTTCTAGTGTAGACAAAGCTAGAGTAAAACGTACTTTTTAATCCATATGACTGTTACTTCAGATTAACCAACAGAACAAACCAAGGAAGGATTTAGAGAAAGAGAGAGAGAGAGCACAAACACCCAGTGATTCACTGTCACATTCTGCAGTTGAACGGATACATACAAATGTCACCCTACCAAGCAGAAACATCTTCCCTCTTAAATGTTCAGTGGCATGCACCAAAAATGGAATGTCAACAGCCGCTTTCAGTTAGAAGCCCTATGGTTCAGACTTTCGCAGGTGCTGAGCACCCATAGCTCCAGAAGGAGCCAATGGAAGCTGTGCATGCCGAGCCCTTCTGAAAACCTAACATGATCAAACCCAACATCCTGCCATCACCATTTTCCATTCTCCACAGAGCTGCGAATGGCATGGAATTTTAGAAGAATATAGTACACTTAAAAGGCTAGCAGGGACTTCTCCGCTCTTCTCTGAGCATTAGCAATTCAGGGACTCAAAAGAACTTGAGCTCGGACCCTCTGACTAGCTGAGACCCCAAGGATCCTTTCAGAAAGGAAGATTCAGGAAGATTCTTTAGAAGGATTCAGATGAGGGAACCTTCTCTTAATTTTTCTAAACTCTCCTTGAACACTATAAATCCAAATTTATAAAAAGCCCTTTTGAAAGGAAGCCTATTTCTAAGACAGAAAACCTCCATTGCAACTGCCAAATTACACTTACCTCTCATCCATTCAACACAGAGAGTGTAACAGGGCAGTTTCAAGCAGTCAGATCTTTTTTCTCTCAGTCACAAAAGGGAAACAGCTTCCCCTGCAGAAATGCACTGGTCTGTAGCATTGCACTGAAACCTCTAAGCAGATCATTTCAGCCAGAGAAATAAAGCTCTTAAACACAGCAACAAATAACATGGCATCTTATAAAGGAGAGAGAGGGACTGAGAACAAGTATGAGGACTTGAGAGGGCTCCAGCAGTAAAAGATAGCAGGAGCATCTAGCAAGAGCTGAGAAAAGACCAACAATTCATCCAGAGACCCTAGGAGAGGATGAGAAATCAAAGGGTCAATAGGAAGAAAGGAGTCATTCAGGACAGGGATGGTAGTATGCTTGAGCAGGAAGGAACTGGACTCTGAACGTTAAGCTCAGGAAGGCTCAAAGTGTAGTAGGTTACATTGTTCATGCAGGTATGAGGTGCAGCTTGCTCACTAAAGCTGGTGGGGGGTGGGGGGCGGGGGGGAGGTTGGAGCTCTGCTCCGTATAGTGCATTCTACAGAAGATATACTGGTCTTCGGTCTCACAAAAGGAAGGATTTGAGCAAGATTTGAAAAAAGCAGGAATCAAGATGACACAAACACACAGCTGGGATTTCAAAGCAGAGCAAGAGACAGAGCCACACATTTTGTACCCTACAGAGAAAGCCTAACATTTTGCAAGTTTTCTTTTTGTGGGATGTACTTTTCATCCTCTGCACCGTAGTTGTTTTACATATAAACGGACCACACAAGATAGTTGTAGACTTGTGTTTAACTATTTGTTCTGAGTTTAGCACGGTCAGGAAAAAGGACTTACAGCTATGTCAGCCCAGTTTTCAGGCAGCCTATGAACACAGCTGAGCCACAGCTGTAACTTACTCAGCCATTCAGGAGGTATGGTAAGTCAGCAAACCTGCTCTTAAGCCCAACAGCAACAGTTGCTCCTTGGCTGCTCAATGCACAGGTCAACCGCTGTCATTTCTCCTGTGCCCGCTCAGCTCCTAGCCTTGCAGATCCTCCCCTATTCTCAGCCTTGTTTCTGCACTACCGAGTCTGCTCCAGCCCTGCTCCCCTGCATGGTTCCTGGTGCTGACTGCCTCTGCTCCAACCACAAGGTCTGACTACTCATTTCCTGGATTGTGACAGGCTGTCATTTATCCAAACACAAGTGGTTGACATTAACATCTCTGAATCTCCTGTTCTGGATGTCTGTGTCCTTTGATCTATATATGCTCCCACTGGGCAACTTGATCTACTAGCAAGGTCTTGAATTCCTATGCTAATTTAATATCACAAAGATTTATTTTAAAATTAGTGCTAATAGCCCTTATACCATCTTGGAGATAAGAATGTTCTTCCAGTAACTTCATTGAGCCATAATAGAATGTTTTTTATCTGTGCTGTCTAGACACCAGCCTCCAGCACCCACATCTTTCACTGTCCTTCAGTAGCTTTGTTATATATTCCTCTCCATAACAAGCAGCTCAGAAGTCCTGCCTGACACTGCTCTGATATTTGAATCTCATGTCTCCCCTCTGACTAGAGCTGCCTATATACCTCACAGCTTTAGTCACTCTTCCAGAGTATGTCCCCTTCACATCTTACAGATGCAACTGTCTTTATTCACATCTTTCTTTCATTCCCACTTGAACTGTCTAAAGATGATCTCCTGCACTGCGCAATTAACTGACTACAGCTAATATAAAGTGCTGCTGTAAGAATTCTGACTTGCGCCAGACATAGCAAAGTAACTCTGGTCCTGGCTCAGCTGCACTGGTTTGCCAGTATTAATCCATATTATAGTCACGGTGTTGACCTTGACCTTTAATTCCATGGGTACTCATGGTCTGATCTGTCTCCCTCTAATCAGGCAGTTCTCTAAAAGCCACTACGCACCAGCCTAATTTAGCGGATGCAGTCCCTAAGGTGAAATCCTGCCCCCCGGAAGTCAGTAGCAGTTTTGATACTAATTTCAGTAGGGCCAGGATTTCACCTCTAATATGTAAGCACTAAGCAAGCTATGCAGGATGGTCTTTTCTTGAGACATTTAGCACCAGCCCAGAGAATACTAGAGAATTTGTTATTTTTTTAGGCTTGAGTGTGTGGAGTGGTTTTGATTTTGTTTTGAAGTGGGGGTAAGTGACATCAGCCATAAATCAAAGAACATCAAAACTGAAGACTCCCTGATAAAGAAAAACAAATCACACCCTGATGTACCCAACGCAAATAGCCAAAGTGAAAGTAAAGGCCTGGAGAGAATCAGGGCTAAATGACATGGAGAGAAACCTGATTTATATGGGGCAAGATCATCATGTACTTGTGGTAAAATGAGTCCTACTTACTTAGAACATCCAGCATTACTGCGCGCTTGGCTTGGCTTAATCCCAACTAGTCTACTATATCAAATATGACATGCAACTTGTGTAACTCTAATGATTTTTAAACATATTAGAAAAAGAAATTAGTAACCAAAACTGCAGCCTCAATTGGATTCCTTTTGTTTTCAATCTTTAGCCTTACATTACAGAACATATAACCAAGGCTGTGATTATTGTTCAGTTCTTGTAGCATATTTTGACCTCTCTTGGTGAAGTGATATACTATACAAATTGGGAAGGTGGTTATAAAAAGAATACCTATGCGGTTCCTGTCAGAAAACTCTCTGAGGCTCCTTTCTGAGTTCAGGAAATGAGATACACATTTTATTCAACAATGCTATAATTTAAGTACCCCAAAGGTACCTCTCTTTCTAAATTAGGGATTTCTGCCTATAAACATACAGACCTTCAAAAACTCTCCCCAAATCAATGAAATCTAATAAACATTTGTACAAAGGCTTGGGGTGTTAACTATTACAGGAGGAGAAAACAAAATCTATGCTAAATAAAGAACGGCTAACCTATAGAAATATGAGCATGCTGTATTCCTAATGTTTCTAGTTAATGCACCTAAACAAAAATATATTTTTCTCTGCATGAATACTTATCTGTGTTTCATAATGAGGCAGGAAAAATGTGCAGCAATGAATTTTCCACCTCGACAGGCTTTGGGCTCTGTCTGTTCATCATCATTAAGTCCAAGTGACAAGAAGTGAGGAAGTTTATGCTACATTTATGGTGACTGTCTCCCTCCCCTTCTGCAGCAATTTTCTTTCATCCTCATTCCCCCCTCCCCCCCCCCTCTGTTTCTTGAGATAGATCAATGTGGCTGCTAAGAAAATCTGTACATATGCAACACTAAAATTATCTGTTCAAACCATACAAGACCTCCTTGGCTAGAAGTGTTATGCAGAAAGATGCTGAATTCCTCGTTTCCCCGTTACCAACACCACAAGAAGAAAAATTAAATTTGTAGTTTCTTGTAGAACCCCCAAAGACCAGCCCACCCTAGGACAGAAGAGTCTCAGTGGCCTTTTAAGAAACTTTATAAGCTTCATTTTAATTTCCAGGCTCCTACTGGTGCTACAGAGACTCCCTTTTCTCATGAAAGCAATCCAAGGTTGCAGCTTCATGGTGCAAACATGTATGATTTAGTTAGCCCTATTATGAAAGATTGCTTAGGATCAATAAACTGTACATAGGATTTAACCCAGCTCCCCAGAGGTGAAAGGCTGGTTCTATAATCAACTTTGCAACCCACATTCCCATTAAAATGTCATTGATAAATCAGCATAAATAGACCACCACATTCCAAAACACATGATCATAGTGAGAGGGAGTTCAAAGTATGAGAGATCACATGGGCTCAACCTGAAGCCCATTCAAAATAATGGGAGTCTTTCCATTGACTTGAATGTGGTTTAGATCAGACCCTTAAGGTGTGATTGTAGTATTGAGTATCTCTCTAAAATCTCAGATCAACCAACAGGTCAATTCAGGCCCTGAAAAGCAAAAGGAAGAAATGGAACAATCTGCTCTACTTCTATGTAGCAACAGTGGGGTTTTTTTGTTTTGTTTTTTTGGGGTTTTTTTTTGTTTTTACATAATGTTAAAGGAGCATATTCTGATATCCTTACTCCTATTGGTTAGAACCTAACTGCAAGTAACATCATAGTCTTCAATGGAACCAACTTAAGGAGTAGGATAATATATCAGACCACCAAAGACTTACTCAAAATCTCCTCAATGCTCACAGGGCCAGATTTTCAGTTGGAGTAAAATTGCATCATTCCATTGACTTATCTCGGTGGTCAAAACAATGAATAGAATATAGATTCTCTTGACAGCTGTGGATTTGGCCCACAAGCTTTATGCTAACTAGCAGGCTAGCTTATCAAACATACAGAGCATTAATGTGTTTGTTAGGTTTGCTCTGAAGGGAATGTGGAAATTTCAGTCTGTGAGCCAGCAGGACATGAACATTTGTGCAAGCATGAACTCTTAACTGTGCTGCTGAAATGAAGCATCAAGTTCAGAAGAGATCACTCCATCACTAATGATGTCATTCAGAACACATACTGCAAGAAGAATCTCACCAGGAAGCCGCTCAAAAGAAGGAAAGATTGGGGCCAAGAGAGATTGTGACAAATACAGGATGAAAGTCAGCACTTTTAGGGAGATTTTTTTTCTCTCCTAGAGGTGTCAAATACAGAAAGGAGAAAGGATTAAGCACCCATATGGTACTTTAAGCAAAAAAAAGAGCAAGAAATTCAGTCCTGAAGGACAAAACAGGAAAACATGCAGTGGGTCTCCCCAAAAAACGCTCTCAAAGGGTTATTGTCAACTCAAAACGTTCATTTGGGGTAAAATTGTGTCTACACTGTTATTATTAACACCCAAAATACTTTAAAGATATTAAAGATTTTTTCTATTTACTCAGTTTGTTTGTTTATGCACTGTGTGATAGTCAGTTTTACTGTTTTCTATTTCTAGTCAATTAAGATCCAGTCCTGAAAAGGAATCTGCGCAAATGTCTCTCCTTGTACATCTGAAGTTAGAGAATAGGTGTATTGCATGCATGAAGATAAATGTACACAAAATCAGTTTAACTCTTGATCACTAGTTCGAATCCAACTCAAGTCAGTGGTAAACAAAAGGTACCATGTGATGGCTGTTTGGTGGCCTATGTGAACACATTTGTTGGCCTCCAGTTCTCAGTGAACAGGTGTTCACATTTCATTGGAAGTCTCAAGAGAAGCACCAAGGGCTGATAGTCCATGGAAACTGATCTCACTTCTCTCTCTCAGAAATGGTTGCCTCAGTTTAGGATTGAAGAACCCTGCACTGTCGCTGTTGTTCTGTTCTCCTGCTTCAGTCCTGGTACCTTTCACAGGCTGAGATTTTCAGAGAAGCCAAAGGGAGTTAGACTCTCGTTTCAATAGGTGACCAGCTCCCAGTTCCCTTAGGCCTGGTCTACACTAGTGGGGAGGGTCGACCTAGATACGCAACTTCAGCTACATGAATACCGTAGCTGAAGTCGATGCACCTCAGGTCGACTTATCTGCCGTCCTCACAGTGGCAGCAGTTGACAGCGGGCTTCCCTGTCGACTCTGCCTTGCGCGTTTTGACGAGCTGGAGTTCCAGAGTTGACAGGAGTGTCTCTGGGGATCGACTTATCACGTCCTGATGAGACACGATAAATCGATCCCCAATAGATTGATCTCTACGCGTCGATCTAGCCAGTAGTGTAGACAAGGCCAAAAACTCCTTTGAAAATTCCAGCATAATCACATAAAATTAAAACACATAAATGAGTGTGCCAGGAACATTATAAGCAGGGAGCCAGAATGAGCAGGTAATTCAAACCCAGATCATCATTAACATTAACCTGACCACCCCAGAATTTGGAGAACTACAATATCTCTGGTTCCATATTTGTCTGCCTCAACCACCATTAAGTAGTTTTATTTAGCTCTGCCATCCCCTAAGTGTTAAGTAAAACTATTACTAATTAGGATAATTGAATTACTTAATTTAAGTGTGGAACTTGTCACTTCTCTACAAGTAAATTTGTTTTTGCTTTGCAATAAATTAGACAAGCAGTTAAAGTAAATGCATTCACGGTTATGTTTACATCTCTAATTTCAAATAAATTACCTACAGATAACTAGAATTATCGCTTAATTTGAAGTATGAAAACTAAGTGTTTAATAAAGTGAATATATCTCTTACATGTGCTGCTCTCCTGGCACAGTGCTTATTAGCTCACCCAGCCCATTTTCGCCAAGACAAGTACTGCTAGCCTTGTCCTCATAAATGTATATTTGTTTGTCATTGCGCCATTAACACACTGTGATCTTTGCACTAACATGTATGTCTGCTAGAAGAGGTGCAGTGGAGTTCAAAAGGGCTGCCACATTTGACTGCATTCTAAGGCCCTAATCCTGCAGAAATCACGGTGAAATCATGTGACACATGTATGAATCTAGGCATCCCTGTATTGACACCCTAGACACTATTGCAGTGATAGTTGTACAAAATATGCCTTGTAAGGTATCATATGAAAGCTAGTAACGTGCTGGTAATTAATATAATTGTAAATCACATTGTAAATGTGAAGTTATGAATTCTCTCTGTATAATGTTACTGGGACATGTTTAAGACCAGGTAAAAGTGATAAACAGGCCTGTCCTGAACAAAATAATGGGGGTTTACTCCTAATATGTAAATTGAGGTAAACAACGGCATCAGACTAAACCAGTAGGGATTATCCTGATCTTCAAGAGACGGAGAATTAACCTGCTCTTGCACCTCAGAGAGACACAAAAACTGAGAATGCCCAGGATGCCTTCCTGATTTGTAAATAAAAAGACATCCCTTTGGGAATAAAAGGAGAGAGAGCGATTCCATCTTTATCCTTCACCTTAGAAGATAAAACAAGCCACTCGATATTCGTGATGGTTCCTGGCCAGCAAAAGCTTGAAAGGAGACAGAGAAACCATCTTGAACAAAGACTGTATCTTGTAAAATTAAGTTTTAGACTTTTGGATATGTGTTTTCACTTTTATTTGCTTGTAACCATCTCTACCTGTTGTTTTTTGTTGTTGTTGTTGGTTTTTTTACAGTCTTCATAAAGGAAGAAAACCTAACACTTTCTCTGTGAGAGTCCAGTGAGAATCACTGGTCCCTGCTGTAGGAAGATTTTGGAGTGAATTTGAGGGCTGGAAGGGTACTAAAGCTGGCCTGCAAGGAGTAGCCATGTTAGGCAACACTGGAATGAGGCTTGTAGGATGCTGTCAGGTTGTTTGGGTCAGAGCTCTGTACCAAACCTGCATGGCCACAAGACATTTGGGGTTGCAAAGCAGATGACGATCAAACTCCCTACTGGCTGAGCAGACCTCAAAATGACACAGCATGTTATGCAAGTCAGATGAGATTAAGAAATTGGTCCCTTTTAGCCTTAAATCTCTGAGTTCTAGTAAGGCAGAGCCTTATGTTCACACACAGCACCTTCGGCATCTGGCTGTGCAGTACATCTTGCAGAACCAAGCCCTAAACTGGTGGCCTCTCATAGTTCTCGTCTCTTCTCCACCATCCTTAATTCTTCTATCAAAAATTGTTCAATCCCAAAACCATTTGTTTGCTTTCAGTAATATGTTGCTAATTCAATTATGTCAAACAGTTATATGTAATGAATTACATGACAGTTTACTAATATAAGTAATTCTATGCTGAAATTACCTCCATTACTTAAGCATAATTAATTACTAGGGTAGCAAGGTTTTTTTTTCCCCTTTCTTCACACAATTTATTTCTTAAATTAAGAAACATTATTTAAATTGACTAAGCTAGGAATAAATTTCAAGAGTATTTTAATGCACTTATGTTTTCTATTAGGTGCTATCTTCATTCCTTTATAGTTAAAAAACACAATAATTAAAAAAAATACTTTGTTAGGCTTCTGAAAGGTAGCAGCCTATTTAAATCCTGGGATTGAGAGGCAGAACCCACCAAAGCAATGAAAGGCCTGCCTCCTCAAATGAGAGATAGGCCAAAGAACATAACTGATTACAGTAGGCAAAGAATGATAACAAAAGAGTGGGGGTACAGATTCAGAAACGGATCCAGAAAGAAACCCTATGCAGAGAACCTCAGACTATGCTCCAAGAAGTAATCCAGGGAGTCAGTGGACATTGCCCAGTTGAACTCTGGACGCCTAATTGGATTCCAGGAACAGTGGGACTAATCCCATCAGGGACACAAGGCCAATGCCCTCAAACAAAGGAGGAGCCACAGAGCCTCAAAATCAAGTGGAAAGAGGAAACACACATGCACACGCACGCACACACATGCGCACGCACACGCACGCACACACGTGCACGTGCACACGCACATGGAGAGAAAGGAATGGAAGTCAGGGTCAAATGTATAAAACAAGAGATCCAGAGGGGCCAGAGTTTTCTTGGGGACCAGCTTAAAATTGTTAAATAAACTCCCACACGAAATAAGGACTACCTGAAAACTCACCATCTTTTTCTCCAAGAGCAAGGTGCATTTTGGTGACCTTGCCTTCTTTAACAAACATATTGCAATATACATATGTCTAGAAAAATTCTAAAATAAAACACTGCTCTGCACACACTTCTCCTGGAGAGAGGATGAGAGAACAAACACATGACAGATACTAGTGATGTTCCATAACTCACTACTAGAAGATGCTCAAATATTATGGTGATAAGCGTAGTATAAGAACTTGAATAGAACAGAACAGAAGGAGCTATTCAGTCCAGAAAACAACTGATTGTGTGGGACAAAGAAAAAAAATAGGAACAGGAATGGACTCAAAGGTTTAAAATGAGATAACCAGATGGCAACACTGATCAGAGAACCCCAGACAGCACTCACTGTTCCGTGACGCAGTCTAAGGAGTGAGTAGATGTCGCCCAGAGGAATTCTGCCAGCTTGACCATTCTGGAGCCTGAGGTCCTCTGCTTATCCACCATTTCCTTCTCTCAATACTTGCACCTCTGCATAATACAATAATTCAGCTACTTTTAAATGAAATTTTAAAAAACTTAATACAAATTTTTACTGGAAGGAAATTCAATACTTTACCCTTCACTGGTGCTCTAACAGATGCCAGACTACAGTACACTTTGTGCAATTATTTAACTAAGTGTTTGGCTACACTTGCACATTATATCGCAGTAAAGCCACCAAGAGCGCTTTACCTTACTCCACGTCCACACTGGCAACATAGAGCACGTGACTCCCTGGCTAGAGAGCTCCTGGTACTCCACCTCGACAAGAGGGATATGTCTAATGCGTATTGGGTGAGAAGCCCCAGCATCAGTGTGAAAGAGGAGTTGCATTTCGGTGCTCTGATTGAACTCCAGAAACATCCCATAATCCCCTTAAGTCAAGTGGCCACTCTTCTGACTGTTGTGAAATCGGCTGCAGTAATGCGGAAATGTCCTTTCAAAGTTCTGTTTCAGACACCTGGCTGCTTATCTGCTCAGAGACAAAGCAAACAGTAAATGTTTGCTTTGAGAGAGAGAAAGAGGAAGTCTGAACTTACAAGACAGTGTGATGACACACTCTCCGCATCCCAAAAGCCCACTCTTCTCCCACACATACACGCAACACACCCCATGTCACACTCCACCTTTCCCCCACATTTGAAAAGCATGTTGCAGTCACTTGAACACTGGGATAGCTATGCACCACTCCCAATGCAGCTGCAAGTGCCACAAGTGTGGCCACACCAGTGCGCTTGCACCTGTCAGTGTGGACAGACTGCACCACTTTCCCTAGTGCACTCTCCAAAGGCTGGTTTAACCCAAAGCGCTCAAGGGGCTTGTCTTCACTTGAGCCGGCAGGGATCGATCTTTTGGTGATCGATTTATTGCGTCTCGTTAAGACACGATAAATCGACCACCAGCAGCTCCCCCGTCGACTCTAGAAGTCCAGCTCATGAAGAGGCGCAAGCTGGAGTCAACGGGGGACCGCGCCGCCAACCGCCACCACTGTGAGGATGGGAAGTAAGTCGGCTGTAGGGACGTCAATTTCAGCTACGTTATTAACGTAGCTGAAATTGCGTATCTACAGTCGATTTCCCCCCCTAGTGGAGACCAGCCCTACATCTGCAAGTGTAGCCAAGCCCTTAAGGAGGTCCCAGTCATACTTATATTGATAAATTTTTCTTACTTCAGAGGAACCAGGATCTTGCCCAGATTCTACAAATGCTAATTATGTTACAAAGTATACACCCAAGGAAAGAGCCAAACTCTCTGTGAGCCTTTGAAACCAATGGAAAGCAGAAAATTTGGCCCTACACAGTTAAGTTCTTTTCCTGTCCTGCTTTTATGTCACTTGAAAACATTAGAACCATTATTTTTTTCCAGAATGTCTGTTCTGCTGGAAAACACTAACAACATTTGTTATCAATAGCAATTCCCTACCCCATGTGGCTGGAAAGCTCTTTAATAATTCATTGCTTCCTAATGATTTTGCCAACTAGGCAGGCCTTGATAAATTTCAATTCTGGTCTGAAACAGCATGGTCTACAAGTAGGTATTGAACAGTACAATGGTCTTACTCATTAAGAGTCTCTGAAAAGTCACTCATTAGATAAAGAATAATAGCCTTCACAGCCATTTTTAAGGCAGTTTAGAAATACTACTTCTAAAGGCAAGCATTTTTTGGCAAGATGGTAGCTAGTTTGCTCATATTATTGATTCTTTTCAGCATTAATGATCTAAGCAAATGGTTTATTGTCACAGAAATTGTAAACTGTTTTCAACAGTTAACATTAGGCTCCACTGAACAAATAAAATCTTCTGACTATTATTAGTCATACAATTGTTTCCCAGCAGCAGAGAGAAAGACTATTTAAAGTTATGTTTTTGAAATATCATGCTTAATATATTTGTTGATGATCAGTTGACAAATGAGTAGGGCCCTTTCTTGTCTGGGTATTTCATCTTGAAGGATAGTATAGTCACCACACTGAAGCCACCACAGACTGCTGATGCTAAGAGAAGGGGTTAAAAGGTGTTAAGGTCTTCTGAGTTTCATATTTTAGGGCAACTCTACATTACAGTGCTACATCGGCGCAGCTGCATGGATGCAGATGTGCCACTGTAGCGTGTCTGGTGCAGGCGCACTATGCCAACAGGAAAGCGCTATCCAATCGGCATAATTAATTCACTTTGGCGAGAAGTAGACGCTATGTTGTGGGAGATGCTGTCCTGCTGACACAGCATCAACCTGGACAGTGCAAAACTTGCATTGCTGGGGTGGGGGGAAACCTATTCACACCATTGAATGACGTACGTTAGATCGATTTAAGAGATAGCGTAGACCTGCCCATACTATTTTGGCTCAGCCAGCCTATTATAAAAGTAGGGACCATTTGTAAAATTCAAGCCCAGAACAAGGCTTGGATTTCAAACATTTCCACATTATGGGAATTTTTATATCTACAGTTCTGGTCAGAACCCATCTCTAACTTTACTTACAAATACAAGTATATATCCAAAAGAATCTAGTTGAGACATTTAATCCTAATAGTATTTTAATTCAGCAGATTTGCCGGACTACATGATCCTCTCTGGCACTGCCTTGGATGGAGAGGAAGGGGGATAAGGAACAGTGGAATAAAACAAGAATACAAATCTCTAGTCTTCTTTTCAGTCTAAAGCAAGAACTTGTGACTAAATGGGTCATAAATAATTTTACCCATTCCATATTACATGAAGTCAAATCTGCATAGTTCAGAATGAACTGGTTGCAGGTGCCTTTCATGAAACTGCAATATATTTTGTAATTTAGGTCAAAATATCTTCAGGTACAGATTATATCCAAATGCAGGGATATATATCATTAAAGTGTGTGTTTAATCTTCCATGCTTCACAGTAATACAGTCAAGGAATGCAGAGCTTGACTCAGATACCTGTGAAAGACCTTGAGGAAGCTACTATAATAGGAAATTTTTGTACACCAATATTAAACTCAATAAGGTGTTTTTTTTCTATTTCTAAGAAATAGGCATGACTTAAATGGGAACTAAAATTAATAGAACTGAAACTTTAATCTGTCTCCATAATTAACACAGCTGTGGTATAATTTGATTTTCATGATAATGGTTCTATTTAGACATGCCCTGCATAGTGAAGATAGAACAGAGTACATAATTATTGATTAGTTATAAACCCATTGTGTTTTATGTTTATTTCTTCTGGTGATGATTATCATACATTTGCACTAATTAATCAATCAACTTTTATTATCGGAACCAAAAGGTAACTGGCATAGCACAGTAGAAAGCGCACTGGGAAGAAAAGCAGGAGGCCTTGTAAAGCACAGAATTATTTACAATGAACCTAGCTTTTTATTTTAAAAACAGGAATGATTTTTGAAGCTTATTTTCTTAGATTTGCTGGTAAAGTACTGCCCAAAACAAGGAGGTACCTATTTTGGAGTGGAATTTTGCAAGCTCCTGTCCTGATATAATGGGTATCTTGACCCACTTTTCAACCACTGTTAATATTTTTTGATTTCATAAACATCTCAAAATATTGATCAGGCTTGGATGCATTTCAGAAGTTCCAGGGGAGAAGTTTTGAGTTGGGAGTTGAAGTGCTCAGACCACGTGTCGCTGACATTGTATTGCAAACTTTGCAAAATAGATCTGCATAAATCATTTTGGACCCAAGTCGGCTCCTAGCATGTGAATTACAACTAAGGCGCATTCCCCTACACCACTCTCCCATATAGCTGAGATGAACTTTGAACCTTCTTTGGTAAGTGATCATGTCAACCAGTGCATGAATAGGAGGGGTCTTCTTTGCATAACGTGCTCACACAACGGATGCAGAGCCAGGGACCATTCCTAAGCACAAACTAGAGATCATTATGTAGCCATACAAGAATAACATCACTTTGTGGGTGAATGGAGAACAAATAAAAGAAAGTATTCACTGTACCCATAGGATTATGATGATGTAATTTATTCTTTGTATACTTGTGTAACATGAAGGAACTTCACGGGCATATCAGGTCTAAATGGGTTTATTAACTATATACAACATATAATCATATGTGGACTTGATGCATCTATATGTTGTTGCTCTTGAAGGGTTCTGGTGGCTTCTGGAATGCAGAAAACAGTGAGGGCTACTAATGCACCAGAGAGCATATTTGCCATTTTAACTGTTTTTGTTTTGTTTTGTCTTTTTTAATATATGGTACGAACAGGATCCTAAAACTGTTCTCTGCCTTTTCAAAGATTTTGTTTGATATTTTGCTGTTTGAGACTTTAGCCACCTGTAGTGGGTGATGGTACCTTTTTTGCAACATTTCCAGTGAACGGCTAATGGCAGAGTTTCTATGGGAGTTTGGCCTGACAGAAGAGTGGTGATTGTGTTCTGTTCTGAAATTATTTGTTCCAGGTATGTGACTTGATTCAGTGCTTGCTGTTAACCCTTAATGAGTGGGGAGGGGCTGACCTAGCTTCGGTAGGTGGAAAAGCCAGTCATTAGCATGCACTGGTCCAGCAAGCATCTGGCAGATAACAGCAGAGTTTCTGTGGGAGTTTAAATAGTATCTAGAAAGAGAAGACTGTGATGGAGGAGAGGAGAGAAAGAAGATGGTCAGATGAAGAAATTTAGGATGGACATCATCCTTGAAGGGGTATCTGCTGGAAGCTACTTATGCATGAAATGTCATCTTTAATAGAGCTCATGGCAGAGTAGATTCCAGGATTAGAAATGCAGCTGGAGACAATGATGGAATCCACATGATGATTTGAAGGTATAATGCCAAGGAGAGAAGTTGATGTGGACAAACGGAGGGTGATTGATAGAAGAATGTGACCACAAGGACAAAGCAGAGGAAGAGATCAGCTACCTATTGGAAACTGAATTGAGTAAAAGATTTGCTGCACAGGGGAATGAGAAGAAAAAACAGACAGAAGATGGGATTGTGAGCGTGAGGGACAAAAATCTGGGGTACTTAAGTATCCTGTGGCAAATAAACTGTTAACTGTTTCACCGAGAACTTTGGACAGCCCTGAAGTTCTAAACAGACTGAGCAGTTTGTTTTGAAGACCTTGAGAAGGAATAATGTAAACATTCTCTCTGCAGTCATTTGGCGCCAGTATGTTCTTAATTCTCTTTATTTTCTCCTGCTAACAGTGCATTCATTTCTTTTTGTCTGTGATACTTTTGACCTAGCTGATAACTATTAGATAGTTTTGTATTAGGTATTGTTTAAAGTTATATTAAGTGTTGGTTAAGCATAACCAAGAGGGAAAAGGGCGGAGATCGCTTTTTCCCTCCTCCCGTCTTGGCTCGGACTAACCTGTGATGCGACGAAACTGTTTATAAAAAACCTATCCAGTGTAAGAGAGCTGGCTGGTTCAGGGAAATGGGCCACTCTCTATTGATGCGTGCACCTGTCAATAAAGAGTTTGTTTGGACTTTGCTGGTTGTTGCCTGTCTCTCTGCGGTCAGACAACGAACCCCGACCGGCAAAGGTTCGAGTCCCTGACATGAGGAAGAAAAGAAAAGAGGCCAGTCCCTGAACTGAAGAAGAAAGGAAGTGATGATGGAGCTACCCAGGGATTGGAGCTTAAAAAAAAATGGGGATGATATATAGGAGATCGAGAGAGAGAAAGAACATAAAGCTGATTCATACCAATACCTGGAAGAGACAGGTCTATGTGGTGTGGGCTTCCATGTTCAGAAGAATCAACAGGACTGTCAGAGCAGATCCAGAGAACAGAAGAAAGTGCTTTCTGCCAGGAGCAAACATATGAGATGCGGACATGAATCTGAAGAGGATCCTGATGGGAGTGAGGGAGAAATCCACTGATTATGCTGCATGCTGGAACAAATGACACTGCTAAATTTCCAGGGGAATAGATCAAGCACAACTATCTCCGGCTGGGTAAGATACTTAAAGAAATGGAAGCTCAGGTGATTCTCTGTGGAATACTTCCACTCCCTAGAGAAGGCGGTCGCAGGTGTCACAACATAATGAATATCAACAGATGGCTCAAGATTGGTGCCTGGAGGAAGGTTTAGGGATCAGCTATTGGACAGCATCTACAGAAAGACGACTCTTCTCAACTGATGAACTCAGTATTAACTTTTTGTGATCAAGGCTAAAGCTATTGATAAGAAAGGCTTTAAATTAGGACATGAGGGGAGAAGGTTAGGAGAGGCTTGTGAAATCTCCAGGTCTGGTTTCAATACATGGAAGCAAGATTATCAGCTAAATGAAGATGTAGTAAGGTATAATGGATGAAAAACCACAAGCTAGAAACTTGGGTGAGGTCTGAAGGAAGCTACTGAAATGCCTGTACATTAATGCAAGGATTTGGGGCAACATAAGGGGTGATCAGGAAGTTCTTAGCCTGTCAAATCAAAATACATAATTGGCATTCAATTGTTTGTTGTTTTTCAATACTAGGACCGGGCCAGTTTGTTTACCTGCTGCATCCACAGGTTCGGCTGATTGCAACTCCCACTGACCACGGTTCACCAGGCTGCAGGAAGCAGTGGCCACAACATCCCTTGGCCTGCGCCGCTTCCCACAGCCCCCATTGGCTTGGAGTGGCAGACCAAGGCCAGTGGGAGTTATACTCAGCTGGACCTACAGACACTTCAGGTAAACAAACCAGCTCGGCCTGCCAGGGGGCTTACCCTAGCAGGTCATGTGCCAGAGGTTGCCAATCCAGATGGATCCAGAATTGGCTAAAGTTGGGAAGGCAATGGGTTGTGCTGAAAAGTGAACTATCACACTGGAGAGAGATTACTAGTGGAGTTCTTCAAGGATTAGTCTTGGGACCAATATTACACCATCTTACACAGTTTTATTAATGACCCTGGCACAAAAAGTAGGAGTTTGATAATGAATTAGTTAATGATGCAAAGTTGAGAGGCATCAAAATTCAATAGTGATGCACTTAGTATCTAATAATAAAAATTTCTACCACAACTGGGGCTCATCCACTGTAAGCAACGGAGGAGAAGGGAGACCTGGCTGTGTGAGCATATCACAGGATAACTATAAGCCACCAGTGTGACGCAGCTATGAAAAAGGCAAATGTTATCCTAGGATGCATTAGGCAAGGTATTTCCAGTAGAACTAGAGAAGTGTCAATGCCACTGGTAAGACCTTACTTGGAATACTGCATACAGTTCTGGTCAGCCATGTTCCATAAATATTAAATTGAACTAGAACAAGAGCAGAGAAGAGCTACTAGGGTGATCAGAAGGATGTGGAGCTTATCTTATGGGAGGGGACTAGAAGAACCTGACTTGTTTAGTCTCTCAAAAAGAAGGCTGAAGGGTATATTATTGCTCTTTATAAATACACGGGGGTGAGGTGTAAATACAAGGGAGGGTGAAGAGCTACATAAGAGAAAGGACAATGCTGGTAAAAGAACAAATGGATATAAGCTGACCAGGAAGAAATTCAGGCTAGAAATTAGAAGAAGGTTTCTAACCATCAGAGGGATGAGGTTCTAGAACAGCCTCCCAATCGGAGCTGTTGGGACAACCAATTTATTAGTATTAAGAGAATACTAGTCAAATTTATGAGTGTGATTGTATGAAAAAGGTGTGATGTATGTCTGGCTACACTTAGTGATGTTGGGGCTCACCTCTAGTTCATGTCTTATATTCCTAAGATCATGCATGCTTCATAGTTTCAGCTGGCCACAGTGCAGGCCAGGAAGGACTTTCCTCCAACCTCAGTGTATTCTGGAACGGTTTTTTACCCTCCTTCCTCTGAAACATCAGATAGCCAAGCCAAGAAATGGGAAATTGGGCTTGATGGCCCAGGGTTCTGAGCATTCTCCCTCTTCGGTGATTGGCTAGCTAGTTCTTGCTCACATGCTCGGGATCCAATTGATCCCACTACATGGGATCAGGAAGGAATTTTCCCTGGGTCAGATTGGCAGCGATCTTGGGGGTGGGGTTTGTCTTCCTCTGCAGCATGTGGGTGAGAGTTACTTTTCGGGATTCTCTGGGTATAGCTCATTTAATCATTTCCCTGCCATGGAAGGGGCCTCAAGCACCTCAGTCCTGCCTATTCTCTGCCAGAGGCATATAATAATCTAGCCTCCCGTGGGTTTCATTTCCATTGCTGGGTTCAGTGTGTAGGTGCAGGCTAGTGGTATAGAGGGATAGTCTGAGATACAGAGGTGAGACTAGAGGATCCAGTGGCCCTTCTGGCTTTAAACTCTATGCCTCCAGGAATACTGATCCAAAAATAACAATGAGTGGATTGCATGAGATTCTGCTATTTGGTTTAGACATCAGATTCTGGTTTACCTACATCTTGTCTGTGCTTTCACCTCTCTTTTTCCTATCTTTTTCCCTCTCAACTTATTCTCCCTTTCACTCCCTCACTCTAAGATCTGATCCTCCTTCCTCATTGCTTGATGTCCCTTTTCTCATCTATAGGCTATTCCCATTACTTATGGTTTGTTTTTCACACCATCTTCCTAGTAATGACTCAATACAGATTTGTTGGCATTCCTAATCTATAGCAAGGCCTCAGGAAACTGGCCGTGTCTACTGGAACAGGTGAGACATTAAGACACACATTTCCTGAGTTAGAGGTAGACTAAGCCCATAATGCATTACATGCTTATGAAATAGGGCAGAACAAAGGCATATTAGCTTTGAGAACAGAATCTGGACCTAATTTGACATGGTGTGAGGCCAGAGCCTGGATAATGTCTTACTGGCCCTGGAACTGCTATCAGTTGTACCTGAACAAAGATTTGTCTCAATAGAGTGAAGAGTTCAATGTAGCTCTGAATTTGAACAAATTCATATTTCTTTTCTGGCTGTATAACACTTTGAAGGAGTGAAATGCCACATACTAGTACAGTAAACCCTTGATTTAACGGACCTCGATTTAACGGACTTCGGATGCAACGGACAAAATTTCTGAGCAAGTCTGATGCATTTCTGGCGGGCTGGCTGACGGCTCCCGGCTGCCGCCCGGGTCCAGGCAGTGGGCGGGCTGGCTGACGGCTCCCACCTGCGGGCGGGCGGGCTGGCTGACGGCTCCCGCCCAAGTCCTGCCAGCGGGCGGGCTGCTGGCTCCCACCCGAGTCCCGGAAGCGGGCGGTCTGGCTGCCAGCTTCCGGCTGCCGCCCGGGTCCCAGCAGTGGGCGGGCTGCGGAGCTGCCGCCCCGACCCTGTGGCGGGCGGGCTGCTGCTCCGACAGCTCTTTTTTTTTTTAATTATTAAATAACGGACTTTTTGATTTAACGGACACCCCCTCACCCGAATTAGTCCGTTAAATGGAGGTTTTACTGTATTGCTGTTTCTAGGAACTACTGCTTTTCAATGTTACAAAAAGAGAAGTGAGTTGAGTAATTAATTGTTAAATTTCCACATTTGGATCAGCTCTGAATGTTGCCATCAACCGCTCAAACACTATTCAGTAAGGCTATTTCAGTTGTGATTCTAAACATAAAACACACTCCACTTTTTCCTGTACCTTTTAAATGCTTTAATGAAGTGAGTTTCCTTTTGTAAAAGAAAAAGGGACTTGCTTGTTTTACCTAACGGCAGTCAAAAGAACACACGCTGCAGTTATCAGGCAGAGTGGCTTTAGCCATTATCATAACCTTTACTATATCTGCTGACATTCTAGTTTTGTTCCTAGCCTGGATGTCAGGTATAATGGCAAATATGCTCATTAGGTGCATTAGTGCCCGAGAATGCTAACACAATTCAATAAAAGGTCAGTTATTTTGAAACGGGGACAACATATTTCTAAATTCTTCAGAGTTCCTACCAGTCTTCCATAAATTACCAGTTTTCAGCCTGTCCATCTTTTACTGTGCTGAAGTCAAGTACAATTTGGTCAACACTATTATTTCACACTATTGAAAAACACTTGCTTTAGTCAGGGTTAGTTCAAACAATGCTTACAGAATTATAGTAGGTCACCCAAGATGCCGTGCATGACCATCTAGAACAGGGTGGTGGCATTTGACTAAAACACACTACTAGCAGGCCCAAATCTTACTGGGGGAATGTTAAAGAATTTATGCTGAGTCACTGAAGCAGGTGGCTCTTTATCCTGGCCATATAAAAGAAAGGTAAGTCTCTCTCCAGAGAGAGAAGCAGCAGAGTGTAGCTAAGCAATCCTGAGATGGAAACCCCAGGATCAATCGAGTCAGCGGAAGACTTGAGCTGAACTTTGTTTCATTATTGTTCATTTCTATGTTAATAAAAACCTAACGCGGAAAGAGGGTGAGTTTGGAGCCTTCTCAAGTGTGGTTTGTGAAAAGGAAGTTGTGAACAGCCCCGGTGCCATTTTTCTAATTCTATTTGAGTTAGGAAATTGGGTGAGGAAATCAGGTGAGGAGATGTGCCTAGTTCTGCCATGTGTGGTTCCTGGAGAAGTTAAACTAATATTCAACAGACGTTTTTTTATTCAAGGAGCAGGGGCAGGCAGGGAGGAGTCAGGGTCAATGAATCAGGGGAGACATTTGAGTCTGCATCAACAAAAAGAACTTGCACTTTGACATAACTAATTAGTTGCATCTCATCCCTTGTTATGTAATAATGGGAATGTTGTAATCAGTAATAGAAATGTGCAGCGCTGTGCAGAATGCTTGAATAATATTAGCAAGATCAAGATAGAATAGAGGCAAGCACAGTCAGATACCTATTTTCATAAGCACTTAAATCTAATCATATTTAAAAGTAATTATTCTTTGTATGACAGTAGCACTTTGAACCTGTCATCCAAAATCAGGGGCCCATGGTGCTAGTCTCTATAACACAGAAAAAGTCTCTACCCTCAAGAGTTTACAATCTAACTAGACAAGATGGAGAAAGGGTGGGGAAAAGAAAATATTATTGTCCCCATTTTTTCATGGGAGGGAACAGAGGCAGAGAGATTAAAATGACTTGGCCAAGATCACAAAGGAAGTTTGTGACAGAGACAGGAATTGAACCCAGATCTCCTAGTAGCCTGATATGTTCACTACAAGGACCATTAGTTTTCCCTTAGGGCTTGTCTTCACTACGTGCGTGAAGGATCAATCTTCCGGCGATTGATTTATCGCGTCTAGTTAAGATGCGATAAATCTATCGCCAGCCGCTCCCCCGTCGACTCCGGAAGTCCAGCTCCTCAAGAGGTGCAAGCTGGAGTCAACGGGGGACCGCACTGCCGACCGCCGCCGCCGTGAAGACGGGAGGTAAGTCGGCTGTAGAGACGTCGATTTCAGCTATGTTATTAACGTAGCTGAAATTGCGTATCTACAGTCTATTTCCCCCCCTAGTGGCGACCAGGCCTAAGAGAGATTCTCTCAGCTGTAATTAAAAGCCATTTTAAACACAACAGAATACTAACACAGTACCCTCTAAATTAACTGCCTTTGCAACACCCCGATCTGTAAATAATAAACTGGACCTGGCCATCTGGAGTGGCTGAATTACATCTTCCATTGACCCTTCAGCAACCTTGTTTGCTTTAGCTAGACTCCCTGACATTACAATTCCACTTAAACTGCTGCATGCATATGTCTAATGAGCAGAACTCTAAAAAATGGTGACTGTTAAGTTTTTTGTTTACTCAGTGAGGAACCAGTGGGAAGCTGGTTGCACAGTGTAAGTTGAGTTATAATTTCCAAGAAATGTCTCAATAATCGGTCATAGTTAATGACTTGTTTGATGGTAGAGTGTCAAAAGGAAAAGGCCAATGATTTTCATTAGCATTCTAACAAATTAGTTGTTAACTACATTAACCAACACCTTTGCCATTGAAAACTATAATTAACAGAATATTAGTAAATGAGCTGTTTTCCAGAAGAAAATATTGCCATAACCCTGGTTGAGCAAGTATGAGTGTGTGTTACATTGCATAGCATTACAAATTAAATAAAGGTAGCTACAGGAGAATACAAAGTAATTTGCCAGGAATGTAGTATAATTTTTTTCTCCCTACTTGCCAGAATCAAAAAGCCTGCAAGTTCCCCCAGCTTAAAAGCAATTTTAAAATATATTTACATGACCCCTCTTCTACAGGGTAACTAGAGCCTGATTCTCACTGGTTTTATTCTTGTTCAGTATGTTGGCTCAGAATGATCTCTCCCATGATAAACTGTGCAGACACAACCTTGTGGGAGGAAGCTTCAACGGATCTCTCTGTTGAGGGTGAAGATCTTTCACTGCTGCTAGAAAAGGGCACCCCCATAAAATACATTATCCCACTATGTAGACAAGCTCTTACCCCCTCCAACTGTCTAATATACTAGTTCTGTTGTAAACACAAGATGAGTATAGCAGTCTGGCTACATTTCTGAAGGAAGTCAACTGTTTTGCTGTTCTGCAGTTGATTAAAAGAATATTTCTGAGGGCAGAATTCAACCATAGTACTTAACTATTAGAAAACAAAATTAATGCCACTGATGAACTCTAAAGGACAACCTGTTCATTCGTCAAAGCTGATGCTGACTACAAGCCTTGGAAATGGAATATGGACTACTATATGTTTTGAAGAAATATAGTAGAAAGGTTTTATTTATATAGTCATGTGAATAAGAACACAACCCAGGTTAACTAAGCTAAAATTACAAGGAGTATTAACCTTCATACTCTCAGACCTAAGTACATAAATGCTCACTTGCAGGAGGTGTGAAAAATAATTCCCAAGTAACATTCAGTTCAACACACAATGTGGTGAAATATCCTTTCAAGCATCCGTTTTTAGCCATTTAAAATACAGGAAACGAGACTAGATTGCCATACCAAACCAGGCCAATGCTTATACAGTTTGATAAAGCAATTTTATGAACTAAAAACAAGGTTGTTTTTTTTTAAAAAAAAAAGATCATATGAGAGAAATATCTAGGCTTTGTGAGTTAGTAAACTTGCCTCCAAGAAATTATGTCTCTATTGTGTTTCTAGAGTAAGTGAGGGAGCATTAGTGATTACATTCCTAACTATTTCTAGCAATTATTGTCACAATTGTAGAATGAAAAAGATTTTAAAAAGAAGATAAAATACTGTCATTCAAATATTGTACCAGGAAAAAAGTATTCTGCTAGATAAAGCTACAACTTAATTTTCTAAGGATTAAAATTAACATGGTGGTGGTTAGTTCTTGTTTTGTATCAATCTGTACTCAACTTTTCACTTTTGGGGGGATATGTTTTGTTTTGGTTGATTGGGGTATTTTATTATTTAAGATTAATGCTAAGAGGTTGTTTTACGCAATTTTAATAAACTAAAAACATCGCTAGATTATTTACTATGTGGAAGTGCTATTATTGACTGTGTCATTACAGGTTTATTATGCTATTAAAAGTTAATGTTGTAATTGCTTGGGTTTTCCTGAAGCTAAAATGGAACAACGGTGTTAATAATTCAAAGAGGCCCAAGAGAGTTCTAACACCCTCAGGATAATAGACACATGTCTGCCAACAAACCTGACCTGGAGACAAAAAAATACATGGGAGCACATATTTTTTAAAAAAGAACAAAACAACAAAGAGGGGCTGGATTTCTCAGTTTGTGTACATTCATCATAACACATTTATTACAGGTAAAATCCACCCCAAAAAACTTTGTTAAAATGTTAAGATTAAGAAAAATATATCTGCTACTTAAGGGTAGCAATTTTTTTTTTAGTATACTAAATCTTAAAAAATGGAAAAGAACAGTCAAAATTAGGAAATTCCAGTTCTCATCTCCACTGCCTTCTCACCTTGTCTAGTCTTGACTTGGAGACCCAATCTGGAGAGAGATTATAGGGGGCTCTGCCATCCTTACCCCCTCCTCGTTGCCTCACCGAAAGCCACCACTGTGTAAGCGAGAAATACAGTGAGAAATTCTCTGTCTCTGCCTTGCTGCTCAGAAACACGCCCAGTGCCCCCCTACCCCAAGTGAATGAGATAAACTGTGAGTTGTTAAGCAAAGGTGATTTTTCATGTGTGTGTGCGCATGTGAGAGGAGATAAACACCACAGTTGCCCAGAGATGTCATAGAATGTCAACTGAGATACAAAACTGACTACAGGTAAACACTGAAGACTTATTTCCAGAAGAATCCACACAGCTCTAAAGCAGTGCTAATACCATTTCTAACAGATACAGGAGTGATTAGCATCTTATAATTCTGTGTCTCTCTTTTTCTAATTCTGTGTCTCTCTTTTTCTAATTCTCCACTTACTAAAACGTAAATAGCTGTACAAGTCTCAGCCCTAACTTCTATTCAGATGAGGTTTCAGACACTATGTATTGTCTTCAGTAGGAAAAAGGTGTATTCTTAATATGATTTGGCAGGGCCAGGGCAAATCTAGGCCTCCTCCATTAGCATTTAAGTGGATCCACTAGCTCATGTGAAAACTACAAACTGGAGCACCCAGGGAAAAAATTGTGGGTGCTCAGCATCCACCAGCAGCCCCACCAATCAACTCCTCCCCCTTCCTAACCAATGTTTCCTTCCCACTGCTGATCAGCTGTTTAGTGATGGGCAGGAGGTAGTAGGGGAGACGGGGGAAAAGCAGGGGCAGAAAGAGGCAGAAAGGACAGGGAACACTCATGTGAGAGAATAGAAATGGGCTGAGAGAGACAGGGTGGGGCAGGACAGGAGGAGGTGGGATGAGGGCTTGGGGGGAAGAGCCGGGCTTGGGGCAGAGCGGGGGTCGAGGGGTATCCCCAGTGTCTCTGATTTTACCTTGTTAATTAACTCGAGTTAATATCCATGAGGCAGAATTCTTTATTTCACACACAAATAGCATGACCTTCTGTTCCACTCGCCTTTAGTTATCCATATAACCTTGAAGTCAAACTATTGGGGCCATCAATATGTAAATCAGCGGGAGAGTGGTTTTACGGTTTACAGAGTTTTACTGTAATAGCACCATGATATAGGTGCATATACAAAGTCAGATTGTGAACCTCACATTCACATAGGTGAACTTATTTAAGCCAAAAAGGTTACATGAGTACTCATGGAGAAACTGCTTGTTAGTTCAAGAAAGGGGTTCATATTTGGGCATAAAGTTTATAAACCAAATTCATGTGCCTAAAAGTTGCTATGAAACTTGGCTCCTCTGCAGGGTTTATTCTTGCCATACTGTCATTATTTTAAAAATTTCATCTCACTTTGGTAGCTGATGGAAATTTTTTTTTTAATTTCCAACAAAACCAAAAATGTTACATTTTCTCTTCAAATTTTCCACTTACAGGAAATGGTGTTTATGATGATAGAACAAGAACTGCCATGCAGCCTCACATCCTCCCTTGTCTCACTGAAAGCCAAAGGAGAACTGGGGTGAAAGACCAGGAATGTTCCACAACATGGGCAGTTGAGAAAGAAAACAGACCACACTTCCAACCAGTCCATAGGGCTTTCTACACTGAAGAATTTTCTTTGTTATAACAAGCCAAACTGAAATCTGTCTCTGAGCATAGAGTTATCGGCCTCACTGCCGTGATACTTAAACCCTACTAGCCGAATGGACTGACACTGCAGTCTTAAAGGAGACTGCCTCCTCTCCCAGCTAGAGGATGAATGCAAAATGAGGGAAGGTACAGATTAATAAGGGAGCAGGCAATTGACAATATCTGAGGTTAGATGTGAAGGAGCAGAGGGACTACTTGGCATTTGTCTTTCAGCAGAGTTGTTGTTGCCAGGGAAATATCATGTTGGAATGCATGAGCGCCTGCACCGTTACAACATATCAAATATTTTTAATTAAAAAACTTACCAAGAATTAAATTAATTTCAGCTCCACAAACAATTTATAAAAGTCAATTACAGGGTGAGCTGCTTAAACGATAACATTGCATATAATGGAGATTCTATAGCTATAATTTAGCATCTTCCCCACTCTCCCAGTTATACAGACTGGAGACACTCAATGAATTAAACATGTACTGAGACAACATACTTTACCTACATAAACTGTAAGACCTTTATCCCAGAGTTCTGTGACTCGGTTGCTCCATATTTTAAGTGGAGACTGCTGAATAGTATGGTAACTTGAAGGCTCTGACAAGAAGGTCAACAGATTCTGCTTAGCATTCTCAAACATATAATTAGAAATACATTTATACCGGAAGATTCAGCCTTACTGAATTGCACACTTGAACCAAATTAAATTATCTCAAACACAAGAAGCCATTATCAGGTTTATGTCTTTTTTCTGCTCAGTCTAGCCTGGCATAACCACAGACAAACAGAGTTTAATCAAGGAATGCTTATTAAACTGCAGGTTTGTGCAGTTTCTGGGAAAATACAGAAATAGAAACACATACTCTGTCAGTCAAGAAGGATTATTTTAACTCTGCCACTTGTATTTAAAAAAGGCAGAACCAGCCTGAGCGTGAGTAAATACACGTCATGAGCAAATTTACTATGCTTTTGTGCCTTAACTCGCTCCCTTATAGTGAAGTTTGTTCTATTTTCCCTGATTGTGCGACCCCACCTATAATACTTTGTCCATTATTATAAGATGCTAATTACCTTCAGTGATTGCATCCATATTATTATTTATCCTACTTACTGTTGTTGTTAACCTGGGAAATAGGTATATTTAAAAACCTTTCAAGTTGACAAAGAACTAGATTGTCACAGTTCTTACATGGCTGTGCCGAGGAGGAAAAGGGATTAAGATCATCTTCCTTGCTCCCCTGCTCAAATTTTGACTTTGGTAATGGTAGGAAGAGCAGGGGACATGCCCCAAACACCCTCCCACAGTGAGCAAGTGTGTGGGAGAGAGGACAAGAAATGATGGTGAGTGGGAGGAGTCCTGGAGTAGTGGGCCAGGGGCACAGTGGGGAGGAAACTAGTGCATGAAAAGGGGTAAAGGAATTTATTCTTCCCCCAGAGTAAAAAAGGAGCAGGAGAGGAATTGGGATGAATCAAAATTCATTTTCTGATCTGTTCCTCAAAAAATGGATGATGCTAGCTGACACCTGGGAAGTAAAGTTGCCCTCCCCAACAGAAACCCAAATGGAGGGTAGGCAATGAAAACATCATCAGTGCTTCTTCAGGACAGACAGGCTAAACTGGTGCAATTTACACTTATGTACTCCTGCAAAAACCACTCTCTCCAATGCTCTCATACTACTAGAAAACCTAAATAAGTGCCCAATCCTGAAGAGAAACAGGGGGAGTGACATACTAGCAGGGCTGGCGACAGGAATTTTGGGGCCCCGTACGGCAGATCGTACGCCCCCCCCCCGGTCTCCTGCCGCCCGCGGGGTTCCCCCCCCCCCGCCCGCCCGGTCTCCTGCCGCCCGCGGGTCCCAACCTCCGCATGCACTGCGGCCGCGTGGCCCGGCCGGGAGAAGCAAAGGGGGGCGGGGGGAGGCTGCTGGGTGCCGGGGGAGGGGGCTGGTGAGCGCTGCAGCGGCTGCCCGGAGCCGCGCCTTGCTCACAGGCCCCGCGACAAGGGGGTACAGCTGCGTACCCGCCCCGGACTTCAGGGGGCCCCCCTGAAGTCCGGGACCTGGCACAGCTGTACCCGTTGTACCACCCTGTCGCCGGCTCTGCATACTAGTAAACAGAGTGCTAGTGTAGGCATAAGCTAAGGACTCAAACTCGTAGCTGGAAACAAAACGAGCTCACCTGTATGTTATTTTTTTCTAAATAGGTATTAGTCTTAGAATAAAGTCTTAAATTCTGAAATGCTTGTAAATTGGGGCATACATTAATCTCACAGGTAGTGTCTGTATTCCACACTACAAGGTAACATAGAAGATTGTGTTATAATTCTAAAAATGCCTGTTCTGAACTTGTGAAATCAGATGGGAATAGTAGCTCCCCCTGCCCATCAACAAGGACTATCAAGACTTAATGGGTTATCTAGGACAAAATGCTTTGTTGATTGTCCCGTACATCCATAAAGAGGTTACGTGCAGGAGCCCTGCTCCAATAGATTTGAACTCTGGGGGAGGTCATATATAGATGCTCACAAGAAGAAATGGTTCTCGCTTTGCTGTTTGAACTCTCACAGGGCTAGGAACACTAAACGAAGTTATTCCTGAGTCTGCCCTGAAAGATTTTTTAAATTGACAGATTACTATTTCTCTGTCATTTTTAGGAGCTATCTTGTAAATAACTCATCTATTTTTTTTCTAGTTAATAAACCTTTAGCTAATTTATTACAAGACTGGCTTCCTTCAGGTGTTATCTTTGGTGTGAGATCTAAGGTACAAGCTGATCTGGGGTAAGTGTCTGGTCTCTTGGATCTCAGAACAACCTGAATACTTACTGATTTTTGGTGTTAGTGACCATTTATAACCAAATCCAGCTCGCCGAAGCGGCAAGATAGACTGGAAAGCCTAAGAGGACTGTCTGTAACTACATGGTAAGACTGTTATAAGTGACCCAGGAGTTCACATTTGGTACTGGGTTGGTAAAATCTGATTATAGAATATACCACTGGTTCGGGTGTCTGCCTTGAGATAGGCACTCTCAGTCATGAGCTACTCCAAACATGGGTGTTTTCTGTTTGTCCTCACCATACCTCCAATGCCCTATTAGAATCCTCAATTCTAATTCATCATGTTTCCAGCTAAGTGCTGAAACCAGTGACCATTTCATCAATATCCAGTCAACCTTGTAAAAAATAACACAAAACACAAGCAAATAATGCCCATGTTAAAAGTCTGGGTCCTTGAACACAGATCCCTAACACAAGTCCTAGGCAACCAATTTGTGGTTGTGTCTGTGGCTGTGTCTGCATAGGCAGGTAAAACTGCTATTTGTACTGAGTTAGAAACCAGGGTAAACTGCACAGATGCAAATAGCAGCTCTGCCTATCACTAGCATTTGCACCAGTGTAGCTATACCATTTGCAAGCTGTTATCAGGGCAGCTCCCTAGTGTACAGGCAAGGCCTAAATTCCACTAAAGCCCTTTGCTGACCCTCACCATAAGGTAGAATTGCAACCTGTTGTAACAATACTGAACTTGGTCTTCTAGAAAATGAGTGAAGTAGGAGTGAGGATATGGTGATAAAACTAACAGAAAATGTCCTGGGCTAGAATAATTCCAAAACATGGGAAGTCATTTGTTCCCTTAGCTAGAAAGACATCCAAGAATTTCTCCCTCAATCTTATTTGTAGAGCCAAAGTATTTTAAGCCAGGTGATGCTGTTTGTCAGACAAAACTTCCTTAAAACAAAAAAGAAATTTAATTGAGAAACTGCCACTTAGTTGTCTGCATGAGTAACAAAATGATGTGTCTGGTCTTTCTGCTCATTGGAAGATGCTTATTTATCAGGAAATGTAAAGCCGAGAGCTACTAGCAGCATGGTCACATCAACATATTTCTTGAACATTAACATTTTCTCAAAAAAACCATTTGCACTTTTTTTTTCTTGTACAAATGTGCAGCTACCCAGCAATAAAAATACACGTGGTATTTACTCATTTCCCTCATTTTAACTATCTGGGCTTATCTTCTTACAGTATAATAAAATGTACAAGATAATTGCTAGAGTTTACACAAAATCTCTTTTTAATTGAAACTGTAAAAAAGGATAAATCGTGCTATTCTTTCCAGCACCAAGACTTCAATCCATTTCTAGTTAAATATTACAAGAAAAAATATACTATAAAGCATCAACTAGTTAAGAAAATGTACCATTGTTGCATTAAATCCACCGGCACAGTCATTGCAGCAATTTTATAACTGTGCCGATAACCTGATTCTCAATTGAGGCAATAGATTACAGGCACATATTGAGAGTAACATGGCTGCAGTCTGAGTGCAGGGAGTGAAACGTGCTCACCCAGGAGTCTGAACTTTGAACTCGTATTAATACAATTAGGCCTTAGGCAGCAGTCCTATTGAAAATGTGTGAAGGTTGAAGACCTAATGGTGCAGAAACACAGGGTCAGTATATGAGCAGGTAATACCCCTTTGGCCAACATACGCAGTATTGTCAATTCTTGCAATTTTATCATGAATCTTGTGGTATTTTGTTTTTTTTAAATCTCTAGGAGGCAGATGATTACATGAGAAATTAATATTTCATTTAAAGTATGTTTCTAGCCCTCATGATTATGAAGTAAAAACTAGAAAATGTGACCTGAGAGTATACTGAAGTCTCCATAACCGGAAGGCAAAGGAAAAGAACCCAAAATATACGGTCTTGAATTTCATGATTGTTGAACACTTGGGATTGAGAATGCTGCATACAGGATTAAAAATATGGTTGGGAAAATAAGATGAAATTCACTGTGGAACTATACAACCTAAGGCATATGGAAAGAGGGAAATAATTCTCAGAAAAAATACCCAGTAGAAAAGATATACCCAGAAAGCAGTAATGTTCGGAGATAGCAGGCAAAAAGAAAGCCATGAGAGCATACTCAAACACAACAAGGCAGGGGAAAAGCCCAATGCAATTCTGGGCTGCAAACAGACAGCACATCAGAAAAAAGGGAGATGTTTGTCCATTTTTCCATATTGCTTTAATGTGCCTGAACCTTATGTTATTAATTATGTTCTGGCTATCTGATTACCACAAAGATACTGGTAAACTAGAGAAGAGCAACAAAATTTGGGGGGTGCCTAAGAGATTGAATTATGAGGAATGATTAAAAGAATATGTGTACACACACACACACACACACACTTAGCTTGGGTAAATAACTATGAAGGAGATGGGAAGAAATTATACATTTACACATAAATCTAAACTACCAAGAAAGGAAAGCAATTTGTGGTATTTGGGGTTATAATGAGGGTTGATGAACTTAAATGAAGGAAGGGGAAATCTATATATATAAAAGTCAAGTGGTGTATGTATGAGTGTATGTATGTATGTATGTATGTATGTACGTATGACAGCGAACTCCTCCCGCACCGTTTGAGCCAGAGACTTGAAATTTGGTACAGTGAGGGGTCTTGGGGTCTAGATCTTGGTAAGGGTCGAAAAATTTTCGGATCTCACCTCTGACGCCCCCCAGGGGTGAAAGTCTTTCAGGGCCAATCACATCAGCTGGGCAGTTAGGTGCTGATGATGTCATAATACCCCCTCCAACAGACACCGCACTCGCTCAGCTCGCCCCTCCCTCCTCCAACGGAACCCCGGAGATCCCTCAGCTCACTGCCCCTCCCCCCTCCCAACGGAACCACGGAGATCCCTCAGCTCACTGCCCCTCCCTCCTCCAACGGAACGCCGGAGATCACTCAGCTCACTGCTCCTCCCCCCTCCCAATGGAACCCCGGAGATCACTCAGCTCACTGCCCCTCCCCCCTCCCAACGGAACCCCGGAGATCCCTCAGCTCACTGCCCCTCCCTCCTCCAACGGAACCCCGGAGATCACTCAGCTCACTGCCCCTCCCCCCTCCCAACGGAACCCCGGAGATCACTCAGCTCACTGCCCCTCCCCCCTCCCAACGGAACCCCGGAGATCACTCAGCTCACTGCCCCTCCCTCCTCCAACGGAACCCTGGAGATCACTCAGCTCACTGCCCCTCCCCCCTCCAAACGGAACCCCGGAGATCACTCAGCTCACTGCCCCTCCCCCCTCCCAACGGAACCCCGGAGATCACTCAGCTCACTGCCCCTCCCCCCTCCAACAGAACCCCGGAGATCACTCAGCTCACTGCCCCTCCCCCCTCCAACAGAACCCCGGAGATCACTCAGCTCACTGCCCCTCCCTCCTCCAACGGAACCCCGGAGATCCCTCAGTTCTCTGCCCCTCCCCCCTCCCAATGGAACCCCGGAGATCACTCAGCTCACAGCCCCTCCCCCCTCCCAACGGAACCCCGGAGATCACTCGGCTCACTGCCCCTCCCTCCTCCAACGGAACCCCGGAGATCACTCAGCTCACTGCCCCTCTCCCCTCCCAACGGAACCCCGGAGATCACTCAGCTCACTGCCCCTCCCCCTCCCAACGGAACCCCGGAGATCACTCAGCTCACTGCCCCTCCCTCCTCCAACGGAACCCCGGAGATCACTCAGCTCACTGCCCCTCTCCCCTCCCAACGGAACCCCGGAGATCACTCAGCTCACTGCCCCTCCCCCTCCCAACGGAACCCCGGAGATAACTCAGCTCACTGCCCCTCCCCCCTCCCAACGGAACCCCGGAGATCACTCAGCTCACTGCCCCTCCCTCCTCCAATTGAACCCTGGAGATCACTCAGCTCACTGCCCCTCCCCCCTCCAAACAGAACCCCGGAGATCACTCAGCTCACTGCCCCTCCCCCCTCCCAACGGAACCCCGGAGATCACTCAGCTCACTGCCCCTCCCTCCTCCAACGGAACCCCGGAGATCACTCAGCTCACTGCCCCTCCCCCCTCCCAACGGAACCCCAGAGATCCCTCAGTTCTCTGCCCCTCCCCCCTCCCAACGGAACCCCGGACTACATCAGCTCACTGCCCCCCCCCCACCTGCGAAGGTCCCCGGAATCCCTCGGCTCTGGGCCCCCTCCCCCCCTGCGACGGATCTGAGTTGGGTTTGGTGGGACGGTAAGTGAGGTGGGGGTGTCGGATTCGGTCGGGGGGTGAGGTAGGGGTGTCCGGTTTGCTTGGGGGGGTGGGAAGGTGTTGGGGTGGGTGAGGGGTGAGGGGTGGGTGTTGGGGTTGGTCAGGGGGTGTCAGCTGTCTGCCACCTCCCCACCTCCGACTGACCCGAGCAGCGCCGGGCACTTATGCTAGTCTATATATATAAAAGTCAAGTGGTGTATGTATGTATGTATGTATGTACGTACGTATGACTGCGAAGTCCTCCCGCACCGTTTGAGCCAGAGACTTGAAATTTGGTACAGTGAGGGGTCTTGGGGTCTAGATGCTGGTAAGGGTCAAAAAAAATTCGGATCTCACCTCTGACGCCCCCCAGGGGTGAAAGTCTTTCAGGGCCAATCACATCGGCTGGGCGGTTATGTGGTGATGATGTCATAATATCCCCCTCCAACAGACACCTCACTCGCTCAGCTCACCCCTCCCTCCTCCAACGGAACCCCGGAGATCACTCAGCTCACTGCGCCTCCCTCCTCCAACGGAACCCCGGAGATCACTCAGCTCACTGCCCTTCCCTCCTCCAAAGGAACCCCGGAGATCACTCAGCTCACTGCCCCTCCCTCCTCCAACGGAACCCCGGAGATCACTCAGCTCACTGCCCCTCCCCCCTCCCAACGGAACCCCGGAGATCACTCAGCTCACTGCCCCTCCCTCCTCCAACGGAACCCCGGAGATCACTCAGCTCACTGCCCCTCCCTCCTCCAGCGAAACCCTGGAGATCACTCAGCTCACTGCCCCTCCCCCCTCCCAACGGAACCCCGGAGATCCCTCAGTTCTCTGCCCCTCCCCCCTCCAAACGGAACCCCAGAATCCATCAGCTCTGTGACGCCCCCTACCTGCGAAGGTCCCCGGAATCCCTCGGCTCTGGGCCCCCTCCCCGCCTGCGACGGATCTGAGTTGGGTTTGGTGGGACGGTAAGTGAGGTGGGGGTGTCGGGTTTGGTCGGGGGTGAGGTGGGGGTGTTGGGTTTGCTTGGGGGGGTGGGAAGGTATCGGGGTGGGTGAGGGGTGAGGGGTGGGTGTTAGGGTTGGTCAGGGGGTGTCAGCTGTCTGCCACCTCCCCACCTCCGACTGACCCGAGCAGCGCCGGGCACTTATGCTAGTATATTATAAACCAGCAAAAATATCCGGCGTTGCTCGGGTCCGTTGGAGGGGAGGAGGGGGGAGAGAGCTGAGTGAGTGCAGGGGCCGTTGGAGGGGGGAGGGGGTGAGATTTTAAAAAGTTTCTATTCTTACCTAAGGGGGGAGAGAGCTGAGCGAGTGCGGGGTCCATTGGAGGGGGGAGGGGGAGAGAGCTGAGCGAGTGCGGGGTCCGTTGGAGGGGGGAGGGGGGAGAGAGCTGAGTGAGTGTGGGGGCCATTGGAGAGGGGAGAGAGCTGAGCAAGTGCAGGGGCCGTTGGAGGGGGGTATTATTACATCATAACTATGTCACAGAGAACAGCAGGTGTTAACCTGCTGCCCAGCTGATGTGAATGGGCTTTAAAGAATTTCACCCCTAGGGGGCGTCAGAGGTGAGATTTGAAAAATTTTCTACTCTTACCCTGATTAGGACCCTAAAGCCTATAACTGTACCAAATTTCAAGTCTCTAGCTCAAACTGTGTGGCAGGAGTAAGGGAACGTACATGCACGCACGCATCATTTGACTTTTATATATATATAGATACTAGCAGAAATACCCGGTGCTGCTCGGGTCGGTTGGAGGGGGGGGAAGGGGACCCAGCATTGCTCGAAGAGAGCTGAGCGAGTGTGGGGTCCGTTGGAGGGGGGAAGGGAGGAGAGACCTGAGCGAGTGGGTGGGGGGCATTGGAGTGGGGGGAGGAGGGGGAGATTTTAAAAAATTTCGATTCTTTCCTGAGGGGCGAGAGAGCTGAGCGAGTGCAAGGTCCGTTGGGGGGAGGGGAGGGAGCTGAGCGAGTGCGGGGGCCATTGGAGGGATGGAGGGGGCTGAGATTTTAAAAATTTTCGATTCTTTCCTGAGGGGGGAGAGAGCTCAGTGAGTGTGGGGCCCCTTGGATGGGGGGGAAGAGAGCTGAGCGAGTGTGGTGTCCGTTAGAGGGGGGAGAGGGGGAGAGAGCTGAGCGAGTGCCGGGGCCGTTGGAGGGGGGAGAGGGCAGAGAGCTGAGTGAGTGAGGGGTCCGTTGGAGGGGGGTATTATTACCTCATAACCATGTCACAGAGAACAGCAGGTGTTAACCTGCTGCCCAGCTGATGTGAATGGGCTTTAAAGAATTTCACCCCTGGGGGGCGTCAGAGGTGAGATTGAAAAATTTTCTGACTCTTACCCTGATTAGGACTCTAAGGCCTATAACTGTACCAAATTTCAAGTCTCTAGCTCAAAAGGTGTGGAAGGAGTAAGGGAACGTACATACACGCACGCACGCACACACCATTTGACTTTTATAGATATATAGATATATAGATAGACTATGAGCTCTGTTAGGCTGTGAAATTGCCCTCAAAGAGAATTGATGGGGTCCTCTTCACTTAAAACTACTCTGAACACTGGGGGGTTGAGGAGGGAGGAAAGCACACCAGGCAACAATCCCTTACAAGTATGAGGATGAACTGCATGATTTAATAGGACTTTTCAATCTCTAACTTCTAGGATTCCATGAGACTTAGGACCCCTTTAGCCTATTTTTCAGCTAGAAAGATGTTCTATGAATTATAACATATTTGGATGCCCGGCCCAGTGGTATCACATCCAGCCCTATCTTCCACACAGCACAAAAAAGGAACACTGCAAAGGATGGGAGTAATCAGCATCCAGTCACCTCTTGCCCCTACAGTCACAGAATAGAACTGTGCAGAACAGATACAACATACTTACTGGATCCAAACAGATAATCTTTGTTTGATGTTTCATGAAGTGAACAGAGAGGGGAACCATAGTCAACTAAACTTACACTATGAGGACTATTCCTTCCTCCTCCCATATTGGGCAATCAGGTTCTCCTGGTGCCTGTGTAGCTATTGCTCTTAACTTCTATATACTCCAGGTACCCACATGCTCAGGTGATGTAAAACAGCATAAGACCTCTGACCTCAATGGAGCTATTCCAATTTATACCAGTTGAGGATTGGGCCCTATTATTTATCCCTTGAATTCTAGTGATGTAGAGTCTGAGAATATTTATAAGGCCATAGAAAGAATTATAGATGTTGAATAATGCTGGAGAAAGAGAGAACTGACCATAGTTTCCGACCCCAGTTGGAGGTAATTAATGAATGTACTTCCTCTCAAAAATAAATCACCAATGTTAACTATGAGACCAATATGTTTCAAGAAGGCTTAAGAGTTAAAAATAAGCACCCACAAAAATATCTAGGACAGCCACATTTCTCAGCTCCAAAGAAGTGCTCAAGTTCAAAAGAGGCTAGCATTTTTGCTTTTAATTAGTTGCCATTTTGATGTCAACATCTAGACAGCATGAAAGGGATCAGACTCCTGAAGAGCAGATAACAAAATGTGAGACATCTCCTTTCCTTCCAAAATTCCTAATCATCTGTGTCGTGTTAAGAATGGTGGATAAGATTCAAAAAAGTTAGACTCCTTTCTCAGCCTCTCTCACTACAAGACTTTTTCTGTCTTAACGCTCAAGTGAGCTTGTTCACCAGTGATTTGAGCTCTAGGGAATAAGCCCCTCAAAGCTCACTCAGAAAGGCTCCCTAAGATGTGCCCCATAGGTTTGGAGATGAAACATAAGCCTACAAGCTGCTGGGATTTCTAATAAGAGATTCAGCTGGTTTTTTCCAAGGAGCAAAAGAAACCAAGGAGAAAGAACATTTGTGAGAGCCAAGAAAACACATACATTTAAGTACTTTTTGTGGGGAGGAGTGGGAAGGGGAGGGGAGAAAGGAGTTCTTCCTTTGACTTAGTTAAGCTCTCCCCCTGGGCTTATATACTTGGAAAGCTTTTAAAATGAGAGAGCAAGAGAAACAGCAATCAGTAGTGTCAGCTGAAGGTGATAAATAAGGGTCAAAGGGGCTACTCTAGAGGCAACTAGATAGAGAAAGATGATTGGACAGTGATTAGCTGTATTTGAAGGTAATGAAGGATATGGAGAGAAAAAGCCAGGCACTTCTGTAGATAAGAGGACTCTGGAGCAGGCAGCCTGTGACAGATGGACTTTAAATCTAGTATGAACTATTGGTGGACTAATAGTTAGTAGCCTCTGACCAATAGTCATACAAAATATATCAATAATATTGCTTTAAAGACAGACAGAGCTTGACTCAGTTTTAACAGCTCCAGCCAGGAAGTACTAACCTACAAATCAGGATCCAGCCACCTTGACCCATTTGTCTGAATAAGGTATAGGCAAGTTCAAAGGGGCATTTGAAATACTGGATTTTGACAGTAGAAATTGAAAAATACTTGCAGAACTAGTCAGGGGGATTCTAGCAGAAATAAGAGAAAATAATAATTGTACGGAGAACAGAGACCATTCCTGTCCCCTAGATAGTACACCTGATCAAACATTACACTGTTGAGAAATGCTAATAAGCTTAGCCAGCGTGCCTGATGTGATACAATAATGAATTCAAGCATACTATAAAGGCCATGTATCAGAGTTGGAGACAAGATCTAAGACCCTGGAAATCATTGGCTGTGTCTGTGAGATGAACCCTGTCTAAGGGAACAGAAGGATGTGACTGACAGGCAGTCTGAGCTGGGAGGAGAGAAGTGCTCCTTAGAAATACTATGTATATACTGTAGTGTCACAGTGTAGGCTATTTCTTACAGGGAGTTGGCCTCACTCAGCCCTACCACCTCTGCCTAGATTATCCAGCCCCAGGTGATGGATTTGGACTTGGTCTAGTAGTTATGCCAGGTGACCAGGGATCATGCAACTGTAACCCAGAGGCAGTGCTTTCCATAAAATCCATACCGATATTCCCATTTAGAGTGTGACCAAAGTAGGGAATCTCCACTCCAGCTAAATGAAAAGGTCTTGCTGAAATTCGTTCAGTGAGGGGCAGGAGCAAAGCCTTAAGTCAGAGACTTGAGAAAACACCAAGAGCGCATCTGTTGAGCACAGCAAGAGGCCACGAGCAATTGTGGAGAGGGAGAAAGACTTATTTTGGTTTTAGTTAACATTTTAACTGCAATGTTTTAATAAATCAGACCCAAGGAGGGGTCTGAATTTTCATGATGGCCTTGGCCCACCCAGGGTCACATTTTGCCCTTTGTACTGCATTCTTATCCATGCTAGGTGGGTGGTTCCCCATTTGTTCCTTGGATTTCAGTGCAGCAAAACAAATACCTTCTGGGAGAGATACTCAAAGTCTGTGCTCTTTTGACTGAGAATCCTCAGTTTCCAGGTGTTCGCCTTCCCTAGATCAGAGAAGTTGAAGATTATTCCACCTCTCCAAGCCCGTCTGCATGAAATTACCAAACATGAGTCTAGGACTCAAGTTTTCTTATTAAAAAGAATATTTAAGAGAAGAGACACTCAGATTAAAACAAGAAGACTCTGTGAAATATAGATACCCTGACACAGGTTTCATTTAAGTGTAGTTACTGAAAATTCAGACAGCCTCTTACCTTGCCAACCTTTCCAAAAGGTCACATGGGCTATATACCTGATCTTAATTAGAGCTCCCTCTATAACTTTAATCAAGTCACTTTAAAAGAGAGAGGTTTTTTTCCCATCTTTAAAGTGTAAGTGAAGTGTCATTTTCTCCCCTCACTGAAGGGGAGGGGAGGATTCGGATGTCTAGTTAATGTTTATACAGGGCTATGTGTGTGCTAAAACTCAGGGAATGCACACAAAAAGTTGAAACCTCGAGACTTTTGAAACCCCTGAGCTTTGGCAGTTGACCCCTGCAAAAATGTTTAAAACTGCCATAAATCCTAGTACTGACAGCGGGGCTTCACTTGTCCTGCAGCAGGATATGGTGGGAACTTCATGAACCCTCTCTCCATCTTTTAACATATGATAAGTCAGTTAAGTTTAAGGGTGCCCCAAAGAATCATCTTGCAGACCTTTCTGCAACTCCAAAGATAGTTCTGAGTACAGTGATGTGATCATGATGGACAGTCTTGATACCTTGTGGACTCACCACTCACACAGATATCTCCAGGTCTTCTTCCATGCTGCCCATTCAGGGCATGATCCAAAGCCAACTGAAGTCAATAGGAGGCTTTATCTAGGGCATCAGACAAAATATAATAAAGATCCGGTGACAGAAGGGTGACATATTTGACACTAGTGAAAGGGGTGATATATACGAGGCCTCCGCTTCATTAAGTAATTAGCAACAGCATGTTGCAATATGATAGCCATGAATATGATTAGCTGATGAACATTTGTGCTTGCTGATGCAATTTCCATAATTTGATATCTGACTGGGAAACTCTGCTGGTATTAAAGTTTCTGTGGAACCTGACAAAAGTGGATTTCTCCCCACACATTACCCCGACAGATGAATTACATCCCAGTTCAGCAAAGCCATTAAGCACATTCTTAAATCAGTGGGACATAAACATATGCTTTGCTGAACTGGGGCTTTAATCTCTTAGTAGAGATAACATTTTATTAGCTTCCAAGCTCTCAGATATGCTATTACACCAGACACAATAAAAATAGAAAGGGCAGAGTTTTTAAACGTTACAAAAGGAGAGAACAATATGAATAATCCATGCTTCTGAACCTCTCATACTCACTGAGCATGAGACACAATGTCAAAGTCTGCTTATAAAAATAGACTAAAAGGAGCAAACTAGCTAGAAAGGCAATTCTGCTAACTCCTCTCATAGAAGATTTTACTGCACTTACCTAGATTCTCACATTTATTTCACAACCTCTATAACCATGTTTCACCTGAAAACAGTCTTTGTCTGCCTTCTCCCCCAACCAAAAAAATCAGGAAGATGAGTCTAACACAGCTGTCAATCAAAAGCCAATTAATTTAGTTCCAGTCTTCTAAACTACACTTCATTTATTGTGATGGCCAACGTTAAGTAAGGTAAAGCCTTAGTTTAATTGCAAGAAGCATTAAAGATGGAGAAGAAAACTGGTGGTGACTTATCATGGTCTTTTCTAATAAGACCTATGTAGGATAATTACACTACCATTAGTGAATTACGTAAATAACAAAAATGGGACCTGTTGTGTAGGTCACTGCTATTCCAAACTCAGCTTGCACACACGTTCCTGGACATTTCCATAAGAAAAATATTCATTTTAATCCAGGCAATTACTGTGCCTCACTGTATATTTTAAACTTTAATATTCAAGAAAGCCAGTAAATTCTGCAAGAAGTTGTCATTGCAGCATGCATTGCATTTTAAAGTGTGGGACTATTTTCTTCCCAGCAACTGGCTGTAGTAATTTCATGACACATAACCAAGAACGCCTCATGAGATGCATCTAACGTTGGTTTCTGAGGCATCTATTTCAAAATAATTATACTGAGGAGGTTTCAAATCATCTCCTCATTGCTACTGCTTCTGTCCAGTCCCCCACTTGCCTTGCATTTCAACTCTCCAAGCTTCTTAGGTCTGAAATTGATCCAGTTATTAATTTAGGGTATATTTTTGTTGCCTGCCTTTGCATAGCCCATATTACATAACCTTTCGCAGATGAACATGCCTGAGCCCTGAGATATACATTTCATTAATTTGGAACCGAAAAGTTTGTATAGCACTGAGAAACTGGTCCCTCTTCTTATAAAGCAGGTCACTTGGCTGATCTGTAGAAGGTGTCACTAATAATTCATGAAGAAAGTTGAAATGATTGAGCAGAGCCTTAAATGTTTCAGTAATCTGTTTTACAAAGCAATTGCTAGTATTCTGACAGCTATACTTAGGCTTTATACAATATCTACAGATAAGTACATTTCCAATCTCATTATGGAGCAAACAACAAGAGCCTTGAAAATAGTTTATGCATTGGCTGCACTGTATTTCAGTTTGGAAATAAGTAAGATTTGTTTAATCATAAATAAGGTGAACAGAGGAAAAACTGACATTACTTTGATTTTAAAGCATAAAGTAAATATTGATTGCTACATTCCACAGCTCCCGACTAATAATCAGTGAAACTAAGTTAAAACAGGTGGACTTTCTCACTTTATTTTTACTGCTTATCCAACATTTCCTGGATTCCATATGTAAATATCTCTGCTTGTCATGATGCCTGTCAAACTAGAAGACAGTAATAAATGGGCCTTTACCCCGCAAGATCACAGCAAGATTTCAGCTTCTTGACTAAAAAACGCAGCTACAATTAGGCCTACTAATGGTTATTCATGTGCCATGGAAGATAAATGGTAAAATACTCTATGTCATAGCCAATTTATAACACATCAGGCCCACTCCATTAGGCTGTTGCAGTGATTAGTTATTCTGAGTGCCTCAGTTTTTGAGTGACCAACTGGGAACACTTTAAAAGGGCCTCATAAAATGCCAAATACCTGCCCTCTGAAATATCAGTATCATTAAAATAGTCTCAGACCCCAATCCTAGCCACTTTTGGAAAAACAAAAAACCCCACAGGTGGTAAAAGCAAAGAATGGGAGAAACAAAATCCCCCATGCCCAGTTGTAGTCAATAAATCCATGGCTCTAATGTGAAGGTGAACAGTATAACTAAAATTAAGACAGTGTGGCCATTACACTGTAAATTTTAATTTGCTCATAATCAAAATACAAGTAATTAATTCCAATCAGCTGCAGCAATCGTCCCCACTTATGCAAATATATATCATTTTCTTGAGAATCTTATGCTTCAGCTGCTATTTACAAAAGCTTTCTATGAACAGACCAGGGTTGTACCTAAAGTAACTGTCGGGGGGGGGGGGGAGAGCGGGGGATTTATAGAAATGTTGTGTTTCAGTGATTAGCTGTGAATGAAAAAATTAGTCCGTCATATACAGAATAAAGTTGTTTAAAGTGTATTTTTGTGAGTCGTACAGTGATGAGAGAGATAGGCTTTTAAAAAATGAATTTATTCTAATGATCCCACCTGAAAAGTTTGTGGGTTATTTTAATACAAAATTAGAACTTTTATAGAGAAATAATGTAGCATTGCTTTTTGATAAGTCACTTTACAGAACAGGGATCAGAATGCAAATTATAGTTATTTACTGTAAGTGGTTTTCCATTAGGATACATTAATACGAAACACTTTCTTGTTCTTTTCCCATCAAGAGATTTCACAGTATTTCTGTTACCTTAAAACACAATATATTAATTTAACAAAATTATGTATAATCTTGGTATACTATGCGTGATTCATTATCTTTTCCAACATTCATTATTTTCCTTTTCTTTGTCAAACCTGTCAATTGATAACATAGCTACCTTCTTTAATCAAGGTTTCAGATCAGGGATGCCACGTCTAGCTACAACAAATTATTATAGAAAAATGTAAGTTTTATTAGATGAAAGGATCACACACATTCTTGGGTTCAATAATCCTAAAGTGCTACTAAAGAGAAAATTTGTTAAAGGGAAAAAAATAAAAAGTTTCTTTAGCTGCTAATTTAGAATACTGATACAGTTTTACCTTCTCTTCCGAGAAAGTGTTAAAGAGATGCTCTAGCATGTGGGATATGCAACATTAAGATTACTGATGAAAGTTGTTTATGAGGAGAAAGAAGAATATATCATCTTATAAACTATCCTTTTCTGCATGAGGTTTAGCCACAAGTCAGCTGGAATCTTGAGTATTTTCTGGTTAAATTTTAGTACAGTATTTCTTTGCAATACCTACCTAGTGAGACATAGTAGATCCAGACTCCTCTCTGCTTAGGGGGATCCCATACGCAGGAGCCATCAAAGCAGTTACTATATCACCTTTCCTAGCCCCCAGCCAACATAGGAAGCATAGCTGAGGGAAAGGGGACACTCCAGATATCCCAGGACCAATATAATGATGATATAGAATGGAAAAGGTTTTCTGTCTGTCAAATATCATCACTTACAAGTCATGTGTATTGGCCTGCAACCAGTAAACACAGCATTTAATACATTTGGATTGAATTAGTAAAAAAAAAGTAAAAAAAAAAAATCTTTTCCCTTTATTATGTTATGTCACTCAACCCAGTGACTCTACAGCTTGAGGGAAATCCTCTGCACTGAGGCTGTGAATCACAGTTTGGGGAAGTCATTAGAGCAGTGGTTCTCAACCAGGACTATGCAGGTCTTCCGGGGGTACGTCAACTCATCTAGATATTTGTCTAGTTTTACAACAGACGACATAAAAAGCACTAGCAAGGTCAGTACAAACTAAAATTTCATACAGCCAATAACTTGTTTGTATTGCTCTATATACTATACACTGAAATGTAAGTACAATATTTATAATTCCAATTGATTTATTTTATGATGTGGGAAACATTAAAAAGTAAGCCATTTTTCAATAGTAATGTGTTGTGACATGTCTGATTTTGTAAGCAGGTATTTAAGTGAGGTGGAACTTGGGGTACGCAAGACAAATCAGACTCCTGAAAAAGGTGGAGGGCCACTGCACTATAGGACCCCACAAATACTACAAAGAGGGACTTTCCTATGCAAATCTCTTTTTTAAAAAGTATGGGAAGAGTCTTAAGGGAATAGTGATCCCATGAACCACTCAGAACAGCAGCAGGCTAGGAAAAATTGGTGACTGTTAATGAAACAAGAGATAACCCAGTAACTGTCTCACTGGAAATGAAATACATAGCATCTGCGGGATTAAAACAGTCCAGCCAATGTCAGTTAAAGTAGCTAGCCCAGACAGACAAGCAAGATGGGGGGGATCTTGGACTCTTATCCTACACTATGTCAAGAATCAGGGTGGTAGCCGTGTTAGTCTGGAATAGCAGAGTTAACAAAGTCCTGTGGCACCTTAAAGACTAACTATAAAGTTTTGAAGCATGAGCTTTCGTGGGCTAATACCCACTTCGTCGGATGCAGGCAGTAGAAGTGTTCACAAACAGGCAGTTATAGAAAAGTAGGTAAGAGCCAGGTGGGAGGTGAAAAGGTTAGTCCAATTAAGCTGAGCCAGCTTGTTATCTCCGATCAGGGAGTGTGGATTATTCGTCTAGCATTTGAATGGGGTGTGTGAACATGGAGAGACGAGAAACAATGTCTGTAATGAGCCAACCATTGTAGATCTCGGTTCAATCCCAAAGTGTGTGTGCTGAATTTGCAAATGAATTGAAGCTCTGCAGTCTCTCTTTGCAGTCTGGATCTGAAGTTCCCTTTCTGCAGTATGGTGACTTTTAAATCTGTAATAGTGTGTCCAGGCAGGTTGAAGTGTTCCCCTACAGGTTTTTGTATATTGCCATTCCTAATATCTGATTTGTGTGCATTTATCCTTTTTCGTAGGGACTGTCCAGTTTGGCCGATGTACATAGCAGAGGGACACTGGTGGCATATAATGGCATATATGACATTGGTTGATGTACAGGTGAATGAGCCAGTGATGGTATGGTTGATCTGGTTAGGTCCTGTGATGGTGTTGCTGGTGTAGATATGTGGGCAGAGTTGGCATCGAGGTTTGTTGCATAGATTGGTTCCTGAGGTGCAGTGTGCTGTTGCTGTTGAGAATTTGTTTAAGGTTGGCAGGTTGTCTGTGTGCCAGGACTGGCCTTCCTCCCAAGGCTTTTGAAAGTGAGGGATTGAAAGTGAGGGAATCATCTGATCAGCATACTGTACAACAAACAGGAAAACATCAAAAAAGAGCTTTCCAACCTGGAGACCTTCATAAACGACCAACCTTCCACACAAACAGACTTTACTAAAATTAGACAGGAGATCTACATCACACACTTCACCTCTCTACAAAAGAAAAAGGACTGCAAACTATCTAAAATCCTGTTTGTGAACACTTCTACTGCCTGCATCCGACGAAGTGGGTATTAGCCCACGAAAGCTCATGCTTCAAAACTTTATAGTTAGTCTTTAAGGTGCCACAGGACTTTGTTAATTATCCTACACTGTAGTTACAAAATCAAGAAAGGAGATAGGTTATGGGGAAAAAAGGATGTAAAAAATTAAATTTAAGAATAGTTAGCAGAGGTCAGTTTATTAGTAATTAAGGGAAAATCTCCAAGATAGTGGTCCTTATGAACAATTAAATACTCCTTTATTATTCACTCATAAACCAATCAGCATTATGTGGTAATAACTAATCCCCCTGGAACAATGTGTTTTACAAACCATGTTAACTAGCTTACAACAGCAATCCTGTGCTTTTAAGGATATTGGTGAGTGGTCTACTGAGAAACTGGTCTCTTTCTTCCAGTTGACTATTGATTTTCTACCCATCCAAAGCAATATACAATTTTGCAGTCACTTAACATTTTCCATAACTATGATTTGTTAAAATATTGCAAATGTTTAAAGTAGATGAATGCACATTTGAAGTGTCACAAATGGAATCAATGTGAATGACCTTTGAAATATATATTTTAAAGAAGTAATTAGCTAAATGATTCAGGCCCAGTCTATGCTTTAGGGCTTTTACCAGCATAGATATATCGGTAAAAATCACATCCCTAACCAATATAGCTATGCAGTAAAAGCCCTAATATAAGAGCCCTTAGGCCAGTAAAATGTATGTACTCTTGGAAAACCTGGCATCAGTTATACTGGTATCAGCACTTTTATACCAATATACCCTCACCCATAGTAGGGGTTTTTGCTAATATAATTATACAGAGAAAACTGTACTTGAATAGAAAAGGTCTCGCTCCTTATTCCAGCCAAACTCCTGAAGCCAAATTCTCCACAGACTTGTGCTTTTTCATTGCCATTTACATCTGTACAAAGTGCACATAAAAATATCAAATCATCATAGTAGCATTTTATACCCCTTTGCAATGACTGTAGAGAAAAAGGCAGAAGAGAATCCAACCAGCAAACTGAAGAACTCCCCCCCCCCCCCATATTTACATTAGAAAATAATCTGGGACTAATATAACAAATATATCTTTACTTCAGTGGGAGCAGTGTGCATGCACGCCAGAGCAAAATTTGGCTCAAATATTTAACACTATAAATTTCAGCTAAGGGTAGAGGCAGGCAGGCACGCAGGCAGGCACACGCATGCACACGACAGTTATGAGAGAGAAAGCCTCCCAAGTGAACTATTAGGCCTGATCTTACTTGAAAGTCACACTGGTATAATATGTCAATTAGGGGTGAGGAGTTTTACTCATATAGTTATACCCAGGGATGAAAGTAACTTAGAGGATTTACCAGTACTCCGGAGTCCTAAGAAGGGGGCGGGGCCTCAATCAGAAGAGGCAAGGCCTTTAAATCCACAGTAGCAATGGCTGGGAGCCCCAGGACCTTTTAATCACCCCATGAGCTACCAGCTGCAGGGGCAGCTGGGAGCTCTGGGGCAATTTAAAGGACCTGGGGCTCCCGCTGATACAGCACTGGTGTGGACAGCACAAAACTTGCATTGTTCAAGGGAGGGCTTTTTCATACTCCCAAATAATACAAGTTAAACAGTAGCATAGACCTGCCCTGAGTATGTAGGGGGGCAGGCTAGGAAGTGGTTGAAACTCTATAACTATACCAGTATTGTTAAAGCAGTACCACTTTCTAATGTGCACAAGACCTAAGCTACATAATACATACCCCGTACAGTGTATAAAATGGTTAACGTATTGACATTTTTCAAACTTTAATTAAACTTAATTTTGTTGTCTCTGTCACATTAATTTGAGAAATAAACATTAAATATGAATGCAAACAATTTGTATGGCTGCACCTGTTTTCCTCTTTTTCACCTGTTTTAGTTGGATTACAGTACAGAGCTGTTTCATGATAGCATTAGCAGTTTAAAATGTACTATACCATTGTTCGGGGGTAGGGAGTGAACAGTAAATTTGATCACTAGCTCATTCAGTTCCTACTACTAAAATAAATACCTTTGCTGTTAACCCAGAACAGGATTCTAATAACCTTTCCTACGTTAGTTAGCACCTTACTCCAAGAGTGTTCCCACTGTTTTCAATGGGACCACTCACAGAATAAGGAACCATTCCTCATGAGTAAGATTATCAGAATACACAGATATTTCCTATCACATAATTACCTTGTATTATCTGGCTTTTAAGGGTGGAGGTGACCAAGTAACTTTGAGATATCATCAGAACTACAACAACTCTGTAGACTGAGTTTTCTGATGCTGAGTTCTTAGAAGTAAACAATTATGTGTGTTTATATTGATATCTACATTAACTTTCAATTTTAAGTGCATTGCAATGTCTACACGTCTAATAGAGCAGAGATGGATCTAATAGAGCAGAGACTTCAATTAAACTTTACATGGTAGATTGGGACAGGATTTAGGCTGGGATTGTCAAAAGATCCTATTAGCGTTAGTTGCCTGATGCTGATTCAGTTTTAAGGGAGCTAGGCACCTATCTCCCATTATGTGTCTTTGCCTGTCATCATGAGCACATAATACTATGGGAGAGGAAGGGTAGAGAGGGAATTGTATTGAAATATCAACTCATAGCTAAAATAAAAACAGCAGCCTTGTGGTGGAAACCAGTATTCTAAAATTTTGCAATATTGCAAGGACTTCTCACTGTGAATAAACTAACATTAATTTTTCTTCAGTTTGTAATTACAACTGTAAACCCAGTAGTGAAGGAGGCCAGGTTGCTAAAACTTGCTTTAATAACAGAAAAGACTATATTAACAATACTTACAAACATTTTGATTCTGTAAAGAACTTATTAAACTGTAAGCACAGTAGATTGTACAGTGGTTAACATCTTTCATCTCACACTGACACAAGTGACACACTTCAGCAAGATGACTGTCTCTAATGCTACAGCCCTGATTCAGCAAAGCACTTAAGCAGATGTTTGTTTCATTCAACTCAGTGGGACTTAAGCATGTGCTAAACTTCAGTGCTTTGCTCAATCAGTGCTCAGACTCAAATGTAAAATACAATGTAAAAAACTTTGGGGAGGAAAATATATTTCAGGGTCTGTTTATAGTGACAAACGCTTCTGCTCTGTAAACTTTTAGATAGTTAAGTTAAGTGAAGCCAGTGTGATTCTCCTTCCAGAATTTGCATTTCTCAGTTAGAATGTAGTTCTTCTTGACATGATACAGCTCTAAAAATGGCAACTTGTCTCCATGTTAAGAGATGCCAAGGAAGATCAGGGTCCATGCCAGAAAAATATCATCCAAACAAAACTGGCTTCAAATATGAAGCATTGAGCTTCAAGTAGTATCTAGACACATGGAACACTTATCTGAAAAACCTAATTTGGAGGAGGAGAAAATGGGCAGAAAAAGCCACTTCATTTGTCAGACAGAATTACTCTTAATGGAAGAACCAATTGGTCATACACCCTAAACCCTTATTTTCAACACTTTATTGAAGGGCAAAAGTGAAATGGAAGGAAAATCCCATCCCTAATGCAATATTTAAGAGAACCAGGAAAAACAATGTCAGACTTTTCATTTACTAAAGCACAGCCTCAACATGTGAGTCACCCTACATGATACATTAAGTGAATCACAAATCACCTCCGGACAGCCAGTGATAATAGAACAGATAAGAAATGCAGACATCCAGTCACCTGTGTCTACCAAAGGAAACAAGACAACTGCAAAAAGGACTGGAAGAGGGAATATAGGCTTTTGTAGAGGCATGAAAAACTGTAAAAACCTTATCCAGTTAAACTACCAGGATGTTATTTAGACAGAAGGAAAGAGGAGAATCCTGAAGAACATCCCAGTGATACATGGTGAGATAAAAACACCAGCTGAGGGCTATGGGCTAGTGAAGCCACCATGGATTACAACAGAGATAAAGCTATGAAGAAGCAAAATTGACATTGTAGTTAAATTCTGAAATCTTAGTTGCTGTACCTGGCAATCACTGTTGCCAAGGAGGGAGAACGCTGATATCACAGAGTGGAATTTCATTACTATTTTTTTTTAGATAAAATGTCCTGTCAACCTCATATGCCTCTGATTACTTTGAAATAATTATAGTACCCAAGAGTGCTGTTGTAATACAGCAGCAGTCTCCTTTCTGTTTGTCTCTCACTGCTCCTTATTAGGCTGCCTTTAATAATGATAATTATACTGTAAATTCCTTTTATTCTGCACTCCTCCATGCAAATCCACTTGTAATGATAGATAAGCAAATGTGCTCCAATTATCTCTATCATATTAACCATGGGAAGATGCTCTCATATGTTGGGAGGCAGACTAAATTCAGGAGTGTCTAATTGTCTACACTAATCTACTAGGAAAAGAGAAACATAAGGGACTTAATGAAGCCAGACAGGTAGTTTTTTATCCTCAGATTCCCAGAGAGTGACTGACCAGATCATCTAGGCATTAAAACTATATTTCAGTCTAGGTCTTGTGACAATCATCTACATGCTAAAAGGGGAATTAAGCCTGAAATAAAACGAGTTTTTTTTCTGATGATTTAAAGGGAAAGATAAAGGAAGATTTCCTTTTTACAATTTGAGGAGATTTGATTCGTAATCTTCGTTCAAATTTTCCTGCCCTGTTCTGCCCCTTAAGTTATTAACTCACCTGTATGCACTAGTGTGGTAAGTTTATGCAGTAATTTATAAACATACTGTAGTGAGACACATTACTATGTAATGCACATTCCCATGTGTAAGAGGGGGTACCCTGATCCCTATGCTTGGAGTACAGAGATTAGGGCTTTTATATGCCAGACCAACAAGTTCTTTTTCCCCCCCACACCCCACTTTGCCAGTTGGGGTTTTTGGGGTTACCAATCACTGCCACCAATCGAGTATACTTCCAAAACCTTGGAGGGGCCCCCGATCTTCCCCACCCCAACTTTGTCCCCCTCCCTGGGTTTTAAAGTCAGACACCTGAAGGCTGCTTTCCTTCACCCTCTGTCTCTCTGTACCTGAGAGCCAGACCCTAACCTTGTCCTCCTCCCTGGAAGCCAAAGTCAGACACCTGAAGGCTGCTTTCCTTCACCCTGCACCGGCTGAAGACAGACTTCCCTTAACCCTGACTCTGTCTTCCTCCCTGGAAGCCAAAGTCAGATACCTGGAGGCGAGGGAGAGGGAGAGGGGATTTTGGTGGGCTGAAGGAAATAACCCCACAGGCCACATATTTGAGACCCCCTGCTCTAGCCTCCTGGGTGAGGGATCATGAGGTAGTATCATGCGGCAATGCTTCTTGTGCCCATCAGTCAGAGCTGGGCAGCCTTGCTAAAAGATAGCAGGTGTCTAGCTGAGCATGACATAAGTCACACAAAAAAGTGGAAATATTTTTCTACCAATTTAAGCATTTGGTGCATGAGGAAATAAGAAGGTTGGAAGTCAGGTTACCCATCTTCATGACATAAAGCACTCAGGTGTACAGTTACACATGCACAAAAGCTATATTCTCTGAAAATCTAGCTCATTCTTTTGTGCTTAAAATCTCTGCGCTAATCAAAAGCCTTGCTGCTCAGAAACATATGAAACTACTGCATCTTACATTACTGAAAATGTCTAGGAACATCCCAGCTCTAACACACATCTTCAGCACCACACTTGACCACTGGGAGCCACAGTCATTCTGAATGAACAATTTTGTATACAAATCAGATCTCAATGAAACCCAGATGTTGCCTCTAAGCAGAGTTTCTTTGGATAAATATATTTCACAGAAAATACATCCCATTTTTTTCTCATTGCATGGAGTAATGATCAAATATAACGAGTTTGCTGACAGGAACAGAACCTTTTCTTCCTTCTTCCAGATTGGGGCCAATTAATGAGCCAGGGCTGTATAAAATGGTGAGATGAGTATCCTAATATATGTGTAAATTTTTAAATATTTCCCTCCTGCATAGCAAATTATTCTTTGAGATATATCTGGATAAATCTACACATAGAATTTTTTTTTCCTTCTGGTTTGTTATTTCTTGCATAGATAGGCATTTTCAATTTATTTCTTTAAAAATAAAAATCCATCACTATGTTTTTAAGTTTGAGAGCACACCGTGTCTCTTGAATGCCAACTAATTACCCTTTGCCTTTTGATTTTCTTGTGAGCACAAGCCCCATCAAGTCAGCTGTAGTTTTTGAGTATTCATGACACCCCCATCCCCCCTGCTCGCTACTGGGGTTGGAAAATTGTTGAAAGATGCACAGTGGCATGGTAGATTACTTGAACTTGCGTGTAGATAACATGCTACCCCATACAACCAAATTCCATAATCTCTAAAACAAACCCAACCCTCTGCACCTATGCTTCACTATTGCCCCCATCACACATTTTCTGCCTGATGTATGTAGTACTTTGAGACTTACCTATTTCAATGCTTCAGTGGTAATACACTGTAGGGAACTGGCTCAGGGCGTGACAATCCACACCTCTTCTTGCATTTGATGTATCTCTGCTCAAAGCGATTTTGTTTTAAAACTGCCTGATGTATGGTAGTTTGTAGAAAAATAATTAAATGCTGAGTTTCAGTTGAAGTGTATTCACAGCTAATAAATAATCCATAAATAGAGAAAACTACATTTCTTTAGATCTTCCTGTGTGCACTCATGTAGAATTACTTTAGTAACATATCCATGCAACAACAATGGTATTGCATAGACTCACCATCCTGCAGTCACCCCCTCATGGAGATACTCAACATTACAATAATTCTATTCTGTTTCCTCCTTCAGGCTCCAGTAGTCTAGTGACTTGGCCCTCTGGCCAGGACACAAAGTTCCCTCCCCCATTCTGAGTTAACCATGTCCAAACCAAATGTCCCACAAAGCAAAAGTAACAAACAAGAATTTCTACCCCACCTGCGGTAATCTTCAGAGTCCAAAGTAAACAAAGGAACAAACTACCACCCCTTCTTGGGATTCTCTCTCTATAGACTGTGCCTAGGCTCTTCCGATTTCTTGGCTGCTCTTTTATAGATCACCACCTTCCAAGGCTCCCTGTAGGCCCAGGTTCATTGGAGTTCCTCCCCTTGTTTGCCTCCTCACGGGCTTGATCACATTTGTCTAGCTGGGGTTTGGCCTTTTTCCAGGATTTGCCTTCTCCCTTCAGAGCTAGCCCCATGAAATACTCTCCCTCTGAGAGCTCTCCTAGCAACTGAGCCTACTTCTGCAGCTCTCCCTCAGCCTTTTGGGGAAATCACCCATCTTCCTCCCAGCTGAGCCTCCTAATTGCCCCAAACCACTGAATCGCCAGATAATCAGGGATCTTCCTGCATAGGCCTTGAGCTCCCAGCCAGGGAGGCTAGTCCCTGGCCCCTCTCCTGCTGTTCCCTCTCCCCCACAGCCTCAGCTTGCCATGCCACCAGTGCTCTGGGTGGCAGGACTGCAAGCTCCTGCCAAGCAGTGTGCTGGCATGGCTGGCTTCGGCTGGGCGGCGCAGCTGCCAGACCTGGTGCTCTAGGCAGCATGGTGAGGGGGCAGGAAGTGTGGGGGTTGAATAAGGGACAGAAAGTTCCAGGGGGCAGTCGGGGGCACTGTTGGGGGCAGGGGTATGGGTAGTAAAGTCTGGTGACTTGGCCCTCTGTTCATTGTTACACAGGCAATGAGGAAGACTGGTTAGACCAGCCAAATCAGAACTACTCATTCTTAATTTTGCCCCCAGTTTGCTCAGTGGTGCTTCACAAGTCATAGCTTCTCTCTGCCTTGATTTGTCTAGTCAGAAATTAAGTATAATGAATAGTTCAATAGCACATTGTGAATCTTAATGATTTTAAAGTACTCTGAGATACATGTATGAAAGCTCACAACTGAAATTATTGTTTATCGCAAGGTGCATCAAGAAACCTATATTTTTACAGTATAAGTAATATAGCACATTTGGACTCTATGATAAAAGGAATAGACAGAAAGTGCCATAAAAACAATGCAGGGAATAAGTTTTTCGATAATATACAAAGGAAGTAACACTCAGCACCCAATTTAGGCAAATTTTCTGTGACAAAGATTATGTGCTGAAAGAAAAAGGATGACAAGTTAGGGGAAATTGTATTTAATTTATGAGAGTTTTATGAGACAGATTGGTTAATTATAATTCTGAAAGTGGGGGTAGAATTGAATTTTATTGTTATGGAAGTAAACGAAGGCAGGAAAAAATGTGAAAAGTCAGAGTTAGGAGGGGGAGACAGACACGGAGACAAAGGCAGTATGAAAAGATTTAGCGTGAGCAAGAGTATGAAGAGATGATAGCACAGATGTTGGCAGGGAAAGAATCAGGCAGAATCTTGAGAGAAGGAAAAAAGGTCTAACAGCAATATGAAAGGAGAAGGAAAACCAGGTAAAAGAGAGAGATATACACATAGGGCATGTCTACATGCGATGGGGTTGGACTCACCACCGCAGCGCCTCCTGCTGCTCAGTCTGGGAATTAGCTCACACAGTCCTGGAGCGCCCTCTGTTGGTGGTGTCCCATCCGTCACTCACCCTCTGCTGGTGTCTAGCCCTGTGTTGCTCCTCTCCTGGCTCAGCAGCATCCTCTTCAGGACACTTCCCTCCAGAAGTTCCCCTAAATCCACTCTCACCCCCTTCCGGGGGGGTCAGCTAACTGCAGTCCTTACACTGGCCTCAGCGGCCTGCCACAACCCCGAAGTCCAGCCCCTCTGGTGTCAGGGGAGCAGGCTGCAGCCTGACTTGGCCACTGCTCCACGGCCCGGTGCAGCACAAAGGGGAAAGGGGGAGACCCAGGCCCGCCCTCTGCTCTGGGTCCCGACCCAGGGACCCTTTGATGTCAGCCTCTCTGCCCTCCTTTCTCTCCCCTTGCCTTCCTGTCCCTGGGCCACTTCCTCTCTGGCCCTTCGCACCCTCTAGGCACTTCTGCTCAGCGGTGGCAGTTTGGCAGGAGTCGGGCTGAACCTTTTCTCTGCTCTTTCCCCCTCCTCCCCCAGCCTGCCCAGCACTGCTCTGTCCAGGGTGCTAGTCTCCTGCTCAGGAAACAGACCTTCCTCCCTGAAGGTCTGGGACAGACTGACTGCTCCTCTCTGGGCAGCCTTAGGGCCTAGCCTACCCCTGACTGGCTGGCTCTAACCTTGGCCCTGATTGACTCCCAGTAGGTCCTTTCCTGATAGGCTGCCAGCCTGCGCAGCTGCACTGGCCCACTCTAGCTCCCTCTCTCATAGGAGTGGGGCAGCCACCCCACCATACTCATTACTAAGTTAAGTCAACTTACTTTAAATCAACATCCAACAGCTGCAGTAATTAAGTCAGTTTGGTGTGTCCACAACATATTCATTGTCTCAGTGGAGTGCATCTGCACCAGCAGTGTATTGATGCACAGAGCAGTGCACCATGGGTAGTCACAGGGGGTTTGTGGAAGGGTTTGCAATGCCTGATGGGACCAAAACATTGTCACAGGGTAGAATGGGATCATGGCTTTGAACATGCTGCAGTTTCTTTACCTCACTGGAAGCACTAAGTGCCTGGTAGGATCAAGCCCATACAGACTATTTTCAGAGACAAATTTAGAAAATGTTTTGTATGTACCGTGTTCCCCCGAAAATAAGACCGTGTCTTATATTAATTTTTGCTCCCAAAATTACATTACATTATATTACAGCGAGAGGCAAAACTGGAAGTACGTCTTATTTTCGGGGGATGTCTTACTTTCGGGGAAACAGGGTAGGAAAAAGTGGGTTTGCATATTGTGCAATGAACTAATAACCTGCAGTTTTTGTTATATAAAGTACTCCATTGTTCTTAATTGGATCATTCAAATTTCTTTTCAGAATATCAATTGTATAATTTGTAGAATAAAATACGAAGGTTTGACGTTAATAAATATTACTTTACACATTTTATCTGGGATCTGTTCAGTCTCTGGAAAGTAAAATGTTAGTAGGCTCCATTCACAAAGCTACACTGAGCTTTAATGATCAGTCTGAAACTGGCTTTTCACAATGATTATTTTAGGAGAGCTGTATAAAGCTTATCTTGACTAAGGTTACATTCAGAATCTCATACAGAGATCTGAAATACTCCTATAATTGCAACATAAATATTAAAAATATAATTTCTATATCAATTAACTTTGGGGTGGGGGGGATGCAAACTAGATGCATTAGTACCATTTTAGTCACAATTGTAAATGCAATTGATGGTACAATGAGATTACTCCAGTGCAGCTACAATGTATAATGTTATTAAAACTGAGTGGAAGTAAAACATGTTGATGAGAATTCATTCACAGAAACAGTCAATGGAAAGGGAATTTCCCCCCTCCTATTTAAAAGGCCATTGTAATATGAAAATTAGTCATTGTGTAGTCGAGGTACAGAAACTATAGGTACAAGAAGATTCAGACCGTATATGCAATCAGTAATACATGAGATTCAGATGGAATCTTAATAGAATGTCAGAAAAAGTGCAAAAATATGCAGAAATATATTAGCATGAAGAGATAACACATTGCTATATCGACATAATTTAAGAGGCAATTGTTAGATTAAGTTGCCAAATCTACATACATTTCCTTCTATCTATTAAATTGTCTCTGGGCATTTATATAGCACCATTCAGCATGGAATAAAGGAACACATCCGATTATAAAAACACATTATCTGGCATTCTAAAATTACATAATTAGATTAACTCAAAATGCTTTAATTTAGCCTGAACTCTTCCTAATTTTCATTTTTTGAAAGTTAAAACATAAAAGCTTTTTTCCCTCCCCCCCAAAAAGGGACAAAAAATGCAAATGACCTCTGGTGCACTTGATTCTCACTAGGATGCTTGATTCTAGTCTGGTTTTGTACACCAATCTAAATTATATTGCAGGTTCCCCACGGCAGATATATTGTCTTCCAATAAGTATACAAAGTTCCATTTACACCTATGGCACTTCACAAATTAATACATAATTATAATCAGTTAGTCAAGAAATTCATCAGTGTTCAGGAGACCATATAAAATGGTTGAGTAGGAGTGTAGGAGTGTGAAAGAGTGTTTAGGAAAGTATAGAAGACTGAATATTGTAAAGAGTGGGATGGTCCTAGAGATCTTATGAAAGAACTGAAGAATGTGAGTAGGAAGGATTAACAATATGAAACCAAAGGGAGGCCAGAGTGACTAAAGAAATTAAGAGAGAAGGAAGGATAGGAGAAAATAGAAAGTTATAGTGGGAGAAGCAAGAAACACCATCACTCTGGAAGTACAGAGCAGGAGAAGTACACAGGAGTTGCCACCGTACAGGCAGACAGTCATCAAGTACAGCCCTTTCTAATTCTCCTTTTATCCTTCCCCAGCTTTTTATTACTTCCAGGTAGTTTTCTGCTTTTCATTATATTTGTATTTCCTTTCTTGGGGCTTGATACAAAGGCAAGTGGTCTATTGATTTTGAGGGGATTTGGCTCAGGCCCTTGTTTTGTGACTCCCTCTCACCAGAAGCCAAATCCATTGGTGGCTCCCTAGGCAGCATGTGTCTTCCAGCTGAACTAGGTGCCAGGAGAAGATGAGCTCAACACCTATACATCGTCAGCAGCTCCTGTAGTTCTCTGTGTTATGGGCTGATGCAAAAGTAGTTTTCAAGAGCCACCCACTCCTACCCACAGCCACAGGAGCACACCTGCATTAGGTCTTGAAGTGAACCTTCAGTCCTGCCACATTTCCCATCCCACAGCTTTTTTTCCTTCTACCCTGAGCCACCTCAAACCTGTCTGAGCTCTTCCAAAAGAAGCCCTTCCTGCAAAGTGGAGCACACTCGTAAATGGTTTAATACTTGTCCATCAAACTACATTAAAAAAACCTTCTACTCTGCCTTGTCAAAGTCTAACCCCAGTGATAAGAGAAAACCTATTACACTGGCCACAGTAAGGTTTAATTTAGACTTCTTTGCATAACCTGTTATAGAAACGGTAGCATTAGTCTGGAGTGTGACTCACTCCAGTCTGATACATTTTGCTCTGTACCAGACAATGCTTCCCAGCACAGTGCACCCAGTGAAGGACGATCGAGACACACTTTTCCACAATTTTTTTTACACACTGCTTCTGCCTGCTTGCATGAACACTTCAGAGTTAACCTGAGGAAATGTTAGGGATTGCTCATGTGAACTGACCATCATCTTCCTTCTTTAAATGCCTAAAGAAGCCAGGACCTCGGCTACAGAAATAAAACAACTGCCTGAATCAACAATTTAACAAGTTGATTCCATATGCCTAGTGACAGATATGGAAATTTTCTGCCAAATCCTTGGGGGACCCTACTTAGTTAAATTTAAGTATAGTCACAAGACACTCCACATCTAGTTGGTGTATTTTGCCGCCTAACCTGTTTGTCACCTCCCAGTCACAAACACACCCACACTCTTCTTTTCACCATAGATACATTTCATTCCTCTGCTCTTTTACAGTCAGAACATAACACAGGCATCTTGTAAGAGGAGCTTCCCACACAGCCTCCACCCTCAGCACAGCTCACCTGAGCTTCCCCTCTGTGCTCTCCCTTGCCTGCTCTTCCTTCTACTTATATCCTCCCAGTTACATCATTAGTCTCCTAATTACCACACAAGTGTTCAATCCCCCCCAACAGAACATGTTTAATTGCTCATAGCTGAGCTGCAGCCTTCATCACACTGCAACAGCCTCAGTGGTCAGGGCGCTGCTGCTAGCACTCTGTAACAGGTACCTTTGGGATCCATTGTATTAAATGAATGGTTTATGTATTATTGTGGTCCGGGATGTAAGTTACTTCTCTAAATGTGACAGATGTGAGACCGGAGGTTCAAAGGACAACATTGAACAGCATGTCTGACAAGAATGGGCTTTTGGAACATGTTATGTGGTTTTCCTGGAAAATATCTAGGGGTAGGCGAATGCTAATTCCCCACCTCCAGTTATGCAAAACCCCAGCTTTTTGAAGCTATGTCCTGAGGCCTGCTGATCGTCTGCTGATCATCTGTTACATGAGGCCAAGTTCAAAGGCCCAAGCTATGTAAGGAAAAATAAATGTTAGTGGTTGTTCTGGTTCTAAATCTGTAGTTGCCCTGAAATTGTGTGTCACACACACACTCCCCCTCTCAGACTTCTGGAACACCATAATAGGAAAGATCAGTTTCATTTTTTACTCTCTCCTCATTTTCCACGTGACAGAAGTCTTATTACCATTTTTGTTTCCATTAACAGGATAGGTCCAAACTAAGCTGGACCCACCTGAACTTTATGAAAATTAAATCCTAGATCTGAACTTTGATGTTTTATCCCCTCTCTAGTGAACATTCTCCATCAATTGGATGTTGTGGCAGGTAATAAAAAACATTAGACAGCAGATTTATTAGTTGCTGACACTATAACTGCATGTCTTGCTACTTACAGATGCTCCTCTTTCATTAAAAAAATATGCAGACAATTTGACAGCAAAGGGATTATTGAAGAGTATAAATGCAATGCTTTAAACGCTCAGAGTATTTGGCACTTTTCCTGGAGCTCCTGCTCTTTGGAGTAGTTGACTGTGGGAGAATCTAAGCTTCCATTTATTTAAAAAAAATATTTCTAGCTCTTCTGCTTGCAAAGAAAAGCAAGAAAAACAGAAACTCTAAAGGCTAAAATATCCAGTACCAAATAAATGGACTGAAAATCATTTTTAAATCCTTATGAATTTTTTGAGCAAATGATGTTTTGCCAATGGGGTGGTTTTTTCTGGTAGGGTGGGGGACACAATTCATAATTTTTTAAAACCCATTTAAGTTGGCTGTGCTACACTGGTAGAGAAATGTTACTTCCCTATACATAGTAAAATCTGTAAAATGGTTGGAAAGAGAAATGATGTCAACATTACACATTTAAAAACAAGAATCAAAAACTATACCTTTCTTTTGGAAGGAGACGTTTCTGGAAAGATGCTTACCTTAAGATTATGTTACCTCTGGGGAGGAAGTACAAACTGGCATCTATGGTGAAAGATCTGTCCAATTAATGCTTTGGGGGTCTGTGGGAAAACAAAAATCAAGCCCTTTAGCAGTTGGTTTCTTTTTCAGTGTCTCCCAGGTCTCTTTGGATAAGACTCAAAGAAAAATCCATGGAGAAAACCATGTCCGCCTTCTTAATGCTTTTTTACTCACTAATAATTCAATGCTCAGACCAGACCTAGAGAGTCATTTCAGATATCTAGTTTGATTATTGACATAACGCACATGATTTTAGATCCCAGCAGATCATGGTTAGGTTAGCACTATTAGTGAGAGAGGATAGATTGCCAAGGGTAGACCATCTCTAATAAAGCAGCTACAAAAAGGAAACAGATTTCATGGGTTCAAAAAGCAAGAAAGACTTTCAAAAGAAAAAGTATTATCTAAGTCAAACACTTTTACCTTTCTCAGACTTGACCAAGACTGAAAACAGCTTCTGCGGAACCTTCTGCAAAACCAGTTCCAGAAAAGTATTGACCTCAAAAATTTACTTTACTAAAGTAAGCTAGCATTTTATCTCTTCATCTTTGCATGAAGGAGTAATGGTATTGGGAATGTTTCGATTGGATATTAGGAAAAACTTTTTCACTAGGAGGGTGGTGAAGCATTGGAATGGGTTACCTAGGGAGGTGGTAGAATCACCTTCCTTAGAGGTTTTTAAGGTCAGGCTTGACAAAGCCTTAGCTGGGATGATTTAGTTGGGGATTGGTCCTGCTTTAAGCAGGGTGTTGGACTAGATGACCTCCAGAGGTCCCTTCCAACCCTAATATTCTATGATTCTATAAGGTCAGCTTTAGACTGACAAATTAAACCCCAGGTGGGATAATAAAATTTCAAGAGGCTGGTCTTCAGAGCTCAGCTAAGGATAACATTGATATGCTTAGGAAACACTGTTTATGTTAGGAAGGGAACAAAGATATCAAGATGTCAAAGAAGCTGTTTAAGATTCTTAACTTCCTTTCAAAGAAGTAAAGAAGTTTCAACTGGAAAGTAAATAAATATTCATGAAAGGGATTGGGCCATGCCATGAATCTCTTTGATTAAGACAAATTTCCAATCCACATTTGATGAGGCTGTCATCCTAAATATGAGAGAAAGGGGATGAGATAGAATGAGAGGTTTACTATCAGAAAGAGGGGAGAATATTCATGAGAGCCTTTCATACCCCTTTGTTCTCCTAAACCAGCATTCATTCTCTCTCTCTCTCTGTGGCTGTCAATAAAGAAGAGATTCTCCCATCTTCCCCATATCAAAAACTTTAAAGGAGGATTCAAAGATGCACTTCATGCATGTTTCTTGTCTTGTTTTAACAAAGAACAAAAGTTCCATACCTCAAATTTTGACTCCTACAAGAAAGGGAAGATTTTGTCTTTGCCAGCATCTCAGGGGAAGAGGATACTTTTCACAAAGACTTCTTTTCCCTACCCCCTCTAAAAGCCACAGGATTTGAAAAAATATCACAAGGAGTCAGCAAGTAATAAAATCTTCTGCTAAAAGAATGGTGATGGGAGAGAGAAAGTCCAAGATGGGGGGTGGGAAGAAAGACACACATATATCTAATAATATTAAAGAAAAAAAATCAGTTTAGCCAAGACACTAAATCCATTTGAACATCTTCATGAGAAGAAAGCTTAGTACAAATTTTAAAAATCAAAAATCAAAGAAATAGTGATAAATGTATGTTTCAACGATTCCCTATTGTAGAGCAACTGAAGGGCAAAAAAAAGATTATTAAATGTAGGATGTGTATGTTAAAATAGGGTACTACAAATTCCTCTCAAAAGTCCTGTTTAGTATTTTAATTTATGCTATTTATCCCTGTCCGTTCATTAATTTGAATAGAGTTTAGCATTTTATTTTAATTGGGAAGCTAGATTCTGCCTCCTTCATTGATGCTGAATAGTAGCTTCCTCTTTGAGCAATCCCGTTTATGTCAATGGATCTTATTTACAAAGCAAGGGATTTTGTAGGTTGCAGAAGGTTACAGAAACTGGACCATATATTTTAAGGTTTTGATGTACACAGACAAAATACAGAAGAGTGAGTGAATGTGTGCATTCATTGCACAAATCATTCTGATTTATTTCATTATTTTGTGTTACGGTGTCCAAAAAAAGTATAGTATAAATACTATTTTTAAAATCTTAATGCATGGAATATTAAAATGAAAGAAAGGTTCTGCTCTATGCTGAAGTTTTTGTTCATCACTGTTCTATCTGTCCAGCTACTGAGATTAAACAGAGTCTAGAAAGCAACATCATTATGATCACCTAACCTGACCTTCCGTGCAACACGGAGCATAGAATTTTCTCCCAATAATTTGTGCATCAGGTTTCATAACTTCTGTCTGAGTACAGTGTTTAGAAAGTGATCCAGTCATGGTTTAAAGATTTCAAGTGATGGAGAATCCACCATATCCCCTGGGGTAAGTTGTTGCAATGTTTACTTACCCTTGTTGTATAAAATGTGTGCTTTATTTCCAGTGTGAATATATCCAGCTCTAACTTCCAGCCACTGGATTTTGTTAAGCCTCTGTCTGCTAGATTAAAGAGCTTTGGGTGATGTCTCTTTATTATATATCCCCTTTGGGTGTAGGATTATCTGGGCACATAAAGCTGCTCCAGGCTCAATAGTTTTTGGTTTTGCTTAAACTACTCCAGAGCCTTAACTGAGTTTAAACATGTACAGTCTCAAAAATCAGACACCCAGCCTACAGTTCTCCAAGAGTCCCAGTATCCTGTCGGTGTGGGCTGAATTGCTTAAGTAGTAGTGGGCATGATGGAATAACATTTCAGGAGATAAGCCCCTCCTGGAAGTCTGGGATGATTTTGGGGAGTACCCAGGTTTCTGAGGCACCTTGCTACCACCTGCTCTTACTGCAAGTGAGTCTTGGGGGTCAGCTCCCTGACTCCACCGGCCTTTGCAGACTCCACCGTGCCTCTGCAGGTTCACAACAGGCACGCTCCAACCCCCAAGCATGCTGAGAATTCCCAAGGGTATCCAGATCCTGGTCCACTGGACACTCTGAGATTCACTGCTCCCAAAGGAACGAGAGACCCACCAGCTTGCCTGTTACACCTAAGAGCACCACTCTGCATAATAAATTTTATTTAACAAAGAGTAGAGATTCAAATGGCAGCAAGTAGAAATATTAGAAACAAATGGTTACATATGAAAGAGAATCCTAACACTCATTTGAGAACCTAGACTTATTTCACTACTTACTGTCTGTCTTACAGAGCACAGGCTCACCCAAAATCCTTCAAGTATATTACAGCCACATTTGGATGTGACCTTCCATTCATGAGACAAGTCACACTATCAGCTCACCTCCTCTATGGAAAAGATTGACAGGTGCATCACCTCTGCTGTCCAGATATATTCCTCTAATCAATTGTCTTTACTCATAAAGAGGATCCCATCCTGCTGTTTTATTTCTACCTGTAAATTTCCTCTTTCAATTAGCATTTTGGCTCCATAGGCAAATAGACATATTGTGCAGCAGATAACACACAATTCCCAGATAGGGAGATAAGCATATATTAGTCCCTCTCTGGCAGTAACTGGTCTGAGGCATGTCACCTACTGTCTACCTGCCTTAACTCCAAGGGCCTGAGAACATAACTGCTGGTAAAGATACAGAACTCCTTAAATATTATGCATCCATACAACTTGAAATGATTATGTTAACCAAGGGACTACAGGCTTTTAGGAGAAACCTCGGATGCCACCTTTGATGAATTTATACATTTATCTAACCCAGGAGATGCCTGTAAAACTCTGTGCATCCCTTGGACCCTCTGCCAATTGGCACAGTAGATCCCTGGGTCACAAAGTCTTATTTGATTTTCAGTAAGCCTTACTGAAACCTAAAGGCTTCTCCCACACTCTCTCTCTCTTTTTTTTTAAAGCTTTACACTTAAAAGAGGGGGGGCAAAGAGCAATAACTTGTAGAATTCCCACTGAAAATGGTTTCTAGCTTTCATCATTGTTAATTATGGATTTGCCTCCATTCCTTGGGTGGAGGAATTTCCTAAAACAGCCCCTCAAAAGCAAAATGCTTAGTTGGGTTACTGCATGAAGCCAAGGATAGTAAAAATTTGGGTGGGATTTCCAGAAGCTTTTGTTGACAATGGTAAAATTCCATTTGGCTTCTGTGGGGGTAGAGGCAGATTAATGCTCAGTGCTTTTAAAAATTCTAGCTTTTATATTTACTGATCACTGTGATAATAGCTGAGTAATTTGTCACTAGATGGTAACTTCAAATCACAATAAATTGAGAAATAAGTAATCCCTAATCTGAGTCTACTTTCGAGGTAAATATTTTCTGAACAGACTCCCATTCACCAAAATAAATTAGGCCCAAAACACTGGAAATAGGGTTTTCCCAGATCTCAGCACTAGTAAATTCAAGTGGAATAGCACTTCGCATCAGCATCTCCAGATCTGAGAATATCAAGACTAATTATGTTTGCCAGTCTGCCATTTGTTCCAGGTTGAAGAGGCAGCCCATTTCTATTCTGTGTGTTCATGGAAATTTTCAATCCTTATCCACAATGCTGTTGTAAGGGGAGGTTAAATTTGCAATGGTCTGAATATAAACAATTGCAAGTATGTAGTGTATGTTGGTGAAAATCGGGTTGTGAGTGAATATAATTAGGCGGGACAAAGTGTAAGAGATGGCAAGAGAGGAAGCTACTGGGGTGAAGGAAAAATACCCGTTTAGAACTAACCAACTTCTTTTTTTTCATGCTGCTGTTGTTACTGTAAGTACTTTTCTCCACAACACTCCTGAGAATGGCTGCCAATGTACAGATGTGGTGCTACTAGTTGCAAATCTAACTTGTTTAATTCCCCCAACTCAGACAAATTCCAATATTAAAATGGACTCCAATATTGTCTGTCAAACAATTTTTTTTCAAAGTCACTAGACCTATATAGAAAATTGTTTTTCTTCCAGTTTCCAGCTGACATTATACTGGGTTGTGTAAGTTCACTTCCCACTGAATGAGATATTGGGTTACATCAATCATTCTGCATTAACAAGATTCATCACAAAACAAAGTACCAGTTAGAAAACCATATAAGCAGTTATTTTCATGGATAATGAACATATAAAAATGAACATATAAAAAGACAAGACGAGGGGCAGAGGCAGGACTTGGGGGAGTGAGATCAGCTGCCCAGATGGGAAGTAGGGGGGCTCTGTGCTGGAGAGGGGGAACTGGCAGAGCCCGCCTGGACGCAGTAGAGACTTGGATGTGCTGGGCTGAGGAAGGCCAGGCCTGAGGGCCCTGAGAGTTCCTGTGCTGTGTTCAATGCTCAATAAAGCCTCCTGTTCTATGCTGTCTGAGAGTCACTCCGGTCTAGAGAACAGGGTTGCATCATCCCCTTCAGGGGTGGAAGCCCCAGGGGTCCCAAGCGAGGGGACTCCCTGAGGGGACCCACAGCAGAGATAGGGGTGCTAAAGCTCAGAGAGGTGCAGATCCAGGAGGTGGAGGGGCTTAACCCAAGAGAGAGTGGACCCCCAAGAAGGACTGTCTCACTGAAAGGGGCACCCCCCAAGGATCACATGGGGCCAAGAGTGGGCACAACCTGTGAGTCTGACAATTGCATGAGTAGGTTCCCACTATAGCAAGTAAGAATTCTGCAGTCCTGTCCTTTGTCATATCACTATACAGACCTTAAGACTTTTTCTTCTGAAAAAAGCTGTTCTGAAGATGGCATTTAATAGGAACTGGACATCTCAGTCCCTTTGAACAGGTTGAAAATCCTAGCTCAATTCCTAAATGACAACCTCACAAAATACAGCACATAGAAACAAGTTACAGCTCAATCTATTCAACACAATGTGCATTCTCCAGCATCAATCTATTTTAATGGACCATAAAACAATATTCAGTCAAAAAGAGATTTAGTATTTTTCCCATGGGCTCCTATGACAATGGCAATATTTACAGCCCACACTTAGGGAAAAGATGACAGGCAAATTAATCTGCCAAAATAACCTATCCAAAACTCTTGGTGTACACGCACGAAAAAGGTCTATTATGGTATGATCAATAAACCAGTAAAAATATAGGGCCAGAGTCTCAGCTGGTGGAAATCAGCACAAATCCATTGACTTCAATGGAGATATGCAGATTTACACCAGCTGATAAATTGGCACATAAACTATAACAAAAAATTACAGACTAAGCAGCATCTAACTTATACTGTGCTAGACTTTGAAGGTCAGTTATTTCAGTCTGTTAAAACGAAGAAAAAAAATCTAAAAATACCAATTTCGCCCCAACTATTATGTCATCTCATATTGAATGTTCCAGATTTTCTAGAGAAACGGCATGCTCTTCTGCCATTTACTCCTGGCAAACAAATATTATGGGATCTCATGACACTGCACCATTAGGTTTATAGAAAGCTATCCTAACAAATTCACCCTAAAGTGTGTTACTACAAGGCTTTATATGAGCCATTTAGATGGGTACTATAGTATAGTAAACATCTTCCAGTTTCAAGATACTATATACTCTCTCTGACCCAGTGATTGATAGTGTAGCAACCTGCTTTTATAAACTCATTCTCAGGTGAGGCCACACTACAATAAACACAAATCAGCATATCTACTGGATGGACTTTATGCCTTTCTTCTCACCACAAAAAAAAGGAAGATTAGAGACAACCTTTATATTATAACCAAGTTGTTCAAAGGATAAATTCCTAGAAAAACACATGAATATTTTCACTGCCTCTCAACAAAGAATTCAGTAATGAATTTGTCGCAGTATAGTAATGTTCCTTCATGGATATTGGGATTGTTAGGGTGACTTTTAAAGCACTACTTTAATGTGAAAAGGAAAGTAGCCTGGATAGGAACTTCAGAGGCAAATTTCTCCATTGAGGTCAAAGATAGCAGGTGAAAGACAGGATTATGTGCTGAGCACTATTGTAACCTGCAGAGTTTCATTTATCTATTTTTTAACTATTTTATCTTGAAGAAAATTGACATAAAAAGTGTTAAATAAAAATCTAGTGCAGATTCTTACAAAACAGAAGCCTTTGAAGGATTTTGGACATCAAAGCAACCTTGACAAGTTTGGGTATAGCTCCACTTCTTCTATCTGCCTGCTCTGCCCAAATTTTCTGTTAACAAAAAAGTGAACAGAATTGCACCAGAAAATGATTTATTGATTTAGCAACCAACAGCACTGAATTTAAAGTCAACTGACCACAATAGACAGTGTAAGAGCCATTTCACCAATCCAGTTGAGGAAGCACTGCAGTACAGTGGTTAGAGCAAAGGACCAGGAATCCTGGGTACTAATGCTGACCCACTGTGTGATCATGGCCCACACAATTTGACCCCATAGCAAAGAATTTAAACACATAATTTACATCAATCACATGATTAATCCCATTGATTAGTCCCATTGATTGCCTGGAAAGTGGGTATAATAGTGTCTATTGTGCATAACTCGTACCCACTCAGTATGATGCTGTCCCCCCTCTAATAGTAGTCATACACACAGAGATTGATGAGTCTGCTTTAACCTAGGCTAACAGAGTCAGATATTTTAGTGCTGGCAGTACAAAATCATGCTTTGTGATCCAGAGCAGGGCCGGCGACAGGGGGGTACAATGGGTACAGCTGTACCAGGCCCCAGACTTAAGGGGGGCCCCCTTAAATCCAGGGTGGCCCGGTACGCAGCTGTACCCCCTTGTTGCCGGACCTGTGAGCAAGGCACGGCTCCAGGCAGCTTCCCGCGCCCCCCCCCCCCCGGTCTCCTGCCAGCCGTGGGGCCCCTCCCGGCCGGTCTCCCCCGGCACCCAGCAGCCTCCCCACAACCCCCTTTGCTTCTTCTGGCCGGGCCACGTGGCCAGAGCGCATGCGGGGGCCACGTGGCCAGAACGCATGCGGGGGTTGGGGCCCACGGGTAGCGGGAGACCGGCCAGGGCAGGAGGGCCCACGGGTGGCGGGAGACCGGGGGGGGGGGGGGGGGAACGATCTGCGTACGGGGCCCCAAAATTCCTGTCGCTGGCCCTTATCCAGAGGTTCCAGGTTTGATCTCTGCTGCTGAGATGTACCTATCATACTGCATAGGAGTGTTGTTAGATCACACTAACATTTCTAAGAATGCCAATCCTCAAGTGAATCCTGTAATCTCTCCTACATATTATCATATGCGCACATTATTCCTTCTTTCTTTGGCGCTCTCTCATACACTATTTGTTCTTCTCACACATTGTCTGTCCTTTGCTTTTCTCGATACATCGTTTTGGTACTGTGTGTTTACATATGAATGTTTGGCTTCTTCCTGCCCATCTTCATAATCCCTCAAGATCACAGACTCCTAGTATCATCCCATATTCACCTCTTAATTAATTCTCTGCATTTCTAAACATTTTCTCTGAAGTCAAGAAGGGAAAGAGCTTGGGAAAAGAGCTTTCACTCTTTTTGGATGTTGCTTTGTATCTAATCATTCTCTCTCTGTTTCTTGCAAATAGCAGCAAGCGAGGTCCCTATGGACAATCCAACATCAAATGGTAATGTCTTACGTTGATGATGCTTAAAATATCACTTGCCTTAGGCACTGTCAGCAAAATTAGCCTTACTTCATGATCTCCTGACTTTTGAAGCTATGGGAGTTTATGCACATGTTTCAGTAAGGAGGGGCAGATCATCCTTTTGCTTGTATTACATACAGATTACTATTCTAGACTCACTGGGTCTCAAATTCTACTTGAAGACAACATGTCTATTAAATAGAACTCAGTAAAGATTCAGTTTCTTATTAAGACCACCCTGTACATTTCCACAAACCTCTCACAAATTGGGGACAGCACCACTATGAAAATAAACAAGTAGGAAATGATTTACAGATTTACAAAGTTAACGTGCAATACTGTGGACTAAACATACCTGCAAAGGATACCTTTAGTGAAGCTGTCTGGCAATCCCGAGATTACAGAGGTGGCTGCAAATGGAATTCATTCCCTCTAGGGCACAGCAAGGACATTTTAAATACAGAAGAGGAAATGCAAGTGGCAGCAATTTGGTTGAAGCATCTAGAGAGAACAAATTAACTTTTCCTCAATTTTAAAATGTCACTAATCCACCCTCTCACCCCTCTCCATCAAAATCTATTTCTAGAGCTCCGAGTCTTGGGATGGCTATTCCTGGCAGTCCAGGCGAGGAGTGGAAAAGGAGGCTGCCAAGTCACCATTCATCTCCTCCCTCCCCTAGAAGTCTTCCAGGATCTCTCAGGCAGCTGGAGGAGGAAGGAAAGATAAGGCAACCTGGCCGAAGGGGAAACGACACAAGGGTGGCTGAGTCTCTTCTGGCTGCCACTCCAGATTAGACTCCCCTGGGACTCTTCCCCTTTCCTGCCTTTTCCTTACAGTCTCAGTAATTTAGCACCTCATCTGGCATTTCCCAGCTCACTCTCCAAATCCAGTTGCTCCCCCAAGTCAAGGAGAAGGGAGGGAGAGTGGTCAGTGTCTGGGCCCCCAGCCAACCCTTACTCACAGTCCCAGTCCTTCTCCTGTAGATCACTCTGCTTCAACAGCTACTACCTGTCCGTTCTCTTGCAGCTGGTCTCTCCTTACTCTCCTCCCACCTGGCTGCCAGAGTTCCCTCTTAACCAGGTCAAGAAACAGCCAATCCATTATGAAAAGCATTGATAATCCAAAATTGGAGAGTATTATTGCAGCTGAAAGAAACAGATATTAGAGAAAAGATGCTGTCATTTCCCTCTGATTTAGGGATACATTTCGGATTTTCTAGGGAGCATAAGTAGTCAGAATATACCAGGAGTTACAAATAGAAACCTCTATGATTTAAAGGACACAGAATGTGTCACCCCACTGAACATTCAAGAACCAAACTTACATGAGGCCAAAAGCTTCACCAGGGACACTGCATTGTGGGTAGTTGTTCCCAAGGAGCCTTTGGAATAATGAAAAGGAGATTCCAAGATAGTCACCAAAATAAGGATGAATTTGATAAAAGGGAGGTGATATCAATCTAAAGTTTAATGCCATATATTATCAAGCAACAACCCAAATGGCAGACAGTAGCAGACTCCGTACAGTAGTACTATTGACAATTGCCATTTTTCCATTTATGAATATTTTACTGATGAGTTGACAGATTTGAAACTTTCAGTAAAATCACCTCTAGTTTTATTGGTTTTTATCTTTCTATATTTCACAATTACAGCTACAATAAATCAAGTCAGTTAGCCATTTTCCCTGTATTTAGCAGATGATAATCATCAGGTCTCTATTGAGTAGTACCAGAAGTACAGGACATACTGTCAAGGAGAAGAAGCCATCACTGAAAAACTGTCTCAGTGGAATTAAAAATACACATATTGTCAAGGATATTTGTCACTTTCTCTGTGACTACAGCTCTCCTAGTGCACATACCTTCTCCGCTCATTCATCCGAAAAACTTTCAGCACACTACAGTGACCAGAGATTGCTTGAACAAACATCAAGGCTAGTCCATTCATCGAGTTACATTTTGCACTTAAAGCAATGATTCAATCCCTATGTTAGTATGAAAAAAACCCAACAGAGTAGCCTCCCCAAATTAGAGGATTTGGGGGGCATCAAATGAATTTTCTGAGAAATTACAAGTAAATCCATTGATCTGCTTGGGAGTTAACATTTTTTAAAGGGTCTTCTGACAAATGTAGCCCTGTATTGGATTTTTTATCCCTAATGATCCTAACACCAGAATAATGCATTCTTCAGAATTCCTATATAATTAAAATTCACTGAAATCTTTTGTGCATAAAATACATTTGGATTAATAGTGATTTTCCACCATTATTCTTCATAAGTAAATGAAAGTGTATTCTTAAATCTCTAATATAGAAGAACCATCCAAAAAAAAAACTCTCTTAAAATGGCTGCCACGTTCTATGGTTTTCATTGGGACTGAGGCCACAAAATGCTCTTAGCAAAGATGACTGTTGTCCTTCTTTATCTCTTTTGAGTGTTCCGTCTCTTGACCCTATAATGGGTTAACATCTCCCCTCAGAGCAGCTTGGCTTCACTCCTCTGGGGAGGACAGGGGGACTTCATGTGTCTTTAAAATCAATTTAATCTGATCTAGAATGGGCAACACTAAAATAGTCACCACAAGGCAGCATTTGTGTGCTCTGACTGTACATTTCCCTACTTTGGTTTGTTTGGATTTCTTTTTAATGTAAACCAAAACTCTGAATTTCCTGGGTTTGTCATGCTTGTTTTGATAACTGCATCAATACTGTGATATATTTAACCCTAAATTAGTGCTATGACTCTCAATCATAACTTTATTTCAATAAAGATATGAAAACTATTATGAACAGAGCTGCACAGTTTTTTGTCAAGAACTTACTTTCACCAAAAAATTCAGATTCAAGCTGACATTCTGTGAATTTGTATCAAAATTTGCATAATTGTTTGTCAAAAAGAAATCCCTATAAAATCCAAAAATACTTGAGCAAATCAAACCCATTTCTTATTTTGAAATTTACTTCAATTTTATTTTAAAAAATTACAAAACATTTTTAAAAGTCCAAAAATGAAACAATATTTTGTTTGACCAAAAACTTGAGTTTTCCTGATGTCCAGAGAACTGAAAAATCAGTTATTCACCAGGCTCTAATTATGACATTCCTTTATTCTCAGCTCCTAGTCATTTAGTGAATCAGTGTTGCCAGAACTACCCCTGGCCGCAAAGATTTAGTGCCCTTTTAAACTTAAGGGCATCCAAAGGCTACTGTGAAATGTTAGGTCATATAAAATAAAATGTTACACATCTGACCAATCTAAAATTTAACTCAACCCAGGTCTGTTTTGACAGATGCTATTTTCACTCTCTGATTATTAGGTAGAATTATTTGATTTTCAAGGGTTTTTCTTGTGGGGAGGAGGGTGGATAGAAAGAAATATCAGGTGCAAAACCACCACAGCAGCTTATTTGAAAACCAGAACACTGAACTGACTGATACTAGATGACTCTTTAATCTAGTAGACAAAGGTATTTGTTAGAAGATTCAGTGACTGGAACTAGAAGTAAGCAAAATTCAAATCAGAAATAAGTTGCAAATTTTTAGCAATGAAAATAATCAACCACTGGAACCACTTACCAAGGGATATGGTAAATTCTCCATCTTTTGGAGTCTTTATGTAAATACTGGGTGTCTTTCTAAAACTATATACTCTAGTTCAGCAATAGTTGTACGACATCTATGACCTATGTTATGCAGGAAGTTTGACTAGATAATCACAATGGTCTTTTCTGCCTGTTAAAATCTATTACTTTATATTAATTTTAATTTAAAGTTAAAGCATCATATTGTTATTAATGGGGATAATAGCCTAATAGCCGATCCTTTAACAGTTCATAGAAACATAGGTAAAGGGCCTGATTCTTCACTGCCTTGCATCTTATGTTGCAATTCACAGTTCTGCAAAGTTAATGTAAGGAAGGTGAAAATATTCTACTTTTCTGGTTTACTAGCATTTTACACCCACTCTGTAAGAGATGAGACAAGATGGAAGCCCGTGAAGAAACAGAGCCTGTACTTACATACCTAATACACTTCAATGCAGTGTAGGACACATGAAGACTGGAGTGAAGGTCTGCACTCACAATTTCACCTCAACACGACACTTGTTAGATTTTATTTCATTTTACAAAACACATCATACTTGGTAAGTTATTCAGAAGCACATCCTGATCCTAACACGTCTGAGAAAACAAAGTACAGACAAGAATTGAAGCTGACAAACCATGTAAAGGATCTAAGTGGACTGTCATTTTTGTTTATTGCATCAAAAAGGACCTCTTTTTATGCTACTGACATTCTGATTAGAAAGTCTGTGTGTCACCAAATGTTTTACGTGTTGAACGAATTGCACTGTATCATTCACTCTGAGTGAGGGATAATTTATCAATTCTACGTATTTAAGGATGGATGGAATATAGCCTAACAAAGTTAGTGCACCACTCCTCTCTTCCGTCCTAGATAAAAGCAATGTAGAGATAAAGTCAGAGAGACTATAACAACATCAAGCTGCTTTTACTTGTGAATCATCAGGAAAATATCCCCTTAATAAATGAGTTACACTGAAATGTAACTATTGTCCCCATTAGACACGTGATGTAATTGTGCTTCTATGGCACTGTCCATCTGAGGAGTTCAATACATTAATTTAGCCTCAGAGCACCATTGCCAGATACGTATTATCCTAATTTTACACCTAAGAAAATTTAGCCAACGAAAGGTTGAAGTGTTTTGCCTAAAGTCTTATAGGAAGCCTTTGACAGGCATGTTTATAAACACAGTATCATTGCTCATCCCGTAACACCTTAAACATTTACACCTACATCACATTTTAGTGGCAGTTAGGAAATACTGCAGCATCTTCAGTTAAATTAAACAATGGAGACTATTTGGTCAACCCTAAAATTTCCCACTGCTGAACACCAGTTCATACTTCCAGTTTTCCTGATGAAGTCCTTATTTCACCAACCAGAGAAAGGGGACTCTAAGGAAGCAGGGCTCCTCCAAATCAGGAAGTAACTCACTCCACCTTTTCCATTTCATAGAGGACATGGAGCTGATCTCCCTCTACCCTCCTCTGTAGACCTCACATCTGGGATTAAATTATTTGATGCCATTAATTGAAGTCATAACCCATACACCTCCTGGGTGTGGTGCTCTGTCCCCTCTATTGGCAGGGAGACCATTTTGAGATTAATGAGCCTGCTACAGCCTTAGCTAAGGGCCATGTGGCTTTTAGGTCATGCACTTAGCTCTAGAGGTCCCAGGTTTGATCCTCCCGCCGAAAACCAGGGTCTGTTGGTATTACAATAACACTTGCTTGGATCAGAGAAGAAGGAGGCACAAAAGTGTCATGTTTTCAGAACCAGGACAAAATATTCCCTGACTGGGTAAATTTTCCAGAAGATCATGAATAAAGCTGCATTGTACAACAGCTGCACAGATTCTTGCATTGCCATGTCGTTATAAAAATCCATGCCTTGATATTCTGGGATATTTGCCTGTGGGTAGATGCCACAGTTTACAAAACTGAACCAGTTCCAGTGAGAGTTGTTGAGATCATCCCTGTTGCCTAACACCCTATTGATCTCATCTCTCCCAATCATTTATCACTTCAGTTCCTCTGAGCATTTGCTATAGTTCCAATTTTGGTGACACAGGAAATTGGACCATATTTGTGTTTACACCACAGAACTACCTGCCAAAGGAAAAGACTCATTAACAGGCTTCATTTCTCTTGCAGCAAGCCAAAGAGACAGCGGCACACAAAGAAGCTCTACTTGGAGACAAACATGTATGCGATACCTTCTGGAACAGCAAGATCACCTCGTTTCATCTGTGTATATATCGTCATTGTGATGGAAACAGCTCTGTAGGCCTGGAAGGATTTCCTGAATTCATGATAGCACTGCATCCTACAGGAATGGCAATGGTTAAAACAGCAGTGCCAGCAAGAATATAAGGTAGTCTAAAAAGGAATTTGAGAAGAGACAACCAGATTGTGCTTTTCCTGAACTATTCCACTCAAGTTAATAGGAATTGAGGATACTCAACCTCTTGGAAACATGGGATTTTAGGCTAATATATTCAAAAGAAAATAGTGATTTTCATAGCATTTTATTGTGGGCACTAAAAGAAGAGCCTAATTTACAGAAAGTGCTAAGTATCTGGTCTCTTAAAATTGGGATCCTTCCAGATGTCTCAAACTGGGCATAAAGAACAGTTACTCACCTCTCGTAACGTTTGTTCTTCGAGATGTGTTGCTCATGTCCATTCCCAGATGTGTGTGCGCACCGTGCATGCACGGTCCCGGAACTTTTCTCCCTAGCGATACCCGTAGGGTCGGCAGGGGCGACCCCTGGAGTGGCGCCCTTATGGCAATGTATATATGCCCCTGCCGACCCTCCCCCCGCTCAGTTCCTTCTTGCCGGTACTCCGACAGAAGGGAGGCGGGTGGGATTCGGAATGGACATGAGCAACACATCTCGAAGAACAAACGTTACGAGAGGTGAGTAACTGTTCTTTCTTCTTCGAGTGCTTGCTCATGTCCATTCCCAGATGTGACTTACGAGCAGTCATCTTGGCGGAGGGTGAGGAGTACTCTGAGACCCTGCTGACAGGATCGCTTGACCCACAGCGGCTTCCTCCATCGACTGCTGCACGATGGCGTAGTGTGACGCGAAGGTGTGTATAGAAGACTACGTTGCTGCTCTACAGATGTCCACGATCGGAATGTGTGCCAGGAATGCCGTAGATGCAGCCTGTGCCCTGGTTGAATGCGCTGTCAGTGCTGGGGGAGTAGCATTCGAAAGGTTATAGCACAGTTTAATACACGATGTAATCCAGGCCGAGAGACGCTGGGTGGAAACCGGTAACCCTTTCATCCTTTCTGCCACTGAAATAAAAAGTTGTGGAGATTTACGAAAAGTCTTAGTCCTCTCTATATAAAAGGCTAAAGCCCTCCTTACATCCAAGGAATGGAGCATTCTTTCCCTGTTATTAGCATGGGGTTTGGGAAAGAATACCGGTAAAAACACATCTTGGTTCAAATGAAAGGGTGAGACTACTTTTGGAAGGAAGGCTGGGTGAGGACGCAACTGAACCTTATCTTTATGGAAGACCGTGTAGGGAGGCTCCGAAGTGAGCGCCCTAATCTCAGAAACTCTACGGGCAGAAGTGACTGCCACTAAGAAGGCAGTCTTCCATGAAAGATAGGATAATGGGCATGTGGCCATGGGCTCGAATGGTGGTCTCATTAATGCCTTCAGAACCAGATTGAGATCCCTCGGGGAAATAGGCTGACGGACCTGGGGATATAACCTCTCCAAACCTTTTAGGAATCTGAGAACTAAGGGGTTGCTAAATACCGAAGTACCTCCAAACCCTGGGTGGAAAGCTGATATAGCAGCCAGGTGCACCCGAACAGTAGAGATTGCTAATCCCTGCTGTTTCAGTTCAAGGAGGTAGTCCAGAATACTGGAGATTGTAGAAGTCAGGGGATCTCTACCTTTACTCTGAGACCACAAGGAGAAACGCTTCCATTTGGCCGTGTACGTAACCCTGGTAGAAGGTTTCCTACTACCGAGGAGGATATCCTTGACTGAATCCGAGCACTGCAGCTCTTCAGGATTCAGCCACGGATATTCCACGCCGCGAGGTGGAGAGACTGCAGGTTGGGGTGCAGCATCCTCCCGTGGTCCTGGGAGATCAATGTTGGAGAAAGGGGAAGTGTTAACGGTCTCGTCACGCACAGTGACCTCAGAACTGTGTACCAGTGTTGACGAGGCCAGGCCGGTGCTATCAATATGAGAGATGCTCTGTCCTGTCGAACCTTGAGCAATACCTTGTGCACAAGGGGAAATGGGGGAAATGCATAGAGCAGTCCCCCCGACCATGGTACCTGAAAGGCATCCCCTTCCGAACCCGGGCTGAGATTGAGAAGGGAGCAAAACCTCTGACATTTCCTGTTGGCCTTCGTGGCGAACAGATCTATGAGGGGAAACCCCCACCTTAGGAAAATAGAGTGGGCCACGTCCGGTCTGAGGGACCATTCGTGACCCCTGAACGAATGGCTGAGCGTGTCTGCCAGCACATTCTGAGTTCCCGGGAGATATGCGGCTGTGAGGGAGATCCCTCGAGGAATGCAAAAATCCCAAAGGGCGAGGGCTTCCCTGCACAGGCGAGAAGAGCGAGCACCACCCTGTTTGTTTATATAGAACATCGTGGCTGTATTGTCTGTTAGGACTGACACATACTTGCCTTGTAAGAGTGACTGGAATGTCGGGCATGCCAGACGGACCGCTCTGAGCTCCCGGACATTGATATGAAGGGACAGCTCTTCCTGGGACCAGAGGCCTTGAGTCCGGACCTCCCCGAGATGCGCCCCCCATCCGAGGGCGGAAGCATCTGTCACCAGGGTCAGAGATGGCTGGGGCTTGCGGAAGGGAACCCCGACGTTCAGAGACTGAGGCTGGAACCACCAGTGGAGGGAGCGTCTGACTTGTACTGGGAGAGTCACTACGAGGTCTAGCGGATCTCTGCGTTGGTTGTAGACACCCGCGAACCATGATTGTAGAGGCCTGAGGCGGAGCCTTGCGTATGGCACCACGTAACAACTATAACTGCTAAGAGAAACGAGTATCACAACGAGAGTAGAGCACAATAGCTGTTCCAGCAACCGCCACGGATGGAAAGAAGGAACTGAGCGGGGGGAGGGTCGGCAGGGGCATATATACATTGCCATAAGGGCGCCACTCCAGGGGTCGCCCCTGCCGACCCTACGGGTATCACTAGGGAGAAAAGTTCCGGGACCGTGCATGCGCGGTGCACACACACATCTGGGAATGGACATGAGCAAGCACTCGAAGAACAACTAGTTGTTTTTTAAATTCTCAGCCTTAGTTATTAAGACAGAGAGGCTTCCCTGATCATCAGTTTTCTGTATTCATTATGGGCTCTAGGGGAAATGTTCAAAGACACAAATGTCAACTTGGCACATTGGTTTGCCTTTGAAAATCTACCCCTCTTAGTCCAAACTAGTTTGGGATGGGACTGTATATCAGCAGACAATTACCTGGCCACAAAGGGATCATCGAGCTCAGAGGTTCTCAAACTGAGCTCCATTCAGGTGGCCCACAGATAGTTCCCTCTAAGGTGCATGTCCGGGTAACTGCACATGAGAGAATGAAGGGCCACCCAACTAATTAGTGGAGCCATGCTGACATGATTCCACTAATTAGGTGCCTGGACCATGGGGAAAATGCATATGTAAGGTGAGGTGGTGGTGGGAATAGGAAGGATAGGGTGAGAAGATGAGGTATGGGAATATGGGACGTGCAGGGCTGCAAAAGCCAGAGAAATAGATAATTCTCCCCAGCTCCAGAGGAGAGACGAACCTCCCTCCCAGCCTCAGCTCTGTGGCTGCTGTGGCAGGGGAGAGACTCCCCCCTCCTTCACAGCCCAAGCTCGGGGGTTGCTGCAGAAAGTGAGAGGGGGCACATCCATTGCATTAGAAAGGTAAGGCTATTGATTTTGAAATATGAGTTGTATGCTTTTATTTGAGGAACAAAAAAGTTGATTATTCTTAAGAGTTTTTTTATATAGCGCTTTTATCCAAAGCAGTTTGCAATAGTTAGCTAATGGTACAAACAACATTTGGGAAGATCATTAAGTGGTCCACCGAGATACTCAGCAACTTTCAAGTGGTCCAAAAATAAATAAATAAAATTAAAAAAAAGTTTGAGAACCACAATGTCCTCTTCTGACATTAGAGATTCTTAATTTTTCAGAAGTGTCTGAACGGTCTTGAATTTGCTGTATGTACTGTAATTTACAGTAATCTGCAGAGACTTCAGAGAAATGTCAAGGTAGTATACAGCTTTGGTATTAGAAAGCCACTCCAATGAAATGCTAATATACTCTATGTATCTAAAGGCTAGTTGAAGTAGTAATAAAGAATCAAAAAGTTTTTCATAGTTGTTGCTTAAAGGGAAAATGGCAATAAAATAGTTTCCACTGTTTCCCTAAAATATGCATAAATCAATACATTATTTATTTAAAAAAACATTTCATATATACCCCTCAAGCTCAGCTCTTCTGTTGTCTTTCAGTTTATCTGTGTCTCATACAAACAGATCCTTTCTAATGGGGGTTGCTAACCCTCCCAGATTGTCCTGGAGTCTCAAGGAATTAAAGATTAATCTTTAATTAAAGATTATCATAAGATTGTCAAAATGCGAAGAGTTTGGAGGAAACACCAGGAAATCAATCTGTGTTCACATGACGAGGCCTGTTCTATTACAACTGAAGCAGCTCTGTAAATAGACTATTTGATAAAGAGCCAGATCAGATTTTTAAAGTCCATACATTTCTAGCTCTCTTGACTGCAGAATAAAGCTGAAAAATGTTAACCTTAAAAACAAACCAGAACGCAAATAAAAAAGGCCTGAAAAGAAGGAGGGTATTTGTTTTGTTTTTAATCTTGTGTCTTCTTTAATATAATCTCATGATTACCAGGGGGCCTGACTCATGATTTTTTGACTGCTTGGGATTGGCAACACAGCACGAGTCTCAGAGAAAGGTCAGTTGGTCAGAAGGCCCATAGTAGCAGCAGTCTCCATCCTAATTATTATTGGCCTGATCCAAAGATCACTGAAGTTAATAGGAGGACTCGCTGATTTTGGATCATGCCTTATTTTATTAACAGTGGGACTTTTTTTCTTCCTAGGACCTTTTGCATGCTGTCTTCAATTTCCCTCTGTATTTTCCTTCTAATTTGTGTTGAGAAGTTGACTGCACCTTAAAGGGCCTCAATAAAAGCCATATTAAACATTTTTCTTTTTTTTAGTCATGTTACTGACTCCTCCAACATCTCAAGATGAAATTTATTTTCAAATTGGATATGTCCTCCAGTTCTACCTCATTTGCATATGGTAATTCCTATGCAGAATGAAGCTTGACGACATGTCCTAGTACTTCTAGTTCATGTTCACAAACAAGATAGCACCATATGCTCACATGACTCTGAATGAATGCACTGCCAGGGCTTCCACACTATAGGAACAGGGTGTGGGGAAAATCAATTGCTCCAATCTACATGTGAGAAAGAAGTGAATTGAAGCAAACTTTATTTTGTTATTTGGCTGTTAAATACTAATTGGACAGACCCACTCGTCTCATTCCCTACAGTGCAAACGCTGTGCATCTGTGGGTCTCTGCATGCTGTTTAAATTTTCCTCTGGACCCGTCATACTTTCCCACTTGCTCCTGAGTTACTGAATTGACATCCATAATGCTGGCCAATTCCTTTCTTTGGTAGTTTCAGCACTTACAGGTCTTCTAGTACCAGATAAGGTTTGGCACCAGTAAAGTCTATATTACCTGAATCTAACAATGATTCTTTTAGGTTTTGGTTACACTACAGGATTATAGCGCGTTTGGTTATAGCGCGTCCCATAGGTATTGCGCTAGAGCGTGTGCACACTAAGACCTGCCAGCGCTAAAGCATGGCCACATTTGCGGCGCTTCAGGCGGCATTGGGAGTAGCGTAATAGGGCAGGTATCCCACAGAGTACCTCTTCCCAATCTGGCACAATGCCTTGTGGGAAGGGGAGTGTCACTTGCGGCCGTTCTGCATCCTGTTCCAACTCCCTGTGATACTTTGTGTCATATCCCAGCAATCCCTGTGTTTCCGTCCACCTCGGGCGCCATCTTTCAACAGTTTCAGCAAGGCACGCGTGCTCCGTCGTCCATTTTCCTGTGCCGTAATGGATCACGAACTGCTGAGGAGCATGCTGGCGAGTGTCGCCAGCACAACTCTCTGCGCGGCGGAGTTCATTCTTGAAATGGACCATGACAGTAGTGATGAGTCTGGTGAAGAAGACGAGATTGAGCCGAGGAACACATTGGACACTAAACTGATCATCGCTTTAATGGACATGCTCACGACCGTGGAACGCTGCTTCTGGGCACGGGAAACAAGCACTGACTGGTGGGATCACATCGTCATGCAAGTGTGGGACGATGAGCAGTGGCTGCAAAACTTTCGCATGAGAAAAGCCACTTTCATGGGACTGTGTGCTGAACTCGCCCCCATCCTGCAGCGCCAGGACACCAGATTGAGAGCTGCCATCCCGGTGGAGAAGCGGGTGGCTATAGCACTCTGGAAGCTGGCCACCCCAGACAACTACCGAGCGGTGGCCAACAACTTTGGGATGGGGAAGTCGACCATTGGAGTCGTGTTGATGGAAGTGTGCAGGGCCATTAATCGCCTCCTGCTATGAAAAATCGTGACTCTTGGTGACGTGCGTGACATCGTGGCTGGCTTCGAGCAGATGGGTTTCCCTAACTGTGGAGGGGCGATCAATGGGACCCATATACTTATTCTGGCCCCCGACGACCTAGCAGAAGAGTACATTAACCAAAAGCAGTACTTCTCCATGGTTCTTCAGGCGCTTGTGGATCACAGTGGGAGTTTTACTGACATTAATGCAGGCTGGTCGGAAAAGGTGCATGACGCACACATCTTCCAGAAGCTGCAAGAAGGCACTTTTTTCCCCAAGACCAGAGGATCCCCGTGCGGGAAGTGGAAATGCCCATTGTGATTCTTGGCAACCCCGCTTACCCTCTAATGCCCTGGCTCATGAAACCCTACACGGGAAGCCTGGACACCACCCAGGAAAGGTTCAACTACAGGCTGAGCTGCTGTCGAATGACTGTGGAGTGTGCTTTTGGGCGTCTCAAGGCCCGCTAGAGATGTCTTTATGGCAAGCTAGACTTGGCAGAGGGAAGTATCCCCGCGGTTATTTCCGCGTGCTGTGCCCTACATAATCTCTGTGAGCGGAAGGGCGAAGGCTTCACTAGGGCATGGACATCAGAGGTTCAACATCTGGAGGCTACGTATGCACAGCCAGAGAACAGGGCTCTTAGAGGATCCCAGCGCGAGGGTACAAAGATGAGGGAAGCCTTGAGGGAGCATTTTGAGGCTGAAAGTGAGTTCTAATGGGAACTGCAGAGGGAGGGAGGGAGGGTGCATTCTGTTAATAAGATAAGGCATTTGCTTTTCTGTACCTATTAGATACATTTGATCTATTAGATCTATTAGATACAGAAACCCATTTATTGAAAAGAATTCATTTATTGAACAGCTCTCAGAATTTGAAATAAAAGTTGAAAAAAAGTAAAATGTGTGATGGGGGGCAGTTGGGGTGGGAAGGGGTCACTCAGAGATTGGCGTATGTCCTGGACTCAACCTCCAATGCCCTCCAAATTGCTGTGTTCCCCAACCCCATTTGCGGAGGGTGATAATGATTGTTATTAGGGGTTGAGTGCAGTGGATAAGGGTGCTGGGTCTGTGGGTTGGTCAGTGAAGAGAGGGGGGTTGGAGGCAGCCATGGGTGGCAATAACCAGGCAGCTGTTGATAGTGGCCTGAAGGGGACAGAGGGTGTAAGAGTGTCCTTCCCTTTCTCTGTGCTCTGGGGCACAGAGAAAAGGACTCTTTTTTGCCAGACCAAATAACTACAAGCTGCTTCCCAGCCTAAGTTATTCTTTACACCCCCAAAACTCCCACACTTTACCAGCTGAGAAATTGGGGAATCGCTGCCACCATCTGGGTGGTTCTCCAAAGCCCTGGAGGGGGGCACCCGGACTCCCCCAAACCCCTGCTCTCTCTCCTGAGAGCCGGACCCTCAGAGGCTGTTTCCCTTCCCCCTTCCGTCTGTTACCAAGAGAGATAAGAAACTGCCCTGAGGCTTTCACCCTGTGAGCCTTCCTCTTAGACACACAGACTGTCCTGTACCTGAGAACTGGGTTAAATCCAAGCTAGGATTTCTTTATGAGAAGAACCAAACCTGTTTATAACTAAAAAGATTTAATAAAGAAAAGAGAATACAGCATACAATTAAGACACTACACAGGTACAGAATTTTCTAACCTCAATCTTCTTGCATAAACAACTTCTCCCCCCCCCCTGCCCTGCTAACTACACAGATGAGGACACCAAAGGTTGAACGCAAGCTTATGCAGGATACAATTCTTACTTACAGTTTTAGCTAGTTAGGAAGACATACAGGCAAAGGACAAGGTTGGGGGTCCATAGCTGGACAAGGAGTTCTGAGTCAATCCAAAGCCCAGATTGAACTGCCCTTAACTTCCTGGTCTCTTTGAGTCTCGGCAGACTTTTCTGACGTCACACTCTCTCTCCTCCCTGAATTAACCCTTAACAGGCAAACCCATCTCCTAAGCCTCTCCACACTTATGACAGAGGACCAGAAGGGAAAGGGTTAGGGGTCAACTGACAATGGGGGTGGCAAGCACGGGGCTGCTGCTCCTGAATGGCAGAGATCCGCTGCAGAGTCTCTACTTGCAGCTCTAATATTCTAAACAGCTTCTCAGCGTGCTTGTCAGCACACTGTTCGCAAGCCATATCCCTCAACTGCATCTATTCCTCCCTCCGCTTCCTCTGCTCCTCCCTCCGGTTGCTCTCATTCTCCCACCACTGCTGTGCAACGCAGTTCTCCGTTGATGCCTGTTCCATAACTTGCTTCAAAAGGTCTTCCTCGCTCTTCCTTGGTCTGTTTCGTATCCTCACCTTCTGAGCAACAGATAAGACTGGTGACGTTGATGTCAAGGACAAACCTAGTGAAAGTTACAAGTTCACAGTTAAAACACAAGATCCCCCTGTTTGCAACAGACAGTATTAGGGAGTCCCACGCATTCCATGAATCTCTGTGCAGTTCCCCTGTCCGACAAAGCTGTATCACACACACAGCACACACAGAAACCCACGGAGCCCCGGGCATGGTGAGTCGCTGGGACAATGATTGTTTCCCTGCCTTGCTGTACTATGGCTTGGGGGGAGCGGAGGGCATTTCTGGGAACTGCACTCTGATGAGCACTGTTCCAACATTCTGTGTAGGTATTCGTGCTGGAAGATATCTTGCTGCTGCGGGTGAAGGAGCAAGAAGGGGTGGGGATTTTAATGAGATGTGGCTTCCTCCCAGGGCCATATGCAGCTTGCATCCGTGCACTCTTAGAACAGTGGCGTGGACTGGTGACCGTGGCCGGCACAGCGAACATGCTGGCTCTCCCGAGCAACCTGCGCAGGCACATTGCAAGAGCTCTTATTGAGACCTTTGTAGAAATCACTGATGAGGATTACCGCGCAGTGATGGAGTACATAAACACACTATTCCACACGTAGGCAAGCATGCAAGCATCCCTTTCCACCCTCGGCAAAGCTGCCTGCCTTCCCAATAGAAAAGTAGCTGTACCTGCGCAATCCGCTACTGCTTCCCTGCCCCCCCCCCCGCAACCGCTGGACGCTGTGGTTGGCTCTGGCTGCACTCTGGGCTTGAGAAGAGTTCCTGGCTACATGTCTCCTGTGACTCCTCCGTGCCCTGGGTTGCTGCCGTGGCCGCCTCCTCCTCCTGCTGCTCTAGGTCGTGCTCCTCTCCATCCTCCTCCTCGCCGTCCTGCTCCCCTTCAGTGGTGGGCTGGGAAGAAGTGTCCTGGGTGGTCAATGGTGTGCACGTTGGATCACCACCAAGTATCACGTCCAGCTCCTTGTAGTACAGCGGGTCTCAAACTTACCTTTACGGCGACCCCTTTTTTCCTGAGCAGCACGGCGGCGTGACCCCTTGTATGTCCGCCGAAAAGCCGCCGAATGAATTACTTCTGCATTCGGTGGCTATTTTCAGCGGACATGCAGAGCGCTCCCAAATAGCTCGGCATGTCCGCTGAAAAGCCTCCGAAAGTGGAAGCGATCGTGATAGCTTTTCAGCGGAAAAATCAGCTCGCGACCCCTCGGGAAGCGGTCAGCGACCCCCCGAGGAGTCGCAACCCACAGTTTGAGAACCCCTGTTGTAGTACTTGCAAAACACAGGGGCTGCCCCAGAGCAGCTGTTTGCGTCGCGGGCTTTGCGATAGGCAATCCTAAGATCCTTTACTTTTGCCCGGCACTGCAGAGTGTCCCAGTCATGGCCTCTGTCCTTCATGGCCCATGATATCAGGGCATACGTATCGTAACTCCTGCGGCTAGACCACAGCTGAGACTGGACAACCTCTTCCCCCCCAACAACTGATGAGGTCCAGAAACTTATGATTGAACCATGGTGGAGATCGCCTATTGTGAGGAGGCAGGGCACATGGAGTCATGGCCAAGCAAAATGGTTACCTGAGGAGCACTCCACGCCTGGCTGGAGCAAACAGGAAGGGGATTTTCAAATTTCCCTGGGAATTTAAAGGGCGGGTCTGACATGTGGTCACCTGAGGATGCGACAGAAGAGTTTGAAACTGATGCCCAGAGTGGCTCGAACGGGAATTATGGGCCAGGCTAGAGGCTAATTAACACGTAATGGGTGTTCACATTCGCGCCGTTGCGCTACAGCAGTAGCGCAACAGCCCTTATTCCCCGTGTGGAGGTGGTTTACCACGAGCGCTATAAACTCGGACTTATAGCGCAATATGTGCCTTGCCAGTGTGTTCGGGTACAGAGTTATAGCGCTCCCATAAAGTGGCAATGCAACCAAGGCCTTAAGGATGTTTGCTTCCAACAGTTTCTACCCACACAAGCATACAGTAGACTCTCGATTATCCAGGATGATAGGGGAAAAAATAATTCTGGTTAATAAAATCCAGGATGATCACCACCCATAGGAAATATGGGGAGTGGTGGTTGGTTCACCAGCCACCCCACACCGAGGGGAGGAGGTGCTGGTTTAGTGGCTGCCCTGCGCCCTGGTGGAGATTTTTTTTGTATGTGCTTGGGACTGCAGCAAAGCCAGAGATGGTGCTACGAATTGTGCATATATATTTTTTTTACATTCTGGTTAATCCAATCCTGGATAATCGGGAGTCTACTGTATTATTGCATGGTGACAGAAACATTTGCAGTTCCATGACAACAGAGTAACAATGGCACCTGCAACCAGTAAAGAGGTTTTCAGGAGGTGTCCAACTGCTTATTTCGAGCATCCGCCTCTTCTTTTCCTCCCTGCCCGAGGCCGTAAGTGTGGTTCCAGGCCTGCTTTTCTCCCCCCATGAGCTATCAGGGAAGGGGTTCTGTAGACCTGATCATCCTCTGGGGTTTCCCAAGGAGCAGCTCTTCTTGTCTTTCTGGAGAAGTTCTACAAATGGCAACAGCCCAGACTTATCAGACATGGGTCTGTGTGCATGTGCCCATATTATTGTGTACCAGAATCTTTAACACACCCTTGTGTGGGGTACTTACCTGTTATAGCCACAGAACATCTCAGAGCAAAATAAAAACTTAAAATTGATCACAGACAGTGATTGTCAATGCACATTGTTGGCAAGTTAAGGCTCTCTGTCATGGAGGTCACAGATTCCATGTCTGTGTGTTTGACCTCTGTGACTTCTGCAGCAGCTGGTGTGCCTGGCTGCTCAGGCAGCCCCTGGGCCAGTTGCTTACCTGCGGGGGGCTTTCCAGAAGGGTAACAGGAACTTCCCTCCCTCAGTTCCTAGCTGGTTCCCAGCCAACTGGAGCTGCAGAACTGGGTTTTGGGGCAGAGCAAAGGCAGCACAAGGAGCTAGGAGCTGGAGATTACCACTTCCCAGGAGACGGGTAGGGAGCCCACCCCCAGCACGCACTGGGCCACACACCCCCATGCACCCGCAGTACCCCCAGGGCTGCTCTCCCCGGGCTGATCACCCACCACCAAGTTTTAGTCAGGAGTCTATAATAAAAGTCATGGACAGGTCATGTGCTGTGATTTTTGTTTACTGTCCATGACTTTTATTAAAAATACCCATGACTAAAATGTAGCCTTAGCAATAGTACATGGGAGTTGTGGTGTCGCTTTAATTTTTGTAAACACACAGCAAAAATACAAGAGTAAATATTGTACAGAAATATTGTAAATATTCTACAGAAAACATGAGAGGAAAAAGCCATTTGAATTACATATGAAGTATATTTGATATGAAATGTAACTGTCATACCCACCTGCATTTCAAAAAGATCCAGACTCCAGTACAAAATAGACTTAAATCACTTGTCTGTAGTTCCCACTTTTTGCCCCTTCACTGTAGCCACTTATGCCTGCTGCTTCTATTGTGCGTTGTGTGTTTTCCACTACATGCATCAGTGCCCTTGTAAATCACTCACTGGGAACATGGAACATTTTTACATATTTCTCCAACCATAAAATAAGTAACTATAGAAGTACTGTTCATAAAATAGAAAAAAGTATTGTTCGAAAATCCAAGCTTTTTATTTCGCATCACTACATATATGAAGTATCAAGTTATGAACTAGGAAATGTATGTGTTAGAAAAACTTTGAGAGAAGCAAGCAACTGATTTACCAAGGTTCTGTACCACAAAAGTTTGTGCTAATTCTTTCATTTACTGTAACTTCTCTCCTTAGCAATTACTCTATGATCTTGTCTGTGTGTGGGTTTAACAGGCACAATCTTTAAGAAACCGTACCAGTAATTCCAGTTTTAATTCTTTATCTAAAAGAGAATGTGTTAAAACATATTCTATTACCATTTTTGACAAAAGATATTGGTCAGATAAAGGTGAAGACTCAATATTGAAAGGTTACTGAAACCAAGACTGGAGAAAATTATCCTGGATGTACAGAATCAACAGACTATTCAGTGTAATAGAATGGGGAATTTGGGATACTTGAAAAAGCAGGACACTTGAACTAGGCTTGTAAAGTGGGAAAATAACTTTTACATTGGAGCTGACCCTCAAAGTGCTTAACCTCAAACAAAACCTAACTCGGATTTCATTGGCAGCAGCTTTGTGATCCTCCAATCCCATGATGCTTCAGCAGAGAAAAGCACATAAGATAAGCAATTGCCATTTTAAAAGGTGATTTCTGCTTCAAATATGCTCTTTGTTTAACCTTTCCCTGACAACACTTGAGAGGGAGAGCTGAGAGCTAGCTTGAGAGCCCTGCAGATTTGAAGAGTGAAGTCTTCTCTTTATCCTCAAAGCAGGAACAACATGGAAAGCTGCAGAACTGGGGGGGATGGGCTAGTAACAATCCAAAAACCCATCCCCATCTTTGGAGTAGGCTGGAAATTGCATTTGCCCTGTTTTTAGCTTGCAGGTGAAGGGAAATATTTTGAAAAGTTACCAGTGGCTTTGGCCACCCATCCTGAGATGCCATATAGGGACCTGTTTATCACAAAGTGAGTCCTCAGCACTTTCTGAAAATCAGGGCTATAGGTGTTTCAAATTGGACACCCAAAAACAAAATCACCCCAGATCAATAGTTACTTGTGAAAACTGTGGCTTAGACTTTAAAAGTCTATCAAATGAACTGCTGGTTTTAGTTCAGGGAGAGGTGAGTCAGCATTGCCATCCAGGCCACAATGCACAAAGTACTATAAATACTGCCCTATGTACGCTGCTAAAGCGTTTCCCCTGAAAAGGACCTTTTGCTTCTAAACTAAAAATCACCCTCCATCTCTCTAATGAAGTACAATTGCACCAGCTCCCACTATTTTAACAAGTGACCGCCAGATCCCATTACTGTAAAAGCATGCTCTACTTTCCAGTACGAAGAGGAATACAAATGATCATTTACCTCGCCAATCATCTTTGGTCTCAGCTGCTATAGAAGCTCTTTCATCAGTATTCAGATTATAAACCTCCTCTGACCTGAGTAATCAGCTGCAAAACCACCCTCCATGCAAAATGCCAGCTACATAAACATCTCCCACAGCAGAGTCAGCTGAAAAATATATATTTTATGTCTGTAATTAGGTATTATTGAACTCCCATGGCTTTCTTAAGCTTTGAAACTCACATAGGAACATAGCTCTGCCCCCCTCCCACCTTTGACTTCCTCAACAATTATGCACAAAAGAGATAAGGCTGAATAATCAAAACCAGATATCAGTCACCGAGAAACAAGATCTATCAAAGATAGTTTTGCATCCTTTGCGTTTGGCTTATTGGACTTCAAAGGATCTGGCCCATGTACAGCTCCCATATTTATACACTAAACAATTAGTTTTGGGAAGAGGAGAAGGCTGTTTGCACAGGCAGATAAGGACTTGCAGCCTATTAGTGCTGTTAGTGTCATTTGTTTATTAAAAATATCCTCTTCTACACACTTATGTGTTGCTGCATTAAAATAGGATTTGGACTGTAGTGGGTAGGCATCTTAACATAAAAGTTCTATACATAAAGAGTGGAATAATTTGAAGGAGATATGAACTCGTCTCAAAATTAGTGACTAGTAATATGCAACCACTGCATATTCAGTGGTTGCATATTCGCTTAGTCAGTACTAGTTTAAAATTTCTAGTATCACAGTGCAATCTAAATTCACAAACCCTCAAGGGATAAATAACCATATCCAGAGGACTTGCTATGTCCTGGAATACGTCCTACCCATTAAAGGCCGCAAAGTGAAAGATTCAGGTTTATTTTTTCCATGATGCTAAGTACAAAACAAAACTCACAAGCATTGAAATACTGACTGATCTTTCAGAACATAATTAGAAATGTTTTGCAGGATGATTTTTTTTTAAGTGTTGTGTACACAGAAATCACACAACTGCAAAGGTAAGCATAGCCATCTCTGTATAGCTGATTTGGCAAATATGGTTCTTGCCTTTTACCTCTGACCCCGCCCCAGTGGCATAGCTAGGAGTGGAAATTTGGGTGGGCCCCAACTTTCGTGTGGATAGACAATGACAGACTGTGCTAACTCAACTCAGAGCCGGCGACAGAAATTTTGGGGCCCCGTACTCTGATAGTTTGCCCCCCCCCCCCCCCCGGCCGGGCTCCCGCCACCCATGCCCTGTCCGGGCCTACGTGGGTCGCCCGCTGGGTCCCACTGCTCCGGATGCGACTCGCTGGGAGGGGAAGATGGAGCGACACGCCCCCAGCCCTCAGGGAGACGCTCTGGAGACATGGAGGCCCGGAGCCCCTCAAACTACACAGAAACTTGGAGCCCCCGCTCTGGGACTCGACCAAAGTTGACTTGCTCCGTGGCGCGGGTCGGGGTAGGGAAGGAGCCGCTAGAAGTTTTGGGCTCCCCGCTGGACTGGCCGCCGTAAGAGGGAGTAGGGAGGGGTGCCCCGGCTTGAAAGGCAAAGCCGCCGGCTACCAGACATACCTGGGGTGGGGGCGCGACTGGTTCCGGCACGGAGCCGCCCATCCACGTGTGTCTCCGGCTCCCGCAGCGAGCCCCGTGGCCCGGTTCGGCTCGGGGGAAGATGTGCAGGGAGAGGTGGGTGGGGTTAGGGACGCAGAGGCGCCCTCCTCATTGGATTTCCCCGGCCCCTCGGCCGCCAAGTCCCCGCTCCGGCTGGGCTGCATGCACCTCCACTGGGGACACAGCACCCCCCCTCCCCCGGGCCGGGCGCCCGGGGACACCAAGGGTGAGCTCCGCAGCGGCGGGGTGAGACGGGACTCCTGTCAACCCTGCCCCATGGAGCCCCCGTCACCCCACGTGGGGGTGCAGAGACATGGGGGAAGTCCAGGGAATCCACACGCACACAGATCTCCCCCACTGCCCAGCACCCCCTTGTGCCACAGCACAAGGGCCATGCCTGCCACAGAAACACCCTGGGGCCCTTTTGCTCCAGGCACACCAGATGTGGGCAAAATCAGGACATCTGGTCACCCTAGGCCCCCGCTTCCCTCATCCCCTTCTCTTCGCAATCCCATGCCCTTTCCCCATGGCTCCGTCTCTTCCCCATCCCACCCCTTCCTTCCCCACTGCCTCTTTCCCCCTGCCCTCAGCACACAGGAGGGAGCTCAACCAGCACTAGGACTCAGAAGCTGCAGATTCCAGGGAGCTGAGCCACACTTTCTGTTTTCTGCTGGGCTGTGCAACTCAGCGCTCACAGAAATGGTGGGGGCAGAGGGGGCTCCTGCCCACTTGGCTCCCCTTCTGACCATGCTGACCTGCACATTCCTCTCTCCCCCCTCCTAGTCTCCCCCGCCCTGCTCAGCCCCGCCCTCTAGCGGCTCACCCTTCCCCTGCAGGCTGGCTTGCAGACTCCTTGCTCCCGCCCACCCGGCTCTGTTGGCTTGCCCCGTACCGGGCTCCGGACTTAAGGGGGCCCCCCTTAAGTCTGGGGCCCGGTACAGCTGTACCCGTAGTCCCCCCCTGTTGCCGGCCCTGACTCAACTTTCCCCCCCGATGCCACGCCCTCTTCCCCCAGACACAGGGCTTCACCAATGACCCTGGGCATGCACATGCCTCACCACCAGTAGCTTCACCGCCAGGCTCAGCTCACCTCTCCTGGGGGCAGCCATGATACCTCCTCCTCGCCCTGTACTCATAGGAACCAGACGCAGTGCCCCATGTTGTTGAATACGGCAGGGACCCAGTGCAGCACCCTGAGTGCCTGCTCCCTTCCTCTCCCCTCAGAGCAGCTGCTGGTGGGGCCCAATCACTCACCCTCCAGCAGCAGGGGAGAGAAGGGACGGTCAACCCTCCCAGTGCACAGGGCTGATTTCCAAGCACAGATGGACCACACTGCATTTGGGAGGGGCCCAAGCCCTGCATTTCATATGTGGGGTGATGGTCCCCACCTACCAATAGTGGCCCAATGGTCCGGGGGGAGGAGGGAGGGTGGTGGGGTGGCAGAACAGCTGGGGCACTGATGTGTGTCTGCAGCACTTTCCTTTGCCGCTTCATTGTCTGTGACTGCTGCATACCCCTGCTCAGATTTGGGAGGGCCTGAATGCTAAGTAGGTGCACCTCAGTCCACCCAGGTGGGTGGCTAAGCCCCTGTCCCCTCCCCCCCAAGAACTTCACAAGTCAAATTAAGTTACCTCAGCTCAGTCACAAACTTAATACACAACTGAAACCAGTGTCTCGAGGATGAATTGGCTTCTGCTCATCAATAGATGTACGCTCTATTAGAGCCAGATAACACAGCATTTTATGTCACCTCCTCTCACTTAAATTCATGTCTCCACCTTGGCCCCTGGTATTTCCCAGGCTGGTGTTTGGATGATTGTATTCTTGAATTCTTTGCTTCAGTCTGAATTCTTTGCTTCAGTCTTCACAGCTGAGGACATTAGGGAGATTCCCAAAACGGAGCCGTCTTTTGTAGGTGACAAATCTGAGGAATTGTCACAGATTGAAGTGCCACGAAAGGAGGTTTTGGAACTAATTGATAAATTTAACTGTAACAAGTCACCGGGACCAAGAGTTCTGAAAGAACTCAAATGTGAAATAGCGGAACTATTAACTAGGGTTTGTAACCTGTCCTTTAAATCGGCTTCTGTGCCTAATGACTGGAAGATAACTAATGTAACGCCAATATTTAAAAAGAGCTCTAGAGGTGATCCCGGCAATTACAGACTGGTAAGTCTAACAGCTGTACCGGGCAAATTAGTTGAAACAATAGTAAAGAATAAAATTGCCAGGCACATAGAAGAACATAAATTGTTGGGCAAAAGTCAACATGGTTTCTGTAAAGGGAAATTGTGTCTTATTAATCTATTAGACTTCTTTGAAGGGGTCAACAAACACGTGGACAAGGGGGATCCAGTGGATGTAGTGTACTTAGATTTCCAGAAAGCCTTTGACAAGATCCATCACCAAAGGCTCTTATGTAAATTAAGTTGCCATGGGATAAGAGGGAAGATCCTTTCATGGATTGAGAACTGGTTAAAAGACAGGGAACAAAGAGTAGGAATAAATGATAAATTTTCTGAATGGAGAGGGTTAACTAGTGGTGTTCCCCAAGGGTCAGTCCTAGGACCAATCCTATTCAACTTATTAATAAATGATTTGGAGGAAGGGGTAAACAGTGAGGTGTCAAAGTTTACAGATAATACTAAACTGCTCAAAATAGTTAAGACCCAAGCAGACTGTGAAGAACTTAAAAAAAAAGATCTCACAAAACTAAATGATTGGGCAACAAAATGGCAAATGAAATTTAATGTGGATAAATGTAAAGTAATGCACATTGGAAAAAATAACCCCAACTATATATACAATAAGATGGGGGCTAATTTAGCTACAACTAATCAGGAAAAAGATCTTGGAGTCATCATGGATAGTTCTCTAAAGACGTCCATGCAGTGTGCAGCGGCAGTCAAAAAAGCAAACAGGATGTTAGGAATCATTAAAAAAGGGATAGAGAATAAGATGGAGAATATCTTATTGCCCTTATACAAATCCATGGTGCGCCCACATCTTGAATACTGTGTACAAATGTGGTCGCCTCATCTAAAAAGGATATATTGGCATTAGACAAGGTTCAGAGAAGGGCAACTAAATTGATTAGGGGTTGGAACGGGTCCCATATGAAGAGAGATTAAAGAGGCTAGGACTTTTTAGCTTGGAAAAGAGGAGACTAAGGGGGATATGACAGAGGTATATAAAATTATGAGTGGTAAGGAGAAAGTGAATAAGGAAGTTATTTACTTGTTCCCATAATATAAGAACTAGGGGCCACCCAATGAAATTAATTGGCAGCAGGTTTAAAACAAATAAAAGGAAGTTCTTCACACAGCGCACAGTCAACCTGTGGAACTCCTTGCCTGAGGAGGCTGTGAAGGCTAGGACTATAACAGGGTTTAAAAGTGAACTGGATAAATTCAGGGAGGTTAAGTCCATTAATGGCTATTAGCCAGGATGGGTAAGAAATGGTGTCCTAGCCTCTGTTTGTCAGAAGGGGGTGATGGACGGCAGGAGAGAGATTACTTGATCATTACTTGTTAGGTTCACTCACTGCAGGGCACCTGGCATTGGCCACTGTCGGTGGACAGGATATTACGCTAGATGAACCATTGATCTGACCCAGTACGGCCTTTCTTATGTTCTTATGTATTAACCGAACATTAACTTTGAAACCAATTCACTATCTTGTTTCAAGGCAGGATGTATTTTTCCATTATTAATCTCACCAAGATGTCTGTTCCTTATGAAATATACACTATTGGCACATGCCAGACTCTGTCACACCTTACTTTAGAAGTAGTTCCATTGGCTTAGGTATGTTTAGCCAATTACACTTATTCTGATGATGTAAATGCCACTATTTTCTGCTTCACTTCTTGTATTTTGTCAGACTCCCTAGCTGTCGAGTGATTTCTGCTTTATGCTGAGGGCAGACTATTTTTACACATGGTTGAAGACATTTTTTGTATTTCATAGATTTTAAAGCCACAAGGAAACATTATCTAGTCTGACCTCTTGCATAATAGACAATAGAATTTCACCCAGTGATTCATGCATAAAAACTATAACTAAAGGCTCGATGAAAAGCCTTTTAATAGAGCTCACTAGTCTTTGAAATGAGCTTGACGTCTCAGTCCAGCTTCTAGTGAATAGGTGTCTACATTGCAAAACAAAAAATGCCATTAAAACTAGCACTCTTAGAAAATGCCAAGAATTGAATTGCTATTGTCTGAGCTGTTCTCTCATGCCCGAGAGTGGTCCCTTCAGAACAGGACTGAAGTACTTTAGTGGGGAAGAGGTAGGAAGCTTATACTGCCACTGCCCATGTGTTGTACTCTCCCAAATAGCCATAACGATGGCATTCCATCACCAGATATGCAATGAACATATGCTCATTCTTTCCCATCTCCATCTTTTTAAAAAACACATCAAAGGATACCAGTCTTCCACGGGAATATGGCACTGCCCATGAAAAGCCACCAAGCTGCGCATCAACCAATAGTACATAATATCTGGCTCATTCACACTGTGGTTCCTTTAAAGGTCTCTTTTCCTTTCCTGGTTTACCATTATGCAGTTCAACTGCACACATTTTCTTACTCTTAGAGATGAAAATTCTAGTAAAATGTATTAGTCAGCACTATCTTCTCTGCCTCATCTTAAAAATAAACTAGTTAGGACACAGGATATTGCTGCTTTCTATAACAATTCTTATCAATATAAAATCAGGGATAACTTACATTTACAGTACATGGCCACAACTTCTTGGTAAGGCTGATGTCACAGTGCCCACACTGAAGGCCCAAAATAGGGCAGTCACTGCTGCTATGTAAGTGTCTACATCTTTCAAGTATCCTCCAGCACCATCGGTTAATACTGAACTGGTTGTAGTCTGAAGCTGGAGGCTGCTTGATGGTAATGGCCAGGGATTTAGTTTTATCAGGATTCATAATCTGACCAATGTGCTCTGCTTCTTGCCTGGAATATAGGGGGCCCTGGTTTAATTCCCTGTTCTACCACCGACTTCCTGTGTGACTTTGGGCAAGTCACTTTCCCTCTCTGGACTTCAGTTCCTCACCCCTTAAAAGAGGATAATTGTACTTCCTTCCAACACAGAACCGTTGGGATCTCTGAAAATCTTGCCCCAATCAGTGGCGCCGGAACGGGTGGAGGAGAGCAGGGGGGAAACAGAGCCATGACTCACCATTTTTAAAAGTGTTAAGGACTATCAACAGGAGGAGGGGACAGGGCCTTGTCGGGAGGGGCAGTGTGAGGGCAGCGACTCCAGGAGAAGGGGTGGTGTCACGGTTCAGGCGTAAAAAGTGTCCCATGAAGTATTTATTGGTGTGAGGAAAGAGTTAAAGAAATTGTCAAGATTAAGTCTAGAAGGAGACTGATTATCCATACAATGCTGAGATCAATTTAAGAAAGCTCTCTGCCTCTCACAATTGCACAAGGAAATAACTAACATTTCCAAAAAATAGCATGAATCCACTGTCTCATGAACATACAGTAAAACCTCCATTTAACGGACTAATTCGGGCGAGGGGGTGTCCGTTAAATCAAAAAGTCTGTTATTTAATTAAAAAAACAAAACGAGCTGTCAGAGCAGCAGCCCGCCTGCCACAGGGTCGGGGCGACAGCTCCGCAGCCCACCCGCTGCCGGGACTTGGGTGGCAGGCGGGAGGCTGCTGGGACCTGGGCGGCAGCCGGGAATCGTCAGCCAGCCCTCCCGGGTCCCGGCTGCTGGGACCGGGTCGGCAGCTGGGAGCCGGCAGCCAGCCCGCCTGCAGGTGGGAGCCAGGCGGGAGCAGGGAGCCGGCAGCCTGCCTGTGGGCGGGAGCTGGCAGCCCGCCCGCCCGCTGGTGGGACTCAGGCGGCAGCCAGCAGCCAGCCCGCCCGCTGGCGGGACCCGGGCGGCAGCCGGGAGCCGGCAGCCAGCCCCCGAGAAATGGATTTCGGATGCATCACACTTGCTCAGAATTTTTGTCCGTTGCATCCGAAGTCCGTTAAATCGAGGTCCGTTAAATCGAGGGTTTACTGTATTATATTCTGGGAAAACCTTACATTCAAAATGGATTACAAAAATAATTTATCTGACTTGAATAGAAAAAAGAAACCATTAGAAGGCAACTCTTTCATAATGTGCTCCTCTGCTTAAGCAGAGATCTGTATGAATTAAGTGAACATAATAATTGGCACTATTTACAGTTAGGGAAAATGATCAGCTAATAAACCTGATTGCTGATATTTGCATAGGAACATCAGCCTGGTTATTACTGGAAGATTTGCTTCAAAATTTAAATATCCTAATCTTTCACTAAATATAAACCAATTGCTTAACTTAAGGAGAACACACTTGACGTGTGATACTTATAAACAAGTTACAATCTTTCATTTTCTTTTGCCCTTTTTAAAAAACTGCTTTTCCTCCCCAGACTTCAAGCCCACAGGCTGCCAATGTTTATAATCCCTTGTTTACTTTAGGGACTAATTCAACTACTTCTGAAACCAGTGATTGCTTTGCCACTGATTTCAGTTGAAGCAAGGTCAAGGTCTCACATTTTTGGGATATGGATTTTGTGTTATTTTTTTCTGTAAAGCATGATGCAAACCTCTGTACTATATATACACCCCTGCTTCAGCAAGCTACAGAATCATATGTTTAACTTTACGTAGATGAGTAGCCTCACTTACTTCCAGGAGATAAACATGTACATAACTTTAAGCACGAGTAAAGTTTTACGGAAATGGCTCTAAATAATGAATGGTAATACACTGTATTTGCCTCCCAGAATCTACAGAAGTGGAAATATCTTGGCTAGAATGGAAAATAAAATAACAGATCTGGGACAATTTGTACAACTGTGGATAATCAGCTCAAATGAGCTCCCAATGTGACACTGTGTCTGAAATAGCCAATTTGATCCTGGGATGAAGGAATAGGGGAACCTGGAGTAGAAGCAGAGAGGCAAATTTACCTCTATATTTGGCGCTGGAACAACCACTGTGTCCAGAACTGGTGTCCAGAATTCAAGAAGGATCATGATAAAGGGTTCAGAGACGAGCCACAAGAAAGATTAAAGGATTAGAAAAAGTACCTTATAGTGACAGAAATAAGGAGTTCAATCTATTTTGTTTAACAAAGAAAAGGTTAAGGAGTGACTTGATTACACTCTGCAAGTACCTGCTCAACAAATATTTAGAAATAGGTTCTTCAATCTAGGAAAAGGTACAATGGCTGGAAGTTGATTTCAGATGGAAAGTAAGGCTTAATTTTTAATGGTAATTAAACATTGGAACAATTTACCAAGGGTCATAGTGGATTCTCCATCACTGACAACTTTTTAAAATTAAGATTGGATGTTTTTCTAAAGCTATGCAATGGGAGTTATTTTGCAGGAGTTCCATGCGTTATACAGATCAGATTACTACAGTGGTCTCTTCGGGCCTTAGAATTATGAAAGCTATCATAAATCTTATACTAAAAGTGCTAACAAGAGACATTTAAAATATACGGTCATTCAGCAAATGAGGGTCAGGGATTCTCAAATGTAAAATGATTTTAGGTGCCTCCATTTTTGAAAGTCCAACTAGATACACTTTAAAGAGGCCTGATTTTTAAGATAGTGCTGAACACCACCCTTCTGAAAATAAAGACCCCTAAAGCATCTCAGGTTGAGTACCCATAATCACTAATCACTTCAGCCAAGATTTTCAAAAAAGAATGAATAAAAAAAGCTGGAATTTCAAGGACAAAAATAGCAACTTGGGGCTGGATTCTCCAGACCTTTTACACACAGGTAGTCTGTCTTTAGGAGAATTACATCTGTATGCCTGTTCATGCAAGTCATGTATTATTGGTCACTATAATAACCCTTAAATATGGACTGATCGGATAGTTAATTCCTTCTGGAAATGATTATAAATTAAACTTAAATTCTAATTTGCCTACAGATCCACAAATATTTATAGTTGGAGCACTGCAATGTACCAACAAGGCTTCTTTTATGCCAAATGACTAAGTCTCAAAAATATTGGAAAGAAAAAGAAAAACAAACATACAAATAAAATAAATATAATGGAAAATCAGACACGGCTTCTAGCCAGCATAGGAGAGTCATATCAGATAAATGAGAGAGAAATTTAAAGAAGTTGTATCCTCTGCTAGAAATGTACTGTATTTTTGTATTGAAAACACTACCGTAAATAAAACACACATTATCTTATTTTAAACCAGTGGTTTTCAACCAGAGGTACAGATACTGCTCAGGGTACGCAGAGATCTTCTGAGGATACAACTCATTTAGACATTTGACTAGTTTTACAACAGGCTACATAAAAAGCGCTAGCAAGGTCAGTACAAACTAAAATTTCATGCAGACAAAATGAGAAAGTAAGCATTTTTTCAGTAATAGTGTGCTGTGACACATTTGTATTCTTATGTCTGGCTTTGTAAGCAAGTATTTTTAAAAGGAGGTGAATCTTGGGGTTGGCAAAATAAATCAGACTCCTGAAAGGGGTATTTTAAACAAGACTTTTTTTTTTAAACAAGTTTAAAACAAGACTAATTTATTATTTTACAAAAATAAAATACAGAAGTCTCACTAGGGGCTCAATCTTGCAGTGCTTGCTTAGGCAATCCTCCCATTGATCATCAGATGACCCATTGCAACAAAGCATCAAACACGGGTTGTAGCAGGGCATTTACCCTGCTCCTGTGAAAGACTAGGCTGATTGGGGAAACAGCCACAGCTGGCGCCATGCCTCAATCAGGACACAGCTGGAGCTATAAAAGGGCTGTGAACCAGGAGCTAATGCCGTCTCTCTCTAGCTTTGGAGAGAAGGACCTGGCTGCCTGAAAGCAGGGTACCAGAGGTAGAGTAGTGATGGGGAAAGGCAAGCGGAGTTAGGGAGCTCTAGCGTGGCAACTCCCCATGATGCAGGCCTTGTGCAAGGCCTAAGGAAGATACTGGGGCTGCAGAGGTACAGTCTGGAGTTAGGCAGAGGCAGCTGGTCCAAACCCCCTTGTCAGTGATGAATGGTTTACAGACTGTGCAGTCTGCCCCAGTGAGCGGGGTCTAGATGATGACTGGCATTAGCCACTGAGGCAAGGTGAGGGTTGGGGGCTCCCATGGGAGGGGAGGCCCAGAGTGTAGTGGGGTACTGCTGGGCCAGAACTCTGAGATAAAGGGGCAGCAGGACCTAGGAGGGACACGGGGACCTGAGGCAAGCAAGACATCAGCCAGCAGAGGGCACTTCAGATGCTGAAGATCTAATTCCCAAGATGACCAGCAGGAGGTGCCTCACTACACAGGTGAAGATAAATATTAGTTTTATCCATCTGTATTAAGGTTTTAGAGTGACACCTATCACCACAGTATTTGAATGTCTTCCATATTAGATTGTTAATAGCAATCTAAACAACTTTGGAGCCTAAGTCCCATTAACTTTCAGAGGACTGTGCGCCACAACCACTATGGAAAATGTTACCTAAAATCCATCGAGACCTTAATGTAATCCCTGGCTCTTGTCTTTACCTAGCCACAAGAAACCTGTGTCAAACCTACCTTGGTGGACTCACTTGACCCAATAGGACTCATTTTATAAGTGGTGCCTCCTTGTAACAATTTCAAGAAATATTTGTGGAAAATTCCAGTAAAAGTAGTTTAGCTCTTCATAGTGATTGTGGAATGAATAGCTTCAGTGATACACATTTATCATGTGGTAGAAAAGACACTTACTCTTTCAGAATAATGGAAATTAAAAGAGTTAAGAGCAACTGTCGTTCCTAAAATCACATATGGCAAAATATATAGAAATAATGGTGTCCCCAGAGCTATTGAAAACTACTCAATTGGGGCAGGCATAACCCCCAGTGAAGTTAACAGAAGTCTTTCCATTGACTCCAAAGGCCACTGGAACCAGGCCCTTAGTTGCTGTTTTCTAAGCCTGAAAGGCAGTTTTAATTTTTAATAAGAAACTTATGACTGGTAATCTCTTGCTAACCAATGGAAACAGTAGATTTCTACAGAGGTTCAAGATAAAAAAAGCTAACCCGCTGTATAAGAACTTCACAATCATCACGCTTAGATGCAAGCAGAAATGTTATGGCCAAGGCCAGACAAATATAAGTCTATCAGGGCAATTGTCCTTACAGATTCATAGGCACAAGGCCTATCTTCTTGTCTACCCAACCACCCCACTAATTTTGACAGACTTCCTTTTTTAAGTTTCATTTAAGTTAAGATGATCATACTTCACTACTATTGTCAAAATTCCTCTCATTATTATTCACATGGGGCCCAACCTCTGGTGATGTAAATCAATTTAGTTCCACTGGAGTTAGTGAACCCATACCAAGTTATGTCATTTTAAGGTCTAATCCATAGTCTCATATGTACACACGTCCCCACATCTCCCCCCGATCTGGCTGAACCTTAGTGAAACTATTAAACAACATACCAAGTTGAAATTTTGCCAGGTTGTTTTTCTCATCTACCCCCAGGTAATTTGGGGCAGATTAACAGGTTTTGAAAAGGACTCCACAAAGCATTTATTGCTGGGAACAACTCTTAAATGGCGATACACCAGTGGATTTAGCTGCAGGTGAAGATGTAATAGCTAGGGAAAGGACTATCAGAATAGTGTATTTTTGTTACCTTGTTTTATGTTAGTTACATGGGTACTAAAGGTGGCATGATGGAGAATTCAAGTTGCTGCTGCATGAAAATTTTAGGCTGAAAGTTACCATTTAAATCTCTTGACATTTCAGATAGAGAAGCTTCATAACATTTTTTGTAATCCCTAGAGCCTAACGGACTGTAAATTAACTACCAAATAAGCTTTAAAAAAGCATAATTTCTTGGAGCTATTGTGGAACATAAATTATTCCTTTGATACCCGGTACCCCATCTTCTTTTTATGACAGTAGAACCTTTCTTCTCACCATCTTGCTGCTTCAGGCTATTGCAGGTTTTGACAGTGTCTTCTGGGCTTCAGGTTATGCCAACTTCTAAGTCGTTCTATGCTGAAAAAAATTCAGCAGAAGATGAAGGATTGTACTGAAGAAAAGTGGTCATCCTCGCATATAAACTACACAATTCAATGCTTGGCTGTTGTGAGAAATATTAGAAGGCTGTAGCCAGTCTGACTAGTGGGCCTTTAAAAGAATGTAGATGGGGTTCTGTGTGGTGTTGGATTATTTCTATTAAATAATAGATGAAAAGGACAGAGACTGGTGCTCTGAAACTATGGCGATAGTACAAAAATAACAGGAAGTTGGAGAAGAACTGAGAAGAAAACTTCTTTAAGAACAAAGAAAATGTGCTCAATTAGTGGCCCTAACCTACTATGCAGCCCCCTTATCACCGGGGCCAATCAAGTAACTAGCAGAGTCACTGGCCACATTCCATCAGCTATTCTAGCTTGTCTCCAAGTTCTCCCTTCTCCCCTCCTTGTCTCCAAATATTCTCACCTTCTCACAGAACAGTAAAAGCCTGTGTTGGAAAGCAGAACCTTGCGGTTCTCAGTAGTCTTTATAAACCGTGTCCACAACAAATAAAGCAATGAAGGCTTTTGGTTTTAAATCTTACATTTAAAAAACTAAAAATTAGAATTCCTGCCCTGCCCCACGATCTTCACTCTTATTTTTCCAAGTATTGCAGCACTAATTCTTTCTCCTTAACAAGAAAAAGCACTTAAGAATAACATTGCCACCCTGCTCTTTCCTTATTTTCTCTTCCAATTAGACTTATTTGTAATTCAGTGGCTCTAAACTAGCTCTCTCATATGTATGTATATGGAGAGATGGGGGGAGATTTTTATTTTCCCTGCCACTCCCTTGCTTGCCATGTTTCAGTTAGTGGAAGGACAACAAAGATCTAGGCTACCTTGTTATAAGTAAGGCTACAATTTAGTCACAGAGGTCCCAGCAATCACAGATTTCATGACTTTACTGAACCACTAGAATCAGAGAGGTAGCCGTGTTAGTCTGGAATAGCACTGTGTTAATCTGGAATACCACTGTGACTTCATTGGCTTCAGCTGGAACCAGGACCACACAACCGAGCCCTGCAGCTTGAGCCAGGGCCATGTGCCCCTGGCCCACAGCTAGCAGAGGGGGGCTACAGCAGGGGCCATTTGCCTCCCTGGTGGCTTCCAAAGGGCGTGTGCCCCCTCAACCCTCAGCTCCGCAGCTAGAGGCTGTGCGCATGTGGCTGGGGTTGGAACTGGGACTGTGTGCCCCTGCCCACAGCTGCAGCTAGCACTGGAGTGGAGGCTGCATACTCCCACTGGCGCTGGGGCAGTGCCTCCCATTGCAGGGGGAGTCAGGACTCTGTACCCCCCTGCCCCATGGCAGGGGGGCTCAGACCGTCAGTCCCACCTCCTGGGAATCCAGCTGTCATCCCTCCCTCTCCCCCCCGCCCTCTTTACCTAGCCCTGCCTCCCAGTTATTTTTAGTGAAGTCACTGACTGGTCCCAGGTTCCTGTTCGTGACAATCTTAACTTTAGTTATGAGGCCCCTGACTAATTTTTGTCTTTGAAACAAGACTTGAAAATAAAAGTCAAACATTTCACCTATTCTGAACAGGAAGCTGGAAAAAGAAAACTACCAAGGGTCTGCCAACTAGGTATAAAATTTGTCCATATTATAGAGGGAGTTGAATTTATATCAGTTCATTACTTGGAACAAATCACTCATAGGTCACTGACTTTCCAGCTTATGTATTTATTTTAATGTCATTTATCGAAATACCTTCCCCAGGTCATGGTCATGGACTTTTGCTTTTATTCTAAAACCAGATGCAGATCAGCATAATTGGTATTATTAGATATTTCTGGATACTCCATATCCTCTGAAGGCATCACTTGCAAAATTGATGGCATAAATCATGACAAGTCCAATGATTAAGTAAAGGCAAAGGTTTTAAGATGCTCATCTTCATGTTTTATGGTAGTGCGTCAAACATTTGCTGGAATACCAGCAGTGACTTGGTATTAATTTTGGCTTTCAGATTGTGAGGATAAGAGCACTGTTGAGACAGTCTGTGATATGTTTCATATCCATATCCTCATGCTGTTCCTGTCTATAAAGCACAGACCATATCAAATCGCAGTCATTTGTAAGCTCTTTCTTAAGATGAAGTTTTGACAAGTATTTGTTCTGCTATAATTCTCATAAACCATTTCTCACTTTGACAAAATGGTTAAAAGTGACCATAGTTGCCTTTCATCATCTTCCTGGTCATCTAACTTTCACCTTGAAGGTTTGTACAAGTATTTTGAGAAGCATAGCAAAGAGCTACCATCACCTGCAGTTTAGATTACATGATATAGGTCCTACCCTTGAGCCTGATTTTAGACCCCAAATCACCTTCCGCCAATGTGAACTTGGTAGCCTATAAAGCTATCAACTTGAGAGCTCTGTATTTTTATCATGGTGTCACAGGGTCCACACAGCTCTCGCTCTCTTTTCCCTGTGCCTTGTGTTCTGGCTACTAGAAATACAAGTTTTCACACCCTCTTCTGGTGCTTCACCCTAGTGTCCTTTATTTACAGTGTACATCAGTGGCTTCAGAGCAAGAAAGTGCTTCCCTTTATCCCCCAACTGTTATCCTCTTTGTACCTGGTTCCAGGGTCTCCAGGCCCGAGGAGCCTTGCCTGCGGTGACGAGACAGAGCAGCAGCCTCCTATGCATCTGATGGAGTGAGCTGTAGCTCACGAAAGCTTATGCTGAAATAAACTAGTTAGACTCTAAGGTGCTACAAGTATTCCTCGCTTTCTTTACGGATACAGACTAACACGGCTGCTATTCTTGAACCCTTAACTGAGTTAAGCTCAGGGCTTTGCTAGCCCTCTCAGTTTGCAGCCTCAGCTGTGACCACTTAGCCCAGCCTGGTGCTGTGAGCTAGCCCTCAATTAGGGCCCACAGCTAGGTTCCCTGCTGGCTGCTCCAAGTCCTCTGCCCCTGGCCCTCCTGCCAAAAAGCAGGGCTTAGCCAGCAGGGGCAGGGCATTCGAGGGGTTTTATCCCTGCTACAAAATCTCTGAAGTATGTCATGAGATCTTTCTTTGCATTAAAATTCTATTCTTGTAGAAAATCTGCACAATTATGTGTTTATAAATATTAACTGAAGATGCATTTGGCTGTTTTGGTATTTAGGAGTGAGAGGTCTCCAAAGGAAAGGCTAGATACTGATCCAGGCCAAAATGAAAGAAGAAAATATTCAAAAGAGCCAAATACATAGAGAATGATAAATTTTAGAAAAGAAGATACCTCTTATACCAATGAATCCAGCTGACTGCCATTGTAGGATCACTCTTCACAGTGACTTCCCTATGCCCGTCAAATTGTTGCTACCGTGTTTCCCCCAAAATAAGACAGTGTCTTATATTAATTTTTGCTCCCAAAATTACATTACATTATATTACAGCGAGAGGCAAAACTGGAAGTACGTCTTATTTTCGGGGGATGTCTTACTTTCGGGGAAACAGGGTAAGACATTAGAATATTTGTCCATTGAATACCACACTGCTTTCCCAAATATTTAAGTGTTCCAAACAAGTGTCTTATGCCAGGTGTTACTGACAACAAGAAGTTTCAATGAGTTTCTTTTGGACTTAAAAGCACTAGCTCAAGTCCATGTCCAGAAACCTAGGAAAACCTAGATTGCTTTCCTGAATGGCCATACTGGATCAGACCAAAGGTACATCTAGCCCAACAGCCTGTCTTCTGACATTGGCCAGTTCCAGGTGCTTCAGAGGGAATGAACAGAACAGGTAACTATCAAGTGCTTCTGGCAAATAGAGGCTAGGGAAATACTTCCCCGTCATAAACAATGGGTCTGTGTATAAAACAAAGAAACCTTTATTGAGAAAGGCACGCTATATTAATTGTACTAATTAATACATCAACTATGTTTATATAGAAAGACTCCCAGCCCCAAATTATCTTTCACCAGTTCTTTGCCTCAGTTTCCTCACCTGCTGATGTGTGTCTAGGGTACTGGTTCCCATCTGGGTACTGCTAGGAGAAAAAATTATGGCACTGGTGCACGTGGCGAGCACACATATCTACTGTGGAATACACATGAGCAATCACTCGAAGTCCTAGCCTCTTTAATCTCTCCTCAGATGGGACCTGTTCCAAACCCCTAATCATTTTAATTGCCCTTCTCTGAACCTTTTCTAATGCCAGTATATCTTTTTGAGATGAGACCACATCTGTACGTAATATTCAAGATGTGAGCACACCATTGATTTACTATAAGGGCAATAAGATATTCTCCCTCTTATTCTCTATCCCTTTTTAAATGATTCCTAACAACCTGTTTGCTTTTTGACTGCTGCTGCACACTGCTAGTCCTCTGGTCAACAACTACCCCTTACACTGAGCATTTGCTTTGCCTTGGTCACGCAAGGCAAGGATTGTTCTTTTGTAAGAAGTTTGGTTCTCTTATTTTTGTCAGTGAGCATAAAAAGAGTTGCCTTGTGGTTAAGATGATAGACTAGAACTTGGAAGGTCTGGGATCAACTCCTGACTCTTGACAGATTTCAAGTGGTGCTCAGGCTAATCATGTAAACTCTGCCATCTTTAGAATAGAGGTGAATAGTTCCTGTCCTTCCCTTTGTCTGTTTTATCTATACACTCTAGAAGGCAGGTCTATATGATCTTAATATGCATATATACAGTCCCTAGTACAACAGGGGCTCTAGCTGCTAGTATAATCCAAATAGTAAGTACAGTGCTAAAAACTGAACTTTATTTTGGAAATCTGGCAATGAACATGAAGAGAAGCATGACAATATTTAATATGAGCACATCACTTACACATGCAATGTGAATGTGTTGTCATTGTCGCCAATCAGCAATTTTCTACCCAACTGTCTAGAAACATCAATTTTACAGGTAGCAATGGGGAAGTGTTTAGTTATTTTTAATTTTCAATTTTTCTCAACTGTTAGCTTTAATAAAAGAATTTAGACATATGAAACCTGGGCATCTCAACAGTTTGCATAAAACATTTAACCAGAATGTGTTTTGCTGGACAGATCCAGAAGGTACAGCCAAACAGATGCATGCTTCGGCATGTGCATAACCGTATCAGAGTAAGAGCAAGGAGTCCTGTTTCTAGCACACGCACACAGGGTATTCACACACCTGCATAAAACGGAGACCAAGTATATCCTGAAACATGGCCTCACAGCAGGAGAATTGCTCTTCTCTGTACTTCAGAGGCTCTTTTCAATGCAAGCCTTTCCACAATGAAGTGCTGAGTTTCACCCTCTTCACAGTAAACTATTTTTATATTCTGCTTGTAGTATTCTTCTATTGGTCTTTGAGTGGGATAAAAACAGTAGCCATTTTTCAGCTTGTCAGCTCTTAGACTACCATAAAAAGAAGCTCCATTGGAAAGAGCCAGTACATGTCATACAAAAAGCTAACTAATCAATATATAGCACGTTGGAGATTAGATCTTGACAACTTGGTCACTGCTTTACCACAACTTCCTAAGCAGCAGCAAGAGCATCTTTTACTGCTGTCAGTACGGTTTGAAACTCTTATACATATATTCCCCATGGTCTTTTTTCAGTATGGCAAACATTGCATTTCTTCTTCAAAATGACAGCAGTTGACTTCTGTTAGGGTCATTTTACTCAGGTCACAATCGGTCCTGATATTCATAAGGCAGAATCTAGTAACACAGCTTGGGATCAAAGTTAAACATCTTGCAGGCACATAGGTAAGTTGACAAGTTTCCATGAATTTCAGTGTACAACCCATTTTTACATTATGTGCAAAGTCTGACAATACCAGAATTTTGGCAACAATTGAGCTAACAGAATTCTTTTTTTAAACAAACAACCAATACGTTACTATGCATTATTAACCTGAGCAAGTTTTCTATTGCATTTCAATGAAATATCCATTTATGCTGTCAAACAAGCTGTACAGCTTCAGTACAGATCAGTGTGGGGAGAGTGAGATGCGTCCTTATTTTCGTTCTCCCATGCCCAATTTGCAAAGTTAGTCACTAATGTTCATGTTGTAGGAAGATAGTCGTGCTTTTAAATGGTTACTGGGCATTACTTTTAGCTGAGAAATCTTGAAATTAGTAGTTGGATTCAGGCTGGTAAGATACATATTTTGAATTCTTTATAATAATGTTAAAATTTAGTAAGTAAGCTGGGATTGTCTATTCTTACTGTAGTATAGTAAAAATGACAAAAATAACCCTATCTGGATGCAGTAACATAACTAAAAAAGTGCCTTTATACCGGCATAGCTATTCAGGGTGAATGATGATTCGGATGCAAGTCTCCTTCACACCAGTATATACATGGACCCTCACATGGACTTTCACCAGTGTAAGTATTTTAAGAATTCACACCCCTCTAACCAAAATAATTATACCAGTACAACTTTCAAAGCCTCAGAAGGTTCTTTTAGTATTTAATGTGCGTTTTAGTGCTTGCAAGAGGTGTTAGATGTAATAATAAAGTTTTCCTATACCAGTCTGCCAACAAGCCTTAACCTTGACCTAGAGGGACCCCTTCTACAAAGATCAACATTTCACTTATGTCCCCCAGAGGGAAGCTGGGAATGTTTTACTACCTCTGTCCCTGGAAAGAAAACCTGGCCACTCTTCTAGGAAGAACACAAACCTAAGTCCAGAAGTGAGGTTTTTTTGGTTTTTTTTAAATAGCTGGGAGACATGCCACAGTGAAAATTAAACCTGTCAGATTAGATATGTGGAGAAATAAAATGTGAAGTGGTACCTCATCCTCCACCACCAGCCTCAGGCTACACATTTGACTCTGCAGAGCAACGCAAGAACATAATGCAGGGACCTTTCTGAGATTGAAAGCTTATCCCAGTCCAGTGAAAGGTACAAACCCCCCCCAACAAACTGGAGGCCGCCTAGTTCCATTCTGGGAGGAATGATTTAATGGTATCTTCTCAGAAAAGGAGAGACTGATTTAGGGCCTAAGTCAAAGCCCACAGACTGCAAACTCTTAAAATAAGAGAGAAATATAACCCACACATCCCTTGAGTGCCAACGTAGGCTCTAATTTCCAGTTTACCTGGTGTTTCTCTCTCAGTAGGTAGTAAATGGATAGCTGTCTTAAAGATTAGTACCAGGTCTCAAAATTGGACCCCAAAATGAACAGGCAGCCAGTGGAGAGCATAGCTCTCGACCATCAGTCTGGCTCAGATAGGTCATGCTTGCTAGGTCCTCATCTAAGATTACTGTAGTTCCCTGGCAAGCTAGAACAGTTTCCAACTACTGTCACTCTTGCTTAACAAGGAGCAGTGATGAATCCACTGAAACTCTATACTTTGCACTATTTTGACTATCAGAGAACAGATGGAGTTAATGAGAGGGACTGCCGATTGATCAAAGTACTTCCTTCTTCCTACAGGGTGACAGCAGCTTTTCCTGAGTCAGATGCCTATTATCCAGTTTCACGTGCTTGGGGCCATTAAAATATGTGGTGTAAACATCAGTAGAAAAGATGTGAAGCAAATCAGAAGCGGTGTAGTCCTTCGAGTCACATGTACTCTCCTCAGGAACTTATACAGATTGTGTGTTAAAAAAGAGGAGGGAACTGGGCTGAGTCTTAATCCCCTCAAAGAAATGCAAGAGTAAAGATCAAAAGCTATGTAAAGCCTCACTGTCTACTCCTACTGGCTCATGTTTGCATTTCATGATAAAACTAACCATATAAATCTCATTATCAAAAGGAACTCTTGTTGTAATTACAACAGGACACAATCATACATCTCAGGTATAGAATGCCCTCCAAGAACAGAAGCTCAGAGCAACTGCAGCACACTGTTCCCTGACTGAAAACCAGTAAAATATTAGCGGAATAGTCTTGCACGGAAAGGAAGTTACAAATTCTATTCAGATGAAATCCATTAAAGCCTGCACTGAAAAGCAGGTTCTAAGGCAAAACGTTTGCTCATTGTCTATTGATTGAATCAGGATATTAATTATCTGCCTAGTGTTTATTATTTGTGGATGGTGATATTGATTTAGAGCTGCCCATACTAATTTATGAATACTCTATCTTGATCTGGTTATTGGAATAATTAGTGTATGACTATCTTGGATTAAATCAACTGTTGGGGAAAACAACCAGGAAGGCAGGACAATAACTTGACAAAAGACATACACATACGTACACTTTGGGAGTTGTTACAAAACACTTGAGACATATTGCAAGGACCTTTTGCTTTGATGCTCTAGCTCCACCATCGGCAGAGTTCAAACTGGTTTGGGGGAGTATATTAAAGCCTGGGAATTTGAGAAAAGTTTTGACTGGAGTTAATAAGAGGTCCTTAAAGACCGAGGGAGAATGTGTTGAGAAGAGACTGAGAGCCAGAATCCCAAGGTTAAGGACTAACCTAGGACTTTACGTAAGATAAACATACATGTAAACACCCTAAGTTATGTTTTGCTGCTACTGTTAAGATTAAACAGTGTTTTTGTCTTAAGATGGCTGAGATGTCACTACATTCACTGCTGGCTACAGATTCCTGAAGGGAAGAACTGCTGGTGCCAAACTCAATTGGATCAGATAGGTGAGCACAGTTGGTACAGACAGCTGTAGTCCAAAACCACTTCTAAGAGTATGAGAAATCACTTGATCCTCCTTCCCCCAAACAAGAGTGATGACAACATGAGGAATGAGAGCTGAGGGGGTGCCCTAAATGGGTCATAGATGCAGCTGAACCTGTAATAATCACAGTGTATGTTTAAACATTCACATGTTTAGAGGAGTAGATGCACTGGTGTGTGCTAGAACTATCAAACTACTTTAGAACACACACACACACACTCTAATCCAGTGAGATTAATAAATATTTACGTATCCAATTTTCAATTGCAGTCAACCTCCAACATACACCCTGATGTTTCCTTGTAAGCAACAATAGCACTTCAAGTCCCCTCACCAGTGATGTCACACGACAGTGCCAAGAGTCCACGGTAACCTTTTGGTCACGTTCTATATTAAGGTGACATTTATAAATGGCTAACAAATTATTAATAGCTGTTATAAAGCATGTTACCAACATCAATAGTATGTTAGAGATAATTCTGCATACATCAGTAAAAGCTATTATAGATCATAAGATATAGTGGATCATAAAATATAGCAATAAACTATTGAACAGTTGAACTAACAGCTTATCATTTATTAAAATATCTAAGCATTTACTAACCCTTTTAAAAACATTTTTGGACCTTTATACTAAGTATGATCAATTTTTTCTGAGATCTAATACAAAATTGCCTAAGATTCAAGCGTTACACTTTCATAAAATGTCTCCTTCATCCCTCCTTGCTACTCTTCATTCCTGGAATATTCTAGAGAATCTCTCATTTAAAAACTCTCAATCTTTAAGACAATGGGTAAATCTAGGCCTGAGTGAAATCAGTGGGAGTTTTGCCATTGACTTCTGCGTGGTCAGGATTTTAACTCACCCCCATATACAATCTGAGAAGGCAGCAGCTGGAACGGAAAAACTCTAGTTCACACAGGGCCACCCAATAGGCAGGCTGGCCAAACTAGATTTAACATTAAGCTTCATTTTTTTGTTTCCTTCGTTGCTTATTATTTTAGAAAAATCTGAACTCAGAACTTCAGGCAATTATAGCTTCAGAAAGATTTACATTTGACAATTTCAGGAATGTACACAAGCATGGTAATCAGGTTTTCTGACTTTGGAATAAATGAAGAGTATATGGAAAGGGAATTTACAGATGCAAATAAAATCAAGAACAGTAATACTTTTTATAGAGATTTTATATATTACCTCAGAACTTTTCCATCTTTACATGTAAACTAGCCAATGGATTTAAATTTCAAACATTTGAGAATATTCTTTGGATCTGCACTCATTTACAAATCTTAAAACAACTTCTGTTTAAAGAAAAATGAATGCAGTGAAGTCAACTTGGAAACACTGCCTATCAGCATTTGCTTCTTACCAAAATGTGTTCTGCTTCAATAAATACCCATTTCCTCAGAGTTTACAGCAATTATATTTCTCACCAGCAGAGAGAAAAATGAAAGTCATGGAAGTCAACGGCAGCCCTCCCATACAAGTTACCTTGCAGTGTTCTCTATACTAATTGGTGCCACGCAGAGGATTGTTGGACTCAGCACACCATGCTTTACTGCCAAAAGAAAGGAGCTTCACTCCAGCCTCTTCACAATGAAAATGATTTCCTTCTACCACTTCTTACCTCGGGATTTACATACAGTGTTAAAAGGTCTTCGGGTAAAGAAAAAGACTGCACAGCAAACCAAAATGATAAATGTGTACTGACAATTTCTAATGAAGCATGTATCCGTTCAAACAAATGAAACTAACAGGACCACAACGCCTTAAAAACCGGGTGCTTCATAACAATTTGAAGAGCTACAATTTGATATTCACAGAATCCAATCTATGGCACATTCGCCCACAGATAGTTTCTTTTAGCATTCCAGATGAACTTTAACCTGTTAAGCCAAGGCGAAGTTTCTTGAGGCAGGGATTTTTAATTTTTCATGAACACACTGGTTTAATAAAGTACTTGGCATTTGTTATGGCTTTTGAATTAAAATGAGCACAGCCTCACAACATTAAATTTTAAACCCACCATCTAATCCATTAATTTTGACCAGCTTATTTTCGTACAGTGCTAGCAAGTATTAGAAACTAAGTGCATATTTCATTGGGCATGAGAATGAAAAGTTAGACCAATAAAACTTATTTTTGAAAGTCATTGAGAACAGTAATATTTTACACATCAATTGAACACAGAATGAAAGCCAAAAACAAATGTGCTGTTCAGATAAACATTTATCTGACATCAAATATCGCATTATCCTTGATCATAGGTTCAGCTCTTTATGAACTTAATACATAGTACACTTCCCACATATTACTCCTTATCTGTATTCAAAAATAAGAAGTTTACAGTATTGTAGAATAGTTCTATAAATCATGTAACTCAAGCACTGGCTTATAGCACATCCTTGTAGAATTATCTTGATAGAAAAAATATTCCCTGCCAATAACTATATAGTAGTTAAGCCTACTCAGCTGAAGGTGCTGATCCGTTATTTCTTCAGGTATACAAGTCTATTTTAAAAGAAATTATCTCTGCATTTACTTAAGAAATCTGCTTCTGCCACTTTGTTCAGTGCAGCATTCAGAAAGCTCAAGTAGTGTACAGACAGTTCTTGCTTTGTATAAATTATAAGCAGTAATTTTTAATATAAATCAGTATTTCAAAAGGTCCCTATTTGCAGCTATAATATTGCTGTAATTTTTTAAAAACCCTGACAGTATGGAATACCGAATATCAAATTGTAAGCCAGTTTCCATTATGCTTTAATACTTTTTAAACAATGATAGTAGAGGTGTTATTGTTTAGTTATTTCAAAGCAGTTTTGATTATTAACAGTGCTAGAATAGAGAGGAAACAGTCAATTGGACATTTTGAACCCCATACTGCTTGTGTCATTTAACTTTTCAGTAAAATGACAGTCAGTAAAATAGCTCACATTCTCACTTATACATTTTAATTTTCAATACAGTTTACACAATTTATACACATCTCAGCACTGCAAGCTCTTAAAACTGCTCACCAGTAGGAATGCAGCTCACAAACAAATGGCAGATAGTACAGCTTCTTCCAGTCCCTGGTACCAGTTTCCCTTAAATTCATGAATTTGTAGATAAATTACACATAAAGTGATCTCAAACACCTGATCTGTTGTAAAATGACGCTGTATGGCTAAACTTTAAGCCCAAGTAGTTTCATAATGTGTGTATAAATGTAGATATAGAAAGATCACAGGAGAGCTATTCTGTGAGGACCTGATCCAACTCCTACTGAAGTCAATGGGAACTAATTGCACAATGACATAGAAAGATACCTCACTACCTTCATGAAGAGACCTAAAAGTGCCATCTCCTTCATACATGATAATCATATATTATATTGCAAATAGAAAATTCCAAAATATTAAAAGTCTGGCTTTGAAGCCACAAAAAATGGAACAGTTCACCCAACAGATTTCACACATTCTGCTCTCCTGTCAATTTCACACCTGCAGCGACTCCAATGGATGTGCACCAGTGTAAGTGAAATCAGAATCAGTCTGCCCTCCAGTGTGCCACACTGCGCCTAAGCATTGCAGGATCTGAGACGGACTGATGAGCTATAGCACCATGTACTTTTAACACATAACAAAACAAACAGAAGATTGAGAAGAGACCATGTCAATTGGACTTTGCATATTTAAAAAAAACACAGTATAATCTGCAAATTATAATACATGTGAGCAGTACATGGACATATCAAAATCTGCGGGAAAAATTGCTGCTGCCCATTATAGTAGTCTTTTAAAAACTAAGTCCGTTGCCTACATACACAGCACTAACTACAAAATTTCCCATTTCTGAGCAGCAGAAACAAATATTAGATGCCCCACAACTTCAGCAGTATGAACCCCCAAATTGTATTGATCATTTCTTCACAGTAAAATTGCTGCGCTACTGACAATTGTTCCTAAATTTTATCCCACGGTTATCCCAAAGAAAGGAAAATTCTGGTTAATTCTGGGAAACAGAATTAGTGGGAGAAGCAGTGACCTGGATCTGACCAAACCTCTTAAACCAGTTAAAGAAACTTTATGCATTTTACAGTCTTGAATTGTTTGCTCTTCCCAGTGATATCTATTCAAAACTCCACACTTAGTACTACTGTGGATTTTAATTGTTATGAAAAAAATGTGAATTGGGTTTTTTTTAATTTTGCCTAGTTTTAAATTTAAAAATTGTAGTCTTAGTACAGTTGAGAGGAGAATGTTAAGTATGACCAAGTCCACTGGGACCTCAGAGGCCTAGTATAACAGTATGGTTCTAAAATGTCTGTAGGAGCTATGCTTCCAGTTATATTAGAAAAGGAAGATAAAATGTGAAATAAAAGCAAAAGAAAATGAATATGTATAGTATTTTACTTTTGTCAAACTTCAAATGCAAAGCATAAGAAACATGGTTTGGAATTTTAAGAGCAGAAATATAAGCACATTTGTTTTCTACCCCAGAAGAGTACATATGTATGTTACAGTATTTAATCAATTCTATTATATCAACTGGTATAGTATATTAAATTATGTCAAAGTAAGTAGTTACTATAAACTCATACAAATACCAGTGTCTCCTTGCCTTACTTATGCTCATAACCTAGAACAAGCAAATGTGTTCTTTGGTAACTGGAGTAGGTTTATTTTGAGTACAAGTGCAGTACTACTGGAAGGCTGCATTAGCTGCTCAGATTAGAAAATGGCAACTCCTGGGCTACTTTTTTTGTAAGGAAAAATGTTAGAGGTTATCTAATGTACTGGCATTAAAAGTATTAATTCTGTGTGATGACTTAAAAAACCCCAACTCTCCTCTGTTCTATTCATTGTTTAGTCTATACAATGTTTGGACTCCCATATATAAAGTATTTGACACGGGGTAGTGTACACATACACGCTTTAAGTTTTAAATTAAAGGATCTCTGTGGAGGATGGACATTCTGTGTTAACTTTACTTGAATGTATTTGTAATAAAAGTTCAAAAATTTTGTAAACTGGAATATTATAAGCCCAAAGAAGTGGTTCTTGGTTTATCATCATCCCTTTTTCAACAAAACAGAATATACAGTACATATACAGGTTGACATTTTGATTTATCCAAAACAATTGTCACTTTGCTTAGTTTTGCAAGTCCTATAGACTAAAACATAATACCATTCACAACAAAATATTTTCAGTAAGTGAAACAATAAAGCAAAGGAAACCAGAGCTAAACTCAGAAGCAAAGTCATTTTGAAAGCCTCATAACATCTATATATTTATATATATACACAGACACACACACCCACTGTAACCTTCAGTGAAGATCGATCTATTTTCTAATGAGGAACAAAAACGTACTGTTTAAAAATTTTGCTAACTTAACAAAATGGGGAAGAAACTGCTGCTATCAAAATATACAATTTGATTTGCAGGCTAGAAAGCTAACATTATTAAAAAAATAGTTTTAAGCAAAAGACTTTTGCTTGTAATAACAGCAGGTATCAACCTGCCATAGCACGAAGCATCCAAACAAGATCTTATAAAAGATTAAATTGTGACCCTTTCTTCATTTGTAAAGTTCCATCACAAATGCATACAGTGAGAGCCTTAGTCTCCAAACTGGAGCATCTTTCATATTTCTCAATCACGCTCCAGGAAATGAATGGCAGCCAGAGGATTCAGAATCTCAAATGGGATTTGTGTTTTACCATGTACCTGCAATGACGACAAAAAACAGCATTAATAATATTTTCTGGTAGTTATAGAGAGCGTTCATTCCAGGAGCAATGCTGCACAGTTGGGAGAAAGGTAAAATTATTTTAAAACCTAATTCTTAGAACATTAAGAAATGTGAAAAGGTACAAAAAGAGAGATTTTTCATGGGTCATGGAAGTTTCCTTACAATGCTGTGTTCCACATGCCTGAAGGAAGGATAGTCAAATGTTTCCCCTCAGGGAACTCTGGATTGGTTTATAGATTACAGAAATAGAGAGCAGGAAGGGACCTTGAGAGGTCATCTAGTCCAGTCCCGTCCGCTGAGACAAGATCAAGTAAGCCTAGACTATCGTGCTGACAGGTGTCTGTCTTAACTGTTCTGTCATTGGAGGTTTTTTAAGATTCCACAGCTTCCCTTGGAAGCCTTTTCCAGAGCTTTATTATCCTTATAGGTACAAAGCTTTTCCTAATATACAACCTAAATCTCCCTTGCTGCAGATTAAGCCAATTATTTCTTGTCCTACCTTCAGTGGACATACAGAATAATCACCACCTTCCTCTTTATAGCAGCCCTTAACATATTTGAAAACTTGTCAGATCCCCACCCAGACCCCATCTTTTTTTCCCCCCTGAAGACTAAACATGCCCAGTTTGTGTTTAACAATTTCCTCATAAATCAGATTTTTAAGTCTTTCTTCATTTCTGTCGCTCTCCTCTGGAGTCTCTCCAGTGTGTCTACGGGGTGGTTCCCACTACGGCTTAACGTCGACTTTAGCAACGTTAAGTCGATATAAACATGTACCCGTCCTCACATGCATGCCATTTGAGTCGATTTAAAGGGACCTCAAAATTGACTTCTTTACTCCTCCCTAACGAGAGGAGTAGCGCTGATATTGACCTCTCTGGGTCATTATGAACTAGTGAGGATGCATGTGACAACTAGCCTCCGACCTTCCACAATGCTTGTTTGCTCCCCAGGGGACCAGCCACCACTCCGAGCAGCTCCGCGCCGGCTCCCCCACGCCCGCCCGAGCAGCTAGCTCCGCGCCCGCCCGAGCAGCGAGCTCCGTGGACCCCCGTGCCCACCCAAGCAGCTAGCTCCACGCCAGACTCCCCCCCCCCTGTGCCCCCCCGAGCAGCTAGCTCCGCGCCAGACTCCCCCCCCCCCCCCCCCCCCGTGCCCGCCCGAGCAGCTAGCTCCGCGCCGGACCCCCCCCCCCCCGTGCCCGCCCGAGCAGCTAACTCCGTGGACCCCCCCCCGTGCCCACCCAAGTAGCTCCGCGGACCCCCCCGTGCCCACCCGAGCAGCTCCACGCAGCCCCCCTCTCCCCTCCCCCCCCCCGTGCCTGGCTGCCCCAAAATGGTGCCTGCTGGGGACTCCCGGAACGGTGGGATATCTACCCACAGTGCAACACTCCCTATGTCGATGCTTGCCACAGTTGTGGGGACAGACACTGCCGACTTGCTGTGCTTAGTGGGGACGCACAAAATCGACTCTATATAGTCTGCTTTAAAAAATCGACTTAAGGGAAATCGACCTACTGCTTTAGTGAAGACATACCCTACATGTTTCTTAAAGTGTGGTGCCTAAAACTGGATACAGTGCTCCAGCTGAGGCCTCACTAGTGCCAAACAGAGTGGCACTTCCATGTCTTTCTTACCCCCATTAATGCACCCCAGAATATTAGCTTTTTTTGCAATTGCGTCACATTGACTTATATTTCATTTAGGATCCACTAACCCCAACATTCTTTTAATCGGTATAACTGCCTAGCCAGTCATTCCCCATTTTGTAATTGTGCATTTGATTTTTTCTTCCTAAGAACAGTACTTTGCACTCCTCTTTACTGAATTTCATCTTGACGACTTCAAAGGCCAATTCTCCAATTTGCCACAGTATTTTTCAATTCTAATCCTGTCCTGTGAAGCTAGCAATCCCTTCCTGCTTGACATCATCCACAAATTATATAGGCATACTCCTCTCCATCACCCAAGTCATTAATGAAAATATTAAATAGCACTGGACTCAGGACAGACCCCTGTGGGACCCACGAGATATGTTCCCCCCAGTTTGACAGCACACCAAACGATAAATACTCTGAGTACAATCTTTCAAATAGTTGTTTACCCACCTTATAGTAATTTCATCTGGACCACATTTCTGTAATTTGCTTATGACAATGTCATGTGAGACTGTGTCAAAGACCTTACTGAAGACATTAAGTTACTTCTAAGTTAAAAGACTAAGAAAAGGAATCTAAAGTTCATTTTAATCAGTCATTTCTGGGAAACTTTTAGAAACATTTGGGCAGTTATTTGTGGAACATGTTGATGTTGTATCTCCCCAACAACAAAATTTGGAAATAAGGGATTTCACTGGAGTTTTCAGAGAAGCCTGAAGAAATTTAACTTCAATGGGATTTAGGTGCCTTAGACAGTTTTGAAAATCCCAGCCTTAATTGTTTAAGTATTTTGCTGTTAATCACAGTATCAAAATCAAACTAAATGTACACATTGATACAATAGGCTCATCTGTTTTCTTAACGTTTATTGAACTGCTAGGGGAAATTGTTCATAAGACTTGTTCCTCAAGCTCCTCTATATTATGAAAAAAATATAAGTATGGACTTAGCATTAGTAGATGGTTTAGCAGCAGTTTTACTGTCACACACTTTTGAATTAAACTGACTTTTCATTCCAAAAAGATTGGTTGTTCTCTCTAGGTCTCTATGTACTTTTTTGCCCATTTAAGGTGGCTTTGCAGCGCCATAATCATTAATAGCAAGCAGTATTTTGTCTTCAAGCTATTGCTTGGATCTTTTTAAGATATACAATTTCCTTGACACCTTACTCTCTCCCCACAAAAAACTCAGAGCATATTTACCTGTCCAAAGTTTCCCAGAAACGTAGGAATACTGGTCTGTCCAAGTGCCGTTTGTGATAGCTTAATTCTAATACTGTCACATCCCATTTCTGTACATTTGGATCTAGACGTACTTCATCATACTTGAGATGGAAAGCTTTAACTACAGGATACAAGGGAGCAATAGTTAGATTATAATCGTGAGTTTACATTAAAGGATCATCCTCATTGGACGAAACAAAAAATTCTTCACAGTTAAGAACGCACACTAGAAAAGGTAATTAAGGGCACACAGCTATGTCTACATATGAGACCCATGACCCAACTTCCTTAGACTATATCATACTACCAATGCTATGATTATGGGTGAGGTGGCAATTCTTAGTTTTAGCACATAGATTCTTGGAAAAAATAGCTTGTTGAGCTGAATTCAAGTCAAATGCAATTTTGGTGGGGTGGGGGAGACTGACATTCCATTTGGTCATTTCTGAACTGTCCCAGGATGAAAATCAATAAATTTAAATCTTTTGAAGACATCTTGATCATTTAATGGATGTCTATGCAGCCACCTGAGCTGCTTGAAAGTTAACCACTAGGGGTGACATTTAGTTTGGATACATTTAATTTTTTTCTGTTTTATTTAAACAATCCTCTGCACAGCAAATGTATTAGCCTACAAGAAAGTTATTATTTTGACTCCGTGCAAAAGCATTAATTTTCTGAACATTATAGAGGTCAATAAAATAGTATCAGGAAAGTAACACACACCACTTTACTCAGCAACCTGCTAGAATTACTTACAACAAGGATGCAGATCTAGTAGTATGTTCTGTGTTTAAAATGTAGGATTCAGAAAACATTATTTCCCTCCCAGAAGCAGAATCCTCCTCCTTTTCCTTTCCTTATTACTACTGCTCTGTCAGTGTGTACATTTAAGGTTGAGTATTTAACTTCAAACACCACGCAAATATATAGTAGGATTCCGCCTTCCTCTCTAACCTGTTGCCTTCTCTCTAGGCTTGCTTCACTTATTACTGATGTTTCCTGAAGACATAATGCAATGTTTATCAGAGCTGAGACTCTTGGACACATTACAACACTTTGTTACATTGGTGCACAAGTAGTGACCACCAGAGCTTTTATTCTGGACTACGGCTGCTTCCCCATCCTATCAAAGAAGTGTACTGCTTTCGCACGGTTGTGGGTAGCCAGAGCTGAATAGTGCTACCCTGTTCAATATCAGTATTCCTGTGGGTGGCTCTTGGCTCCTCATGAACTGAGCACGCTGCTCAAGTGATTTTCAATAACGCATTCATGAGTCTCAACTCTGATACACATTTTACATTTGCAAAGGAAATGAGTTATGTTGGAAGAACAGGCTGACCCAGAGGCAGATTTGAGTAGATGGGCTTCTTTATTGTGGTACTTGTTCCCCTGGAACCAACTGTCCAGTAAGCACTGGATTAGTTTCATCGTACTCTTTTTATTTACGTTAGTATGTAAATTCCTACATTTATTACAACCCCCCCAAAACCCTTATGGAGTACAATGAATACTGATAACCCTATACTGAATAGAATTATCCCAGACCCTTAGTACTATTCACCTTATTAGCATATTCTACCGATGAAGTTTTACTTTGAAGACACACGTCTTTGCTATAATTGCAGTCATGAACTCCTTGGATCAGCAGTTTGCAGGGGAGGGAGAAAGCGCCCACTACCCAGGGCATGCTTACGTAGCTGGGAAAGGAAGTGAGGAGGAAATAATACTTTTCAATGTTTTAGTAGCTGACACTTACCTCTGAGATGGTACTTGGCTAATGCACCAATATGACATTAAGAGAAACTATGATATTGGAAGTGCTGTCTCTTGGGAATTACATACAACTTAAGAACTGACCACAGTATCGTATTATATACAATAATATGTATGTATATACTGGATGTAATATCTAAATGTGTGTATATACACACACACACACACACACATATACATGTATATGTATGTATAATACACATACACACCCTCTTCCATGGTATTATCTTGCAAAAGTAGGGAAGTTACCTGTCTCTCTCGGCCAAATTCCAATTTAGATATTACATCCAGTCTTTAAATATTTAAAAGTACCCCTGAAACTTCAACCTGATAAGGTATTTTGATGTATTTCCTGTCCGAAAGGGTCTAACTTTGCTTTGGTGTTCAACACATGCTGCATCCCAACTCAGAAGGGAATGAATTTAACTGGATGTTAGGTATGCAAATAGACAGACACATGTTTTTCATAAAGTCCTTGCGTACTTTGATATGAAAGCAAATAAAGTAACACAATCACTTACATACTATATAACTAGTCTACAAAGAGCAAAAGTCAAAACTAACATTCAGAATCTACAGTAAGCTTCCAGTCCACACAACGCTGGGTTTTCAAGAAGATTTTATAGCATTTGATTTCTTATTTAAAATTACTACTATAATAAAAAGGTGGTGATTCAGAAATAGCTGACACCATATGAACTGCTTATGCTACACTGTATCAGTGGTCCATTTAGTCTATTATCTTGTTGCCAACAGTGGAGAATATTGGACCCTAAAGAAAAGCATTAGCCCCTGCCTTCCACCATACATGTAACTGTATAATACAGGAGCAGAAAGGGGAGATGTCAGGGATGAGAACTGATAACCTAGGACAATGATAAAATTACAAGGTTTAACTGTACATGCTACTCGGCTCAAATTTCCAATCTCAAATGCCTAAGCTATAATATTAGCCTTAATATCCTGCAATAGGTAGTTCCAGAGACTAATAAAGTGCATTGACACTTATATAATTCTACTTTATTAAGTTTGCAGCCTTTTGAGATCTTTTTCTTCTCCTATACTACAAGAATACAAAACAGGAACATCTGCCAAGACTTTTCTACATAATTATTTTATATAACTCTAGCTTGCAGTTTTCTTGTCCAGTGCACCTATCCTTAATCTTTAATTCTGACAGAGAAAACTGACAGGCCTAGACTAGAACCAGACTTAGCCTAACAGGCCTAGACTTGACCAAATTAAAAAAATTAAAAAAAATTAACTCGGCTTTTACTGCTTGATCTTTAACATTTCTGCTTTTGGATTATCTGATGCAAGGGGAGTAGAAGGGATTTTTTAATGCCAACCTTATGGTCATATAAGATAACTGTCACTGATAACCGCAAGGTTTCGCAAGTAATCATTGCTTGCAAACCTCCCTGAAACTTTGGAGTAAACATGTGATCAAACACAACGTGTGTGGTTAATTACCACAACACTTCCCACACAAATTTTTAACCAAACTGGGCTACTCATTGTCACTCTCCTCCTCTATCCATGGGTCATTCTTTAGTAAGATGTACCTAAGCACTTGAAAAATGTAAACTTACCACACTAATGTATGCACAAAGTAAGTGCCTCAGGTTGGCCTTTTTTTGTAAAAACTTCTAATTTCTTTGTATTAGACAATTAATCACCGTATGTCAAGTCAAGGCAGTCTTCATTCAAAAGGTTTGAAGTTAAGAATGAATAAAGCTAGTTTTTTCATATCAAATGATGCCAAACCTCTCACAATAAGCAGATAAACAGAATAGACAACTGCATACCAAGGCTATGCATTTACACAGAAAATCTCTATTAACAAATATTAACCTTTGAGTTAAGGTTAAAGATTATTGAACAAGAGTCAACCCACTAAAACTGACCTTCAAGTTCAACACATTATAGCACGAAACCTTTAAAATGGCATTCAATTAAAATATTTATTTAGATTAAAATGGAAAAATACTCAACTCTTCATTTGAAATGTCCATTTATGGACGTAGAGAGTATACAGGTAAGAAAATTGTTATTTTTATATGAGTGTTTTATATGAGTGTTAGTCCAAAAATAAAGTCAAAACAGTTTTACAAGAAGGGTCAAAAGCTGTAGATTGACAAGAATACAAGGAATAAGGAGAGTAATATTTTAAGCTCAATTCATGAAACTTTACAGGATTTTAACCAGCATAAAGTGATTGAGACAGTACAACTAGTTTGATGTGATATGGGCAGAGTTTAATCCATGATTTACTACATGCATTTAGATCCATTTGCTTAGATTTTATGGAAACAACTTACTTTCCAACATTTCAATCTACAGTAACCATCTTTAAATCTCTGTTAATCATCATTCTGGAAGTAGGCCAGGTTGACTCTGACATCTTTTAGCTTCTATAAATGCTGGCAGATTACAGGTTAGATAATGGACTGATGCAGAAGCTGCTGATGATATTGGGGCTATTAAAGAGGTTGTGTAGGGGCAAAATTATAAATGGAGCCAGAGTGCCAGATAGAACCACCCAGCACTTGCTTTTGAATAGCCCCGAAAATACTAAGTAAGGTGTTTGGAAAATGGAATAAAGTTCTTGTAGGAAGATCTAGAGATATTCTTTTTCAGGAAAATATTTTTGAAATACCTGGCATGTCAGGCAATCTGGTGCATTTCTAAGGTTAAAAAAATGTTTGTTTTTCAGAAGTACTTTTATGAGCCAGAGAGAAAAGTAATCACATTCCCCTTTCAATTTGAACACATGTATGTCTCTTAGAGTATGTTGTAACTCCCACAATGCAATCTTAGTTTATGCCTTCAAACAAAACTCTTCGGGGCAGGGACTTTTTTCTAGCATAGCTTACTGAGTTATCCCTTTTCCGCTTTCATTTTCAGTGCCTACTGTTAACTTGTTCCTTTTGCTTTCACACTTTCCTTTCTCCATAATGAGCTCCATTCATGTTCTCAGCTCTCATTCCTCTCCCTCAGTCTCTCCTTTTTCTCAACTAGCATCCTTCCTCTCCCTCGTTTCTCTTCCACCCCCTCACGACTTTCCTTGTCTCAACTAGGGCTGACCTAGTTGAGGTTTAACTATTGGGGGGGGGGGGGGGAGAGGCTGGGAGGAGAGAGAGAGAGCACGCGCACACAGTGTGTGTAGGATTCTCAACCTGGGGACTGTAGCAACAACATATGGTGGATATAAATCAATGATTTTGTGAGTTTTGTTTAAATTATAGTAAGCATTTCTTTTTAAAAATAAACCTGTTTACAATGAAATACAAATTTAATTCAAAATATCTTAAGGCCTAAATTTATAGTCTCTTAAAACACTTAAATAAAAAATAAGTTTGCTGTTTTGTGTGCTTGTTTAAATTCCAGCTACCATTCTAATGCAACTTGACACGAAGTATGAGCAAAGAGTTAATTATCCAATAATCAATACATCATTCATCACTTTCTGGCATACTAAAAACACAGTTGTTGAGCACCTGAAAATATTAGGCTATACAATTGCTTAAATAAAAGTATTTAGTTATAGTGTTCCCTCCTAGGTACCAAGGTGATGTACCAAATGTACCAAATCTAGTGTAAAGGCTGTTTTTTGTTGTAAATTAACGTTTTAACTATTATATCACCCAATAAGAATGCACCTTTCTGTAGAAAATAGCTGAAGTACAAAGGAAAAAACTGATTAAAATGGATTTAAATTGCAGTTTTCCACTGCAGATTTAAATCACAATCCACCTGCAATAGCAGCACATGAAACAAGAGTACAGATCAGAAGCAGTTGAGGCCTGAATTTTCCTTAGATGTCACTCCACATGTTGCAGTCAGAAGAGTAAGCATCAGTTTCTGCTTGCCCATGTAAGCAAACAGCACTGGTCTCAAGGCACACTAGGCAAATTCCTGGCTGCACAGGGGTCTAAAAATCCAGGGCCTGCAAGTCATTTTCAAATATCAGCAGACTAACTGCCTTTCATCTACCTTGTATCTGAGCTTTGCCTATGTCAGAGCTTAAAGTTTTAGGAAGACTTTGTTTGTACAAATGCTGTGTTTATAAAATACACATAGCAAAATACAAACTGACTTAACCCATCCATAAGTATTGGAATTTTGGGGGGGGGGGGGAGGAGGAGGAGGCAGAGGGAGAGAAAGAAAAAAAATCTGGTTGAAACCCTGGAATACTCTACATTTTAGAGTGTTTGTCAGAACGGAGAAAATGCAAACTTGTGCACTTGCTATTTCGGAAATAACTGATGTGTACTGTGAACTTCATAAAGCAGCAAGATTTCTGGGAGTTGCTGGATTCGAGTAGAGGGATGTCATTGGGCTGTCTTGGAGTAAATGAAGAAATGAGTTGTCTGATGGTCCTAGGGTGACCAGACAGCAAATTTGAAAAATCAGGGTGGGGTGTAATAGGAGCCTATATAAGAAAGAGGCCGAAAAACGTAACAGTCCCTATAAAGTGGGGACAACTGGTGACCCTGCCTGGATGAAGGCTAGGCCTTCTTCTCAAGCAAGGTTTGGAGCTCAGACTTAGTTAACATATGTTATCAGTGTTTCTGAGGGTAAAGAGAAACCAGAGCTGTTGGAGCCACTCACGGGTCTCCCAGAAGTGGAACAGAAGCCAACTGCTCTGTAGCAACAGCCCCCTCATCCTCAAGAACTCTACCCTGCAGAAACACATGTTTTCCTGAAGAAGTGTGGAAGGACCCAGGGTGCTAGTTCATTTCTTGGAGGAGAGGGAGTTACAGAAAGCAAGAGCTATACTTGCCAACGGTGCCAAGGCACTAGCTAGCTACCATATCCAAATCCCATAACGATCCCAGCCAAACCTGAACTATTGGTGCATATACACTGATGATAAAAATATGTAAGAGCATTTATCTGTAAGTAGAAGCTTACTTTTTGCAAAAATATCAACGGGGGATCCATCGGGCAATAGCCACGGCCAGCCTTTGAACTGCCAAGCAGGACCCTGAACAAACACTGCGACTACACGATCCCTATAAATAAAGGAAAAAGAGAAACGCATTAAAAGATTTAAGCTTTTAGTCGCTGTAAATCCCTAAAAGGAAAAAAAATTCTCAATTATTCATATGAGAAAGGTTGCTGTCAACACTACTGTGAAGAAAGCATCATACATTCTCATATTTTCTCTTTATTATGTCCCCGTTATAACACATTAATGACTGCTGTATTTCCAATACAGCTGCTTTTTCCATATGCAAGTCTCTTCAGCATTAACACACTGATTTTGTATGTAATATTTCTGGGCTTTATGTCTGCTTTTTGAACTGTTGTATGCAGCTCAATTTCAAATTTTGTATTTATCAGAAAGCAAATCCTGTTCTTTTGTTGAGATTTACTGTTTGGGATTTTTTTAAAATGCTCTGGAATTTAAAAAAATCTCCTATGAATTGTATTGTAAACTAAATGAGATGTAGCAATTTAAAAATGCTTATTCAGCACAAACTTTAAACTTTTAATACAAAAAGTTCATTGCAACAGGACAAACAGCTGCAACAATTTAACCTATTTTTTCAAAGTGAACTTTTTATGAGTATATGCTACTACCACCTATAGGCTAAGAAAAATCTATTCATTGTTAATACAGAAGATAAAGTTCACAAATAGCAAGTTCTTTGGGACAGGCATTGTCTCTGTGCTATACATTTGTACAGCAATAGGACTGGGGTCTCTAAACACAGCCACATTACAAATAAATAATCCCATAATCTAATTTCTAAATTTACATTATTGTAAGGATTTCAAAACCCCAATGAAGAAAAATAATCAGGCCTCTGAAATGATAAAAACACAAGACTTCGCACTTAAAAACATTTCTCACATTAGCTGTTACGAAGTTGAAACAAACATTAATTCCCTATCACTGACTCCACTCTGGGAAATCAATCATAAATATGGCTTTACCTTTGTCAAAAATGTTTATGGTCTACTGCAGATGCAAGCTGCCTTTTGGTACTTCAGCAGCTATTATTGTTTTCTGTTTGCCTGCTGCTCCCAACTCAGAGAATGCCTAATTATCTGGAGAGTTAGATCTTATTTCCTTTTAACATCCTGCTTTGAATATTATAGACCTCTAGGTCTTGTACATGCTTTAAATATTCTCAAACTGGGAGGGTAAAGAAAGAATATTGGTTATTTGATTAATCAATACTAAAGGGTTGTCTTTTTACAAACCCTCTTGGAGTGTAAAAGTACTGACAGATACTGTCATCTTTTTAGAGGCCCTCACAAATGGGCCTGTAGGTTAAACAAATTTATGACACATCTGAGAAAAGATCCCCCATGACTGGCTCTCCCCATTCACAGAGCTCCTCTTCAAGCCTATGTCAGTGTTTCCGACCATTAAGCAAGTTAGCTTAAATCTGATCCAATTTGTTTCATTTTTTTTTTAAATTTACAGTCAGGCCCACATTTTCCCTTCCAAATAAAATTCTGAAAGAAAAATCCTTGTCTATAGTCAATCTTTCTTTCAGAGATGCAACTTGATTGAGTGAATGAAGCAATATAGTAATTCTGATTCTGAACAATTCAATGCTACTTTCATACTCCTGGAAGGTTTCAAACAAAAAACACGGGATAAGGCAGGAATATTATTTATATCGTTGAAAGATTATCATAACCTGAAAGGAACAAGTTGCTATATAATTGCTATCCAGCCATTTCCACACACATTTGTTGATCTTTGATGCACCAATTAGCTTGGAGTTATTTTATTAGCTCATGTCAAGGTCTGTGTTCATGGTCTGAAAAAGAGAACATGTAAAAAAAAAAAAATTCAAAATAGCAGCTTTGCTTTACCAATCTTGTGGCATAAGTTTCAGAGGCTGGTCTACCACTCGATAAGGTACAGTAACGCTGACTGTTGTACCCCCAGGCTGCATCTGGTCCTTCCTTCTCTGTATTAAAGTTTCATTTTCTCGTTGACAGCCTTGTTTTTTCTTTTCATCTGATGGTACAAACCTAGGGAACAAAGAGGCACTTAGCAGACCCATGTTACTTGTTTGCTATAGTCAACAAGGAAAGTAAGCAAACCATAATCTTTTCTGATAATGCAAGTACCATAATCAGACAAGATCACAGGTAAAAGTTTAACCGGGTTAAAACTATTAATTTAAATCCTCGTGCTTTGTCTCTGAAATGCCCCTGTATTAGCAGAAGGGCATGCTAAAAAAACTTGATCATTAACAATCTCTAATTAATCAATAATTTCTCTGAACATAAGTGATTTAAGTATTTTTAGTAGCCAAAAAATCAAAGTATTCTTATCAGGAGCTTTTGAGCTAAATATTTATGGATTTAAGTAAATATTTAGACAGTTTGTGTCATAAAAAATGCCTATCAGATCTTTGTCCCAGACATGAAAGACGACAGACAAGATGCAGGCAATGTGGCCACAATTTAATTAGGCCACAATTCTATTAACATAACTCAGATGGGAAATATCCAGTAATAGCTTATTCAATGCAGGTCATCACTATTTCCTTAATCATTACCACCTGTTTAAGAACTGCCACCTGTCTCTCACTGTTCCTGGTCCCAGTCTTTGGGATTCCAACATCCTTCACTCATGTGAGGGTTAAGGTCTGGGGGGAAAGGACGGTCTCCCATGCTGTACCAGATGGTAACACAGGCCTTTGGTAGAACACCACCTTGTCAATATATATTGTGAATTCAAACTATGGAGCCATTATGCTCACCTATCAATACATACTGTAGTATAGGGGTCAGCAACATTTAAGTGGTGTGCCGAGTTTTCATGTATTCACTCTAATTTAAAGTTTCGCGTGTCAGTAATACATTTTAATGCTTTTAGGTCTCTTTCTATAAGTCTATAATACATAACTAAACTATTGTTGAATGTAAAGCAAGTAAGGTTTTTTAAAATGCTTAAGAAACTTCATTTAAAATTAAATTAAAATGCAGAGCTCCTCCCCCCCCCCCCAGAACGCGGGCAGTGTGAGTGCCACTGAAAATCAGCTCACGTCACCTTTAGCATGGATGCCATAGATTGTCTACCCCTGCTAAAGCACAAAGGGTTCTAACCTAAATACTGACCATTTCATTTGAATAAATACCAACTCCATAAAGATCAAATTCAAATTAGATAGAATTTCTTTGGTTCTACTAGTTTTAAGTCAGTGCTTGCTGGCAGGATGTAACCTTCCATGGCCAATGATGGTACAACTACAGAAATCCAGTAGTCATTGTAATCCTCAACTCCTGAATGCAACAGCAGTCACTGTCTTTGTATTCATGTCAGGATTTTACACTTTTTACTACAATTAAATTACATCTTAAAGACAAAGGACCATTTAAACAATTGTGACCACTCATGGGTCACCCTATGAGACCATTATGCGTTTGTAATTCCTGAAGTACAAATGGTTACAAGCAGTTTGACTAAAGGGAGCAGAGTTGATTCTTGAAAAATCAAAGTGCGAGTCCTTGCCACACCTCTGGGGTCTGTCCACTTACCTACATGTGATGTGCTGGATGGGAAGTCAGAAAGCCATGGCAACAATAGGGGGACACCAGCAGTTTACCCACAAAGACAATTTAACAACGTCATGAAGCTCGTTGGTGCATATTTTATACATTTTGGCTACAGGGACTTGATTCTATCCATCAAAATTATGTCTTAGCGAGGATCAAAAAATTTGGATTTTTATCATAATGAAGTTTTTTTCATTTTTCATCTAGGTAGATGGTGAGCGTACTTGATAAAACAGATGAATTATTTAACTTAGTACTACAATTCTGGATTTTTGAATGACTAATCTGAGTTTTTGAGGTTCCTCCCCCAAATCATGCTCAACTGTGCATGAAAAACTAAAATGTTATGATTCTCATGTCTTAGATAATATCTTAAGGACAAAATAAATCTTCCTAGTCCCAGTCCAAAAAATGCTCCATATATTTGAGAGTCTCTTTTTCTTGCTGTTAAATAAAATTCATGGAGCAGTTTGAAGAACTGTGATCTTAGATCCCAATAATAAATACATGTATATAGTAGTATAATTAATGTATATTATATATTATATAGTGCTTTTAAATCAGTAGACCCCAACATGCTTTATAGATGGGACAACTGAGACACAGAGGTGAAGTCGGGAGTCCACAGTTATCCAGAGGCCAGTGACAAAGCTGAGGACAGAACCCAGGTCTCCTAGTCCCAGTGCAGAGCTCTAACTACTAGGAAAGACTGCATCTCCAAAATAAAAATAGTTTTGGGGAAGGCCAATTTAAGCTTCTTGCTTTTCATTATTATTCTTTATCATCCTCAACTGCTTCATCTATATCAATATCATCAAATTTAATCAGTATATCCTTCTTCCTTTTGATCTAATGAAGTCAAAATTTTGATGTAAAAAACAAGTTTGCATGGTGAAATAGTAATGGATTCCCAAAGGGAATCTTATCACTAACAGTTAAAAACAATCCATGGAACACTTTGTAACACTGAACTTGAAAGTAAAACTAACCTAGCGGATTTTCATTGCAAAGAGAAATACAAGAAGAAAGCAAACTGTGCATATACAGTAAATTGATTCATTTTAAATTACTTTAGTTAGCAGCATAGGACTTTTTGAACATAAGATACCTTTTTGAACATAAGATACCTTTAGTTTAAGGGTTTATCTACATCAGGGATCAGCAACCTTTGGCATGCGGCCCGCCAGGCCGATTTGTTTACCTGCAGCATCCGCAGGTTCAGCCAATCACAGCTCCCACTGGTCACGGTTCGCCATCCCAGGCCAACGGGGGCTGCGGAAAGGGCAGCCAGCACATCCCTCACCCCACACTGCTTCCCACAGCCCCCATTGGCCTGGGACGACAAATCTTGGTCAGTGGGAGCTGCTATTGACTGAACCTGCAGATGCTGCAGGTAAACAAACCGTTCTGGCCCACCAGCGGCTTCTTCGGTGGGCCGCATGCCAAAGGTTGCCGATCCCTGATCTACACCATATGGTCACACAACATGGTTTCATGTGCTGATGCAGTGGGGGTATTATACTGAAAATGCTATGTTAGAAGAACTTTATGGTGGCCAAATCAAGCACTCAAAACTTATGCAAGGACAGTGGAACCTTAATTCAGCTTCCTTGAGAGAAGGCATATGACAGTTTTGCCCATCGTCAGATAGGAAGCCCAGTATTGCAAAGCATAAAGATTCCAAAATCTTGGATTATGCTCTTCAAAATCTTAAACTGGTTTAAAAAAAGTCAGGTTCACTTTATCTTTATGGTTCACGTTCTCAAAACATCTCTCCCTAATCACGAGGGTCAGGAACTTTTTTTTTTATTATTAAACAAAATCTGAAATTCTCACATAACAACATGACTGCAGGAATTGATACTAGGAAACACTGCCAAATATTGTGAGCCTTGATGTCATGTCACAAGAGTTGGAAACACTTGAAGTTTGTGGCCGCACCAGAGACAGAATCTAGGTTTCCTAGCTATTAGTCCAGCCCTTTAAATGCAGAACAAGATTATTTTCTTGGTATACTCTGCTTCATTTATTATCCAGCCTGTGCACTGATGGAGGCAGGATTCCTGCAGAACAAATGTGTGATCAAATTAAAGTAATTACAGACTGTATAAGGCAATTTATATCCGATTGCAATAACCAGATTCTCATATGGATGGTAATCCACAGGTCACATTTGCAAATTCAGTTTAGAAGTGTATCAAACAGCCACACTTACACTTTAAATGTATTGTATGGTAAACTGAAATCCATTTAGAAGACAAATGTGTCTAACACTCTGTTGTTGTGCGGTACAATAGTGATCCGAGTTATTAAATTACTACAAGTGAGATGTGTGACAGACCCAACGTGTGGTTGAAGTACCATTCTTAATTCTACTTTTTAGGCCTAAACATTCCTGTGTTTTAACAACTCACTTCAAAATTATGTTATTGCCAGCTCCCCCACAGTTGAAAGTCAGCTGGAGGCTGTGCTATATAATTAATGCATAATTGAAAGCCTCCTCAATGGCTGTAACCCCTAGCTTACATTGGCTTCAATTCAATTTTGATTTAATGTAAACCTCTGAGTAGTCTCCAATTCACTACTCCGCGAAACCGGATAATGCTGCCTTAATATTCTGAACTATAAGAGATACTATACAAAGAACAGGAGACAAGATGGCAATCAAAAAAGTCATGCAGAAAAAATTTAGATCAGACACACAAAAGCAATACATGAATAACTAATATTCTGCAGCATGTTCGATACAAACACTGCTGAATTCCAAGCTTTATGGCAATGCAACCAGCATTTTCAAAATTTGATCAAAAGAAAAATAAAATGTGTCTTGCTAAGTCAATTAACTTGCCAAGTTAGTTTTCAGTAACCTTCTACCCAGGCTTTCCAGGAAAGTAGCACAAAACACGTTTCTGGTTACCGTATATACTCGAGTATAGGTCGACCCGAATATAAGCCGATGCACCTAATTTTACCACAAAAAGCTGGAAAAGTTAATAAAATAAAATAAAAAAGCTGGAAAAGTTAATAAAATAAAATAAAATAAAAGTTAATAAAAAAAAAAGTTAAAAAAATAAAAATAAAAAAAACTGTACCAGAGGAGGCGGGACATCGCTCCCGCGGCTGCACGGGACATCAGCATCATGAGGCCATTCACGAGCGTCACCCAGCGGTATGGCCCTGCCCCTTTTTCTCCTCCATTTCGGCCAAAATTTTCACTGACTCGAGTATAAGCCGAGGCGGCTTTTTTCAGCCCAAAAAGTGGGCTGAAAAACTCGGCTTATACTCGAGTATATACGGTATATTCTGAAACAGTGACAGAAGTTAGTCAGTCCAAGAATCTACAGCTTTAATTCCTTATACTTTCGTAGCTACATAAGATATGTTCTATGTCAGGGGTCTCAAACTCAAATGACCACGAGGGCCGCATGAGGACTAGTGCACTGGCTCGAGGGCCGCACCACTGACACACACACACCCCCTCTCTGCCCCGGCTCCGCCCCCACTCCACCCCTTCCATGAGGACTAGTGCACTGGCCTGAGGGCCGCACCACTGACACACACCCCGCCCTTGCTGCCCCGGCTCTGCCCCCACTCCACCCCTTCCAAGAGGTCCCACCCCTGCCCCACCTCCTCCTCTGAGCACGCAGCTCCCCATTCCCTCCTGGAAAGCACTAGGCACCACCAACAGCTGTTTGGCAAACAAAGCAAGAGCAATCTAGGAAGTCCAGAGCTAGAAACACACGCGGCCCAGCCAGGCAGCGGAGAAGCCTCCACTTCCAGCCCCTCCGTCCTGCAAACTGCTATGGGGGGCCCAGGGGGGGGGGAGCCAGGAAGCTTGGCGGGCCGCAGGGAAGGGCTTTGCGGGCCACATGTGGCCCCCGGGCCGCATGTTTGAGACCCCTGTTCTATGTCAATGTGGTCCATGCAGAAAGCTGGTACTCTTATACAGACACCAACTTGAAATCTATTTTTTTTAAATTAATTACAGACATTATAACTGCCTGTCAAAGCGTCTGCACAGGTTTCTCTCTTTCTCCCCTGTGCCCTGTGTTCTGGCTTGTAGAAATAAGAGTCCTCACACCTTCCTCTGAGGCTTCACCCAAGTGCCTTTTATTTACAGTGCAGTCCAAAGTCTCCAGTGCAACCAAGTGGTCCCTTTATCCCCCAACAGTTACCCTCCTACCTTTTTTGAGGGTCTCCAGGCCCGAGGCACCCTACCTGTGGTGAGGAGACAGAGCTGGAGCCTCCTGCCCCTTTCCTGGCTGGCCTCCCAACTGAGTTCAGCTCAGGGCTTTTCTAGCCCTCTGAGTCTCCAGCCCTAGCTGTGACCACTTAGTCCAGCCTACTGTGGTAAGCCAGCCCTCCTTAGGGCCCATAGCTGAGCTTCCTGCTGACTGCTTCAAGCCCCTGGCCCCTGGCCCTCCTGCCAGAAAGCAGGACTTAGCCAGCAGGGGCAGGGCATTCAAGGAGTTTTACCCCTGCCCTGCCACACAGCCCCAGAACCCCAAAACATTGAGACTTTAAAAATCTCATTTCCCTTAGCTGTTGCTGTCTGAAATACATACCAAAGGGGTAAATAACAATAAGGAAAATCAGTTATATTGAGTATATACCAAGTGTTGTCAGGCGCACAAAACAAACAACTAAAATATATAGAAAAGATTTTTAAATCTTTGTTACTAACAGCTAAAATGTTACCTAGAATGAAAATGAGTAACACAGGGGTGGCCAAACTTTTTGGCCCGAGGGCCACATTAGGGTTCAAAATTGTGTGGAGGGCCGGATAGGGAAGATTGTGCCTCCCCAAACAGCCTGTCCCTGCCCCTTATCTGACCCCCACCCACTTCCCATCCCTGGACTGCCCCCTTCAGTACCTCCAACCCCCCCAACCTCCTCATCCCTTGATCGCTCCTTCCAGAAACCTCCTCACTCTGTCCCCCCAGAACTTCACTCCCTATCTAGGCCCCCCTGCTCTTTCTTCCTTGACTGTCCCCTCCCGAGACCCCCCACCCTAACCACCGCCCCCCCCAGGACCGCACTCCCTAAGCCCCCATGCTCTTTGTTCCTACTTTGAAAAGTCTCAAAAGCAGGCAGCTATGATTAGATCCCATGTTCTCATGACTGTACTGATACACCACAACACATTTACTAGTCTAAAAATATCAAATCAAACTACTTTAGACTTGGCAAAATAAGTGGGCAAGTGCACCAAATCCACACGCACAAATTAGTGTAAGTGGAACTGTATCTTTTGTTTTTGCATGCAAGTATTGCTGGGCTGATGCATCCCCAATTTTGATAATCAGTTGCACATTTATTATTTTAATATGAGTAGGAACTCAACTCACTACAGGAGTGGGTGCAGTATAAGAACCAAAATAGAAGAAAATAAGAGCAGGATGAGGCAATGGATGATATATACTCAAAGAGAAAACCACAGGAAAATATTAAGTTACTAGCTAGTGAGCAAGTCTGGAATGCTTTCATACTTTTTACTTTAAAAAAAATAGTGCCAGAAGAGTCCTTTTCTAATCAATCATTTTTGGTACACTGTACATGGGTAGGAACTGGAATAGTAAACTACCAAACTGTTCATAACATTATGCATTTCAATTCTATGGTTTCCTACAATTTTAGAAAATAAGCTGCAGGTGCTTCTGTCTGCAAATGGAATGTTGGCATCTAAGAAGGCTTCCAAGGAAGGTTGTTTTAATATGCAGACTACACACAAAAATGATGCACATTTTACATATACAAGCCCAATTTGAACTCTATTTTATTGCAAGTTTGAATGATTCAGCTCTAAGTACAAGAAATAAAACTAAAATTAGTTCTATCATAAAGACTTGAACAGGATCCATTTGTATGATGACCAAATAGGAAAGGTAGCCAAAAACATTCCTGTGCTTAGAAACTTTTTTTAAAAAAAAATCTCAACATTGGATAAACACTCGTCCTAGGGATTATCTACAAATATATACTTTTGAGCACCATTGACTACAACTTGTAAAGGATACATTTATGTTTGACCACCCAACATTTAAAAGTCTAACTGTTTTAAAGTTCAGATGCAAGGTGAAAGACTCATCTTGTCTCTTTAATAATCTGAGACCAACACCGCTACAATATCACTGTAAACAACATGTTTTAAAATTTGACCATTAATGGTCCCCCCTTTATGATTTTTCAGTTTTTCCTCCTAGGTTTTTCTTTTTTTATAAATCTAATCAAGAAAAGTTGACTAACCATATCTATTAAGAATCCATCACTAAAAAAATTGGCACACAGAGTGGTCACATAAATAAGCATTGTGTTTTATACACAAACTTTTATGAATAAAAGACTGAAATTAACACAGCTTCATTAATTCTTACTTCAGTTGGCAATGCCACTCATGTTCTTACAAAGAACTTTTAGGTCTCATAATACAAAACACAACACATTTACTAGTCTACAAAGTGGCAAATAAAACTAAACTTGACAAAATAAATGAACAGAGGACATTTTATAATGCATTAGCCCTGAGACTTTCACGCAATTTGTTCACAGAACAGCAAATTTTTAAAGTTTGATAAGCCACACTGTCTCTCTGTCATTAGTGTGAATTAGTACAGTTTAACTGTAACTAGAAATCACTTCAAAGGCCTTGCTTACACTACGACTTTAGCACAGATTGAAATGATGTGGAGACTACTACTATTTGTGGATTATGGTGTTTCTGATCACATAATCCCAAAGACTAATAGACCGGAGGCCAGTTATGAATCTTTAGAAGTCTGCATGTTGGGCATATATTCCCCTTGTACCTCCATATATTACTCCTCTAGAGCTGATGCTGTGCATAGTCACTCCCACATTCTAACATATGTGCTCTCTTTCCCTTCCTTGCCAGCTATTACACTCTAGTCCAATTTTGTACTTCAAAGTGCAATACTAAAATTAACATAATGACAACTAAACATTTTTTAGTAAATTATGTCAGTGTTAGCATCAAAAATTAACGTAATGGTTAGACTATGGTCTTCAATTTGCATCTTGCTAATACAATTTTAGTTTCACCTCTATATATGCTGTGGCAAAATGCGGCCTTCAAACATTCTTTAGAGTTAACAGTTCTCAAAGAAAAAAAATGGGTTAGAAATCTGACAAGTGTAATATTTATGGGAAACAGATTGAAAAAAAATTAAATACTTGGCACTTATAAATAAGCAGGTGTCCTTTATTATTTCTTCTAAAGAGACATGCTCTCTGCAAAGAATAAAAATTAAGCATTGCTAACAGGTGGTTACAACATGTGTCTCCAGGTGTCCCTCATGAACAATTACAGCTCTGATAAGTGTGTCCAAATAGATTTCTTGAAAACTAATGAAGTATTTGCACCAGTAACATCCTTCTTGTTTGTAATTACTTTTGTAATTATGTTACCCTTTCCATTTTTCATTTGTTTATGCAAAACAACCAACATTTTTTCAATTACTTGATAACTTAGTGTAACTATACACGCTATCAGCTAAAAAATGAAGTTAAAAGGACAACCCTGGCTAGCAACATGTACATGCTCCCCAGGAAACAAGCAACAACTATGGAACTAAACTCCCCAAGCAATACAATGTACATTAACACTCAACATAATCACCTTTAAAAGAGTTACTATGATTCACAAGCATTATGTGGGAGGAGAGGCTGATTAAACTATTAACTAGAGCATCATTTTAAGTAGTCGTTCACCAGTACATTAAAATATATTATTGTGCTGTGTGAAAGTAGTGTTTTGGTTAGTCATTTGTATTAAAATGTATGCAAAGAAAGCAAGTATATTCTACTTTGCTACAACTGGTCATCTATAAATTCAATTGTGACAGACCGTCACTATGGGTTATGACAGCAATTCTGACATGGCACCAGATTTAGAAGAGAATACTAAAATGCAATGAAAACTACGAAGGCAAAAGAAATATAGAGTTATGTAAATGAAGATTATATTCTCAGATATAAAGGGTAGTTTATAGTTAAAGGTATTAAATAAAGACCAATACACTTAAAACCCACGTTGTTTTTATAAATAGAGATTTCTCAGAAATATTACATAGGCAGGAATTGCAAAAGTAGTGTTATTTGTGGAATCTTGCCACTGAGCCTGTATTACCACCCTGAATTAATGGAACTATGCTGCCTAAAGAAGCAGGGAGGATGGTGCAAGCAGAAGAAGAGGGATCGCTAATGGGAAGAATAAAAAATGCACAAAAAGTATATGTACGCAATTGCCTCTCCATGCCCTTCTAAACCATTCTCTTCTTCACATTCTTATAAACCTCAAGTCAGTATGCAAATGAATCAGATATTGCCATTAGATTCAGGCTGTGTACAGCTTTACACTCTAGAATAGTTTAAAGCATGCAGAGATTATACAGCAAACCTTAACTTGCTATTCCAGTACTGTAAACCTTGTGGCCATTAAAACTCCGTATGAACTAAATTATTTTCTTCTGTGTTTCAGAGTTGACATAGCATGTAGATACTTTTGTGTGTGTATATATGTATATTATGTAGTTATACATACACGCATATACACATATGCACACTTTGAAACATGATCACCACGTGTACAGTTTACTTTGTGCTTTTCTAATTTAAAAATGAGTTGAACATACTAATTTTCATGTGTAGCACTCCAACTACATTTACAGTCAGTAAGGCAAATTAGTTTGATTACTGTTGAAAGTTAGAAAAAATAGGAAGTATGTAAACTAAAAATTTCTGTGAATCAAAGTGTTAACGTGCAGCCAATGTTTAATTTTAAAGCCCTTGTTGGCCAGTGGAAGGGCAATAGCTTGGGAGGATGAAACTAGTATCAAATTAGCTGAAAAGGGGCTCTGACAGTCTCCGCCAATTACAGCGTTTTCTTGAATCCTTTTCTTCCATTTCTAGTTTACAGAATTTGCCTTCTCCTTCAATTTGATTTTTTTGGGTCCCTTTTACACACCTGTGTTTAACCTTTCCCATTAATCTTCATGTATTTTACTTCCTTAGGAAGCAGATTGTGCTACAGTGGTTAGATTAGGGTTTGTTTACTTAGAAAAATGTAATCGTTTTAACTATACTGGCACAGTTAAAGTGGTACAACTGCCGCAGTGCATACACAATTATGCCCACATAAAATTGCTTCATACTGATATATACTGTATGGAAATAGCTACAAGACACCTTTATATAACCAATATAACTGGATCCAGATTAATGGCTGGTCTTCACTACTCACCAAATCGGCAGGTAGCGATCGATTTCTCGCGTCATGTGAAGACATGAGAAAATTGATTGCCCGCGGCGCCCCCGTTGACCCCAGAACTCCAGCTTGCTGGGAGGCGCAAGCTGGAGTCGACGGGGGAGCGCGCTGCCCACTGCTGCCGCCGTGAGGACGGACAGTAAGTAGGCTGCAGATACGCAAACTTCAGCTACGTGAATCACGTAGCTGAAGTTGCGTATCTGCAGTCAATTCCCTCCTCCCCATCCCCCCGTAGTGGGGACCAGCCCTAAGGACTGTACTGGTATAACTTTTTTCCATTAAAAATCACACCCACTTTAACCAAAATAGTTTTTACCAGTACGGTATAAGCCTTTGGTCCAAGTTCTATTAGGCTCAGAAAATCCACAGAATATTTCTACTTGTTGCAACAAAACTTCACAAGAGTTTCTATAGATTCACTGCAATGAGCACATGCTCCTAGTGCGCCTTCAATATCAATTACTTGAGTTCAGCATAAACTAATTCATGTTTGGTTTCCTTTGGTGAGCCACGACTTGGTATATTTAGAGTTCAGACACCTCAAAGTGCACAATGTAGCCTCAAAAGTATATATATCCTAGACCTAGGGCAACAATTTACCATGTCTCAGCAAATAAAAAAATAGCTTTTAAAGAACACAGCATATCTATATATATAAAAGTCAAGTGGTGTATGTATGTACGTATGTATGTATGTATGTATGTACGTATGACAGCGAAGTCCTCCCGCACCGTTTGAGCCAGAGACTTGAAATTTTGTACAGTGAGGGGTGTTGGGGTCTAGATGCTGGTAAGGGTCGAAAAATTTTCGGATCTCACCTCTGACGCCCCCCAGGGGTGAAAGTCTTTCAGGGCCAATCACATCGGCTGGGCGGTTAGGTGGTGATGATGTCATAATACCCCCCTCCAACAGACACCTCACTCGCTCAGCTCACCCCTCCCTCCTCCAACGGAACCCCGGAGATCCCTCAGTTCTCTGCCCCTCCCCCCTCCCAACGGAACCCCGGAGATCCCTCAGTTCTCTGCCCCTCCCCCCTCCCAATGGAACCCCGGACTCCATTAGCTCTGTGCCCCCCCCCCCCACCTGCGAAGGTCCCCGGAATCCCTCAGCTCTGGGCCCCCTCCCCCCCTGCGACGGATCCGAGTTGGGTTTGGTGGGAGGGTAAGTGAGGTGGGGGTGTCGGGGTTCGGTTGGGGGGTGAGGTGGGGTTGTCGGGTTTGCTTGGAGGGGTCAGGTGGGGGTGTCGGGTTTGGTCGGGGGGTAAGTGAGCCGGGGGGTGTCGGGGTTGGTCAGGGGGTGTCAGCTGTCTGCCCCCTCCCCACCTCCGACTGACCCGAGCAGCGCCGGGCACTTATGCTAGTAATTTATAAAGGGCTCCATTAATGAAGTGTTAATAGCGGGGAAAGAAATGTTCTTTTCATTTTTTGAATAGTTTCTATCAAGACAATATATTTATGGGAATACATTTCTAAGCAAAAATTACTACTTATTTTAGACCCACGGAAGTAATGGCTTTTGAGAAATATGTAACTTTGCACATTATGATCTACTGATCTATTACCTTTTTAACCAGAAGGGTAGTTAGTTACACTGGAATAGCAGTTGGTTCAGCCATGCTGAGTTTGATTTTAGACTGTCAACTGGATGTGCTTCTTTAAGAAACAGCTATCATAATACCATAGCATTATGGTTTGCAGGGTATGGAAATGATGGGAGAATGTTTAGTTCAACAGTATTTCTAATGTGCTAATTTATTTTGCTGGAAATATTTCAAATTCTCAATTTTTTTTATTTATTGTTTTTAGTAACACAAACTCACCCATTCTTTGTGCAAAGAGCAATAATTTAGAGGATGGGTAAAATTTACCCTTTAAAAATAGAAGAGTAAAAATGTCTGCCTTTAGACATTAACAGTCAATGTATTTAGTTGGTTCAGAGGTCACCATTCTTGCAAACAACATTCATACTTTTACCTACAATTCAAGGATGCCTATGCTTTCTTTACAATTTGGACTGTAAAATTAAAATTCAGTTGTCAGGAGATAATAGATACTGCTTGAATAATTACTACTAGGGCTTTATCTTTATATCTGAAGACAATCTTTTATAAAGCATATTTTAGTCAGCTACTTACTTTAAATCCTGCAGAAGGTCTTTTGCATTAAGCATAGTTATTAAAGAAGTTGTAGCTGCTGGAATAATGATTATGGGAGTTCGAGATCCTGTGGAGAATAAAAAAAGGCAAATATAATTTTAACAAAATGCAATTAAAAAACTTGTCATTTGCCTTACAGCTCAACATTATGAAAGAATGATAGACGAGCATTTTGATATTCTCAATTCAGGGTAAAATGAATGTATATTTACATAAGGTTTGCCTTTATAAAAGAGACTTGTATAGCTATAAATAACTCACCTTTTTTCTGGTTTGGAGGTGGTCTTGCTTGGGAAACTGTAAAACAGAAAATATTAATGACTGGCTGACTATAAACACAAATGCTTATCATTTACCACTCATAGGAGTACCAAGATGAACAAATGGTTCACAATGTAACTATTGATATTTGGAGGATAAACATCTTCGGTATTAATAAAATAATCTTGAAACATAGTTAAATACACCTAGGTCAAGAAGTTTATTGAAACTAATCCACACACTTTTCTCTTGCCCCTCCCCATCTCATATCAACAAAACACACACTACAATGGATTTTCAATGGCAGAAAGTTGCATGAATATTTCATTGTTATGATGTGGGACTTAACTGAGGATCTATGCATGAAAAAATCTTCACAGAGCCTCATCCTTTTACTAGTGGCAGTGGTGGCAAATGGCAGTATGAAAACTTGGTGGCCCTTTAATATACAGAGTTCACAATTGCCAAACTTGAATGTCAGGGCATGTTTAGTGTCCCCAACAATCTGGATTGGGTGAGCTCCTCAGATATCAGGTACAATAATGCATGGCAGATAGGCATAGCAGCCCTCAGACTGAAAAGCTGGCCAGAAATCATCAAGAAGATTCAACAACTGCATTATGGTAGAAATCACTTCAATAGATGGGGAACATAGGGCTCTCTCCACTTTTTAAAGTTGTGATTTCAGGCTTCCAAGTTCAGTGACCTGCTCACATGGGAGATATTCCAGTTCAAGTGTGGAGTTATTTCATGGCTAGAAAATGCATGCAGCCATGGCTCACTTTAAACAACCTGGTAAAATCAGAAAGAGACCCACTATGAAAGTTATATAGTAATGAGCTCTCTTCTAATACATTAGTTTTCTTTGTACCATATCTTCCAACCATGTCAAGTCAGGTCAAGATAAAAAAAAAAAAAAAAAAAAAAAAAAAAAGAGTACTGGCCTTGGTACTACTAATGAATAGGTTAATTAGTACTCCCATAGATTACTTTTCTGTGAAGAGACCACACCATTTTCAGGACTCTAAACAAACTTGCTGCTGAGGATGAGAATTCTTATCATATGGGTTTACCCTAGTTCAGAAATTAGAGAAAGTACAATATACCTTCAAGTTAAAACCGGTATTAAGCATGACACATTTCTTTAATTGATTTCCAGTGTTGTAACACACCTATTCATGCTTATTTATGATCAACTGTTTCAGAACCTAGCTGTGGTACTTAAGTATTCATCACACACACACCTACTCTCAGAAGGTCGGGATCATATTTTTTATGATCTCTACCTGACACTGTCAAAGCCATGGAAATAATTGGTCACCCCACTTTTAAATATAAGGTCTTCAATATTTTAGTAACTTCATTAATATTAAAATAATGCCATTTTGAATGTTAAAATAATGTCAAATACTGTTTCTTTCTGGGAGGCACAAAGCTGTATTTGTCCACCCGGTTTTAATGTTAAGTAAAGTTCTATATACAATAAAAACTATAAAAATTCTAAAATGTAAACAAAAAATCTGAAATGATGAGTCTCCAGTTCAAGTGTGACAAAATACTTTCATTTGATGGACGAAACATTCCCATGCTATAAAAGGACAACATTCTCCTGCAGACATAGTCCTGATACCTGCTCAATTAGTTTAATATTTTTAAAAATGAGGAAACAAAAAGTGTTCCAGGATGGGCATGAATCCATTTTGGAGCAAAACTCCAAGAGACATACTTGCTCCAGATCCTTAAATACCTCTGTTCTTAATTCTCTTTGCACCTTACGATATAAGAAAGGCTAACTAGGGGGAAACACAAACTTAATCTTGTTTAATAGAGAAATACTCAGGTCCACAAGTTAACACGTGAAATTTTATCTAGCAATGTGGCCATGTTAATGACAGTGGTTTATCCATTTGGATTTCTGCTCTCGCTATTTCTACCCTTTTCATATCCTTGTTTGTCATTCCAAATACATTCATATTCTCAACAGCCCTAGTGAGATAAATATGACAGACAGGGTGACCTTTCTAGCACTGAAACAACTGGGAAGATAAAGACCAAAAAAAAAAAAAGGGAATCACAATAACACAGCACAATCTGAAAACTATTTAGAATATTACTCAATACTTAGTAGACATTCATGGGGAAACTATTTTACAAAAGCAAATCTTTAAGCATTACTTTCATTAAAAAGATCCCAAGCAATTAACAAGGTATATGCCCACAACATCTGGAGATCTACCTAGGCCACACAACACAGTAGTTTTATATCTTGCTTTAGCAATATCACTATTCAGTGCTTAGTGAAAAGCTTAAAGAATATCACTAAATTTATTTGACAAAGCTATGAAAAAAAATTCTTGCATAACACTTCCCAAAACAATATGGCCCTTGCAAACATCTGCACAGTATATCTACACCTGACCAAGTCCTATAAACAATTTTGCCCAATCTTTCAAAATTTACCAGTTGTACCAGTCCACCTTTCTCAACGTGTGCATTTAACGTGAACAAATCAATGACCACCACATCATGCAAAGGCACTATGGAATATCAGAGATTACAAGATTAAAGGGGAGAAGAGAAAATAAGTCTGGCAGTCCTGGGGGCATTTTGCATCAAAATAATTAAAAATTCTGTGCATAATATTTTAAAATTCTGAAAATTTTATTAGTCAAAAACAACACTACATAATCATACCAGTTTCAATTATTTTGGTAATTTCTTTCAAAATACCGGTCATCAAGTATGACTAACAATACAGACACAAAAAGTCCTCCAGGAGTAGAGAGTTAAGAAAACCTCTATAACAAGGCAGTTCCTGTTTTTCTACCCCCTTCCCTTCACCAGAGCCAGCTGGAGGGGGGTAAGGAAATGGGGGGGGGGCACAACACCCAACTCCCCCTCTCCCCGCAGAGCCCAGCCATGGGGTCTGCCCAGTCCAGACACCAGCAGCTTCCAGCCCCAAACACACACCTGGGTCCTGGGATCCAGAGGGAGAAACATCTTCATGCTCAGTCTCAGGCTTGCACAAAGTTGCCTGCATATTGCCCTCTCCTTCCCTCAGGGCATGCTGGGAACTGCAGCTGCTATGAACCCACTAGCTCCCTCCCCCCTCCGCAAGCCATGTTTTCTATGTGCAAGCTGGGCTCTGACAGGTTGCCTAGTGGTGGCTAGTTGCATTGCACCCCATTTCTGTTGGGGAAAGGAAATTCTGCTTGCTCGTTTATTTCTGCAAAATTCTGCATTGCACAGTGGTGTAGAATTCCTCCAGGAGTAATATGGGTTTCAGTATAATGTGGCCAATATTAGTTTGAAAAATTGTACAGTTTGAGATGGGATTGTTAAATGGCTTCTAGGTATACTAAGTCTTGCCTCAACATGGGGAGATGTTCCAGATGACCTCTCAAAGTCCATTCCAGCCCTACATTTTTATGATTCTATGATTTTGATGCACAATCATAGAATATTAGGGTTGGAAGGAACCTCTGGAGGTCATCTTGTCCAACCCCCTGCTTAAAGCAGGACCAATCCCCAACTAAATCATCCCAGTCAGGGCTTTGTCAAGCCTGACCTTAAAAACCTCTAAGGAAAGTAATTCTACCATCTCCCTAGGTAACCCATTCCAATGCTTCACCACCCTTCACATTTTTGGATGCTTAGTCAACAACAAGAAAGGGAATTTGTGCAAAAGTTCTTGAAAATTAATGAGTGCTCAATGTATGACTAAGAAAAAAAACATGCCAGGATGACATCCCCCCCCCCCCGCCCCTATCACCGGGCAAAGACATGTGCTTGAAAAGAACTATACTATCACTGAACGCACTGAACCCAGTTGCCAGATTTTTCCTAGCTCTAATAGGTGTTGTGATTTTGAAACTTTGTCATGGAAGTAGTGGTAAATAGAATGACTGCTTGATTTCAGCATTTTAGCTGCCAGTCTCAAGAAACTACAGAATAGAAATGTAATGCTATACACCATTTCAACACTGGTATTAAATATTTGTGGAAAGTATAAAGCATAGGGTTTGTGTTCTTTTTTTTCCCCTTTAATGGTTAATAAGAAATCAGCTGTTAAATTCAACTCAAAACTGAAATGAAACATCCCCACACAAACTCAAATAACTTAAGTTTTGGGCACCAGTAGCTCCTGACTTGCTAAGTCTAGAAATAAAAGTTTTATAGTGTGCCAAAGTTGGATTTCAAGAAGGATTCCAACCGTATATTTAATATTCAACGGTATTTGAGTTTAGCCTTGGAAGTTCACAAGAAATCAGATTGTAAAACTGCCACTAGTCCATCAATTTAGCAGTGCTACTTCTGCACATAGTTCAGGGTGCGCATAGCTAATCCCAGATCTTGGATCATTGCAATGATAATAGGTTAATTATACACAGTGGCTATATATTTCCAATATATCACTTAACAAAATGTATTAGGATTTTATCTATAATCTTGACCTAACTCAAAATCCTTTCATTCCAAATACACAAAGTAATATTGTTTACCTGGTCTTGGCACAGGCTGTGCTGCTGGGGTTTGAGTTTTCCGGGCAGAAGCACCTTCCTTGAAAAAGAAAAAAGGGTTCACATTTACATCAATAGCTTCTCTCTTATTCAGATTCCCTTTTAGTTAAATGTAAAACAGCTTTTTAATGATGGACATAACACTCTACCAACAACTAAATATGCAGAAAACCGATTAAAAAACTCTTCACAGCCCCTGTTTTGGACTTAAAAAGTCTGAAAATTAAAAAAACAAAAACAAAAAACCTTTCTTTGCATGTTAATGGTCTATCCACCACAATTAGTAGATACCAATCAGCATTTTATTATAAGGCGAAATTGCTGATTTACAGGACTAATGTTTTCACCTTTTAATAAGTAAAAAATATCTAGCTTGTAAATAGTGTTCTTTGCCAGTAAATTTCAGAGGACTTTACAAGGGCGGTCAGTGTCATTAGATAGGGCAAGTGAGGCAGAGAGGTGAAGTGACTTGTCTGCTGGGAAACTTTGGTCTAGTAGCAGAATCAGGAATAGAACCCAGGTCTCCTGCATACCAGTGCAGAGCACTGCTCTGCCCACTAGGAAACAGTGCTTTTCCTTTTACATATGATCACTTAGACAAGATAAAATATGTGACTGAAAATGGATGACTGTCCACATCACAAACCAAAACTGATATTATTCTCTGAATCTACTCATTAGATGCTCTGGACTAGAATGCTATAGCCAGGATTTTGAAAGGCATTTCTCTTCTAGAAAGTCCATATATAAAAACTACCTTCTTGCACAGTACATCTGAGCATGTGTCTTAAATGTCTTATCTGTTTAACTTTAACATAAAAAACCCCAAATCCGTATCACCAATCTTTACTCCTGTTCGTGCTGGAGAGCCAACACATTTAGCCAATAGTGAGCCAATTGTAATTGGTTCTGAATCAATATTACAGTTGTTTCAAATGGAAGGACAAATTCTGTTCATTTATTCTTATGAAATTATATTGGATATAAGATCCTTAGATAATGCACAAATGCAAAAAGGACTTGCTTAAATTTGCAGGTCTGACAAAATAATCACTTTTAGATATGTAAACTGAGCATACACTTGATCTGGAAATAATTGAGACATTACAAACACTGAACCGCAAAATACCATTGTTATGAAGTGCTCAGCAACCCTAAACGGAGAACGAGTTTCAAGAGCTATATGAAAGGGAGATCATCACATGCTTCCCACATGGGTCTGTGAACAAGTAACACTGTGCTCTGTAACTAAGAAAATTCATCAATAGGAGACAGAAGACCAGGAGCTACAAGATGACACTTTTAAAGTCACACAAACACTTTAAATCTTAATGTTTCTCCAATGTATGTTAAAACTCAATCCTGATCTACAAAATTATGTGATCTGAGCATAAGGATGCATCAGTTGTCAACTCACTAAAAGACTCAAATTCAGTCAGACATCTCTCCAATGAACTAAAATGCCTGATTAATTACATAGGGATAGGACTCAAGTTAGGGCATGTCTTCACTACCACTTTAATTCGACCTTAACGACGTTAGGTCGAATTAAACGTGTACCTGTCTTCACATGCATGCTCTTAACGTCGATGTAAAGGGCCCTCAAGATCGACATTGGAACTCCAGCCTAACCAGTGGCATAAGGCTAATCTCGACGTTCCAAGCTCGACCGTGGGCTAGTGAAGACGGAACCCAACATTAATAGCCTCCAGAGGCTGTTCCACAATGCTCCATTCTGACCGCTCTGTACTGCCTCCCTACTGCTCCACTGTGACCGCTCTGCACTGCACTCTGAACTCGCTGCTCTGGCCAGGTAGATAAGACCCGGGAACATTTGAATGCCATTTCCTGTTTGGTCAGCGTGGCCAGCTCACCTGAACTGCTCAGTCGCCATTCAGAGCTATCAGCAGCACTAACCGCCATGCAGAGCTCAGCATCACAGGAATCCATGATGAGCTCATCTGGAGACCTGCCAGAGGAGAAGAGCTCCAGCATGGTCCACTCGTGAGGTGCTGGATCTCATCGCTATCTGGGGAGAGGAATCCGTGATGTTGGAACTCCGCAACAACAAACGGAATGCCAACACCTATGGAAGAGTCTCCAAGGCCATGCTAGAAAGGGGCCACAACAGGGACACCAGACAGTGCCGCGTCAAAATTAAGGAGCTGCGGCAATCGTTCCAGAAAGCCAAGGAGGCAAACGGACGATCAGGGGGCGCGCCACGGACATGCAGGTTCTACAATGAACTAAATGCGATAATGGGGGGCGCCCCCACCACCATCGCGCCGGTCTGCGTGGACTCCACCGATGGGATCATCGTCAGGGAGGAGACTGATTCCGAGGAGGACGACCATGAAGAGGAAAATATCACGGAGCAGCAGGAGCCCAGCGGAGAACCCCTGTACCCAGAGAGCCAGGAGCTGTTTGTCACCCTGGACCCAGTACCCTCCCAAGCCTCCCAGGGGGGTAAGTGTTTCTTTTTTAAGGGATTACATGACGCGTGATTTTGTAAAGGAAGCATTTATTAATGAGTAACTTGCCCTAAGGACTTAGCGTGCTTTCATTGCTGGTCAATTTCTACTCAAAGAGTTTGTCAATATACTCCGGGATTGACCATAAGTCCTCCGCGGACATTTCAATGAAGCTATCCAGGAGGTAGCGATGAATCCAGCGCAGCAGATTTCTGGGGAGAGCTGCCTTATCTGGTCCCCCGTGATAGGACACCAACCCACGCCACGAAAGTAGTAGGTTGTCTGGTATCATTGAGCAGGCTAGCATTGCGGCGTATGGACCAGGACTTTGCATGGACTCAAGGAGCATGCGCTCCCTATCTCTCCGAGAAATACGCAGCAAAGTGATGTCATTCAGGGTTGCCTGTTTGAGATACGGACTGCAATTAGTCGGGAGATAAAGAGTCCCAGCTGCAAAGTACTCTTTTCTGCTGAGGACCGACGAACCGAACCCCCCCCCCCCTCCCCACGAACGCTGACCGCCGCCCCCCCCCCCCCAGCCCGTAGCGTTAGCTGGCAGGGAATCCGAGCCGTCTGCACGCCGTTGCTTCCGCTTCACAGCCAACGCGCACCCAACCCCCCCCCCCCCCGCCCGTAGCGGTAGCTAGCAGGGAATCTGAGCAGTCTGCACGCGGTCTGAAGAGCCCCAAAAAGACCTTAGCCCTTAGCGAGAGATTTTTTGGCATTTGCTTTGCAGTTTGCGGTTTCAGTGGGAGCCAGCCACGCGGTGGGGGGAAGGGGGCGGGGTTACTCTACAGTATGCAAGCGCCACTTTTAACTTACCATGGCCGGCTGCACGGTGATTTCAGAAGCCGTCTTAGGCTGAGGCACGCATATGTGTCTGAGATGCTCTGAATTTTCTGAGAGCTTGTCAGTCAGTTTTAGGTGTACAACATGACCTTGTACAGAAATCATATCAGGCAGGCCTCTGAATACTGAGGTTGCAAATGGCATAGTACTCCCATTGTGTACAGTCCGAGACTGCATCTGCCTCCTAACCTTGAATGCATCTGTCTCATAACTTTCAAACTTTCTTTTCCCACACACTTGCCCACAGATGAACAACAAGTATGTCACAACCCCCATGCCTCCTCAACACGCCGTGCACCGCAGATAAGAAAGCGTAAAAAGAAAACGCGAACGCGCGATGAGATGTTTACTGAACTCGTGGAGAACTCGCGCGCTGAGGCAGCCCGCCAGACGGACTGGAGGGAAAGAATGATAGAGTCCAGGGATCGAGAGATTCAGGCAAGGGATCGAGAGATTCAGGCAAGGGATCAAGAGAGAGAGGCAAGGAATCGAGAGAGAGAGGCAAGGAATGGAGAGCCGCTGAACAAAAGAGGGTAGAACGTGAGGAAAGACGCATGGATGCTTTCCTCCGCATAATGGAGGACCAGAGCGACATGCTGCGATCACTGGTGGAGCTGCAGCATGACCAAAGACCACCTCTGCAGCCCCTGTGTAACCACCTCCCCCCCTCCCCAACTCCCATAGCTTCCCCACCCAGACGCGGGTTGAGAACACGGGGGGGGCAAGCTCCGTGGGCCGCTCCACTCTACCCCACAAGCCAGCAGAAGCAGCAGCAGCAGCAGGCTTACATTCTCGGAACACTTTTGAAAGCTGCTGAGTCTTGCCAACCCCTCCTCTCCACCCTTCCCACCCCCCCCCCCTCCTTTGCCCGCTCCTCCCCACTGCGACTGCCGGTTTCCCTCCAGGATACCAGGACAGTGATCCCCTGTATTTGTATTTCCGAGTAACCAATAAAGGAACCATGATTTTTCAAACAGTGATTTTATTTTCTCTGCAAGCATGGGGAGGGAGGAGCATGGGGAGGGGGGAGGGAAAGAGGGTTCAAGGGCAGCAGGCTTAGAGCACAGCAAGGGAGCAGATTCTCAAACGCCATCTCGGGCACTCATAAAACTGTCTTTCAAGGCGTCCCTGATGCGCAGGGCCTCACGGTGGGCTCTTTTACTTTCCCTGCTGTGTGGCTGCTCATAAGTAGCAGAAAGTAAATCTGCCTCTGCCTCCCAGCCCGCCATAAACGTTTCCCCCTTGCTCTCACAGATATTGTGGAGCACAGAGCAAGCAGCAATAACAATGGGGATATTTCTCTCGCGGATGTCTGAGCGAATCAGTAAGGAACGCCATCTCCCCTTCAAGCGGCCAAATGCACATTCTACGGCCATTCTGCACTTGCTCAGCCTGTAGTTGAACAGCTCCTGACCCCTGTCCAGGGCTCCTGTGTAGGGCTTCATAAGCCAGGGCATTAGGGGGTAGGCTGGGTCCCCAATGATCACGATCAGCATTTCGACCCCCCCCCACGGAAATTTTCTGGTCGGGGAAGAAAGTGCCTTGCTGCAGCTGTCTAAAAACCCTAGAGTTCCTGAACACTCGAGCGTCATGAAGCTTTCCCGGCCACCCCACGTACAGGTCGGTGAAACATCCCTTGTGGTCAACCACTGCTTGCATGACCATTGAGTAATATCCCTTCCGGTTTCTGTACTCGGCGGCCTCGTGGTCCGGTGCCAGGATAGGGATATGAGTCCCATCTATAGCCCCACCACAGTTAGGGAATCCCATGGCGGCAAAGCCATCTATTGTGGCTTGCAGGTTTCCGAGGTTTATAACCCGGTGTAGCAGCCGCTCGACGATTGCCCTGCTTACTTGCATCACAGCAAAGCCCACTGTAGACCTACCCACCCCAAACTGATTCGCCACTGACCGGTAGCTGTCTGGCGTTGCAAGCTTCCAGAGGGCTATCGCCACTCGCTTCTCCACTGTAAGGGCCGCTCTCATTTTGGTATTCCTGCGCCGGAGGGCAGGGGACAGCCAGTCACAAAGTTCCATGAAGGTGCCCTTTCGCATGCGGAAGTTTCTGAGCCACTGGGAGTCATCCCAGACCCGCAGCACTATGCAGTCCCACCAGTCTGTGCTTGTTTCCCTGGCCCAGAATCGGCGTTCGATGGCATGAGCCTGCCCCATTGCCACCATTTTTGACAGATTGTCAGTCGCCCTACTTGCAAAAACGGCAGTGTCCCTGTCATCCCCGCTGTGCACGTCAGTGTCCCTGTCGTCCCCGCTGTGCACGTCAGTGTCCCTGTCGTCCCCGCTGTCCTCGTCCATCTCCTCCTCACTGTCGTCGGGTTCCAGAAAGCGCGGTTCACCCCGGATCGCATTCCTCCTCTGCAGACGGTGCAGCAGGAACTCTGCAACCGTGATCGAGGTCCTCACAACAGCCATTACTGCAGCCGTGGTGTCAGCGGGCTCCATGCTTGCAATGCTATGGCGTTAGTACGGCGGAGAAAGGGCGCGAATTATGGGATGCCTACTCACAGGGCACCACTTGTAATGGGGGTGGGAGGCGCGGAAAAAGGGCGCGAAATTTGGAAATGCCTACCCACAGTGCAGCACTCGAAATGGTGCCTGCTGGGGGATCAGGGAACTGTGGGATAGGTACCCAGAGTGCAACGCTCGTCATGTCGACGCCTGCAAAAGTTTTGCGGACAGACACTGTCGACTTGCTGTGCTTAGCTGTGCGTAGTGAAGACACACAACATCGACTGTATACCGTCGCGTTCACAACATCGACAAAGGAAATCGAACTACTGCTGTAGTGAAGACATACCCTTAGTATACAGTCAGCTTTTTCAACTTCTAAGCAACTACTCTGATGCTAACCTTGACCCAAGGATTTAACTTCCTCCTTAGAAGAAAAGGATTAATGCTTAATTTCCCTGTGCTGTTTTCGGTTGTTGAAATATCATGGTCAATGGTTTCTATATTAACTTTAAAAATATTTTTTGCAAGACATGCTGCATCTCTTGTCTAGACAAGCTATTTTTTGCCACTGGCCTTTCAGAGTAACTATTCAACTGCACAGAAATTGATAAAAGTCAAAGCACTGCACTCTAATGGCAAAGCAGCAAGCCAAGATGGCAAGAGCAAAGCATGGCTACCTTACAGAGATGCTTCCTATCACGGAACAGCTGGAATGTGAGACACCCCACTTTTTTCCCCCTGAGACAGTGATAATAAAATTTCCACACTCCATCTTTATAGAAAAGTCAATGTCATGGTCTGTGTGAAGACAATGTTGCCACAACAGGGTTTTAATCGTATATTTTGCAGAATACCCTTAATGTTGCCTCCCATAAGCTTAATACAAAAAATAAATAATTCCCCAATTAGTAAATTTCCGGAAAGGATGCATGGGGATGGGGGAGAATCACAACAAGCGCCCACAGATAAAGACAAAAGCTCAAAAACTCAGAAAAAGCCATAGCTATTTAGTTTTAAACAGTTTTAGATCATACCCTAGCGCTGTTCTTTCTCAGACTCTCTAACACTTTTGTATTAGTGTTAGAAGTCCACACTGTTTAATTTTCAGAGAGTAAAGTCAGTCATATTTATAGCACTTAGCCCTTCCTTATATTGTTGCCTTGCTTTCCCCCATCATATTAATATTATACATTAAATTATGAATTGAAAGACATTTTTAAAATATCAGCTCAACAACCTGAAAAAATCAGTTTGTGTGTAAGAATATACAGCTCTTAAGACCCAACTGCTAAAAAGTGGCAATAGCTGTACTGGAAGGTGGGAGACGAAAGAGTGCAGGAATGCAGGTGTGACATGTCTAGTTGAAGAAAAAGTCTGCAACCCTCCAGACACATTCTAGTATGAGAGCAGAGTGCGGAGATTCAGCATTTTTGTGACTACTAGACTTCCACCCACAGGCCTGGGCAAGGCATACTACACTCTTTGTCCCTATGATACGCTGAGCAACTTGAGTACTTTCAGCCACGTATTAAAATATACAGGGGGGAAAAAAAGCAACAACTAAGTATAGTAAACTACTCCCATTCATCTCAAATGTGTGTTAACTCGGAAGCCTAACAAATACTAACATTGCCAACTATGTCCACTGCTAGTCATTTTAGCAGCAGCTTCCAGCTAATGGCAAAGGAGGGCAAGGGAGTTAGATTCCCAGCTCCCATTCAGTGAGATTTGGTTATCTAACTTCCTTTGGCTGGGATTTTCAAGGGACAACACATGTTTATGCATTGTGGTTGGATATTAAAGTCAGAGACAGATGGGATACACCTGAGGGGAGAAATGTCTCCCATCTTCCTATATCATTAGAGCAGTTATGTGAAAAAAGCCCAACAAAACCTGGAAAGCAGCATCCTATACTGAAGTGGATTTGGAATGTATGACAAGAGGCACAATTAGTTCTCATCTGACTATATGTCAATGCTACAAGTGATCACTCAAACAGCAGAAAGATAAGAAATTATCCTAGAGTATGACGTCCATTTTATACCATGCAATAACATTCACTAATCTTCCACATTTTAAAGAACCACCATTTAAGCTGCATGAGGAAAATTATGAAACCCGGACGAACACTATACAATAAAGGACCTGTCAGAAAGCATTACATTCTTGAAATGTTGGATAAAATAGGACAGTCAAAAAGGAAGTCACATATTTATTAAACAATCACTCTTCTAGTATTAGCAATGGTTAAGGAGGCAATGAAGCATCGTTAACCACACAGCTTCATTCTCTGATATACTAATTTCACACCGTGTTCTAAGGGCCCTGAGCAAATCCCCACTACACGAACATTATGTTGTAGTTGTCATATTTCTAGCTAGGTTAGACAGGATGGAATTTTACAATAAAACCACTCCTTAAAATCAATCATAGGAGTCTCCAGAGAGAGAGGGCACACTCAATCCCAAAGCCTGAGACCAATAACAGCACCTTCCAGCTATACAGGTTAGAGGAGGGAGATTAGGAATCTAACAGTCAAGCTTGAAAGGTAGTGCTGAGAAATAGCACAAGGCCAGCTCCTAAAAATCCCTCTACAAGCTACCCGGATACACTGCTTGTACTTAATGTTAAAACCATATGGCACATTTTCAAAGGATGCAGCTATTTTATATTTACTGTAGAACATTATGCACCTTCTTCAAAGGCTAAAAAAGAATTTTTATGATAAATTGTTGTTTTGAACAGCATGCTGTCTCATAGCATCTGTTTTCTGATGGGAAGCACACAGAAATTGGCACTAAGAAGAACTGTACATCTGATTATCTTAGTTTTGTGGTCTTGGAATTATGAATTAATGGCAAACTTTTGTTCTGTAAAACTTTTTTTTTTAAGTTTATATGTATGGTATCTTTCTTCCATAGAATATACATACAATATCAGAGTAACATATGCAAAACTACCCTGGGGATATTAAGATTTCCAAGAGGCATGTGTTTTTCCCTGAATTTTCATCTTTATTGTAGAGCAAACCAATAATCAATGATTCTCACCTGAAGTCAAAGGAAAAATATAAATACCACCAAGTAACTAGAGAGTGAAAGCATTTAAGTCTGCGAAGTGTCAAGATATTTGATTAGTTGTGATGTAGCAAATAATTTAAACAATTCTATTTAAAAGAATGGATAATATACAAAGGTGGCCAGCATCTGGGAGGGGAAAAATATTTGGACTCTTCAGAGAAATGAAAAAGAATAAAGAATTAGGGCCAAAGTAAGAATTGTAATGAAGGAGAGAAATGAAGTACAAAGAGGAGTTCAACCAAGATTCAAAAAGCCATCAGCAAGCTGAAAATTCATGCATGTAGTACAGAAATGCACAGCCAGGAGATAAGAAGCAGCACTTTTCCCATCAAGTAACAGAAAAAAACAAGAACATTTTGTGAAATTGTCTGTTATTCAAAACAATGAAGGCACAAGTCTGAACAAAAAGCAACTGAGACTCTCCTCAGAGTATGGGATCAACAACAGGAAGACGGTGAATTAAATTTGCTTTAGACAGCTTACAAAGATCCACCACACCAAGCATTCCAACTTTTCAGTAAAAACAGCTAAAGAACTGTTGACAACTGATGATAAATACTCCTATAAAAGCGACAGAGTCCTGTGGCACCTTAAAGACTAACAAAAGTATTTAAGCATAAGCTAATACACACTTTGTGGGATGCCTGCAGAAGTATGCAGAGGCAGGTATAACTAAGTAGGCAAGAACCAGGTTAGAGATAACAAGGTTAGTTCAATCCAGCTGAACTACCTTTGTTATCTTTAATCAGGGAGGATGAGGTCCTCTTCTAGCAGCTGATCTGGAGATGTGAACAGGGAGAGAGGAGAAACTGCTTTTGTAGTTAGCTAGCCATTCACAGTCTTTGTTTAATCCTGAGTTGATGGTATCAAACCTGTAATTGATGGTGTCAAACCTGTAGGAGAACAATTCAATCTCCCTGGACACACAACAACAGACTTAAAGGTAACCATCCTGCAGCGAAAAAACTTCAGGACCAGACTTCAAAGAGAAAATGCTGAGCTACAATTTATTTGCAAATTTGACACCATCAGCTCAGGATTAAATGGGAGAGGAGCTAACTTAGTTGATATAGTAAGCATCAGGAGAAGTAGCAATGATCACACTTATTGAACTAATGACACTCATTGTCTCAAAAATTTCTGAACAACATGGAACATTTTTGCTCAAATGATGACATACCTAATTCTTATGCATAAACTGTGCAAGACTGATGAGGAGTAGATTATGAATATTCATAAACAAATTCAGTAATTAGTCACAAAACCCTGTAATTTCAAACACACAAATCTTCCTTAAACAGACTTCCGACACAATATTTTCATCACAAACAAGTCAGTTTAGTCTTCGTAATTTACCTTGCAAAATTGGATTTCTCTAACTCACAATTTAATCAGCTTTCATTATCTGTTTTCCTGATCCCAGATAATTACCATTTCACTTTTAGGTATGAGTACCAGCCTCAGTTATTATTACATATTCAGATACGCAATAATGGCATCCTTGTATGTGTTTTAAGTGAAGAGTCATTAATTCCATTTCAATACTCCTTGCTCCTGTAGTATCAGACTCAACAACTCAAAATATGCATCCAGAGAACTTTCATCTTAAAGCATATTTCTCACAAACTTCAACTACATAACAGCGCCTCTGGTGAATGGACAATGGGTACTGTTGTATAAATTTAGATGTAATAAATGGGCCAAAGCTGTTAACATAACCCAGTCAATGTCCAACATTAAACAGTGTTAAACAAGGTTCAGAGTTTGGTATACAAAGACATTCAGCATGCTTAGAACCACGGCAAATACACCATTGAAACCTTTTAAACTTTTATTAAAGGTACAGAAAAGAGGAAGAAAGTGAAGTGAAGCCATTTGAAGTATTAAGTAAGGCTTTCATTTTAACATTTATTTTCCCCATTAGCTGGGGAGACTTTTAGAGTTTGAGAGTTTCTTAGTGGTATCAAAAATGGCAATAACTGCCCTTTTTGGGAAAAGAGAAGTAGTTAGGATGAACTGGAGCTGTTCCTGCTGCTGATAAAATCTGAAACTGTTTCATGCCAGGAAGTGTATGGGATTCATCTGGAGCTGGTAGAGGTGGCAGTGTTATCTGGGTCCTTCTTGCTGGCCCAATCTGGTCAGGACATTTTAGGATTATAAACAAAAAGGAGCAGGGACCCCATGTAGCAGTCATAACGATGATGTTGGCTTCAGTAGCCTCCATCTGTTCTTCTGTATCTTCCCCCACCACAGTCTTTATTTAAGGACACATAGGGAATGAGGAGTAGAATAGCCCATCCACTCATTATTCTCTCCACCAATTAGGCCTAATATCTGACTCACCAATTTTGGTTCATCAATTGCCAGTTTTTACCTTCTGTTTTTACCAAGCCTGATTACAACAGAGTTCTTGAATTCTATCAATATGGCCTTATTTGGACTAATTAAGTCTGCCTAGTTCTCCTGTACCTGTTTACAATATAACGACCTATTTTCCATCATCTTTTGTTATTATAAATTATTGTATTATTTTATAAACGTTTACATACTTTACAATTGAGCTCACAAAGTAAATTTATTGGCCCACTTACCACAACAGTACTCTAGACCTGTAACCAATGGCATAAATACAAAATACAATAATGCATCTAAAATTTTGACTCTTTGCACATAATCAAAGAAATCAAAAGATGATTTCTGATATTCTTACACGTACTTAAAATTAAGTTTTCGTTATTTCTACTTAGCTCTTGCTTTTTCAGATATTTTTCTATTTTGGCTTTAAAGCTTCCTAACCCACAACCAGGCTCATCACTCATCATATGATGTATAACATTTTCACAGTAAGATTCTGGAATTAGATGTTAGCTAGTGAGTGAAACTTTCAAAATTTGCATACATTATATCGCTGCTCATTTCCATAAGAAAATCCATAATTTGACCGCGCTGTTTTCTACCATGTGAAGAAAAGTTTTAGCAACAAGGGTGAGAGACATAAGTCTAGCTAGGCATAAAGCTGTTTCTATCTTTAAAAACTACTGAATCTATAAATTGTGTATGAAACCTGTACACACAACCAGGACCAGCTCCAGGCACCAGTGCTCCAAGCGCACGCCTGGGGCAGCAAGTCGAGGGGGGTGGCCTGACATTCACCGTAAGGACAGCACTCTGGCTGTCTTCGGCAGCATGCCTGAGGGAGGGACGAGGATATGGCGGAATTTCGGTGGCGGGGACAACGAGGCTGCAGGACCCATGTACCTTCTTCAGAAATGCTGCTGAATCCATGGTTCACCGGACCACCCGAAGGCGTGCCACAGAACTTCCATGCTTGGGGCAGCAAAAACCTTAGGGCCGCCCCTGCATACAATGACACCTTTCTGTCAATGCAACTCTCTCTTGTCTTCCTCAGATAGTTACACTGACATGCTGCATCTTATTTTAATAGAGATTGCAAGTTCTTTAGGACAGTCTCTTACTATACATTTGTACAGCACTCAGCACAACATGGCCCCAATCTGACTTACTTTAATAAAAGTCAATATACTGAGTAGCTAGAATTTTTGAAAAAGAATTGTATTTGGGGAATAGTTTGCAGTACATCACCACAACTTATCATTAAGGCTGGGAGTTTGTCACAAAAGTCACAAATTCTGTGACTTTGACACCTCCGTGACTTCTGCAGCAGCCAGTGTACCCCCATCCCCAGAAGCAGCAGGAGTTTGAGTGTAGGAGGGGACTCAGGGCTGGGGTGTTGAAGTGTGGAAGGGCTCAGGGCAGCACATACCTTCAGGGCCTCCCCAGAAGGGGCAACATGTCAATCCTTCAGCTCCTAGATAGAGGCATGGCAAGCCTAGATAGCACATACCTTCAGGGCTTCCCCAGAAGGGGCAACATGTCAATCCTTCGGCTCCTAGATAGAGGCATGGCAAGCCAGGAGGCTCTGCACACTGCCTCTGCCTGCAGGCACCACCTCCACAGTTCCTATTGGTCATGGTTTCTGGCCAGTGGGAGCTACAGAGTGTGCTCAGGCACCTCCGTCTTAGCAGCTGCAGGTATACACTGGCTACTTCTGGGAGCCACACAGAGACGGTAGGGACCTGCCTGCCCCCTTCTCCCCAACCCCTTTCAAAATTTGTTGCCTTATATCACTGCTCATCTGGTACCAAACGTTTTCTTTATGAAAATCCACAAACTGATTGCACTGTTTTCTGACCTTTTGAAGAAAACTGTTTTAGCAGCGAGGGACAGAATTGACAATTTGATGCCATCTTGTGGCTTTCCTAATTGTGGGAGCTTAATTCTCTTTCAACATTTTTGCCCTTTATCGCATTTAAACTTGAGCTAGAGTTTTAGTCAGAACCATTAAAATTTAAATACGTCCACACTACTGAAGTATAATGCAAGTGCAGGTAAAGAGGATAACAGGACAACAGAAAATAATAATTTGCATGGTCCATCTTCAGCCTGCATATATACAATGTAAAACAGCTTTCCATTTTACTGCCACTATAGCAAGCCTAATAATTCAACATTCCATCATTAAGTTTTTCTACTTATTAAAAGTTTTGGCACTTCAATCATGGGCAAGAATGAAACACTTCATCTAACAGTGAACTCGTAAACTCCATAAATATTAATGGGAAACATTTACCTATTCAATTTCAGGGAGAACATATAAATATTATCTGATGTGAAACTACTACAGTATTATGATGGAAGCTGTACAAAGGTGCATGGAAGCAATGCACAGAAAAACTAGAGAACCAAGCAAATCACATCTAGAATTATTGTTGAATGAGCTTCTGTACTTTGAGAAAGTGAGGGTTTACAGCAGGGGTCTCAAACTCAAATGACCACAAGGGCTGCATGAGGACTAGTGCACTGGCCGAAGGCATCACTGACATGCCCCACCCCCACTGCCCCCGCCCCATCCCTTCCATGAGGTCTTGCCGCTGCCCCGCCTCCTCCTGTGAGCAAGCAGCTCCCCACTCCCTCCTGAAAAGCGCCAACTGTTGTTCCATGCAGCAGGGTAATGGGGCTAGGGTTTCAGCACTGTGGGGAGTGAGTGGTGTTTGGCAAACAAAGCAAGAGCAATATAGGAAGTCCAGAGCTGGAAATACAAGCAGACAAATCTAATCTAAACCAGGCTCCCCGCCGCCCTCCCGCCTCCCTCTGTGGGAGGCTTACCGCTCCTGGCTGCTGCTGCTGCAGAGGGCTCCTGGGAAGTGCTGCCCCAGCTCATTCATTGAAGCCGCAGCAGTAGCGCCTGGTAGCTGGGGATCAGCAGCGGCCCAGCCAGGCAGGAGAGAAGCTTCCGCTTCTGGCCCCTCCCTCGCGGAAACTGCTATGGGGGGATGCGGGGGGGGGCTCCAGGGAGCTTCGCGGGCCGCAGGGAAGAGCTTCGCAGGCCGCATGTTTGAGACCCCTGGTTTACAGTCTATATCAGGCATACATTTTTGTAGAAATTAAGTTTTATGTGATTGAAATTACCACAAAGGAGACATGCAATAAAAGGGGTAAAGACAAAAATTGCAAAGACTTTGAGGTAATAAACATGTGGCCTGCCTGAGACATCCACCCATCCCACATTAACGATTCAGGTTCTGTGAAATGCAAGATGTCATTAAAAAAAAAATACTTGTCTAATATCTGGGGCGGGGGAGGAAACCCTTCTAAGTATAAGCCAAACACAAACAACTCAAATGTAAACTACCCGCATTCATCTCAGTGGTGCATTCTCTGTTAAGTCAAATGATTCTATCAACCACATGATTTTTAAGTATTTTGGGTGTGCAACTTATATGGGTTGTATGCACAGTACTGTGCAGACAAACTGCATGTGCATATAGTCAATGGGCTGAAATAAATTCAAGTCAGAAAGTGCCTACCAATTTTACATTAGACTTTAACTATTGAATCCTACTTTATTTCATATTTAGATTCATATACCAGACTCCTTACTCTATTAACTGAATGCAATTGTACAGGGGCAGCCAAACTTATTGACTCTCCTAGTTGCAGCCAATAATCTTCAGAAATTTGACAGCTGGGTGCACCAGCTGGGGCTCGGAGCTTCAGCCCTGCTCCTGCTGAAGCCACCAGACACCACTCACTCCCCACAGTGCTGAAGCCCCTAGCCCCATTACCCTGCTGCAGGGAACAAGCCCTGAATTACCCCCCACCCAAGTCCGATAGGTAGAGAACGGGGTGGTGGTATAGGGAGGGCTCCACTAGCTGCACTTTAACAGTAAAAGAGCTGCATGCGACCTGCAAGAGTAGCTTAATTCATACACTATTTAAGGGTCATATCTATCACTGATCACTGGGAAAACGGACGTGATTTGAGTATAACAAGATAGCCTATTTTATAGACCTAACTCCTGACCATAATTCATAATTAATCTGACACCATTTGTCTACAATACGAAACAAAACTCTGCTATGGTCCCTTCACGTCTCCCCTCTCCTCCCCCAGAATCACAATTAGGATCTTCATGCAAGCCTATTAATAATCAACTAGCCAGGAATAAGGGCAAAATAATAAGGGTCACAAAAGCTTAGAAAATATACAGTATAATTATATTTGTCTGAAAAAGAACTTATGAAATTGCTCAAGCCAAAGAAGCCATTTTATAAATATTTGAACAAAACTGAAAAAAGTGAAATATGGCCAATACTTTACATCAACTCCAAATCAACAACATATTTCCATCATGAAAGGTTACAAAGGAAAGGGAAATTTCACCCTGGAGAGGAATTCCTTTTTTGGTGCATCAACAATTCCACAAGTTAAGAACGTTGAAAACAGACGTAAATTGCTTAGAATGAACAGAGTATTTTACAAGCACTTTTTTTAGATCAGGTGAAGTATGGCAAGGAAAATTAGAAAGCAATCCGTTTTTGGGAAAAAAAAACAACAACCTAGATTATGAAGTACTCAGTTGGGAATACTGTAACTTCAGTTTGAACTGGGACAATTTCTGTTTCATAAATTTTAGTCCAAAGATGTTTGTGTTACAATTTCGTGATAACATTTTGGCTGGCTCCAAAAATGCTTCAAGCCCATAATTATTTTGGAGCTTAGAAAGTCATCAGAAACCGTGTACTGATGATAAAAAGAGTACTCAACTGTTTCAATAGCAGATCAAGTCTGAAAATTGGCTTAATTGAAATGAATGAAGAAAATGTATTGCCATTTCTTAAGTAACTATGTAAAAAATCTTAAATATAGGATTAACATCCAGGTTAATGAGATAAAACTTTCATCTGCTGCAAATACAGTGAATATGCTCTTAAACAGCTCAAGTCATAAGCAAAAGTGAAGGAATGGAATAAGCATTGGAGACTATTAGTGAAGCAAAACTGGTCAGACAGACAGACAGAATGGGAGTCCTGCACACTCAAAAGAGTGAATGGAAATTACAACAGGCAATTATCGAGTTGTTAAAAAATTCAGGGCTTAAATATTGAAAGGTACAGTAAGAGACAGACTACATCTCTGAAACTCCGTAACATTTTTTAACCATCCTCAGTTATATGTTACTTCTGAGGGAACTCTGAACCACTGAGCAATGCAGAATTTTGCAGATATTAATGTTGTGCATGGGAAATTCTTTTCCCCCACAGAAATGGGCTGCAGTGCTGCTAGCTGCCACTAGGGATCCAGAACGTCCAGCTAGCACAGGCCTGCACAACTCGGAAAGCAGCGAGGACCATATTACTGCCAAAAAAAAAAACAAAACAAAAAAAAACAACCCAGCTGCGGGCTGAAAAGCCCTGCCCTCGCCCCGATCCCATCTACTTCCCCCAACCCCACCGCTTGGCTTGCCCCACCCCTACTCACCCCCCCGCGGGCGGCACAGTGAGCCCGTGCGGGCCGCCTGTGGCCCCCGGGCTGCATGTTGTGCAGGCCTGAGCTAGCACATAGAAAACACTGCTAGGGTAGGGGGAGAGGGAGCAAGAGGATTCCTGGCAGCTACGGTTCACAGCATGTCCTGAAGGAATACGGTGTCACGCAGGAAAGTCTATGCAAGCCTGGGACTCAGCATCAGGCTGTTTCTCCCTCTGAATCCCTGGACTCTGGGCAGGAGACTGTGCGGGTGTCTGGGCAAAGTGAAGGGTGGTGGTGGCTGGGCCTCTGACTCCCCAGAGAAGGGGAAGATAGCAGAGAAACAAGAATTGGGTTGTCATAGGGTTTCTTTAATGCTCTGCTCTTGAAGGAATTTGTGTGTGTCTCTGTATTGTTACAGACATATTTGCTGACAGGTATTTTGAAATAAATTACCAAAATAACTGAAACTGGTATGATTATGTAGTGTAGTGTTTAACAAATAAAATTTTCAGAATTTTAAAATATCATGTGCATAAATTTTTGGTGCAGAATTTTTAGCACAGAACGTCCCCCAAAGTAGTATGTGTACTACTTTTAATCCTTATAACCACCTCCGCCAAAATAAACATATAAAAAGGAGAGGTCAGAGTAATTAGTGGACAGATTCTCTCCCCTCGTGGGTTGTTTTCTATCTAATGATCTCAACTCAGACTGTTGCCAACCTTCAGGCACATAAAGAAGATTGGTAATAGAGTCCAAGTAAAACTTAATGTAAATATACATATTTATCACACTTTGGATAAAAATTTATCAAGTTCACAGAGTCAGAGTCCCATTCTCCTTTGTCAAGAAAAGACTTGTCCACAATGTCTTAATTCCCATTTCTTTAAAAATCAAGCAAGTTACTCATTCTCTTGATTAGTCAATAGAAGATGCACATGTAGATACCACTACAATTTATGTATATTTCATCCTGTTCAAATCATTAATCTGAAGAATCAGAGAGGCAGCCATGGTAACAAAGAGTCCTGTGGCACCTTAAAGACTAACTAAAGTATTGAAGCATAAGCTTTCGTGGGCTAATACCCACTTCGTCGGATGCAAGCAGGTAGCCGTATTAGTCTCAATTTGCAGAAGCAACAAAGAGTCCTGTGGCACCTTAATTTGAAGGAAGATTTCAAGACTATTAACTGCCAATAGACAAGGTGTTTAAAGTTATGAGAGAGCCATCAAAAGTTTGTTTCATCTTTCTCAAAATGCGAGTGGCAACACAATGCTTTGCTCAGCATAGCACACTGAAAGTTTATTTATATATTTTAAATAGAATTCATATGATGTATGAATTGAATAAAGTTTTCTGTTGGGATGTGCATAATGAATTCATTGCAATCTTCTGGCCAGAAGTGGGTAATACTAAAACTCCATGTTTGTGCATGGGTTTATGATTTGAAAATCACTTGTGACTATGGCATGGACTGAACAGAAATGTATACAACAGTGCAGTTTAATGCAGAAGGCTCACAAGAGACAGGGGGATTAATATATAAAAATTAAGACATCTGTTTAACTAGACATCTCTAACATTGTGGATTAAAAGAAGTTACAAAATAAATACCCTATATACTTGTTCATAAGCCAAATTTTTTTTTAGCATCAGAGAAGGGGGTTTTCTTATGAACGGGTAGAGTGGGAGAGGTGGGACATAGCCCCACCCCACAACACAGAGGGCAAGGAGAGGCAGCACAGCCAGCAGAGAAAAGCGGTGAGGCAAGAATCTCTCTGCTTCTGGCCATACTTCTCTCCCCCAAGCTTCTGAAGCAGCTGCAACTGCTGCTGGACTTCCCAGCCCTGCCCGCCAGAGCACACTGTAGCTGCGACACCCAACCTCACCCGCCGGAGTTGACTGCAGCTGGGCTGCCCAGCCCAGAAGTGTGCCGCCTGGTCTAGCCCACCGGAGCAGGCTGCGGCCATGCCACCCAGGCTGCCGGAGCAGCTCCTGCCAGGCCCGAGAAAGCCTCCCGTGGCCCACCCCAGCTAAGATGGGAAGGGATGGGATGGTGAGAGTGTGGGGATCCCGGGCTAGCATTGAGATCATGTGGGGTCTGGTAACAGGGTTAACTCCCCTGACCACCGGCTTTCCCTACCAAAAAAATGTCTCCATCTGTTGCTGTCCTGGCCCATCAGGATAAGCAGTTGGGTGGCCGGGACACTTTATTTACTTAGGTTTACCCCTATGCCTGCAGATGCTTGAGGTAAACAAACCATATTTGCCTGCCATCGGCTTATCCTGATGGCTGAGGAGCCAAAGTTTGCCAAACCCTGAATTATAGGGTTGGCTTATGAATGGATCATAAAAAAAATTATATTTTTACTTATCCATCTTGGAGCGCGGAGAGGTTGCTTATAAATGAACCAGCTTATAATAGAGTATATACGGTACCACACATTTCCTTTGTATTTGAATTTAAGGAAGGGAAAACTTCCCTTCTATACTCTAAAACAAGTATAGAGACTGATTTTTGTCATTACAGGAGATAAATTATTCTTTGTTTTGTGGTAGTTTACTGGTCTTCTGGTACCGACACACTCCAGGAACTTAATTTTAAAAATATGTCTCAGATGGTTTCCTAATAAGTAGCACAACAAAGAAGTGGGAACATTCACACCATATAGACAAATACACAACTAATATTGCAATTTGATTGCATCTTTGCAAATGCTATTTAAAGCTTCTATTAAAGGGAAGAGGGATGGTATGTTCAAAAGAATATAATTACAGTGAGGGGCAACTGTAAGGTCCTCTTGACACTAGTATGTAATGAATTAGTGCAGGAAGAGGCACTAATTTACTCCAAAAATGAGCACTTTTAACTGTACTGTAAAGACCTGTGAAATATCAGCATTCTGTGTGCCTGTGCATATCTAGAAGCATAGCAGATGCTTAAACTGCTGGAGATGGACCTTTATAAAATAATCATATACTAAAGAAAAATGCTATTATGTTATTTTTGGAAGCACTTATTGAATTAAGGTTAAATAGATTTAGAGTTCATTGAACAATAAATGCAAATTTCATGTATTTTTGTGGAATTGTTTGTGGAATTTTAGGGTGCCGAGATGTCCTAATTTTATAGGGACAGTCCCTATATTTGAGGTGTTTTCCTATATAGACATCTAATTACACCTGACTTCCTGTCCCAACTTTCTGTCTGGTCACCTTTGTAATTTTTCTAGGGAGGAGATGTGTTCAGTGTAAAGGCCTGATGAGGCAGTCTGGCTTGCTGGGAAACTCAGGGTAGGGAGAGTACAGTGCAACCTGGAAAAGCCCCACACAGGAGGAAAGAGATGCAAGTCTCAACCCAAGAGAAGTGAGGGCTGAGGAGCCAGGATCCCTGAATGGATGCCCTTGCAGGACCATAGAGGGGAAGTACAGATGCATCAGTCTTGAACACTGCAGGGTTATTTAGAAAGTCTCAGTGATGGGAAAAAAGCAAAGGCTCCCTTTCCAGTTTCTTCTTAGTGGTTCAAAAATGTACTTCAATACGGTGGTATGCCAAATAATTAAAATTCTGAGACACAATAAGATATACAAAACCCTCATTTTTCTCTATTTACTTTCTGAATAAATTATCTACCACAATACTTTAAAAAAATAATTTTACATCCTGTCTTCTCTTCCATTCACTGGAAAAAATTCATTTAACTTTATTCATCTACACCTTATTAGTTTGAGCAACTCTAGATCACAATTATTTTATCCTTGTGGTGTCAGAAGGACATAACTTCATGGGCGGTCATGGTCACAGACTTGGAGGCAGCTTTCAAAGTAATCACCTTGGAAGGCTCTGAATATCAGAACCACGCCTTGGATTATGTTTCTATATCCCTGGAGGAGCCAATGCATACAGCAGAGAACTGGAGTAAGGTGCTCTCAGTTGCTGAGTAGAATAGTAGAATATTCCCCTATGGTTTTTGAATGCTTTGTTTTTCAACCTCACATAATGGAAACATTAGCTTTTTTTCAGGCTTAGAATCTTTATCCATAGATATAATGAATTTCAATAAATCCTAGAAGTGTTGTGTCACTGTGATCAAATCAGAATATGATGGGATATGGGAGAGTCTTCTGGCTAGCTATATATGAAAACAAATGTTAAACCACCAAAGATTAAGAGTAGTGAGGACTCCAGAAGAACTCAAAACTGCAGATTCTCTTGAAAATTGGGGAGCAGACACTCCGTGAAGAGTAATATTCTAGACATGGTGAGTATTTTAAAATGCTTCCCTCACCGAGAACCATAATTACAACTGATCCAAGGTATGAGGGTGAAGAGCTAGTGGAGACAGGATGCCATTACTGCTTTAGGATAAATAAGCATAGAGCTGGCTGTCATCCACATAATGCTTGGCAGTTGTAGTTTATGCTGCTGAAGGATATCCTTCAACGCTTTCACACAGATCAGAAGTTATAAAAGTTTAGCATGGGCTACACCTTAAGAAAGAGTAATGGAGAATGTCTCCCCCTATTACCAGTCACATCACACATCCCATTTCCAATTCCTTAGCATTCATGTGGAAATTACAGCAATTGCTTATCTGTAAAAGTAATACTTGAAAGAAGTAATGTGCTTTTATCTGACTTTCTGGGCAATTTGGAAACCAGCACCATGTGATCCATCAAGTCTCTCACATCACCAGCATGTAGACTATGGTTATCCAGCAGCCTGGAAACCAGTTTGAGAACTACTGATAAAGATAATGAACAAGACAACAGGGGTGCAGATGACAGATTTGTGGGAGTTCACACAGTAAAGCCACAGAGACTTTACTACAAGTTTCTATATCTGGTCTCAGATGTACTAGAGACGCATCAAAGCATTTCTAATCTGATATGACAACTATTTTCTTTTAAAGAGAATGAGACGTACTTGTGGCACCTTAGAGACTAACCAATTTATTTGGGCATAAGCTTTCGTGGGCTAGAACCCACTTCATCAGATGCATAGAGTGGAACATACAGTAGGAACGAACACACACACACACACACACACACACAGAGAGACAGAGAGACAGAGAGACAGAGAGACAGAGAGACAGAGAGACAGAGAGACAGAGAGACAGAGAGACAGAGAGACAGAGAGACAGAGAGACAGAGAGAGAACAAACAAACATGAGAAGGTGGAGGTTGTCATACCAACTTTAAGTGGTTTAATTAAACTGAGCTATGCTTTATTACCAAATAAATTGGTTAGTCTCGATGGTGCCACAAGTACTCCTTGCTCTTTCCGCAGAAACAGACTAAAATGGCTATTACTCTGAAACCTATTTTATTTCAGGTCTCTGGACCTATACACAGAGCCAGTCACACACTGGGACTTGTTCAGTCTACATATAGACAGGGGCAGGGCAAAAAACAAGTATGCCCTGATTATTATGGGATTCTTACTCTAGCCAGCGATAGGGGAGAATTCTCTGTCTTCAAAGTTTGTACCATTGTGGTCTGCCCCTTGAAGCTAACAGACCCATCTTAAATACTAACCCATACTCAAAGAAAACATCACACAGTCAAGCAACGAATGAAAGAACTGGAGACACATTTCAACCACTGACTTAATACTATGGAAGCAGGTGCCTACCCCCTTGCATTACACCTTGCTCTTTTAATAGCCTATATCAAGGGTAGGCAACCTATTGCACATGTGCCAAAGGTGGCATGCATGCAGATTTTCACTGCCCAGATCCTGGCCACCAGTCCAGGTGGCTCTGCATTTTAATTTATGAAGCTTCTTAAACATTTTTAAAACCTTATTTACTTTACATACAACAATAGTTTAGTTATATATTACAGACTTCTAGAAAGCGACCTTCTAAAAATGTTAAAATATATTACTGGCATGCAAAGCCTTAAACTAGAGTGAATAAATGAAGGCTCGGCACATCTGTTCTGAAAGGTTGCTGACCCCTGGCCTATATCAAAAGCAGCAAAAAGGAAGAAAATCCGTTCACTACCACTGATGCTCATGAGTGGATCAAGGAATTGTTAGAGAAACTCAGCCTTTTTATTTATTTCTCTACCATAATGGCAGCAAAAAGTCATGCCTCAGACAAGGTGAGGGAACAATTTAAATTTTTTATTTTCCTATGTTTTTTGAATGTTTTGTTTTTCAGCCTCATATACAGTCAGTACCAGAAAGTTAACAAAATGTCAGGCACTATGTATGTATAAATATGCAAATATGCAAAAAGAACTACCCCTTTAGACAAAGCTGTTAGCCTGAAATGAAAGTAATATTAGATGTTAGGGGAAAAATAAGTTAACTGATAAATTGCTGTTAGACCAGTTTCTTCCCCCGCACTCCGTTAATATGCAACACTTCAACACTCCTTGACAACAAATTAATAGTGTATTCAGAATAAAAGATCTACTCTTGAAAGTTTAACAAAGAAGCACAAAAAATCTAATCCATAATGAGACACACAGGAAGGTCACTGTCATTTAGTGAGTAAATCTCATTAAAAACACCTATGTCAGAAAAAGATTGTGTGTTCTCAAGAGAAACTAAACATAACAGTTTGCACCTATCTGATACAGGCTTATTTTGTCATAACCTTTTTTTTTTTGGGGGGGGGGGGGGATTCCCTATATTGAAAACAAACAGATCTGATACCTGATTGCAATGCTAATGTGCTCCACTACCCTTCCAACTGTGCAAGAACCAGAAAATAGAAAGTCTTTTGTTTGCTTTCAATCATGTGGAAGACAAGAAAAACAAACCCAAGTCTGTCAAGATGAAAAATCAGTCTCAACATTCAATTTTTTGTAATCATGTAACTTTGATAGTGCTGCAAACTAAAATGCTACATCTTATCTGTATCGAGCATAACATGATTACCCATTAACTTGTTAAGAGGTAGGTTAATACTTGCTACTAAGAATTGGCTAGAAATACATAAATACTAACATTTTCTATGCATGAATCTTCAAGATTACAGACTACAATCAAACAGATTACAAAAAATTTCAGGGCATGTACCTGAGTGCTAGAAACATATGCAACAGACATTGTTCTAAACTATGAAAGAGCATATAGTGATGATTTTAACCGCAGAAAATTTTAGTAAGAGAAAATAGATATGCTATTTAAGTTACTTAAAGCTACCATGGGCAATGAAATGGGAAAAAATACTGGATAATAGATAGACAATTAACAATGCAACACAATCTCCAATTTGCCTGAAAGTTATATTTTTGTTTACCAGAAGTAGAGATGAAGACCATATTAGTATCTCGGGGAACCTCTAAAGGGGGGTAGGGGGAACACACCACACCTCACATTACTGAGTACTCAGTGCCCTGGTATCAACTTGGGCTCAGTGAGCTTGGACTCTGAGCACCTCCCCATTGTGGGGTTTCAGAGTCCGGCCTTTAGCCCAAGCCTGAATGTCTACCCTGAAATTTTTCGCTCCGCAGCCAAAGACCGACAAATCCCAGTCAGCTGACAAGGGTCCATCATGGCCATGCTGTGGGCCTTTTACTGCAGCACAGACATGCCTACAGATTGCAAATGGTCAGATTTTGCCTGGAGAGGAAAGGAAATTCAACTGGATGTCACAAAGAATTTCTCAATAATACAGGGATCAGCAACTTTGGTATACGCCCCCCAGGGTAAGCACCCTTGGTGGGCCCGGCTGGATTGTTTACCTGCCGCATCAGCAGGTCGGCTGATCGTGGCTCCCACTGGCCGTGGTTCACTGCTCCGTTCCAATGGAGGTTGTGGGGGCCCCATTGAATCGGAGCGGCGAACCACGGTCAGTGGGAACTGTGATCGGCCGAACCTGTGGACGCGGCAGGTAAACAAACTGGCCAGGCTCGCCAACGGTGCTTTCCCTGGGGGGCCGTGTGCCAAGTTGCCAATCCCTGGAATAATACAAACAAATGCTGAGGCAGATATACTATAATGACCAGTAAATAATACATAAGAAATGCTGTGATAAAATCACTGCTTCTACACAGATTAAGATTTTAGAAGTTGATGCTAGAGCACTTATTTCTGGATTATAAAAAATTTAAAAATTCAAGTAGCTTTTGACAGAATACTTACTGTTTGAATTATGAACGCTGAAAAAATTATTCTCACAATTTAGAGCAACCCGGAGGACGACATTCTGAAAAATCCCTTGTATGTTGTATAACCTTGGAAACTTTGTTTCTTTATAGACAATGTGGCATTATTTTTAGTACTAGTGTGCTCACTATACTAATAAAATACCCATTCACTAATTCCCCATTTTTAATTAGATTGTGTGGTCTATCCCCAACTAGTTTTTAATCCAGTGTGTGCCATATTGATTTTGAATCATTCTGGTTTATTAATCAAAGTGTTGTGCCATACCAAGTCAATCATATTACAGAATCTTAGCATATATTACATCAACCTGATTACCTTTATTAACCAAATTTGTAATCTCTTAAAAAAAAAGTTAGTTTGACAATTATTTTTCATAAACCCATGCTGACTGGCATTAATAATACAAAACTACTAAAGAATTAAATAAGGGTTGTATCGGTCATTTCATTATTTTGTCTGAGACTGAAGTCAGGCTGATAGCATTATAAATTCCCCATGTCATGCCGTTTACTCGCCTCAAATATTAGCTTTCTTCCAGTTCTCTGGTGCTTCTGTGTTCTAAGACTTACTGAAAAATTGCACGATCCTCGGCCAGCTCTTTCAAAATTCTTGGTTGCAAGTAAGCTGGACTTGAAGATTTAAAAGCATCTAACCTTAGTAGCTGCTGATTATCATTCTCCTGAGTTACACTTGGAGTAGAAAGTGTTTCATCATAATATTATGCTATGACTGCATTTGGCTTTTCCTCAAATATTTATTTCTACCTTTTCTGCATTTTAACTGACAATTGTACCACTTTCACCTAGTAATGGACCAATACCATTGTTTGGCTTCTTTTTGTTCCCAATATACTTAAACTCCTCATTGTTCTTAACTCCACTGGCCATAGATGACTTCTTGTTTGCTTTCACTTCCCTTATTAATTTTTCTACAATTCCTAGCTTCTGAATTACATTAATTACTATCAACTTTCTTCCGTTTGTTTTTATATTATATATATATCTATATATATCTATATATATATATATATAGATAGATAGATAGATAGATAGATAGATAGATAGATAGATATATCACATACATATACACACACACACACAGGACTATCCTATTTAAATTACATACACAGACACATAGGTAGATAGATTTTTATTGCTGCTTGCACTTCCTGACTAAGTCATGTAGTTTTCTGACCAGTGTGCTCTAGATTATAGCTTTTTGGGCATCTAGTAAAATGTTTTAAAGCCGTTCCCAATTGTCATTCATCTTTCATGAATTTACTGAAAACATGAGACTGCATATGTAAAACATGTCCATGACTACCACTGCAAGCATAATGTTTGCATTTCTTGACTAGTGTAACCTTTTCCATCTTAACATTGTAATAAAATAATTTTTGCACTCAGTATGTACAGAGCTATCAGTTGTGTAATACTGTAGCGAAAGTGCTCTACAACATAGTTAAATGTACGTATCGCAATTGTTGGATAAAATGCTAATGTTTGCATTTGTTTTATTAAAATTCAGAATATTAAAATTCTTGGTTTGCATTCTGCATACATACATTGTTCTAGTTCATGAAATAACAATTAGACATGAAGCTATCAAAGCTCAATTTTGTAAGGATTTAGCCAAGTACTATAATGAATTTACGCAGCTATTAATAGGAAATAAATGTGTGAAAGGATTTTGGCACATAAACCACATGAGAAGAGTGTTTCAACTGAGTCCTGTGCCTCCATTTTCAGCTTCCTATGGAATTACTTTTAGGCTCCCCATTATTCTGTGCTCCTCTGCAGTGAAGTGTGAAGAAGATTAAATTAAGAACTTCTGAAAGCAGTGAGAAGATGACATGCTACTTTTATTATTCATGCCATGTATGATTCACATGCTAGATGGTTTTCCCCTAAGCTTTTGTGCAACTGTATCAGGGGGTCTGGTTATAGCACAGTTGTCTTTTAAAATGGTTAGAGCACAGCTGCATTTTGTAGTGCAGAGTCTGCATTTTGTAGTGAAGGTCAACAGTAAGTGGATACACAGATCAGAGGTGTTAGGACCCTGCTATTTAAAGAGGCTCAAACAGGGAGGTAGCACAGGAGAACAGCAACAGACTTTGTTCCCTTAGGACTTTCATATTCTGCCACAATATACTATCTATTGTTGCAGAAGAAAACAGAATGGTAACAACCTGAACAGATAGAGGGTTTGAATATACTCCTTTTAAAAACAGTTCTAGTAATTCTATATCCATCCATTCAGCAATGGAGTTCTTCAGTCAGTGTTTTTTGAATGGATGATAAGCTGTTTTCATTCAGCTGCGGGGATTGTACTCCACACTGTTTTACAACTGAAGAGGCTCCTTTTTGCTTTATAATTTGCTCCCTTCAATGGAATTGGTTGCTCATTTGTACAGCCTTAAAACTAACAGCCACTCTGAGGTCAGAAGCTGAATCCAATTCATCATCAAAAAGGTCTTGGTCATGGAAGAGGGAATCAAGAACGTAGGCTGAATTATGTGTGGGAGTGATCATTTTATTTTATCCATGTTGTTTTACCCATTATATTTTTCTCTTCAGTTTTTCTAAGTGGATGGAATTCTGTAATCTCACAAATATCTTTCTTAGCATCGAGCAACTTGTTCTTGGCATCAGACTACATAGAACTACCATATCCATATTCAAAATGGACTAAGTTCAAGAATCTAAAAGAAACGGTCCTAAGAATGTTAGAGCTGATTACTCAGGGCAATACACAGCCAGCTCTTCTTCAACTGCAGCTGACTGAAGAGCCATATTTGGAGATCTTTGAGACAGTTAATGGAAAATATGACAAGGCTTACTCGGAGCAGATGAAATTGAGTGATGTACTGAATGACACTCAAAAAATGGCTGCTGGTCCTGGTATTGAAAAAACTTGGCAATGCTTTTCACTTTTGACACATGTAAAGAGAAAACGGTCACACCTGCTTACCAATGAAAAGCTTAGGTGTGCTTATTCATTTATTATTAAAGCCTAAGCACAGCTCATATTAGCCACATTGTTTCCTATCTTTTATTTTCATGGTGACCAACAAAGGGAAGGAATAAATGGTGTTTTCAGAAGAGAGAGAGGCAAGTAGTAGTATCCCTAAGGTCTGTACTGGGAGTAGTCCTATTCCACATATTCATAAATTATCTGGAAAAAGGGATAAACAGTGAGGTGGCAAAATTTTCAGATAAGTATCTTGCGTAGTTTTCGCAGTCTGCCTGGGACTGACAAAAGCTACAAAAGGATCTCTCAAAACTGCTTGACTGGGCAACAAAATGGCAACAATGCTGATGAATGCAAAGTAACGCGCATTGGAAATCATAATCCCAACTATACATATAAAACTATGGGATTTAGATTAGCTGTTACCACTCAAGAAAGATCTTGGAATCATTGTGGATAGTTCTCTGAAAACATCCACTCAATGTGCAGTGACTGTCAAAAAAACTGAGGTAGAGGCAGACCGGGTATTAAACCCATTTACAGGCCACATTTGACCAGGGCAGAATGCTACTACTCTGGGGTCTTAGGTTGGGAAGCTAGTGGTTAGAGAGCCTGAGTAACTTCAGGTGGGAGTGTCCCTTCCTGTGTGAATGCTGGAGAAAGTGCAGGCTGGAGAGCTTTGCAGCTTGTCACAGCAATACAGGGTATACTTTAAGGGATCTGAAGGATGGTTTATGCAATGTTGCCAAATCTTACAATTTTCACACAGTTTGGTGTTTCCAAGACCCAGTTCCTAGAGTCAGGTAATTCAGGAAGAATCCTAGGTTTCATAAAAAAGGAAATTTATAGCATTCATGGTCGTGGAGAAAAAACACTTTTAGAACGTGAGCCTTAGGTGGTCAAAAGAATGGGAAAAGACGAAGTAAAAAAAAAGTTTCTTTAAATCTCATGCCCTTGGAGGGTTTGAAACATGATTTTTGAATGCCTGAGATGGCAATATTGTACATACTGGCGAGTGGTTAAAATGTGCACCTCTGTTTGTGGCTTTTTGTTTTGTTTTTTAATAAAAAGGAATTTCTCTTGAAAAATTCTCCACTGAAAGATCTAGACATTCACACAGTATACATTATTTCATGATGATGGTGTTACCATGCTTAATATCATTAGTGATCAAAAGCCACCAGGATGTTCCAGTCTTGTGTTCCATTTTATTTACCAGGTTTTTCTTCTCCCTACTTTACCAAGTAATACAAACAGATGTAGCATAAAAGTTTTTACATTGGGAAACTAGTTTAATTTCACTAGGGAAACTAGTTTAATTTCACTGGGGGGGGATCGACGGCAGATACGCAACTTCAGCTATGTGAATCACGTAGCTGAAGTTTGCGTATCTGCCGCCGACTTACCGCTTGTCCCCACGGCGGTGGCAGGTGGCGACGCGCTCCCCCGTCGACTCCAGCTTGCGCCTCCCGGCAAGCTGGAGCTCCGGAGTTGATGGGGGAGCCGCGGGCGATGGATTTATCACGTCTTAACGAGCAGCGATAAATCGATTGCCAGAAGATCGATCTGGGACCATGTTAGTGAAGACGAGCCCCTAGTCGCAGATCCTTTTAGAAAGCAAAAGCAGCGATCATGACAAGCAGGAAGCACCACTTCCTCATATGTCAGTGCAGCGAGTGGGGGGGGGGGGGGGGGGGGGGAGCGCTGCAAAAGCCACCATATTCCACAATGCAAATGAAACTATGCTACTCATTCCCTATTGAAAGTGTGTGTTTTAACACTCATTTAACATTGGCAAGAATGATGCCTGGTCTACACTAGAAACTTATAATGTATAGCTATGTTTCTCAGTGGTGTGAAAAACCCAGGAAAGAGGTATGTATACCAAATTAACACCTGGTGAAGCCATTGCTAGTTCAATGGATGAATTCTTTTGTTGACCTATCAACCACCTCTGAAGGAGGTGGATTATCTATGTTGACAGAGAACCCCTTCTGTGAGCATAGCCCCGTGATGGCAAACCTTTTTGAGCCCGAGTGCCCAAACTGCAAACCAAAACGACTTGTTTTTTTCAAAGTGCCAACACTGCAATTAAACCTGAATAACGAGGTTTTAGTTTAGAAAAAACAATTCGTACAGTTTTTCAAACTAATTAACAGCTTTTGTTTAAAAAGAAAAACACAATAACAGAGCTTTCCATTAAACATTTTTTTTTATTGAAAAAAACAAAAAAACAAAAAACAAAACAAAAAAAAACAACTCTACACCCCCTCCAACTGACCCACTCAGCCCGGTCTCTCCCCCCCAAACCTCCTTTCCTCCAACCCCCCAACTGACCCACCCAGCCAGGTCTCTCCCCCCCAAACCTCCTTTCCTCCAACCCCCCAACTGACCCACTCAGCCCAGTCTCTCCCCCCCAACCTCCTTTCCTCCAACCCCCCAACTGACCCACCCAGCCAGGTCTCTCCCCCCCAAACCTCCTTTCCTCCAACCCCCCAACTGACCCACCCAGCCCAGTCTCTCCCCCCCAAACCTCCTTTCCTCCAACCCCCCCCAACTGACCCACCCAGCCAGGTCTCTCCCCCCCAAACCTCCTTTCCTCCAACCCCCCCAACTGTTGTATGTTGTATATAGTTCTTTTAATATTCATAGGGTATATTTTTGAATTTTAAAAAGCATTTGTTGAAATCAAAATTGAGACAAGCAGTCAAGAATAGCTGCGTGTGAACTGATAGGAAATTCAGTGGAATGGCTGTTTCCACCAAGAATTCTTAACACTGGTGTGACTATAATGGTGCCTATGCCAATTAAATATTTACAAAGACCATAACAAATGTAGATGCTATGCATTTCCAAAATATTCTGCATCTGTTATAATAGCAGAAGTTTTTTAATGCCACTTTAACACTAATGCACTGACAAATCCTAAATATTTTGTGAGCAGAGATGCATAAAATACCTTACATTTTTTGTAGCCCAGTCTCACCCAGCCCGGTCTCTCCCCCACACCGCTTACCCCCACTCCCAGCCCAGCCTTCCCCCAACGCCCCCTTGCACACTGCTTACCCCCCCCCCCCCCGGCGCTTACTTGTTCGCTGGGTCACGCTGCTGTGACCCGACTCCAGCGAGGGAAGGAGAGGAGCGACACGCCTCGCGGTCACAGCAGCGCCGCGCCACACCACCTCCCCCGCCCCCCAGCCTCGTGGTCAGAGAGCGCCGCGCCACACCGCCTCCCCCGCCCCCCAGCCTCGCGGACAGAGAGCGCCGCGCCACACCGCCTCCCCCGCCCCCCAGCCTCGCGGACAGAGAGTGCCGCGCCACACCGCCTCCCCCGCCCCCCAGCCTCGCGGACAGAGAGCGCCGCGCGAGCCAGATGACAGGCTCAAAAGAGCCACATCTGGCTCGCGAGCGGCGTGCCCACAGAGACGGCTCGGCGTGCCGGCAGTGGCACGCGTGCCACGGGTTCGCCATCACTGGCATAGCCAGTCTATATGCTGAGACACTACAGCAGTAGCGTTTTAAGTGTAGACATACTCTTAGACTCAAAGGGAGAACAGTGAAAATTTATGGAGCAGAGGAAAAAGGGAGATGGAATGAAGAGGGAGAAAAAGCAATGGATTATTCAGGGAGACCCAAGAGTAGCTCTGTATGTTGCATTTACTTAACACAAGAGCAAACAGAAGTGTGTAGGCCAGCATGCCTTTTGCTGCTCAGCCTTTGGCTTCTCTGACCCCCCTTGAGGCAAAGGGACTCAGGCTTATAACCTCCCTTCCTCAGCTCATCGTCAGTGGGGCTCAGGCTACGGTACCGCCTTGTGGGGTTAGAGAGTAATTTTTGTTGTCAGAAGTGGATTGCAGTACAATGAAGTTTGAGAACCACTGCTCTAATTTTATTATTTTCTTCCAAACTCAAGTTTTAAGGGTTTTTTTATGCATCCTGTGGTAAAGTACTGACCCAAATGCGTACAATTAATTTGCTCTACACAAGCCAAAATTAAATCTAAACAACAATGAACCATTCCCCTGAACTGCTTTGATTGTTTTTAAAGATTAACATGACCTAAAGAAGCTGGGATAATTTAGCAAGACACCTGGAGTAGTACAAGCAGTATTTTTCTGACCTTAAAAAACAAGGCCCTTTTTGTTTGTGTTTCTCTGGCAGGTTTCCTAAGGTTTGCCCTGGTATCATTTCCTATCAAGTATAGATAGAGTACACACAACTGGGATAACTGATTAAATAACATGGTTCAAATGCCAAAAGTACCTGCTGATCTGTGCTCAACATCATAGTTTTAATTCCTCTAGTATTATTGCTATATTTCTGTTCGCCATGTAAGAAACTCAAGTTAATGTAACTATTAAAATTCTGTAGATTAGCTATAGTTAAACTTGAAGAGGCAAAATTCCAAATTGCTGTTAGAATTTTTTTTAAGCAATTATAATGTATGTGAAAGAATTAAGCAATAGTGAAAGTGAGAAGGAAAATAAGACAACACTGACACTTGTGGTCATTTCTAGATTTCCATTTTTCATTTAGTTAAGAAAGTGCTTGTGATACTAAGTTATGCATCTGTGTTCTGATCATAAAATAAACCACAAATAAAGCACTGACTACACTACAAACTGGATAATTTCTATTCTTAAAACAAAGAACAGTTACTAGTATATAAATAAATGCTATATGCAGAGTTAAGATACAGAATCTTCTCTAACAATTAAAATTAAAGATAATTAAATTAATATATTTCTGAAAAACAATTACACCTGTATGAGAATAAATAAGTACCAGAATGGGGAAAATAATGTTTATAGATCTAGGGACTGAATTGTTCATAGGATTAAACTATGGTCAAAACAATCAACTTGAAAACTGTGTCATTTGCTATATTTAAATTGTTCATTGTAATATGCTGAAAACTCTACAACATAAATTTTGGAATAGCATCTCACATACAGCTCTGCAGAACAATTTCAGCCTCCCAAGTTGTTCGTAAATGAGGTTCTATTGTGCCTACACCGATGGAAGAGGTGTAGTTAATCCACCTCTGAGAGGCAGTAGCTATGTCGATGTGGGAAGCTCTCCCGTCAACCCATTTTCTACCCCTGGGAATGGGTTGGTATAGCTGAATTACTCAAGGGGGTGGATCTTTCACACCCCTAAGTGATAGTTAAAACTGATGAAAGATGGTAGTGTAGACCAAGCCTTAATATATTTAAGTTTTGGAAGAAGGGGCGGATGAGTTACATATCACAAAGCTTGAACAGACACATCAGTCAACAGGCAGGAGACCTACACTTTTCTCAATACTGATTCTTAATAATCTGTAGTACACTTTGGGCAGGACAGTTATTGCCAACATTACTCATCCTTTTGCTTTTTTAAAAGCACTATTTTAGACCAAAGCAGATACTAGTCTTTACCAATATATTGTAACTCTGCACTTAACAATAAAACAGCATTAACCAGGACAACGTTAAGTTGCTGATCAATTAGAGAACATGCTCGTTTAAAGTTGCATAATACTCCCTTATAAGTTGCCTGCTTTGTCAACTGGTTGCACAAATAGCCTGTTGGTGCTAGCTAGTGGGTGCCCATTGGAATGGTGGATTGGCAGCTCCCCTATCAGAATGGGAAAAATCAGCCCCATAAATTGCCTGTGCTGCAGCTTCCCAGCAGGCTACCAATTGCCAGGCAGTTCAGCTGTCCCTTCCCCCCAGCGCCATGTGCTGCTCTTGCTCTCTGCCTTGGAGATGCTCTTGGGGGACTTCCTGCCGGCTGTGCAGGAGTTCGGGGGGGAAAGAGGGGTAATGTCAGCGTGTCCCCCTGCCCCCTCTCCTGTACCCCTTCTTCACAGTGTAGGGGATGGGAGGAGCATGACGGGGTCAGGACAGAAGAAAATTGCTGGCAGCAGCTGCTGTCTCAACTTGCTGACCTACTTTTAAAAACAGTGTACTTAGAGTGGGGTCAGCATACTTAAAGGGGCAATGCACAGGTGTCTCTCTCTCTCTCACACACACACACAATGTGTCTGTCTCTCTGCCATGTGGTGTCTCCTCCCTCCATTCCTGCTGTCTTGTACAGTGTTAAGCTACGTCAGCAATGTGTTAACCCTTGAGGGCTCAGCCTAGTGCTAGTTCATCATTTAGCAGTAAGGCATTCCCTGGGAAATCTCACCCTCTTCCACCCTCTGACTCCACCACCTCAATGAAGCTTCATTATCATCATTGCTGTGCACAGTATTAAATTGTTTAAAACTTATACTGTGTGTATGTGTACTATATATAAAAAATATAGTCTTGTCTGGTGAAAAACATTTCCCTGGAACATAACCCCTTCTCCTCATTTACATTAATTCTTTTGGGGAAATTGGATTCACTTAGCATCATTTTGCTTAAAGTAGCATTTTTCAGAAACATAACGTTAAGCGAGGAGTTACTGTATATAGTATCTCAAAGAGGGTAATAGAGTTTACACAACTTATACTTAAGATTGGAAATATAGATTTTAAAAGGTCATCCTAAATAACATGGTGAACTTTTATATACTGATATTTTGGTAAAAAAAAGGTATACATCTGATTTAATATTTTTTGTAAGATATCAGAACATGAGGCTGGAACAAACCACACTGAGTGCGCACCAGGAAGCATGAATTGTTAATTAATTTCCATTACAGCAGGTACTTGCTCAGTGCACTCCAGAAGTCAGAGGTAGCAAGACAAGCCCAAGAAAGAAAACAACAGAACACCATTGGCCATCACCTACAGTCCTCAGTTAAAACCTCTCCAACACATCATCAGTGATCTACAACCCATCCTGGGCAACGATCCCCTTGGGAGGCAGGCCAGTCCTCACCCACAGACAACCCCAAGCATATTCTCACCAGCAACAGCACACCGCACCATAATAACTAACCAATCTATGCAACAAACCTCAATGCCATCTCTGCCCACATATCTACACTAGCAACACCATCACAGGACCTAACCAGATCAGCCACACCATCAGTGGTCCATTCACCTGCACACCTACCAATGTAATATATGCCATTATGTGCCAGCAATGTCCCTCTGCTATGTACATCGGCCAAACTGGACAGTCCCTACGAAAAAGGATAAATGGACACAAATCAGATATCAGAAATGGCAATATACAAAAACCTGTAGGAGAACACTTCAACCTGCCTGGACTCACCATAACAGATTTAAAGGTCACCATCGTGCAGCAAAAAAAACTTCAAGACCAGACTGCAAAGATAAACTTCAGAACTGCAATTCATTTGCAAATCAATTTTGGAGTGAACAAAGACTAATAGTGGCTAGCTAACTACAAAAGCAGTTTCTCCTCTCTCGGTGTTCACACCTCCAGTTCAGTTGCTAGAAAAGGACCTCACCCTCCCTTATTAAAGATAAGCTGATTCAGCCTGATTGGACTAACCTTATTATCTCCAGGTTGGTCCTTGCCTCATTTATTCCTGCCTCTGGATACTTCCTCTGCATGCATCCGACTGTAGTAGGGCAGCTGCCCCACTTTTAACCAGGTAAAAAGGGGTTAAAACAGCCCTGTAAAAGGCTGTGGGTATGGAAAGGCAGCCCTGCAGAGGGCTGAAACAGGAAGCGGCTGGGGCAGACCAGTCACAGTTGTGGCTGGTTCAATTAAGGCTGGGTTGGCCCTGATAAAAGGGCCCAGAGTTTGGTGCAGCGAGATAGTGTCTCCTCTGGCTATAGAGGCAGACAGGACTGGCTAGTGGGGAGCTTGATAAGGTACCCGGAGTGGAGCAGGGCTGGGGCAAGGCAAGAAGAGCTGGGGGCTTAGGGGATGGCCCAGTAAGGGGTACTGGCGTTGCAGGGGGCAGTCCATGAGTAGTTGTAGAGGCAGCAGGCCAACCCCCCTTGCCAGTGATGAATGGCAATGATACTGCAGTCTGCCCCAGAGAATGGGGCAAGTGGTGACTGTCAGTTGCCTAGACTGAGGCAAGGTGGGGATAGTGGGTGGGGGTTCCCTGCGGAGGGGAGACCCTGAGAATGTGGGGGTACTACAGGGGTGCAGCACCCTAGGGAAGAGGGCACCGGGGTCAGTGGCAAGTGGGACATCAGCCAGCAGAGGGCACTCCAGAGGCTAGATGGGCTAATTCCCTGGATGGACCAGCAGGAGGCGCCGCAGGGTGAGTCACCGCCTTACTACACCAACAAAGTGGGTATTAGCCCACGAAAGCTTATGCTTCAATACTTTAGTTAGAATTTACTATGATACAACAACAACCAGGGTGTTGAAATGAGAGGAAAGAACATTTAGTACAAGTTGTATTAAGAATATTAAGACAAATTATATACTGTGGACATTTCAAAAGAAGAATACAATTTATTTTTTAAAAAATCAGGGTCTCTTACAGTCATTCAATTCCCCTATTCCTGTATGCTGAACTTTGTGACCTCTACCATGAAGGAAACCACTAAAGACTGAATTAATTTGTTTGTACATTAGCTGCTTCCAGCTGCTTTGATTAACCTAAGATCATGAAGAGGAGTTTCCACATGAGCAGTCAAGGGTGTAGGGATTCTATTTTTTTACAATATAGTAGGACATATGTCCTATTTTACACAGAATAACCAGGCATGTTCACAGACCAGTGAAAGGGTTAACCAACGGTAACACTTAAAAGCTTACAGCTCTTATCCTCTGCAGTATGTCCAGAAGAAAATGGAATGTATAACATAAAAATAAGGGAATACAATTTAAAAAAACCTCAATCATTCATTTAATAATCATCCCATTTTCATATTTTTCACTCATCACTACACTGGTACTGAATATGTATCATCTATCAAATAGAAGTAAAAACCTGTAAGCTTTCTGGCTGCCTTGGGATTTAGTCAAAATGAATGCAAACAATCACGTGGGAGTCAGAGAAGCAATGACGTTAAATTCTGCTCTGTCAGAAGACAGCATCTGTCAAAGTCCACATTTAAACTGCTGCCTGCCTGTGCAGCAGCTGAAAGACTATGGAATGGATTTTACAGACCAAAACCCTTAGTTAAAATTGCTCAATACCTTTTCAGTTACTGCCTAGCAACAAAGGAGGAAGGACGGAGGGAAGGAAAGGAGAGGTAAATCCCATTATTGAATGCAACTGAACCACTACATTCTAGCACTTGCTGTTTAACATTATCGCTAGAAATATGGATACTAAGAAGAGAATACAGCACTGCATTGTCCGACAAGGGAAATACGAGATGTAAAAGCTTCAATGCATCAATTGTCAGGAGCAGACAACCCTCCTCGGAACAAAAGCAAGAGCTACTATTCTTTTGTTTGAAAGATGAACAAAAGCCCCCAAGAAATGGACACTTATAAGCAAAGAAGGTAACACAGCAACGAGCAGACAGATGGACAGATTGGATACCGTGAAAAGCAATCGCAGGAAGCAGACGTTTGGGGGATGTGCGCATGTTCGATAGCATCTTTTTTGCTGAAGTGATGGCGTGCCAAAACTATTTTCAGTGGGCATAATCCTCTCAACGTAAATGGCCTAACTAAGGAAGGTATGTCTCAACCATGTGAGAAATATTCATTCAATTGTCTATTACCTTTGCATCCTATAGGTATAGATCACTGCCAGCCTATAATTCCCAGAAAGAGTTCCAGCAATTCCTCCCCCCAGCACTCGCACAACAGAGAACAAATGTCACTACTGTTTTACTTCTTAGTTATTAAATATGTTTCTCACAGTCAACTGAGGGTTAAGGGTAGGGGAAAGGGATTACGGGGATAATGTAGCTATCTGTGGTTACTGTATTTGAGAAATTAAACTTAAAAACCTCTCGTTTTTTAAAAAAAAATCAGTTAACCATCCCCTCAAGCTAGGTCAGATTTAATCCTTATCTGAAGTAATCTTAATGCTCTGATAAAATGGCTATGTGTGACACATGCTGAGAACCCCAACCATCAAAACAGACCATGCAGTTAAATTACATTACTTAAGTAATACCTTCAATCCTTTTTGCATTTTCTATATATAGTGCTCTTAAACACAAGCAAAATGTCATCACCTTAAATATTATCAGCATGCCTAATTTAGGACTAAAAAAAAACATGCAAAAGAATGGACGTGATTTAATCTACCAGCAGTACAATTAACCTCCACATTTTACAAGTAGTATCAGGCTCTACTGAAATCCTCAAAGGAAACCTTAATATACTGGTATCACTCAAGATGGTGAGCATGTAATTTATATCATGCCATCATTACAAGTTATCTGCTTAATATGTAACACATTGATTGTTTAACTCAGACTATAAAAAAGGCACCATGATAAACAATAGAAAAACTGATATTCTAGCATTGCTAAGCTCAGTAATCTTAAAATACTTCATTGATAAGACAGAAATCTCATGTTACTTTCTGCAATAAAAATAAAAGACCTGAATCTATAACAATCTTTTAGAGCTACAGAGTGAACATCCTTATCTGCAAAATCTATCAATAAAACATAATAAATGATTAAAGAGTGTTGTAATCTTACTTTATCCCAGGTAATTCTAACATATAAAACTAATGCAACTGTGGACAAACTCTGCATGTCTAATTTAACAAAAGATACAGCAAGATGATGCAACTTGAACACTGAGTGGCACCTTAACAACAAAACATAACTCATGTTAAATTTGTCCAAAACTTTAATTTTGTAAAAGCTTCACTGAAAAAAAAAATATCTAACCTCAGTAAAGGCTCCAATGAGGGATAAACAGTTAATTTTGGAAATTTCATGATTTAAAGTTATTGGTTTTTAACAAGCAGAAAAGAAACATCATTTTGAGCATAGTCCATTTTGTGCAACGGATTAATGCAGTTAATATGTCAACATAGATATTAGGCCCTGCGTAATGTGCTTAAACCCTGCTGCTATTTACCACCAGTACACCAATTCTCAGTCTGCCTTCTCAACTTTTCACTCAAATTAAAGGTTTGCCCACAGAGCTAATCAAAATATGAAAATCCAGGACGTATAAATGCAGAGCTGAAACTAATGCTTCAATCTGCAGAGCCATAATTATTGAGCACTACTGGAAATAGGAGCTGAAACACAAGCAGAGCAAAGACCAAAAATAAAGCATTCAAGAGGCATTCTACAGTTTAACTTTGTCTATTCACAATACATCAATCACTGCACATTCAAGTGTTGAGAAATAAATAGAGCTTTCATAAATAATATGCTTAAAATGCACAGCAGCATACTATAGCATTCAAAGGACAAGGTGACTATTCGACTCTCTAGGTAGATTTAGTCCCAATTATCAGTAACACAGGATGTGTTAATTCTAAGATTTTTTTTTTTTTTAAAAATACAGCTTAATATTACTGACTGAACAAGTGCTTGATAATATTATACCTAATAAAACAGTCAAGTGACAGGGAACAAAACCATTAATGTTTCCATAATATACACTGCCAACTTCTCACAGTCTGTTAAATGTTAGGCAAATTTTATTAGGTAATATAATCTGTCATACTTTTTTTTCCTCCAAAAAAGGACAATTATTTTTATACTTGGAGATAAAATTCTTTTAATTTCCCTCAAGCATTTTAAAATGCTTTGAATCACAAATACATATGACATAAAGACATCACGTTTTAATTTAGTCTTCCAATAAATATTTCCACAAGCCTAGAGAACAGTCATTTTTAAATGTACGATTTTATGAAAATACAGGAAAATCAAGAAACATCACCTATTTTTATGAAGATGAGTTGAGTATAAAATTAATATATTAAGATATTTAAACAGACTGCATAAGCATGCAGATTCTAAATAAGCTTCAGCTTTTAAAATCCTCTATTCCTATATTTTCTTGTGAAAATTAATTGAAAACAAGTTTTCAGAAGCTTGCACACATAATATTCTCAGGATACTTTCAAGTTCCTCTAACTAAATCAGGGTGCAGAGCAAAAGGTTACATCAATTAAACATTAAAATATTATTTAATAGTTACAGTTGCAACATAAAGTAACTGAAATCTTTTGCATTTAATAAGAGGAAGTTGTGGTAGTGGAATAATTCAATGTGGCTACAAAGTTAAACTGAACTGCAGTTGCTATCTTTTATTCAGCTTTTCAAGAAATTCTGTATTTTACCTTACTGAAATTTACATACATGTGTAATGGAATAACAATGTTTTACCAAATATATCCCCAACATCAGAGCTGACATTAAATATTCATTGAACTGAGAGATATTGGCTAAACAGACATATTTGAAGGAAGACTCTTGTATTTGCTTTTATGTAAAAATTTTCAAAACTCAAACCACTGATTTTTCACATAAAATGCATTGTCAGCTTTATATATTTTTCTCTCTCTCTATCACACACACACCCACCCACCCTTCTTCCCCTCCCAAAGGTTATAAATAGGCAGATCAGATCAAAATTAAAACCCTATGGATTTACTTCCTCCTACACAGGCAATTTCAGGTTAGTTCTCAAATTAAATTTTATCACTTATAATTTTAACCTCCATGTTACAGGTATGCATTGTGTACATTCTAAAATAGTTTTACAAGCTGCTCAGTATCAAGTAAACAACATGAGCCACTACATTTCAACTTCAGACAAAACTACTTCAGCTCAGTGGGTTTAGGCACTGCATACAATAATATAAAATCTTCTTATAAAAGAGTTTAATAGATCACTGAGCAAATAGTTTACTGTTTCAGAAGCAGTATTTTGGAAGGGTATGGCCTTTTCAGATACATTTACATTGTTACAAACCATAGTTGAAATCCCCACTTACTTGCTCCTCCTAGTGGAGGTTAATAAGATAGACAAACTATAGTTTTCATTCAGTAAGATACTTTTAGCAATGTATTGAAATATTTTAAATGAGCTTTCTTCTGCATAACGATCCATTCATTTTTTCCACTTTAAATTTAGTTTGACATATGACCACTTAAAAAAAAAAATCTACATAAAGTTTTTAGAATCATTTTTATTTTTTCTACATGTTTTGGGCACAGACTTGTAGGCTATATATACATACTCCCACAAACACACTTGTGTGTAAGTAAAGATTTTTAATCTCTTAACCACAGTATGATTTAATAAATTATCTCTGTGTCAACCTTCCAAATTACAGTTTTACAGTTTAAATCTTGTAATTATCCATGTAACGTGTCACTACCTTTTTTAAAATGAAGAATTAATCCAAATATTGGCTTTAGAAGATAGCAAAGTAATTAAATAAATTACATATTTACATTAAAAAAGTTTTCTCCATGGGACTCCTACAAGATAGGCTTTTTTTTTCCAACTCAAAACCCTAGAGTCTAGAAATAAATTAGAGCAAATTGAAAATCACGAACAAATTTGTACTGTGCAATGAAAGGCTCATTTATGAGATGATGTGATCAGCTTTTAATATGCAGCATCATGAAGCTGCCATATTGACTCTGCTCTTGAATCTCAAAATAAATTTATGAGGAGACGGGAAGTGATGATGTAAAGCTAGGTTAGTAAATTTTCTATAGTTGCAGCTGCTAGTATAATTTTGTCTGAACTGTAACAGAACCATACAAGTTAGTTATTTTAAAAACAATAAAAGCATTAAAAACAATCCATGGTTTACTATAAAAATTGAGATAATGTTTAATTTTACTTCCTATTTTATACATACAACTGAACTCTCCGTGACTATAATAAATTAAATAATTAATTTTAAAATTAACAACAGACGATTTAGGTAAGGAAAATGTTCTCTTCAACCCTTCATTGTGGAATGAAAGGTTAAAGGTGAGTCAAAGATGAATAAATGCATTTATCATTTGTTCCTGTCTGATGACAGCAGTGAGGTTACCGGACCCCCAAAATTAATGTTGACAGGGGCAACTTCTCACTGAGTTTCTGAACACAGTAGGGGCCCATAGAAACATGCCAAGCAGTGTACTGTGACTAACAGAACTCTGCTATAATCAACCTTGCACCGTCTGTCCTACTACCCAAACATGACCATTTTACAAAAAGGGCATTTGACTGTAAGCCATACTACCACTGCATGTCAAATCAATTTTAATTAATGCCAATAAACCTTCCCATCTGCTATCGAGGGCTTTTCGCTTGGCCTTTCTCAAGAACTGTAGAACAGTTTTACATTCGCTATACATAGAGCTGATTTAAGTCAGCTACAGACTTTCTTGTCCAGAGCTGAACAAGCTACCTTTTATTGCACAGTGGGAAGGAGAAGACAAACCATTAGTATCCAGGATACACTAACCATATAAAGCAAAGCTTTTTGTAATTTATAAAGCACTATACTTCCCCCAAATGCTAATGTGTCAAGTATATTTTAACCTAAAAAAGTTAAGCTTGCCTTTTAGTGTGGAATTCAACTTTGTTTAGATAATTACACTGGAACTAACGTTTTATAATTAAAATTCAAATTTTATTTGCTGCTTATTTCTCATTGTAACTGTATATTATAAAAACCAGATCTTAGAGGTGAATTGTAAAAGGTTGTTATTTTTCACCTATGCAGCAGAGTGACCCTTTTGCAGAGAATTACTCGATGTGAATATAACAGAAGATGAATACCAAAGAATAGCAGTGGATAAAAAAAAAAAAAAGGAAAGAGCATTTTATTCAACCATTATCTCACATCCCATTGTTGGATACGTACAACATGCTTCAGTGGAGAAGACGACACTGCTGTTTTTCAAAAATGACGTGGAATACCAAAAGGTCTCTGTTTCGTACCCATCTTATTGGTCTGCTTTCTCTTGTGTTTCTTTTTGCTATGTTTCTGTTCTTTAATCATCATGACTGGCTGCCAGGCAGGGCTGGATTCAAAGAAAATCCTGTGGCTTACACTATCAGAGGATTTAGGTCTACAAAAAGCGAGATGAACCACAGTTCTCTGAGGACCATTTGGAAGGACACAGTCCCTCAGACTATTAGGCCTCAGACAGTCACTAATTCCAACAACACAGACCTGTCACCACAAGGAGTAACTGGTTTAGAGAATACACTCAGTGCCAATGGAAGTATTTACAATGAGAAAGGTATTGGACATCCAACTTCATACCATTTTAAGTATATAATAAATGAGCCCAAAAAATGTCAGGAGAAGAGTCCTTTTCTAATACTACTCATAGCTGCAGAACCAGGCCAAGTGGAAGCTAGACAAGCTATTCGGCAAACGTGGGGTAATGAAAGCCTGGCACCGGGTATCCAAATTGTTCGCATTTTTTTGCTGGGCTTAAGCATTAAACTAAATGGATACCTCCAACGTGCCATACTGGAGGAAAGCAGACAATACCATGACGTTATTCAACAAGAATATTTAGACACTTACTATAACTTAACCATTAAAACTCTTATGGGGATGAACTGGGTTGCCACCTACTGTCCAAATGTTCCCTATGTTATGAAAACTGACAGTGATATGTTTGTCAATACAGAGTATCTAATACATAAGCTTCTGAAGCCAGAATTGCCTCCACGGCACAAGTATTTTACAGGTTATCTAATGAGAGGGTATGCACCTAATAGGAACAAGGATAGCAAGTGGTATATGCCACCTGATCTGTACCCAAGTGAGCGTTACCCTGTATTCTGCTCAGGAACTGGTTATGTTTTTTCTGGAGATTTGGCAGAAAAGATATTTAAAGTCTCTTTAAGCATCAGACGCTTGCACTTAGAGGATGTATATGTGGGGATCTGTCTTGCCAAGCTGCGAATTGACCCTATGCCCCCACCCAATGAGTTTGTCTTCAATCACTGGCGAGTTTCTTATTCCAGCTGTAAATATAGTCACCTAATTACCTCCCATCAGTTTCAGCCTAGTGAACTGATCAAATACTGGAACCACTTACAACAAAATAAGCACAATGCCTGTGCCAATGCAGCAAAAGAAAAAGCTGGCAAGTATCGCCATCGTAAACTGCATTAAAAAGGACAATAGTCCCTCTATAAAAGTATCCCATGTGCAATTTGTAAATACTGCTGAAAGCATGTACAGTGAAAATGGATGAGCTTAATGGGACAGTTTTTAGTTAAGCCCTCATCACATAATGGAGTTTGAAAATTATTTTTTTAATTTTAGAAGAGTATAATTCTTGAAGATAGTAATATTATGAAACTATAACCAAAAGGTTTTCCAAACAAATTTGAGGGGGAAAAAAAGAGATCGTATACAAGGATTTTTCTGTGTTAATGTGCAATAATAAGCATGCACACTTTGGTGGTACAATTGCTATTTTATGTGCCAATAAAATATAATTGAGCATATTTTCCACATTAAATTATTATTTTTAAATGTGCACACTGCTATAATTCAAAAAAAATTCTTTCTTCAGCCATTAATGATTTCATTCTGTTGTCTACAACTGTTGTCAATAAAACTATCCATGAGAATTTAAGGACATTTTGTAAGTTTACAAAGAAATTTTCATCCCTAACTTCAGAACCATATTGAAAAGTGATTACACAGCTGTTTCACAGGCAAGAAGAGTTTAGTAAAGTGACATTTACAATTTGAAAATAAACTATCAACACATTTTAAAGCACCGAGCACATACTTTACTAAAGTAAGACAAACAAAACCTGCAGTTTAGAAGGCTCTCTTTTTTTGCGGTGTGACAGCTTGTAATGTGAACTGAGTTTTTAGATCAAAGTTTAAATTGAGACATCATTGAAGGTTACTTCAAACTCTAAATTATATTCTGAGGATGACATCATAATCTCGGTGTCAAAAAGCATCCCTAGTCCTAATATACTACTCACCATGAAACTCCATAATATCTGCTACTGCATTCATTTTATTTGAGGTAGTTAAAGGTTCATGAAAAATGCAAAACTCAAAACCTTTGATCTGGTCTCAAAATGGTCCAATTTGTGGGGGGAAAGCCTGCAGTTCCCCTCCCTTATCAAAAATAATATTAACTAAGTGAAACATTGTTATGTGAGCAAAGACAAAAATCACCTTTTCCACAAAGGTGGTATGGAAATGATAATTTAGCAAAATTGACATTTCTGGATAGTAAGATAGTCTAAAAAAAGGTCACTCCTATATCCCAATGAAAATGAAAAGTAAAAATATAGATTATATTTATAGGTTTCCACTCTACCAATGCACATATTTAGAAAGCTCATTTCCTGATAGGTTGCTGCCTACTAACGCTAAATATTCTAAGTCATTATTTGTTGTCACAGTGCCAGGTTTACCACCATATACCTTAGATTTAAGAGAAAACCATCCTGCAGCCTCCATTAGTACCTTTATTGAGCAAAAAGAATGCTTGATACACTTGGGTAATAGTTATAATACTTGATTCATTTTGAGTATTTATTTTAATAAAAACAGACTATATCTATGGTCACTCAAACCTTCCTGTAAAGGAAGGTTATGCAGAAGGTAGTGGTTAGTCAGCTTTCTATTATCTAGGCCTTCTCTGGTGTCCTCTAATCTTTATTACACTAGGTTTTCAAACTATGTAAGGCACAAAGACCACACTAGTTTTTTTTTGGTTGATCTTCGGGTAATAGAAAGATCACGAGTCCATACAGATACTGTTTACTCTTCGCAATCTTTAATATGACTGACCACAAGGCAAGTACTGGTAGGTATGAGTAAGCTGCATTACAGGGGTTGTGTTTGTTCCTCCCAGGGAACACTGAGCTCTTGGGTATCATGAGCAATTTGATTATCATTTTAGCGGTTCTGCTGTGTTCTCTCTCACCACCTTTCTGTATTCAAGCTAACTACTCAGATGGTACCCAGAACCACAGTGTATTAGCATCTTCAAAGTCTTAAAGAGAACAATCTTCTTTCCAGGCCTGTAGGAAAAACTGCTTGATTAGTTTATATTTGCGTGAGACAGTGGGTATGCAGCTTGGATTAAGTGAAAGCTGCACTAAAGAAATACATCTCATTTAGCTCTGAAAATGGTGACGTCCATAGCCATTCACTCTACATGTATAGAAAGGTGACTGAGTGAAACAGACTTTGGAGCTGCTCCTTTACCACTCTGCTGATACCCATTTTTGGTTTTCCTTCAAATTCAGATCCGACAGTTTGCTTTCCAGTTGATAACTGTCAGATGTAGCATTCTGGATAAAAGGCTAAACAAGATGGAAATAATGCTGCTGGTTATTGGGAAGACATCTGGAGAGATGGTTGGGGGCAGACTGTTCCCTCCATCAAAGATGTACACTGTTCCTTGATTATGTGATATGCTATCATGGATTTATAATGCATCCAGCACTGGTCTGAACTGTTGTTCAGTTAAGAGCAATGGGTCAAGATGCCAATCAACAGCCGACCCAAAGAATATAGATAGCCCTTCCTCCCTGAATAGGACCTTAATGCTTAGCCATACTTTTGGCACTTCCAGGCTGGACCACTGTAGTGTACTTTGAGTTATTCAGAAGTTTCAACTAGTCCACAATATTGTTTAACCAGCATGAACAAAATATACACAGCACATAACTCTCTGTATTAGAATTCTGCTTGTTGAAGGGTTAATCCAAGAGGTTAATACATAAACCCTATGTGGCTTGGCATTTAAATTCTAAAGTTTGGCAGCAAGGTATCCTCTAACAGACTCATCTTTGAAACCTGTTCCTCCTCAAAATCTGCCAGAGTTTGGCAGCATTGTAGGACAAGTTGCAATATCCATCAGTTTAGTCTGGCACTAAAGTTGGAGGGGATTTGTTAGCGATCAGGTGCACTGTGTGCGTGAAGAAAAGCTGCTTAGTTTTATAAGCCATATCCAGAGTCCATCAGTTTTTAAAAATTTGTATTCGTGCCTATGTGCATCATGAAGGCACTTTATAAATACAAAAATAAATATTTGGACTATAAACAATATAGCCAGTCTACTGAAGTTTTTTTGCCTCTGAACACTGTTCTCTTTTTCCTCATTCAGAACCAACTTTAAGAAGTGAAGAGGGACTTGTATACTGAAAGACCATTACAGGATGAGATAGTAAAATCTTCTCCCCTTTAAAAAAAGTAAAAATTGCTTTCTATTTCTTTATGCTGTGTTTAGACACCACTTAGCTTCTGATCACCCTAATACAAAATCAGAAAGCACTAGTTCATATTTAAAATAATGCAACAAATTCTTTACTCATTTTAATTGTTTTGTTTCTAATTTTTCACTTACAATATTCTCTTCACTAGAATAAAAAAATGTTTTGAGTTTCACACTGTCACCTTTCCAAACTAAGATGGACAGAAACTATATTTTTCATAAAAGTAGTTTGAGCATTTGTGGCTAAAGATAAGAATCTGTTCTAGGGTATATTCCTACAATACACATGTAACTACAACTCAACATATACCCATATCTGAATTGCCAATGTTAAATTAAATATTTCATGTATCTGCTTTTGGTTGTGAGGTGAGAAAAACAACAAATGGAATCAAACTATAAGATGACAGTAATATTATCAGATAGATATGACAGTAATATTATCAGATAGATATAAGGGAAGGAAATACAGTTAAGAGCAATCTTGAATGACGAGAACAATGGGTCAGTGGATTATCAGCAGGGAAATGTCATGATTTTAGGCTAACAGTTGATACTTCCTCAGCTAAAAAGATTTATACAAAATAACTCTGTGTAATCCAGAAAGTAACTATTGAAAAAAGGCATCTGACAATATATCTGTTCCCTGTGCAACTTCAGCTAAGCAAGTGAACTAGGTTCTTTTTCAGCTCAAACATTGATATCCTTCTTTGTGGGGAAAAAAGAGGTCTTATGGCTAACAGCAGAGTTGGGAGACAGGACCAATTCTGATAGATTTCCTGTAGGATCTTGGGAAAATCTCATGACCTCTCTCTCAGTTTCCACATGCAAAATAAAGATAAAAATATTTCCCAGCCTCCCGTGGTGCTGTGGGGAGAAATTGTGTGCGTCCTTACCAAGAGTGCTTCCACTGACTGAAGAGGGGCCGAGGGAGGGAGGGCTGAAAGCTAGGGCAGCTTCCACGCAGTTCCCTGCTGGGAGCGGAGGGAATGCAGCCACCTGGGGTGTCTCACTTCCCTGAACAGGGAGCCAATAACAGCAGGGCTCTAGCTTCCTGGCTTTCTTCTCAATTTCCAGCATGGAACCTTGAAATTGACAAAACAGCCAAAACCCCATGTGTTGCCCTAAGGACACACTTACATAAGCCCTGAGCCTCTCATGGAGGTGGATTTATTATGTTGATGTAGTGGGGCACTTACATCGTCGGGACAAGCATAGTGGAGATCAGGCCTTAGTAAATTTTAAAAGTCCATCTGATATTGTGAGGAGGTAAACATAGAATCTCACATATTTTACAAGTTATGTTTCTGAGTATGTCCATACTAAACCAAGCATTATATTCCGGTATCCTTACTATTCTAAGCATTTTTATCTAAAGAAGTGTAAAAGTGCAGCTAAAAATAAAACCTACTCTGAAGGATCCCTTTTTTCCCCGCCTCACTCATTTTCTGAGTCCCCTAACCCAGGACAAGCCTCAGACATGCGCCAGTATGAAATAGTTGGAAAAACTAGCAATTAAATAAAAAAATTCAAGCCATAAATAATGAAAAGTATATGAAACCAAGAGAGTGAAAGGCGAAGGTAATATAAAAACACCAATTTGCTTCACATTTCTTGTTAAGGGTAAATACTAATGCAAAGTGAATCCATAACTTTTTTAAAAAATTACTATAATAAACAGCACATTTGCCAAATTCAGAAAACACTGCTTTTCTTAATTCTCCATTCTGATGCACGTCATGTACAAATATTTTACGCCTTTAAAAGAACAGCATATTTAGCCACAGGTCAAGGGAATGTAGGACAATTACACTAACTCAATCTATGGTATCTTCCCTTAAATTTCACTGGATGTAGATAGCCCAAAGCAGATTTTACAAGGATAGCAACGCAGAGACAGCGTTTATATTATAACTGGTACATGTTAAGGCTTTGGAAGACGGAAGTGACTGAAATCTGTAAGCCATAGTTTAGGCATGTAGTATTTACTGTAGTATTGCAGGTCAGATATTTGGTAGTTCAGCTTCCTACCTCAACACTGATCATCAATATCTATTTTTTCCTGCTGAGCTATTAATATATGCATCTAGCCAGCTGTAGAATGATACAAAGGAGGTAAAGAAGGCAAGAATGCCACCTTTATTCTGTATCCAAAGTAAAAATAAAGTCTCAGGTGTAAGGAATAAAGATAGGTACTTAGGTCACCTCAATTAAAAGAATATCTAGTTGTCAGACTACAAAGATGAAATTGTCAGGCACTACAAATGAGACGGCTAACTGAACACTATATTCAGGTTAAAAAATAGGACACATCTAATATTAAGAATTTTTTAAGAGGACAAACTAGAAAACAATGTTTGATTCTATAGTTAGAAAGGCCTACATAGCTGTCCATTCTGAAAGTAGAAAGTAGGGGTAAGATCCATTTCCATGACAAAATTTCAAGTCATTTCACAATTACAAAGGCATGCTTTTAAAGAGCTGTACCTTGATCAGAGGTAATACTAGAGAAAGTTACATGAAAGCATACTAGGTCATTAACTCGAGAGGTAATCTTTTCCACGGATGGCTGTCAGTGAATATTCAAAACAGAGGGAATACAAAACAGATATCTAAAATTTAAACAGTTTATCATGAAATTATTAATTACTATTCTCTTTTGATTAGTGCAGTAATAAATGAGAACTAACCTGGCTACAGAATGGCACTTTCCTTTCAGAGTTAAATGATTACAAAGGGATTCAGCTGAACATGGATATAGATGAAAACTACCACCTTGCCTTCCTGGTATTACCATGGCAACAGTTACAAGTGCGCTCTCCTAAGTATTTAAATCTGACAGTTTCACAGTAACACTAACTGAATGATGGTGATGCTGTATTTTGCTTTATGAGCTAACTGCTCAAATTGCTGTATATTAACCATTTTCTTCATACTTTTCAAGAACTAACTCTGGGTCACAGTACTCTGAATGAAACTAATCTTGAATGGCTTCTTTTAAATAAATAAATAAATACACACATACATTAAATGAAGTAAATAAACAAATTAATGAATAAATAGAAGAGTCCCTCCAGCATAATAAACACTCATAGCTATGCCTTTATGCAGGCTCAAAGATTCCACCTAAACCACTTATGTAACTTAATTGGTGTAAGGCTGAAGTCAATACAGTTAAAATCTTTGATAGATTTTCTCCCAAAGGGTTATATTCTTGGAATAACTGGTCAAAAAAGTAATATAAGTATGTTTGAGAAAAGCATCTATCTAAATAGAGAATAGAATTTCTGCGTATACCAGGTGGATAAAATCAATGATTTAAAAAAAGGATTGTTTTTATTTAAATTGGATTTTTGGATAAAATGTTTTTTAAGGAAAATACCTATCTAAAGATGGTTTTAATTAAGATATCATTGTGCTACAATGTATCTCATCATGGAATGAGGATTATACATTCTATAGTATGAAATAATATATTCATGTAATGTTAAAAAATGTTTTGTAAATGAGTTCCAATAGTCATGGATTCGTCTTCTTTGTTGATTATTTAGGTTAATCTTTCTATCTACTGTAACAAAGTTCCGCCTGCCTTGGTGGGTGCTGCGCTTATTGGTGGATTTGCTTGCCTCAGAGGTTCATGGCAGCTCTCAGGTTGGCCACTTTTGTGGGTCAATCTGCCCTTCACTCAGCTAACCTCATCGCTGGCCAGCATGGGGAAAAGAAGAACAATCTCTGCAGTCTCTGCTGATCCACCTAGTAGGTTGGGGAACAGGTCAGAGACCCTGCCCTCTGGTAGAACACACAGTCCAGATCAACTCCTCTGGTATCAAGTAGGAGTTGAAGGATGGGGGAGAACCTGGGCCCACTCTCTATTCCAGGTTACAGCCCAGAGCCCTGTGGATTGCCACGGTCTAGATTGTCTCTTGTAACAACTGCATGACGACTAAAACTCCTTGGGCTACTTCCCCATGGCCTCCTCACAACACCTTCTTTATCCTCACCACAGGACCTTCCTCCTGGTGTCTGATAACTCTTGTATTCCTCAGTCCTCAGCAGTACACCTTCCCACTCTCAGTTTCATGCACACGCCTCTCACTGACTGAAGTGAGGTCCTTTTAAAACCAGGTGCCCTGATTAGCCTTAATTGGTTCCAGCAAATTCCTGATTGTTCTGGAACCACCCGTTACCTTATCCAGGAAAAGTGGACCTGCTTAATCTGGGACTAATATCTGGCTTCTATCACTCTCCTGTACCCATCTAGCCCGACTCTGTCACACTACCCAATGGAACTCAGTGCTGAGTCTAGAATCAGATACTTAGTTTTGCAGTTCTGAATCTGTGGATTTGTGTCTCCAGAGATAACGTGCTTGTTAACAGTGAAAATATTTTAATATATAGACGTGAGAAATAACAGACATCAACCCTATTGTCCCTCTGCAAATTTGTGTACACAGACTCAATCTCCTACCTCTCTCAAAGAACAAAGTTTGAAAAAGTTCAGTAAATAGAAGATTGTTGGGGGAAGAACAGATTTGGACAAGGAGAAGTCTGGAGATAAATGTGAGAAGGGAGGGACAAGCAGTAGAGACAAAAGTGAAACTGTTCAAGCAACATATTCCAGAAGTCTTTATGTCTTTCTGAGTGCAGCCTTCATTGATTTTAGATCTACCATACTGTTCTCTCACTAGAAGGGAAAATCTATAATGGTAACAGGCCATAAAAGAAACCCAGTTTGGGAATAAGAACCATTCAAGAAATATATGTTTGCTAATGTTTCAAAGAAAGTCACACCAGTGAACTGGTGGAAGTCACTTAAGCACTTAGTTTCAGAGACTGTTGAAGTGATAATCACACTTAGCAGCAGCAGCTTCTTCTGCCAGTGTAGAAAGAATATTTTCTTCCTTTGGACTACTTCAAACCAAATTGAGAAATCGTTTGGGACCTGAAAAAGCAGGAACGCTTGTTTTTTCTTTTCCAGGTTATGAGCAAACAGGTGAAGGTGAAGAGACTGAATTAGCTGCAGAAGTCAATATTTTAAGTTTCTCATGTTGACCTGACTATCATTTTTTTTTATTATTATTTCATTTAACGATTTTAGTTAACAATTTTAACAAAAAGAGATCTTGAATGTTTAAATTCAAATATTCATATGCTTGGTTTGTTAAAATGTTTGCTGTTGAATACATATTGTTGTTTTAGTTAAATAAAACAATTTAAATGTCTTTCTGGTGATGTTCTCCTCCTAATACAGGATGTCAAGAAAATCTTCCAAATATTATTGACTAGCGAAAATACCCGGCGTTGCTCAGGTCCGTTGGAGGTGGGGAGGGGGCAGAGAGCAAACCCAACACCCCCACCTCACTTACCCCTCGACCAACCCCAAATCACATTTTCACCCCCCCACCCAAACCCGACACCCCCACCTCACCCCCGGACCAACCCCGACACCCCCCCGACCAAACCCGACACCCCCACCTCACTTACCCTCCAACCAAACACAACTCGGGTCCGTCGGAGGTGGGGAGGGGGCAGAGAGCTGAGCGAGTGCGGGGTCCGTTGGAGGCGGGAGGGGGCAGAGAGCTGAGCGAATGCAGGGTCCATTTGAGGGAGCATTATGACATCATAACTGTCACAGAGAACAGCAGCTGTCCAGCTGATGTGATTGGCCTTTAAATAATTTCAACCCTGGGGGGCATCAGAGGTGAGATTTGAAAAATTTTCGACTCTTACCCGGATTAGGACCCTAAGACCTATAACTGTACCAAATTTCAAGTCTCTAGCTCAAACGTGTGGAAGGAGTAAGTGCACGTACATACACGCATACATACACACATACACCATTTGACTTTTATATAGATAGATTAACCTGTTGAATTGGAGATTGTTCACCTTCCAATGACTTCACAAATATCTGCTTCAATTACCTTTGGTAAATAAAATAATCATTCATTTTCTTATATAGCTGTAAAACTTATTTTGAAAACTTTTCAGATTAATCACTTAAAAATGTATAGTGTGTACCTTTTAAAAATGAAACCTATATCTATCTCTGAGTTGAGAAAAATAGTATTAAGGTTATAACAACCTACAAGACTGCCCTTTATGTAGAAACCCATGAATTAAATCAATTTGCTTTAAATCAAATCCACCCTGGTGTATACCTTGAAAAAAAATTACTTAAGAGAGCAGGAAGATAGATCTACAATCTTTTCCAATCTTAAACTGTATGCACACTACTATTTTCATCAAGTTGTAGGCAATCTTAACTCACTGGGTACATCATCAAAGGATACTAAAGGCAAGCACGTGAATCGGCATAATTTAAATACTTACACCTCCAAAAAAAAAAAAAGAAGCAAGTCTTTAAAACGTTTCACACTTACAACAGTGCAGCAAATTAAATAAGTATTCTAGCTTTTATTTTGTCTTCAATCATGAAGTTAACTTCAATAGGAAACTTCAGTGGTCAACTGTCAACAAGACACTATTTACTATGTATACTAAAAAGAAAACTGATATTTCCAATAACTAAGCAATTCTCTGAACAGTGATTACAGATAACTGAAATTGAACTGAACGGTAGCCACAAACACTATTAGAAGCTTGCAAGAAAGTAATGCATTTAATTTTGCCAACACAAAAAATCATCAATGAGTTAAATATCCGCTCCTGTTAACACTTTTCAAAATGTCATACTAGGTTACAAATCAGTATGATGCCTTGGTTCATAAAACCAGTAAATCCCCCAGCTCTTCTTGTGAAAATGCCAAGTGCTCCCATGCCTCAGGCTTTAAACAACAAAAACTCTGACCACAAAAAAAGAGGCTTTGTTAATAAAATACTGAATACCTTTGGTCCACAGAAAAACACATTTTGCTCAACTGTCTTAATTACATTTTTCATGTGTGCTGCATCTGAGGAAGTGGAGTTGTAAGAAACACATTTGAGAAAGATTTGATGTCCCTTGTATGATTTCCATGCATCACACATCACCTCCAATACAGATATGAACTTTGGTATATGAAATGAGCCTCAGCATTAACAGCCACTGTTACTACAGTCCACAAGCAGTATAGCATAGTAAAGCAAGACAGAACCACTGTGGCAATAGCCATCTGAGAGTCACTCTACAACAGGGGTCTCAAACATGCGGCCCGGGGGCCACATGCGGCCCGCAAAGCCCTTCCCTGCGGCCCGCCAAGCTTCCTGGCGCCCCCCCCTCCGGTCCCCCCATAGCAGTTTGCAGGACGGAGGGGCCAGAAGTGGAGGCTTCTCTGCTGCCTGGCTGGGCCGCGTGTGTTTCTAGCTCTGGACTTCCTAGATTGCTCTTGCTTTGTTTGCCAAACAGCTGTTGGTGGTGCCTAGCGCTTTCCAGGAGGGAATGGGGAGCTGCGTGCTCAGAGGAGGAGGTGGGGCAGGGGTGGGACCTCTTGGAAGGGGTGGAGTGGGGGCGGAGCTGGGGCAGCAAGGGCAGGGTGTGTGTCAGTGGTGCGACCCTCGGGCCAGTGCACTAGTCCTCATGGAAGGGGTGGAGTGGGGGCACAGCCGGGGCAGCGAGGGTGTGTGTGTGTGTCAGTGGTGCGGCCCTCGGGCCAGTGCAGTAGTCCTCATGTGGCCCTCGTGGTCATTTGAGTTTGAGACCCCTGCTCTACAATTTTATGTCAAATGTTAGTACTTCCACTTAATGCAATCCCAGTCTTCTTACAGACATCCCTCTAAAGTCCACCTAGACATTGATTTTTGTAGACAGAAAAATTCAACTTAATTATCTAACCGTGTGGAAAAACTAATTTACCCTATATCATCTTTGAATAATGCAAAGCATTTGTGTTCTTACAGATTATTCTTTTATGTAGAAGAAGGTACATTTTTATGTTCCAATAGTTTAAAGGAATAAGGTCATAGTTCAGATGTGCTCTTAACATTACTTAGTTCAGATGCCAAACTAGAAGACTTTCAGGGGTTCTCAAACTTCATTGGACTATCTCCCCCCTCTGACAACAAAATTACTACATGACCCATTGTGGGGGAGGGGGTCCAAGCCCAAAACCAATGCCCTGAGTAGGGAGAAAGGGAGCCAGAGGCCAAGCCCCGACACCCTGCATGGGAGGAAAAGGGGCTGTAGCCCCAAATGCAGGTGGAGCTCACGCTTCAGCCCTGGATCCCAGCAAGTCTAATGCTGCCTCTGGTGACTCCATTAAAATGGTATCACAACCCACTCTGCAGCCCCGACTTAGAGTTTGAGAACTACTATGAGTCAATATCAAATATACAACTGATGGGACCACTGACACACCTGGTGCTGAAAAAGCAAATTCTAAAGCCTATTCTGTAAACACATGGATGCATATAAAAATAAATTTGCTCTTGAAATAGATACATCTAACAGCAAATATTCTCTAATAATATTGCATTAATGTCAACAGGACTTCAATATTTTTTAATTATGAGTGATTTTAAAGTGTATGCAAAAGATACATTTTACTATTTCACCACTTCCAAAAAACAAAAGAAATTTAAAAAAATGCTTCTTCTGTTTTAGCATTTTATCTACTAAATATTAGGAGTTTAAAAGTTTCTTTTCTTCTGCACCTTCCCAAAATATAATGCATTGATAATTACAGAGTATGGTCACAAATCTATGAAATCATTATTTCAATATTCGTGCTCTCAATCACAAAAGTTAAGACTTGTGTCATTTGTTCAAGTTTAAAAAATAAAAGTTTCCATCTATTTTTAACATTTAGATTTTTCAGTAATGGGTGAATCACTTTTCTTCCTTTCACAGACAATCTGCTTACATCCAATAAGGTGTGATTTTTCTGTCTAGTCAACTGTGAAGATTGATGTTGCAAACAAACCTGTTATGTCCAACTTTCATTAACGTTAGTAACTAAAATCAAGGTAAAGAAATGAGAGCTCAATTAAAAATTCTAGGATTTAAATCTGAGTAAAGAATAAGCATTGTCATGTTCATTATCCACATACCAGATGTTACCATCATATTTTTTTCTTTAAAGCATTACCTCACTTCCTACTCCTACATCCAAATGACTACAGTGATTTATTGTCTGAATTTTGCACTAGTAGAGCAGAACGGAAAAACTAGCAATAAAATGTATGATTTCAAGAAACAATTTATTCCCCATCTTTCCTTCTGTTCATCTGAAAAAAAACAGTACACTTGATAATTATAGAAAGTGTATATTCATGTCTTCCACAGAAGTCTAAAAATCAGGCATTTTTGAAAGATTGTGTTGCATTAAAAGCTTCTCATGACAGCCAAATAGTTATACCTATACTTCAGCACTTCTAATTCTGTATAAGAAAGGAACCTGTTATAATTATAATATAAAAATATAATAAGTATTTTCCATTAAGAAAATTATTTTACATCACTCTTTTCCTATCTTGCCATGGTTTAAATCAAAAGCTCGGTTTACACCAGCAACTTATGCCAGTATAATCATGTCACTTGGGGTATGGAAAATCCACACCAAAGAGTGATGCAGTTAAACTGACCCAATTCCTGGTGGGAGCTATGTTGATTGGAGGGCTTCTCTCATCAACATATCAACCACCTCTCAGGGAGCTGGAGTATCTACCGCAACAGGAGAAACCATCCCGTCTTCACAAGTAGAGTCTTCATTGAAGCATTACAGCTGTGGTATTTTAGGTGTAAACAAGCCCAAAAGATATGAATGCATCCACGCACCCATAAACAAAATATATACACACATTGTATATACACAAGGCTTTGTACCACTGAGAACCAACATGGTCCAGGACTCACTTCTAGAGTGAGAGATGGTTGCATTTTAAAGGGTACAGTACATCTGCTGCACCATTTAGGATGCATTGAGATTTGCACTTAAAGCATACATCCTCTGAGAAATTTCAAGTAAATTTGAATTAGCTTATGAATTGAGCACATTTTAAAGTAATTGCTTCTTGAATTTTTGCAAGTCTAATTGTTTCAGTACCCTTCCAAAAAAAGAAATCCATTAAACCTCAAAGCTGAAAACTAACCCAATTAGAGACATTTGCAAAACCAGAGGCCTTTTCAGTGCTGGGATTTTAGCCACCAAAATAGCTGGGCCAATGCAAACCCATAAGCTAGAAAACATTTACGCTGGTGCAGTGTGATTTACACATGTGCAGCTTTCCTCAATTTAAAATGGAGATAAATTTGTAACAGTATAAATAGCAGCTACACTTGTAGCTGAAGTCCCAATGCAGATAATGCCTAGATTAGAACATGGGCTATAAGACGCTTACTGACTTATGCAAGCATTCCGTTCCGGAACACCTTGCGAAGTCAAATTTTGCATAAGTCAAATTTTGCACAGTTGGAAACATATCTCCCACCATTACGCCCAACCCCTCCCCTCCAAAACCCAACTCCTATTCTCCTATTTTTAGCTTATGGAACTTTTTCCGTAAGTGTGGATTTGCGTAAGTCGGGTCTTGTGTAATCCGGGGGGGCGGGGGGGGGGGGGGGGGGGCGTCTGTATGTGCATATTTTTAATTAGAAATTGTTGACCACTAGTATTACTAATGTGTTTGTGGTGGAGTGTTTTTTTTTTGGGGGGGGGGCAAATATATTTTACAATTAACATCAAATGATTGTCAGATTTTTTGTTTTAGGGTTGGTTGATTTTTTAAATAGAGAATGGGTTCCACAAGATATTTCTGTAGACTAACTGCATACTGGAAGTAAACACAGTAGGGTTCGTCAAAAGGACTGTCTTACAACTCAGTGATTCAGTTGTCTTCTGGACATTGGAAAGTCTACTGGAGTGGAGTTCCTCTCCTCTGACCTTCATACTTCTTGCACACTTCACCACTCCCTCCTTCATAGCTACTACCTTCCCCACTGACTATCCCCTTTCACAGTCCAATACCCCTCTAATCCATTTTCAACTGGAAAACCACAAAAACTGTATACCTAAAAACTATGTGCTTATAACTTTTGCAAATAAAAACATTTTTAGGATAACTTTACTTAGGGATACAGATTTTCCACACCCCTAAGAGATGCAGTTATCACCAACACAAATTTGTAATGCAGACTAGGACTAAGACTCTGTAACAAACAAGAACAACTGCAGCCCATACAGCCCATAGTGACAGAAACAGCCCCAAACAGAGAGGATGGCTGTCACAACTTAGAGGACCAGAGAGTAGAAAAGGATAAGGAAAAACAAGATGTTCAAATCTGTTTTTACAACACTCTCTAGTATAGGGAGACCAGACGAGAAGGTTGGGAAGGATAAGGGGAGGCTGTCAGGATGAGAGTGGGTGCCAAGAATCCTGGAAGGACACCAACTCCAAGACCCTAGAACAGCTTTCAAGAGCAGTGAGGAAACTCAGCGATGGCCTTGCCCGCAGGTCTATGCTTTGTCTCGAAGAAAAGGTATGGTTTATAAATGCCTTCAGAAAGTCTGTGAGTTACTATAAACTGGTGTGCCTACTGAGATGGCTCTCTGGGGAGGTCATACTTAATTAAGCTAGTCAGAGATTTTGGGAGGTCAGCACTGGTCTTCAGGTCTAAGGCATCTGGACCTTAGGGTTCCACACACCACAAAGGGGTACAATCATTACATTCTGTTGCTGAAACACTAGACTCAGAGAGTGCGTTTGGACACTGCTCAGGCTCAGCAAGCTTAAAAGCACGGGTGACCCCAATTATTCGTCACTATCAGCAGCCTGGAGACCATCCACAAGTAGGAGCTCAGCCAAGGCTGTATCAGCATACACAAGAGCAACACCACTAAAAGAAAAATGTACCAAGAAAGACCTGGAAAAGCAATTGATACTCAGACTATATATAATATATACAAAGCCTACTTAGAAAATCCATCTAATGAAGCACTATCAGAGTAAAATGATTATAAAACAAAATACAATCTACAGTAACAAGCCTAAGTTTACACTAATGTAAAACAAATTCACTATGGATTGAGCAATAAAGCGAGTCAACAATGTGGAAAACAGACGGAAGAAAAGACAAACAACATTATACTGTTCAAAAGAGAAAAACATGAGCTTTAAAAACAATTCAGAAAACTTTAGTTTTCATTCTACAAAAAAACTGCAGAAGATTTTTGGAGGAGAGCAGGCCACCTGGAGAGAATATTTTGGGACTGTAAATGGCTCCAACCCTCTTTAGGTTGGCTATTGAAATACCATCCAGCTACTCAGAGACACGAGAGAACACACTTTGCTTCCCTCTCCTGAAAATTCAATTCAGACAACAGATAACTGCTTTGAATTTGACTAATGTTAAAGAAATTACATCAAGAAAAAAAATTCAACTGCATTTCCCACGGAGTACTAGTAACAACAAACCCCTTTTTAAAAAAAGATTTAAATTACTAGTTGGAGAAAACAGTAAGTGTTCTACATCTGGGTAACTCTAGTTGAGAACACAGCAAGCTCTGTCAGCCAAGCACAAGAATCGGGTAGTTATGTTTTCTCACAAAACAACAGTCTATTACTGAAATAAAAATGTGAATGTTTAGACATTTGGCATATGATGTAGGATTATCAATGTATCTACATACAGGGAATACATTTCAATATGGTATATATATGATGAGTTTACTTAAGTGCAATTTTCAAAAAAAGATGCAAAAAGCATTAGAAAGATAATGTGAAGAAACCATGAAGTGTTAAATACCAGATAAAATGATAAAATATTGTTAAATCATTGAAGTCTCAACATAATCTTACACATATTTTCTTAAATATATACATAGCCATTGTTGAGAAGGCCTTCACAAGCATTTGTATACTAACAACCTGTTTACTGAGGATAAGAAATTCTTGACTTGCTCATTTGGAATACTACTCATTGGCGTATCAATTATTTCTATTAACTGATGCTTTTAACACTTGACATAATTAAACAGTTTTCTGGATCCTGTCCAACATTTCCATTTAAGAAACATCAATATATTTTACATCCTATTAAGATGTATTCTCAGCATGCAGATTTTTTTTAAATTACACACGTTATACTGATCAGACGCAATTACTATTCACATGTGAATTAATTTAACATTGAAGTTAAGGGCAGGTAGCCTTAAAAAGCAAAGTAAAACTGCTGTAAGGCCCCAAACAAGATTCTAGCAAATGAAAAAGATAGGAAAGGAGTCTGCTGGAATGAAAGAACATATCCAAAATTCAACCTAGGGCACCTTCTGAACTTACACTGGCCTGACTGAATTTCTGTTTGGCAGTGCAAATATACACACACACACATCAAATCTGGTCTTGATAAATTCTTATGTACCAAAGTCATAGAGGGACAAGATTTCTGAAGGTGCTTTCCTTTCATGCAATTGCACCTATTAACTTGTTCTCTTTTGATTTACAAGTACTCTTACAGTTAATCGTGCAAGTATTCTCATTTGCAGGTTTAAATTTCAGAAGTGGGATTTGTAAGAACTGGAAGAAATTCTTGGAAAAAACTAAACCATCTTAAGTAGGCTGAAAATAAGCTTGGGATTTCTTGTTATCAATTTTACTGCTTTAACACATATGTGGTGACCTATAAGTCTTTCTGTCCAAGTCTAGGCACATTTGGAATTTTTTTCCATTCGGTAAAGCATAAAGTGAGATTTTCAGGATCTGAAATTCTTTACGTTATACTATACTGCTACAGCATGTAACACCACACTAAATTACAAGGTAATATATATGCCTAAATGAAGTAACTGTATATATTATCAGCAGTTAGTTAAATTAACTAGAACACAAACAATAGAATATTAGGCACAGTGTGTATTAAAAAGCACATTTTGCCCAGAAGTATTCCACTGAGTTTTATAAAAAAATGGAAATAGAATGTTAAGCAAACAACTCATTTTCTTAAGATGTAACTAGATTGACAACACTCTAACATTGCAATTTGTTTGTCCAATAGCTCCCCAATGTAACTAAATTAAAATGAACTGAAATGCAGTGCACGCTCCAGATTCCTTGCTCTAGAATATACAGAAGGGATACTTGTGTTGAAAAGAAAGAAAAAGAGAAATTAAGGAGAAATTAAGGAAATTTAGTCTTTAATTAAGACAAAAGTCCTCCACACAGCACAGATCGGCAACACTTTGTCAGTCATACTGACGTTCCACTCAGACCAGTCATTTTACATGACTGTTAAAGAGTTTTTGTTCCATATATTTATATCTTATGAATAGGGGCCTACCAAATTCATGGTCCATTTTGGTCAATTTCACGGTGATAGGATTTTAAAAACATTGTGAATTTCATGCTTCCCTGTATTTAAATCTGAAATTTCACAGTATTGTAAGCGTGGGAGTTCCGATCATGGGCGGGTGGGGGGAAAGGTTGCAAGGCTATTATAGAGGGCTGTGGTATTGACACCCTTACTTCTGCACAGCTGCTGGGCATCCAGAGATCAACGGCTGCTGGTCAGGCACCCAGCAATAAAAGGCAATGCCTCTGCCAGGAGTAGCGCAGGACTATTGCCACCCACACTTCTGCTGGCTACTGGTAGGGGTACAGAAGTGAAAGTGACAATACCACATCATGCCACCCTTACTCCTGCATTGCTGCTGGTGGCAATGCTGCCTTTAGAGCTGGGCTCCTGGCATGAACTGGGGAGGGGAGCATATCCTGAAACAAATTAGTTTCTAGTATTAAGATAAGACAAGACAATGAGATACTTCAATATGTACCTTTTCCTGCCCATGATACAATTACTGTTTTGTAAAACAGAACCATCTTGTCTATTCTACTCATATTAAAATAGGACAATTTCCTATATGGTAACAAACTACTCCATAAGAGATAGAGAGAAGGCTCTTCACAACCTCACGGAGCAGATACTCCACTTTGCATGCTTCCCCTTCAGCATTACTGGTTCTTCACAAGGCTAGAGCTTCAGGTTCAAGCTATAAACCATATCTTTGCTAGTATGCCTTTTTAGCCTGACACACAAGCCTGGGGTGAGCAATGGGTCCAATCATCTCCACCATAAAACTGACTTACTTAGTAATTGTTCTACATTTACTACTATCAACACCACCTTACCAAAATGGTCAACTAGTTTTTGTCCTGCTAATCTTGGCCCTCACTTTCTTATACATGTCCCCTTTCTTGAAACCCCTCCCTCCAATCTAGCCTCCTGACTCCCTCACTTCTATCACTACAATTCCCTTCCCATTTAAATGATTTTGAGCCATCACATTGTGTCAATTTACTGGTTTATGTAACCACACTGTTACCCTCTAATTCTCCCCGACTATTTGCTATACTTGTATCTTGTCTTGAATTAGATTGTAAAGTCCTTGGGGCAGGGACTGTGGGTATATCTACAATGGAGTTGAAAGTGTAATTTCCAACTCTGGTGGACATAAAACTGTCCTAGCTCTGATAAACCTGGCAAACTAAAAGCAGCACTGTAGTCTCAGCAGCACAAGCAGTGGACAGATTAGCCATAGCAACTATATACCTAGGGATGCACCTGGGATATTACTTAGGGCAGCAAACTCATTGCACTGCACGAGCCATTGCAGTTACATTACTATGTTTGGCATGCTAGCTGGATCAGGGCTATAGTGGCTATGTCTATCTTAGCTGGAAATTATAGTTCCTGCTACAGTATAGATATGCTCAGTGTCTTCCTGTATATTGGTTCAGTAGCTAGCATTCTGGGGCTGAGTTTGACTGAAGCTCATTGATATTACTGCTAGATAACTTTTTTAGAAAAAATAATATGGGTAATTACCTCCAATTTGTTAAAGCAATTCATAAAACTGCCATGTGAATTATAATTTATACTTCAACTAATATGTTGTAAGCAATAGCCCCATGTGTACTACTTAGATATAAATTATTGATTTCATGGGTTTCTCATAGAAAATGCTAAACATTTCACAGTGAGGACTGTTAGGCAGGGATAAGAAAGATGCTACAAATATGCTCACATCTAAGAGTTTTCTGAAACCGTAAACCATAAAAATCAACATATTGTATCTGAACAGAAAATTTAGAATGAATCAATACACTACATGATATCCAAGTTCTTCTTTCCAGTCTTTTCTGTTAGATATTTGACTCTCTGACAAGAACCCGCCATATGAAGACTGATCTGTTATATATTGTGAAGGAGGGAGGGTAATTTGTAGGAGAAAATATGTGGACAAGGTTTACTAGTTAAGCCATATGAATGACATGTGATTCAACTACTTACAAATTAAAAATAACTAAACTTCTGTAGCTCAAGTTCAACTTATACTCTAAATGAATAATGTTTAAATACATCACCCTACATATTAACATTTCTACAAGATGTTCAACTTAACTATCGGAGAAAAATAATTTATACCGGGACAGCAAATAATTTGGACCGGGACAGCAAGCCACAGCCAGTGGGAGCCGCAATTGGCGAAACGGCAGGTAAACAAAGTGGTGGGGCCCGCGAAGGGTGCTTACCCAGCGGTCCCGCATCCCACGGTTGCCAATCCCTGGCCTACAATTACAATATGCGAGACAGCTCTTTGTAAGCAAGCACCCTTATTCTTAAAATGAAAGCATTACAGAGAAAATCTATTAAAAACAACAAAAGAACCTATGTGTATGCTAAAAAGCTTATCAGAGATCAACCCTCATTCCAACTAAGGTTCTGGTAGGCTTCAGTCCTTCAAACAAACAAACAAACATGTATTTTCCCCGTGGCTACAGGTTCATAACTGTCTGATCCAGAACAATAATTATGGCTGGACAGATAAGCTGTTTATATGGTTCAGGCCTTTAATCACCAGTCTCTTGGAAAAGATAATCAGCAGACAAAGACTCATGGCCTGGGTGTAGTTTTAAAAGGCAGAATTTTTGCATCCTAAAGGGTGTATGTGTAAGGAAATTTACATTAAATTTCCCCCTAGGAAATCCAGTTAAGTGTCCCAAAAGTCCATTCTCAATTTACTCACATTTTCAATATAGTCCTTTGAACTTCCAAGTCTCACCCCTAGAGAAGTTACATGCAATCCCAGCCAGCAACAGTACATAAACTTGGCATTTAATATAATGGACTCCAAACAGACTTAAATTCAATAAGGTCTTGCAAGGATATGCAGGAAATTGCCATATCTGTCAACACCCACTTTAGACTAGCAGAGATCTGCAAATTCATATAAAAATTCTCAAAATAAAATGCATCCCATTTTGAGGAATAAAACAAAACAGTACTATTGTGTGATGTAGTGCACTGGCACTTAGCCAAAACAGTAGTCCAACACAAAATGCCTTGGCACACCTACATGATTTGAAAGCTACCCTGTATGAAAATTTGTGGACTGCATTATTCAACTTTTAACTCGGATTTTCTTCAAAATAACACCCGCATATGCCTTGTCGTCATCTTATTAAACAACTAAAAAACACAATTGCCTGTTTGAGTGCATTCTAGCTAAAAGAAAAGTGTTCATTTATCTGACATCCTCAGAACCATAACACTATTTCAAATTACCTAGTTTTGAGAAAGCTAAAAATACGATGAGAAACTGCAGTGCTTTATTACAGGATGTGAATTTACTGAAGGTAGCTATAATTAACTTTAAAAAAAATTATTCTGATTACCAAAAACATTATGGCTGTCATGGGAAACATTTGAAAAGCAGTCTCAAGAAGAAAAAGTTAGGAGCTTGATGAGTCCCGGGGAAAGAGTAAAACTGACTGTCCAATATTGTGGCTATTTGCTCTGAAGATGATCTGCATGGGGTGCTTCCACGTGATTCTAATAAAACCTGCGAATGGCGAGATCCATTGGACAATCCTATTTACTCTCATAAGCTTTTTGGGGCAGAGACTGTACTTTCATTTATAGCAGGGGTGGGCAAACTATAGCCCGCAAGCCATTTTAAACTGGCCTGCGAGCTCTCGCTGGGAAGTGAGGTCTGGAGCTTGTCCCGCTCCAGTGCTCCAGCCAGGGGCCACTCTGGTGCTGCAGCTGAGGTGTTGGGTCAGGGGCTGCTCCACGCGGCTTGGCCCTGCTCCGGCACTTCAGTCGAAGCACAGGGCCAGGGGCCACACCAAGCAGCTCCTTGAAGCTGCAGCATGGGCCCACTCCAGCTCCTATGGCCCCCTCTGATGCTCCACTGTGGTGTTGCCTGTGGATGGGGCAGGGTGCAGAGCGACCTGTCCACACCGGAGCCGGAGGGAGGGACATGCCACTGTTTCTGGGAGATATTTGAGGTAGACAACCCCTTGGAGCCTGCACCCTTGAGCCTCTCCCCATGCCCTAAACCCCTGCCCCAGCCCCGATTCCCCTTCCACTCTCCATACCCCTTGATCCCAGCCTGGAGAACCCTCCTGCACCCCAAACCTCTCATCCCCAGCCCAACCCCAGACCCCAAATCCCCTCCCATACCCCAATCCAAATTTTGTGAGCATTCATGGCCCACCACACAATTTCTATTCTGAGATGTGGCACTCAGGCCAAAAAGTTTGCCCACCACTGATTTATAGAAACAAAAAATGTTACAATATATTACTTTTTGTGAATTGATGGTTCACATGCCAGAATATAAAAAATGGCTTGCTATAGTTCTCTGATCAGTTTTCTCTTCCAAGTTATACAGAAGCAGTTCATTTGAAAGTCAACATTGTCCAGTAGATTGTACATTTGCCTATCCTCCACTCCACTCAATGCCCTGATCCTCTAACCTTGAGCAAGACTATTTGCCCTCCTACTTTTTGTCTGACTTTTCTATTTAGACTGTATGCCCTTCAGGGCAGGGCCTGTCTTACACATTTTTGTGCAAGGCATTTTATAATACTAAACTGATCTAAGTTGGGGTTTCTAGGCATTCCTTTCATCCATGTCAGAAATAGTGCCAAAAGAAATTTGCTGTTTCTTTTCTACTCCCTTCTGTGGAGTTAAGTCATCTGGCACATAAAACTGTATGCAGAAAAAGAATTTTCACTAGGCTATGTTTTCCTTTGTAAAAAGATACCCCAAACCTATACTTTGAGCCTAACCTATGTAACCATGCATCTTTAAAAACCATTCTGCCACCTCAATGATTGTTTTTTCCTATTTCTGTGGTTAAACTTGACAAATGCAGGACAAAAAATGCTACAGTTATAAAACAGGATACCATTATGTCCACACAAGGTAATTTACAGAACCCAGTTCCCCATACACAAGAGAGACAAGACTTAGGTTATACTTGTACAGAGAATAATGGCCAGTTTGTTATGCAGAGATCGCAGGCTAACTGTGCTTAATTGCAGTGAGAAGACCGCAAAACATCTATTGTTTAATGGCCTATTCTTTCAGGCTCCCTCCCCCATTGTTGCAATCCATTTCATAATATAAAAATCTTGTGTAACCCACATGCAAATAGTTTTGTAAATGGCTATTCCTTTTCTAGCGTTAACACTAACATCAACGGTGGATTTAGTCGGGCCCTGTGCACAGTTTCATTTTCTTGGGACCCAACCAAGAAAAAGAACACTTATTTGCCCCCACTCCCATTTTTCCATTCTTCTGGTCTTTTCTCCTCCTCCTGTAAGTAATGGGAAGTAAATGAAAATAAAGTGAGGTATCTTGACTGGGGAAGGGGGTGGAGTGCAGGAGGGAGTGCAAGGGGCAGGCTCTAGGAGGATGTTTGGGTGCTGGCTCCAGGCTGGTGCAGGGGTGCGGGAGCTGGGCAGTGCTTACCTCGGGCAATGCAGCTCCCAAAGTGACTGGAACACATACCCCTTCGGCAGTGGCTCCTAGTCAGGAAGGGGAAGGGTGGATGTCCTGTGCGCCGTTGCCCACAGGCGCTGCCCCCGCAGCTTCCACTGGCCACAGTTCCATAGGAGCTGCAGACAGCACTTGGGGCGGGAGCAGCATGCGTAGAAACCCTTCTTCCCCTCCCCCTCCAGGAGCAAAGCAGCACAGAAGAAGGGAGGCAGAGCAGGCAGGGAACCACCTTAGCCCTGCTGCTGGCATGTCTCTGCGCACCCGTTGAGGGGAGGGGGGGCAGTGGGTCTGAATTCAATAATACTGAATTCAAACTACAACAGGTGCAGAGAAGGGCTACTAGGATGATCCGAGGAATGGAAACCCTGTCTTATGAGGGGAGACTCAGGGAGCTGGGCTTGTATAGCCTATCCAAAAGAAGGCTGAGGGGAGATATGATTACTCTCTACAAATATATCAGAGGCATAAATACCAGGAAGGGAGAAGAATTATTTAAATTCAGTACTAACGTGGCCACAAGAGCAAATGGATATAAACTGGTCAACAGGAAATTTAGACTCGAAATTTGATGAAGGTTTCTAACCATTAGAGGAGTGAAATTCTGGAACAGCCTTCCAACGGAAGCAGTGCGGGCAAAACACCTATCTGGTTTCAAGATGAAGCTTGATGAGATTATGGAGGAGATGGTGTGATGGGGAAACATAATTTTGGCAATTGATCTTTGACTATGGTAATAGAGGGGCCTGGTGGTATATGATGGAAAGTTGGAGGGGATGGGATCTAAGATGATACAGAGAATTCTTTCCGGGGTGTCTGGCTGGTGAGTCTTGCCCACATGCTCAGGGTTCAGCTGATCGCCATATTTGGGGTTGGGAAGGAATTTTCCTCCAGGGCAAATTGGCGAGGCTCTGGAGGTTTTTCACCTTCCTCTGCAGCAGGCGGCATGGGTCACTGGCTGGAGGATTCTCTGTACTTTGAAGACCTTAAACCAAGATTTGAGGACTTCAATAGTTCAGATATAGATAAGGTATACTGTAGGAATGGGTGGGTAAAATTCTGTGGCCTGAGTTACAGGAGGTCAGACTAGATGATCATAATGGTACCTTCTGACCTTAAAGTCTATGAGTCTCTGAGCCACCTCCCATCCGCCACCAGGAGAGAGCAAATACGTAAGGACAGCCGGTCTCTTCCGGGAACGGCATCGGGCCACTAGCCATAGAATGCAGTCAGCCGGCCTGCCTCACCGCCAGCCAGGACTCGGGGGCAGGGTGTTAGATATTTGTCCTGCATTTTGAGGGGCCCGTGCCACCTCACATTTGTTTCATGGTAAATCCGCTTCTGACTAACTTTAAAAGAAATCTGAGGAAGGTGCTACAATTTACCCATTTATTTGAAATAAATCAAAATAATATTATACCAAACAAAATCCCACCAAATAGTTCTCTCACACTGTTTTAAGTACCTGCAAGCAGCTAATGGGTTAATTTGACATTCAATCCACTCACATATGGGAGATCTTGCACAGAGCACAATTCTAATTTTAAAACTCAAATTTTAAAAAGCTTGTATTGCCCTCTTGGTTTGAAACTAACAATTTTATAAAAATTTGAGGAGGATGGATTTGTAGCCTTTTGATTATATTTCTGTAAATTCAGCATAATTGTTTGTTTTGCGGAAGAGAGGCTAACAACATAGTCAACTCTAATTGCTTTTGCACTGCTGGGGAACACTACATACAACTTGCCTTTTTGATGGGCAGCAACAGCATGAGAGCTTGCATCATGCTGGGTGGCCTCTTCTGGGTAGCAATGCCTGGAAGCAGTAGTTTTAATTTAATTTGCGGATTTTTTAAAATCACATATGCAATGAAAATTGAATTACACATATTTACATTTCTACACTACTAAAGTCCTAAATCTTACTGATGGCAATTCTTCAGTTCAGACATTTATTTAGTCTCTGTTTTGGACCGAGAAACATTGTGTTCCCTTATTTCCTCTGAGTATTTCCTTTTAATTATTTGCCCAGCATCTCATGATTTACTCATATAGATGCACCTCAATTATCCAAGTCTTCCATGCAAAGTCTTGTGTGCACATGATGTTGCACCTCTTCCCCTAACCTCACTGAAGCTCACTTGCCAGCCTCAAGGAACCCAGTAGCCCCTCTCTTGACCACCTGTACCCCACCAATAATAATCCATGTGGAAGACATTACAATGCCCTATTTATTGAATCTTCAGATAATCTGTTAACTGGATTTTGTATAATTGAGATTCTACTATATTACAGAATTGGGGATTGATTATTTTTTTTTGGAGGGAGGCTCACTAAAATCCTTTGATTATTTAAATCTTAATTAGTCAAGTCTCAGTTCTTGAACATCAAACTCAAACTGATCTAAAAATGCTTCCGAATGCAGTGGAGTTCAGCCAATTTTCAGATTCTTTCAGAATAACTGACAGAAGTGTGGCTTAAACACCAGTTTGTGTTTATCCTAAAGTGTTTTTTTCCCACCCTATTAATGTACTAACCTCATTTTTAAAACATTACCTGTGGACCAAAATTTCTATTTGGGTAACTTTAGTCCATGGATCTCAAATTCAAATCACCACTGGGGCCACACAATGTACAGTACATTGGCCTGAAGGCCGCATCCCTAACACCTTTTCATACAAAGATGCAAAAGCGCTCCCTTCTTCCCCTGGACCTGGCCTCACTCCACCACTTCCATGAGGCCCCATCCCTGCCCGGCCCCTTCCAACCCCTTCCCCACCCATCCCCCTCCCTGACCCTATTCCAACTCCTTCCCCAAATCCCCACCCCAGCCCCGCCACTTCTTCACCTCCTCTCCTGAGTGCACCACATCCCTGCTCCTACTCATTCCCTCCCTGAAAGTCCTAAGCGCTGCCAAACAGCTGTTTGGTGGCAGGACGCACTGGATGGTAGACAACAGGCACACCCGCGGGGGGTTGGGGGGGGGGGGGAGGATGCAGAATCATGGGGTGAGGGGAACTTGGCTGCCGGTGGAGTCGGCACCTATGGCATGCTGCAGGAAATACATTAATGCGGCCCATGGAGTTGTTTGAGACCCCTGCTTTAGTCCTTGACAGATAGTCAAATGAATATCACAACTGGACTTTCAAGCATCACTGTCAAAAAATCTTTACAAATGTGGATATCTTTTGCACCAACAATTTTAAGCATGAAAATTGGACACTAACCTGTCAGCACTGGAAAAATCATTTAAAAAAAAATAAGTTAGAAGCTTTAAAAAGAAGGCTTCCCTTCCTACAAACTAGGATCTCTTAATAAGTGTAGAATGTAAATATTTGGCTACACTGCAGAGGTTTACATTTTAGTTTGTCATTAGCAAACTAGCCCAAACTGATTAAAACCCAACTAGACAACAGGACTTGTGTACAACCAGTTCAACTGACCAAGTGTCTCACATCAAGGATATGTAGAGAAATCTGATGGACAAATCCATGCTCTCTGGCAGAAGTTCCCAAGGAAGAGGAGGGTTAACGATGGTTATAGCTAAATATGACCTTTAGTGACAGCATCCTACATCAGCAGTCAAGATAACAAAACAGACTCTCTATGCTTCACAGGCTGAAATTTCCAAAGGAAAACAGAAGTATTAAGCCACAGCTTCCTAAAATCTGGGAAAGGCAAAAAGTAGAATATGTGACACCCACAATGAAAGTTAATATGCAGGTCTAATTTGCCTATGGAAAAACTGAAACCAATGTCTTGGATCAGGGGTGGGCAAACTATGGCCCAAGGGCCACATCTGGCCCTCTATCCGGTTTAAAACAGCTCTTGAGTTCCTACTGGGGAGCAGGGTCTGGGGCTTTCCCTGCTCCTGCATTCCAACCGGAGTGCAGGGTCTGAGGCCGCTCCGCACGTGCATGTCAAGGCTCCCGGAAGCAGCAGCATGTCCCCCCTCTGGCTCCTACGCTTAGGGACAGCCAGGGGGCTGGGTGCACTGCCCTTATCCCAGGCGCCACCCCCGCAGGTCCCATTGGCCGGAGATGCAGCTAATGGGAGCTGTAGGGGCACTGCCTGTAGACAGGGCGGTGTGCAGAGCCTCCTGGCCACCCGTCACAGCCAGAGGGAGGACAGGTCACTGCTTCCAGAAGCTGCTTCAGATAAGCGCCATCTGGAGCCTGCACCCCTAATTCCCTCCCATGCCCCAACCCCCTGCCCTAGCCCTGATCCCTCTCCCACACCCCAATGCCCTGTCCCAGCCCAGAGCCCCTCCCTCACCCTGAACTCATTTCTGACCCCACCCTAGAGTCCACACCCTCAGCCAGAGCTCTCACCTCCCCTGCCACAACCCTGAGCCCCCTCCCCACCCGCAGATAGTGGTATTGATAAAGAGTTGGGACTCTTGACACTCCAGTTAATGTGACTGCTCATTTGAAAGAGAAGATTATTATTTGATACAGGATTATACACTTTACCAATACACCTATGCGAAGAGAACAACAACCAGGACACAGGAGAAGAAAAATATAGTGGCATGGAAGTCAGCTATAGGTAAAAACTTAGGTCACACTGTTTAAGCCTAGTCTTTGTCCTGGAGAAGTAAGTGTTTTCTGTACAGTAAATACAGAGCATGTCCTCACCAAGGGAAGAGCAAAAGCCAACTTTATTGTACATGCAAATCACAAGCAACTTCTCATTACTCCAATATTCCAAGATGAGTCATGGACAGCTCGTTTGTGCTGACCTTTACAACCATGTCAAGCTGTGGAGACAGCTAAGAGCTTCATGTTTTCTAGTTACAGCAATACTAGAAGTCCAGAATTCAGTTTCATGATGTCTAAGGCAAGGTAAAGGTCAAACTATTGTTTAGGTTTTCACTAGATGGCACTAGCTTGGATTTCAGCTGAGCATCCTTCATTTAACAAGTATAAAAAAAACATCAGGTATATTTTATTTGTGTCCGCTTTAAATAAGTATGTTTGTACTCTTAATAATACACGTTAAAAATGTGGGAAATTCTTCTTCAGCATTCTCCGGGAAAACAAATTCCAGCTAATCCTGTATACATCCTGTATACATGTATACACTGTATACATGATATAGGAGTAGAACTATCAATATGATCATCTTCCATATTCCTGTTTCCCTGACCCTAATTACCTTGACAGTGAGCATTCCCATTTTCATATGGAAAAAATAATAAAACCTGTATGTGAGATTATGGTTTGCAGTGAAACCTGTAGGTGGGATGGAAGGTCACGTGTTTCTAAGACACAATAAAGGTGCTGTCCAGTTTGCAGTATAAACTGCTGGGTAACTAAATAGCATAATGATAATACTAGTAGTTTATTGGTTCATCAATTATAACCATCCCAGGAAAATGGGGAGATGTGGCAGGTAATAGAAAGTATAACAGCTGAGGAAGTTCTGTTACTGTAATCAATTCACCAACAGAAATAATGAACTTCATGGGTTATCAATAAAAATTAATTACAGTAAGTCGGTTCTTTCTAAAGTGCCTAAGTATTCCAACTTCCCTACTACAGGAAAGAACAGCCAGCAGCATGGATTATTTTAGCTGTGAATAGTGGACTTTTCTGAAGTACAGTGAAACCTCGATTTAACGGACTTCCATTTAACGGACTTCGGATGCAACGGACAAAAATTTTCAGAAAGTCTGATGCATCCGAAATCCGTTTGTGGAGGGCTGGCTGTGGGCTCCCTGTGGCCGCCGGGGTTGTAGCTGCGGGCAGGCTGCCACCCGGCTCCCATCAGCAGGCGGTTGTGCTGGCTGCCGGCTCCCGGCTGCCTCCCGGGTTCAGGCAGCGGGCGGGCTGGCTGCCGGCTCCCCACTGCCTCCCGGGTCCAGGCAGCGGACGGGCTGCAGGCCGGCTCCCCGCTGCCTCCCGGGTCCAGGCAGCGGGCGGGCTGCCGGCTCCCTGCTGCCTCCCGGGTCCAGGCAGCGGGCGGGCTGCCGGCTCCCCGCAGCGGGTGGGCTAGCTGCCGACTCCCCGCTGCCTCCCGGATCTCCCCCACTCCCAGCTCTCCGGTCTCCCCCCCCCCCCCGCCTCTGTACTCTCCCAGCCCCCCCCCCTTGTTCTGAGCCCCCCCCTTCCCGCCCCCCCCAACCCCCCCTTGTTTCGAGCCCCCCCTCCCCCTTCCAGGCAGCGGGCGGGCTGGCTGTCAGCTCCCCGCTGCCTCCCGGGTTCAGGCAGCAGGTGGGCTGCCTGCCGGCTCCCCGCTGCCAGCCCGCCCGGGTCCCAGCAGCGGGGACCCGGGCTGGCTGCCTGACGGCTCTCGCCTGGGTCCCAGCAGCCAGGACCCGGGCGGGCGGGCTGGCTGACGGTTCCCGCCCGGGTCCCAGCAGCCGGGACCCGACCGGGCTGACTCACGGCTCCCGGCTGCCGTGATAAGTAAAACCTCGATATAACGGACTAATTCGGGCGAGGGGGTGTCCGTTAAAGCCGAAAGTCCTGTTATTTAATAATTTTAAAAAATTATTAAATAACGGACTTTCGGCTTTAACGGACACCCCCTCGCCCGAATTAGTCCGTTATATCGAGGTTTTACTGTAATGTCCATCTATTTTGTCACAAATTTTGAATTCCAATGGAACTTTCAACACCACTTACAAAGCAGCAGTTAAAATGTAGTTTTGCTTATTTGAAAAAAATGCAAGCATCTAGATATCAGTTAAAATCCAGAGAGCAGTTTCTCCAGTTTCAATATCTTCATACTTGATAGTTTTGAAAGTTTCATGTAAATCAATGCAGAGCAGTTACAGTAAGAAGATGAGAGCAAGTGCAAGACACAAACTAAGAGAGAAACTCAAAGTTTGTAATAGTAAGAAGCCTATGAGAAAACTGGATAACTGTATATGGATTACAAGCTACACAGAAAAGGTAGGCTTTTAAACTGCATTTCTAAAGTGTCAGAGGTGGGCAGATTACTACAGATAGCTGGGTTCCACATTATGGCCCAGGAACAACTATAAAGGACTTGACAGATCTCTGGTTGTCTGTGAGATGAAAATTACTGGGAACTAATACCACTCGGGATAGAAAAAGAAACTGTTGGTATCGCAAAGTGGTTCACAAAATGAAAAAATTTTAGAGTTACCGTGAGAAGGAACTGAGAAAATTGTATTTGGCTGCATCTGTATCACACAAATCAAGGACGGAAGAACAAAACCATGAGGAGTGTGCCCAACTCATCAATTTAGCACTTGATAAATCAAGGTTAGAACATGTAGTCAGTGTCCAACACCCAGTTGATTCTCTGAGCACAACTGGAGGAAGAGTTTTCCCCAAGGTAGTCAGTGATCTCCTCCATTCCAAAAACAATGGATGTAGAAGCCAGAATAGAAACAATCAAGGATGCTATGAGTGAAGAGAATTAAAAGCAGCATCTACCTTGCCGCAATATTGTGTGTGGACCATCAGATTTCAGCATTTTTCCCAGAAGTGAGGACTGACCAAGTAATCTAATGTATATTTATTACTTTTTGTTGAGAACAAATTAGTGCATTACTTTCTTTTTTAAATGTGCAGAATATGTTTCAATTCCTTGAGTGTCTGATTTCTTCCAGTACAGCGTCAAAAATAGAAGAAACAGGACTGAAACGAAAGTGTGAAACTCAAAAGTGGCAAACTTGACAGATTGGTGGTTGTCTGACTACAGATATTGCTACTATCTCCTTCAAATCATGCCAATCACGTAAGTGAAATCAAGCTTGGAGAGAGAGAGATGCGTAGAGTAATATTTCTGCACCACTTAAGTAACAATTCTTTCCCCCATGTCCAGAACACAAAGCCAAGATTCCATCACAACTCTCAGATTCAGCTTTTAAACCTTCATTTACTAATGAAAAGTTCTGACATTTCTGGTGGAGAATAAGATTCTAAAAGTAACAGAACTTGATTCTTAGATGGAATAATTCTAAAATGGCAGATAAGATTTTGTTGTTTCTCATGGCACTCTAAAGATGTGTAGTCTCATAACATTTTATGGAACTGGATTATTATTATTCCAAAAGGTTCTAGATCAAGAAGTTAATATGCGGCTCCTTGTACAGACACCGACTCCAGGGCTGGAGCTAACTTTCCAATGTGCTCAGTGCTCAACCCCTGGCTCTGCCACAGGCCCTACCCTCCCCCTTCCCGCCCCGAGCCTGCCATGCCCTCGATCCTCCCCCAGTCCCCAGAGCCTCCTCCATGACACAAAAGAGCTGATAGGGAGGTGTGCGGCGGTGGGGCTGCCGGTGGGTGGGAGGTGATGGGAGCGGGGTGATGGAGCTGATGGGAGGCTGCTGACTTTACTGTGGCTTTCTGGCAATGTACATTCTTAAATTCTAGCTCCTCCTCAGGTTCAGATTGGCCACCCTTGTTCTAGATCACATTAAAGAACCAGTTTTAATTTCATTATTAGGAGTTTTTTGTTTGTTTGATTTTTAAATTGTGAAACTTTTCTCTCATTGGAAGAGCTTCTAGGGGGGAAAAAACAAATGAATTCAATTCAGCAACTTCTATACAAGATATCAGTTCAGAGTATCTTAAAACTATAGATTCTATGTTGAATTTATAAGGTGGGGTTGTCGGAGGGAAAAAATGGCTGAAATTTTTGGATACAGAACTTTGATATGAAGCCATGAAAAGCTATTTCTAGAGTCACTTTCCTGACTAATTATACTTTAAGATTTTTTTAATTTTAAATTAAATCTAGTTTTGAACAACATAATAGAAACTTTCATTTTTTTCTGTAGGACAACATGCAGGCAACCTGTTTGCCAAGTCACAACACAATGATTTGAAACACACATTACACCCTGAAAATGTGTATTTAGTAACCAATGTTGCTAGATCCTTCACTGAAGCTAGCCTAACAAGCACCACTATAACACAAGGCCTTTGATTCAAGCAGCCACATTCCTCCCCGCCCCCCCGAATTCCACACACCAGTGCATTTTCAATTCCTCTAAAAGGCCGACTTTTGGCACCAAATGGATTTATTACTTAAAATTAAATATTAAAAAAATGAACTGGATGCCAGTGTTTTCAGACCGGAGGAGGGCACTGGCAAGACAGTTTTTATGAGACAAAGGAAAAAGTTCAAATAAGAACCAATTAGTTTGGAAACATTTACATTCTAGGCAATATTTTATGTTCAAATTAGGAGTACACAGTAGCAATAGGTGCACAGTTTTAGAAGAATGTTTAATGATTTCTATTCATTTATCCTATTTATAAGCAGATCAAAACAGCATTTGTTTGAGAATGCTCAACCATCTTCCATATAAGCAGACAACTTAAGACCAACATGAAATAAAAGTCTGGTTGAGGATCTCTGCCTTCTCATCTGTACATATAGCAAACCACATTAAAAAAAAAAAAAAAAAAAAAAAGATAAATGAAGTCATTTGGTACAAATGCTCATCAATCTCACAGGCTAGATCAGGGGTCGGGAACCTATGGCTCGCGAGCCAGATGTGGCTCTTTTGAGCCTGTCATCTGGCTCGCGGCGCTGCTGTGACGGCTGGGGGGCGGGGGAGGCGGTGTGGCGCGGCTCTGAAAGCAAAGCTGGGGGGCGGGGGAGGCGGTGTGGCCCGGCTCTGAAAGCGAGGCTGGGGGTGGGGGGGAGGCGGTGCGGCGCGGCTCTGAAAGCGAGGCTGGGGGGCGTGTCACTCCTCTCCTTCCCTCGCTGGAGTTCGGTCACAGCAGCGTGACCCAGCGAACAAGTAAGGGGGGGGGGGGGAGCCGTTTGCAAGGGAGCATGGAGAGGAGGCAGGGCTGGGAGCAGAGATAAGCCGTTTGCCAGGGAGCATGGAGAGGAGGCAGGGCTGGGAGCAGAGATAAACCGTTTGCAAGGGAGCATGGAGAGGAGGCTGGGCTGGGAGCAGAGATAAGCCGTTTGCCAGGGAGCATGGAGAGGAGGCTGGGCTGGGAGCAGAGATAAGCCGTTTGCAAGGGAGCATGGAGAGGAGGCTGGGCTGGGAGCAGAGATAAACCGTTTGCAAGGGAGCATGGAGGGGAGGCTGGGCTGGGAGCAGAGATAAGCCATTTGCCAGGGAGCATGGAGAGGAGGCTGGGCTGGGAGCAGAGATAAACCGTTTGCCAGGGAGCATGGAGGGGAGGCAGGGCTGGGAGCAGAGATAAGCCGTTTGCAAGGGAGCATGGAGGGGAGGCAGGGCTGGGAGCAGAGATAAGCCGTTTGCAAGGGAGCATGGAGAGGAGGCAGGGCTGGGAGCAGAGATAAGCCGTTTGCAAGGGAGCATGGAGAGGAGGCTGGGCTGGGAGCAGAGATAAACCGTTTGCAAGGGAGCATGGAGAGGAGGCTGGGCTGGGAGCAGAGATAAACCATTTGCCAGGGAGCATGGAGGGGAGGCAGGGCTGGGAGCAGAGATAAGCCGTTTGCCAGGGAGCATGGAGAGGAGGCTGGGCTGGGAGCAGAGATAAGCCGTTTGCAAGGGAGCATGGAGGGGAGGCAGGGCTGGGAGCAGAGATAAACCGTTTGCAAGGGAGCATGGAGGGGAGGCAGGGCTGGGAGCAGAGATAAACCGTTTGCAAGGGAGCATGGAGGGGAGGCAGGGCTGGGAGCAGAGATAAGCCGTTTGCAAGGGAGCATGGAGGGGAGGCTGGACTGGGAGCAGAGATAAGCCGTTTGCAAGGGGGCGTTGGGGGGAGGCTGGGCTGGGAGCGGGGATAAGCGGTGTGGGGGAGAGACCGGGCTGAGTGGGTCAGTTGGGGGGGTGGGAGGGAAGGAGGTTTGGGGGGGGGGGGAGAGACTGGGGGGGGAGAGAGTGGGCTGGGCGGGTCAGGCAGGCGGCAGGACCCTGGCTGGCAAGGGGCCAGTGGGGGAAACCCCAAAGCAGTGCAGGGCTAAGGACTCCACCTGCCACTGCTTTGGGATTTCCCCTGATGGCCCCTTGCCAGCTGGGGTTTCAGCTCCCGTTGCCAGCCTGGGCTTCGGGGGAGGAGAGCGGAGCCGGGGCAGGAGGCGATGCAAGGCAAGCCGGGGGAGGGGGGCAGTGAGAGCACGGCCGGAGCCGGGGGAGGAGAGCACGGCCGGAGCGGGGGGGGGGGGGGGGGGAGCGCAGCCAGAGCGGGGAGCGCGGGGGGGGGGCTATTATATGGCTCTTACTAAAATAAATTTCCAAATATTTTGTTTTCATGGCTCTCTGAGTCAAAAAGGTTCCCGACCCCTGGGCTAGATGGAGGAAAAAGCTTAGACAAGTACTGCAGACTCAATGAACTCTACCATCACTAAATTAAGTCCAAACAGAATGTTAGATATGAGGCAATATTCCAAGTCTACAGTTCAAAGTTTGCTGACTGGTTACACCGCTAACTAACATACTTATGCTAGCAAAGCCTTAGGGCAGACACAGTTAGACCAACAAAAAATACCTTTTGCTGGTATAAGCTCATTTCATTAGAGGAACCAATATAAGCAATACTGGCAAAAGAATTACTGATGATACCATATGCATCTCCAGTAGGAGAGTTTGCCAGTATAGCAATACTGGTAAACCCTTTCTAACGTAGGCAAAGTGTAAGCCTCTACCCAGGGTTACAAACATCTTTAAAAAAGAGCTCTTTGGTTTATACACAACCAGTGCATTGCCCAGGTTTTAAATCAGACAACCTTGTTGAGAGGCACATGCAAAGTAAACCTTTATATATGCTGTCAGTGAGGCATACTACATTTCAGAAATGTTTTTTAACTTACGGTTACAGACTTCAACGTCATTCCATGGTAGGTTCCCATAGTGTCAATTTTGAAGCCTTCCGTCTCTGTAAAGTAAAAGAGCCTCTTGTAAGTCATTCCACATGCAAGCAAACAGAATAAAGCTCATGTTTAAACCGGCAGGATAGTGGAAATTACTTTCCAATCACTTTTGGGAGGAAAAGTCCCTTCCTGCCAGTGCAGTATTTTAAGCCCGGTACACTCACTTAACTACACTACTCACAGTCACTATCCTGGTTGACTCTAAATATGGCCTATGAGGGGTTGGTGAAATCCTGGTCTCATTGAGGTCAGAGTTTAGCCATAAATTTCAATGGGGTCCAGGAGTGCTCTCTTTATGGTTAAAAACATGGATAGTAATCATGGATAGCTCACAGTGTTTTGCTTTGGGCAGATGACTACTTTTGCACATTTGTTTTCCTATATGCAGTTCAGAATACTTTACTGCTACATGGACAACACTCCTCTACCCATGCTTGTGTATCCAGTTTGACTGGTCTTCCTTTCTCTCATCTCTTTGCAATATTACAACAGTGCACTGCTCTATATGCTGCTGCTCTAAATACACATCCTCATACACTCATCTGGTTTAGATTAAGAGGGGACAGTGGCTCAGACTATGAACTGAGAATAAGAGTTGTGATTGCACTATTTGGCCCTTAAATTTAGTTCTGATATCCTGACATGCATGTTAGTTTTACACCTGAACTTTCTTGAATACTCAAAGGGTGCCTGAAGGAGAATTTTAAAAACTGAGATTTTAGTACAATAGCAAAATAAAAAATCTAAATTCACTCAAGCATGTTCATCTTTATTACAATAAAATCGTCAATTTTAAATGCAGGTTTTAACAGAGGCAGAAGACTCAATTATGCACCTAAAAGCAGCACTCCTAACAGTCTCATGAACCACACTGTACACACCATAGATGTGTAGGTAGATAAAATTAGTTTTATAAACACACACACACACACACACACACACACACACTATTAAAACCACCATAAACCAAGAAAATGTGTTAAAGATTAGACATTTATTTGAATACTATAGTAACTGCAGTTACACTAATAGCATAAAAAGTGTTAATGACTAATCAATCCTTATTCTTCAGGACACAAACTAATCTCCAATAAGATTAGGATGAAGTTTTCCCTACCACTCCTCACTGGATACATTGTGGAGGAACGGGGGAGGTGGATTTAAAACTTCCAGTTGATTATGTGGTAACAACCACTGTTAGAAAACTGTGCAACATACTGTTAGTCAAATCTACATACTAACTAGAGAAATAAATATATATAAGAAAATATCAAGGAATATTTGCATTTTGCACATCTCTGCTGATGCAGCATTTTAGAATTTAGCTGAAACAGCTTCAGGATTGTGTAAACCATGAAACCTGGTTTCTCTCTCATTTATAAAAACCTTGGTCTGTTTAAACAGCAGAGGAAAGCAGTGTCAAGCTCCAGGTGTACCGCCTCTCCCACAACAAGAAAAAAATCCAAGGTCATAAAAACAGATCAGTAAGGAGAAAAACGATTATAAGGCAAGAACTGGACACAGCCAGTGGGAAGGATAGTAAAGAATAGATGACAGAAGCAGACAAACGTACGTTTTAGCAGGATAAGCAAAAATGTCTTAGTTTAGGTTAGTTATTGTGATTGATAGTCTCAGACTAAGGTCAGAAGGGACCATCATGATCATCTAGTCTGATCTCCTGCACATTGCAGATCACAGAACCTTGCCCATGCATTACTGTAACAGATCAGAGTCCCTTGCTGAGTTACTGAAGTCCTTAAAGCATGTTTTGAAGACTTCAAGTATTTGCCCTCTACGCTAGCTTAAACCTGTGCCCCATGCTGCAGAGGAAGGCAAAAACCACCCAGGATATCTGCCAATGTGACCCGGGGAAAATTTCTTCCTGGACCCAAAATAAGGTGATCAGTTAGACTCTGAGCATGTGGGCATGACCCACCAGACACACACCTGGGAAAGAACTGGCTGTGGTAATTGCAGGCCCTCCTCATCTAGTATTACATTACTGGCCATTCGAGATATTTGGTGCTAGCAGCCACAGATCAGCTACATGCCACTTCAGGCAGTCTCATCATTCCATCCCCTCTATGCTTGAGAATGTTTTAATTATATAGGTAGACAGATGAGGTAACTTGGTAAACAGATTCTGCACAAAGCTACAGAACAAGGGATAAAATTGGTGTGATTGACTACAAGAGAATGTAGAAGACAGGAAAAAACCAGAGACCAGAGATTTGGAAAAAAGTTGCTCTATCCCCAGGAGGCAGAACTTGATTGGTTATATTTCTTGCCTTATCTGTTTTTGCATGTACATGTCATTCATAGGTGATAATAGTATGGTCTTAAAATGTACAAAATAAAGGCTAAAATAAACTATTTACCTAAATTGAAGTGGGTCTCACTTTTCACCCAAGACCACAGATTAGAGAAACCTAACTAGCTGGATTGTTGTCTGTATAACAATTCCCATGTTGCAACCTAACAGTAATTTCAGATGTTCAAAAACCCAGCATGTGTAAAAAAAATTTATACTGTGGACCACTTCAGATATGTGGGACCACCTTCTCTCTCAGCCTCACTCTGCAGCAATTACCATGCCTGAGGCTATGCCCAAAACTGAAAATAAGCCAGTATTTGAAGTGAGTTTTTTGGTCAAATTACATTCCATCACTACAATGTGTATATATGCTCTTTATTTCCACTCTCCTGGTAGATTTTACATTTTGAATACCCCAAATTTTCCCTATTGCTTACAAACCCCATTGTTCTAACCATTCCAGGTCATTTGGCAGTTTGTTTCTGTGTCCTTTTGTTGGCTATTCATCCAGTGTTGAGCCCTCAGTAAATCTGATCATGGTTGAATTTAAATCAAAGTAATAGTGACCAAAAAAAAAAAAAAAAAAAAAGGACTTAACAGACTTTAGTTCCTGGGAAGGAACCCAAACAGGAAAAAGTATCATAAATGGACCACTGCTAGGAACACAAAGGAGCTCTGGTCGAAGGCTGATTCATCCATTCCTAAAACGAAGGCTGTATACTGTTTCCCATTTCAGCAATGTGTGTGTCATTACTGATGGAAGCAGCTCTTTGGACTATTTGGAATTGGTCCATTAATCTGTTTTAAGAACCTCTATGCTAGTGAAGTCAGACACCAAATTTCACTCCAAACAGAAAGTTAACCCATCCCTCTTTACTAGCAGTCAAATCAAAAACACAGGGCTCTATGCAGCGGTTTCTAAACTACATTAACAAAATAACTAAATTGTATAAAATACATCAGATATAAAGGGAGATTGACGATAAACTAGGGAATTTATAAACACTTATCACATAGTTCAATCATCTCACAACTGGAAGCTCATGCTGAGTTTTATTTAAAAGCCTCTCAATACCAACCTGAGCACAGTACTACAGTTTTATTTGCAAATATTAATTTTACAGTCTTAATACTCAGACGTAAGATATCACCCAGCTCACCCACACCAGGATGGAAAAACATGAAGACCGGCAACAGCCTGTATTTCTTCAAATCAAATTCTGTGAATGCCTTGCATATTTATTCTCTATTATTAAGGACATTCATTTTTTGATTGTAGGACTATTTCCAAAGAGAAATTTAATTCTAAGCACAAAAGAAACAAATCTAGGCACTGAGTAGAATTCATTTTTAGAATTTGGGTAGAAAATGCTATTATACATCTACAGGATATCAAACGCCCATGACAAGACAAATACATTTATGGTACAATTTCAATGACAACCTTTCATTGACAACAAAGGCCAACATCTCACTTCGGAAGGTAGCCGGCAAGTCAGGGAGAGGGCATTGTTGAGGAAGTTTATATTGCTACCACCTGTGCTGAACATGTTTGATAGGTCATAAGATAAGATCATGCAAATCTTTCAGGTTACCATTTCAGCACTTTTCATGTGTGCTGACATCACTTTAACAGTGGGGCTGATGAAAAGCAGGTAAAGCAATCTAAAAAGGTCAGCACAGAACAATTTAGCTACTGCTCTTAAAGCAGTTTATTACTTGAATAGAGGTGGTATGTTCCATGAAAATGATGCCATGCATGAAGTTCTCTTACCTTCTTAAGGCCCAGTCAAAATTAAAACGGAGTTAAACATAAAGGGTAAGAAGAAAAGGAGAAAATCTAGTATGTATGTTTATTTTGTATTGTTAAAGTGTGTGTGCTGCTCGCTAGCAATTTGAAAGTCAGAAGTGAGGAAATAATGGCCAAGCAAAGTAACTGCAGTGTGTTTGCCTTAACAGCTCGATTGTTTGGAGGGGATGGGACTGGCCAAGTGTACAGCCAGCTAACATGATCTTCCATGGTGAGGACAGATAGAACATTTGTGATGGGTGGAGCTGTAAGACACATTCTTACAGGTTAATGTGACATTCAACAATTTTAAAGTTTAAAGACAAGACAACTTTTCTCCTTTTAATCGTAGCTGGAGTAATAAAAAAGTATGCTTGAGAATAAGCACTGGTCTGTGTCTATTACAGGATTGCTAAAGCAGTTGAATTTACTGCAGGTATAATAGATTTCGTTTTACTCTCAAAGAAGAGTACTTAACATCTAAAAACTCATTTACAATTGCCGCTACCTTAACTAAAGCATTCCAGTAACAGAATCTGTCCTATTTGGCACAGAGACTGTAAGACAAGCCATCTAGGTGAGCAAACTGATACCACCTTCTGAGTAACGATTCATCCCACGACATACAGAAACTTGGCTGTAGCTCAGCAGTCTACTTACCATATCCTGCCAGGTTAAAGTGTTTTAAACCATTATCTTACAGTTACACATTTTCAATTGCTTATGTTAATAAGCAACCTGATTCCAATACTAAGCCAACACACAAACATCCACGGTAGAAACAAACCCACATAAGCAAGCAATTGCCTAATTAAGACTGCCATGGATAATACTGTAGTAAAACTGAGATTAAAAGAATCTAAGTTAATGCTTGGCCATACTTACGTAGTAATTGTTAGTTTAATACTATGAAACCCTTCTAATGTATTCTTCTCTGATGAAAGAGCTAAAATGACTGTTCACACTATTCTCAAGGCAAGTTGTATATATAATTTAATCCCATCTTTTAACAGGTTATTCAGGACGGGTAATGCTTTTTGGTATGTTATCTTATATCTATTAGTTATGGAAGAAAAAATTCCGTGAGTTTTCCTGTTATTCTCAAATGCTAATAGCATATTGAGTTTTAAGAGCAGCAGGAACTATTATGATAATCTGACTTCCTACACATCATAGGCCCTAGAATTTCACCCACTGATTATCTGCTGAGGCTGAGATTTCCAAAAGTGATTAATGATTTTGGGTGCCCAACATGAGATTTGTTTGAGGAGCCTCATTTTCTAAGGGATGGCACTTTAGCATCTTCTAAAAAAAAAAAAAAAATCAGGCTCCCTTGAAATGTCAAAAGTTGGACACACAATTCCTAGTCACTTTTGAAAATCTTGGGCTTAACGGTTCTAATGGCAACCCTAGTGAATTTGCTAAAATACTGACATTGTGGTACAAAGAAAAAAAACAAATGGTAAATGATAAATACGAAATACACTAGACCCTTGCTAGAATGCAGGATTTGGGATTCATGCAAAGTTATAGCGGGGACTGCGTTAAAACGAAATGAAATAAAATGACTGCGTTCTATTTTGGAATCAATGGCCACGACCACGACAAAGCCGAATTTGCATTCTAGCAAGGGCCCGGTGTATTAGGAGAACTAGAAATATTTAAAAATAAAACCTGTACTAACATTTCATGTAAGGAATTCTTCTCCCTTAATTCTGTCCTATACCCCCACAGACTGCAGCATGAGTGGCAAAGTAGCTGCACAGTTCCAGCTTCAGGCTGAGGAAATACAGAGGTGAAAGTAACTAAGGTATGCTGGAGTTGTGAGCAGGGGGCAGGGCCTCAACTGGAAGAAGCAGGGCCTTTAAATCCCAGGGTCCTTTAAATAGCCGACAGAGCCCCAGGGGCTCCAAGCTGCTGCCGCTACCCAGGCTTGGGGCTCTGGCAGAGATATAAAGGATCCGAGGCTCCACTGTGGTAGCGGTGACCAGGAGCCCCTGGCCCTTTAAATCATCGCCAGAGTCCTGGGCCACTGCCGCCACCCTGGGGCTTCAGCTATTAAGCTCCAGTAGCGATTTAAAGGGCCCGGGGCTCCCCGCAGCAGGTGGAGCTCCAGGCCCTTAAAACTGCCGCCTAAGCTCCACTGCCAGAGCCCCTGGGGTAGCGGCAGAGGACGAGGCTCTGGCAGTGATTTAAAGGGCCCTTTTTAAAACTGCCATCCTGGGGATACTGGTTCAGTCTGGTACGCCATACTAGACTATGCCAGCTTACTTTCCCCTCTGAGAATACATCTCTGCCCCCATTTTGCAAGCTGTCGCATTATGTTCCCAAATAGTTCTGTACTCTGCTTTTGTACAGGGTATGAAAATTTAGCGCTTAATGAGATGATAAACAGTTGCTTTTCCAATAATGTTCTAAAATACTTTGTATATTGTGCAGAGCCCCCCCAAAATCCTAACCTCCTCCCCAGAATCTGTCTTAATTAACCTAATAAGATTTCACTAGCTAAAGCTCAACCCAAGCCTTCTCTCTAGCTTTAGCGGTTTCTAGGATTCCTACTTCAGGACTGCCCTACCCAAACATAAGCTGTCCCCCTCCCCCCCCCTCCCCCCAGGGTACAGAACCACTCCCCACCTCCCTTTACTTCACACAAAAGTAATACACCACTAGAAAATGCTTAATGAATTGCAAGTGCCATTAACCCTAGTCACACATTGCCAGCCAGTTACTCTTTGGTGTTAATTAACTCCATGTTAAAACTGCACCCTCCTTGCTTAGGCATGAGGCAGAGTGAAAGAAGGGGGCCTTTTGGGGGGATGGGGAGGGGGGTTAAATGCAATTCAAAAATTGTAGTTTAATGAAAGTGACAAAAGCTCTTTTAAATCAAGTACAATAGAGTTCAGACTATTTGCTTTTACAGTAATGAGATTACTGTGTGCATATATAATCACTATGCTGCACATATCTACAATTTACATTTTTTTAAAAACATAACTGTATTTTGTGGGTGCTCCAATGAAAAATTTAGCAATGAGGCAGACTGCTCTTGAGCCATCCAGATCAGAACCACATTATCACCACCCTGAAAAACATTATGATTCTTCCCTCCTCAAGATTTTATATTGTATGGAAATCAAATATAGCTAATTTGATTATAAGTGAACCATTAGTCTTTCCAAGAAGAGCACATTGTTATGGCTGACACAGGTTTCAATTTGTAAAAGCAGGTATACAAAATATGATACAAGCATCAGACAAGAAATCTGTAGAGTTGGGAGAACTTTGTAGTTTAAAAGATCCTGGTCTGATGAAATGAAAGTGCTATGGTCACCATGTCTAAGCAAACTGGACTTCTTTCTATAATCAATTATTACATTCTGTCTTTTTCTAAAAGAGAGTTAGCATATTAAAGGTAACCCTACAAAAACTAATCCTGTTGGTAACAAGAATGAATGCCACACTACATATTCAACACTTCACGCAAGAAAACTTGCTTTCTTCTATGTTTTCGAGACTGGCATTAGTGCCCAATATGATTTGCTCTCACCCAGGCCAACTGATCTTCCAAATGCATTTAACTACACCAGTGGTTCTCAAACTTCATTGCACCGCAATGAAAAACTTCTTACAACAAAAATTACTACATGACCCCAGGAATGGGTGGGGGAGGGAAAAGTTGAGCCCACCAGAACCCTGCCACCTGGGACAGGGGGACCAAAGCTAAAGCCCAATGGCTTCAGGCCTGGGTGAGGAAGCCCAAGGCCTTCGGCTTCATGCAGTGGGGCTCGGACTTCATGTTCAACCCCACCAAGTCTAACCTCAGTCTTGGCGACCCGATTAAAACATGGTCCTGACACGCTTTGGAATCCCGACCCTCCCCACACTTTGAGAACTGCTGCACTATGCATTCATTTAGATATTTAAGCATTCAAGTTTTTATATGTGACTTCATCCACAAAATGAATAGATATGCAACAGAAAAAACATGAATATGCAGGTCTATCCGGTTTTTATTTTTAATAAAATCAAATTGCTAAAAGGTCAGCTGTCAGATTTAATTTGTTAAAAACAGAACAATCATAAGTTTAAAGGATGGCATGAAAGCTGCTTGACCTGCAGAATATTAAGGAGAAACTACAGAGAAAAAGACTGAGGGCAATAGACATTTAGCTGCTGATAGTTATGAAGTATTACTGTTTTTGCAGCTTAAACCTATTTTCCACTTGAATGTTCGGTACATCATACGTTGAAGGTTATTATTATCAGATGGTTACCATTTCTAAAAATTATTTGCACTTTGTCAAAGGCTGATGTGTTCTGCTTAAAGGTTTGTCAGTGTTTATTACCATGCTCTGCTAAACCCACAGGGTTTTTTGTTTTTAAAGATGTGAAGCCATGGCTTCTATTATCTTTGAGGATATGAAATAGTTTTAGAAAAAAGAATGTGAACATTTCCTTTTTATAAAGTTATGGGTATCTGAAAATCCACCATGACGTTCAATCTAACCCAATCAAAAAGAAGCCATACAGAGAATATATCATAGAACCCACATGGGTTGGAACCTTTGAATGCAGAGGACCTAGGTTTGTCTCAATTATTAATCACTATTGATGATAATGTAAAGTTACATGGCTCAGGTACTGAAAGTTACTGTGCCTCAAGGACAATTAATAAGCTATCTTTTCCTTCAAATCTTTCCCAGAATCCCAAGTCCCATAAGGTTTCCATAAAAAGAGAACCACAGAACAACTTGATAGCTTTATTGTATCTGCTTTTGTCTTTAGATTGTAAGCACTTCAGAGGAGGGGCTCACTGTCTCATATTAAATGTACCACTGCAGTGTACATAAATACATTATAATTATGAAGAACTGTGGTATCTGATTTTAAGCCACACACTGTATGGTACAGGGAAAAAAATGCATTCCTAATTTGTAATGAGAACTAAAGTGGAAATACTAATTATCTTTAGTCTCTGCTGTTTAGAATACAAAAAACATAGCTCCTCCCACCCCACATGAGTTTTAATTAGATTACACTCCTTACAAAATTTTTCAAAATTTTGTACTAAAAAAATAATCACGGACACACACACTGGAGACTCTGTGTCCAAGTCGTCAAAAGAAATGGCTAATCAGCAGTTCCCCAATGTGGATTCATGGCTAGGGAAGAGATCCCCAGGTGTTCCCTTAGCTGTCTCCTAAAAAATCTGAAGGCTGTCTCAATGGCTGACTTTGCGTCAATAACTTTTTTTATAATCTCCATGAACACTACACCAGTCTTTATGAATTAACATTGCTGTTTAAAAACTCTTAAATTAAAAAAGAGCACCAGTGCAATATAGAGGTATGTACCAGTGCCTTGAACGTACAGGATGGCCTATCTTTACTTTTTCAACCAACTCCCTTCCTCCCAGGGCAGGGGAAAGAAAAATGGACCTGAGCATATTATGTACTTGGCTTAAGATATTTGAGGCACCCATTAGAAACAGAAGAATCATTTATTGTTTATTTATTTTTTAATATAAAGGATTTTCCCCCCTTCAATTTCAGGACATACTGTTTAAAGAATGCTGTATCCGATTTTTTTTTTTTTAGTTTTTATTAGCATTTGAAGTTGACTATTGGCTTGACTAATATATGTACATACCCAGGGCCTGTAAGTTGAAACTACTTATACTTTCTCTGCCTTGAAAGTGAACAAAAAAAGTGTTTAACATGCAAGTTTTGTTTTTAAACTAGACAATCTCTTTCTTAAAAGCTAAGGCTAAAAAATCATTTTTAATAAATAAGATTCTTAGCTTGTGTTCCTACCAGAGACTATATATGAAGATGTTTCAGTCATTTATGGGCTTATACTTTGCACTTTATTCAGCTTTGACAATGAAAACAGACTAGTCAGTTTCACTTTTCAGTTCTCAAATGCAGTGTTTCCTCAATGTTAATTAGTATTCTGATATCAACTTACCTTCCTTTCCTTTAAATCTTTCCTGATCATATCTGTTGTAGGCAGCTGGAATAGACTGCTTAGTCCGTAAAGTGGGATCCTAAAACAAATTAGCAAACATGATATGGTCTTGCATCTCAAAATGTATGTTAACACATTTTAATTTCAGAACTTTGGAAAATATTGTATGTAAACTTACTTTACAGTTTTGGGCAATTGTGTAGGTGGAAGTTTTCGGACAGTTTGTACTTTTAATTAATATACTTCACTTTAACCTCTTATTGAAATAGTAGGTTTTAAAGAAATATTAATGACATGCAAATCTAGAGAACTGACAACATTCTGAAGCAAGACAAAAGTAACAACAGAAAGCCATGTTAACTGAGCAAAATGAATGAAATCCATAGTTATCAATCTCATTCATTTGCTAACATCTTGGGGCTCAAGAATGAATTGACATGTGTATGGCTGGTCCTTCAGCAACATGCACAAAAAAGACTTCACCACAAATCTGATTAAGCTGAAGAGGTGCTAAACCTACAGAACAAGATTAAATTGGGAGGGGAAAAAAAGGCAGATTTAAAATGCATTTTCAAAATGCTGCCAATCTAATGATGCACTAAATATTGATTCATTCATCTTTTTCATGGATGACTTAGTCACACAGTTACAATCATTCCAAAGAGTATGTCTGAGTAGTCCCATGCTGAATTTAATAAATTGTTCATAAGGCAAGCATTTAAATGTCGAAATTAATCTTGCTACTCCAATCTGGTATATTGGCATATCACACAGAGGTATCAAAATAAGTCGAAGAAAGATTAACGCGCTTTCATAGCAGATTACCATTAGGAGATCAAGAATTTAAGTTTAATAAAACAGTAAACATCACAATTCAAAACTACTACTTTTCTAATGCCTAGATCAGGGGTAGGCAACCTATGGCATGGGTGCCGAAGGCATGCAAGCTGATTGTCAGTGGCACTCACACTGCCCAGGTTCTGGCCACCGGTCTGGGGGGCTATGCATTTTAATTTAATTTTAAATGAAATTTCTTAAACATTTTAAAAATCTTATTTACTTTAAGACTTTAACAATAGTTTAGTTACATATTAAAAGACTTATAGAAAGAGACCTTCTAAAAACGTTAAAATGTATGACTGGCACGCAGAACCTTAAATTCGAGTGAATAAATGAAGACCCGGCACACCACTTCTGAAAGGTTGACTACCCCTGGCCTAGACAGCCCTGAACAAAAAAACAAAACAAAACAAAAAATTAAATCTGTCTTTTTGATTTGATACAGGACAGTTGTTTCTATCTAGCTGCTTACGTGTTATGTTCCAGATTCTTAAACAGTTTATTACTTTATCTGTAAAAAAGTAGTCAGTGAGGTATTTTGCTAGAAATGGCAATAGTCTCATTGAATATACTTCTTTCAAGTAGCTGCAGAATGCCAGTGAGTGTTCAGTATATACAGTAGTTAGCATTAACTGTTCAGTCTGTAAGTGGCAAAAAGTATATTCAACTCTTCCAATACTACAATATACAGTTTAAGGTAATGATCTAAGGAAAAGTACTGTGTGAACAAGTTACTGTAATTTATTTACTTAGAACCAAACAAAATGAAGAGTAGTTTCGGAAGAATTCTTGCCATTATTTTCCTCAACTCAACCTCAGCTATGGAGCCATGACCAAAAGGTCCATAATAAGAAGAGTTGTTCTTACCGCTGGTGCTGTATTCGGTGCAGGTCTCTGTTCAGGTGCACGACCTTCTTCTCTGGCTTTTACTGACTGAAGAATCGCAAAAATATTCTTGGCAAAGTTCTGGAAAACAAATTAGACATTTATGAATCCCACTGACCATCAAAGCTGCTTGGAGCCTAGAAATGCAGCAAGAAGACTTTTGAGTCAACGCATGTGCTTCTAAGGATGTATGTCTACTTTTAAAACACAGAGGAAAACTGTACACAAATTTTAGAGACTTTGTTCACTCCTGTTTGGGAATGTCTGAAGAACTGAATCATTTTGCAAGGACTCACACACACCTCATTGATTTCCATCATACCACCCTATCTGTTATGTGCGTGAGGCCTCTCAGAGATATGGAGACACCTAAGTTCAGCAATCATTAGCCTGTCACTACCAAACACTATACTATCCTGACTGAAACCACATTCTAAGACTTTCTTCCTTTCCATAACACAGTTCTGGATGAAAAATAGCTATCAAACTCAATACACACTGTCAGGGGTGGGCAAACTACAGCCCACGGGACCGTACTGTCCGGCCCACCTGAAGTCCTGGCCCCTCCCCCGCAGCCATGCTGCTAGCGCTCCAGCCTGCTGTTCCTGCCGGGGAGCATTGCAGCAGTGTGACTGACTGTAGCAAGTGGGGGGAGTGGGGAGGGCTGGACTGGATAAGGGGCAAGGGGTCTCAGGAGGCAGTCAGGGAACAGGGAGCAGTTGGATGGGGTGGAAACTGGGGGGCGAGGGGGGGAGGGAGAGGAAGTGAGGCGGTGGTGCTCCGGGGGACAGTTGGGACAGGGGTGTGAATACAGGTCAGGATGGTCAGGGAGCAGTTGGATAGGGTGAGAGCGCCCGGGGGGGGGGGGGGGGGGGAGACTGTCAGGGGGTGGGGGTGTGGATAGGGGTTGGAGCAATCAGGGGACAGGGAGCAGGGGGAGTTGGGTAGAGGGTGGGGTCCTAGGTGCAGTTAGGTGTGGTGTCACTAGATGGGGTGGCCAGGGTGAGGGAGGTGGGGGGGATGAATGCGGGAGGGGGCATGCTACCAGGCCCTTCATACTGTTTTACAACCCCATGTGGCCCTCGGGCCAAAAGGTTTGCCCATCCCTGTATTATGTCCAGACCCCAGCCTGATCAACTAGTGGTCTGGTCTGATGTGGCAATTCCTATTATGCTGGTAGGAAAGAGAAAGCTATCTGATTATGATTGCTACTTCAACACACATAGTATGGCTTCTCTCATCTCAATGGTTTGTAATCAAAGGACTTTAGTGGACCCATTGGTGATCCTAGATTTCCGGGTCGCTGAAGCAGCAGTATGAAGTGCCTTCCCATCTTTGGCTTGCCTAGATACTCTTAACTCCTTCAACGCATCCTCTCCTATGTTGCTCTCATCTCCAGGCTGGAGTATTTTAAGAAGTGCTCAGCCTACGGCAAAACTACTCTGAAACGTTAGTTATAGAAGAATACCCCCTCTTCTTTTATGAGAGGCAAGCCACTAAATGTTCGTTTCAACAGCTCTGAGTTGGCTCAGTCTGATTTGGGTGCAATATAAGATGTTGGTTGTATATAAAGCTCTAATCAACTCTGTGAATACAGCTGTTTGAAACTACTTCAGCCCATGGTTTGTCATAACAGTTTCAAGTAGCCAGAATGCACTCTGTCCTGAAAGTAAAGCTACCAGGGCCAAGCATTTTTGACAAGCAAAGGGAGGTGTTTGCTCTGGAATCATTTTCTTCTGGAGGGAGCATCACAGCCCATGTCTATAGCTTTAAAAAATAAATATGTAAAAGTGTTCCAGTTAGTTTAGCTGTGCAGATGGGAGCAGATTCAAATCATAAAGACAGGATTTATTTTTAATATTTAATTTTGAATGTGCACCTAGTTACTATTGTGATGAACAACAAGAAATCTTTGAATATGTTTCTATATGGACTGAATATAGGAAGGAAGGTAACGAAAATTATATTAAAAAGGCCTTTGAACTGCTCTACTCAGACACATATCTCATCCTAATATTTTAATTCATTAACATGTCACGTACCCCAGCCCCTAATTTACTATTGAGCAGGTTCTCTATTATGTTTTATCCAATGTTTTCAGATGTTCTTTACTAAATAACATTGCTAGGATTATTTTCTGTTTTTCAAAATCTATATATATATAAAAGTCAAATGGTGTATGTGTGTATGTATGTTCCCTTACTACTTCCACACCGTTTCAGCTAGAGACTTGAAATTTGGTACAGTTATAAGCTTTAGGGTCCTAATCAGGGCAGGAATTGAAAAATTTTAAAATCACACCTCTTACACCCCCTAGGGTGAAATTCGTTAAAGCCCATTAACATCAACTACACAGCTCACATATCATCTGGGCTGCAGGTTAACATATGCTGTTGTCTGTGACATAGTTATGATGTAATAATACAGATAACCAGAGAGCTTAGTGTGGTGTAGCGCAAACCTAATTAAATACACTGTTTTTTTCTTTAAAAAGGACCCTATTCGTTATGCCGCGTAAAAAACGAAACTGTATCAGAGAAACCACATCTAAATGCGAGAGAATGAAATTAATTAGACAAAATGAGACTTCTGAACAAAATTTGTATTAATAAAAAACATTGTAGTCTTTTTACATCCCAGTTTCCAATTACAAATACCCCAAGCAATGCCGGGTATTTCTGCTAGTAAAAATATAAATGCTAATTTGGCACCTACATAACACTTTGCATCAACAGTCAAGATGCACTTCAAGTTAAGCAAATGATGTATGTACACATCAGATGTCCTTCCTTACTGATAATTGTCAGTAATGATGATTGCCAAAGTAAAAAACTTCCTACAAACCATTTATAGCACGATGGCTTTCATCACAGAAACATTAAAAGGTATTAAAGTAATAAATTAAAAATCCCAGTAGATTCTCCCACAGTAATGCACAGTTCTAGGTCAAGATATTTCATATTAATACTAACAACTGGATGTCCAATCAAGACAGAGCAAGAAAGGGCTTCTGAGCAGGAAACAAAACTCTAATTCAAAATCTTTTCCAATTTAATTTACCTGGCTCTAGTAAATAGGCTGTCAGTTAACGCCAATGCTTCCTCTCCAGAAAGCCGTTCTTAGAGATAAAGGATTTCTTTGAACTGAAATAGCTGCTTTGAAAAAAAAAAAAAAAAGTTTAAAGGAACCTAGCTCTAGATTTCAAAGTTCTTTTGGGTTGAGAAATCTTACAAAAAACCTTAGTTAAGGGACTTCAAGGTTGACACCCAAATTTGAATCTATTAAGAAAAAATAATTCCAACTAAACATTTTTAGCTGGACTTCAGAGAATTTCCCAGCTTCTAAGCTGGGTGACCTAGCAATCACCAATCCTGGAGCACTTTGGGTTTGTCCATCACACTGTCCTACTCAAAGAGTCTGGAGAATATGAGGCTCCTGCTTCAATTAGAACAATGTTGGCCTGCTTACGCCTTGGTTTTGCCCCATCTAAAAAATGTGACTAATGATTCGGGCTGGTCAAAAAATGAAATTTATGGAAATATTTGCAAATCATTTTATGTGGACATTTACATTTTAGCTGGTTAGAAAATGAGGTGGCGGAATTCGTAGAAACAATTTACACATTGAAATTGAAGCTTTGAGACGTTTTTTATTTTTACAACCAGCTTTAACTAACAATACAAGAATAGCTTGGAGTGGATGCAGCCTGAGCACCAAAAAAAAGCTACTGGGTATTTATTCTGAAACCACATCCTTTTAAACTGGTGACTACTCAGCCATTTACTACTGTAAAGATACCTGCATGTAGATGCTACAGCAGAGGTGGTCAAACTGTAGCCTATGGGCCATGTGTGGCCCATCAGACCTTTTAATCTAGCCCTCAAGCTCCATTGTCAAGCTGTCTCTCCTGCTGTGGAGTGGAATTGGGAGCTTGCCCTGCTGCTCCAAGGGGGGGAGGGGACTTGCCACACTGCGCCTGCCCAGTATGCCATGTATGTTCAAGACCTGCATGACAGCAAGCATGTTACTCCGGCTGCACAACCCAAACATGCCATCAGAGCCTGAAATGTGCAAGCCCACGTGCCTAATACTTGTTGGCATAGGTGACTGATGTTTTAGTAGTGTTAATTTGAGTTCCAATGGCTGGAAGCTGACACCCAACAAATCCAGGCTAGAGAGGAAGGACGTGGAAAGGGGGTAAATTTAGTTTAATTACTGTAATACATTGTTATAATGGGACATTTATAATAGTAAGGTTTTATTTCCATTAAAATGTATCTTTATTAAAGTTTATTTGAATATCTCTGAATATTTCATGAACATTCATAGCCTACCGTACAATTTCCATATCCCTCGGGCAAAAACCTTGCTTTCCCCTGTGCTACAGCGTATTTAAATGTACGTTAGAACAGTCTCTTTAAAAAGAAATTGCAGTGGAATATAGCTTTCAGTAATATGATCCAATATAAAAACCATGACTAAATCACCATTTCTTTAGATACGAGACAAGAAGCAGCATATTGTCAGCCTGACAACATGTATAAAGACATGACTATCAAAGATGCAGTCAGAAACATAGGGAACAGCAGGAGATTGCCACAGATCTCTAAGTAAGTTCTGAACTTGGGGGGGAGAGCGGGTGGAGAGGAAAGGGAAGGAGGCACAACTCTTCAGCGGGGCTTAGCTTCTGCAGAAGGACATCTAAAACTCACCCACGGAGATGCAAAGTCAGTTAAGTTTGGGGTACATTGAAAAAGATCATCTGGCTATTCAATCTCAAAATGGTCAGACCAGCTCTGCATATAGTGGTGTGATGGTACACAAGAATTAGTTTTATTTGGGGATAAGAGATGGCAATACACCCAATAAAGTAAATCCTACTTCTTGTAATTTTCAGTCCTGGCTGCAGCTTTGTTAGCTACTGCTTGCTGAGTCAGCTACAGGTATAAGTGTTTTGGCTCTGGCCGTAGCAGCAATTGCACTGGGAATTTCCAACTCCTGTGCTCTTAACTAGCATCTCTAGAAGCAATCCCTCCCACTGGCTGCTTTAGCAGGGCATGAAAAGGAAAGGAGGTGGTGCTAAACTTCTGCACCAAACAACCAATGTTCTGACAAAAGAGCAGCCTGCCTTTTTGTCCAATGATATCTGCCTGTCCAGACCCAGAAACGAGAGGAAGCGTGGAGACACACTTCCTGTTGTAACTCCAGCACTACCAGACAAACCCACTACCCAAAACCAGTTAGGAGTAAACTGCTGCTCTGAACTCCCTACACCAGAAAAGGGAGATAATTTCTCCATTCACAAGGAAGACTGCCACCTGTGAGACCTGCCCACATCAAACAAAAATGGATTTAATCTCCAACTGACCATCCAGTGTACCCGCTCCTCCCCTCCCCCTCCATACACCCTTCTGCCTCCCCCATCCCCAGTTAAAGGATATCCATTCCCAACCCTGGCAGCAAAGGCTATGAATGGAAGCGTGTGGGAGGAGTGATGGATTGTTTGGTGGGGTGGGAAAAGTATCTGTCAGGCCATACCATGTGCATCACCTATGGAATCAATTTGAGGGAGCCTCCTTTTAAAATTTTGTCAACATATCACTAGTTACTTACATGCCTTAGGGCTCATCTTCACTAGGCTGGTCCGGGATCGATCTTCTGGCGATCAATTTATTGCATCTCGTTAAGACGAGATAAATAGATCGCCCGCGGCTCCCCTGTTGACTCCGGAACTCCAGCATGCCGGGAGGCGCAAGCTGGAGTCGACGGGGGAGCGCGCCGCCGCCTGCCGCCGCCATGGGGACGGGTGGTAAGTCGGCGGCAGATACGCAAACTTCAGCTACGTGATTCACATAGCTGAAGTTGCGTATCTGCCGTCAATATCACCCCCCCCCCCCCGAGTGAGGACAAGCCCTTAGTTTCCTTGCTCTTCACCATATACTGCATCTTGGGTAGATTGAACAACACATTAACCCCTTCTGAAACCCAGAAGGTAGAACTGGAAGTGCTGAGACGGGGAGGAATTTAGGGAGGTAGCAGTCTGGATAGAAATCATTTCTTAGGCCATTAACAGAAAAACTAAATTCAATGTTCATTTTCAACCCTAGGTCAGATATCAATTAGCCAACATGTGAAGGATATTTAAGGGAAGGTTGACAGTTTCTCAACTGGTAAGCAAGTTAAAATTTCATGAGTCTGGACCAGATTTTTTGTTTAGCATGAAGAGAAACAATAGGCTTTATCCTAGACTGCTCATATAAGTTATAAATACAAGTCATTAATAAAATGCTCAACTGTAAAATGTTTCCACTGAGGTTTTCAATTGTGTGAAAATGTAGGTTTCTCAGATGAAAACTAATACTTTTCTGTATCTCTTTAGTCCTACCATCTATATTAAGAGTAAACATCCAGTAATAAGGATCCAGAAATGTTGTGTGGGGGCTCATTCTGGAATGCTTCTGGAATGCAAAATTGCAATCTTGTGACAGAAAAAAAGACTGAGTCAGAAAGTCAGTATTGGAACCATCTGACCTACGTAGCTAGTGCTTCCTTACAGTCCTGAAAGGTAGAAGCAACATTAAGTGTTCATGGTCCATCTCTACACATACTTGTGTTTGAAAATCTCTCCAGCTTCTGCTCCAAATTTAGCTTCAATACCAAATTGTGCACTTTTAGATTATTAAAATCCCCCCATCTGGGGGCACAAACAATGGCTTCTTTGGGTAATTTGAAAATCCCATCATTTGTCATTTCTCTGTCTGATTACTACCGTCAGTCATGTGGAAGCTATTCTAGTTGCCCCCCGAGTCCATCCGTACCTGCTATTTATTATGTTATATGGACAAACTTGTTTTCAACTACAAAAGTTCATCAAAATTTTCCATTTACTCTTCAAAAACCCTGAAGTCACCAAAATATCAACCAAAAGGGAAAAAAATCTGCTAGGAAGGGCAAAGTGTGGGAGAGACCAGAACAGCAGCTGACGGGGCAGAAGGAAAATACAACAAAAGTCAGGCAAATATAATGAATCATTTTCTTTTAAATCATACTTTTTTAAAAGTGTTCCATGGGCTAGATGGTCCACCTTCACTTCCAGAATTAATCATTTGTTTTTTTATGGCATGGGGAAGTGAAAATGTTGTCCAACTCTGGCCTCATTTCTACAAGTTAAAAGATGGGCATCGGTGCCGCAGAGAGCTTACTGCGGAATGAAAGTCTCATTGGCAAGTGAGAAGCCAAACTTCATCCTGACCCAAACCACTACAAATGCTGGATCCAAGGCAGGTCAAATTAGAAGATAACCAGAACCTCCCTAGGTTGGATCAGGGTCAGTTTTCCTTCTCCTCGCCTGTGGGATTGGCACTGCAAGATCAGAGTGCCCTGCTCCTGGCAGCCAGCTGCCGCTGCATCACTGATCTGTATGTGCTGCGGGTAAGCATGGTGATGAGTTGCAGAACCTCTTAATCCACAGCATGCAGAATGCAGCCGAGGCAGGGCAGAGAGTCACCAGCACATACAGCCACTGCCATTCCAAAACCACGGGCAGGAAATGGAGGTACTGGCTGAGGCTTTGCCATTAGAGATATGGTTTGGATTGGAAAATGACTCTACCCTCTCTGATTCAGGTCCTGCCAGGCCTAAAAATTAAGCCCAAACAGATCTCTGTGTCAAACTATATTATATGCAGATTTTGTCTGTACTGTGGCTTGTTACCGACTGGTAGAGGACTTCCAGTATCATTTTAATGCAAGTGGTACCCATATTTAACCCATCTTTTTAGTTGGGATTTTAAGATATAAGGACATTGAGGGACTGACAACTAAGTTCTACTGGGTCTGTGGTTAGGTTAGTGTGCATGAGATTTATTATGGGACACTGCAGTAAGTAATACATTTTAAGATTGTGTGAGATGTTTAAAGAATGTGAAATGATTAGAGGCTGAATTAAATTCTGTGGAAGTCTAAATACAACAGCGACACACCATCTTTCACAAACTGCTTCTCTTTGAATCCTAGGGTTTCCTAGTGTACTAATTTGAGGTTTCAGCAGTTCTATAGTGCACTATACTCTGTATAGAAAATGCAGATATTTCCATTAAACATGTGGATTATGTTTTGCAGAAGAGATTTCACGCCTCATTTGTTCTGCATTATTACACTTTATTCCACTAGTATTTTTATATTAAAAAGGGTATTACATGAAAAAAGAGATTTGAAATCTTTATGTGAAATAGAATAAAGACTAATTCAGGAGTTTGAAACAGCTATAAACATTACACTATGTCAAAGAAAGACAATGACTAAAACTGCATAAGAAGTCCATTTGCTGCTTTTCTAATTTTTTCCTAGCAATACATTTATGGAAAATTGACTCTGCCTTCAAGGTCTCCGTGCTGCTGGCCTGCACAGGAAAGCTATTGTGAAATAAGCAAGGTTATGAATTTAAAATGCAATAGCAATGTTGTGCTAGCTCCCTGTCTAGACACACTTGTTCTGCACTAAAAGTGTCTTTGTGCAGTTTAGCTTAATCCACTTTGGAAGTGGACTAACCTTAACTGCATGAGCGTTCACATGGAGTGCCATTCCACAATAGCTATTCAGATAAGGAAACTAAGGCAGGAAGGGAACTCCCTAGTGTAGACAAGCTCTTGTTAGAAATGCTTCTTCTGTGTGATGGATTATTTATTTAGGACCAAATTCCAAAACCCTTATTCAAGGAGAATAGTACTTTACATCACAACTAGTCCCAAAGAATTCAATGCAATTATTTGTGGGGTAAAGTTGAACAGTATTTTACGTGAGCATGGGTCTAGGAATCTGGCCCTTAACTGTGGATAAAACACATACTGGAGGTGGTTTTATACAGAACAAAAAATTGCATACAAAATATGTATGCTGATCTCCATTACAAATCCTAACTTAGACAAAGTCTAACCATAAAGAATTGGGATCATAAAATGAAACTACCATCAGATTTGCACAGTTGTGGCCATACTGGTCCCAACCTTAAAATCATCCCGGTTAACACTGTTTAGCTGTTACGTTGCTGACCAGAGAACATGCTTGTTTAAAGTTGTGCAATGCTCCCTTACAACACTGTTTGGAGCCACCTGCTTTGTCCACTGCTTGCAGAAAGAGCGGCCCACTGGAGCTAGCTGGTGGGGGCTTGGAACCAGGGTGGACTGGCAGCCCCCCCCCCCCCCATCAGCTCCCCTAAATTCCCTGGGCAGCAGCTGCCCAGCAGTCTATCAATTGCCAGGAAGTTCAGCTGTCCCTCCCCCAACCGCCCTGTGCTGCTCCTGCCGCCTCTTTCTTGCTGTGCGGAGGAGGGGAAGAGGGGTGCTAATGTCAGGGTGTCCCCCTCACCTTTACCCCATCTCCATGGACTGCAGGGAAGGGGGCAACAACAGGGCTCACAAAGCTCAGGATGGAGGGAGCTTGCAGGCAACAGCTGCTGTCTCAACTTGCTGATCTATTTAAAGAGGCAATGTACTTAGAGTGGGGTCAGCATGCTTAAAGGGGGCAATGCACATCTCTCTCACACACAGTGTGTGTGTGTGTGTGTGTGTGTGTGTGTGTGTGTGTGTGTGTGTGTGTGTGTGTGTGTGTGTGTGTGTGTGTGTGTGTGTGTGTGTGTGTGTGTGTGTGTGTGTGTGTGTGCGCGCCTCCCTCCCCCGATTCGTACTGCCTTGTAGAGTGTGATGCTATATTAACAACGTTAATCCTTGAGGGATCAGCCCAGCGGTAGTTCATCATTTAGCAGTAAAGCATTCCCTCTGACCCCACCACCTCAATCAAGCTTCACAATCATCATTGCTGTGCATAGTATTAATTTTTTTATTTCAAACTGGGGGGGGGGGGGGGAGAGTGGGTGAGTGAGTGTGTAAAATAAATAAAATGTAGCCTTTTGTCTGGTGAAAAAAAAATTCCTGGAACCTAACCCCCTGTCTTCTAAATTTAGATTAATTCTTATGGGGATTTTGGATTTGCTTAGTATCATTTGCTTAGTATCATTTTTCAAGAACGTAACTACAACATTAAGTGAGGAGTTACTGTATTACAGAGACAAGGTGGGCGAGGTAATAATCTCACATTCATACTGTTAGACAGTCACCATTTTTAAATTACAAATTTATTCAGTTTGAACAAGCTAATAAGGATACTAGCTCCTAATTTAACTGGACATACCTCACCCTTACAGATGGCTTCAGAAATCAAGTTCACTGCAATAGCTCCTGAATTTCAGGAACACGGAACAATTCTGCCACCTAGAGCTCATACATTAAATTGCTTTTACACTCAAAAAATGTTTTTCTTTAAAATTTCCAAGTTCTCTCACAACCTTAAAGAGGTCTTATTAAAGTGCTACAGTAGCAGCAAAGTCTACTCAGATACAGGTATACATAACCTTTAATATAAGAATATCATTGCAAAAGTACTGAATATTAAAATTTCTAAAGTTATACTGTTTAGAAATTAATATTCTGTACTTTTGCAATTATATTCTTATATTATTCTATACAGTTCTACATAGCTGTATCTGACTATGACGTGACTTTCACTGAAATTCCTTGATTTTAGTCAAACTATTTTTTTAAATGTTCCTAGCTGTGGAGTTGTTTACACATGAGGGGAATAAAGTCTCTAACCACCCCCACAAGTTATGATATACCATTCCTAGCTGTGGAGTTGTTTACACATGAGGGGATGGTTAGAGACTGTATTCCCCTCATGTGTAAACAACTCCACAGCTAGGAATATTTAAAAAAATAGTTTGACAAAAAAAAAAAAATCAAGGAATTTCAGTGAAAGCCATTTGGTCTTAATTTAAAATCTCCTAATCTCTATCACAAATTGCATCATTTTAAGATGGTGCAAGTACCATGAGCCAGAATCTCCTGAGTTCTTAAAAAGATGCAAATGAACAAAAAAGATCCACAGAAAACCAGAAATATTCGCAAGCAGTAACAACATGGTATTGTGTTAATTAATGCTGCTGCATGCGCGATGATGGGGGGGGGGGGGGGAGAGGAGAGGAGAGAGATAGATTTAGAATACCTATGCAATGGGAGGGAGAAATCTGGAAAGCAATAATGTTGGAAGGTACCTAGGCATGATGGATATCCAATTAGACAAGTGTGCAGTGCAACAGAACAAAAACACAGTAATGTAGTTGTGTGCTGTATACAGACACACAATCATCAAAGCTACAAGTAGGAAAGCAGTAATCCCTTTCTATACAGTCCAAGTGTGACCATTTCTGGAATATCTTACTCAGTTCTAGGCACCTCATCACCACACACACAAGCAGAGAACCAACACTAATAAGTGGACTGACTACTGAATCAAGAGTTCAATGTAGTTTATTTAAGGGTGTTGAAAAGAGTGGAGTTGTGCTCAATATGCCTTTAAATGATGAAACAATGTATTTTTTTTCTCCTTAAAACAACATTACATATTGTCTACCCTATTTTCCAAGGAAGACTATAGATAATGGAGGGATTAGTAGATCACAAGTGAAAGGAGAAAATTTTTAATTAGTTTAAAACCTTGTGCTGAAATACATTCCTAATAGTTGCGAAGAAATCCCTCTAGTTAAAAATTCAAACACTTCCATCCCTTCAACTGAGGGTTAAGAAAACACCTGCCCCATTGCGCTAATCCTCCCGGGAATTCTCCAGCAAGAAAAGGGAAGATGAAAATAATTGTGAATTTCTTACGATAGAAAAAATGCAGGAATTTTATTTGTTTGGGGGTTTTATAACCTCCTTTGGGTCTTTTGTATACATCATAATAAAAAAAACACAGAGGACAGTCTTTGTCCTTTGAAAGTTCTTCTGCAAGTAACGGAAACTTACTATACACTCAAATATTTGAAAGGTGAAAACATCCACAGTGGAGAGAATGATAAAAGAGAGGGGTATAACCAGCAATGATAAAATGAAATTTTTCCCTTCCTAAATGTGTGATGAATATCAAGATCAGATGATTTGATAGTCTCCCAAGCAAAGAGAGAAACACTGCAACATTTATATCTAGATTGAACAAAGCACTAGTAAGTGTTCTGAAGGGAACAATCCTGCACTTGCAAGGAGAAGTCATTTCTACCTGTAAACTTAAACCAATCTCTAAGATATAGCATCCAAAAAGTGATCATATAAAACTGTAACATTGTAAGAATTGTTCTGGGTAAGTGTTATTACCAACTGTGTGTGCAAGGTGTCTTAAATTCTTACATTCTTTAATTTTGTACAAAAGCTACTTCCCTTTGGGAAAAGTTTTAACTCAGATCCACATTTCCCATCTCTAATTTCTATAGTTCTACTCCAATGCTCTGTTCTCCCTGAAGATTTCCCCACAGACAATAGAAATTCAGTACAGGCAGGCAAAGCATAATATCTGCAATGATCCAAATGGGTAATCTTTTCTCTTGTATGCAATGCAGTTGTAGCCCAGGTGTTAGAGACAAGATAGGTGAGGTAATGCACTTCTACCCCAATATAGTGCAGTCCTCAGGAGACAAAAAAATCGTACTGTGGTATAGGGGAAACAGCGTTCTAGAGAACTTGCTTTGGCCACACCCCCTGGAGCGCTCCTTTACCACCTTATGTCCGAATTCACCCTATATGTGACTGCATTATATCGGGGTAGAGGTGTATCTTTTAGGGGACCAACTTCCATTGTTGAGAGAGACAACCTTTCATGCAAGAGCAAAAGTTGGTCTAATAAAATATATCACCTCACCCACCTTGTCTCTCTAGTCTTTCCTCTTGGCCTTCCGCTGCCCAATGGTGAAATTCACCAGCCACAGAGGGTGGGTGTGCAGCCTTGTGTGTCACTTAATACTCATATTAGGTCCATATGGTGTCACATCCAGGCCTCGAGAGTGAGACTTACATTTGCAGCAGATATAGTAATTTCTTGAAATATCTTTGGGGATCTTACAATATCTTTGGGGGCCAGGGATTGTATGCAATTCCATGGCAGAGGGTAACCACAGCTCTCCAGGAACTAACAATAGTGTAGGGTGACTGGGCAAATTCACTCAGGTTGTAACCCCTCTAGAGGCGCACCACCTTCTGGGAGACTTGCCTATTCTCCTTCAAAGTGGATTCTCCAGAGGCCAACAGAGAAAGAAAAGATAAACAGTCTGAGTTTAAACTGACTCAGAACTTTCCTTTCTGATCCAGCAAATGGACAACTCCTTCTACACAAGGGGAGGGCCCCAATTCTTAGGGAAGGGCTGGAGGAACTGACACTTACCAGAGGCCTTGTGGAGATAGGAGACCACCTCTCGTAAGCATGTGTGTGGGTTCTTTTACTGTTTTTAATATTTTTTTCTATAATGCTTTTACTCTAAGAATAAAGGTGCTTGCTTACAATAAACTGTGTAGTAACTTAAAACCACAGGCAGTTACCTTATTCATAGCCTTCAAAGAGCAAAGCAGAGATGCTGGCTGGTTTAGAAAGTCTGTCTTGATTGGGATATCACAGTATAGATAGTGAACTGTGAGGTCTGGAAATACCCCAGTCAGGAGGGGGAGAGATGCCTCTCTGCTCAAGAGAGGTGAAGCTGGGGAGCTGGAAGTCTGAGAATGGATGCTCTTGTGGGACTACAGAGATGAAATATAGGTGCAGTTGTCCTGAACTGTGACAGCATCATCCCCAAAGAGCCCAACAAAGAAGGGATTTAGAGGCATGTCAAGAAATGGGCCATGAAATCCATAAAGCCAGTAGCTGGGAACTCCCAGCCTAAGCATCATAAAAATGGATATAGGAACCATCCTAGCTTGTTGGTTAATGTAGAGACCATGGAAGAACTGTGGTGCAGTCCTTCCAGTCTTCCCAGAGGTTGGGTGGGATGGTGAAAGAATGGGGCTAGCTAATGTTCCCTCAGTCCTGTGGGTATGACTCAATTTCATGTAGAAAAATTAATTTTGAAACATCCTACATTTTAGATTGTGGGAAAATATTCCACAATAAAACATGGATCAAAAGCTCTCACTGTAGTTAATGTTGGAGTCATTGTTTGAAGTACATTGAGAAATGGTTTATACAGGAAAAAGTATAAAAAAAAACACTGAAGAGCTCAGGAAGTTCTCAAAAATCCCTGCTCCCAGAAGAATGGAGGTTTACTTCAAAAGGTGCATAAATACACAAGCATAATCATAGGTCATTTATTAGATTTCAGTTCTGAGATTTTTTCCTCACACAACTTCCACATGTTCAACCCAACCTACTGAGTTATCACACTGCTTAGTATCTGAGAAATGTTTTTGGGCATGCTGTGAGAAAAGGTTTTTAAGATGGGTACATCAAAAACCACTGAGATAGAAAGACTCCCTGCCAATTTCCTGTGAACTCTGCAGTGCTTCTTTCTAGCTCCAGCACAAACTAATTTAATTTGTTATAAAGGAAGAATAAGTCCCATTAACCCTCTCATGGTACAGACTGAACAAAGGAAATGTGCTTTGCTTATAAACTGGTCACTGAAATCTGCTGTGGGCAGAATTCAAATGCTCAATTGTCACAGATTACTAGAGGGGGGGTGGGGAAATAGGAAGGAATGGGGTGGAGAAGGTAAAGGTTTCCTCATGTGTTCATTTTGTTAAGCAAAGAGCTAAAGTTCAGATACCTGAAATTAAGTTTCTCTTGCCTTGTGTACCGCTGGGGGAATTCTATGCCATTGCACATTCACAGAACTCATGTGCCCCACAGACTTCGTTTTTCGCTGAAGAAAACACATTCTGCCCAAGAGGTGCTGCAGTTATGCCTTTAACACAGCTGGAGCTACTGTGGCACCAGAACAGAGGGTAACCAGCTCAACAGCAGCTACGGAGGAAGGAAGGAAGAGAAGCCAGTGTTCCTCACAGTGCCCTGCCCACAGGGCCAAGCGAGGAGGCACGGGCTATGCGGAGGGGACAAAGAGCAGGCCACACAGAGTTGCTGGGAGGTGGGGTGGGAGGATGTCACAGATTGGGGTTCAGAAGGGCAGAGTTACAGACTGGGGCAGGGACTGAATGGGAGTGGGGGTGTAAGGCCATAGGGGGGATGAGGTTCATGTCGATTGCTGAATGGGGGTACAAAGACATAGGGATGGGATGTCTGAGTAGGGGTGCAGAGGAGATGTGCCTGACAGAATGGGAAAAGCTAGAGGTCAGCCATGGTCTGCATGGAGAAGGCTCCCCAACCTCCCAACAATCCCACCTCCTCGCCCCGCCAAAAAACCCATACACTTCTCCCACCCATAGCCAACAACCCTCCGGGTTCACCCCCAGGCTCCTTCCCTCTTCCTCAGTTCCGTTACCCAGATACCCACAAAACCAATGCCAAGGCTTGGAAAGTGAAGAAAATACATCTCTGGATTGTAATTTAAATGAATTACGCAACATTCTGTATTAATATGCCTAGTAAGGAATCTATTTGTCAAAATACATTTCCTGAATCGTTTTTGTTACAGACATACTTGCTGAGAGGCATTTTGAAATAAATTACCTATCAAAATATTTGAAACTGGCATGATTATATTGCATTATTTTGACAAAATCTTACAGAATTTTAAAATATTGTACACAGAATTCCCCTTGGAGTATGGTATATATCTTTGGAGCAGGAAACCAACATCTATTATTCTCAATGTTTTATTCTGTAGCTATTCTAGTTAAAGGTCCAATCTTATATTATCTTTGATAGAGTATATATCCACTCTGGTAAAAAAATGTTTTATAGCTTAAGAATTTACAACAGGAATCTTTTCCAAAGATTTGTAGCATTAAAAAAGGTAAAAATCACTTCTAGCATATCTAAACAAGTCAATATTTCAGTTCAAATTGTTTGAAATTATATAAACATCTGACAAGATAAGTCTAACTTCTTCTCTAGAAATAGACTTAGATGTCAATGAAGTGACTACAATGGCAAGACCTCATGCCTCCTCATTTGGTGAATGTCAATGCTTCAGACTCCATTACCTGCACACTTTACAAATCTCTTTATAAAGGAAAATGCTACTTACTATCACTGAAATACAAGCAAGATCTACGGTGGCAAGACTTGTCCAAATTAAGGGGAAGGTTGATCTACACATCCTTAATCTAAGAAATAAACTTACATATTTCACTTCTGTTGAAAACTAACTACTCTTTCAGTAACACCTAGATTTATTATACCTGAAAAAATAGTGATTTCCTCTAATACTTCTGTTTACTTTGTCCATTTGACTGTACTTTGCATACAGTTTCCACTTTGTGTTGGTCTTTCACACAAAGGTGAGAAAAATGACTTAAAATAGGAAATCGTGGCTGTAAAAAATATTCAAGCACTTGTAAAGTGAGTGAGAAGTACATGTAATGTTTGAAACTACATAATCTGTCCTTTAAAAGTTGACTGAAGTTCAAGTTGGTAATGTCCCTTTAACACAAGTCAACTGTGTTCCCAGTTAGCTTTCACTCTCACCGGACAATACACAACACTGAAAAACTGCTTCTAAACAATTTCTCTTCCAAAGCAATTCTAAAAGTGAGCTACTTAAAAGGAAAAATAGGCTAAATAACGGATATCACAAACTATGGTTTGGCTCTGAAAAGTGATTATACTAAAATGGCACCTACTTAATAAATCTGTTCTTTTGTGTATTCATTCATATCTGCCAACTTCTATGACTAAAGTTATTAGTTTTTTTACTCCTGTTTGCTTACCAGAAGAAAATGTAATCTATATATATAAAAGGCAAATGGTGTATGCGTGTATGTATGTATGCGTGCATGTATGTATGCAAGCTTACTCGTTCCACACCGTTTGAGCTAGAGACTTGAAATTTGGTACATTTAGAGGTCTTGGGGTCCTAATGACCGTAAGAGTCGAAAATTTTTCAAATTTCACCTCTGACGCCCCCCAGGGGTGAAAATTCTTTAAAGGCCAATCACATCAGCTGGGCAGCTGCTGTTCTCTGTGACATAGTTATGATGTCATAATACCCCCCTCCAACAGACACCGCACTCGCTCAGCTCTCTGCCCCTCCCCCCTCCAACGGAACCCCAGAATCCCTCAGCTCTCTCCCCCTCCCACGGAACCCCGGAATCCCTCAGCTCTCTGCCCCCTCCCCACCTCCGATGGACCCAAGTTGGGTTTGGTCGGAGGGTAAGTGAGCCGGGGGTGTTGGGTTTGTCTGGGGGGGTGAAAAGATGTCTGGGTGGGTGAGGGGTGGGGGTTGGTCAGGGGGTGTTGGGTTTGGTGGGGAGGGTGAGGTGGGGGGTCAGGGTTGGTCGAGGGGTAAGTGAGGTGTGGGTGTCGGGTTTGTTTGTGGTGGTAGGTAGGGGTGTCGGGTTTGGTTGGGGGGGGAAGTGAGGTGGGTGTCAAGTTTGGTCTACGGGAGGTGAGGTGTGGATGTTGGTCAGGGGGTGTTGGGGTTGGTAGAGGGGAGATGTGGGGGTGTTGGGTTTGGGTGGGGGAGTGAAAATGTGAGTCGGGGTTGGTCGAGGGGTAAGTGAGGTGGGGGTGTCGGGTCTGGTCGGGGGGGGTGAGGTGGGGGTATCAGATTTGCTCTCTGCCCCCATCCAACGGACCCCGCACTCGCTCAGCTGTCTGCCCCCTCCCCACCTCCGACTGACCCGAGCAACGCCGGGTATTTTCGCTAGTAATGAATAAACCAAATTCTATTTTACTTTCCACAGAATTCTTCACTGAGGGCAGATCTACACTACAGCCAGGATCGATGCTCTGAGATCAATCCACCAGCAGTCTATTTAGGAGATCTAATGAAGCCCCACCAAATCAACTGCAGATCACTCTCTAGTAGACCCTTGCACTCTACCCCTGACAAGAAGAGTAAGGTGAGTCGACAGATTTTCTCCCATTGACACCCACGGTGCAGCTGAAGTTGTGTAGCATAGGTCGACTTACCACAGTAGTGTAGATATTGCCTAAATTTCAGTCATTTAAACTTTTGTAAAGTAACTGGAGGAATCGGGGTTGCACAGAGCCTATAGTACTGGCAATGATGCTCAATATTCAGAACCCAGGCAGAATGATCAGCTAGGATAATTTAAGCTTGTGGACTGAATATATCTGATCTACAAACTGTGGACACACTATAATCATGGAAGATCATATTACCATTTTTACACCATCACTTTTCCAAGCCAAAGCACACTAAAACACTAAGCAGGTTTTTTTTGCTCCTTTTTATGAGGGCAAAATGTGGTTACCTTCATTTCATGTTCAGTTGGTAAAGCCAAGTAACTTTGTCTTTAGTTGACTATTTTCACACCTGCAGAGTACACCTTGAGCTACTGATAGAACAAGGAAGGCCCAAAACCTGCACTGAGAACTGTGCCAGTAGATTCCTGGGAAGAGTCAATTTCTCTGCCCTTTCACTTTATGTCACTGATCCATATGCCCCAAAAGCAGTCCTTAGATTTGATCAGTCTCTATTACTGCCCTCAGGAACCCAATGCTCTCCCCTGGTTCCTATGTGTAGATTGAAGTGAAGAATCTCCATCATCCTCATTCTCTTCTGCAGATTGATCACAAAATGGTCCCACAGAGAACAGCAATCTTAATGACAACCCAAATGCCTCATCCTTTCTCTCCCCCCTACCTTTGTGGAGAGGCCTGTACTAGAATCTGCCAAGCTCCACTGTTCCCTGACTCCATACCACAGCAGAACTTCTTGGGTGACACTGTTGCCTCCTCCCCTAACCCAGCTCCACATGGTTCCTGTCAAAGTCACATGCTAAGGATGGGGGGGGAGGAGAGGGAAGGGAGGTCGCCTCTAGCTCAGTGCAGGACTCTGGGGAAAGGGAAAAGCCACTCAGGCTCATGCAGTTTCTACTTGTTTGCTGTGACAACTGATAAAATCTTGAATATTCAAAATTTTAATTTTGTTTAGTAAGAAAGATTGAGCCTGGCTGGGATTAGCAACAAACAGTAGCAGGAACATGACTAGCTCTAACCATATTCTTTCAGCAAGACAGTATTTAGGCAGGAAAGCCAGAAGTGCAGCTCCATCCCCTTTAACAATGACATACTGTCATTGTTTATTCCTCTGAGTTTTCCCCTCCTTTTAATCCCCACCACCCAGGTCCAAAAACTAGAGGATTTTTTCGTGTTATTACTCTCCCCATCAATTTCATATCTTTTAGCTAACAAGTGGTTCAAACAAGGCACAAATCATCGGAGGATGACAATGAGGAGGACCCTTGCCAATTCCAGGGCTCACACCAGTTTTATTCCATGATGAATTAAGATAAGGTGAACATTAAGTCGAAACTACTTTGCTTCCTTTTGAACTATTCCAATTTTGATGCTACTAAAGCCACATCTACACTACCACTTATGTTGACAAAACTTATGTCCCTCAGGGGTGTGAAAAAACACCTCCATAACTGACCCAAGTTTTGCTGGGATAAGTGGTAGTATGCACAGCACTAGGTCAGCAGGATCGCATCTCCCACCAACATAACTATCACCACTCATCGATGTGATTTTATTATGTCCATGGGAGAGCTCTCTCCTCTCAGCATAGAGCAGCTACCCAAGCGATCTTACAGCAGCGCAGCTCTATCAGTACTGCTGTGCCACTGTAAGCTTGCTAGAGTTATCAAGCAAATGACAAGGCCCAGCATAATGAAGACTATTTTTCTCTCAACTGAGCTTTTTCCAGGTATGCCAGTAGCCCTTCAGCCTACTGTTTTCCCACCACACTGTTATTAATTTAATATTTTTTTCAATCAAATCTATTTCCATTTTGTAGCAGAGGGGCAAGCTCTAGGCACCGCCCATGGCACTTAGGGCACAAAAGATTGGGAAAGAGGGTAGAAATTGATTTAGCAATGCATTACAGAAACTTCAGAATTTTTTTTTTTAAATCCCATCTTTAAATCCTACAAGTGACATGAGCGAGATGTCTAGTTATTTTTAAAATGGTAAAAAGATCTGAGTAGCAGTAACTTCAGTTACTATTTGTAGCTTTCAAGACAGAAGGGGTGGCAAAGAAAATTACAAAGATGAAAAGAGAATGAAATGGCTGTTACTTAGGTGTTATATTTGTATTAATTAATACAACTAAAAAAAACAACAGAAAGGTTTTTTCCTCAACTACTCAACATGGACAATGCATTTAGCCTCTAAATGACGGTTAAAAAAAAAAAATTGATAAAGTATTACCTTGCCTGTGCTTTGTAAAATTGTGGTTCTTGTCCTCCACACTCTCTCCCTGCTGACAATGTCTCTGGTTACATCTACCTCCGCATCAACAAAACTTCTTTGTTTAAGAGCAGTTATGTCATCATCCAGATCCGTCTTGATTGTGGATCTTTTTTTCGCCATGATTTTTGCTTTGATAGCAGCAATTTTTTCCACAGACATGGCTTCAGACAAGGATCTAAATAAGAATATCAGAGGTGGCTGAGTAAAAGCATAAATCAAAGTTTTGTGTTCTGAAGTACATATGAACAATCTACTTTGATTTCCTCCTAAACTACTAGAAGTTTATATCTGTGCCATATATCATAAGGTGGTCTCCACAGAGACATCAGCACTGCTACTTTGGCCAGTAGAGCTTTTCTCTGTCAGATGACTCCCCAAGTAATTTTAAAACACCACAAGACAACTAATACAATATACAGAAAGAGAGAGATAGGCAGGCCAATGCTTATGAAATGTACAGCCCTGGGACAAAAAGCTTCAGGTTACCGTACGTGTACCTATTACCCACAAATGAATATAGTTCAAGTTAGCTTTCTATTCAATCCTTGGCCACTGCTCATATTAGTAAAAAGAGAATTAGTTCAGTACAGCTATGGTAGTGGTTTTGTTATGCTGACACTTTGCCACTAAGACATGGACCATCATTACCAATTCATTTTAGCCAGACCAAATGGTCAAGAAGGCATTAAACTTTGTCGCTATGAACCTGTGCTTAATTTCAGAGTTCTTCTTGACCCAGTATTACCACAGCCTATAATTTTTAAGTTGCTTACATGTGTTTATGTTCAAATGTGAACAAAATGTTAGCTACCAGACAGCCTAACTCTAATTCTGATACTATCATTCTCAAGGTGAACTTCAGAATAAAAAGAAAACTGAGTTAGGCAAATAAGTCTGTGCAAATCAATTTTCATTTTATTTTGCAGTTCACCCTGAAAAATGTATCTAATAAACATGTGACTGGAAAGCATTCTATTTATGAAAGTAAGCTATGTAGAAAGGTATATTTTTGTTTGTGGAGTTTGTTTTTGGTAATAGCTTAACTAATTTATCAGGTAGGCACACACTTTAATACCTTTAAATATGTCACTTGCATTTTAAAAAGCAAACGTCTTTTTAACTATTCAAAAATAAAAAAAGACATGAGATACAAAAAATAATAACGAATAATCAGAAATCCTCATTGCAGCATTGCCTGGTACACGACAGAACATTAAAGGGAGTCTGAAAAGCCATCTGAACATCAGGAACACCACAATCCTCAGTGACCTGACTCAGTACAAAGAAAAGGTCATTAAACTTTTTGAAGTTGGACACTGATTAAGCACCCTTACGGCAGTTAGCCTTTAATTGCACCTATGCATGTGGCAGTCTCTTATCAATTAAAGGTATGTTTTATCTGGGATTGTGGATTCTAGACCATCACTTCACCAGGCTCTGAAAGTTCCTTCAAAGCTAGTGGATAAGATGAATGTTCGAATAGTAACAACTGAAGCTTCCCTATCATACTGTCTGTAAGTCTGAAGAAATTTCACTTGATAGGGAAAATATATTTGCTGAAGTCTTGTTTATTGTGTCATTCACCATAGTATCTGAGCTCCTCACAAGCTAATTCTTCCACCACATCCCCTTCAAATTTGGAAGTTATCCCCTTTTTACAGCTGGGGAAATGAGGCACAGAAGCGATTAAGTGACTTGCACAAGGTTACCCTAGAGGTCTGTTGAACAAGGTTACCCAAGAGGTCTGAGCCTTCTGAGTCCCACTGCAAAGCCTTAAGACCACTCATCTGTCCTTTTGCATTTCTATATAAATGGACATAGAATGTGTTTAGAGTACAACTCTGACATTTTCAATTACTGAATTCTTCAGGTTGATGAAGGGACAGAAATGATGTACCTTTTCGCTCCACTAACTGGAACTGCTCTAATTGGAGCTCTAGGTTTTTTTTGAATAGTTGATTCCAAATATTTTAAGGGAAAAGGGGCATTTTTGCAACTTTTCAGAATGCTTTTCTTACTAAGAGATCACCACTTTTAGAAACATTGTGCCTGGCTCTCAAGTGGACTGTTTGCTCTAGAGCAGCTTGGGACCTTTTTAATTCTTTCATAGCTGAAAAGTGCTAGAATAAAGGAGACATCTAAATGCTGTGTCCCTTCTCTCAAGTCTCTTGAGTTTTCTTACTCAATTAACCAATTAGAGTCTGACACATTCCCCAATGTCAAACCCAACATGTTTGGAAATATAATAGAGTCCTTGCTCAATGCTTTAGCAATCTGCATTAGGGAGCTAGGATGGGCCAAGGACAGAACTTGGAGGCATCCTGAGGTAATAATAAAAGAACAAGTCTAAGCAAGGAGAAAGAAGGTGGGGGGAAATGCAGTTATGTCCACAAAACCTAAGGCTTTTATATCAGCCAGCCTTTGCCATGGGTCCATCAGCTTCTCTGCCCAGCTTTTGGAAAATCCAGTTTACGGCTCTGAAGGATGTTCCTCTGTCTCCCTAAAGAATTTTGTAGAGGCACAAAGGAAAAGGAAACTGCTGAGCTATCTGAATCTTTAAGATGCTGATGATTTCTTGTGACAGTGAAAGTGCACTATCCTCCAACTGTTCCATTATTCCTTCCTTCTCTGCATGTTTAGCAGAGCTTCAGCTACACATATTATGGAAGAGCAATCCAATTTAGAGACCTAATAGGAGACTCCTCTGCTTCTTGTACGGTTTTCCTCCTTCTAACCTCACTACGGGGGGGGCGGGGGGGGGGGAAATCGACTGCAGAAACGCAACTTCAGCTATGTGAATCACGTAGCTGAAGTTTGCATATCTGCAGCCGACTTACCGTCCATCCTCACGGCGGCGGCAGGCAGCAGTGTGCTCCCCCGTCGACTCCAGCTTGCGCCACCCGGCAAGCTGGACTTCCGAGTCGACGGGGGTGCCGTGGGCGATCGATTGCTACCCGCCGATCCGGCGGGTAGTGAAGACCAACCTTAAGTAATACTGTGGCAGAAATAGAAGGAAAAAGGACAACACTAGTCAGTAAGACAAACTAACAGTCTGATCGCTTCTGGGTGCTAACTGATCAGTCACTGCTGTGATGTTACCACTCCAAAATAGGAATCTGACCTCCAAATCATATGAAGCTCTGCTGCAGACTAATGGCTAACATTTTTCAAGACAGACATTTTTTCTGCAGAAATCCAGGGAACCCCTCAGTGGTGTTGCTGGACATATACTTGAGAACAGTTGAAATAACTGGTCTGCTTTACAGTCCTTAAAACTAGCAACTACTATCCCAGGAGTGAAATAAAATTTCTTACCTGATCTGCTCTGTCTGCACAATACCTTCTTTATGCCCCTCCAACCGAGCTGCCAGCCGCTCCTTGTCAAGACGCACACACTCTTCATCCTAATAGCAATAGCAATATTTATTTATAAAGCAGTTTCAGTACAATCTCTCTGTCCTCTCTGAAAGCGAGTAAAATTAAAACAAACTTCACAGAAATCAACATGTTTAACTTTTTGTTACTAAAAAAAATTCCTTGCCAATCTGGTGTAGTTTTGAAGCTATGCTGCACAGTTGGATTCCTGAGTGGTAGACTACTAAAATTGACTCTTGAAAGAGCACAGAGTTGTTAAAAACTAAAGAAAGCTAAAAGTCACCTCTTGAAAGTCACAGACAACAATTTAGAGAATTGCTTTCATGTTGGCTGCCAGAGCACATATTTCTTCAAATATGGAATTCCATCACCTCGCTTTCCCTCCCAAACACAATTTAAAATTTTTGCAGATTTAAAAAGTGATATATTAGCACAGAGAAAGTCAAATTTAGTTCATATCTTGATGTAGATCCTCTCCAAATGGCATTCCCAAAACCAATTAAAGTAATTGACTAGTGTTAAAAAAAAGAAAGCCAGATTCTCTTGTTGAACTGTGCTTAAGGCAGAAAGGTAGTGGGAAGAGGCAGCAAAGGTGGACTTAAGCCATCTTTTCAGCTTTTTTGAACTTAGAGCCAGCCAAAGTCAGTTTGGCACCCAGAAAAACAAAGCAATGTCAAGTGTGTTCCAAGTTGCATCCCACTCCCTATAGCTTGGAACATTAACTTTTTTTAAAAAGGTACCTCTCCCCCTCCCCCAGTTAATTTAAAATGTGTCAAATTGATTTTTCCAAAAAGATTATTTGCATATATCAAGTTGCACCCAACAAATTATTTGCAGTGACTACTAATCAGCACAGGTTAGCCTTAAATTTAATTAGTTTTAAGTATTTTGTTATTCAGAAGACCAATAAGCGTTCATCAGCAGGGTTGGTAAACCAAGCAATAACACGAAACAGCTAGGTCACAGAAAGAATGACAGACGGGATCCATCTATGTTGCAAGAGCCAATTTTCAGAGGACCTAGTTACAGGTAAAACACAGCTGTATAGACCATGACTGCAGCATGGTCCCACAAAATACTTAAAGCAGAATTTAATCTACACAAGCTGGAACTGTGTCCAGAGACAACTGTGTGTCCATATTGTGCTGCACAGGTCTTTGCCTGTCCAATCTTGTTCTAATTACATGCCTGTGATGTAAACATAAAAAATGCACAAAACTGTGGCATTAGCACAGACAAGCCCTTAAAGTGAAGCTATGTTGTATGCTTTTCTACATACATTGGAAAGTGAAACAAAAATTCGTAAAGAGACAGTCATGTACTCAATTACGGATATTAGTGCTGCTTGAATCACTCAACTACTAAGCATCAGGCTAGTGAAAGTGTGGAGGTGGAATAATTTGCAGTAGCTTCATGAATGGTGAGCACATATAATCCACTTTATCAGCAATGGCACCACTCCGCCTAAATCTTTTGAGGATGATTGTACTGTAAGAAATTGCTTTTTGTGGCAAAATAATGGAAAAAGCTATTACTTTTCCACAGCAAAATGGTAAAAATAAGTCATGATTTTAGTTTAAAATAGGACAAGTCACAGGACAATATTTTAATGGTTTGCTATAGGAAATAACTTTTATTTAAATATAAAATAGTAGGAACATTTAGTAATATTTAACTGGTAGTTTCAAACCACTTAAAAAGAAGCCTATAAATGCATAGGACATACATACAGACAATTTCATAGAAGAATCTTAGCAACCAACTGACCAGGATGACACAAAAGGGTAACTGAGAAAAAACATTAACCCAGATTTTGGTCACAGGATCTTGGTCTTGACTGTATGTCGGGCCAGACTAATGGTAAGAATGGTGGACTGTGCTTGCACATGTTACCAAGAGCACTGCAATATCAGAACAGGTAAACCAAGTAAGAGAAGGATCCATTAACAAACACACCTAGAATAATGATGGAAGATGTAAATTAAACGTCAAATGTTTTGGTCTTGAATGGGGAAGTAAATGTAGTTACATGTTAAGAGGATGAAACGTACCTAGGTTTTTTTCTTGCAGTAAATAGAATTTAGGTCTCAATCCTTCAGCCCTTATTCAAGCAACTAGGCTAACTTCCAACCATGAGATACAAAATATACATCCATGATCTATATAAAGTTGCAGATTTCCCCTCTTATATTACAGACCACTTAAGTCTGTTAGAATTTAAAGCCAGTAAAATCAAACATCAAAATTCAAAGGAGAGGCTGAAATTCCTTCTAAGTATTGGTGCACACAGTTTCCATTTAATTCACATAAACAACTCGCATTCACATTAATGGAAGAAGTATGTGAACCTACAGGAAAGGAAGTTTATCTAAATTATAATATCATATAAAAAAAAATTAGTAAGTCCTAGAAGAAATTCAAATGGATGACAATCCTTTTCATTACCTCTATTCTTGGTTTCTTTGCTTCTGCTAATATTTCATCTGCTGCTCTTTTAACTAAAAGAAAAAAAAATTAATTAAAAATGTAGGATTGTGGTGGGCTTTCATAAAATTCATGCTAACACTGCTTAGCAGTGAAATCATACCTTGAGTGGATCGCTGAAGACCAATTTCAAGTGGTGCACTTCTGTCTATACTGGATGACGTTGCTAAGGTTTAAACACAAAATGTTATGTAAGTATTCAAAGGCGCGAGTACAGGAAGCAAACAAAACCACAAAAGTAACAAATATTTTTAAATCTGGAATCAAGTATCTCCGTAAATTCACTTACATTTGTAAGAGAAAATTAAACTAACGGCAAGTTTGAAATAAAAGCATGCTTATCATACATATCGCAAAAAGTGAGTAGCCTCAAATCCCAATTTTAAAAAAAAAAATACTACAAGAAAATCTGCAGAGAAAATCTTGAAAACGACATGCATTAGTATTCATCTACAGACATGCTAACATCTTCAAGCACCTCCCTACTGGTAACCTAGATTTTAATGCTGGAAGACCACATAAATTGCTATGTTGACAATGAATAAGAGTTAGCATGTAATATATCATATTTTAGGATGCTGTAGGACTTGTACTATATCAGAATTGAGAGTATATGTGTGGTGTTACTGAATAGGTCTTTGACACACTAGAAAAAAGTATAGGCATGTCGCTACCACACAGCAGCATTAACATGTGAGGAAACTGTTGGTTCTGCTGTCACGGTTTGTTTTATCATATAGTTACTAACGACACACAGAGACAAACAAGTGAAATTTAGAACAAGGACGTGGAGTAACACCTGTAAGCCCATTTGAACCAGCTGCATGTACTCCAACATATATACAGGTTCATATATCCACTCTGGTTTATCTCCCCCTCCCCACTGCAAAAGTGAAGCAATAAAATGCACTGTAGCTGTACTAAAAAGGAAGAACTTCACTCACATGTTTCCCCATTTAGGTACGCAAGCAGATCTTTTCTGTCAGGTCTTCTTACCACAGGAATGTTTTCAGTCTGAAAAGAATTGAAGATTTTACTTTAGAAAGACCACATCCAAAAACAGGACGCCTCAGAACAAAACCCTAAATAACGTGACATGTATAAAGTTTGTGGAGAAGCCATTTCCTTTATTTAGAAGTTGCTGTTCACAGATACTCAAATTATACTGTAAATAAATGGTAAGGTCGGTTAGAAATGGAAAGCTGGAGAATCCTCATCTACTAGGTTTTCTAACAACTTGACCCCTAGTGTTTAGTAACTACACAACCACATGCAAGCTGTTTTTGTGAAAAAAACTGTTGTTCACAACACATGACAAAACAGAGCCACTAAGTTTCATGTCTTTTTCCTTTTCAATTGTTCACAAGAATTATCCTATTTTTTAAAAGTTTTCTTTTGCAGTAGATCAGTTGACAATTTGAGTTTAAAATTAAGCATTTGCACGAAAAGCAGTGCTTCATCAGGAAATGAATTATTTCATAAAATGAGCCAAATGAGGATGGCTTTTCTCTTAGCACTTGCCATAGATCCTGCATGGTTACACAGTAAACTATAAGCTAAAATAGGGAGAAGAAAAGGGGCCATTAAGCTTTATCCTCAGCCTACCCAAACACTTAATATATTTAAAAAATACAGCTGGCTCTGCTTAAATGCATATTGTTAAGTGTGACACCAAAGTACTGGTCAGGTCAGCAGCCACCAGACAAATTAATTTTCAAGCATCTAGGAATGTTCTAGGTACATCACAAAATAAATATTAGGTAGTTGCTCAGCTTTGGGGGATGCATAATTTATTTAAGCTGCATTCAAAATTCAAGGTGCATATGCTATTCTCAACTTAATTACTTATGATAAATCAATGGCAAGATTTGGCATAGCATTTGACATCTATGTCACCTCAAGTAGATTTCAGACTGATCTATTATTTTAGCCACTTGAGCATTTCATTCAAATTTACATCACAGTAAATAGCTACTACTTTGGATTTGAGTGTAGTCCTTTTGCATGCAGTATGTGGCATATGTGGAGCCTTATGATTATGTATCTAAACAGAGTGTAGAATAAACTAAATTACCTTCAAGTAAAGTCTACTAGATGGAAATACTCTGCAAGTAAGTGAATGTTTAGCCTAAAAATTTTTACAGTATCCTTTTCAGTTTAGTTGGTTTGTCACAAACATAGATTATCTGAAAAACACATTTAAGTTATAGCCACTCAAGAACACAGATCTGAGCCTACATTTTTGCAAGGTCAGCCTTTCCCATTTTCATTTCAAATTTCGAAACAGCATTTATATCTCTCCTACTAAATCAACTGCAAGTTTCAGTAAAGCTGTTAAAAATGAAACCTTAAAGATGCTGTAAGTAAAAGACTAATCGTCAAAGGAACAAAAGAAAGAAGATGGTTTTTAAATGTACAAACATTAGTGTTAATCTGATTCTTCAGATGTATTAAATAGAAATTTTCTGAAAAGATAAGACCACATGTAACCAAAAGCCCATGTTTTGATAGCTTTTAATACCAGGGTTTAAACCCGGGATGGGCAAACATTTTGGCCTGACGGCCACATCTGGGTGGGGAAATTACATGCAGGACCATGAATGTGTGGCTAGGGTGCAGGAGGGATTGCAGGGTGTGGGAGGGATGCAGTGTGCAGAAAGGGGCTCAGGGCAGGAGGCTCGGGTGCAGGAGTGGTGCGGCAGTGAGTTGGGGTGTGGAATGCAGGAAGGGTTCAGGCACCACTTACCTGGAATTACTCCGGGATGGCAGCGTCGGGCAAGAGGACTCACGCATGCTGCCTGCCTTGGCCCCACATTGCGCCTCTTCTGGAAGTGGCCAGCATCATCTCCCTGTGGCCCCTAGGAGAGGGAGGCCAGAGGGCTCTGTGCGCTGCTCTCGCCTGCGCATACCTCTCCCGAAACTCCCATTGGCCGCAGTTCACCATACCTGGCCAATTGGAGCTGCAGGAGATGGTGCCTGCAGGTGAGGGCAGTGCACAGAACTCTGTCCCTCGCCTCCCACAGGGGCTGCGCGGATGTGATGCCGACCACTCCCGGGAGCAGCGCAGGGCCCGCGGGCTGCAGTGTGCCCACCCCTGGGTTAAACTATCACTAAGTACATACCAGAGATGCTATGCTTCAATTGAGATACAAATTAATGAAACAACAACACACTCCTTGTCATGTCTTTCTGCTTACCTTTGCCATTGGACAAAATAATGCTTTTTAAAATATGTCCAAATATACCAAATAATTCCCAGCTGCAAGACTGAGAATGGCAAAAAAAAATAATAATCCTGTTTTCAAACTTACAAATAAGAAGTAGTGAATTTTACATTTAACTCCATCTTCCCACCTGAGTTCAGAGTAGAAGGATATGTGTTCTCTGCTTCTGATTATCATGCTATCCTTAGTATTATACATACTTTTCCACATGATTTTGTAATCTTTTCTCTTAAACTATCTTCTTTAAAACAATGTCAAAATCCACATTAAGTCCAGTACTCGGTGTGTTAGATATTAGAATTTCTGTGAACAGTAACTCAGTTTCATTCTACTCATTCAATACAAAAAATTAAGAGCAGGTGTCAAATTGTACTGTCAATTTTATTGAGGGGAGGGGGACACTTCTTCAGACAGCACGTGTGAGCAGGCTACAAACAACTTACCTCATCACTGTTGAAGAGAATACAGAGCATCAAGGGAAGAACTAAGAGGAGGAAAACTGTTCTGCACAAGACTGAAGTGGACATTTTGTCAGAAAATTGTGGAAATGTTTCAATATAAAAATGAGGATGGTTTTGATTTTTCAGAAGAGGGGAGACTATTACTGTATACTCATCTGTACCTAAAATTACAGCTCAGCTGTACCAAGCAAGTAACAATTCCGGTTAGGTAAGGAGTGAAAACAATAATGCAAATCACTAAAAACTGTGCTTATTGAAGCTATTATGTTTTTACTGTCGTTCATGATTAAAACTATGCCATACCATGTTGTTAAAGTAACTATCAAGAAAGAGTATTTGTAAGTATGTTAATGTAACAGTAACTATTCTCCTAATTTCCTGAAAATACTAACATGAACACAAAAATTATTAGCTGTTAAGCATGCACCCTCCAACAGTATTAAGGAACAACGTTCCATGTGGTCTACTTACTGCAGCACGCCGGACGTAAACAGGATGTGAAAGGTGCACATTATTCAGCAGGAACAAGATAGAGTCCAAAGTGTAGTATTCTCTGGGCTGGCCCTCTTTCCCTGTCCTGTAACATCAAGAAACAGATTTTATTTACAACCATATTTCCTCACATATATACCCCTTAATCAAATTTGGTATATCAAGCTATTTAAAAAAACAATTGAAAAGCTACTGATTAAATTTATCAGCATGAGCACAATAGATATGTTATCAATCATTACTCACATACTTACAGCCTTTACATGGAATGGATTCAAAACTTCAAAAGTACCTGGAGTAATTAGGTGTAAGAGAAGAGGCCAACTAATAAAAGTATAGAAGTATATAGATGTCAAAAATTGTACCTAAGATTAATATCTGTTTTTCTTTTACGTTTTGGAAGACAAACCACTACATGTTTATTCCCCTAATTTTCAAAAGAGCTGCAATAACGTATTCAGGCCCTTGGAGATGGGGGATAAGGATTGAGGAGATTTTCAACATTCATTGGGAAATAATTTGAAGTGTTCTCCAGATGACTTGCTCTGGAGATAAATGTAAAATCATCACTGTAAAATGCATACTAGTGAAAAGCTCAGAGTCTTCACAAACCAAGTATATCCTAAATATCAGAGATGATGAGAGTCTGGATACAAGCAAAATTTTATTAAAAAGAATTCTCATAAGAAACATGATAGCAAGCTATTCAGAAGATAAATCAGCAAGATGAAAATAGATTTACAAATTTTTATTGGACTCCCAGATTGCTGGCGTTAGTGTCATTTTTCAGCAACACAGGAGTTCACATTAGGAGTTCAGCCTAATCTTCAAAGTAAAGTCTCTTTTGCACAAGCATAAACCACTTTTCCAGTATATCTAAAAAACCCTACATAGCTTTTTTCAGTGCCTTGTGACCATCAACCATGAAGGTAGCACCTAGGGCTTCAAAACTTTGCCCCAGAAGCAGCAAGCTTACCAGGAGAAGATGAGGGCATAAGACATCATCTGCAGAATTTTAGCTTATTGAGCCTTTATGCTTTAAAGAGCACATACCACATATGAATAAAATATAAACCGATGTAGTAATGTGGTCCCAATGTTCCAGACACCTGTGCCTCTAGAGGTGCTATGACTGTTGCTTTACTAATCAACAGTAGAGTGAAATTAACCAGACTGGTCAGTTTCAGTGATACTATCCAGAACCACACATCAGCAGGCAAGCTATAATCATACTGGTGCGGGAAGAGGAGCAGGAGAGAGAGGTGTACAACTTCAGATTGGTTAGACACATACAAGCCAAGAGCTGGTTTTAAAGTGAATGCTCACAAAGCCAGGTGTTGGGATTGGCACCCTGGTAGAAAGCCCAGCAATCAGCCATCCCCAGAAGCTGATGATGGTGAGAGGGAGGGTCGGGCCCAAGTCACTGTCCCAGCAGCTTACTGATGGGGCCCCTCACACTTATTTTCATCTCTTTTTTACCATTGGCTAGTAGATGTCTAGAAAATGTCTTGAGCCTTGGTAGTATTGAAAGCTCTTCCTCCGTTTAACATCCTCAAGATGTCATCCACAACAAATACCTGGTTTGTGCAGTAGTGCTAGTACTTTGTCTCATTGTTTCTTTGAGCTACTGCTCATTTCTATGTGATCAGGCATAATAGACATTTTAATCTGCGTTTGCAATTGATCAATAAAAAGACAAAAAAACCCGCTAGATTTCTATTACTACTTTGGCTGAGGATATGGTGTTACAAGACCACATTTTGACTTGCTGATTAGGCTATTTCCATGATCTAATAGCCATCACCAAATCACAACAGTGAACTACTGGTAATTCACTGATTAACCCCCATGAAAAAACCCTACTCCTATTATTGGTGATGGGAAAGTTAATACAAAGCAAGGGCACTAAGGTAAGTCACACTTGAGGGAGATGGGAGAAAAGAGATAGGTAGGATGAGTGAGAGGCCGAAGAAGGAAAAACAGTCTGAACAGCGATGAGCGGGAAGGGCAAAACTGCCATTCAAGCAGCAGTTTTTAGTTCTTTTAGCCACTTCAGGCTGGCTTTTGGGCTACAAAGCGAGAATGGTCAATAGGCAAAGTGTATAAATTAAAAATGAGTTGGAAGTGGCTATTGGGTCATAAACTACTGCTGAAAGAGCAAGTCAAAACAACACAGGGACCTTGAGAGAAAAAAAGGTTAGACGTATAGTTTTCCATACTGTTATCACTTATCCTTTTTATAGGCACAACTTCTCATAGGAGAAGGATGTTATATAAACCCCACAATGGTGTTTCCCCCTCCCCCCCCAAACACATTTTCCTAAATGGACAGAAATTAAAAACTCCAGGAGGTATGCATTAGTAGATTAACAGTCAGGAATCAGTGAGGTAGCCATGTTAATCTGCAGAAGCGACAAAGAGTTCTGTGGCACCTTAAAGACTAACAAAAGTATTGAAATATAAGCTTTCATGGGCTAATACCCACTTCGTCGGATGCATGCATAGATTAACAGTGCACTTCTTGGGAGTTGAAGGAATTCAGTCCCAGGTCTTACAATGCATCTAGGTGGTTGAACAGTCTACTGCCACCTCAATAAACTATGCCAGGGTATGCAACTGAATACATGCCAAGACTCTGCCTAAAAACGTATTTAAAATTTGAACTGCTCTGAACGTCAGTTCCACTCATTGCTTACATGTCAAGACCTAACCTGAGGGTAGTTTGCTGCAGTTGATATCAAACACCTAAAGCAGCACAAGGACTAATCCAACTTCTACTTTTGGTGTTAGTAATGCCATCAAGTGTTTCAAAAGAACCCAGAAATCCTGAATTTAAGCCTACACAAATACAGTATTTTTCATTCACCTTGTGCATCTCTCCATTTACATGTAATTCCAGATTAACAATTTCATGCCATATTAGTAAAAGAAAGCATTTGCATTAAGCAAAAGTTAAACCAGATACTTGCATTTCCAGTTCATCCATATACCCTCAATCCATAGATGCTAAGAGTCCATTAATCCATCAGATTACTTTCTATTTTCTTTCACACTGGAAGATGTGAAAGGTATTGATTTTTACTGGAGTGCTTAACGTAAAATGTATCCCTCGTGCACAAAAGAAAGCAGTAACATGAACAGCCCATTACTTAAAGAGAAGGATCTATCTTCAGAAACCCGCACATGCAAAGGCAACATATACCTTATTACACGAATTACAGCAACTAGCTGTTTCACTATTCACTAACCTCATTTCTAGAGATCGCCCCTTCTGCTGGCTAAGCAGACTGCATAAAGATCTTTTTCTGGATCTACTGGTCAGCCGCTTGGCTCAGCCTTGGTTTTGCAGTTGCCTTTCAGGAGCAACAAATATCAACTAGCAGATCAGAGGCCAAGAAACAACTTTACACACACTCAAATATTATGTTTACTAACCATGTGAGTGTAATCTACTAAGCAGTGAAAAAATGGTAAAAGCAATTTTAAAAGTGTCCTGTGTCCATTGAGGAAAAACCACCACAACTGGCTTTAGAAGACAGCTACAGAAAGGATTTTAGAGCAAATGTAATCCTTTGGAAAAATGCTGAATTACTGGAAGTGAAAGCTCTATTTATCCACAGAACATACACAATAGCAATGGAAGCATCCCCATATTATCTTGATAATGTACCTAAACTTAATTCCAGAGGACTAATTTTAAGGCTCACAGAATAGTTTTTCATCCCTCTGTCCACAGTGCAAGGAGGGTTGTCAGTTACAATTAAGTGAGGGTGAACACCTAATATTGGACTGAAACCACACCCCCTTCGCACAGTCAGGCTTTATGAACAGGGACTGCATTCTCTCCAGTGACCTAGACGCAAAAAGGTCTGAATCCTATTACTAATGTTCTAAGCCAAGCAGATCCCACTCACCAACAGGAATTGGACAGTTATGTAAATAATTAGTCTAAACGAAAATTTAAAAAATTTACTAGACTCCTTCCACCAAGGCGGTTATAAAAGATATGGAAAGAACACCCTGCAAGGAGATCCAGAAGTAACATCCAATCCTCACACTGCTAATAAAAAGAAGAAACTGGAATTCTCCTCATGGGACTATCCTTGGACCTCCCTCAAAGCACCTTCTTTTGGATCTGCCTTCCCTCCTGGTTCCCAAAAGATGTTCTTTCAGACAACCAAAACGTCTGGTTCTCCCTTCCACACATCTAGGGCATCTCATCCACACCTCTTCTTCCCTCAGCCCTCAGAACAGAACTTTACTATTACTTGCCTCAATCTGTTTGGGATCCTCCTCCTCCCCTGTGAACAGTTCTTGTTCCTGCCTTAGACACTGTTAGAAGCTTTCCTAAGCAGCAGCAGTTACGCTGACAATGTAATTTACCAGCATAGTGGGGGATTGCAGATGTGATGTATCCTGATTTTAATAAGGCTTTTGACACAATCCCACATACTCATAAGCCAACTATGGAAATGTATTACATTTGAAATTACTATAAGGTGAGTGTGAAATTGGTTGCCAGATCATACTCAACGAGTAATTATCAAGAGGTTAATATGAAACTGGAAAGGCTATATGTAGTGGGGTTCAGCAAACATCAGTGCTGGGTCTGGTGCTATCGAATAATTTAATAAGTAACTTGGATTATGGGATGGAGAGCACACTTATAAATATCTATGTATGACACCAGCCTGAGAGTGTTGCAAGCTCTTTGGAGGACAGGGTTAGAATTCAAAACTACCTTGACAAATTAGAGAATTAGTCTGAATTTAACCAGACAAAATTCAATAAAGACAAGTGCAACGTGACACTTAGGAGGGAAAAAATAAATAAATGCACAATTACAAAATGGGGGATGACTGGTTGGGCATTTGTACTTCCGAAAAGGGTTAAAGTGGATCACAAATTGAACACGAGTCGAAAACGTGATGCAGTTGTGAAAAAGTCTAATATCGCTATACGGTATATTAACAGGAATGTTTTATGTAAGAAAATGGAGATAATTGTCCTGCTCTGCTCTGGTGAGGCCTCAGCTGGAATACTTTGTCGAGTTTTGGGTTCCACACTTTAAGATGTGGACAAATTGGAGAGATTCCAGAGATGAGATACAAAAATGATACAAAGTTTAGAAAACCTGACCTGTGAGGAAAGGTTAAAAAAAACTGGATATGCTTAGTCTAGAGGGGGAAAAAAAAAAGACACCGGATCCTGCCTCAAAGTCCTCAAATATGTTAAAATCTGTTACAAAGAGGACGGTGATCAATTGTTCTCCATGTCCACTGAACGTAGAACAAGTAGTAATGGGCCTAATCTTTAGCAAAGGAAATTTAGGTCAGATATTAGGATAAACCTTGCAACTATAAGAATAGTTAAAAACTGGGTGAGGCTTCTCAGGGAGGTTGAAGAATTCCCATCACTGAAGGCTTCTATAAAGAGGTTGGACAAACACCTGTCAGGGATGGTCTCTAGATTTACCTGTTCCTGCCTCAGAGCGAGGAACAATACTAGATGACTTCTCAAGGTCCCTTCCAGCCCTACATTTCTATGATGTTAGCTTCTCTGCTCCCCAACATAGTTCTGAACAACAGTAATTAAACTGAACAAAGTCTTATTACTGGTTGCTATCCTGGAAAACTCTGAGCAGGAGACACCTGAGAGTTTTCTCGCTGCTTGCTCAAGAAAACAAAACTAAAAAAAAAAAAATATTTGGAAAGATATCTAAAGCAACCACTCCCCTCCCTTTAACGAGGAATTATCCATTAAGGCAGAATTTATTTGAGGAGAGACGGGGGGGAGGGGAGGGGAGGGAAGAGTACATATACAACTCAAGCAGATTTTTAACACCCTGAAAGAAGGGTAATAAAGACATACACTTCAGAGTATAAACTGACTAGCTGAAAGAGTCAGGAACAAATCCCTAATTCTAACCCCAAATTAACAGGAAAGAACAATTGGCTAGCTGCACTGCATTTTGGAGTCTAGGATTAAAATTGAAACTGATCTAGACAAACTGGAGAAATGGTCTGAAGTAAATAGGATGAAATTCAATAAGGACAAATGCAAAATACTCCATTTAGGAAGGAACAATCAGTTGAACACACATGTGGGCATGACTACACTGGAAACTTCAAAGTGCTGTCACAGGAATGCTCTGATGGCAGTGCTTTGAAGTGTGATAACTCTCCCAGCACTCCTGCTAATCCACCTCTATATGAGGGGATTAGCTCCAAGCACTGGGAACCCAACTCCCTGCCTGTCCACACTAGCACTTTAAGGTGCTCAGAGGGGTGATCAAAATGGAAAATGACTGCCTAAGTAGGAGTACTGCAGATATAGATCTGGGGGTCACTGTGGACCACAAGCTACAATATGAGTCAACAGTGTAACACTGTGTCAAAAAAAGCAAACATCATTCTGGGACGTATTAGCAGGAGTGTTGTAAGCAAGACATGAGAAGTAATTCTTCCACTCTGCTCTGATCAGGACTCAACTGGAGTATTGTGTACAGTTCTGGACACCACATTTCAGGAAGGATGTGAATGAATTCGAGACAGTCCAGAGAAGAGCAACAAAAATGATGAAAGGTCTACAAAACATAACCTATGAGGGAAGATTGAAAAAATTGAGTTTGTGTCCCCTCTCGGTCTTCTCTTTTCCAAACTAAACAGTTTCCAAGTATGTAAAAGGTTGTTACTAGGGGAAAAAATATATTAGCTTCCGAGCATAAGACAAGAAGCAATGGGCTTACATTACAGAAAGGGAGGTTTAGGTTGGACATTAGGAAAAACTTCCAGTCAGAGTGGTTAAACACTTGAATAAATTGTCTAGGGAGGATATGGAATCTCCATCACATCTTTGGAGATTTTTAAGAGCAAGTTAGACGAACACCTCTCAGGAATGGTCTGACTCAATTAGTCCTGCCATGAGTGCAGGGGACTGGACTAGATGACCTCTCAAGGTCCCTTCCAGTACTATGATTGTGGTGGTTATTTTTGACTTCTTCTGAGAGTTAAGGCCACCACTATAAACAGACCACGAGTCTGATCCAGTTAACCAATCTAATGTTCTTACCTAATTCAGAAGGTCTTTAATAATGACCCAGAATTCAGATGACCATCTGAAAGATCCCCAAGCATGTTGTTGCCTCCCCTTTCCCTGCCTATGGAGCTTCTTTAGAAAAATTATTTTCCTTTTGATCTCCAGCTTTCTCAGCACCATTGTTTTGGGAGAAATTGAATGTTTTACTACAATTTAATGACAGTTAATAAAGTACAACTAAAAACCACGGGTTCCAGACACTCATTTTCAAGGAGTATAGGAAGGAGGAGGAAAAAGCAACCCCTGGACTTTTAGGCAATACAACTGTTGGGCTACAAAATGTATATGTTACAAAGAATAACATTTGAAAAGTTCATTTTAAAAAAATAAACACACCCTCTTTGTATGTGGGGAGATTTCCATTGTTAATGTCCTTGTTTACAATGTGTTATCTCCCAGAAAAGTTGGGAGACAAACTATATTAGTTCTACAGCAAAGGGGGAGAGGGGTACTAAGGCTAGGCCTGTATGGCCCCACAGAAACATCTGCAAAGTTCACAGGTGGTCAGATCAGAAGTTTCTATCTCAACCCAACTGTACTCCCTACACAAGGAGAAGAGGAGAGTCTAGAACAGGGGTCGGCAACCTTTCAGAAGTGGTGTACCAAGTTTTTATTTATTCAATCGAATTTAAGTTTTCACATGCCAGAGATACAGTAATGTTTTTGAAAGTCTCTTCCTATAAATCTATAATATGCAACTAAACTATTGTTATATGTAAAGTAAATAAGGTTTTAAAATGTTTAAGAAGCTTCATTTAAAATTCCATTAAAATGCAGAACTCCCCAGACCGGTTTCCAGAGTAAGAGTGCCACTGAAAATCAGCTCGTATGCTGTCTTCCGCACAAGTGCCATAAGTTGCCTACCCCTTGTCTAGAAACACAGCCTCATGAAAGGAAAATTAACAAAGTGAGCAAACAATACAGAAAACTTAGTGCCTCCTACTGAAAGGAAGTGACAAGTATCCTAGAAGCTGTTTTACTATTAATCTTCGAGCTAAGTCAGAAAAACAACTCTGGGGCCAGCCACCAGTGCTCATCTATAACGTGCCCTCCTCTTTGCAGCAGAACTCTAAACCCTCAACACCTGAAATTAACATAACCCAGCTCCCACAGCAGAAAAGAAAATCATCGCTTTTCCTGTGAGGGGCTGGATCTGCTCTCTCCAGCTGGCTGAATCTCAGAGCTGGGGGACGGAGGCTCCTCTCAAAGGAAAGAAAAGAGACTTCGCGGCTTGATTTGAGATTACGGCTCCCAGGGCGACAGAAAAGCGCCAGGAGCGACCCCTCTCTCCAAGGGGCACAGAGACACACACCTCCTACAGCCCACCCCCGCCGGCTCGGCTCCCGCTGGCCCCCGACCCGCGCTCCCCCCTGGACGCCGCACCAGGAAACAAGGGGCCACGTCCAGCCCCGGACACCCCGAGGAGCAACAAACAAACAAACAAACGGCCGGTCCCGGGGAGGGGAACCGGGCTCCCAGCACATGGCAGAGCCCGCAGCGGAGACGGGACCCCCGCGCGGGAGGGGGCGGATCGCGAGTCCGTCCCCCCCGCACGCCCCAGCTCCCCCGCCCCGCCTCCCCGCTAGCAACTTCGGGGCAGCTCCCACCCCCTGCCCGCATGCGGCGGCCGCGCGACTCACCCCCAGATGACATAGTTGGTCTTGACGTTCTTGGGCCAGGAGAACTCGCCGAAGATCACCTCGTCCCCCTTCACCACGATCTCCTTCTTCTGCGTGTTGTACTGCCGCAGCACGCTCAGCACGTCCGCCATCTTCCCGCCGGGCCGCCGCTGCCGCTCCGCCCGGCCCGGCCCGCTCGGCCCCTACCGCCAGCCGCGCGAGGACCCCGCCGACAGCCGCTAAGGCCCCGCCGGGCTGCCCTTGCCGAATGCCTGAGCGCTGCCGCCCGCACTGCCTGCCTCACCTCCGTGCCCCTCGCCGCCCCCCCTCCGTGCTCTACCCCTCCCTCGCCCCCAGGGGTTGGGCCAGCACAGTCCCCTGTTTTTCAAGCCCTGTCCCGGATGTCCTGACGTTTGGGGCCAAACTGGGCCCGTGGCCCGTCTCGTCTGGCCCGTTGCGAGTTGCTCTGACCAGTGTCCAGTTTTGCCAAAATAATGGTTTGAGCCCCCCTCCCGGGGGACATGGAGGGGCGGGGGGCTCGGGCTGTCAGCCCGGGGCGGGGCGGGGGCGACCAGAGAGCAAATGTGAAAAATTAAGAGGCGGTGGAGATTAATAGGAGCCTATACAAGAAAAAGACCCAAGATTGGGACTGTCCCTATAACATCAGGACATCTGGTCACCCACAGCAGGGCTCAGGCAGCCTGGTGCTTGGGCAGGCAGCCCAGAGGAGGGTGGGGTGGGGTGGGGGTTGGTCCTAGTTGGTGACTAGTCAACCCTGGTCCTGGGTAGTGCTGGGCTCAGGTGAGCAGCAGCACCAGGTCGGGGCTCGGGCAAGTAGTGATGGCAGGCAGCTCACGGTGTCCACATTTTAATATGGTAAATATGGTCACCCTACCCCTGTCCCTAACCCCCCAAGTGCTGCCCTCCCTCTGCCCCTTCTCCCCCTGTTGCCTTCATCCTCATATTGCCACCCCAAACGTTCAAAGATCATAAATCAGGCTCACCAAAAATCCTGAGCTTGTCTCTAAAATCACAAGATCTAAAATTTAAAAAATAGATTTTTATTTGCCTTCTACTTTTTGAGTTTTTAGGATGCATTGTGGTCACTTTTGAAGCTTTCTCCACAGGCACGAGGGCTAGAAACTTACTTTTTCTTTAAGAATGAAGTCTGGAATTATTATATATCCACTTTACTCCAGGAGCTGGGGTTTTAAGGAGAACAGTAATTATCATGAGACTCATGACATCATGGAAGATGGCAACACTGAACTCAGCCCCACAGGCCTGCATAGGGTTGCCACCTTTGAAATGTAAAAAAAAAAATGGTATTCCTCCACCACCACAAGGCAGCGCCACAATCCCAGCCACAAGACAACTCCGCAACCCATCCCCCTTCAACATCCACTTACAATATGCAGAGAGATAACATAAAGAAGATTGATAACGTCATTGATGACACGCATTTGTTTTATCAGCACATTTTGCCAGCCAGCCTTTGTAGTCTGACAGGTTTCAGAGTAGTAGCCATGTTAGTCTGTATCCGCAAAAAGAACGAGGAGTACTTGTGATGCTTTACGAGACTAACAAATTTATTTGGGCATAAGCTTTCATGGGCTTGAACCCACTTCACGAGATGCATCAAGTGGAACATACAGTAGGAAGATATAGATAGATAGATTAGATATATACACAGAGAACATGAAAAGGTGGAGGTTGCCATACCAAGTCTTAGAGGCTAATTAATTAAGGTGAGCTATTATCAGGAAGAGAAAAAAAAACTTTTGTAATGATAATCAGAATGGCCCATTTCAAACAGTTGACAAGAAGGTGTGAGAAACAGTAGGGCAATACTTAGCATGGGAAAATATGTTGCAGTTTGTGTAATGACCCAGCCACTCCCAGCCTTTATTCAAGTCTCATTTAATGGTATCCAGTTTGCAAATTAATTCCAGTTCAGCAGTTTCTTGTGGGAGTCTGTTTTTAAATTTTTGTTAAAGAATTGCCACTTTTAAGTCTGCTACTGAGTGACCAGAGAGATTGAACCATTCTCCTTGTTTTTTAATGTTACGATTCCTGATGTCAGATTTGTGACTATTAATTCTTTTGCATAGGGACCGTCCGGTTTGGCCAGCGTACATGACAGAGGGGCATTGCTGGCACATAATGGCATATATCACATTGGTAGATGTGCAGGTGAATGAGCTCCTGATGGCATGGCTGATGTGATTAGGTCATTTGGCTCCTGGCCCGTCAAGATAAGTCACTGTAGAGCTGGGACATTTTGGCATCTGCAGGCACAGAGCTCCTCAGCCAGCCAATGGGAGCTGTGTGAAGTGGCGCAGGCTGAGGTACATACTGGCTGGGAATGGTGAACTATGACTAGTGGGACCTATGGGGCTCCGTGCCTGTGAATACTCCACATAAACAAAACGTCCCGGCCCACTAGTGGCTTGTCTTGGCAGGCCAGGAGCCAAAGTTTGCCAATCCCTGATCTACGATGACAGTGTATTAGATATTCAATTCAATAGAGCTTAAAATCGTCAACTTTTGGTGTAGACCTGTTGATAAGCCGACCCCCCCACTTTGATGCTTCACTTTTTTACCAAAAAAATTGGATTCATTACTTCACTTTAGCAGTCCTTCAGTTTGATAGGTAAGCAATGCCTGCCACAGTAAGTAGTCAACCATAATACATGGCTGAAAGAAAATTCACTGTACAGTGTTTTTCTCTTTCATGTTGACATATCCTAAATAACAATTATAAATAATGGAGGTTATACAGTAGATTACGCCATTTGTTTTATTGATTTATTTGTGTTACACTGAAATCAAAATATATCTCATCAGCTTACACAGCTTTCTTTAATTAAGATCTGTTGACAGAGCTCCGACATACAGGGCTATGTTCATGTGCTACTGGATACCTCATTTTTACCAGTTTCATCACAACTGGACTAGAATATCTTCAAAATTAAATGTATTAAACATCTGAAAACTACTGGCTTTTTTTAGTCATAGCTCTCTTTTTATTTTTAATATTTTCCTCCTTTGCATGAAATCTCCTTTGTTGAGATTCTTGTGCTCACGTATGTGCTATAAAGATATGAAATTGCAAAATACATTATTTTATTGGCTGTTACCCCAACTTGCCAGTATTTTTATTCCTTTGTTTGGATCTTGTAGATAAAATTTGCCACTGGCAAGTTAGGGTAACAGCCAATAAAATAATGTATTTTGCAATTTCATATCTTTATAGCACATACGTAAGCACAAGAATCTCAACATCACAAAGATATTCTTAACAAGTGATAAATGAAGATAAAAAAGCAAACTGCAGCCTCTTCTTGCGGGTAGATTTACCAATTCTCTTTTCAAATGTGAAGAGAATTATCTGAAATGAGAAAGCTATTAGTATTGTACCAATATTAAAACATATTGAATACAGTATTATGTTGCTGAAACTGTACTTTTTGAACAGTATGTAGTTGTATAGGCTAACATGTTATGTTCGTGTCATAAAATCAGTATTAAGTTGCAAAAAGAGTTTGGTACCTCATGTGTCAGTACTTCCAATGGATCCAATACTTCCAATTCTCATAATTACCAAATATAAAATTGACAATGCTTGTACTATTTTTGTAGTACATTAAACATTAGCCTGTTGGAAAAGATTATTAATTTGTTAATAATAAGTTGTTATTGGAAAGAAAATAATACCAATTATTCAATTTTTACTTTTCAGCTATCATTTGGGGAAAAGCTAAAATCATTAAACAGTTTGCTGAAACTGATACTGAATAAAGTATTCCTTACCAGCTTCAACAGGGAGGCTGCTAGTAGCTCTCCTGGACTAATGGATTTCTAGAATAGAACTAGGCTCAGAGTGTGGCAGATTTCCGTTACCAATCTGCTGGGCCTCAACTGATCAGGCTAAAACTGCAGGATCGTAGTGGCGGAGATAAAGAGAACACGCCATGTGACTGAATTTTAAAGCTTTATTAAGAAAATAATAAAAAGACAGCGGTGAGTGCAGGAACTGCTTCCACGTCACTCAAAGGAAGAAAGGAGTGTTAGTGCTCAAATCTTGACCTACTTTCATACTCACAGACACACTGCAAATACTTTCAGAGAAGGATTGAGAGAGGGAGAAAAATGGATAGGAGGTTATCCTGTGCACAGGTTGTCCAGAGGTTCGCTGCCAAAAAAGATCTCCAACTTGCTTTCACTCTTGGGAAGGTTTTTATGCCCTGGGATCTCTTGGGGGCATCCCCTTCAGAGACCTTTGCTTGGTATTCCAGTCCAGACCACCTTTTGTGGCTTCTTCAGCTTCCCCAAAACACACCAGCTTCAGGGTCGCAAAGGCAGACTGTTGAGTCTCCCTGGGGGCTCCAGGGGAGCAGGGGGCAGCTGGGCTCTAGTTGCCCAGTTTTCTTGTCAGTTTCAGGGCTCCTACCCTGAAATTAACAAGACACCTATCCGCCAATGAAAGGGATGCAGTGTCTGCAGTGATACACTTAATTACAGGGACATAGGCCTAATGCCTCTGGTGGTGGTGGTGGAGTTAAGATGTTGCTGCAGTAGACACTTACATCAGCGGAACGAAGGCTGTCCTGTAGACATAATTAGGTCGAAGTGAGTTGCCTTATGTGGACATAGCTCTGTAGTGTAACAAACCCTAAAAGAGTGGAATAAACTCCCCCAAGAACCATCACAAACCTCGCCACCTTCTGCTCCCTGTGCCAAGGCATTTCTTTGACCCTGTCAATACATAAGAATGCGGGTTAACGCCTGACTAACCCCGCCCCAAACAAGCCACTGTGCTGTGCCCACCTCTCCCCCAGGGGCCGGGAACGCGCAGCCACCCGCTGACAGATGAGCCGCCCATCGCTTACTGCAGTAGCAGAAGGCGGTCCAGGTACCGGGGCGGCAGCGGGGGGCATGTTATGTGTGCGGGTGGGGTCAGGCTTTGGCTGAAGGCGGTTGGGGGAGCCCGGCGAAGGGCTGCCAGGAGCGGCGCAGGTGCTGCTCTCCCGGGCGGTGAGATCCGGGCGGACGGGGCGGTCCCGCGGGGGGAGGGAGCAGCTGCGAGGGACGCTGCGCCTGTGGCGGGACGGGCGGCGGCGGCGCGAGACGCGCGCAGGCAGCGCGGCGGGCAGCCCGGCTCGCGCAGGAGGTGGCCGCTCCTCCCCCGGCCCGGCGAGCCCATGGTGGCCTTGTGGGGAGCCCTGCGCGCCGCCGGCAGCCAGCTCAGGTCCGTGCGGCGGGGTCGCCCTGCAGCTGCTCCGCTGCGGGGATGGGGCCTCGCCCCCACACGGGTCCCCGGGGAAGGGCGGTTCTGGCCCCGCCTGCCTCGGCCTCGCCTGAGGTGGCCGCTTGCTCCAGGGCTGCCCCACCGTTACTGACCCCGTGTCGCCGCCCATCCGCGCCCCTGGTTCTGGGGGCTCCTAGCCCAGCCGGGAGCGAGCCCGTCGCTGGTCCGCCGGCTGCCGCCCCTTCACTCCCGGAGTCTGCCTGCCCCACGGCTCTCAGCAGCGCCGCCACAGCTGGGCAGATGAAACAGCCGAGTCCAAAACAAACGGGAAGACAGACTCCTCCGCCCGTACCGCTCTGGTCTCGCCTAGGGCTGGGAGAGTAAACGGGGTGAGGGAGACGGGGGGGGGGGGGGGGGGTTATGTTCAGGATAAAGTTACACCCCTAGAAGCTCTAGCACGCAAAACAGAATAAGCTAGATCAGTGCAGGTACCTTTGGGCCACTGCCACTGAGTCCTGCATAGGGCGGGTTTGTCGCTTTAATTACATCCGCATAATAAGCAAAACATTGCAATGTAGATAATCCCTTCGTTAGGTGGCATTTATAAAAGGAAGGTTTCTGTAATTCACGTCAAATGAATAGCTGCCCTGTAATGCCAAAGCCTGCAGAGACAAAAGCGGGGGATACAGGTGGGTTTCTCGTGTCTGGATAGACCCACTGAGTCAAGCTGTCTCTGTTCTGGGCACTTTGCGGATACCTACAAACTGACAGCCTTTGCCTCGAAGAACTTTCAGTCTTGAACTAGACCTTAGTAATTAGAGTTTAAAGAAACCAACATATAATGGGGCTGGGTAGTGAAGTTGTTTTGACAAAAAGCCTTAATATAATATTTAAAATAACCTGAGAACCATAAAAAATAGTATTTTTCAAAAAGAGGTTTTATATGTCTATCCATCTAACAATTATTTTTTTTAGAATGGGAAATAGTCCATCTGTTCCAATGGGATTGTCCAATGCTGCTACTGTGAACAAGATCCAGGTAAATAATGGGGTCATTTATTATTCAGAAAGAATGATTATTTCTAACCTTTGAGAAAGGGATAGTAATTTATTAAACTTCCTTTTTTTCTAATTAGTACAAGGATTTTTTTTTTATTACATCAGCCTATAGAATCTGATCTGTAAACTTAGTTCAGTAAATAATGTATTATGCTTTTTAACTCCAGTTCTGCAATTTAATTCATGTGGATAGACCCTTATACTTTCACAGTGTCCGGTTTAAATCAGTTAAGTTCAGCACTGGTGTCATTATAAGTTCATGGGGGGGGGGGGGGCGAGGGCAGGGGTTAAACCCCATGAAATCAATAAATTAAGTAATGAGAGCTAGAATATATCTCAGGTTTAGCTCAAGTAAAGTAATAGTCTTACATTTCTAGAGAGAACTTTATCTTTTTTCCCCACATTCATCTTTTGACTACGCAGCCTGTTATCATTTTTACCTTTAGGTGACTTATCACAGCCATGTTACCCACAGCTCTATTATATTTTTGGGGATTCTTGGAAGGGTCCATTCTATTATGCCAGACCTACAATGTTCTGTTTCCTGGGGTTTATCATACCTTGTCTATGGTCTGTCTTCAAATCTCTTTATCACCCAAACAATATAAAATTACACACACACACATTATGTTAAAAGTACATTATTAAAGTTGCAAAATCAAGACTTCAAGTAAGGAAGCATCAGAATTAAGGTAGTCCTGTACTTTTGAGTGGGTTTTGGAGGAGAGTGCACTTCAGTGGTCCCAGACTCTGCCCATTACCCTCCCTCAAGTAGAGGCTCATTCTCACCCATCCTCTATAACTTATCCCTGTGCTAGTCCTCTCTCTTCCACGCTGCTGGCTTCTCAGCCCAGGCCCTTTCTCCTCATCTACCCAGTCTCCTCTCCTCAGGCTTCTCATCCAAGTCCCACTGTCCTTGTCCAGCCAGTCCTAGTTTCCTCTCCAGATCTCTGTACTAGTCTTCTTGTCCAGCCAGTCCTGCTTCAAGGGTTACAAGGCCAGAAGGGGCCATTGTGAACACTTAGAAAGATCTCCTGCATAACACAGGCCATACAATGTCCATGAATTAAATTCCTGTTTGAACTTTTAGAAGAGTATCCAGTGATGGAGAAACTACCACAGTTACAACAATGAAAAAATAAAACATATTGCTTTTGTCTAAGTCTTTAAGAATGAGATAAATTAATTCATTTAATTAGCACAGAATACATTGACTCAACCTTTTTTAAAAAAAATACAGGAAACCATTTCGGACAACTGTGTTGTGATTTTCTCTAAAACAACGTGCTCCTACTGCAAAATGGCAAAGAAACTGTTCCAGGATATGAATGTAAATTACACAGCAATAGAACTAGACATGTATGAAAATGGAAGCCAGTTTCAAGACATTCTTCATCAGATGACTGGTGGCAGGACGGTGAGTACATCTTTTCAGATGTAGTAATTAAAATAGAGAGGGATTAATTCACTGAAGCAATAGCTCACCAATTGTGATCTCATGTTCAATCTCAGATCTTGCATGCTAGCTGTGTTGAATCTTATATATGAGTTCCTAAGCAGAGGTGAAAGTAAGCTGGTATATCCCGGTATGGCGTACCGGCAAGAGCCCTGGGGTAGTGACAGTGGGGCTCTGGAGGCTATTTAAAGGGCCCGGGGCTCCCGCTGCCTCTACCGCCCGGCCCCTTCTGCCCGAGGCTCCACCCCTTCTAGGAGCCGACACCAACCCAGCCCCATACCGGTAAGTCCTAATTTATACTTTGACCCCTGATCCTAAGTAAAACTCAAGGTGCTTCAGGAAGCTGTAGAAAAGATTCTCTAAGGTATCTCTCCATGCCACTCCAAAGTCATGATAGTTACTGTACTGCTGATCCTGCTGTCTTTCAGATAAGACTTTAAACAAAGGTCACCTCAAAGACACAAAACTGAAATCCATCATGGACACTTTTTGCTTGGGTAGAAGAGTTAGCCCCAGTACCTTGGCAACTCTGGAAATTACAAAGGCAGAATGTAACAATTCCCTGTAACTTCATTTGAATCAAGTGTTTTTTCACTGCATGTTCTAAACCCATATGCAAATGATATATCTTATTTTTAAGAAGGTGCAGTGATGCTTTTGTTTAATATAAAGCATCTTGGGATCCCTTTTATAGAAAGTTATTATGGAAATGTAAGACTGTCCACTAATATGGTGCATGAAATAGCAAGTATGTAAAAGCTTAGCATTCCTAAGTTTATATGGCAGTGTGGCAGCATGCATGACCACACTTGTTTTTTATCCTAGCTCTAACAACATAACTAATGTAATTTTTATATACTTAACAGGTTCCAAGAGTGTTTATTAATGGGGCTTTCATCGGAGGTGCTACAGACACTCAAAGACTTCACCAGGAAGGCAAGCTGCTTCCATTAGTTCATCAATGTCACATGAGAAGAGCTAAAAATTCTGATCTGCCATGTAGTCTACCTTAGCCTCAGTTACAAAAGTGCCCCAATCTAGATGTTAGGTACCTAAAGTCCATCTTTAGGCTTCTAAATAACTGGCCTAGCTTTCAGAGGTGTTGAGAACCCACAAGGTCTAAAATTAGGTCATTTATTTGGGGGCCTAACTATGATTGTTAAGTTATTGTTAGCCAATTGTTAAGTACCCACACTTGAAAATTTAGGCCTTTGTGTGCAGCATTGTCTACTAAACTAATTAAGATTTGAAGCAAGTAATTCATCAGTTTGAAATAGTTTATCTAAGACATTATGGCCTCAGGCAATACTTAAACCCTCCCCGCCTCAGCGTCACCATTCATAAAATGGAAGTAAAAACAATTACCTACCTCACAGAGCTTTTGTGTGGATTAGCTAATATTTTTGTTACAGTGCTTTGGAGATGTAAAGGACAACGTTTTAAATATGTTAAAAAGTGCTACACGAGGTTCTGTGAAATAGGTGACAAGCACAACTAGTGAAAACTTGCACTGCTTACCATCTTCAAAACCTTGTAGTATCCTATTGATTGTAATGTGAGTTGGTTTGCTATACTTTCTAGCTAATTGTGTTGGAACAAAAGATGACAGTGTTAGTATTTCCTATAAAATCAAGTCAGTAATAAAGATTGATTCTTCTCTTTGTCAAATTATGTACACTGAAGACACTAAAAAGAACCACTTAATGTTTTCTATTCATATGAAGTCCGCAGTTACTGAGATTTTAATTACATTTCTGAAAATGTAAACGTTCTGTTATTAAAGGCAGTATCATGGTACGCTACATGAGTTTTTCTTACAGTTCTGTATATAGTCTCAAGTAACGGTTGGAAACTTTTAAACACAATGTTAAGTTCTAATTACTTTGAGACACTTAACAACCAGTCTGTTCTGATTTAATAATGTAGTTAAGTAGTTTCAGGTACTACATCTGCTGCTGACTCCCCTGCCAATCTTAGTAGTTTTAAAATTATTCCCTGTTGTTTTTAAAATGTGGTGAAGATCCAACATACATGGTAAGAGTGAATCTGACTATATACAAATATATAAGGTAAATAAAGCTTTGTCTAATTGTTCAGGCACTGTAATGTTACATGTAACTATAGTAAGTAAATCTCAGAGAAATGATACAAGTTAGATGTCCATCTGTGTTTAATTATCTATGCAATACATTTCTACTTTTACAAATAAGTTACATACTAACTCACAGTTCCTTTGTATAACTTTGAAATAAGCACCTTTTTTGCTTTCCACCTAACTTTTTCAGGCCCTGACATAGCTCACTGCTATTTATTTACTACTTAGAAGTCAGCATGCAAGATTGGGGAGGTGTACCTCTGTCCTGAGACGACAGCTCAGGTGCCACATGTGCTGCCTCTAGCTTTTCTAGCAGCAGTGTGAAATTCACTTTGTCATTTCCTCCACTCTCCCAGATTCTGAGTACTGTACCAGCATGTCAGCTGCCTAGAGAGCTCTTACTTTGTTTGCTGCTTGGAAGAACTTTGAGCAGTCCCAGTCCCAATCTGTCTTTAGTTAGGAAGACAACATTGCTTCTGTTTATTCAAGTTCACCTCACAATCATATGGGCTAGAAACTTTTAAAAAATCTGAAAACAGATGGTTTAGGCTTCTTGAAGTGCCAGGGAAGGCTTCACTCCTCAGTTACAAGTAGGTTTGAAGTCATGAGTTAAGTTTTGGCAGGGAACTGGTGGAGTAATACAAGTACAGTAATTTAGCTAGTATTAATACTACTAACGCATGGTAAAGGCACCACCATTAGGTTGTCAGAGCTCCTGCAGTTCAATAGTGCACATTAATCAGGTAAATCCCTGGCTCATGTAAGTTTTGTTATAGCATAAAAGTTACTTGCAGGAAGGGGAGGCTTTCAAAGCATCTGAATAATAAAAAGAGCCTAGGAAGCTATGTAGTCCCTATGCACAATTATAGGTCAAACATTGAAAATTCTATACTAATAGCTAGAACAGTGTAAAGGTATGGCTACACTATCTGCCAAGTGTCTTTATTCCAGAAGTGTCCACGAGGAATTATACACAATGGCTGTTGTAGTTATTCCAGGCAAATACCCCATATGGACAAACCCTAAATAATTTCACTCAGAACTAGTGAAAAGTGCCTCTTCTTGTCAACACCGCTAGATTGAAACAAATTTGGAGTTGGTAGGCTAACTTGGTGTGGTTTATCTGGGGCAATTTCAAAAAAATTGAAATCTTTAAATCCGATCTCAAAGGTCATGACTGATTATGGGTGAAACATCCATAAACTCTGCTTCAGAAATTTAGGATAGATATGCCATGACTGAAGTTGAGATCAAAAGCGGGTTATTTGCTTAAGTATGAGGAGACTAATGTAAACGGAGGCTTGGCAGTGGCTTCCAGTGAAGGATTTCAAAGTGCCGTATAAACACTAAGGGTATGTCTACACTATGAAATTAGGTTGATTTTATAGAAGTCAATTTTTAGAAAGCAATTTTATACAGACAATTGTGTGTGTCCCCATTAAGCACATTACGTCGGCAGAGTGCGTCCTCAATACCGTGGCTAGAATTGACTCACGGAGCAGTGCACTGTGGGTAGCTATCCCACAGTCCCCGTTGCCCATTGGAATTCTGGGTTAAGCTCCCAGTGCCTGATGGGGCAAAAACATTGTGACAGGTGGTTTTGGGTACATGTCATCAGTCTCCCCTCCCTCCGTGAAAGAAACATCAAACAATCATTTTGTGCCTTTTATTCCTGGGTTACAGGGCATGTGTGCTGGGCAAGTTATTGATACCTCTCTGTTTCTCTAGTCTGTACTACAGAGGATCTGCTTTTCTAGCCCTGGCTGAGCAAACAACTACACACCATTTTCTAAATATAAAATCAAGATTACTGTTTCAGGATCTAGGAAGATTTTTGCTCACACCAAAATGCACAGCCATAGATTTGTTTAATATGAATTTGCCACCATATGAAAATAAATAACCAAAAAATATAGTCTGCTATGCATAGAGTTTATTTAGTACTCATATCAAATTCTACAGTCATAATGCAGTTTACTAGCATTATTTCACTTGCAAGTAAATGACTAAATATAATAATTTCAATATAATGTACATCCAAGGCCAAGATATTGGTAACATCAAGACCCTGCAGTATTTGAGAAATGTTGTTAATATGCAAACAGGAAAGCATATTCCTTTCTTCCTCAAAATGAACCATTATACTGATAAAGGTGCACTATTCACAATAAAAAAAAAAAAGACGTAAGGCTGATGGATTATATTAATCACTATTTGTATTAAAGTGGTGCCCAGAAGTCTCACTTAGGATGGGCCCCCACACTGTACTGTACAAATTCACAGTAGGAGACAGTTCTTGCCCAAAGAGATGCAGCATCCAATTTCTCTTCAGAGCAGAGAATATGATTAGAAAGAGACCCTGTGTAATTTAAGACCTCACAATACACTAAATCAGCCTGAGATTTTTAGGTTGCCATAATTTTTCAGTGTAAATAATACTCCCTCTCCACAATTTCTGAAAGGCATAGTGCATCTTTAACATATATATCTATATTATTAACATTAATAAACACACTGACCCTGGATATGTATTTTATTATTATTATTGCAAATTTTACATATTGCTAAGTTCTTCACTGCCCTGGCAAGTTTTGATTTACAAGGACCTATACACCAAATTAAACACCCAACAATGTATACCTCTCTCACTAAATTTTGTACTAAATGAAAATTATTTTGCAAAAATGCTGGTAAAGACTTTTCTTCATTTTTTCTCTATGTAGACTACTTAGGTCTTTTAATTAAAAACAAGACCTCATATGAAGACTAGTAAATCTTCCCAGAGTGTAAAAAAATAATAGCATGCAAAGAAATTTTCTCAAGACCTTACTTTTCATTTTGTTACCGGTAAATTTTTTAAAATCTTCCTAAAATGCTAAGTCTTTGAGTTCTATACTCTAGTAATCGGAGGGAATTGTTGTTTAAGGCAAAATTCCAGTAACAGTTCAGGAAACATGCCGCATGCCTGTAGATTTACTAAATAAAGATGAATGTGTTAAAGTACTCAAATGGTTCATTTTGTCATTATTTACCAAATTAAAGCTCTTCCTTCCAAAGATCTTCTCTCTAATTTAGTTTTATTCTATAGAAAGTAACAGAAAGCCATATATATATTTATTTTAAAATGAGGTTCCTATTCTAAAAGATGACTCTAAAACCTGTATTATGGGGTTGGGGGTGTCCCATGTTTATTGTTTATCAATGACTTCAGATCAAAACTGTACAGCTTACAATTACACATTGTTTTTCTAATTGCTAGTCTGCAAATTCAAATTGGGAGCTGAGAGTTAAACACCGATATCACCAATAATAAAGATTCTGCAATAGGAACTCACTTATGTTGATCATGATGCTTGAATCAAACAGAATCAATGTTTCTCAGCCAGATCAAACTCTGCATTGCTAAAATGTGTAATAAATGGGGAGAACTTACTGTAAATCAATTAATTATGCCTATAGAAATTTGAATACACCCCAGGTGCAGAGCTACTGCATAAGAATGTGACTTAAAAACAATTACTTCAGTACCGTACTTTAAAAAGAAAGTGTAGTAGAGAATAGTCATTTTATTTGTTACCCATTGAGCTCAACTATTAAGAAGCTGGTCACATTTATTAGTTGGTACCATTTATTATTTATATTATTTGTCAAAAAAAGCATTTTTATATGTTCTTACCTTAAGGTGTTACCATGTGTTTATTTATTTAAACAAATTCAAAATGCAGAAATATCTGAAGGAAAAATGTCACTATTAGAAACTATAAACCCACATGTGTAACAAACACATATTTATAGGCATCATACCTCCTGCTGACATTTGTTAAACTTAACCTCAATTTTAGCTAGGACAAGCAGCACATATACAGTAGACTCTCGATTATCCAGGATTGGATTAACCAGGATGTCAAAAAAAAAAAATATGCACAACTCATAGGGCCGGCTCTGGCTTTGCTGCCGCCCCAAGCGTGCACACACAAAAAGACCCCCCACCAGAGTGCAGGGAAGCCAGAGAACCAACACCCCCTCCCCCTGGCGCAGGGTGGCTGGCGAACCAACCCCCACTCCCCATTTTTCCTATGGATGGTGATTATCCAGGATTTTATTAACCAGAATTAATTTTTTTCCTATCATCCTGGATAATCGAGAGTCTACTGTACCATCTTACTGACATACCTTTTCCCCCATATTCCTCACTCAAAGAAATATTTTCAGTAATGCTGTATGCTATCTGATCTTATGGAACAATCAAAACACGTAAAAACTTCTACCTGATACAAGAGTAAGTCTGTTCAAACCCTGTGTTTATTGTACAAATGTCTCTATAAAACCTTTGAAAATAGCTACCTGTAAAAATGCTAAAATACTGTCAAATCATTTAGCATCTCCTTTCTCAAATTTCTGCCTGCATTCTAGACACAAGAAAATTGTACTAACTAATGTTGCAAAGCTGCCTATCTATTCAGAATATTAATAGGTCCCCTTTATTATGGAAATAATATTAACTTGATATATTTTAAAAATAAAGATCATGATCACTATACAAATTATAGAAATAGAGACTTTAGAATTGCACAAGCTAATTTAAAATGATAATTTTCTAAAAATAAAGCCTATTAAAATAATCAAAAAGTAGGTGTTGGATTATCCTTGAGAAATATTTTCCAAAAATAAAAAACAAGGGAAAATCCCTCAGTTACTAACATTCCATAATTGTTGTTCTTAGAAATGTGTTGCTCATGTCCATTCAAATGTAGGTGCACACATGCTGCACGCACCATCACCGGAAAGTTTTCCCATCAGTGGCATCTGTTGGGTAGGCTCTGGTGCCCCCTGGAGTCACACCCTGATGGTGCAGTATATAGCATCCTGCAGACCCCTAATTTCCTTCTCGCCAGCTAACTCCGATAGAGGGGTAAGGAGGGCAGATTTTGGTATGGACAAGAGCAACGTATCTCAAACAACAACAGTTACGGAAGGTTAGTAACGTTTTTCCTTCGAGTGCTTGCTCATGTCCATTCCAATGTAGGTGATTCTCAGTTGTGCAGGTGAAAGGTTCAGAGTTCATTGGCACGCTGATTATAGTGCTGCTCAGCGGAAGCCTGAGTCATCTCTAGCTTGTTGAGTGATAGAACAGTGTGTCACGAACATGTGGCTTGACAACCACGTTGCCACTCTACAGATATCCTGGATTGACACTTGTGACACAAACACCATGACAATGTTTGAGCTCTTGTAGAGTGGGCTGCCAACCTAGGAACTGGGACCTTTGCTAGGTCTTTAATATGTGCAGATGCAGGTGTTCCAGGATAAGATTCTCTGGGCCAAGACTGGTCAGCCTTTCATTTTATCTGTGATAGCTATGAACAGGTGAGTGGAGTTCCTAAAGGATTTGGTCCTTTCTATAAAAAAAAATGGTGCATGCCTCACATTCAGTGAGTGTAGTCTGTTTTTCCCTATTAGCATGTGTCTTCAGATAGAAAACTGACAGAATGATATCCTGATTACTATGAAATTGTGAGACCACCTTTGGCAGGAAAGAGGGATGTGACCACAGCTGTATCTTGTCCTTGAAGAAGATCACATACACTGATTCTGAGGTAAGCGTCCAGATCTGAAAGATCCTTCTGGCAAAAGTAATGGTGAATAGGAAGACCACCTTCTAAGACAGGTAAAGCAAGGAGCATGTCGCCAGCAGCTCAAATGAAGGTCCCATCAGCCTCATCAGCAACAAGTTGATGTCCCAAGGAGACAGGGGCTGTTGTACATGTGGGTACAGTCATTCCAGACCTTTAAATAAATGGCCACAAATTGCTTTGGAGAAGACCACCTGGCTGTTCACCCAGGGGTGAAACACAAAGATCGGGGACAGATGAACTCTTATAGATGACACCATCAGACATTCCTGCTTTAAGTGGAGCAGGTAGTCCAGGATGAAGGGTAGTGATAATTCAGTAGGCAAAACACCTTTCTGCATTGAACAGACCAAAAACCTCTTCTACTAGAGCCACATACCTGGAAAATTGGAAGGCTCCCTACTTCTCAAGAACACCTCATAAACTGGAACTTCCATGCCATGAGGTTGTGGTATTTGAGAGTTAGGTGAATGTGATCTTGGGAGATCAAGTCTGGAAGTAGTGGCAGACTGCCATTGCATTGGTGGCCAGGCAGCCAGCATCATGCCTTGGCCCATGTCTGCCTCTGGATGTCACTGAGCTGAGCACTGTCTGCTCTTGTGCAAAGAATAGGACTCTGCTTCCAAATCAGTCGGAAGATTTATTTCTTGGAGACCTAGATGGTGCCAACCAGTACCAGAAAATGGTGCCACTTTGGAAGGGATCAGTGCCATGCCATCATTGCCAGTTTGCCCTTTGCTGGTGCCTGCCTTGGTGGTTCTCAGTGCTGGAGCTGCCACCATCAGTTCCTGGATGACTGAGGAAGGAGGCATCAAGAGGGAAAGGGCTCTCGCGGTCTCGAAAAATCTGGCATAGGTAGTAGACTTTATGGGGCCGGAGTCAACTGTGCCACATGCACCATTGGGTGCCTCAGAGTGGCCTGGCACGGGTCGTACCCTCACAGTGTCCCTATGACTCATGGAACGTGGGGTTGGAGAGCATCTGTGGTCCACTTTCTTTTGTTTTTTTCTTTGGCACCAGTGATAGTGAGTTTGTTGCTGATGTTGAGTTGCTTTGCACCAGGAACATATAGCGGTGCCGGGAGTCCTGGGTCACAGTCCTTTCTTGGCACTGGGGAAAGGAAGTGGAACCTCTTCTCCCTCAGAGGGGGCAGGGTACTCCTTACCACCATTGATATACTCGGTACCAATTCCACCTGAATAAGCTGTCCTTTTTTGTCCTGGGCTAGAAGCTCCTCCAGATTCTTCATCGCTCCTGCACGTGGGCCTTCTTCAGATGCTTAAGACAAGCAACTACAGTTTGTGGCATGTCGCTCACTGCTTGAACTCCTGGGACTGAGGCATACCTCCGGGCTTAGGCGGGCTAACTCCGCTAAGCAGGGAACGTTTAATAACTATACTGCCTTTAAGTCCTAATTAACCACTAATGATAACCATTTACAACTATTTTATAGAAAGTCCACTGATACGAAGCATTTGAAAGAGACCAGAGATATTCCAGCGACTGTCACGGGCGGCATGAAGGAACTGAGGGGGCAATGGGTTAGTAGGGGTCCTATATACCCCACCATGGGAGCATGATTCCAGGTGGCACCAGAGCCGACCCAACAGATAGCTCTGAGGAAAAACTTTCTGGTGACAGTGTATGCGTTGTGCACCCACCTACATTGGAATGGACATTAACAAGCACTTGAAGAAGCAGGGTTTATGCTACTGATCACAATTTGATTTTATGTCCAGTGAAATATTTTCTGTGTTTTACAGATCAGACTAGACGATCACAATGCTGCCTCTTCTGGCTTTATAATTTATGAAAAATCTGATCTAGTTGGTTATAAATAACTTTTCCTACAATTTGTATGCTAAAGAAATTAAAATTATTTAAGTTTTAAACCATTTAAGGAAAAATATTGTAAATAAAAGGAATGCTCTGGTGTTAGTTGTTATTAATGAGGAAAGACAGCATGCTCATCAACTTTACCAATAATGATCCTACTATAGTACAGAAAGAGATCAGAAGCACAAGGCAAATTGTGAGGTTAAATAGGAGTGAAGATTAAAGACCAGAATAGAGATGGGAAAGAGAAAAAAAACAAACTAGTATCAGTGGGAGAACAAAACAAGGCAAGGACAATAGATATAACTGGCGCAACTAGTACCTCAGCTTGGAGCAGGCAGCCAACTAGCTACATGATTAAGTGCAGTGTTTTTGCAATGGATAACAATGGTTAGCTGAAGAAGGTGCATTTGTGGATCAAACATAGGTAAAAAAATATTTCTAGATTAATTTATATACATTTAAAACCAAGAATAATATAAGGTTTGTGCTTTATAGCCTTTTAAGAACACAATTTTAAAGGAGTATAAAAATGTTGATTATTATTACTGAACTATGCTGTCTACAAACTAGTAGTTTAGGCACTAAGTAGTTTTATAGCCACTTACTTTACTGTTGTTTTATCAAACTGGCCCCATGACATCTGGAAGCTGAGTAACTTATTTTTAGATTATCATTTCCATTTTCAGGATTGGAGGTAAATGACACTCTTTCCTATATGCAAATCTCAAATTCACCTTTATTGTAAATTCAGATTTCTCAGTGTAAAACGCATTGTTTGACAACCTGTTAAATTCCCTTTTAATTAACTTTTCTATGATATATTTTAGATTTCATTTTTAAAAACTGATATATACACATACACACTAAAATGTAAATAAATGAGGTGGAGAGGGAATTTAAGGGCTAATCTACACTACTGTGGCAAGTCAACCCAAGTTACACTAGGTTAGGTATGTGAATAATGTAACTGAAGTCGACATAACTTAGGTCGACTTACTCCGGTGTCTACACTGTGCTGAGTCAACAGGAGATGTTCTCCGGCAACTTCCTTCTCTCTTCTCGAGAAGGTGGAGTACCGGAATCGAATGGAGAGTGCTCTGCAATTGATTTAGCAGGTCTTTAACAGACTGCTAAAATGACACCGCTGCAATATACCTGTAAGTGTGGACATGACCTAAGTGTTTTCAGGAAATACTTCCCTCCCAGCCCCAATTGTCTTTTTAAAGAGCTACCCAAATTGGGATCTTAAATCAGGTTGTTGGTTTTTTGAAGTCCTAAATCCATATTCTTCTAGCAATTGGTCTACAGTTTGGGCTCTGTGGTCTCTGCTCTGATCAAAAAAGTATTCTCTCACTTCTTTGAGGCAAGCTCTTGGCATATAAAATCCATGACCACGTGATTAACCTTTCTGTATTCTACTCACATATTATGCTTCCAGTTCTCTCTCCCCTACCCCTTTCTTTCTCAAAGCACAACCTGTCACCATAGTTTCGTGTTATTCTCGGGTGTTAGGATTCCACACCCCATTAGCCTCTTGCACAGAAACACTTTGTTACAAATCCAGCCATTACTAAGTATTTTTCATTCTTTAAACAACCCATGTATTCTGTAGCTATCAATAATTCTACTGAAAATCTAGGACTAGCTTGTGGGTTCCTAGTGAAATGAAAATTGATTTGAAAGCCTCTTTATTCAGGCAGGTATCAGGAAATCAAATCACACCCCTAACCAGACTTTTGCCCACTGCAGACATTTGGACATACTTGCTTTGAAAAACTGAACTTAATGTCAAACTAGCTCTTACATTTCTCCTTTCTGTTATTAACCTCAGTTAAACTATATTTTATTGTATTTTGTCTAGAGCCTAATGGAAACAGTGTTCCACCAATGCAAACAATATTAATTTTGTAAGGTCGTCTCTCCTCTTTGGTGAAAAGATAATCCACTATATTTAATATAAATAATTTAATTCTGAATAAAGTTTGCCAATTACACCTTGAGCTCACACATTTTAATGTTGTTGGTTTTTTGGTTACTGTAACTATTAGACTAGTCCTCACCCACACACTCATCCACACTCCAATTTACAAATTATCTTGACCTATTAATTCTGCAGATTAGAAACTGTTGGGTTACTGGATTTAAGACTAAAGAACATAACCACCATAACAATCATGTTATGCTTTATTCTCCCAACCCAAAGGTTCAGAACCATATGCTAAAAGAGCGCGAGGTGAGTGGCGATACGTCTTCCACACCTACGGGACTTCAGCATGTATGATTTAACACTGACACGGTCAGTATTAGCTTCAGCAATCCCTCTCTGTACTCTGGAAACCTTCAAGGGGAGACTACAGCAGCCCATCTGCACTGCCTCCCACCAGAGGTAAGGCCTTTGCAGATCTCAAGCAATCTGCTATTGGGGGAAGGAAGGCACAAAACCTACTCATCCACTAATGGGAACATTTGGGGGGGCAGCCCACATAGGGACATTATAGTCCTATCAGTACAAACAAAACCAGTCAATGTAATTTGTAGCCTGTTAGTATCTTTGAGTTGAGAATAGCAAGTATTTAGGAGCATATTCCATACTACATCTGTTCAATAACGGAGAGGATATGACTAGAAGTGGTACAGAAATCTAAGAAATGTACTTAATGTCCTATAGTCTGTACAGAATATTTACCTTCACTCTGCTTATCTAGTGCAAGGATTTAGGTTTTCAACTGGGCTTATTTCAGTGATTCAGTATTAATGTAATTCTCCACTGTTAATGTGTTAGGACTAATGACCGTACTATCAAATCATGTTAATTATCATAGGTTTGTGCAAGAATTGCATAAAATCATTTCACATTTTTTAAGTACACAGCTTCCTAATTTTCCAATCCATGTAATATTTATACTAAAACACTAGATTCTTATTACTTCCCAATAACGAACTCTACTTACACCATCTACCAAGTTTTCATTAACATTTCTGGCTCAGAAGTAAACATTTTTATTAAATTTTCAATTAGTGTGTGATTTAGAAAAATTACTATATTTATAAAACAAAAACAAACACCCCTCCCCCCCCCACCAGTGCCTTTATTTGAAATAACTAACAACATGTCTTGATCAAGAGAGTATATTCCCCACATTCTCTATATCTCTTTTGCAGGAGGCTTGAAAATGTCAGGGAATTTCTCACTCCAAAAGGATAGATTACAAGGAGAAAAACAAGATGCGGGAGCTGCCTCTTGAAATTCCTTTTACAAAGAAAGCAGTGGAGTTGCTTCTGGATGTAGCCACCTAAAAAAATTGTTAGTAACCCCACATTTTGAAAACTTTATTCTACTACTACACTATCACTTACCAATGATTAACTGCAAGAAGTTCTTCACTTTGACTGAAAGTCACTACTCCGTAACCACCAGTTCTTCAAATGACAGAATTTTAAGAACAGCTCAAGTGCCGTACATGTAAAATTCATGACAGAGTGGGATTCTTCACTGTTCTGATTAATCCTTGAAGTAGGGCATAAATGCGTAGTATGACACCCTGAACATCAGTCTGACAAACTGAGGAAGTTAGCTTAGGGCATGCAGTCACCCATCTGATATTTTAAATATTGTCAGAGTCTAAAATTTCCATCTTACAAACACTAACTTTGAACTTATTTTCTTTATACTTTAAACATATTGAATAATGAGATATCAAGAGTTTATCCATTGTTCAAATGTGAATGCCTGCTTTACATCTCAAAGCATATTTTCAGCATAGCAACAGAAATGTGATGTATTTACTATAATTAGCTCATTTTATAAATTACAATCTTTTTCAAACAAACATCAAATTAATCTTTTAAAATGACCACAGCTAGCAGGACATTGACAGTAATATGCATACAATTTAGGGAAAGATGTAAAGTATTACTAAAAAACCTTAAAAGATAAAACTTGTGTTCTTAATCTGTGACATTGTTAAAGATATTTTGATATATATAAACACATTACTATTAATTCCTGCTCTGAAACAGAGTCAAGAAATAATCTGTAGACATAACTTTCTCCCCTATGCTTTTGTCCTCTTCTTTCTTTATTATCATACAGAAGATTAAAACTCTGATTTCCAATACACTGCTAAACAAGTAAGATTTTGAGTGTGAAGGAGGAAGCTGTATAATGCAGAAAGATCACTGTAAGAATGTCACTATACAGTGGGAGTAGTTTTGAAAACAGATTACTGATTTAATTTATTTTTAAAAATCAGTGAAATAAAGTTCTTTAAGTAGATTACATGCTATGAAGTGCTCTGCTTTTTATGATAAGATTTCATCAAAAGAATGAGCAAATAATACAGAAATTAACAGCTTTTTTTCTTCTGGTTATGATGACCAAAATTTAAGAGTTATACTAATTCAGATGCATTTATTAATCTTCCTCATCAATAAAGCACTTAAAACCTTAGCAAGCTACTACTTTGGAAGATGAGACTTCATTTTATGACTTCAGGGATCCTTTCTTTTGCTAAAAAGCGTTTCTACAGATTTCGTACAAAGCATACAAATTCTACAATAGTGCTGCTGAAATTGCCTTTCAGTTTACCAAAAAAGTTACACATTTTATTTTAGAAGATCCAGATAGTAACCTGCTCAGAAAAAGTCTGATTATCACAATTTAATCACATATTTTCACTTTCATTTTGTCAGTATAAAATTTGACAAGTAACTTTTACACTCCAGAACAGTTACATGGTCTAGTGCACTCCAGAAAATAATTTCTCTTTTACAGATTTGAAGCTGAACTATGGAAATGGTTGAATCTTATTCTTTTCAAATACAAAGATTAGTCGAGGGTTTTTTTTTTTTAAACTGCTGTTAAATTGACACTATTTAAAAACATTAACACCATTTCCCTTTCCTCCCCCACTCCCAATACCAGAAGTAACTCATCAATTTATTATTGAAGACAAAGGCATTGTTCAGTGACAGAAAACCTTAGTGTTGTTCAACTATTATAAATGAAATTAAATCATACTGTGTAGCTACATTTAGCAGGATTTCCCATTGTTATTTTTAAACTATGTGCAACAGAAAAAAAAAGTAATTTCTCATCTGCTTTTCCCTTTACAAAAAGGTATCATTCTGATATGTGCCTCATGTGCCATATTTTAGTACAGTACTTTTGGCTGGGAGTTCTCAAGGCAGAGGCTCTTGCCAGCAATGGACCCACTGTGAATAGCAGGTGCTCACAGATTAAATCAAATCCAAAGTGAAGTTGCGAATGACATCTAGAGCCCCTGTGTCAAAACCACATATATCCAACATGCCTCTATCATCTGGGTCTGCTATGGTGAAGCCATTTGATGTCATTCCACAAACGATCAGTTTAGATGGAATACCCATTTTCTAGAAGTAGGAAGGAAAGCAAATAAAGCATTTTCAGTACACTGGAATATACACACAACAATTTATAAATCATTTAGGGCCTAATCCTGCAGTCCTTACTCAGGTACTCCACAGTGCACTGATTCAGTGATGATGGCAACAGGAGATTTCATGAGTAAGGATTGCAAAATCTACCTGTTAATATTTTTTTAAACCAAAATTAAAGTCTCAGCTTGATTTATGTGAAAATGAAATAAATACAATCAGTTGCTTTTACACACCACCAGAGCCTATGGATAGGAACACAGAGTTAACCCACTTTTCAGCACAGGTTATGTCAAAGGGAAACATTTAAATGGTCTATGGACTATATTTCATAAGATTACTGTTGTCAGTAATGGCCATCCAATAATCTAATAGAGGGAGAGCTGCATTGATGGATAAAACATAGCTCTTGCAGTCAGATGAGATCTCAGCTCTGCCACAGACTTCTTGGCGACCACTGGCCTAGTCATCTCTGCCTCAACTTTACCCAATTGCAGAACAGAGGTAACACTTACCTACCTCACAAGGGTGCTGTGGGAATTAAGTCTTTAATGTTTGTGAAGAACTTTGAGGTCCTCACATGAGTTTATATAAAGTAAAAGGTATATGAATATAAATTAAATCTCTCTCCTGAGGATGTCAAAGATCTATTATGTTCAGAATTTGAATATATTATGACAGTAGAACATGATTATAGTGAAGTTATTTTTCTGCAGTTTGACTTCATCGTAAGTGAAGTTTAATTTCAAATCAACTTTTAGAGAGAAAGCCTACAGCGCTTACAGATCAGCACAAGAAAAGCTACGGGAGGCTAGGAGCCTTCAGTGCTTTCCTCCTGAAAAGACAATAAGCAACATAAGCTCTGCTTTCAGTGGCTTTTCACTCCTGCTGATCTTCCTTCTTTGCAGGCTCCCATAACCTCATGCTGGCAATTGTATAGAAATAAGTTTTTCATTACTGAAAACAACTATCACAAAGCACTTAGGAATATCAGAACTTTTCTTTTTTGTATAAATAGAATTTCACTGATTTATCAATCATAGATCGAATAGAAAAAAAATCACTGAACACCAAGTATATCAAATTTTGTTACAGAAACTTAAACATGGGATGTAAATAATAGGCCAATAATTAATGACAAATTTTTATCTGAAAAATCCTGGTGGTTTTTTTTCCACCAAGATTTATTTGCAATGAATGCCATTCATTTCTCCCTGAGTGTACAAAGACTCCAGTAATGAATCATTTTTCTGTACTACAAAGCATACACTTATTGGATTAAACCACTAATGCTTATGTCTCCAAAAGAAATTTCTTAACAATTTAATATTTTTTCCATTACTGTATGAGAGGACAATAATACTGTATTATCAGAAGGTTATTTACCTCCCTGTACTGCTTTAGAGCAACTGCAGGATGAATATTTCCAGCAAAGGTCTCATTATCAGTGAACACTATAAAGACATCAGCAGCTGCACGTGTTTTTTGAGCCCATATCATTGGAAGAGAACAATCAGTGGCACCCATTGGAATCTAATAATACATAAGAACGTTATTAAGAACTGTATAGGACACTTCATAAAATTCTGAAAGTATTACAGTGATAGCTTATAAATATTATCCTTTAATATTAACAGCTATGATTAACTATCCAACAGCAATGTGGCCCTGAAACTGAATAGTACAAAGGAGAATATGGGACAGTTAACAGCTTTCCTACTTCTATCTATCTACAGTGTAGAATTCAACGGATTACTCTCTGACATTAATTGCATTAGAAACATTGAACATAAATGTATCAAAATATATTTTATAAATAAATAATAGGTAAACACTGCCATTTGATACCTTGAACTTATAGAAGCCATTTAAAAACAACGTTTATTTATAGAGCTGGTTGAAAATTTTCCAGCGATAAAGGGTTTTGTCAGAAATGTAGATTTATCAAACCTGAAGTGTTTTGTTAAAAGATATTGGGTTTGAGGAACTTCTGGTGAACTACAGGTAGAATTCCAACAGTGAAACTAACAAGAATCATTTCAAGTTTAACCAGTAGCTACTGGGTCACAAAGAGCATATTTCCCCTTTGAATCACAATGTGTTGTTTCCAAAACAATTTTTTTCCCTCAGAATTTTCAGTTTATCAGAAATTTCTGAAAATTCAGTTTCATTGCTACCTTAAATGACACCCAATTTCAAAATATTGAAATTTCATATAAAAATTTCAAATGTCAAAAGACAAAGTTCTCACAAACTGGAAATTCCAGTTTCAGGCAGCTCTAGATATTCAGAAAGTAGTCAAAAAGAATTTGTAAGTAATTATGGATAAACTGAATGTAAATTTCTCTGAGAATGGTTCTTTTTAGGGGGGAAAAAAACCCTTAACCAAAATAATAAGGGACTCAAGTATAGCTTACAAGCAACTCAATACATTGAATTTAGCTTTAAAAAACTATGTTTAACTTGAGAGGGCTTGAGATGGATGTAGAGTAAATATACTGCAAGAATATGAATCATAGTCTTTACCCTTCATCAAAATTGGCCAGTGCCAACAAAACTGAAAACATACAGAAAAATAAGGATCTGCAACGTAAAGGGAAAATTAATAAGTTTAGTAATTAAGAAAAGTCTTTCTGATGGCAGACAGTGAAGTTTTTTTCCTTACAACCTAGCTATGACGACAAACTCAGCAGGTCCCATCCTGCAATGCAACATGCATGTCCACTGAAGTCTGTGGAGTTCTACGTGGGTGAACAAGTCTAGCCATACTCATCAAATTGTAAGACTGGGCCTTGAATTTTGGGCTTTTTTTTACTCAATACTGTAATTGGAGGCTAACCTAACCATTGATGTCAACTGAAGTCTTATCCACCTGCAATAGGCTTTGGATACAATCACCACAGGAGTCTATTTCCGAGAAACATAAATTTTATGGCACGTGCTCTTGTGAAGCACAAGTTAACAGCACAGAAAAATATGAATTAGAACATTGCAGTAGCTATGCAGAATTAAAGATATAAAGATGACTGTTTATACAGTTGCTTTGAAAGTATAAAGTACTTTATGTACTATATGCAGAAGCTTTTTTGGTAATATTACCAAAAAAATTACACCATCTTGCTTTATAGAATTTATTGTTCTCATTCATTTTTTTAATTTTTGAGATTATGTGCCAATACCACTTCTCTAAAATGAAGTGTAGAACTATTCAGATAGTAAAGTAGTATGATTTGCTTGACATAGCTTTTCAATAGAAATCAGATATATTAAGAAAGGAAGAAGAAGATGTTACTAAAACACAGAATAAATTCACTACTAGGATTAATTAGAAAGCAAAAATTAGAATGTAAATACTAAATCACCCCCATTATGCCTTAATTTTTGGTAACAGACTTATGAGAATTATACAGTAGCTACAGTATAACAAAAATTAAAATGTTCACATACTTCAGACATTTCCACTAATACTTGAGGTAATGTCATGTCTTTCGTCACTGGACAGGGGACCATTTCATCTGAAAAGGCAACAATATTGGAATCTTTCTCCGTGCGTGCAACAACCTGGGAGAAAAATAAGGTTTCAGGGAATTGGGTCATATATTTTAATTATGTCACTATGTAATTATCTGAGGTTTGTTTGTTTTGTAATAATTCAGCATATTTTCTACAAAAAACACAAATTAAGTACAATTATGACTGACCCCAAAAAAGTAAAGTTAATGTTTCAACTCTACCCTTAATTTACACTGTTATCCTAGACTGCCTAAATATTGCAGCAATCCAAGATGGACCTAATCACTATAACAAAAAAACAACAACACCACACCCTCAATTTTTAGTTTCCAGTTACAAAGTTTGAATTTTTTTGTTCTCTCTTTCCTTTCTGTTATAGGAAACTGACTACATTTTGAACATGGTACCTTTCTGTTTTTCTATATTCCTTAAATTTAAAAAGCACAATTTCATTTTAAAGTTTTAAAAACAAATTGATAAGTTCACTGAAATGTTTTCCTAAATTGCTAATCCCCAGCAAAGTAATTTTAAAACCTAAAAAGGAAAAAAAGTATATCTTTTCCTAACCAATTAAAACATTATTATCTTTTCTAAATTAACATTCCATATGAGTGGACACATTCCTCAAAGCATGGCTTGAGGAGATGGATTCATGTATTAATATTTTCCCAAATCTCTTTCAATTCAGTCTGCACTGTGCTGCAAGGAAAGTGATTTTAAGTGTTTTCCGACAGATCAAATAAAAGCAGCCTGAAGACTCCTTTAATATATGCTGGGTATCAGCCTAGTATTCAGGCTGCTTTTATTGCTTCTGGTTACTAAAAGTCTCCAGGGGCCTTTCTAGAAACCATGCAGAAGGGTGTCCTGGCCATATCTTCTATGCCAGAAGCCAGGAAGGGGTTGGCACAGAACCTACTTTTGGTGGACCTATGCCACTCACAGATTTCACCATGCTTAAGGAATCCTCGAATGGCATCTTGAAGGCATCTTTGTGCCAGAAGAGCGTACAATACTGACTCAGTGTTCTAAATAATCAAGCCTAAAGAATTCTGGATGGCTACAAGAAGAGAGACATTTCTTACCATACACATTGCTGCAGCAACTGTACAAGCATTGAGCACACTGCCCAAAACTCTTTGTGTCATGGAACCACTGACATCAACTGCAAGCAAGAAACGCTTTCCTGTTGGTTCCACTGTCTAAACAATGACAAAAAAAAATACATAAAAATCTCAAAATACTGATTTATTTTCAATTCCCTCTCCCCCCACTTTTCTATTCCAGGAGATCTTAATTAAAAGCAGTTAAATAAATCAAATGAAGTCCCCTTCTCTTTTGACACAATATTAAATTTTTAAACAATTTAAACAATTACTAAACCTTTGCTACAAAAATTCAATACTACGCTACACATTACATTTACATAATACCTCTCATGCAAAGGATTTCTAAAATGATTTGCAAAGCCTTTTATAAAAACAGGTAACTTTCCCTTGCTCTGAAATACAGAGCCAATCCTACACAAGTAAAAACTACACAATAAATTTTAGGAGGAAAAGAGCAACTTGAGCTGTTCAAAGTAAATGGGAATTTAGCTTGACAGGAAGAAGTTACCCATGTTTAAATCTTGCCAAAAAGGAGATTAAATAATATCCCTGGCTCTGATAAAATATGTCTTGAAATCTTCATTGATGACAAGTGGTCAGGACCCCCTTTTTTCATTTTATCTGAAAGACTGCATCTATCTCTTAAAACAATTGTCTATGGAATCATGCTGGATTATTGATTCATTACAGAAATTGATTCATTACAAATTTCTGTAATGAATCAATAATCCAGCATTGGGTTATTGTACTTCCCTTTAAATCACCAAATCCACATGAATTTCTCTAATGGGACAAATGAAACTAACCATCCAAACCAGCAGCTCAATTCAATTTAGCCAAACAATTATATTGGTATTGTTTAAATGCAAAAGTATGATGACTTTAAAATAATAGTGACAGAACTTACAATGCAAGGTAAAATTTAAGAATTACACCAGCTTACTTCAACATTTACCAGCATTTTTTCCACAAACAATTGATTAGTAACTAGTGTTATTATAGAACTAATTAACTGGTGCATAAATATCTGAAAGTCAGCAGACATAAAAAATGTGGCAATAAAATGTAGTCTTAACTTCATAATATTCTGTTTTCAGGAAAGGCCCTGACACCCGAGAGAAAAACAAACCACCCAACCAACACCAAAAACTAACTAGTTAACCAAAACACTTGGTTAGCTCATCAAAATCATCACTTTCTAGCTTAGCTTCATTGCTCATATATTCCTAAACTAAACTGTTAGTTATTATCATACTGTGTTTTACAAAGTGGAATGCTAACAGCTGATGAAAGAATTTTATTATGAAATAATTTCATAACATGATTTAGTAATATATTTTTGTGCTAATGCTTTTGAACAAAGATGGATAGCTACAAAAGTTAAAAGGACACTACAGTTTAAGGTGCCTAAATAATGTGGGAAAAATTCAATTATGGGGAGAACACTCTCTCCTAAACACTTCAGATATCAATCATGCTTATCAGAAAGGCAAGTTTATATCACAAAGTTCTTGAAAGATATGTCTCATGATCACACATGGCTAACAAAATGAACAGCAAAAAACCTGTCCCTCAATTTAAAATAAACAACCTCCTCCCCCCCAAGTTAAACAAAACTTGCTACACTTAAAACAAAAATCAAAACCACCATCCATTTTGGGCCATCTAGGTTAAAAAAAAACCCATTAACAATGCATTGGATAGTTGGAAACAGACCTACTTGCACTATATGAAGAAGAATTAAGGCATTAAGCAAAAAGTCCTTTAATAGTCTTGATGTAACAGGGTCAGCACTCACAAGCACCCCCTTCTGGTTGGGTGTGCCTGCGTCCTTTCAGTCCTTCTTAGGCAGTTTTTCCAGTGACTCAGCCCTCTGACCAAGTCTCACACACTATCTGAATGTGAACCAGAAAAAAACCCTTCCGGGGTATACAGTCTACCAGGGTCTCTCTCAGTATCCCACTGGTGGTGTTTCTCTAGAGCTCTCTGGGTCCAATCTTTAAGTAATCCCAGCCCTGGTATGGGACCCTATCCCCAGGACTTCCTCATTGGAAACACTATCTTCCTGAGGTCCTCCCAAGGTTCACTCCCTACTCAGTAGCAGCCAGCCAAGAGCTCTTCATTGCTCCCTGGGGCACTGCTAGCAACTATCTTTGGCTCAGTCCTAGCAGCTAGCCAGAAGCCTCTGTCCGTGGTCCTGCTGCTCTTCTAGCTAGACATGCAGTCCTTTCTTCTCCAGCTCCAAGCACCAACTAACTATTGCTTTGTTCTGCAGCTCCTTATTTATGGCCCTCCTGGCCCCTGGTAGGCCGTTTCAGCAGCCTCTCTGATTGCCTGCTTCCTCACAACCACTCTAGGCCTCTTGGAGGACCTCTCCACCGCTCCTTTCTAGGGATGGGGATGGCAGAATCTTGAGGCCTAGACCTTTGGGCCTAGTCCGTCCCATCATACTTGGACAGAATTTTAGGACCCATCTCAGTAAGTAAGGGTATGTCTTCACTACAGCATTAGTTCGATTTCCTTTATGTCGATGTTGTGAACGCGACGGTATAAAGTCGATTTTGTGTGTCTTCACTAGGCACAGCTACGCACAGTACGTCGACAGTGTCTGTCCGCAAAACTTTTGCAAGCGTCGACATGACGAGCGTTGCACTGTGGGTACCTATCCCACAGTTCCCTGATCCCCCAGCAGGCACCATTTCGAGTGCTGCACTATGGGTAGGCATTTCCAAATTTCGCGCCCTTTTTCCGCGCCGCCCACCCCCATTCTGAGCGGTGCACTGTAGGTAGGCATCCCATAATTCGCGCCCTTTCTCCGCCGTGCTAACGCCATAGCATTGCAAGCATGGAGCCCGCTGACACCACGGCTGCAGTAATGGCTGTTGTGAGGACCTCGATCACGGTTGCTGAGTTCCTGCTGCACCGTCTGCAGAGGAGGAATGCGATCCGGGGAGAACTGCGCTTTCCGGAACCCGACGACAGTGAGGAGGAGATGGACAAGCACATCGGGGACAACAGGGACACTGCCGTGCACAGCGGGGACGACAGGGACACTGACGTGCACAGCGGGGACGACATGGACACTGCCGTTTTTGCAAGTAGGGCGACTGACAATCTGTCAAGAATGGTGGCAATGGGGCAGGCTCATGCCATCGAACGCCGATTCTGGGCCAGGGAAACAAGCACGGACTGGTGGGACCGCATAGTGCTGCGGGTCTGGGATGACTCCCAGTGGCTCAGAAACTTCCGCATGCGAAAGGGCACCTTCATGGAACTTTGTGACTTGCTGTCCCCGGCCCTCCAGCGCAGGAATACCAAAATGAGAGCGGCCCTTACAGTGGAGAAGCGAGTGGCGATAGCCCTCTGGAAGCTTGCAACGCCAGACAGCTACCGGTCAGTGGCGAATCAGTTTGGGGTGGGTAGGTCTACAGTGGGCTTTGCTGTGATGCAAGTAAGCAGGGCAATCGTCGAGCGGCTGCTACACCGGGTTATAAACCTCGGAAACCTGCAAACCACAATAGATGGCTTTGCCGCCATGGGATTCCCTAACTGTGGTGGGGCTATAGATGGGACTCATATCCCTATCCTGGCACCGGACCACGAGGCCGCCGAGTACAGAAACCGGAAGGGATATTACTCAATGGTCATGCAAGCAGTGGTTGACCACAAGGGACGTTTCACCGACCTGTACGTGGGGTGGCCGGGAAAGCTTCATGACGCTCGAGTGTTCAGGAACTCTAGGGTTTTTAGACAGCTGCAGCAAGGCACTTTCTTCCCCGACCAGAAAATTTCTGTGGGGGGGGTCGAAATGCCGATCGTGATCATTGGGGACCCAGCCTACCCCCTAATGCCCTGGCTTATGAAGCCCTACACAGGAGCCCTGGACAGGGGTCAGGAGCTGTTCAACTACAGGCTGAGCAAGTGCAGAATGGCCGTGGAGTGTGCATTTGGCCGCTTGAAGGGGAGATGGCGTTCCTTACTGATTCGCTCAGACATCCGTGAGAGAAATATCCCCATTGTTATAGCTGCTTGCTCTGTGCTCCACAATATCTGTGAGAGCAAGGGGGAAACGTTTATGGCGGGCTGGGAGGCAGAGGCAAATTTACTTTCTGCTACTTATGAGCAGCCACACAGCAGGGAAAGTAAAAGAGCCCACCGTGAGGCCCTGCGCCTCAGGGACGCCTTGAAAGACAGTTTTATCAGTGCCCGAGATGGCGTTTGAGAATCTGCTCCCTTGCTGTGCTCTAAGCCTGCTGCCCTTGTACCCTCTTTCCCTCCCCCCTCCCCATGCTTTCCCTCCTCCCTCCCCATGCTTGCAGAGGAAATAAAATCACTGTTGGAAAAATCATGGTTCCTTTATTGGTTCATCGGAAATACAAATACAGGGGATCACTGTCCTGGTATCCTGGAGGGAAACCGGCAGTCGCAGTGGGGGAGGAGCGGGCAAAGGAGGGGGGGGAAGGGGGGAGAGGAGGGGTGGGCAAGACACAGCAGCTTTTAAAAGTTTTCTGAGAAAGTCAGCCTGCTGCTGCTGCTGCTTCTGCTGGTTTGTGGGGTGGAGTGGAGCGGCCCACGGGCCTTGCCCCCCCGTGTTCTCACCCCGCGTCTGGGTGGGGAATCTATGGGAGTTGGGGAGGGGGGGAGGTGGTTACACAGGGGCTGCAGAGGTGGTCTTTGGGCATGCTGCAGCTCCACCAGAGATCGCAGCATGTCGCTCTGGTCCTCCATTATGCGGAGGAAAGCATCCATGCGTCTTTCCTCACGTTCTACTCTCTTTTCTGCAGCGGCTTCCCTCTTTTCTGCAGCGGCTCTCCTTTCCTCTCTCTCTCGATTCCTTTCCTCTCTGTCTCGTTCCCTTGCCTGTATCATTTTTTCCCTCCAGTCTGTCTGGCGGGCTGCCTCAGCGCGCGAGTTCTCCAGGAGTTCAGTGAACATCTCATCGCGCGTTCGCGTTTTCTTTTTACGCTTTCTTTTCTGCAGGGCAGGGCGGGAGTTCAACTGTTGTTGTTCATCTGTGGGCAAGTGTGTGGGAAAAGAAAGTTTGAAAGTTATGAGACAGATACATTCAAGGTTAGGAGGCAGATGCAGTACACAATGGGAGTAGTATGCTGTTTGCAACCTCAGTATTCAGAGGCCTGATATGATTTCTGTACAAGGTCATGTTGTACACCTAAAACTGACTGACAAGCTCTCAGAAAATTCAGAGCATCTCAGACACATATGCGTGCCTCAGCCCAAGACGGCTTCTGAAATCACCGTGCAGCCGGCCATGGTAAGTTAAAAGTGGCGCCTGCATACTGTAGAGCAACCCCGCCCCCTTCCCCCCACCGCGTGGCTGGCTCCCACTGAAACCGCAAACTGCAAAGCAAATGCCTAAGGGCTAAGGTCTTTTTGGGGCTCTTCAGACCGCGTGCAGACGGCTCGGATTCCCTGCCAGCTAACGCTACGGGCTGGGGGGGGGCGGGCGGCGGTCAGCGTTCGTGGGGGGGGGGGCGGGTTCGGTTCGTCGGTCCTCAGCAGAAAAGAGTACTTTGCAGCTGGGACTCTTTATCTCCCGACTAATTGCAGTCCGTATCTCAAACAGGCAACCCTGAATGACATCACTTTGCTGAGAATTTCTCGGAGAGATAGGGAGCGCATGCTCCTTGAGTCCATGCAAAGTCCTGGTCCATACGCCGCAATGCTAGCCTGCTCAATGATACCAGACAACCTACTACTTTCGTGGCGTGGGTTGGTGTCCTATCACGGGGGACCGGATAAGGCAGCTCTCCCCAGAAATCTGCTGCGCTGGATTCATCGCTACCTCCTGGATAGCTTCCTTGAAATGTCCGCGGAGGACTTATGGTCAATCCCGGAGTATATTGACAAACTCTTTGAGTAGAAATTGACCAGCAATGAAAGCACGCTAAGTCCTTAGGGCAAGTTACTTAGGGCAAGCATTAATGCCTTAGGGCAAGCATTAATAAATGCTTCCTTTACAAAATCACGCGTCATGTAATCACTTAAAAAAGAAACACTTACCCCCCTGGGAGGCTTGGGAGGGTACTGGCTCCAGGGTGACAAACAGCTCCTGGCTCTCTGGGTACAAGGGTTCTCCGCTGGGCTCCTGCTGCTCCGTGAGATTTTCTTCTTCATGCTCGTCCTCCTCGGAATCAGTCTCCTCCCTGACGATGATCCCATCGGTGGAGTCCACGCACACCGGCGCGATGGTGGTGGGGGCGCCCCCCATTATGGCATTTAGTTCATTGTAGAACCTGCATGTCCGTGGCGCGCCCCCCGATCGTCCGTTTGCCTCCTTGGCTTTCTGGAAAGATTGCCGCAGCTCCTTAATTTTCACGCGGCACTGTGTGGTGTCCCTGTTGTGGCCCCTTTCCAGCATGGCCTTGGAGACTCTTCCGTAGGTGTTGGCATTCCGTTTGTTGTTTCGTAGTTCCAACATCACGGATTCCTCTCCCCAGATAGCGATGAGATCCAGCACCTCACGAGTGGACCATGCTGGAGCTCTTCTCCTCTGGCTGGTCTCCAGGGTAGATGAGCTCATCATGGATTCCTGTGATGCTGAGCTCTGCATGGCGGCTAGTGCTGATTGCTCTGAATGGCGACTGATCAGTTCAGGTGAGCTGGCCACGCTGACCAAACAGGAAATGGCATTCAAATGTTCCCGGGTCTTATCTACCTGGCCAGAGCAGCGAGTTCAGAGTGCAGTGCAGAGCGGTCACAGTGGAGCAGTAGTGAGGCAGTCCAGAGCGGTCAGAATGGAGCATTGTGGGACAGCCTCTGGAGGCTATTAATGTCGGGTTCCGTCTTCACTAGCCCACGGTCGAGCTTGGAACGTCGAGATTAGCCTTATGCCACTGGTTAGGCTGGAGTGCCAAGATCGATCTTTAAGGCCCTTTACATCGACGTTAAGGGCATGTATGTGAAGACAGGTACACGTTTACTTCGACCTAACGTCGTTAACATCGATTTAAAGTGGTAGTGAAGACATGCCTTAAGAATACTTGTGTATCTTGTTGCTTACTCTGTTTTAAAACATTCCAGATATTTGCAAAGTCAGGCTTATGACTTCTCTAGCAGGGACGTACAATATGACAGTTAAACAGACCATTACCTTGAATGTTTTGTAAAAAGAGGCATCAAGAGCTTCTAAAATGTCTTTATCAGGAAGCCACCGAAGTTTTCCCCGGTTTCCACGACCTGCTTTGTAGGTTTCTAATGCAACCAAAACATGGAATGGATGTATTCGAGCCTATAAACAAAACATGCTTTAAAAATACATTTAAAAGTACAAAGAAGTTCAATTATTGCAGAAAATATTAACCACTAATTACATTCTCTCACTCTACAGTTTCAATTTTATGTCTTATTTTATTGTTTTTTCAAATTTTTAAAATACAATTATAGGCACTCATCTAGCGCTCTGTGAACTTATTTCTTACATTAAAAATCACAACAAAATAAAAACAAATGGCTACACCCCAATATATCCACTTTAGTCCCCACATCCCTTAACAACAATGTACAGTAAACCCTCGATTTAACGGACCGCGATTTAACGGACTTCGGATGCAACGGACAAAATTTCTAAGCAAGTCTGATGCATCCAAAATCCATTTGTTGCGGGCTGGCTGCCGGCTCCCGGCTGCCGCCTGGGTCCCAGCAGCCGGGACCCCGGCGGGCTGGCTGACGGCTCCCGGCTGCCACCCAGGTCCCGGCAGCGCGCGGGCTGCGGAGCTGCCGCCCCGACCCTGTGGCGGTCGGGCTGCTGCTCCGACAGCTCGTTGGTTTTTTTTTATGATTAAATAACGGACTTTTTCATTTAACGGACACCCCCTCGCCCGAATTAGTCCGTTAAATGGAGGTTTTACTGTACTTAATGAGAGGAAAAAAAGGGCATGGGGCTGCTTGCACCTCTGTCCCCTTTCTGATCTGAGTGCACTCTCCTCAGCTGTTCAGCCTCATACCTTTACTTGACTCAGGGTGGAACTTTGCAATTCTCCCTCTCTTAGACCTGGACATAATTACCCTTCAAAAACCAGTGATATGCAGTGACCGACAACATTCTTAAAAACAAAAGTCTTTTTTATTTAGCAGTAGAAATAAAGCTTTAGAGAAAAATGATTTTAAAACAGTCTATACGCATGTCTATCTTAACTCAATTCCCATCATTTCACAATGGCAACTTATGTAAGCCTAGCTTCTCCAGACACCCCAACAGGTTCCTGTGTCTGAAGCTACTTTCAGTCTGGTTCCTTGCTTAGGTCTCCTTTTTAAAACCTTCTAGAGTTCTTTGCGCTCCTATGTTTGGAAGATCTGAGCCATTCCTGTTAAAACCAGTTTCACAGGCTGGCCATAGGCCAGAGACAGAATAATTAAGTCCAATCGTTTTGGCATTGTCGCTTACCAACTCAAGTGTTTGATGATAAATGGGTATATTGAGTGATTCTTCTCTTTCCAACCTATACAGCAGACAGCCCAATAGAGTTAAACCAATTTAGTTATACAGCAAACACTATCCCATCAATTAGGCCAATACAGAACATAAATTATTACAGAACACTCCCAGAAACCTCACAATCAGATTTACAGTATGCCCCAAAAGATAACAAGTCTGGACTGTGGCAAATCAGGGGTGGGTGGGTGTGAAGCAACTTAAAAAAAATTCAAGGACTTACCACATAATTTTTTTTCCTAGTAGCTCTCTCTCATTTCTATTGAGATAACTCCAGATCCACTGCCTCTGCTAATCTCAACGGTGGCAATATACCATGGGATGAATCACTCAGCTAATCAGGAACCCATACATTTAAACTTACTGGAATCAGTGCAAATCACATAGCACTGGTCTAAAGTGCTCCCAATGTGCAACTCCACTTAATAAGCAGACTGCAGTAGTCACACTACCTTCAGCTTCCAAATAGTACTAATGTGTACCCTGTGCACAGTGTATTATAGCACTCTAATCTTCAGAGTTAACAAAAGCATGGATAATTGTGGCACCAACGTCCCCCCTCTCTTTCTGACAAAACATACACAAAATTGCACTCTTCTGATCAGGTACAGATGGAAAATCTTCACTAAGGTACCCAGGTGCATCCCAGGATCTAACAATATGATCATATTGTGCACCTGTTTTACAAATTGCAGTGACACTCCTTCTGTGAGGGGCCTGGGTATGAGGGTGCTACAATAAACTCAATTTTCTGGATTGATTTGCAGCCAGCTAGCTCTCATCCATGCCCTAAGTTCAACAAGGCATTAGGTAAGTTGTTCCATTCCTCCAGCTGGATCAGATGCAATGGAGCTGGGTGTCATCAACTTACTGACTGCATTGCAGCTTATGTCTCTTCACTAACCCTCCAAGCTATCATATATACATTCATCAAAGAAGTGACAATATCAATCCCTGCAGCACCCTACATGAGTGCTTGGGACAGAGCTGAAGTTGCTCATAGACACCCTTTTAATTTTTTTGAAAAGAACAGAATCAAAAAGTAGCAGCTCCACCTATCCAAACTTTTTTGTAAACAAGCCAACAAAAATCTCATGATCAACTGTACGACAGATCTAAAATAATTCAACATGGATACTTTTAGACCAATCTAGTGTAAGATGAAAATATCAACAATTCAAAGTAATTAAAAAAAACCTCCGAATTTATGCCTAGGAATCTTCTATACTGGAAGGTTTGAAAGACAGAACACAACCCTGTTAAGGATTCTCCATCTTAATTACTGAAAGAGATTTCTTTTAATTTGACCTAAAATAGCACTTAGGGTTTCATCTCAGAGCTAAGTGGAAAAAAGAAATCCTTTTTCAAAATGGAGTTGTCATTTTTATGTATTAAATATGAAAGTATGCTGTCAAATTCAGTTCTTTGAAACTGACTTTTTTGGAAAAGTACTATGGTTAGCCTATTAGAGTGATCCCCAAATTTTTCAGGGTCATTCCCCTCCTTCTCCACACTCATGCCTCCTGAAGCGGCATAAAGACTATGCGGACAGGGATAAGGGAGCCGAGGCTGGGGCCGGGAGCAGAGCTGTGGCTGGGTTGCAGTGCAGGCTGGCAGTTGTGGCAAGGTGTGGCCCAGTGGTTGAGGGAAAAGGGTAAGGGGGGAAACATGGGCCATGGCTGGGGGCAGGGCCTGAGCAGAGCTGGGGCCAGAGCAGGGCTGGGTGGTGCTCCCTCACTTCCCCGTGAGGGCTGGCTTGAGCCCCGAAGTGCCCCCCCGAATGTTCCTCTGTGGTCCCCTAGGGGTTATGCCCCACAGTTTGGGAACCACCAGTCTATTGTCTGTTATGTATTTTAACCACTGTTTTTTATTTTGCTTTACTAATTTATTTTTTCCCTCATTTTGTTCTCTCTTAGTGGTGTTTTTGTAACTTGCTTGTGCCAGGAAACTATGCAGATCCAACAGATCTAAACATGTACACACCTTCTCCCCTCTTTCATAATAGCTCCTCCCCTCTTTTGGTCACTCCTTTCCCTGCCAATTCTGATGCTGTAAGCTGTGGGATCTGGTAAAGAGGAGACCCTTTTTTCTGACAGGCTTCTGCTCTTCTATGGGCCTCTTGGAGAGGATCCAGGAAAATGAAGATTCCCTGATTGCAGTCTTCTCTGCATCATCCCCAGTCCATGGAAGGCCCAGGAAAGGAGACACGTGCCTTCTCTGCCTCCCGCTGAAGTCCAAGTGACTCATCCATCACTGTGGCAAGGATCAACCCACTTTCTTCCTTCATTTTCTCATCAAGTGCCTCAGAAGGCTCAGATAGTAAGGGTAGGGGTGGGGGGGAAAGAGTGTCTCTTCCCTACTTATCATGCTTTGTCTTCCTGTCTTGGCTCTATGCATGTCTCCTCCACTTGCTTTCCTAGTTTCTTCAGGGATCCTTAGGAGAGAGGAGATACCCTCACAACCTCACTTCTGCTCCTTCTCCTTTCTCAGTGCAGGGGCCTGAAAATGGAAAGTACACCAGGCTGCTCTTCCACTCCATGCCCAGGCTTCTCCTATACTTTTCAATTAACAATATTAAAATTTCAGAAATTCATACATTTAAAGTATTTCTAATTATATAGCAGCATCCAACCAAACTCTGAAATAGCAACTGCTGCACTTTTACCCCACTATTCGAATAGCTTCAGAAGACCATGTACAATTGATTACTAAAGCAGTGCAGGAGAATGCTTAAGTTATAACATTAATGCATGAGACCAGCAAATGAAATTCTCCATGGCTCCAACTCAGGAAAACACTTATGCGTGTACTTAACTTTAAGGATTTTCCTGAATTCGGGTTCATAAGCAAAGTCAACTGCAGAATAGTAAGAAAAGAACTTTCACATAAAAAGGTTATCTTGATTAGCAATTATTATATGTAATTGGCTTTAACTATGTCATAACACCAAAACATTTCTCATCGACTTCTGAAGTTTTTAAGAAATGCAATTTAGGAAGAGAACCATACTAAGAAGTAAAAGCTCTGAGTAGTGAAAACAGTTCTTACCTTTTTTAACAGTTTCTCATTTCTGAGTCTTTCACATACTATTGCTACTTCTGAGCTTGCTGGTTCAAGTACTGAATTTGCAGTCATCTTTCCTAGATTCCTCAACATTGCTGTAATCGGCATCTCCTGCAACAATGCCTTCCACACCTGTTACGGTAATATATGGAAAAGGGGGAAAATACAACATTTTAATTTGATGAGAGAGACTGTGTCTGGTGTATACACAAAACATCAAGCAAAATATGCAAACAATGCATATTAAAATGTCAGAATTATACAGAGAGCTTCATCATGTTGAATTAACTACTTATTAATTTTTGTAAAAAAGCTTTGAGTTCCATTTGGATAAAAATACATTTTCAGGAATCCAAGCTTGTCAGATATACAAGACATCAAATTTTAAAAGACACTAGTTATTTGCTGCAAGATGTTAATATTTACATACATATACCCACCTCTTTAGATTTCAAATGGTTTGTCTGGAGATGCTCCCTAACTAACCTATACTCTTCTATCAAATGAATAACTTCCAATTCATCTTTCGTGCATTTCACTTTCTCCACAGCCTCCAGATATTTTAACAATTTTTCAGTCTCAGAAGAAAGTGCCTTGTCTTTATATGCCTCCTGGACTTCCTTCCACCCCTTGGTGATATACTTAGCAACTACAGCAAGTCCTATTAAAAGACAAAAATATTTCCCATTCAGGATTATGATCCAAGTATCAGAGAGTTTATTAAGTCTGGCAGGAGAGTTGGTTAGGAGGATGCTTTTAACTATGGTTTCATTCCCATGAACAGCTAGCCAGTTATCAATAGATTGGGTCTAAATTAGAACACTACAGGTAAGTACATTAGGATGCACAATTCAGAATACTTTTAAAGATTTATTTTATTCACTGTATCATCTCCCTTTGGAAGGCTGAAATGTAATACACATTGTTTTCTTTACAATGTTTTGTCCCTACCCTGTACCACAGCAAGCACAGTGTTGTATGTTCTAGTTTTATCCCCTTATTTTTCACGAGAAGATGACAGTCAACCTGCTATGTATAAATATCCTAACACACTACAAAACATTAAAACATTTTGAAGTAATCTGCATTTTTTAACATATAAAAATAGTTTGTATTTGAGAGGCAACGTCAAATTGTAACCAAAGGGCAAAAATAATGAGGAATCAACCAAGCTGGCTGAATAATGAAAAAATAAATGTATTTGCCAAATGATGGGGGGGGGGGGGGAATCAACTAAATGATTTATAAGAATTATTCAGCCATCTCTTGACAGCAGTCACAAAAAATAATGAAAGACCATATTTATACTTAAAGAGTCGAGATAAACACACCATATTTTCCAGCTATCAGCGTCTGCATTATTTCTGAAGCTTAACCTGCAGGATACAGGGATGCTGAGAGACCATTACTCCATCAACACTTTTAGACTTCCAGGACAGACATATGCTAGAAATGAAAGGCTTAATGTAGTATCTGATATACTATATTTTCTTAACTAGTCCAGTCCCAAGGTCAATAAAACATTACTGTTACCTTCACTGGCAGGTTTTAGGTGGGACAACCTCAGCAGATCTTTATGAGACCAACCATTTCTTTGTTTATATTTTGTAACAGCTAAAGCAACAGCCAGGCCATTCTTTCCATTGTACCAGTCTCCAACAGCTTTTCTCAGGGCACGACCCCACATGCCACACTTCATGCCCTCCTTCAGATCCTTTTTAAACTGGATGAAAGTAAACAGATGAGTTGGTATGCGGCAGACTTCAGAAACAGCCTTAAATGCTGCTTGTTTCGTTTTTGCATCAGAGCACTGTGAACAAATTGCAAGGGCAAAAAGCATGGGCTCCTGCTTTGCTGCCCTGCCTTCTTGACTGAATGTCTTTATTTCCTGTACCACATCACAACCTTTGCCCTCTTCAATCAGTCTTATTAAAACTTCTGCATTTTCCAAGCCCAGTTTCTGCTCCTTTATGTAGTATGTACCACCTTCTGAACCAAAACATAAGAAACGGTGGAGTCGATTCATATCGGTGACCTGCCATACATATCCACCTTCAGAGTTTGGCACCTGCTTGTCATTCAAGGGCTGCATTTGATTTGCATCTTCATCCATTGCTTACAGTTTCAGGAAGCCTGTTAAAAAATAAAGCACAACTTTACTACAAATAAATGTTGAACTATGTTGTATTTTTTGGCTTGTAACATTTCCTCCTCTTACATCTGTAGCCAAATGAGTACATCATATCTATAATGCCATCTCCTGCCCCTTCTAGATTTATATTAAACAGGCTCCAGAACAGCAATGATGTAGTCAAGTAAGTGCTTAAGTTACTAAAGGACATCTTCAAAGAATATATTTTAAAACTGGGTTTATGCCCTTTTTGGCTTTGTTATAACATATAAGTTGTGAAAAGGGTTTGCTTTAAGCATGGATATCAAGTTTGGTTTTCATTTCTCCCAAGTTTGCTGGTGGTCTTAAAGCATTTTATTGTGAATTCTAACAGCTTAATTGAAGGGGTAGAGATACTCAATATTTAAATACAGCATTTATCCAAAATGTTAGTCACTGAAGTTAAGTGTTGATTAAAATAAAAAAAAAAGTCATAAGCAGTCTGACTAAAAAAATCCTTTTCTGAGTGATGTCAGCATTTTACTAGTTCTCCAGGCAGGAAGGTCTTCAAGGGAAGTTATGTCCTGAATTTCTATGGGACAGATGGTACCTAAAACTAGCAAAATGATTCTAAACTTTATGAAGGGGAATTTTTTAAATTCAAGCTAATTAGAAAGAACTTTAATCCCAAAGATGAAAACTTAAATTGCTTAGAATAAGCAGACAGGCTAGTTAAAGGTGACCTTCCCAGGGAAGGGTGGTGTTTGTGCTCTTTCTAATGTCATAAAAAATATACAGATTTTTTTTTTTAATTTATCAGACCTTGTTCCCCTCATTTTTTGCTGAAGGGCTGATGACACTGTAGTTGATAAAGGTAGGAAACCTGAGCAACTCAGAATGCAAGAGAATCCTAGATTTAAAAACAAAAAACAAAACAAATTTTGTATTTTGTTTTGGTTATCATCTATTTAAATGAAACAAATAATGAAGAAAAATGCCATCTTTAATAAAGATTCAAACACTCTTGTTCTTTCAAATGAGAACTGAGAAAGCCCACAAGCAAAGAGAGAAAGAGAAACAAAATACATCTCAAACCTTTCAGGTCTTGTTTGCACACTGCCAGACAGAGAACTAACATAATGTCACCTGTAGGCATACCATGTTCTTATTCCTAGCCAAAATAAGATTCAAGAGCAAAAAATGTATATGGTTAAACTTAAGGTAAAAAATTATTTTTGGGGAAGTAAAAATCCAGTTGTAGCCAAAAGAAAAGATTCATACATCATAAAAAGTGAAACATAAGATGGAAATTAGAAGGCCTGAGAGGAAATTTGAAGATATATTATAGACCTTGCATGTTATGTGTTGCGCTACTAAGCATCAGAAAGAACAATCCTTTGAGTGTCAGATGATCTTCTAGATCAGTGGTTCCCAAACTCTAGGAGTTCACAAAATGTTACAGGGGAGTCTCGGGAAAAAATTTCTAATGGCAGACAGAGCTGTCCATAGGGAACCTAGGCAACACAGGGATAGCAACCAGAACATTGGGGACATCCAAGAGTGAAGCAGCTCAAAGCAAGCAAATCTATCACACTGAGATTTAAACTTCAACACTCTTTTTACAAAATAGAAAGGGAAGTGGATATTTTTTGCGGTTTCTAAAATGAAATAGGCTGCTAGTGTTGTTTTTTAAAATTATGATGAACAAGTTTAAGCTTGGTTGTAATGTGCATTGTTTGCCTGGACTGCTCAAGACCCAAATGCTTGTGTAGGAGGCACTCTCTGAGTTGGCTTCTTAAATACCTTCCTTTGGTTTCCCATCTGATACTCCTTGATGAAACATAGGAGCCAGAGGCACCAGTATGGGGTTACATGCTACCCTTGGATCAGCACCCCCCCCCCCAATGATTCCCTCCACTTCTGGCAGTGCCCTCCCTTCCCCCCCAGTCCCTGGGGTGTGCAGGGGCTTCATCCCTTTTTTTCTACCGGCACCTCCAATAGGAGCTTTGTCTTATAACAGGCCTGTATCAAGTGATACACATGACAAAAGTGAGTTCTTGGAAAAAAGTGTCGCCCTTTTCATAATGCAATATAAATACCGTAACAATAAAGAATAATTAATAGTGTGTAATAAGGATGTCATAAAACAAATTTTATATTTCCAAGATCACTGCTTTTATAATTTATGCTGAGGTAAGAGAAAAAAATCCATGGAAATGTTCAGTTTTAGGAGGGGGTTCACGAGACCTGACATTTTAGTGAAAGGGTTCACGGGTTGTTAAAGTTTGGGAACGGCTGATCTAGATTACTAGGAAGTAAAAGGAGCAACAGAAAAGAATAAGTAAGTTAGCTTCTCTGTGAAGTACTTCGCTGTATCCATTTTAAGTACCAAAGATCACAGACCCATTCTTTTGGGAGTAAAAAAAGATGAGGCACCGTCCCATCCTGTGGTCACTTATCATGACTAGCTCACACTTTTTACAGGTTTTTAACTCTATTAGTGTTTAAAAGCAATCAACATTTTTATTTATTAAATCGATTCCTACTTTGGATACAGACATCTCACAGACTGAAGAGCCAATATTCTACCTCCTCCCTACATGTGATGAGATATACACATCCTATCCAGAAATTGCAAGGGAAAGAGTTAAAAATTAGTTGTCTCATTGTATCCCTACTCTGCTAGAGACTTTTTTTTTAAGCAGTGATGTGTCAGCAACTGGATTAGGAATGCTAATTTTATTAATCTTTTATTTTAAAATAAAATTTCCACAAGTATTTCTCACTGAGTTTTCAATGCAAATATAGTATGTGCAACTTTTAAAGGTTAACAGCTCTCTGTTCAAAAACTGCTTGCAGCCAAACTTTTTTGCTTTATACTCCATGTTAGTAGCTTTCATTTTTACCAAGAAACCATTCTTCAAAGGGTTGTATGGACACATCCTGCTTTCAACCCCTTCCCGCGGAGAGCTGCTCTGCCAACCCCCTAACACTGGCCGTTCACGCGCCCTCCCCATGGCCCCACTCATTGGGAAGAGCAGCAGAGGTCGAAACGCTCCGCCCCAGTGCCTACCCCTGCTTCCCTCGGCAGCTCCCGGGCCTCTCCTCCCCGGCGAGTAGCGAAGGCAGAAAGGCTCCACACCCAGCCGTGAGCAGACCAGCGGCTCTCGGTGCCTCCTGCCGGGCAAGGCCGCCGGGAGGGGCAATGCTTACGGGGGTGGGAAAGGTGGGTGGCGAGGCCGCTGCCCAGCGCCCCCGCCCAAGGGAGGCCCAGCCGGCAGCTCAGACCAGTGGCGCAGCACGAGACGCTCGGCGGAGACAGCGGAGGTTGTTCCTCAAGCGGGGCCGAGCGCTACTTGCGCGCGTGCGCCGGGGACCGGGCCGGGGGTCTGGGCGCGGCAGGAGGCGGCGGGTCCGCGGTCTGTCCACGGCCGGCTCCGTCTCGCCTTCCCTCGACGTCAGCCCCTCCCTGCTCCGGTTCCCGTCATGACAGCATCGCTGAGACCCGGATGGAGCCGCTCTTCCTCCCCTTCCCACTGTGACCAGGCTCCGAATGGACCCGCCCCGCCTATTCCTTCCTCCCAAGGCGCCAGCGGATGTAGTTCCCCGTGTCCCCGCCCCGTACAGCGGTAGGGCGGGACATTGGGACCCGGATGAAGTTCTCCATCGCGCCTCCCATTAGTCCCTTCTCCAAGGACCCGGATGGCGCGCTCCCGTCAGGCACAGCGGGGCGGACCCGGAACCCCCTCAGCAGATTGGCTGAGGCCGCTTCCGCCACTGCTGTTAGTAACCCGGATGTGGCCTCTCTGCTCGTTCTCCGTCCGGGCCGAGCCCGCCCCCACTTCACCATAGAGATGACAGCGTGGGCCGCGGAGCCTGTCGGGAAGGAAGCGGCGGCGCGCGTGGGGGAGCGCGGAGAACCTCAACCGGCGGCTGGTGGCAGCGGCTGCTCCGCGAGAGCCTGTGAACCGCCACCATGTCGGGAGGAGGCAGCGCCGGGGAATGGTGCCTGATGGAGAGCGACCCGGGCGTCTTCACCGAGCTCATCAAGGGCTTTGGTGAGGGATCGAGCGGGGCCCGGGCAGGGGCTGGGACCGGCGTCTGGGCGGGTGGTGGCCGGGCACTCTTGAGGCCTGCAGCTGCCCCTCCGCCTCTGGCGGGCCCGGGGTGGCTCGTCGCTTCGGGACCTGCCTGAACTTCGCCCCTGGCCTCTTCAGCGGCTTTGCTGGGGTGTGACAGCCCCTGTCTCCGGCAGTGCAGCTGGGACGAGGCGGCAGTTGTGCTGTGGTGGCTCGGACGATGCCCAGGTCCCCCAGACATCCCCCTCCGCTGGGAGGCCGCAGTGTCCAGCACCTGCTCAGCTTCTGCTGGCCTCGCTCTTCGCCACAGCCCGCTCTGCTGCTCCTGCGCTTCAGCCTGCAGCACGGTTCAGCGCCCCCGAAACCCAGTCGGGTCCCGTTTGTGCTTGAAAATGGGACTGCGGCCCTCAAACACCGAATTGATGCTGTTTCTTTGAGGAAGACTTTGTCCTCATGCTCAGCAGCTGTCGTGAGCCCTGCCCGGGGTGTACACATTAGCATTTTGAGTAACTTAACCCCCCCTCCCCGATTTTACAAACCTGTGTACACGTTTGAATGAGCATGTGCCTGCTAATGTGAGAGGTTTCTTCTATCTCCGTAGGTACAGTATGTTGCATTTAAAATGTGGTACTAACATAGCACACTTACTTCTTCCAAGCGCTTTATCAATGAAGTGAGGAATACTTGTAGCACCTTAGGGACTAACCAGTTTATTTCAGTGTAAGCTTTCATGGACTATAGCCTACTTCATTGGATGCATAAACTGAAACCGAAGTAAGATGCATTTATACACACAGAAAGAAGGGGGGGGGGGAAAGAAGGGAAAAAAAGGGTGTACATTAGCATACCAATTCTAAGAAGCTGTTAAAACTGGATAGGCCATTATCAGCAAGAGAAAAAAAATACTTTTTGAAATGGATTTCTGTCAGGTACATTAACTCAGGAAATACAATCAATTAGTGTAATGAGAGAACCATTCGCAAGTCCTATTTAGCCCCTGGTTAATTGTATCCAATTTGAAAATTAATTCCAGTTCCTCAGTTTCTTGTTGGAGTCTGTTTTGGAAGTTGTGGGGTTTTTTTGTTTTTTTTTTTTCAAAATTGAAACCATCACATCTTTAATGGAATGGCCAGGAAGATTGAAGTGTTCTCCTATTGGTTTTTGAATGCTAAGATTCCTGATGTCAGATTTGTGTCCATTTATTCTTTTGCTTAAAGACTGGCCGGTTTGGCCAATGTACATAGCAGAGGGGCATTGCTGGCACATGATGGCATATATCACATTGGTGGATGTGCAGGTGAAGGAGCGAGCCTCTGATGGTGTGGCTGATGTGATTAGGTCCTATGATGGTGTCAGTTGAATGGATATGAGGACAGAGTTGGCATCGGGCTTTGTTACAAGGATAGGTACCTGGGTTAGTGTGTTTGTTGTGTGGTGTGCTGTTGCTGGTGAGTATTTGTTTCAGGTTGGGGGGCTGTCTGTAAGTGAGGACTGGTCTGTCTCCCAAGATCGGTGAGAGTGTGGGATCATCTTTCAGGATAGGTTGTAGGTCTTTGATGATGCGTTGGAGAGGCTTAAGTTGGGGGCTGAAGGTGACGGCTAATGGTCTTCTGTTTTTGTCTTTGTTGGGCCTGTCCTGTAGTAGGTGGCTTCTGGATACTCTTCTTGCTCTGTCAATCTGTTTTTTTCACTTCTCCAGGTGGGTATTGTAGTTTTAAAAATGCTTGGTAGAGATCTTGAAGGTGTTTGTCTCTGTCTGAGGAATTGGAGCAAATGCTGTTGTATCTTAGGGTAAGTCTTCACTACAGCAGTAGGTCGATTTCCCTTAAGTCGATTTTCTAAAGTAGACTTTAGAAAGTCGACTTAGTGCGTCCCCACAAAGCACAGCAGGTCGCCAGTGTCTGTCCTTAGAACTTTTGCAAGGGTCGACATAGGGAGTGTTGCACTGTGGGTAGATATCCCACAGTGCCGGGAGTCCCCAGCAGGCACCACCTTTCGGGGCAGCCAGGCATGCTCCCCAGGGTCCGGCTCCCCAGGGTCCGGCTCCCCCGTGCCCGCCCGAGCAGCCCCGCGCCGGACACCTCCCCCCCCCGCTTGGGGGGAGCCGGCGCGGGGCTGCTCGGGCGGTGGGGTGGGGGGGTCCGCGGACCTGCTCGGGCAGGCATGGGGGTCCACGGAGCTGCTCGGAAGGTCGGAGGCTTAAAGTCACATGCATCCTCACTAGTTCACAATCGACCCAGAGAGAGGTCGATTTCAGCTACTCCTCTCATTAGGGAGGAGTACAGAAGTCGATTTTAAGGTCTCTTTAAATTGACTTTAAGGGCATGCATGTGAGGACAGGTACAGGCTTAAATCGACTTTAGCTTGCTAAAGTCGACGTTAAGCCCTAGTGGGGACCAGGCCTTAGAGCTTAGCTGTAGACCAGGGGTGTGGAACCTCCGGCCCGCAGGCCTTATACGGCCTGCCAAATGATTTTGTCCAGCCCGTGGCGGGGCCGTGGACGCGCCGCAGCTGCCGGCCAGGGACGGGCGGGGGCCGCCAGGCGGGAGCGGCTCGTGCTTGGGGGATCCGCCAGCACCGCGTGGCCATCAAGGGGGCAGCGGCTAGGCAGGAGTCTCAACTTTCAGCTGCCCCGGGCGGGGCAAGCCCGCCCCCTCGCTCGCGGCTCTGCTCGGCCGGGCAGGGCTGAGCCCGGCGCGGGGGAAGGGGCGGCCTGGGATGCGGGCGCGGAGCCGCGGCGGCTGAGGCTCCCCGCAGGATGAAGCCGGACGGGAAGGTGGTGCTGCTGGGGGACATGAACGTGGGCAAGACCTCCCTGCTGCACCGCTACATGGAGAGGCGCTTCCAGGACACGGACGGGAGCTATTTGGGGGCGGTGAAAGGAGGAGCCGCGGGGAGCCAACGGTCAAGGAGGTGGGGGGGGGAGGCTGGGCTGGGGGGCAGGCAAGGGGGCGGTGTGGGGGGGAGGCCAGGCTGGGCGGGCGGGCGGGGAGGGGGGCAGGAGACTAGGCTGGATGGGGTGGGCGAGGCATGGGTGCGGGAGGGAAGGAGGTTTGGTGGGGGGGAGGCTGGGCTGGTCAGGCATGGGAGGCAGGAGGCTGGGTTGGGAGTGGGAGGGGGGGAGGAGGTTAGGTTTGGTGGGATGGGCCAGGCCCGGCAGGGGTGGGGGAGGAAAGGTGGCTAGATGAGGGGAGGCGGGGCGGGGGTAAATGAAGATCACCCCCTACACCCAGGCTGACAGCGGGAGCTGACTGGGGCAGGTGGCAGGACCCTGGCTGGCAAGGGGCCAGCGGGGGAAACCCCAAAGCAGTGCAGGGCTATAGTCCACAAAAGTGGGCTATAGTCCACAAAAGCTTATCCTGAAATAAACTGGTTAGTCTCTAAGGTGCTATAAGTATTTCTTTACGGATACAGACTAACAAGGCTGCTATTCTTGAACCTGTCACTTTATAAATGGTAACTCATAGGCAGAAAGCTTGTGTGAAGTGGGTTAATAATATCTTAATTTTACAAATTTGGGTATGGAGTTATAGAGAACCAAGTTCTGCCTTGATTTATACCAAATACAATGCAACTGGCACTATTGGGATTGTAGGGATTGTAAATCAACATAGGTTTAAGATTAGCAGCCGTGTTAGTCTGTATCCGTAAATAAGACATGGAAGACTTTGTAGCACCTTAGAAACTAACCAGTTTATTTCAGCATAAGCTTTCGGCTATAGCCCATGAAAACTTATGCTGAAATAAACTGGTTAGTCTCTAAGGTGCTACAAAGTCTTCCTCGTCTTAAATCAACACAGAATTTGGCCCAAAGAAGCTAAATTGCATATCCAGGTCCACATAGTAGATTAGGGTCCTTTATTAGACTATCTTGATTTATAGTTCCAAGCATGTTTCTTCCCCGCTCCACATTTTCTTCCCCGCTCCACATTTTCTTCCCCGCTCCACATTTTCTTCCTCACTTACCTGACCCATGAATAACTCTGACTTTTTACAGTGGGGCTTGCAAAAATTTCTTACTAGCGACACAAATGTATGCACTTAAGCCGTCCATTTTTGCGAGCCATAAACTTAAAAAAAAAAAAAAAAGTTTCCATCCTTTATGGCTGTGAAGATGAAATGTGAATTGTTCCTATACTGGAGTCTTTAGACACAGATCCAATGTGTTTACTTTTGCTTGCAGCTTTGTGAAGCAGCACAATTGAAATGAGATTAACAGCTATTGCCGTTGAGAACCATTTGGGCACCACTGAATTTTTCAAATCGTATTAATTTCATGCTGCCATTGTTTGTGAAACCTAAGGGGTAGGCACTGTAATTATTCATACTTTTGGAGGGGGAACGAGGTGGGAGCGTGGTAGAATAGCAGAAACTTTCGTGAAGTCCAGAAAGCCTAAGGGGTAAAATAGAGGAGATTTGATTCTAGTCTTTAGGAGGCTTTAAGGAGTGCCCCTCAAGGGTGCTACCGTGTTTCCCCGAAAATAAGACAGTGTCTTATATTAATTTTTGCTCCCAAAATTACATTACATTATATTACAGCGAGAGGCAAAACTTGAAGTATGTCTTATTTTCGGGGGATGTCTTACTTTCGGGGAAACAGGGTATATCTTCCGGAATGAGGAAGAATTCTAGAGGGATGAGGAGCTAACATTTATCACATTAACCAGAAGCTGATATGAAGTTTTTCCCTACTAAGATCCTCAGACACCTTGGAAGAAATTTCAGCATACTTTCTAGTAGGTGTTGATTGCAGACCTGCTGTTTTGTTTGTTTTGTTTGTTTTGTTTGTTTTGTTTGTTTTGTTTGTTTTGTTTGTTTTGTTTGTTTTGTTTGTTTTGTTTGGTTTGTTTTGTTTTGTTTGTTTTGTTTTGTTTTGTTTTGTTTTGTTTTGTTTTGTTTTGTTTTGTTTGTTTTGTTTAAACCAAGGATTGCCCCTGGACCTCACAGGCAAAGCCTGCCCCACACCCATCTCTTGTATCTACATCTGGCTTATAAATCAAGTTTTCTAGCTCGTACATCTCTGGAAAACTTCTCAAACTCTGTTTTACATACTGATTCAGTAAATTTACATGTGATGGCTATTTTAATTTCTTCTGTAGGTAAGGAGGAAGGAATTTAATATAATTTGACAACTGGATAATGCAAAGGACTGGTAATTGGATAAAGCGTGTTTTGTTTTTACATTTGTGTCAGTGTCAAATTTGATCAGTTTAAATGATGATCAAATCTGAAAGCCATTCAATTCCCTGGCTTTTGTGAATTGTCTGGCCGTGTGTCTGATATGTAGAGCAAGAGCATTATCAAACTGTGTATCCGCAACTTCCTCCCCTAGGGATAATTTAACAATTTTGTTTCTATATAACCTGTTCATTATTCCCTTTTCCAGACTCCCACTGAAATAGGTTTAGATCCTCGGATGCAATAAACATCCACCAATAAACATTTTGTCAATTCTTGGAATATTTTTTTGTGAAGTGAAAATTAGTGGCCTTACGCTATTCTTGTGGTCCGCCATAAAAATATTTGACTGTGGGTTTGTTTGTTTTTTCAGTCAATAGTGATTTCTCTTATTTCCCTCTCACCCACCCTCCCCCCAACGCTTTACTTGTATGCTTGCTTCTGTTTAATCCAAAAATGGAAGATTTTTGTGGCTAAAGGCATTGGTCTGGGAGTTCCTGGGGTTATCTTCCTGGCTTAGCCTCCTTTGTGATGAACAAGTTACTAAATGTTCTTGTACCCGAGTTTCCTCCTTTAAAAATAAGGCTAATTATTCTACTTTGGATATATGATGCTATGGTACAGTTACCTACTCTAATGGAAGGTGTTGCTATGGTGTAAGGGTTATTAGTATAGTTACTAATATATAGCTTAAAATAATAATACAAACACTAATTGAATTTATATATCTATACCAATGTTCCCTCTAATTTTTGACAGGCCATATGCAAAAAATTTCTTCTGTGCAAATTTTCGTGCGCATGGTGTTTCACTCTGTGTGGAGTTTAGGATCTGTGTGCGCACGCACACAGCTTAGAGGGAACCATGTTCTATACATGAAAGACATTAATGGTTTTAAAAGAATGCTGTTAACTTTCTATTAGACTTGACCCAAAATATCTCCTGCTGACTTTAGTGGTTTTACAGTCCCATTATTTCTTAAATAAAGACTGGAAAATCAACGCAAACAATGGAAACTAACTAATGAAACAGTGGCACTGTTCATTTAACAGTGCTCACTCTATAAAATTATGCAAACTAGACTAAACAATTTTTTCTCTAATCTTTCATCCATATCAGTCATAGGCTTTTTCTTTAAGTATCAGCTTAGTTATAAGTAAGTTTCTTTAAGTGTGTATGTATGTGTACGTATATGGCTTTTTCCTCTCCAATTTAGGATAGTTAAAACTATATCTTTGCTCTTTCAGGTTGCAGGGGAGCACAAGTTGAAGAAATATGGAGTCTGGAACCAGAGAACTTTGAAAAATTAAAGTAAGGTATTGGATTGTAGAAGATTAGGGTTGGAGGAGACCTCTGGAGGTCATCTAGTCTAGCACCCCGCTCAAAGCCGGACCAACCCAAGTAAATCATCCCAGTCAGGGCTTTGTCAAGCTGGGCCTTAAAAACCTCTACAGATGGAGATTTCACCACCTCCCTATGAAACCTTCTAGTGAAATAGCTTTTCCTAATATCCAACCTAGACCTCCCCCACTGCCACTTGAGACCATTGTTCTGTCATCTACCACCACTGAGAACAGCCTTGTTCCACTCTCTTTGGAACCCCCTTTCAGGTAGTTGAAGGCTGCTATCAAATCCCCCCTCACTCTTCTGCTCTGCAGACTAAATAAGCCCTGTGCCCACAGCCTCTCCTCGTAAGTCATGTGCCCCCAGCACCCTAATCATTTTCGTTGCCCTCTTCTGGACTCTCCAGTTTGTCCACATCCTTTCTGTAGGTAGGGAGGCAAAAACTGGACGCAATACTCCAGATGTGGCCTCATCCATGTGAAATAGAGGGGAATAATCACTTCCCTCAGTCTGCTAACAAAGATCCTACTAATGCATCCCAATATGCGTTAGCCTTCTTGGCACCAAGGGCACACTATTGATTCTATGGTTTTCATTGTGGCCTTCGTTTTCTAGCTGACCCTAAATTCAGATTACTATGATGGGGAAAAATCTGTGCTGATGCATTTTAAAAATATTTCGTAAAACATTTTTAGGAGGACCTTTTCCCCTCTACAAAGGTTATCTATCACTGTTACGGTAATATCTAGAGGCCACAACTGAGATTACTGTCCCATTGTGCTGGATAACATATAAACATAGTAAGAGACAGTCCATCTTGTAAAGGAGATAAAATCTCAATAGACAAGAAAAACAAATGATGGAGAGAGAAAGAATTACCCTCATTTTACAGATTGAGAACTGGTATGAAATCTTCATGGGGGATCTTAGCTTTATAGATTTTTTTCCTTTTGTGCCCAGCAGGATTACCAAATTTATAGTTTGTGCTTATCAATGTTGGATAATGAATCTGATATTAGCTTTCAAAGAAAATGTTACGAATAGTGTTATTGATTAAATTGCTGGGGTATTTCTTATGTGGGTGGTGGTAGTGTGAGCAGGAATAGGTCTAAGGTTAATATGTACTGGATTTCTTTAACCTCTAAATGTGTATTAGAGCTTAAACAAACTGTCACTTAAAGCCCAGTTTACCAAATGACCAACAAGCCAAATTTTGACTTTTCAACAGTGCTATTTGAGCCTTAACTTCACCTGGAATTGTGGGTGGCATCTCTGAAAATTTTTAATCATTCAAAGTTAGGGGTCATATCTGAGAGTCTTAGCCTAACTGACAATGTTTAGAAAGGAAGTTTTAATTGAGTTGCCTTATCAGATGCTGATACACTTGAAGAATTATGCAAACTATTTTAATCTATCAACACACTTTTTTGCTTTGACCTTTTATTTTGTAGACCGGTTCATGGGCTGATCTTCCTCTTCAAGTGGCAGCCAGGAGAAGAGCCAGCAGGCTCTGTTGTTCAGGATTCCAGACTAGACACAATATTTTTTGCTAAACAGGTACAGTAAATTTCAGTGACTTTGGTGCCCCAGGAAACGGGGTTTCTTAATACAGAAAGATGATAATGGAAGGGTGCACAAAGGTGAACAACTGTACTGTACAAGGTATGGTTAGACAAAATCTTGCCAAACAAGGAAAAGTAAAATTCTGTTGGGAGAAGGAGCTGAAGAGTAAATAAAAATGATGCTTTTAAAACTTCCTTTCAGTGGCATAAAGGATTATTTGGAAGGGTTTTTTTTTCTTTAAATCTTCATAAGTCAATGATCTTTTGAAACCACTTTCAACAAAAGATTATGGGGGAAATTTTATTTCAGTCCATCAAAGTAGAGCTGCTATCACTATATTTCTCAAATGGCCTTTGTTATAGGAAATGTTCACGTTCTAGAGTCGCATTTTCTGTACAAACTTGATCTGAAAGTATTTTTTATTTATATCTAAAATACATAAGGTTTGAAACAAATGATTAAAAATGTGGTTTATGCTAATGAAATCATCTTATACCATTAAAGATATAATGCACTAATACAGAATTCTTGTATTTTTGCTTTGGCAGGCAGATCAATGCATATCACTAGTGACTTAGAAAAGCAAGGAAGAGTAACCAGATCACATGTAAATTTTCTAACCATGAAAAGTTAGTTCAGTAGTAGGGTTTTTTTGTTTTGTTTTTTTAATGCATATAAGTATGTATGACTGGCTAGAGCTGGCCTTTGTCGCTTCTTATAGGAGGCCCTGTGTCTGCTTACATCCTGCCCCAGGAAAGGAGCAGCAAAGGTGGGTCCTACAGGCCTGCCTAAAGAGGCTGCACAGAAGCAGCCAATCAGACCAGGAGGCTCAGATAAAAGGAACTGTATTGCCTAGCAGATTAGTTTTTGACTGGGACCAGAGAGGCAAAGAAGGGTGCTCCCCTCTCTCTGGCCAAAGGAGCTCAAGGGACAAGTAGAGCATGGTTCTGGCTGAATTTGCTCAAGCTTGGAGAGAAAGAACCTGAGAACTTTGCCCTAAGTAAGGGGCAAAGATAAAGGGACCAGGTGTAAGGAGGTCTGGGGCAGTAGCAGCAACAAATCAATGTCAGCTATTTATAGTTGAGTTGAAACCAGGAGTGGGGAACTTGGGGTTCCTCCACTGATCACTGGCAAAGTGGTGTAAACCCCAAGAACTGGACAAGGCTCGTTTGGAGGCTCAAACAAAGGGCTGAATTGAAGGGCCCGGGGCTGGGACTGAAGATCTTGGGGATGCCAGATAGACAATTTTGGTTGGACTTCTGTTACCTTGGGAGGAGATCATTTTGATTGTATGACCTGGTCATAGGGTGAGCCACTGAAGAGCCACCAAGCAAAGTTGACAACCTACAGGGGATACCAGGAGTGGGAAAGAACTGTGGCAGCATACTCAGCCACTTGGAGGCTCTCAAGAGGTGATTTCCCCCCTCCATCGGAACTTGGTATCACAGGTGGGGTTACGAGACTCCCTTCCCATCAAGGATTGATGTCCATGCAGAGTGATGCTTACTCCTGTCTCTAGTTCATGAGGCCTGATATCCCATCTGAAGCTTGACAGGGAGCCCAGAAGCCATGATATCATCCAAATAAGCCAGGGTGTTGCAGGTGCCAAAGAGAAAGGAGGAAGATGGCCCGCTAAGTAGATACATTTCCTGCGCGCTTGAAGGGAATGCAAGTTCAGTTTGCCCCTGGAATAACAGCGACAAGACAGATTATTGGTAGGTACAGAGTACTGAGATGCTGGGGACGTTAAGGTCATAAAGGATGCATTCCCTCAGATGCCAGAGGCTCTAATGGCTGCTAAATAGACTGATGAAACATGTTTTTAAGCTAAGAAGAGTGAAGGCTGAGGGGAAATGTGTTAAGTGTATCAGCAGTTCAGTGAGGGTCAGAGAGAGTAGCGGAAGGTGTGATTTGAACTGCCACAGCAGCTAAACAGGCCAGAGGAGCAGCAGTACCTGTTATGGGTTCTGCAGGAAAGAAGCCGCAATGGCTTTAAGCACTGGGTAGACAAGAGTGATCCAATGGGCCTAAAACTGTCTGGGGAGATGATATGGTTGTGGTCACTGCTTGCCCTTGAGTGAACTGGGGTGGGAAAAGACCAACTTGCTTGGGTGAGTGTGGGAAGAGCCACAAATTCCAGTAGTAGCAGGGAGATAAACAAGGTTTAATTATCATTAGTTTGAAGGCAACATAATAAAAAGGTGAATGATGGCACAAATGCATCTGAGCTAGGTGTATCAGAGCTGGACCTGGAAACTGTGTATACAACTGGTTGGCAAACCTATCCAGTGGAGGATGAAGGAATGTGGAATGAAACAACTATGATCACTGACAAAAATCTTGCTGATGTGTCAGTGTACACAGACATGCCCCATGCGGGCCAGGAGATGACAGCAAGGAGTCCACAAGGGGAACCTGCTGACATGAGTTAGACTCTATGGGCAGTCCTAAGAAGACATGAACTGTTGGATGTCTTTCAGAGGAGATGAGACCAAGACTTCTGAAAATGGTTCAGCCTTGAGGGCAGAAAATGTAAGAACCCCTATCTCTTTGCCAAAGAAGTAAAGTGGGGAACTTGATGTTGTGAAAAGCTAGATGGAAGGCTCTGGAGGAAAAGGAGCCTAAATTGCAGAAGCTCTTCAGACAGAGGTGCCTGAGAGAAGACCCTGACCAAGCAGGGCATCTATCTAATCAAGGCAAGGACTACAAAAGCTCTCCAGACAGAAGCCTGAGACTGAAGACCCTACCAACCAGGGCAGGGACTAATAGCAGCTCTCTGGAGAGAAGGGTCTGGGAGAGAATACCCTGAGGAAGCAGGGCAAAGACTTCATAGGAGAGAATACTGTCTTCAAACAGGACCACCTTCCCCCCCGTTCCCCAAATCCTTTCTTTGGGGGGAGGTATGTGATGGGGTATACCTGGCCTTCATGGCTCCATACAGGAGGTCCAACAGTTCTTTTACACCCTGCTGCAGGAAAGGAGTGACAAAGGTGGGACTTCCAGGCTTGCCTAGAGAGGCTGCACAGAAGAAGCCAATTGAAGCCCAGCAGGCTTAGATAAAAATAATTGTAAGGCCTTAGCAGGTCAGTTCTTGGCTGGGGCCAGAGGCTCAAAGAGAGGGGCTCCTCTTTTTTTTTTGCCCAAGGAGCTCAAGAGGCAACCAGAGCTTGGTTCTGCTGCATTTGATTAAGTTGGGAAAGAGAGGACCTGAGAACTGCACCCCTAAAGTAAGCGGTGAAGATAAAGGTAGGAGCCCAGGATAGTAGCAGCAATGAACTGAAGTGAGCATTATATGGCTGCTTTTTATAGGGTTGCTGGGTTGGAACTTGGAGTAGTACTCCAAGTTCCATGTTTCCCCACTGGCCAAATGATGTGAACTTCAAGAAGGAAACAAGGCATGTTTGGAGGCCTGAACGAAGAACTGAATTTAAAGTGCCTAGAGCTGGGACTGAAGACTCAGATGAGGACAGACATAGTTTTGTTTGGACTTTTGTTACCCTGGAAGAGACTACCACTGACAACCTCCAGGTTACACCAAGAGCAGGAAGAAGACTATAGTATTGCCCCGAGTTGCTAGGATGCTCATAAGAGGTGAGACCCATCCATTGTACCTTGCCTCTCAAACATAGAGGTCAAGCCTTCAGTTTAAATCCAATATTCATCCTTCCCACAAAATTTATCTTTTGTTCCTATTTCTCCTTGTAAAGATCTGAAATCTTGCAGATCTTGAAACAGAGTTTATAGAAATGTCATAAGTAGAACACTGCTATTTTTGTTCCTTGTTTTATATCTCTATTCTAAATTGAGACCATTGTCACATATTTGCATTTTAGGAGTTGAGTGGTATCCACATAGATCTATGCACAAGTAGAAATGTGGGAGATAAAAGCATACTTAATCTCTCCAACTGTCATGGCTCCTCTATATCTGTGCTTCTGTCGTATGCTGATGAAAATTCATCTAAGCTTTGTTCTTATCCCATTGTCTTCCTTTTTCACTCCTGTTTTGCCCCGCTGTAGAGGCCCTCATTCCTTCGCCTTTCCTAATCCCATTTTCTTCACTTTCTCTGCAAGTCTTATCAAACAAGAAGTCTCAGATCCAGTTGTGGTCTTGTAATACAGTGAGATAGCTGACAGTTGTTCAGCTAGTGTCTGTGTGAATGGTTGGTTGCATATTTACTATTCTGGGTTCTGCTTTCTACCATAATCAAACATGCTGTTGCTTCTTAAATATTCCAAACCACTTGTGTGTTCCCCCACTTTACGTTTGCCTATGCCTTTTCTCTTCCTCCACTAAGCTTGTTTCTGAAGCATTACACTTGGTGTTTAACAGCTTATTTTATTTTATTATGTTTAAAGGAGCCTTATTAGAATTGAACTATAGAATGCAAATACAGAGACTTAAGCTCAAATAACATTACACTTCTAAATGGAAAAAGCTAGGAAACCTGAAAGCAAGTGGTGAAAGAGTGTTTAATTTCCAAGGCTCTTGGTATTCTCTGAACCCTGAAAGTATAGCGCATCTGTGTAATGGGAGAAAGGGAAGTCCTTGGGCTTTTTTGGATACCCTCTTACAGACAGTAATAAATATATTTCTCTTAAATGGTGAAAAATCGCTAATGTGCGCGGGTAACTGCTCTTAAAGTAGTAGTGCATGATTTTGCCACACGATGGCACCAAATATTTGGAAAATGGCTGGTACCTTTTTGCTTCTTTGACCTTGTCTGTATTAGACAAGGGCAACAGCTTAACGAAATCAAAGCACTTGATAATATAAGGATGCCTGAAAGTGTCTTCTTGCTTTTTTTATACTTGTCTAGACTGAAAGATTTAATGTGACTAGAAAACTAGTAAAATTATGGCTTAAAGGAGAGTGAAAGCTAATCGTTGAGGGGAAGAGTATTGATTTTCATTTTTTGTTTTTTTTAATGAGACTGTTAAATAGATGTTTGAAGTTGAAAACTTTTAGTGATTAAACCTGCATTGAAGAATCAGCCACATCAGTTGTAGTCTGAGAGCTACCCAAGTCCTCCAGCAAAACAAGGGAAGACCAGGGCAGTTTCTTACATTTCTAACATGTAAGAAATACAAGATGTAAAATGTAAGAAATTAGGTTGGTGGGGGGCAAGCAGTAAAACTTTCTTTATACATCATCTCTCTCTCTCTCTGCCCGTCACCCCCCAGTCAGGGTCTGGGCCACCAACCACAGAGCACTCCATCTCTGTTGTTGGCGTTTCAGTAGCAATTTGGTTCCCTACAGGGTGGAGTTGCTAGCCCCACGCCCATGTTAAGCCTACAGCAACCTGGTATTCCTAGGAGGTCTCCCATCCAAGTACTAGCCAGGCCCAACCCTGCTTAGCTTCCGAGATCAGACGGGATCGGGCGTGTTCAGGGTGGTTTAGCCTGTATTTTATACATCGTAAAGGGGCATAAACCTAGCTATGTTTTTTCTTTTGTAGGTCATATTCAGAACAGATTGCTATTTTATAAAGTCTTTCCCCTGTGCTTTTTTTTTTTTTAAAAAAAAAATAAAGAACAGATGAATAAAATATCTTTGTGTGTGTGTGTGTGTGTGTGTTTATGTAATCCACCATAGTGTAAAGGAGGGTGAGCAGATCTTCTGTCTGGGCAAGCAGACTTTCCTGGCAATTGTGTAAGGCTGCAGTAAGCCAATGGAGTAGTAAACATTAAGGTTTGGTGGCCTGTCAGTTTGCATAGTCTCTTTCAAAATAATAATAATAATTTAGTGAGAGTACCAAACATCTTGAGGATCCCAAACACTTCAGCTTTCAAAACCCAAATTTTTAACCATCCTTCTTCCATATGTTTTCTCTAAAAAATTACAATCTAGAGAGACCTTGTATTCTGTTCTTAACTTCTGTGTTGAGAAGGTTTTTTTTTTAAATGTAATAGTCTTATCAATATAAAGATTTACCAAGTGTATATCCTTGTATGATAGTGCTATAATATGGGAACTAAATGAAGGTATTCTCAGTGCTACAATTCAGTTTGTACCTAAGTTTCCATACATCTTGAAACTTTTTAAAAAGATTTCTGAATCTAAACATCACATGAAAAGATCATAACTCTAAAACAATGTTTTATTATAAAATTTAAATACCTCTCATGACAATGGAACAATCTAAAAACAAGCTTTGAATGTATCTGAACGCTTTTACAGCACATGAATATGTACTGTAGTTGTGGGTTAGTAACTGAAATCTAACAGCTACTGTGTATTACAGGTTAGAGCTTGAGTATTTTGAAAAATAAATTGAACGATAGTATGTTTAATATGCATGCTTATTAACTTTTTATGATCTCGGTCAGTTTTATATGTACTCATGTTAAATTTGGCCTCCCTGTTATGCCTAGGTATGATATGGTCCTCTATTTGGGGCCTCAGAACTCTGGATGATCTTACATGCCATTTGGGCTAGGATACCTAGGCACAATGAGGTGAGTTAAGGATACAATTTCAGCCTTAACTCTGAATGTCTTAAAGCCTGTGTGTTGTTAAACCAGACCCTTAATTTTATTTTCCACACACACTGGTTACATGTGTTAATGCTGCCACTAAAGTATTCAATAATCATTAATGTTGTTGCAAACCACTGTTTGTCAAGGACCAGTTGCTCATGGCTTAGCACAAAGATCTTGGCAGAAGTAGACCCATCTCTCCAAGAACAACATCTGCACAAGTTGCCACTTTGGGTTGACACATTCACACTGATTTTTTTTTGTGGGGGGGGGGAGAGGAAAGGGGGAGGGTGTCTCTTCAATATTTTACTAGCCAAGTATGAGGATGACACACACATTTTTACTGCATATTCATTCACAGTTTTTCAGTAGCACAATAGAACAGTAACTAGGAACTAGCACATTGTTCCTGGGGGAGGAGGAAGGTTCACTTCCAAAAAATGGATTTTAGGCATAACTGCTTTTCAGTAATCTGGGGAGATTTGTTTTGTTCATGCAATGCTCCCATTGACTTAAAATGATTAAGGATCAAGCCCTTTATGTTTGCAGGTTTAGTAATGCTAAATTTGAGCATTGAGATTGGCCAAATTTGAGAATTAACCAGGTTAATAGATGAATTAATTATGGAACATTTGCAGCTGAAGGCACATATAATACAGTCATGGAGGGATTGTCTATAATGGAGTATATCTAATATGAATAATTTACCTTTTGTTCTGAAAGATAAAATTGTGTATGTGTTGTAAATAACAAGTCTTAGAACCCAATCTACCCTATAGTAACATGGCTGCATTTGGCTGCAGATCTAGTAAAATCATCTATTTTGTGTCATTTAGAAGATGAATCTACAAGATTCGCAGTGATACAAACCCATATATTATAATGAAAGACCCTCAGCCCTTCTCCTCTTTGGTTCTCCACAACTCTTTGAAAAAGAGAGTAGCTGACCTACAAGACCAAGTTACTTCTCTCCCCATCCACAAGGAAGTGGATTGGAATACTGCCTTGTAATGTATGTGGTGCTACATGGGAAATCAACCCAGAAACTCAAGCTGATGCACAAGGCTGGTGCCCACTTATTAATGATGAATATCACTGGGAGCATGTGAGTGCTCTGAGATATGTACTAACCATATATTAGTTTCTGGACTTATGATGTTGGATTTAAACCAGTAAAGCCAAAAGCTTTGTACTAGCTTATTTAAGAGGCTTATGCCATACTGCTGCAGTATGGCATCAAAACAAATGCTTAAGTAGAAGGGAGAGAGCAGTAGACCCAAAGAAAAGGCAAGGTGGGAGAGGGGTTAGTTAACCTAATCTTCCTTTCTGTTTTTGCTCTTGTCTGGCTGTCCTCTGAAGTGCTCATCTTCATCTTCAGTTGCCATGTTGCTTTCCCATCCAACTGCTTAGCCTCCCACCTCCATGTCTTTCCTTCCTTGTTTGACTTTCAGTCTTGGATCAGCTTTCCTAGTTACCAAAACAGCCATTTGCTCAATCTTGTCTTTACTGCTCCTTTTCACCCTCTTCATGTCTTCCAGTCCTTCTGTAACTTCTATTTATGACTATGTCCCCTTCTCTGATTTATTAACTCAGTTACAGACTCCTTTGCCCCTCATTCCTGTGGAAACCCATCCCACCACTTATAGTTTACTCCTAACAGCCACATCCTCCAGCACCTCTGGAGAAAAGTCCATAATTATGGGCCTTCCCTTCACTACAAACTTTTTTTTCTCTTCTGATTCCTCTGTCCACCTGGTTAAGAAAAGCTACTTCTCCCCTCACAATTATCCTAGGCCTGTAATCCCATTTTAATGCCAGTATTTGGCTCTGTCATAAAACCCTTCCATTGTTCTCCCACTACCTTGCCAACTTTTTTGAAAGAGATGTTCCCTTTCTACTTCTCCATAGTCACTGAAGTTTCTCATCCACTTTTCAGTTGCCCCCATTACCCTCTCACCTCCTGTTTGGTGATTTCCCCGTCCTCCCACTTTTGTTTTTCTCCTTAATCTCTTGCTTTTCCCTTCAGTTTTTCATCTTATAATAAATCTGCTGTGGTCTCCCCTCATTCTAAGGTCCTACTCTAGACTTCATCTCTCTCTCCAGCTAATCTCATCTCCCTTCTCTCTCTCCTAAAGTTCATATATATTCCATCTTCAGCTGTTGCCTCAACGTCTCCCCTTCAGTCTGGCTTGTGACTTTTCCACTCAACTGCAACTGCTCTCACCAGTATCTATAAGTACCTTTCCTGGTCATTTCTCAGAGCGTCTATTCCAACATAATCAGTCTCAACATTGAGTACCTTCTACATATATTATGCAGATTTTAAAATCTTGTCCATCCTTATCTTTCACAGTTGTCTGGTTTTCACTTTCTGTCTATCTACTTCATTGTGTCTTGATGCTTCTGCTCCCCTTTCCCACTTTCTTAGTTGAGGGACATGATGGTGTTCCCATGTGCTCCATCCCTTGGCTTGCCTATATAACTGTGTATCTAGATGCTCTGTGCAAACATGTTACTGTCGTTGTGTCCTAATTATACTATTGTTTCCCATTGTTTTACACCCATTTATTGCACCTTATTTCAAAATTGACTCTACTTTCAATAAAGCAAAGTCCGTCTTACTGATTATTTTTTCAGTGCTTAGAACATTGGGACTCCAATCTTAACAGGTGACTTTTGGGCATTACCTATCAATTAATTATATCTGGCATGGTGTACAACATTAGAACAGCTGAGTCTTCTCAAAAAAGGGGTGATGTGTGAGGTTCTTTCTAGGAGGAATGGGGAGCAAGGAAAATGAGAAAAGGGTTGAGGGAATCAAATAATCTGTGTATTCAATAAACTAAGAAATAACTGTCCATCTTGGCTTTGTCCTCCATACCAAGATAGCTGTATTTAATGTGTGTGACTTGTGAATTATTCAAAATAACTTTTTGTCTTCCCCCTACCTCTGATATACATCTTGAGACATGTTGTTACACTAAACCTGTGGTAGACAAGCCGTACAATTTTCAAGAACATAATTCCATATTTTCCAATAAATAGCAGATCTAGGTTAATTATTTCCTACATGCAAAACTATGCATGCACTTGAAAGGGGAAAAGGCTAAATATTTATTCGAATTCACTAGTATAGATGAAGTCCAGTTTTCTAGTGAGACACTTATTTTTGGACAACTGAATGGTAAACTCCTATCATGGAGCAATATGCTATTCATTACATAAAGTACAAATAGAGCACTTTCTAGCATCTGGTATCTCATGGATTTTGTTTTGTTTCCCCCTGATCTTGCCAAAGAAAAGGTGTCAGTCTGTTCTGACCTGCTTTGACTACAAAACAGATGTTCTCTGTTCACTTTTTTTGTTGGAAGTGGTTTCATGTTTACAGCCCTGAAGTATATTTCAAATGCTTGATATAAAATTAACCTCTTACATTCTTCTTTTAAAGTGTATGTAAACCTTAATACTGGATGCTACTCGCACAGACTGGAAAGTCTTCTTCTCCCCTGCCCCCTCCTTCCTCCCTATCCTCCTCCCGGCCTACAGACTGACTGAGAGAAACAGCTAATAATCGTCCCTCATGCGCACATAGCCGCAAACCAATATAAAGTAATTCCTTGTCCAAATTCTGCCCTTAATTATACCCCTGTCATCTCCCTTGACTTCAGTGGAATCACGTAAAGGTAACTAAGGGCCCATATCTTTTAGGATCACTTTTGAAAGGTAGTATTCACTCTATCCTTCAACATATATGGAGCCCATATTTCACTTCTCATTTAAAAAAAAAAATAGGGCTGTTGAATAATTGTAGTTTAACTAACGCGATTAACTCAAAAAAGTAATTTAAAGAAATTACTCATAATTAATTGCACCGTTAAACAATAGACTATCAATTAAAATTAAATATTTTTGGATGTTTTTCTATGTATATTAATTTTGATTGCAATACTGAATACAAAGTGTACAGTGCTCACTTTATTTTTAATTATAAATATATACACTGTAAAAATGATAAAATATATATATTTCAATTCACCTCGCACGAGTACAGTAGTGCAATCTCTTTATCGTGAAAGTGTAACTTACAAATGTAGATTTTTATTTTATTTTTATTACATAACTGCACTCCAAAACAAAACAATGTAAAACTTTAAGAGCAGGGGTGGGCAAACTTTTTGGCCTGAGGGCCACATCGACGTTGCAAAACTATGGAGGGCTGGGTAGGGAATGCTGGCCCCTGCCCCCATCCAACCCCCTCCCACTTTGCACACCCTGACTGTCCCCCCTCAGAATTCCCACCCCCCTGCTTTTTCTACCCTGACCACATCCTCCCAAGACCCCCGACCATAACTGCTCCCCCAGGATCCCCCCCCCATCCACCCTCCCCTTCTCCATTTACCCTGACAGCCCCCTGGGGACTCAATGCCTAGCTAACCACCCTCACTTGTTCCCCATCCTCTGCCAGCCCCCCAAAACCTCCTGATCAAACTGCTCCCTGTCCCCTGACTGGCCCCCACGACTCCCTGCCCTTTATCCAAGGCCCGAACCCTCTTACCATACCGCTCAGAGCAGCATGTTTGGCAGCCACGCTGCCCGGCTGGAGCCAGATGCGCTGCCTGCTTCCACAGAGCGTTGCCTGCATGATGACCTAAGGGCGGGAGACAACAGGAGAGGGGCTGTGAATAGCATTCCCGGCCAGGAGTTCGGGCCGTAGTTTGTCCACCTCTGCTTTAGAGCCTACACATCCACTCAGTCCTACTTGTTCAGGAAATCTCTAAGACAAACAAGTTTGTTTACATTTATGGGAGATGCTGTCTGCTTCTTATTTACAATGTCAGCTGAAAGTGAGAGAGGTGTTCGCATGGCACTTTTCTTTCCAGTGTTGCCAGGTATTTATGTGCGTATGCCCCTTCATGCTTCAACCACCGTTCAGAGGACATGCTTCTATGTCCTCTGGATGCTTGTTACAAAAAAAAAAAAAAAAAGCATTAATTAAATTTGTGACTGAACTCCTTTGAGGAAGAATTGTATGTCTACAGTTCTGTTTTACCCACATTCTGCCATATATTTCATGTTATTGAAGTCTTGCATGATGACCCTGCACATGTTCATTTTAAGAGCACTTTCACAGCAAATTTGACAAAAACGCAAAGAACATACCAATATGAGATTTCCAAAAATAGCTACAAAATCTGAGAGGGATGAGATGTGGAACATGCTTTCAGAAGTCTTAAAAGAGCAACACTCTGATGCAGAAACTATAGAACCTGAACCAGCAAAACAGAAAATAAGCCTGCTGGTGGCATCTGACTCAGATAATGAACGTGATCTCTGCTTTGGATCGTTATCGAGCAGAACCCGTCATCAGCATGGACACATCCTCTGGAATGGTGGTTGAAGCATGAAGGGATATATGAATTTTTAGTGCATCTGGAACGTAAATATCTTGCAATACCAGCTACAACACTGCTATGTGAACGCCTGGTCTCATGTTGAGGTGACATTGTAAACAAGAAGCTGGCAACATTATCTTCTGCAAATTATAACCAAACTTGTTTGTCTGAGTGGCAAATAAGAAGTAGGAGTGAATGGACTTGTAGGCTCTAAAGTTTTACATTGTTTTATTTTTGTATGCAGTTATTTTTTGTACATAATTCTACATTTGTAAGTTCCATTTTCATGATAAAGAGAGTGCATTACAGTACTTGTATTAGGTGAATTGAAAAATACTATTTCTTTTGTTTTTAGAGTGCAGATGTTATTAATAAAAAATAAAGTGAGAACTGTACACTTTGTATTCTGTGTTGTAATTTAAATCAATATATTTGAAAATGTGGAAAACATCCAAAAATATTTAAATAAATGGTATTCTATTGTTTAACAGCGTGATTAATCACGATTAATTGTTTTAATCACTTGACAGACCTAAAAAAATGTTTTAGCCTCTGTAGCTCTCTCTCTAATGTACAAAAGCTCTGACTAAATTAAGGTTTTGATTTACTTTTTCAAAAGGTAGAATATTTTACTAAAAAAAATATTCAGCAAGAATTAAGACTGATACTCTATTTTATTATTAACTGGCTTGAATTTTTTGATATACTAGTTTATGGAACAGTTTCAGCTTTTAAAAATAAACTTGGATTGAAGAAAGATAAATGATCTATAAAATGAGGTAAAAAACAAAAACTTTCAGGTAAACTTTATAACTTAAACACAGAACAGATCTGAACATGAAAATAACTCTCAATGTATTTGCTAAGGTGTTTTTTTTTTATTTTAGAACAAGACCATTTTAAGTCTAGGTTGCATACAATGGCCGCTTTTACAAATTTATATTTTTGTAATCTTTTTCCCTGTTTGTAGTGTTCATTGAATGGTATCACTATATTTTTAAGGGGGAAATGGAAACAGCTTTTCTAGAAAACTGAGATATGAACAGGCAGGTTCTGACAGGTTTTTTTTATGTTGAGTAATACCTTACTCTTCCAATGGTCCCATTGAAATTAAGCAAGGTGCTAGTCAGCCTGAGTAATGATGAAGCCCTGAATCACTAATAGAATAAGGGTATACACTACAAGTAAAAAATGCATCTTAAAAGTAAAGATTCTTCACTGTGGTTTAGTAATCAATGACATCACTACATCTTGCTTGGCCAGGTTGTTGTGTTCTTTATTATATTTTAATTGATCTTTTAGTGGAAGTAAGATGGCAAATTACAGGGTGCTTCCAATATATTTATTTAGAATAATCACACTTTTTGTGTGGTTTTCCAGTTACACCTGTACAACCAGCATCACTTGGTTTGTCTTGTACGGCAGAAGTTTTTATGGCTGTCCAGGCTAGATTTGCTACCTAGGCAGTAGTACATGTTTACCAAAGAATAGGTACTGCCTCCAGGCTGAATTTTTGTAACCTAAATCAGAGCCATGGAAAATAAGGGTTTATAAAGGAAGAATTGGCCCAACTTTAATTCTTTTAATGTCATCATCTGTAATGAACTGGTCCTCACTTTCCATACCTCTTTCTAGGTAATAAACAATGCTTGTGCTACTCAAGCCATAGTAAGTGTGCTATTAAACTGTATCCATCAAGATATCCATCTAGGAGAGACACTAGCAGAATTTAAAGAATTTTCACAAAGTTTTGATGCTGCGGTAAGTGCAACTAACTTTTTTTGTACTTGGTGCACACTGATTTGAACAACTGGCTGATGTTCTCTTTATCTTATTTTATTTTTAATATATTTTTAGATGAAAGGTTTGGCACTAAGCAACTCTGAAGTGATTCGGCAGGTTCACAACAGTTTTGCCAGGTAACAAAAGTTGTGCATGTTACAAACCATATGAAATCCAGTAACCTTTTCTCTTTCACTTCAGCATTGTCTCTCTCTACCGTTTAGGCAACAAATGTTTGAGTTTGATGCAAAGTCATCAGCAAAAGAAGAAGATGCATTTCACTTTGTAAGCTACGTTCCTGTTAATGGAAGGCTATATGAACTAGATGGACTAAGGGAAGGACCAATTGATTTAGGTAAGTTTAGTTCACTGTGACTAATTTAAACATTGTAACTTGTTGCATTTTTAACAACAGTTTTTGGTGGCCATACGTGACCAAAACAAATTGTCCTTTTGAGGTAACAGCTCATTCTTGTTAATACTTTTCGATCTTTCACTGAGAGACTTATTTATATTAAAAAGGCTGATTAACTGGATTAGTGTATTAAAAACGGTGATTAACTGGATTAGTCCCCTTTCCCCTCCTCCCCCTTTTTCAGGTTTTTTTTTTCCCCCCTTTCAGCTAGTTTTTGTGATGTCAGAATCTTAGAATTCTATTATTCATTCCCTTAATATTTGAGTTCTAAGGCAAAATCAACTGGTACAAAATAGTACAGCCTGTTAATGCTAGGTCAAGAAATTAAATCTAATCTTTTCATTCCACTTAAAATGTAATCATTCATCATATGTCTCTTCTAATTTTTAAGATTTGCAAAGTCTTATTATTTGGCATTAAACTAGCTCAGTTTCACCTGGAACAGTTCTTGTTACCATATCTTTTTTAATGTTACCTTCCACCTCCTTTTTATATTCCAGGGATAGCATGTTAATCATCTTTATAATCCTAATGTTATGAGAGTAGAAATGTCACTGTGTGGTACTAAATTGATGCTCTATTTGGTCCTTGTAATATTTATTATGGTAAAGTAAATATGTCATCAAAAGGTGGATTTCTGTCACAATTTCTCAAATAGTAAGACAAATGTGAACGATTATTAGTTTCAGTATAGTGCATCTTTCATTTTGAAAGATTCTGATCACTTTAAAAAAACAAATAACTTCATACCAGACAATGGCCCTGATATAATCAGACCTCCATGTTATATCATTGAAGTAAATGGGCTTTCTGTGGATGTAAGGGTCTGTTGGGATGGAATCCATTTGCAGGATTGGGGAGTATGCATATAATAACTTCTCAACTCATTACTATAGCAAAATACAGAATTTAGAAGCATGCTGTGCAACAGTTTAGGACTGGAAGTGACGAATACAGATAAAACTACAGGGGGAGTTGTAGGTCTCTTTGATCTAGTCCTCTTTGAAAGGAGAGTAGATCTAAGTGCTACAAGGAACTGTTCATGCATATTAAATGTTCATTTAGACAAGCCCTTACTGTTTCATTTTCAAATGCTATGCAAGTGCTAAGTATTGTTTTTAAAACATGGGGAGAAACCCTCCAAAATTTGGAGAACAAAATAGAAGAATAGATCATCCTAATGATAAAAAAGATTTGTGAAGTCTAAATTTCTGGCAGAAATTACTGGATGAGGGGAAATAAAAATCACGATTTTCATATATTTGCTCCTTTGGCACCCATCTACCCACCCACCCAGTTTGGAAAACCAAATTTATACCTTTGCACACTCACCAAAAGACTTGTCCTTTTTTTCCCCCTGACAGAAATAGAGTAAATGTTAGAACTTTTTTCCCCTTTTAAATCTTCTCCAGCTCTGTTGTTTTTCTAAATATTGTCTAAATATTATTCAATAGAATATTGAAAGTATTAACAAGAACCAGTGATTAACTTCCTGTTTCAAAAAGACCATTTTGAACAATTTAGTATTGTCATTCTCCAGAGAAGAGATCCAGTAAGTAGCCTTTGCAAATGAATATTCAGAGTCTGAATTCACAGCAAATCTGACTTCTTTTTTTAAAAAAACAAACTTTTTTTTTATGTATCCTATATAGGTGCCTGTAATCAAGATGATTGGATCAGTGCTGTCAGGCCTGTCATAGAGAAACGAATACAGAAGTAAATGTCAAGTGCTTTTTTAAAAAGAACATACATGTATAGCTTTTTACTGCCAAAGAGCCAATTCTTAACTTTCTTCAATTAAAAGTAGTAGTCTTTTTTTTTCTTTTCTTCTTGTTCAGCTTTCCAAAAATAAGCTACGGCCATCAGTTTTCCTAACTTCTTAACCCTCCTCCCCAAATCACAATTCCAAAACAGCCTGGACTAGAAACATAACTTGTCTTGTGATCTCAGCTATGGAGGATAGTTACTAAAGGGAGTCTTCTCATACTCTTACGTTTTATATTTTGAAAAGCAGTTAACTAACAGTCAAATTATATTAGCAGAAAGATTAGCATTTAAGATCAGGTGGGGAAAATAAACTTTGGCACAGGTGCTGTAAAAGGTACTATTGGATTAATTGCCATATTTAGTGTTGTTTGTAATTCAATGCAGTCATCTATGATGTGATTTGTTCCGCAATAAGAGTGGAACAATATCCATAACTTTAATGTGAAATATAAATGTAAATATATATTTATTTACAATTAAGGAAACCATAGAGGATTATTTGGAGCTGCTGTGCAAATGATTATAATTTTGAAAACTATGTTCTCTTCTTTTAGATACAGTGAAGGGGAGATAAGATTTAACCTTATGGCCATTGTGTCGGACAGAAAAATGATATATGAGCAAAAGATAGCAGAATTACAGCAGCAACTTTCAGAGGTAGGATATGGTATTTAAATAATGCAATCGTTCCATGCCACTGTCACTTTTTGCTTAGAAGGGTTATAAAAAAAAAAAAAAAATTTTAGGTAGTATTTATTTTGCAACTAACTATTCTATTCCTGCCGTGTAAAGGGGAGGCAGGGGGGGAGAAAAGAAAAACCCCAGCAGTGTTTTTACTCCACAAAGAGAGACATGCCAGAGACTGTGAAGTCTGCTATGGACTTCATGTTGCTTTTGATTTTTAAATGGAAGATATTATGTTAATGGGCAGCAGTGTATAACACTAAGATAGAATTAACCAAATAGGTGTGGCATATTGCTACCACAGTTCTTAAAATCTTAATTTAGGTAATATCAGTATAAACACTGTACAGACCAGACTTTTTATAAAATTCTAACTTTGTGGCATTCATTTTACTTTCTTTAAGGAAGAGCCAATGGATACAGACCAGAGTGGTAATATGTTAAGTTCTATTCAGTCAGAAGTTGCAAAATATCAGATGTTAATTGAAGAAGAGAACCAAAAACTAAAAAGATACAAGGTACATGTAGTTTTTTTGTTTTCATAGTAAAACTGTCAGGAAGATGGTACTGAAGAGCCAGCTTGATGTGAGGGTTGGAAATGAGGCCATTCTCATGCTGCTTCACATCAGGGCTGGAGGAATTAAAAGGATATTAGCAACGCACTGCACTACATTATTCACATGTGTCAACTTACTCCTGAGTTATTGGTTTGTTCACTCAACATCTTTCTTTCTAGATACCTGGGAAATTGATATTTTTATCTACTCTTTTTTTATTTGGATCGTAAAACAATCACATTTTCTTACGTATATTCTCTGAAGCCTCCCCTGTTCTGCCATCTCCTCCTGCTCAAATATGAGTATATATATATAAAAATTCATCAAAAACGTCTTGTAAATAGTTAAGTGTAGAACTCCTGGAAAGAAACAGTTGCATGTGCCTCAAGAACTTATAACTATGGTCACCAATAATTCTGCTCTGTAGTGACTTTTTTTCTTCTCAGAATTTGTTCTTTTTGCTATAGTGGGGATTATTTATTTATTTATTTATTTTGGTCATCCCTCTGAACTCTTTTTAAGATTATATTTCTAATGAACTTTTCCACCTTTCTTTGTTATAAGGGTATGTTTAAAGTTAATGAAGAACATTTGATACTCTGCAGATCAGATGTGTATACTGGATTAGCAATGAATTACAGAAAAATGAAAGTACTGAACTGTTTGCTGCTCTGTAACAGAACATATCTATGATCCCTGAATATGACATAAAAATAGCTTGCATGTTTTTGGTCTTTACATTAGGTACCGATGTGAGATTGTACACTGAATGCACTATAGAGCATATTTTTATTCTTCCTTTTTGAAGTCCAGCTCCTAGTTTTTGATAAATGTAATGAAGTGCAGAAGAAGCTGTTATTTTTAACCAAGATTCTGACTCATTATCTTACATAAGAAATTAATCTGAATGCATTTAATTGTATTCTGAGAAATGAGAAATGGGAAAAGATTTGGGATATGTCTGCAGTGCAGTTAGACACCCATAGCAGACTTAGGTTCAGGCTGTTTTAGTTGATGATGCAGACACTTGGGATTGGGCAGCAGTCTGGTCTCTAGTATTCTGCAAGGTGGGAGGGCACCAGAGCCTAGGCCCAATCCTGAAAATCTGCACCGGCAACTAAAACAGTTCCGTCAGCCTAAGTCAGCTGGCACAGGCCAGCCACATGCTTTTAATTGCAGTGCAGACATACTCTTTTTCATCAACATTTGGCGCCGGTTACCAATGATTTCGGGAGATATTAAAGAAACAGCCAACTTCAAAATTACTTGCTTCAGTTTCTTCAAAGTGATAAGCAGGAGCTACGATATGCTAACTGTCTAATCCGTGTCAGGTTGAGTCTGGGTTTTTTTTGGTAGGTGGCATGGCAGATAAGTCTTAAGGAGGGTTTATATTTATGCCATACAAACTTTATGTAATGCATTAAGTCATCCAAAGTGCTCTAAACCTCACCATCTGAACTTGATAACTGGCTCAAAAAGAGAATGTGACCTTAAGGGAACTCTTTTATAAGGGGAGGGGAAGGGTTCCTTTTGTCTGACACATAGCGGTTACATTAATGTCTGCAATTAATTTTCAGATTGAAAATATTAGAAGAAAACATAACTACCTGCCTTTCATCATGGAGTTGTTAAAAACTTTAGCAGAACACCAACAGTTAATACCACTGGTAGAGAAGGTGAGTATTTCTTATATGGCTCTTTTAAAGAAGCAAGATATATTAATTCATGTATTTTTAATGTTTTCCACCCGAACAGAAATGTAGCTGAACTTCTAAACTGGAATTTTTAAGTGGAAGAGGTTTATTTAGGTAAACATGCTGTGGGCAAGTATATATGGGGATTCTCCTCTTTCCCCCCCCCCCCCCCATGCTCCTACCTCCAGCTCTGTGTTTTGAAGATGCTGAATACTCACCAAGATGGGGCTGCACAGTCTGCTCAGTAAAAGCTCAAGGGACCATCTTCCCTGATAACTTAAAGCCCCGTAATGCTGTAAAAGCAGGAGGCCCTTCAATAATGACAAATTAGTGAAGGGCAAAAGGAATCACAGACTGCTAGCTGAAGTTGCACGAGGAAGTCTTACTAAGGGCTAGTCTATGCTAGAAATGAGTGAAGCTGGACCGCTGTAGCACATCTGGCAAAGACACTGCCGACAGGAGAAAGCTGTCCCATGACATAATAAAACCATCTCCCCGAGAGCAGTAGCTGTATCAGTGGCACTGACAAAGTGCTGTCCACATTGGCACTTAAGTCTGTGTACCTTGAGTCACTTAGTGGGTGGCTTATTCACACCTCTGAGAGACATACAAAATACTCTAGTGTAGAGAAGCCCTAAAACGTCTCTCCCCAAGGGGAGCAGGAAAATCTAAAACTTATACACACACAAGGCCTGTGTATCCTTTGTCTTATTAGATTATAGGACCCAGTCTATACAGTAACTCCCCACTTAACATCCTCTCACTTAATGTTGTTGCGATCTTGCATCCCTGCTCCATTACAGAACATGATTGTTTATAGTTGGGAAATGCTTCACTATAATGTCGTTTGCCGCCTGCTTTGTCCATTTTTGGCAGCTCCCCTTTCCAAAGCACCTCCCACCAGCTGGCGGACCCCGCGGATCAGCGCCTTGCTCCTGCCCATGGCAATAAGCTGATTTTTGTCATTCAGGGGGGTGAGGGTAGAAGCAAGGACATAGTGCGCAGGCTCCCTCTCCTGCCCCCTGAACACCGCAAAGCAGCTGATTGTTGGAGGGAGGGGGGAGGCCTTGTACTGCTTCCTCGCTCCTCCCCCCAGCTTCGTGAAAGCTGCAAGATTGCTACAGGCAGGGGGAGCAGGCGCTCATCCGTGAGGTCTGCTGGCGAGTGGGGCGGGGGAGGACATAGGAAGGCTGCCAGCCTGTTTAATACCTGTATTAAATTGCTTGCTTAAAATTGTTTAAAGTGTATATAATGCCTTTTGTCTGGCAAAAAAATCTTTCTCTGGAACCCAACTTTCCCTCCCCAGCCCTATTTATGTTAAGTCTTTTATGGGAAAATTGGATTTGCTTAACATCGTTTTACTTAGTCACATTTTGAGGAACAGAACTACATTAAGTGAGGAGTTACTGTACTCTGTAAAACTGATTTTATCTATCTGAACGCTAGATGGCAACCCACGTGTGGCTGTATTTCTGCATAGGCACATCATGTTGTACATGTCTGCTTTTGTTTTATCTTTCTCCTGACTTCATTGATTTGCTAACTTTTGTTGTTTCCTTTCTATGCTTCTTCCACTGATAGTTTTGATTTACTGTTAAACGGGCCTTGATTTAAGCTTTAAATAAAGTCTGTAATGTTTCAGTTGTCTCCCTGGTAAGATCATTAAACTGCTAGGTTACACAAACAGCTGACTTAATTAAGGTTTTTATCATGTTACTAGCTTGCATATGCATCTCATGTGCAGTAAATAATATAACATTTATCCCTGATGTTAGACTCTTAAACTAAATAAATAGCTATTTATTTAATGTAACAAGCATCTCCATTTAATTTAACTTTTTTTTTTTTTAGTGGTGGGGCGGGGGAGGAGTTTAGAAGTTCAGTTGCTTGGGCAGATCACTGCTTTACCAGTTGACGTTAGGACGGTTGTTCTGAGGTGAAGGCATTTTCGTCTCTGCCACGTCCTAGTGTTTTGTCTAATGTTTTTACCATGTGAAATGTGGATAGAAAAACTCTTGAAGAGCCATAAGTAGTTTGCCTCACTTCTCTCTCTGTACAGGTGCAAACGTGAAGGAACTTCCTTGCAGTTAGTAGTTTAAATGTGACCGAGAGAAATTAAGCCAGCTTTGAATTTTCTTGTTTTGAATTATATATTCAGTAGTCTTGTGTTACCAATGGTATTGTATGGTTTTTTTATTAAGTTACATACGAGTTTGTGTCTCACTACTGAACTTCAGGGGAGACTTGATGACCTAGAGGATTTGTAACAGGACACACAGAATTTTACTTCAGGGTCCTTTAGTTAGAGCCAAACCAGTTCAGTAGGAAGCAGCAGTCAGAATTAGGACACCTTTATACTACAGTTATTATGAAAGAACCACAGTTACTATATGGATGGATAAATAATCTTTCTCAATATCATTTTAGTCTTTAAAATCTGTATATAAAGGGAAGAGGTAATGAATGTTACCAGGGTGCTTAAAAGATTTAATGTGAAAACTACGTCAAACTTGAATGATTGAGATAAGTGAGAATTTCTTGATTGTATCTTTTTGACATAGTGTGATCTGTCTTAAGAAAGTTTAGCTTGATTTAGAGCTCCATATGCTCATCAAGAGGAAAGTCATCCCTCAGAATTCTGTTGCTGATCTTAGTTTAGCATGTAGCTACCACAGCAAATGATATGATGAATAACAAGTTAAAATAGAAATCCCTCTTCATTTTCTAACAATGACACATTTATTTATTTTTTTGCATTCTAAGGGAAATGATTGCCTGTCTGTTTTTTCCACATAACTATTCAACACAACATTTTCTAGTTGAATATTGCTAAAACCAAAATTTGCATATTAGTATTTTGCTACATGGTGTTATGAAAATGATGTACCAGGCTGCAAGTTTGTTTGTTTCAAAACAATTGCGTCCATTTGTATGGAACGTAGTTTTTTGACACGTTGTGGAAAACTGAGTAAGAAATTTTATTTGCAAATAATCTTAGTTTCTGTATTTTCTTCCTCTGTGCTTCTTGATGATGAAGCAAAATACCGGTAAAAAGATCTTTGTTGCTTCATAGCTCGTCAACTGATAATTCCTCACCTGAGCGCATTTTCTGGTTAATTTATATGATTCTTCCCACAGCTCCAATTGTGATATTCATAGAGAGGATTATGATTGTCAGGGGAAGAATAAACTGCATGAGCGGATTATCTCCAGAGTAATAAAAATCTTATTGTTGGATATCTCTCTCTAATTACCGTATGTTCCGGCGTATAGGACGACGGGGCGTATAAGACGACCCCCAACTTTTCCACTAAAATATAGGGAAAAGCCACCGGATTACAAAAAAAAAAACCACACACAAAAAGCGCGTGGGCCCCGCTCTCCCGTCCCCGCCGCGGGCGGGCTGCTGGGAGCGCCCCGCTCTCCCGTCCCCGCCGCGGGGGGGCTGCACCGGCATATAAGACGACCCCCCAACTTTTGAGACTATTATCCTGGCTTCAAAAGTCGTCCTATATGCCGGAATATACGGTATGTGAAAAAAGATAAACTTAAGACTATAAACTGTTTTTAAGTAAAGTGTTGATTTTTCAGATTTTTTTCACAAGGAGTCGAGGTCTTTAACCTGTTTTGTGTTATATAAGTCTATGACCAGAGATGATATTAAGGTTTAGTAACTGCATTTGCAGTATTCAACAAGCATTCGAATTATGTTTAAAAGTGGCTTTTTTGTTAGAACACAATTGATATTTTACTATCCGTTCCAGCAGTTAAAGGACAGTCGTGTATTTTGAGTTGCAGACCAAAGCAGGTAGTATTCTCATCGTAGTATAATACGCTCTCTATTTTTACCTTTTAGGCAAAAGAAAAACAGAATGCCAAGAAAGCTCAGGAGGCCAAGTGAAGATAATTTTGGAAAAAAAATTATACAATAATGTGCTTCTGACCTTGTTTTCATGAAACAAGCCTACAAGACTTTTCCATAAACTTTTAAATTTGTCCAGCGCACGTTTGGCAATTGTAACAGTTTGTCTTGTATCGTATGTACGGGTCTATAAATCTCCTCCCATTGCATCATGTGCATGTAGTACCTACTAAGTAATGTTTAGAGTCTCTTGATCAAATGCCATTATTTAACGGTTGTATCTGATAAAATTCCTCATAGCTTCTTGGGAAGTAGAACTGTCATTGTTATAGATCTGAAAATGTGCAAATAATGTATCCATATATTTTAATCTCTTCCAAATGAAAATATTTACACCTTATCCCATGTTAAGGGACTTGGATTTCTAATTATGCAGCAGATGTCAGAATTTTAAAATAACAGTTGGGCTTTCTCTGTTCATCACCATTAACAGTTGTTATAGTCTCTGACTCTTCACCAACTTCCCCCATGTCTTCGTTTTAATGAACTTTGACTAATTTTTTACAGAGTTGAAAAGTATGAATTTAGCTGTAAAACACTTGCAAAGACCAATGTGTAATCTCTAAAGATCTGCATTGCTTTAGTAGAAAAGATAATAAATATTCCCATTTTTATTTTGGCAGACTTTCTTCAGGTGGTATTTTGTGGCCCTATCATTTGGTAACGTGACTGTTTTGGATGGGATAGTACTTGAAATCTTGGCTTCTTGACCATATATATCAAACTTGCAACAAGGAAGTTCACCATTTGACTTCAGAAGAGAATATTTCTGGAGATGTTTATTCCACAGTTTTAGTTGTAAACCTTTAAACTTATACTTTGGTAGGTTTGTCAAATCCTTATACTTTGGTAGGTTTGTAAAATCAATTCTGAGAAAAGACACTTGATTTAGAAAAGGAAGGCAACATGTTTAAAACTGATAAAAGAAAATAGTTTTACATAACCTGCCTGCAGGCATACCTCCTTTGGCTGAAAGTTCCTCTGATTTCATATGCTTTGCACCGTTGGGTCTGCTCTTTACTTGAGGAGATTCTTTAAGGAAATATAGGAAATCATGCCTAAACTGCTACTGCAGTGCTACTGGTCTCTGCCTCACAACTCCCTGTACACGCATATCAACAATGCACACAAGTCCATGGGGTTCCGTGATATTTTTTCCATCTTGGTTATTCCTTTATTTCCATCCATTTTTTGGATTCAAAAGCATTCTTATTACCAGGGACAAAAGTTAACACTGTGTACTCCTGTAGATGTTGATGTGTATTTCTGCTACCATAACCCCATGGTGGTGGGGGAGAAGGGAAATCTGTGTATGGATTTCATTAATTGCTTTGCTCCATCTGATGGAGGGAAGATTCTACTGCTTCCCTCATCCATGATACTGGAGATTTATATCATTCCATTCCACTTAAAAGTGAATGCTCTGATGAACTATAATAGTATCTCTTTTCTCCTGAGAGTGAGGAAACCCAACTGAAATGAGGGACAATGAGAGCTGGTGCCTCAGACTGGGACATGGGAGCCAATTTAATATCTGTTCAAAATACAGATGATCAAATAGCAATCAGTGAGAACAACTGAGATGTCAAGAGTCCCCCTAGCTTCACTGATTCATTTGAGTCCATTCCTTGGCATGGGGAAGAAAATTCTCTTCATAGTGACAAGCCTCACTGGGATCAGCTCTGTTTCTGGGAGGGGGGGGGGAGTAACCATTTCCATCTTTTTTTTTTTTTTTAATGGCAGCCTAGGACTCGTACTGTATCCGACCAGCCATACAAAACTTCATGATATTTCATTTTATAGCTACATTTCGGCACTGCACACATGATCTCAGCTGGGAGAGTCGAGTAAACTTTTTTTTTTTTTTTTTTTGCACCGCTTCTCCTTTTTCTGGATTGAGGGGAAGAGGTTTTGGGAAGGCTTTTTTGAGGATGGCTGGGGGAAGGATTGACTAGGGAGTGGCAAAAGTTACTCTTGAAACTGGAAAAACATTAGTGGGGGTTGTGAACCAGCACCCTTGTGTCCAAATCACTTTAATTTTTCCTATCCTACCAAAAGTCTATTCCAATCCAACTCTCGTGGATCTGCAGGATGAGGAGAGGGTATCAAGATCAAGCTTGTAACAGACTCAGTTGCAGCTTTACTGCATCACTCCATGATCAAATAACCAGGAATTGTGTCTACACTAACCTAACTTGTGTATGGGGAAAATCAATTCAATTAATGAAGACGTTGAGCATTTTTTTTAAGCTTAAGCCCATTGCTTTTATATAGTGCTATATACACCTTGTCTCCTGAACAAAAGCCTATCCTGACCTTTTTCAAAGGTTACTGGGGTCAGTCAATAAAATACTTTTCCTCATTGTGGACCTTAGTTTTAATTGCAGTACAAATAAGCTGCCTCCGTCAGGCCAAATGATAGACCACTGGCCGTGGAAGTGAATCACTTTTCCAGAGAGCAAGATCATAACAGCATCACTGTGTCAGAGCAATGGTTCATATAACCAGGTGTCCTGTCTCTTGCCTATCAATTTCATCTGATGTATTGTAGGAAAAGATTGAAATGTTAAAAGCTGTATTATATGATGATCAAACAAAGGTGGCAAATTAGATTTTTTGCCGCCTTTAATTTAAGAGTGATTTCCCCCCCCCCCCCCCTTTCCTTCTGCATCCAGGGAGGAGATGGCGTTTCCATTCTGGTTATGGAACAAGCAGTTTCATCCTTGAGCTGTGGTTTCTGCTGGCGTAAACAAATGAACATTTGTTATACGAGGGCTTCAACAATCTGATGGATGTTGTCTATACTTAATATAAGCCTCATATGTTTAGTTTCTGTGAAGAATTCTGCCTGCTCTTGGTTTTTGCTGTCTCCATCAAAGAGAGCAGCTGCACATTCAAAATTTCTGCTACTTGCTTAGAGGTGGTGGTTGTAAGCTCTCATTGATCACACTGCATTGTGCTCTTGCTGCCCATGTCGAGTCTAATAATAACATTGAATGCTCCCTTGCCTGTATTAATGTCAAGGTTTCCTGACATTTGACTCGGGTTTGGGTCATTCTTAATCCTGTTTCTCTCTTTCATTGTAATGTTCAAGTGAGTTAGGCCACACTTAGTTAGTCACCACACTTTAAAAGAGGAGATTTTTGTATTCCACGTCAAATTAGTCTGAGTAAAACAGAATTTAAAATGTTATTTACAGAAATACATGAACTTAACTTAATGTGAAAATAATTACCCTAAAACTTCATGTACAGTGAGACTAGATGTGTGCATGATGCATTTCCAGAAACCTTACAATGTTTCACAGGAGGTTTGAGGTCAGCATGAAGGCTGCCCCATGACAAATCTATTTATGCCATATTATAAAATGATATCTCTTCTTCCCCAAATGTTTAATTACTTCCTTACTTCTAAGAAGTGCATTGATCTGTATAATGAATAGAATGTAAATGAGTATTTTAAAAATAGAACGGTATTCAGTGAAAACAAAACTCTTATTAATAAATTGAGAATTTGAACAGACAAGTTAAGGATCCTGATGTAACCTGTCCATTTCTTTAAGAGGTAATACTTTTTATTTCTGTAGATGACTTTAAAATCATAGTATGTATGTAAAAAGGGACTGTGGGATAGGGAGGGGTTCCATTCATTGAATAGGACGTTAGGAATAATTTAAAAAAGGGATAGAAAGTAAGACAAAGAATATCTTATTGCCCTTATATAAATCCATGGTGTGCCCGCATCTTGAATACTACGTACAGATATGGCATTGGAAAAGGTTCAGAGAAGGACAATTAAAATTATTCAGGGTTTGGAACAGGTACCATATGAGGAGAGATTAGAGGCTAGGACTTTTCAGCTTGGAAAAGAGGAGATGGGGTGGGGAGGGGGAAATATGATAGAGGTATGATAAAATCATGAGTGGTGTGGAGAAAGTGAATAAAGAAAAGTTATTTACTTGATCCCATAATATAAGAACTAGGGGCCACCAAATGAAATTAGTGGGCAACAGGTTTAAAACAAATAAAAGGAAGTTCTTCACACTGCGCACAGTCAACCTGTGGAACTCCTTGCCTGAGGAGCTTGTGAAGGCTAGGACTATAATAGGGTTTAAAAGAGAACTGTATAAATTCATGGAGATTGAGTCCATTAATGGCTATTAGCTAGGATGGGTAAGGAATGGTGTCCATAGCCTCTGTTTGTCAGAGGGTGTTGATGGATGGCAGGGAAGAGATCACTTGATCATTACCTGTTAGGTTCATTCACTCCGGGGCACCAGGTGTGGGGCACTGGCGGTAGACAGGATACTGGGCTAGATGGACCTTTGTTCTGACCCAGTATGGCCATTCTTATGTTCTTAAGACTATCCGTCTTAAAGTATCTTGTTGCCTTAAGGCAACATCCCACTTCTTATCCAATGGAGAACAGTAATATTCTTTCCCAGCTCTTTAGTCTAGAGTAAGATAGTGGTCAGATGGGATCCAGATGACTTCTGGTTCTGCTCCAAGAGAATGGAGAAGAAAATAATGTAATAATAATAAATAATTTAACACGAACTTAACCAGAATGGAAACAAAGTATTAGATAAGAAAGCAAGGAATACTTATAGCACCTTAGAGACTAACTAGTTTATTTCAGCATAAGCTGTCATGGGATGTAGCTCACTTCGTCGGATGCATAGAATGGACGAGAAGTAAGATGCATTTATACACACAGAAAGAAAGAAAAAGAAAAAAAATTGTACATTAGCATACCAATTCTAAGAGGGCTGTTAAATGTAGATGGGCCATTATCAGTAGGAGAAAAAATAGCTTTTGAAATTGTCTAAAAATACCTTTTGAAACTTCTAATTGTCAGGGAACATTACAGTAATATAGTTATGGAAAATATTGTCCAACAACTTTTGTCATCTGGACATGTTTTATACTCTGAGATGGATTTTGAAGGGCCAGGAAACTTTAGTTCCCATTGTAATCAATATTCATATATGAATCCAGTCTCCTGTTCTAGAAGAATTAAAAATAATACATATGCATGTATTGATTTAGACTAGGGAACTTTGTACAGGAGTAGTCCCTTTGCAATCAATGAGACTCTGTGTAAATAGCTAGCCATCAACCGCATTGAGAACCTAGTTACTGAGTACAGTGCACATGTGTTTGTTAGTTATTGGACCCTAGATTAACAGCTATGATTATTATTGTTAACATTCCCTTGTTTCCACTGCAGTCTTAACAATGTCAATGTGAAAAAGAATCCCAGAAGTGGTGTCAAATTTACAATGAGTTGAAATACATTGTGAACTTTGTGTAAATATCTGCTGCTGTCTTTATTTGAGTTCAAAATCATTAAAACCCTAACCCTAACCCTTGTTGCACTAGATGCAACTGTTTACAGAAGCCATTCGTACAGAGTCCAGAAGAAACTGGAATAATTCATGTTACTTAACAAAAAAAAAATAGTTCTATTAAGGGTAAAAAAAACCACTGAACAATAGTGCTGGAGCAAAGAAGGGTAATGTTTAAAAACATGCTGAGGAAGTGGAATTAGGAGAGTTGGGTTCATTTCCTGGTTCTTCCTGTGTGATTTTATTTTAAGGAGCTAATTCCATTATTCATGGTTCTCCAGCTGTCTTGAGCACCCGCACTATGAGCACATGCTGCTGTGGAAATCCCCTGGCACACTGATTGGAAGCATCATCTTTTTAGTCCCTATTGCCCCCCTCTATTAGTCCTGCACTCCCTTTGGGCAAGGTCCCCGATATCCATAGCCCAGGATCTCCTGTGCCTGCCTAGTCCAGTGCCACATTGGTTGGTGTCTCCAGGGCCAGCCGGCAGAGCGTGTAGACATCGTAGCAGATGCCACCAATGTGCACGACTTCCTGCACTGTCCCGCCAGCCTCCCCAGCCTGCTCCAGGAAAGGAACCCGGCATCTGGGTCCTGTGTGATCTTGGGCAGATTAGTTAATCTCTGTGTGCCTCCGTTCCCCATCTGTAACATAGGGGTGAGAAAACTTCTTTACCTTCTCTGTTTAGGTTGTGAGCTCTTTGGGGTAAGGTATGCCTTTTACTATGTGTTTGTACAGTGCAGCACAATGAGAGCCCTATCTTGGCTGGGGCTTTTTATAATGTATATCATAATTGTCAAATATTAATAAAATCAGCTGTAAAGAAAACAGTGAAGTTCTTATATTAGTGTATACTACTTTTATATACATCTGCAGCGGCTTTTAAATTGCAGTTGCTGGTAGGTAATGTGATCTTTAATCCACTTCAGTGGGAATGGAGCAATGTAAGGAGCTCTGAATATGCTGTCTGGCATTTATTTTATCTTTTGATGTCAAGAAATAGTTTATTTACAAAAGGAGCGATAACACTGTGAAAGGCATTTACGCAGAATTACAATGACTGGCTTGTGTCCTTTCAATAGACTCTGACACTGACTGAAGTGGTGTTCGCTGTTATGTGCAATATCCACAACTACTGCAAAAAAAGCAATTCAACCATGGAGACTCTTTGTTCTGGATAATCTCACTTCCCTTTACTAATAACGTCCAGTGGAGCTTATTGTACTGAGGGTATTTTCCATGTCTACTGATGAAAATACAGTTACCTTGCCATGATAAGCAAGTGTTTTCCCCAATTTGTAGTTTTGGGGGCCTTTAATGACATTAGTTGAAGGCAATGTTAAAGTTTTGATTCATTTTTAACACACATTACTAACTGCTTGGGCGACATCCCAGACAGTAACAGAGCATCTTCTGAAACTGTATCAACACCAGATATTTACAGTTAATAATGAAAAATAAAGTCATCTTGAGCAAATATTTTTCTTAAATTCCTGCTAATATTTAAATGAGTGGATACGAAAGACCTGCAAACCATTACCTGAATACAAATAATTACCTGTGCTTTTAACTGCAGGGAGTGCTTTTTATTTGAAGGGAATAATGACACTTTCTACATACACACACATTTGGCTTGTTTCTCACACTAGATACTCAGTGAGGACCAAAGGATGTTGTTTCCCATATCAGTCAGATTCCCTAACCTTCTATAAGGATTTACCTTAATGGGTAATTTTTAATTAGCTACATGAATGAAAAGACCAAACCAGCTATAAAATAAAACATTTAATATTCCCCCTAGGGTTTATTAAACTATCTCACTATACACTATTGATGCTAGAAGGTGAATAAAGATAGCAAGAAGCACACAGAAGTGTATGTTGCTAGGCTAGTGGTATTCAAAGTATCCTTCTAATCTACTAATGTACATGCTGGGTTGACCTGTTTCTGCTAGAATGTGTCTCGCTAATTTTAAATTCCATTGTAATGAAATAAATCACCGTTATGGCTTATGGAACATACCTTTCCACTTGAAAAAAGCAGTGACCAATAGAAGTACAAGCCCTGTGCCCTAAAATCCTACAGATTTTGATTTTAGGGTGGTTTATTTTGTATAATTTTGATGGATAATATCAATGATTAAGAATTTTCATCAATTTAAATTTTCAGTTGCACAAAATTATGGGTTTTAAGCATTTTTCCCCCAATGTTTATCTGTTTAAATTTGTACCGTTGCAGGAAATTATGGAGGGGCTCAGAAAATTAAGGGGCAGATCAAAATTATTTAATAACCACAGACTTGGAGATTCAAAAAGTTAACGCTTTATAACAGTTAAAACACAAACCGTCAACATCATGTCAACATTTTAGCCTTAAATCAAATTCAAGTTCTAAAGCAGAATTTTTATTTACCTCTCTATACATTTAGAGTATTATTGCTGGAAATATTTGTTCATTGGTTTGTGGCAAAATCGATGTTTACCAACATTTACTGATCAAAATATTATCCTTTCAAGCCTACATATAGCACAAGGAACTTATTATTGACATGTGTTGATGAACAGGGAGAAGAGCAGTCCAAAGTTGCCTGAGAACTGCAGAGTGGGATAGAAGCTCCATAGGGGAAGGCGCTCTTTACTGGTATCTGTTGGTGAGCAAGGGGAAGAGACTGAATGGGCTAGTTCTTATCTGCATATCAGTTCTCCAATAGTTTGGGGCATTTTGTCTACAATACAGTTTTTTTTATTGGTCCCCAACACAAAATGCTACAGACCCTGGTGGGAAATGAAAGGACCAGAAACTACACCAGCTGTGTCTGAGGTCAGGTGTCACCCTGACCAAGACTGGAGTAAAGCACGGTTGAGCTGGATAGGAAGAAAAACGAAAGATGCTCATATTTTCTATGGATGGGGTCCTCTGTACTATTGATTCCTCTCCAAAGATGCAGCATAGAGGCAGGTTCAAGACAGTTGCAGCACTGAGATGGCAGACTTTAGTGACATTATCCTATATTATTTTGCCTTGAGTGGGTTGGCAGCATAGTTTGAACCCAGGCCCTTCAAATCCACAGTATAGCTCACCTCCACTTAAGCTAATATGTAACTGGCAGTAGGTCTAGCCACTAAAATGGGATCTGACGCTTCTAGTGGGTTACTATTGAACTTTTTGTGATAGGGCAGTGGCATGCTGGGTATCAAGATTCCTGGTTCTGAGAGCAGAGTTTTGTCTAGTTATAACAGACCACATAGCCAAGCACTTGAGAAGCAGAGTCATTGAGTGGATGAGACTGGGGTCTCTGATAGTAGACACCTGGGTTCTGTTTCCACGTATGAGTACAAGGCCTTGCTCAGTAATGAAGAAATCCTGAACTGCTGGTATGTTAACAACGGTGACAGCTGACTTGGGGTGAGGAGGAGAAGACAATACAGGTATGATGGAGGGGGAAGGACTGAGTAGGGGACAGGGAAAAAGTGATGGATGATTTCTAGGAGGGGGAGAAGATTGGGTGAACATGATAGGAAGAGTTGGGATTGAGGAAAAAGATACCTACTTACTCAGTAAACAGGCTATGGTCGCTATGAGTATTTAGTATTTGTGCTGTGGATGGCAAGCTAATCACATAGTATAGTCTTTTTTTCCCTTTTTTCCCTTCCAAATAAATCCACAGTTTTCTAGATAACTGCAGCCTTTTAGTCTCTGAATTTACATTTGCATGAGTTTTTGTGCTACTTTAACTTTCAAACACCCCCTCAGATACTGGGCTTGATTGGGGCGTGGGGGTAGAGCAGCCAGGAAAGCTACACTCCATGAGGTGCAATTTATTATTGGGCATCTTAACCTTGCCTGCCATGTGGTAGACTGGGTGCGGGCATTCTGAGCTCAGCTTGCAGAGGCCACACCACAGGAATAGTTAGACCTTCCCATTTTATAAGAGTTAGTGGAGAGAGGAAGGATGATTTGAGGGTGTGGAGCCAGTTTGAGTCATTTTAATGGGGTATCAAGGTGGCAGAAGGCCTGGATACCTGAGACTGATTTTAAAATCCACTTGGATTCTTTGAGAGAGACAGGTTTTGAGATGTTATACCAAGGCAGGTAATGGCCTTCTACTGGATACAAAATGGGATTGTGCAGGCTATAACATTTCTGGATTTCCTATGCTTGGACAAGTTTTTGCAGAAAGTGAATAAAATATCAGCACAATGTATTTGTAGTTCTTTTATATAAAAGAATATTTGCAAATGCTGCTTTACCCTGGATTCACTCATCTCTCCTGTGGAAAATGGGAATCCTATATATGCATCTTGGGCAGAATTGGAACCATAGTCTTGCTTTGTATGACATTTTGTTTCAATAATTCCTCAAAATACACTTAGTAGAATTTGATATATTGTTTTTGAACCACAGAGCATCTTAGAACATCAGTTTTATTCCAACAATATTGCTTAGACAGGGAACATTTAATATGGCTTTTTACTTTGACACTTAATATTTCATTCTTTAAACACTCCTATGTAACAGGGCTACTTTTTGGAGGGTACTGTTATATGATTCTGTGATTTATAGTTTGTTTTCAATAGTGTTAATTCTCTTGATGTTTGTTACAGTTTTCGTTAAGTTTATGATGTTTGATAATAAAAGGACCAAAACTCTTAGGATGCTTATGGCCTAGGAGAGTTAGAAGGATAATGAAAGCATTAGTGATTTCCATAGAACAGCAAGATTAAGTTGAGGAAGGGGAAATGATACTGTGCTATAGGTTGTGATTAATTTACCATTGAACTTGATTTGCATTTCATGACTCATTGCGAACTACTAATTAGATATGAAGTGTTCTCTCTCATCACAAACAGCACACAGAGTTCAAATGAAAATAACAGGTTCTATACAGTGAATAGTAGAGGGAACAGTAAGGGAACAATTATTCCCTTCATCAAGCAGAGCGATAAAAACCTCCTGAAAACCATCTCCAGTGTTTTGTTATGAATTTCTGTTTCATAATGAGCATTAAATACATCAACTAAAATACTAGAGAATGTTAATAAATCTGATCATTCATGAAGACTGCATTTAAAGCAATAGGAAATACCAAAATAAACAAACAAGGGCAATTAGAAGAAAAGTATTTAATTAGAAATGTTGTAAATTGTACTAATATCATTTTAACGCAAAAGCTACCTTTTTCCAATCACACTTTTATGTTTGAATGGCAGTGTGCAGTACTGATCCCAGGGAATGGAAAAGTGAGAGTAAATGAAGTTATGCTGATTTACATCAGCTGAAGTTCTAGCCCAGAATGTCTTCCCTATTCAAGAGTTCACAATGTCAGCCCTCAATCAAGGAAATCTCTTAAGCACATGCGTAACTTGAAGCATGTGAATTGTCCTGTTGAAGCCAAGAGGGCTGGTCATATATTTAAGTGGTTTGTACTGCATATCACGGATCCACAGGTCCGATGCTCTCTCGCACAGCTCTGGAACAGTCCCTAGGAGGACCCCTTCAATGTGTATCCCCTCCCCCACCCCTTGAGGTGACTCTCTTTCACTGGGGGAAGCTCCTTGGCTTCACCACCTCCTGGGACAGACCCTCTGACCCTTCAGAAGCCCTGCTTCACTCCAAGTGCTCCCTTCAGTGAGTCACTCAAATTTGGCACCTAGGGAAGACCTGAACACCCAAGGGAGCAATGCATCCTTAGCTTCCTTAATCTGGAGTGACTCTCAGGCAGGGTTGTAAAAAGCAGAAGGATTTATTGGATGTTTGGAACACAGTATAGATAGCCCTTGGTTGACATAGGGAGTTACAGCATAGTCCATCTGGGGCCAGTCCTGAGCCCCAAGCTCTCTTTCTTTCCCCAGCCCAGAAGAGTCCCACTTCCAGCAGCCCACACTATACAATCCCCTCTGCTTCTCCCCAGTGCTTTGTTCTTCTTCCTGATCAAACCTCTCATCACCTGACTATCCACCTTAGTTCTTTGTTCTCCGGCTGGCTTCCTGCAGAAGCCTGGTTGTTAGTTGCTAGGTACCAGATGTCCAGGCAATCAGAGATGTCATTGTCTTCTGAGGTTCTGTATGGGCGTGGGGCCCAGGCCCCAGACAGCCAGGCAACAATCACACCTGGATCTCTACAAAGAATAAACCACCTTTTCCCATCGCCCAGTTAATCATGCAGTACGTAGGGGAAACTGAGGCACACAATATTCATCCAAAATATTATGAAATATTCCCTCTTCATCATACTGCATATTATCCTATTTGTATGTAGGGGTACACTATTGCACAGACAAACTGGCTAGTTGTTAAGCTTTGTGGAGTGTACAGACTCTGAGAAATCTTTCTGAAGAAGCAAACGGAGGATGTTTGGCAACAGTTAACTTGGAGCTTGTCTGAAGCAGAAGGAGAGACATGGAAGAAGGCACGTAATAGAGTGTGGGAGAAGGAGATCAAAGAAGCAGTCAGGGGGAAAGCCCACGCTAAGTCTAGGGAGCAGGAACTGTTTTCCCTTCCAAAAGATGATCAGCAGAGCAGCCACTTTGATGTCACGCGTAGAAGGACGGACACTTAAAAGCATTTCTTCCAGAAAAGATGCTGCAAGATCAGAAATGCTGAGTGGCTGCAACTGTGATGTCTGTCCTTGAAGTGGGAGGAGAGACTTCCAGGACATTATTACTGTGTTTCATGACTCACTGTAAGCTATTGTTCTGTCTTCTGTTAATAGCTGGAAACCACAGAGAGCTATTCATGTTACTGTTTGGGTTATTTAACAGCTTCTGTAAACTAGGCTTACAAATTTACGTAGGCTCAAGATGCCGAAAATGGTAATATCTCTAACCACCCAAAAAAAAAGCCAGGTACTCTTGTGCTGTCTCCGTGAACAGCAGAAGATGGATGGTGTCATGTGTCTTGGAGGGTTAAGCTTGTTTTCCAGATGTCTATGAAAGTGCAACTACATTAATAATTTATGGAAAATTGTGAAAACTGAGCTTGTGAGAACAGAGCATAACGCCAGCAAAGAGCACTCAGACTGCCAAACAAGCAATACCCTAAACTGGACAGTGTAATCACCAAGACAGCTCTGCTCTGCAGCTCTTGCAAAGAGGACAGGACTTAGTGAGAAAATTGGCAAGTAAAGAAAAAAATGGCTATTTTACTTTACAGCTTTTTTTTTTTGGTGATAAAAATTTATTGATCTGGTCCAGTCCAACTAGCTATAAAAACATTCTCCATATTGTTCTCCCCAAATGAGGCTGAATATAATCAGACACGTAACAGAGTTAGTAAACTGACATTTATTGAAGAAACATTTTCAGGTTATGTGGCTGCCTAGACTCTATTTTGTATGTTCTGGTGAGATAGATTTTTCTATACATTTGTATGAATGGTTAATAGATCATATACATACAAATGATTGCAAAGTCCTTATATCAGGTTTCTAGCAGCACATGATTTGGGCAATTGGGTAACAGTGGTAGCAAGTAACACAAATGGTCTTCTTTCTTATACACAGCATTACAATAGCAGTGAATCTTATTGTGTGCATAAGCATGTAACTTGTATAAAAAGAGAAAAGCAATGCCTCCCCTGTTTGATGCAGTATTGCTTACCACACATATTCAAAAATCCCGAGTCAGATCCTTAAAAATCATGAGATTTATAAGCTAAATAAAATGGAGTCCTTTTTGCTTGCCTTCTGATTTTTGAGCCTTTAGGTTGCATGCAATTCATGCATTTAAGCTGCTCTTAATAAACATGAGCGCTAGATATTTTTTTTAACAAAAGCTGAAATTTTCAGATAATCATGTGACCCCAATACATAATTTAAGAAAAACCACCAAATATTGTGAGAGTTGGTACTCACACACACATTCACACACTGCTTATCTTGAAGCTCTTCTTCAGACTTAATGGGATTGGTCATGGGAGAAAAGCTACGCCTTTATGTGTTTGAAAGAGTGGGGCCTCAGTGTGCGTATGGTAGCTCCATCACTTTCATGCTGTTCTTTCCTTAAGGAATCACTGGAAGCTGTTGATTTGGTATCTTGTTTGATGGCAGAATCCACACTGTACTACGGTGTTTTTCAGATGTTCAAGAAGGGGCAGTCCCTGCCTTGAGGAGCTCATAGTCTAAGGAAGATCTGAGCTGGTTATGGGGGTCAGTTTGTTTGATAATCTGATGTAGATATTCTGGCCAAGTTGCAAAGGAGGCAGATAAAAGGAAGGAGGAAGAAAAACGACATGTACAGTACTTAATAATATATCCCACTCCTATAACACTGTCTATAGTGAGCTATAGCTGTATAAATAGATAGATATTGTGTTTGTGAATGGGGATCAAACCCAAAATCTCCAGTGGAACCCTCTATTACTTGAATTAAAGCGTTTGGTTCTTAGTAAATGACAAGCCTCTGAAGAATCAGAGAGGTAGCCGTGTTAGTCTGGAATTGCAGAAGTGACAAAGAGTCCTGTGGCACCTTAAAGACTAACTAAAGTATTGAAGCATAAGCTTTCGTGGGCTAATACCCACTTCGTCAGATGCATGCTTCGTCGGTGCATCCGACGAAGTGGGCATTAGCCCATGAAAGCTAATGCTTCAATACTTCAGTTAGTCTTTAAGGTGCCACAGGACTCTTTGAAGCCTCTGAACTTTGCTGGGCCAGCTAGTAAACTTGGATATGATCACCCAAAGAGCTTCATGAATTTGGGATGTTGATTTATTACTATTAGTTCTTAGAAGCCCCAGTTCATATCAGCTCCATTTTCTTAGATTTTGAATATAGACATAGTGAGAGAGAGTCTGTGAGTTGAATATCTTACAAATGGAACAGACAAAACAGAAAAAGAATGTGAGGAAAAGGAAGGCACGAAGTGGAGTGGCTTGGCGGGGTCATTACCCCTTAGTACCTCTGTGAGGTGAAGAAATAGTAGTCTCCCCCCTGCCCACAAATGGAGAAGCTGAGGCAAAGGTAAGTTATGTGACTTGCTCAAGGTCATACTGGAAGTCGGTGTCACAGTTAGCTATTCTAACTCTCAGGCCTGTGTCCTAACAATAAGTTCAGGGCTCTCCTCCTGGTAAGAATATTTCAATTATCGCAGTTAAGATTTTTCAATATTCTAACTGTGTACAATTTAAATGCATTATTCGTAGTACAATACTTGAAAATTGAAAATCAGAAATGGGTTTTTCTGGATCTTTGAGGAAGCTTAGCTGTGAATCCAAACTTGTGGATCACTCTCACCTCTACTAATGATCAACCATTGAAACCATTGAATGACTACCCATTCTTCTGCTAGAACAAGGTGGCAGGAGAGAGCAAAGAAAGCAATCAATCCTCAATTTCTCAGTGGTGTGGCCAGTAAATGTCGTTGCCGACCCTCAAGAATTGTTCTGGAGTCTCCAGGAATTAAAGATTAATCTTTAATTAAAAATTATGTCATGTGATGAAACTCCCAGGAATTCATCCAGCCAGAATTGGCGATCCTAACAGTAGATGAGAACAATAACCTTCTGCCCTTAAGGCTCAGGTGCAATTTCAATTAACATTAAGGACTCAGGTTTAAGATTAGCAGCCGTGTTAGTCTGTATCCATAAATAAGACGAGGAAGACTTTGTAGCACCTTAGAGACTAACCAGTTTATTTCAGCATAAGTTTTCGTGGGCTTCATCCAAGCCCACAAAAGCTTATACTGAAATAAACTGGTTAGTCTCTAAGATGCTACAAAGTCTTCCTTGTCTTATTAAGGACTCAATTATACATATTTTTGATAGAGAGAAAGATGGTTTTCAACAAAGATATAAATGATAATGTGGATCCGATCCTACAAAATATGAATGTTGGGACACAATAAAAAATTAATGCCATTAATTTACTTAATAAAATATGAACAAAACTTTTTGTTTCTGGTATCAGACACTTTTGGATTGGGCTAGAATAGGAACTTCTGTTGACCACTAAACATCTGGGTATTTAATTTCCTCTTCTACCTGTCCATTCACATCTACAGCATGTGCCTGAAGGTAAACAAGAATGTACAAAACCATGGAAAATTGTTTCAGTGTAAACAAGGAGTTCCATATTCATTACTAATGCAATAACTTGCTACTCACCATATGGTGTATTGTACACACAGACATAATAGACAACAAATAAAGTAGAAGCTAAGCTTTATAGGTTAGAAGTGCTGTAAAATGTTAATGACTGTACTATTGCAAAGGGAGTGGGGATCATGATATGCTTCAGTGTATATTTTAGATAGTCCAAGTTTACAGGTTTTCAGACTTGGCAAATATTTTTCTCAAACTAGATGGTGAAAACATCTATAAAGTTACTCTTTCACCGAAGTCCTTGTTCTTATTCTGACAATGTTTTACCAATTCAAAATCCTCCATATTCTTACACTTTCAAAGTCTCATCAGGGAAGTCTAAGCCAAACAAATATAAATGGTAGGAGAATAGGACAGCAGGCCAGATCCACAAATGTAAAATACGGAAGATGTGGGCTCACAGATTTTAAAGCACAGGGACACTGAACAGTTATGGGGTTACTATGTTCCAAAGAGCTAGTTGAAAGACTTGAATCTCAAACAGCTATTGTGGGAGCTGAAGTGAATGCCAAATAGATACATGTGGCATTTTGCCTGTTGCTGCATATCCTCTTCTTGTTAATGAAAATGACCATTAATGGTGTCACATCATGATTTTGGTCAGTGTTGTTGCAGCACTCTCAGAACTAGTTCGTGAAGAGATGTTAAAATTATTTTCTTTCCCTCTGCTTGGTAGATGCCTGATCCTGCAAACGCTTATGCATGTGGCTTTACTCACATGAGGATTCTCTTTGAAGTCACCGAAGGTACATCTATACTGCAGCTGGGAGCATGTCTCCCAACTCGGGTAGACAGGCACATGCTAGCTCTGCTTGAACGTGGGTGCTAAGAATAGCCGTATCGGTGTTGTGGCATGGACTGAGTACAAGCCTGCCTGCCACCTGAGTCCAAACTCAATGTCCAGACTCTGCCACAGTGTCCCCACTGCTATTTTTAGCATGCTAGCTCTGCTCGAGCTAGCTGGTGCCTTTCTACCTGGGCTGGGAGGCATGCTCCCAGTTGCAGTAGAGCCATACACTGAATTCCACACATGAGGAATCCTACTGAAATCAATGTGACTTCTCAGGTGAGTAAAGTTACTCATGTGTGCAAGTTTGTGTGGGAATGGGGCCCATATATATAAATCAAATATTTGGGCAAGGGGTACCCATGAGCAATTAAATGCTGCACTTCTAGGTTCTCTGAAGTTATGAGTCCCTGATGAGTAATTGCAGCTAAGGAGTAATAATGAAGTCTGGTATAATGTAAACCCAAACTGGGTAAGTAAACCCAAATTTAGAAGGTTTCTAGGGGAGTTTTGAATTAAAAATGCAATATTTTAGTTTAGACTGGGCCTTAGTTCATAGTGTTCTTTCCCCATTGTTAATCACTGTGCTTTTACATATTTACAAACCTAGTAAGGAGTTCAGTGCATTACATTACCACTTCTTTTTCCTAAACCACATGCTGAGCTCTTAAAATAAAAATGTCCTGAATGTAATGTTCCCGTTCTTCATTTTTACCTAATCTTATCTCCCTTCCCTTGTTTTGTCTCTTTGTCTGATTTTCTTTTCACAGTGTTGTTTTGTGACGTGTACATTTCAATGACTTCGTAATAAAAGTAACATGGAGAAAAATGGAAAATGTAGTGATATTTATAGATGAACAGATTGTTCAAAATAAAATGATAAATCATTCTGCTTTACTGGATGTGCTAAGTATTTCATGCAGTCCCAATGCTCTGCTCTCACATTGTTTATCTGTGCAAGTTAAACATACACTAATTGATTTATAATATTGAAATTCCCAGTCATGTATATCTTTCCCCTGAATTGTGAGAGAGACTCTTGCAATGTTATTTGTTATGGATGGGTTTGATACAAGCAGAATAACAAGATTTTGTGACTGTATTAAATTGGCTTCAAAAATGTACCAGAGTCCAATATTTGCTCGGAACAGCTGAGAATACGTTTGACATATTTTTATTGATTTTTTCCCCCTTTTATGCCAGGTTAGTGACTGCACATAAACAATGCCAGCCCTAAGTTCTGTTGGTTACACATCGTCTGATGTACATGTAAGGGGACTGTTATCCCCCTTACTGAGATTCAGTGGTGGTGTTTTGATTGTTAGCTCCCAAGACCAAAAGGGTCAATGGGAAATTAGGGCCCTGAGACTGACAGTCCCCAGGGGCAATGGGGAGAGGCCAGAACTCCAGGTCAGCCTGATTGACAGGGCGGGCAGACTAATCAAGGAATCAGGAGGCCAGGGTGGGTCCTGTCCTCCATGTGAGCTGGCATTGTCTGGGTCAGACAGAGTGGGGTCGAGCTAAGGAGAGAGCAGGGGCCAGAGCTGAGCTAGGGAACAGAGCTGTGCCAGATGTCCAGAGAGGCCAGGAAAGCAGCCCAGAGAGAGACAGACCCTGTGCTGGGAGCAGAGCTGCAGCCCCGAACCCAGAGCCCAGCCCAGAGAGAGCAGACCTGCCCTGGAAGCAGCTGCAGGAACCAGAGCCAGAGAGGCCAGGGAAGCAGCCCACAAAGCAGGTCAGTGCTGGAGGCAGAGACACAGGAGCTGCTTGCAGAGCAGAGCTGTAACAGCCAGAGCCAGAGGGGCTAGACAGCAGTCCAGGGGGCTGGAGGCAGCAGCAGCCGTGCTGAGTCAGCAGAGTGGAGCTGAGACAGAGCAGTGGAACTGTGGCTGGAGCAGTCCAAAGCCTGAGAGCGTGTGGCCACCACCAGAGGAAGTGTCCAAGTCACAGCATCCCTGCAGCACAGCTGAGAAGGAGACTTGGGACTACCAGGAATAGACTGTGAACTGTCCTGACATTTGCAGACACTGGTTCTGATGTACCCTGATACCACCGAGCAGGGTGATGTGTTTTCTTTAATCTTTCTAGTTTTTTCTTACTCATTTTAAGATAAATTGTTCATTAAATAATTTGCATTTGCTTTAAATTTTATATAATGATCAGTGGGCCATGGAAGTGCCCAGTGCAGAGGGAGCACCCCGGAGTGGGGACACCCTAGCCTCTGACCTAGGTAACCACAGCACAGTTTGGGGTTGAGCCCCCCAGGAATCTGGGCCCAGCCTTGTTGGGGTTACGAGGACTCCACCAGACAGGAGAGTGGAAGGGGAGTCCTCAAGGGCAGGGAGGCCTCTGGGTAAAGGAAGTGGGAGCGAGGACTCAGATCCTTCCGCTAACCCATTTCATTGGGGTAGTGCAGAAGACAGGAGAGTTCCCCACAATAGCGGGACTATTCCCCCGATTACATACAGGAATCCAGAAAGTCTCCAATGGCTTCCTGGGGGAAGCAGCTCGTCAGGTATTTGTTGGCTTTCCAAGCATCAGTGATATAGTGGCAGGAATCTGGAGAGGGGAGCTAGTAATGGGAATGGTACTCTTCTCTGAGCTAGCCAAATGGGGGAGACCAGGCCCGTTCCTGGTACACTGGGTGGTGTGGTTGCAGCGCCTCCAACCCTGGTATGCTGGGCACCCACCCCCAGCCTTGGTTCATCAGGCAGCAAGCCCCAGAGTGCCAGGTAGCTGGGCAGCATGGCTGCAGCGTCCCCAGCCCCGGAGCACTGGGCGGGTAGCACAGGCCCGGTGCCAGCCGCCCCGAATCCCTGTGGGAGGCAGGCAGGCCAGCCACTTCCAGCCCCAGGTCACTGTCCAGGGCAGAAGTGCCAGGAACTGCAAGAGGGGCGCTGGGGGCAGACTGTGGGTGGGCCACGCCAGACTGTTTGGGGAGACACAGCCTCCCCCTGTCTACAATACCTGCTGCCCATGCAGCTAGCTCAATTAGCCATGAAACAACAGTGGGGGAAGCCTAGTTTTATGATAAATGGCTTCTTGGTGGGATTTTCTAAGACACTTGCACGCTTTTGAAACCCCATCTGTAAACCATTTATCATAACTTTAGGCTGCCCTTACTACCATTAGCAGACAATGAGACTTGTGGTCCTAAATCATTTTAGGTGCTTTTGGGACAATGCCACCCTAGAATTCATGAAGCGCTGCCTTCTGCAAGCTGGACTGCCACGTGTTCAAAAATTTATTTACAATCCACTACACTATTGGCTGAGCTTATCCTTTGTGTTAACAGCAGCCAGTGGAAGCTGTTTGCATTGTTCAGCACATTGGTTTGGTCCTACAAAATCCAGGGACTAAACTACATTCTTGATAGCTATCTATTGGCACTTTATCTATAAACTATTTACATATTCACGTATAAAGCATTCCTGTAATGCTTGGAACTTCTCCACACTACACCCAGGCCTGCCAATGAGCGGGGCAATTGCCCAGGGGCCCCTGACCACCGCCTCTGGCAGCACAGCACAGCTAAGGTACACTTCCTGCATGCCCTTGCTTCCTGCCGCTTTCAGTAGTGGCCGACACACGGCACGTACCTGTGACTCCTGGGGAGGGAGTCTCTGTGCACTGTCGTTGCCCCGAGCACTGACTCCGCAGCTCCCATTGGCTGGGAACTGCTGCCAATGGGAGCTGTGGGGGTGGTACCTGCAAGCAGTGGTGCGTGTGGAGACCCCCCTGAGTCCTCGCGTAGAAGCTGCTGCCAGAAGGGTGTGCTGATCACCTTTGGGAGCAGTCAGAGGTAAGCGCTGACCCCCTGACCTCCTCCTGCAGCCCAACACCTAAACTCCCCCCAGACCTTGCACCGCTCATCCCAAGCCCCTGCCCCAGCCTAAGAAAAGTGAGTGAGGGTGGAGGAGAGCAAGCAACGGAGGGGGGGGGAAGGATGGATCGAGCAGGGGGTGGGGCCTTAAAGAAGGGGTGGGACAGGGGCACGGTCTCAGGGAAGGGATGGGCAAGGGTCCTTGGGTTTGCATGATTAGACAGCTGGCAATCCTGCTTGGCGAGCAAGTAGAAGCCCTGGCCATGCCAGAAGAGCGCACCTAGCAGTGCATCTGACAGCTCGCTGGGCACAAGCCAGTGCAGGCGCAGCACTGTCCAAATGTCAGGTGGACCAGGCCCTCAGGGGCGTGGCTTGTCATTGATTATTCTGCCCTGGGGCCTGGAATTACTGTCGGCGGGCCCAATAACATCCAGCAGTGTGGGGAATTGTATCAGGTAGACATGACCAAACTGTACAGTATTTATATTTGTGTTAAGGGGGCTATGCTACAGTCATGGATTTTTTTAGGGGTCTATCTATGTGTAAGAGGGGGGTAGCTGGGGCTCCGCCCCTTCCGCCGGTCCGGCGGGGAATCCTACCCCTCTCTATGCTGCCATGCGGCCCCTAAAGGGGGAATTAGCGGGGCCGCAGGGTCCTGGCTCCCGCCCTCACGCCGGGCGGGGCCGCAGCGGGTCCGAGTACGGGCTCAGGCCCTCGAGCAGGGGCCGAGCAGGAGTTCAGTGGCCCAGGCCCTGAGGCAGGGCGGGCAACAACCAGTACAATGAGTCTGGGCTCAGACCCTCAACCAGGGCTGAGCAGGAGTTCAATGGGTCTGGGCTCAGACCCTTAAGCAGGGCTGAGCAGGAGTTCAATGGGTCTGGGCTCAGACCCTTAAGCAGGGCTGAGCAGGAGATCAATAAGTCAGGCCAGGTGCCTGGTCGAGGGGGAGACTGCCACCCACCGATAGGGGTGACTGGGGGGGCGCAGGCCCACCCACTTCCACTGCGCCCCAGCCCGGGGCCCTAGCAGCGGACAAGGCTCGCTGCAGTCAGTGGGGATCCTGACCGCAACACACTGACATTGGCTCGGGGCCTTCCCCCAGGCTACTTCCTGACTCCCCCTCCCTTGGTACCTGGGCAGTGTCGGGGTCCTCACAGGGTTCCAGGGTCATCGGTTCCTCGGGGTCACTGTCAGGCGGCAGGTCTGGCAAGTCCTCCTCCGGGTAGCAGGCAGGCTCGGTCTGCGGCTCCTCCGGGTAGCAGGCGAGCGGCAGCCTTGGCGGCTCCTCCCAGTAGCAGGAAAGCGGCTGGCTCAGCGGCTCCTCCGGGTAGCGGGCCGGCGGTCGGTCCAGTGGCTCCTCCGGGTAGCTGGCACGCGGCAGCGTCGGCGGCTTCTCCCAATAGCGGGGAAGCGGCTGGCTCGACGGGTCCTCCAGGTAGCGGGCTGGCGGTCGGTCCAACGGCTCCTCCGGGTAGCAGGCAAGCGGCAGCGTTGGCGGCTTCTCCCAGTAGCGGGGAAGCGGCTGGCTCGGCAGCTCCCTGGCTGGAGGCAGCCCCGGAGCGTCTGATCTCTCCTGTGTCTGGCGGCAGAGCTTTTGAACTTCCGGGTCGGGCCCCGACCTTCCGGGGGCGGGACTTGACCGGCCCTGGCTCCGCCCCCTCGGGCCTCGTCCAGGGGTTACCTCCCTCCCGGCCAGCAGGGGGCCATACCACCCCTCTACACTATGCAAGCAAATAACATTTTTATAACACACTGGGAGCAAAGCCATTGTAAATGAGTCCCCAGCAAAGTCATATTTGTCGTGTAAATAGACTTTAAACACACTGAAAGAAGTACCTTCAGCAAATTTCAGTGGATAGCAAATTAAACACAAGCTTCTAAAAACTGAAATTGAATCAATTCGAGTGAAATCTTGAATGCACTTCATTTTTGTAATGGCCTACCCAAGCAAGTTGGTACTCAACTCAATTCTTTTACATTCTGAATTATCTGTTTTATTTGAATCGTCCTTCTGGTAAATCCTAAGGCTGTAACTAATTATTAAAGGTCAGTTAACTTTGTAGTTTTAAAAGGGACTGAATTGTTGACAGGAAGGTCTGAAATAGCTATCAACATCTACCATTTGCCTCAAGACTTTATGCAACTAGTAATTTCCAGAAGCTTTCCACAACTGTACAGTGTAATATTCTGTGTTTAATGGATTATATGTTTGGCATATGAGTAGTCATTTAACATTTTATGTTCCTTACTACTTATGTTGCCATACTCACATAGATGCCTAGAAGGAAGCTTGTCTAAAATGATACCAAGATCAAGATATACTGTAAATAATGTAAATTTAACAAATCCTGTATAATACTTAAAAGGTCTTCAGTAGCAATATAGCTCAAAATGCCATATTGCAAATGCTGCTGTTTGATCTATCCTGAGTTCCCAGGCATCTTTTTCTTTTTCTTCAAAAGTTTGAGTAGATATTGCTGTCATGCTAAGATTTCTAGCTACCCATCTTCCCAGTTAACAGCCAGATCAGGATTTTGGCAGTCGTGGCATCCAAGATGGCAATAGTCACCATGCAGTTGGCATTGAAATTCTGAATAAACTTGAAGAGCTGTCTGCTTCTTTAACTGATATTAGCTCAACTGGAAATAGTGATGAATCCTTTCACCACACATCAGAGATACTGAAGATGTATTTATTTTGTGTAATCTCAGAATTCAATATCTGGCATGGCCTGCTGCCTCCTAACCCATGGGGTTATTGGAATTGTGCATAGCTTCTCACACCTGATGTAGAATCTCCTAAATCTTTAGTGGGTTCTAAAGTGGTGGTTGAACCAGTGGGAATTGATTTGTAATTGATTCCACCACTGCCTGGAAGGTACATCTTCGACTTGAGTTTATGCAAGGTTGCACACACACAAATCTGTCTATCCTAATTGACACTTAAGCCCTTTTTAATATTAAAATTGGCTTCTTCGCCAGTTCTATAGTGAGATATAAGTCAGAAAATGACTGGCAATTACAGTAACTCCTCACGTAAAATCATCCTGGTTAATGTTGTTTTGTTGTTACCTTGCTGATCAATTAGGGAACATGCTCAATTAAAGTTGTTCAATGCTCTCTTATAACATCTGGAGCCACCTGCTTTGTCCAATGCTTGCAGGAAGCGCAGCCCGTTGGAGCTAGCTGGTTGGGGGCTTGGAACCAAGGTGGGCTGGCAGCCCCCCATCAGCTCCCTGCTCCCCTAAGTTCCTTGTGTGTCAGCTGCCCAGCAGGCTATCAATTGCTGGCAGTTCAGATGTCCCTCCCCCACTGCCATGTGCTGCTTCTGTTCTCTGTCTTGGAGCTGCTCCCCAAGCCTCTTGCTTGCTGTTCGGGGAGAGGATGGCTAATGTCAGGGTGTCCCCTCCCCCCTGCTCCTGCACCCCTCATGCCCCATCTCCATGGGGTTGGGGAGACATACGACAGAGCTCAGGACAGGACTGAGAAAGATGAAGCTTCCTGGCAGCAGGAGCTGCTATCTCAGCTTGCTGAGCTACTTAAAAAGATGGTTTACTTAGGGTGGGGTCAGCATACTTAAAGGGGCAGTGTGCATCTCTCTCTCTCTTCCATACACAGGGTGTGTCTCTGTTTCTGCCTGCCATGTGGTCCTCCCCTCTCTCCATTCGTGCTGCCTTGTAGAGTGTGAGGCTACATTAAAAACAATGGGTTAACCCCTGAGGGCTCAGCCAAAAGTGATTTCATCATTTAGCAGTAAGGCATTCCCTGGGAAATATCCCACCCTCTTCCACCCTTTGACTTTACCACCTCAACCAAGATTCACAATAATCAACTCTGTGTACAGTATTAAATTGTTTGTTTAAAACTTATACTGTGTATATGTGTATATATATACAGAGAGAGAGCCTTGTCTGGTGGAAAAAAAATTCCCTGGAACCTAACCCCCCACTATTTACATTAATTCTTATGGGGAAATTGGATTCATTTAACAGCATTTCATTTAAAGTTACATTTTTCAGGAACATAAGTGAGGAGTTACTGTACTAAGTTAGTTTTAAAAGAAAAAAAATCCATGCTAATTTATTTAACTCTGCTTTAAAAACAATAAGCTACTTAAAAGCTTCTGTTCTATTTTGGGAAATTCTATCCCATGATATTTACTTATTTGAAGTGAATAGTCACACAGAGTAACTTTCTGCTTATACAGAAAATTCATTGTTTAGTTGACTTGTACTGAAAATAGAAAGAGATATTACATCACAAATCATAAGGATCTATCACACATGTCAACATTGTAATGGTATTTATGAGTTTTCTGTTCTCTTTAAACTGTTCTTATTATTGGTCCTTCTGACTTTCAGATTTATTTCATTTCAGGAGGGAAACACTGTGATGGACTAGTTTTGTCTTAATAATGAACCCATGTTCAATATTTCAATTGAAAGTACACTAACTTGTGTTGGATAAGATTTGAGTTTTTGTTTTAAATCTAAATAGACACATTCAAAAGGAATCCTTGGAATCTTAGTGACGTCACTTTTGAGTTCATGGAAGAGAAGGGGAAAAAGTGCACAAGGGCTAATACCGAGGGCCAGATCCTCAGCTGGTGTAAGTTGCCATAGTGATGCTCCATCATTTTACTCCTACTGAGGATCCGACCCTTTCTATGTCATTGTCAGGATTTTCTGCAGTGAGCAAAGTTCATAAGCAGAAAACAGCGTACAAAATGTACCAGTAAACTTATCAGTTTTATCTCATCACTACTTCACTGGATGAACTAGTTCAAACAGGTGACTAGGAGAAGCAGTTCTTGCATCTCATTCCTATCTATGTGCACATACGGTCATGATAGGCCAGGTCATAAATTGTATTTTTCATGCACCTTTGGCAGTCTGATCTGCCCTTTGCCCCAATTCCTGTCCCGTGTGATTTACGCTAACATTCCCAACTTCTCAGGAGAGTCAAACGGACATCACCCCCATTCCTCCATCGCTTGTCTGAAAGCCCATGACATCTTCTTGACTACAACAAACTGGCTTGTTTATGCATTTTTTAGAACAGAATGGGAAGCAGTCCCATAGTTCTATCATTGTCTTCTTAGCAAGAAACTTCCTGTTACAAAAAGATCTATGTCTGACTTGTCTAAATAGTCCATTGTTTTTTCTCTTTCAGAGCCTTCCGCACCAGGATATGGTTTTATCACTTCCTCATTTACAAAAGGAAATGTCTTGTGTGGAAAGTCTTGCATGTGGCCCACTGTGCTAGAATCCGGAGCAAATGCATTTTGCATTTTGTAATATGAGCTGGCCTGTGGGAGAAAACAAATTAGTGAAAAGGGGGAAATGCATCACTCTAAAAACCAAATAATTAACAATCCTCTCCTCCCTTTGTGTGGGATGGGAAGGGAACAAAACCCAGGAGAAATAGAGCAGATGGCTCAGGGGCTCCATAGCACAATCCTGTTCCTCTCGACGAGCCCGCAGAAATGTCTCTACACAGGCAAGCATGATAATGGGGGCCTTTAGAGGGGAAGGTGTCCTTAACTTTGTCACTCCTTCTAAAGTTCACTTTGCAGAATTTAAGCAATTTGGCCTTTCACTACTAGTAGTACGGATTTAGGGGGCTACAGAGTAAATGGGGCAAGACTTCCAACTTTCAGAGATGCAGGCAGGGCCATCGCTTACAATTATGGTGCCCTATACAGCCCAAGCACCCCCATCTCACATGGAGGATCTGGGCTGCGCTCAAGGCCTCTGGGACCACAGAGGAAGGAGCTGTGGGGGGCCGCTTTGGGGGCCCCCACAGGCCCAGAGCGGCCCAGGGTATTAGTGGGGGAGGACCTGGTGCCAGCAGCAGAAAGCGGAATGACCCAGTCCCAGCCCAGTCTGCGCCCCCTGCCCCAGCCATGTTGCTTGGGAGAGGAGGTTTGGGGAAGGGGTCCTCCTCTTCCCTCCCCCCCAATGCACCAGTGGTGGGAAGCGAAGTGATACAGTGGGGAGCCAGTGGAGTGGGCTGGGTTGGCTTGTGGAAAATGGGGACGGGGTTAGGGTGAGAAGAGGTAAGGTGGGGCGGAGGGAGTTGTCCCACACACCCCTTGGAACACACAGTGGGGCCAGCTGGGAGATGGGGGTGACCGCCAGCACTGGCACATATGAAACACGCAGCTGTGTAGGGCACCATGAAATTTGGGGCAATTTGGTGCCCCAAATTTCATGGTGCCCTACACGGCTGCGTATTCTGTGTATGCCTAAGGAGGGCCCTGGATTCAGGGGATGAGCACCACTGGATCCAGGGTGGCAGAAGCCATTCAGCATGCACAGCTACCATAACCTTTCAGATGGCTGTGATGTCCTGCCTGGAAGTATAACTCCCACCAAGTACAGTTGCAGTTGACTGAGGCTGCCCTTTGGCTGGTTAGCTGTGGCTATACAGGGAACCAGGTGGGAATTAGTCCTGTTTTAAGCAATAAGAACATGGTGTAACGGGGCTGACACTCACCCCTGCGGCGCCTCCCGCTGGTCGTCTGGGGAATCAGCTCCTTCAGCGTCAGGAGCGCCCTCCGCAGGTTGATGCCCTGCTCCTTTGCTGGCCCCATGTCCCTCCCGGACCCTGGTGCTTTCCAACTGTGGGTGCTGCACCCCTGCAGTACCCCCTTTGGTGTGAGGGTCTCCCCTCCCCAAGGGGAACCCTCTACCCCCTATCCCCACCTCGCCTCAGAATGTGCCACTGTCAGCCACCACTTGCCCCCGTTCACTGGGGCGGACTGCAGTATCATGGCTTCTCATCACAGGCAAGGAGGGTTGGCCTGCTGTCGTTATCTCCAGCCCTGGGCTGCTCCCTGCAACCCTGGTACTCCTGGGTCGGGCCTTGTATCAGGCCCAGAGGCCTGGGGCTCTTGGCTAGAGCCTGCCCAGCTCCCTCTGCCCTGCCCCAGCTCTGCCCTTTCCCAGGTACCTGGCTCAAGCTCCCTGCAGTCAGGCCTGTCTCCCTCTGAATGCAGAGGAGACTGTTTCTTAGGCCCCTGCCTCCCAGCCTTTATACAGGCCTGTGTTTGGGGTGTGGCCACCCAGCTGGGCCTAATGCCCAATCAGGCCTGAAAGGCCTGCTGGCTCCCAGCCTTAACCCCCTTCTGGGCTTTTTCCAAACCCCTTTTGGGGCTTTCCCAAGCCCCTTCCGGTAGGGGGCGGGTGGTCACCCCGCCACACATGGACTCAAGTAGGCCTACAAAGGACAATGCTGTTAAGAGCAGCTTGTTCCTGACTCCACTCTTCCTGGCTCCACTCTATTGTGCCACAGAGCGTGTTCACTGCTTCAGGGGTTCCAGAGGGTTCTAGGTACACTGTTGTAGAGCTGGGGTTTCCATCACTCCAGAAGGTGCGATCAGATGCCAGCTGCATCTCCGTTCTTGTGCTTGGAAAGGACAATCTAGTTAATCTTTTCAGTCTGCGTTCTTGCAATGTATGTGTAGCTTCACTCCTATCCTCTCACTTGTAGCAGGAAACAACTAAGCTAATTTTGGAATCAAATATAGGTAACAGAAACAGCTGACATATCTACCATCTGATGTGTTGTGAAACCTACTTGATGTTAAAGCATTTTACTATATCCTAGTGGAATACTTCCTTAGTAGCCATGAATGGAAACAACTGAGAAAACTTTTACCAGGCTGACCTAAACGAACAGGGGCTCTTTAAGATTGGAGACAATGTGAGATGCAATAAACTTTTATCTCACAGAAACAGAGGCTGGATGACAACTTTCCGCGTACCATTTGGCATGTAATCTAGAACGAAAGAAAATAAATTGTGACACTTTTTTTTTGCCTAGCATGAGCAAATACTGGCAAAACACTAGTAATTGGACATTCTGTACTTGAATCCAGGGCTAACTTGCAATTCCAGGCATATCATGTATCGTAGTTATTAAGCTAGCACTTTTAATGACATCAGAAATCCAAATGTCCTTCAGAATTGCATGTAAGCTGTAGCAGGACAAGTATTGACACACATTATGTCATGTTTCAGAGTAGATTTTAGCAATTCTGTTTTATTGATCGTGTTCCCCCTATCGTCAGTCTGAATGCAAGCACAGGTGTAGGAAATTTAATATTTTTCTTGTTTGAAAGGGGAGCGGAAACCTACTATTCAGCAGGCACTTGAATCTTTAAACCTTGGAACATCTACTATATGTGGGAGGCAGAGGAGACCTCACTAACTGCGAAAGAGCTCATAAAACTAAAATTGTCTCTGCTCACACAAGCAACATTATTAATTACATTGATATGCAACAGCTGCTGCTGGTGTTGTAAATGTTATGTCCCCAACAGGGTTAAAAATGAAATTAACAATCTGTGGCAAATTAACGGCACCTTTTTAAAGCAACAGATCTGCTTTCCGTGGGGAGCATTGTGCTGCTTCCTCCTTACTCGGGGGGGGGGGGGGGGAGTAATTCGCTGCTGGCCTATACTGGCAACTAATCAGCAACTAATCGACAGCCTAAAAATCTTATATTTTTATTTTGGCTTTTAATAGTTATTTTTCAGTATCTTGGAAGTTCAACTGGTCTTTCTTCCTCTCCTAACCTACCGCAGGTTACATTTTAACATTTGTATGATGGAACATCAGTAATGAGGGTGACTGTATAGTCCACCTGGATATGTACACTGCACATCCCATTTGAGCTGATCATTTCACAAAATAAATGGCTGATTCATCAATGTTACCAGCTTTGAAGGCATGAACCAACAGGCTTTATCCTAACTGGGGATGTGCCCAAATCACAAATTTGATTTCCAGATTTGAACTTCCCCTGACTTTGAAACATTCTAGGTGTTCTCTAGTTCCTACAGAAAAAAAACCCAACCCAACTGAATAATATGTTTGATCCCTGATTACTATATCAGGAGGAACTCTATTTGCAGAATATCTTACTGTTGTGTTTGCTAAAGGCATGTTTTTGTTCATTACATTTAATGGATAAAATGCCTATTGACTTTAATGGGGGTTAGAGCAGACCACAAAAATGTAAAGAGAGAAATAATCAGGAATGCAAGTATGTATTTATTGAGTTGCATTTTTCAAATAAAAATAGTGAATTGTTTCTATGGATATATGACAAAAACGGAGTACATTTTTCTTAATTATATGTTCATGTTCATGGGGCTATATGTAATTTTTGTTATGGCTGCTGAAAACAATTTCTAAAGTCAGGTGATTTCATCTACCACTTTAAGAAGTCCTGTACTATTCAGATTGCTTAGCACTAGATGGTATAAATGTGCTCCTAATTCAGCAAAGCACATGCTTAAGTCCCTTTTGATTTCACTGCAGAGGTCTACTCATTCTGAAAGTTAATCATGTGTTTAAAGGCCTTGCTGAAGCAAAGTCAATCTGAGTTTAAATTGCTTTCCAGATCTATTGTTGAGGACCATTTCAGAACACGGGCAGTTCCAGAGTGTAGCTAGGGACTTTCACTAAACATTCATTTTATAGTCTTTAGTAATAGTCTGAACTTTAAGCAATTCATAAAGTGCATAATTAATTCCAGTTGTAAATGTCTTCAATGTTCCCTGTAACACTGAACAGTGAAATCCCCACCCTCCCTGTTCCTATTAATTATAGAAAGTTGATGGATTAGTCATGTTCACAAAATGAAAGCGCTGTGCTGTATGTGATAGAAAGGCTTCCTTAAACAAAATACTTCCATTTCATGATCTTTGCCATAATTTTACTGCATTTTTACTGTTGAGGGCTGGTGCCTCTGGATGGTATGGAAGAAATCTCTTGTGAGAGGAATATGAAGGGGGCAAGAGTGTGTGCTTGGCTAGGGTAGGGCAGTGGGGCTGGCATGAAAGATGGAACAATAGAGAATGAGAGATAAAGGGATTAGTGAGGTGGGATAGGGTGAAGTATGGAGAAGTATGAAACAAGACCAGAAAAATAGGTATGGGCAGCCACAACTGACTACCTCATTTGGCCTATAGTTTGTATTAGAATAGAATCATAGAAGATTAGGGTTGGAAGAGAGCTCAGGAGGTCATCTAGTCCAACCCCCTGCTCAAAGCAGGACCAGCAACAACTAAATCATCCCATCCAGGGCTTCGTCAAGCTGGGCCTTAAAAACCACCTCCTTAATTAACCCATTCCGTGCTTCACCACACTCCTAGTGAAATAGTTTTTCTTAATATCTAAGCTAGACCTCCCCCACTGCAACTTAAGACCATTGCTCCTTGTCTGATGGAGAAAAGAGTAACACGTGCTAGGGACTGGACTGAACAAAAGAACTACTGGAAGTGACTGAGACAGGTTGTTCAGTTTGTGTTTAAATATTTCAACCACAATCACTTCTTTATACTCCTTTGCAACTGATAGGAGATAACATACGGTGTTACGCTGACAGTTCCTTCAGTTGTTGGTAATAAATGTCTTATAGGCCAGACTTTTAGCTGTGCTTCTAAATACACACATGGATCTGCTTGTCCATGCCTACATCACATTTATGTGAATATGCAGATTGGGTAGTTACATACCCAGCTACTTATCTTCTGCATGCAAATGTAGTTTTTGTTCATGCTAATGGATATATGTATGAACTTTGCATTTACAAACTAAGCTTTCAGCATTCACAAGCTGAAAACTTGGCTCCACATGTTGTGCTTGATCAAGGCAAAGCAAAAGTGAAGCTCTCAGTTTAATACTCCTCTCCCTTTCTGTTACTAGGTTCTTTTAATTAGCTTTGTTTTTTTTTCCTGGAGGGAGTTGTATTCATTAATTTTTTTTTAATCAGATTGGCTTCTGTTTGTTGGGAACAGTTTTTTCTCAGATCTGTGCTTCAATATTCTTATTTCCTAACATATAAATCTCTCGAGCCTTTCAATCTGGAGCATATAGAGCAGAATAGTATAAAAGCTGAAAGAGTTTTTTTTTATTGCAGCTGTATTTTTACAGTAGTTTTGCATTTCTACAAAAAATATAATCAATGACTACATATTTAATGAAAGAAAATTAATTGGATATAAGTGGCATACTTCCATGTCACTGCATTGAAATGAGAGCTCTTTTAAATGAGGCAGCTACATTATCAACCTTCTAGTGAGTAATTAACTAGTCATGGAAAATGCTGTGATGGCTTTCTTGTAAGTTTGTATTTGCAAACGATGTCATCTTTGCATCTGGGCACTGTATTCAAAATACTTGTAGATTACAAAATAAAGAATACACACAAATCTATTCTTGTTTGACTGAAAATGTGGCTTTTACAAATCTTACATCCAGGACCGGCTCTAGCTTTTTTGCTGCCCCAAGCACCAAGCAAAAAAAAAGAGGCGGCCCCTTGAAATGTGCCTCCCCACGCACATGCTTCCTTCACTGGTGCCTAGAGCTAGCCCTGCTTACATCCCAGTCCTGAAATTGGACTGCTGTGTGGGGCCCGCTGAAATCATGCAGAAACTCACAAATACACCAACATTCTCCTTGTAGGCCCTGATCCTGCAGTGAGTTCTGTCTGGGCAAACTCATGTACTGAGGCCAGGGTTGGGGCCTTAGGTTGTATGCTAATACTACTCAGCTTTGGTGTTCTGCTTTGGTATGCTCCCTGCTGATGGGAATAGGAGATTGATGTATGGAAGAAGGGCAGAAAGTTGAGTTTTGTACAGAAGCAGGTGTCTTTCTGTGCTGATCAATTCCAGAACAGGAGATTTATTTTCCTAGATCTTTTTATAAGGTGATTAAAGTCCAGATTTTCCCACTCTACTCTATTATCTCCCAGGTTTGAAAATGCTTATACACTTTGACAATGCTTAATGTCAAGTAAGTGCAAGAGTGTGTGGTGAATATTTGCTTTGAATTTCCTTAATAATATACCACTAGTTCCGCACAACATGCTTCAGGCTAGAGCTTGGGTCTTTCCTATTGTTCATTTTATTTACAGTAAGTACCAGCCACTGCATGTTCCACAACTCTTGTAATGTAAATATGTCATCAGTATTATTTGTCGGTTTCAATATTTTACTGGCTAGAAATAGAATTTCTAGGCATATGAGCTTCACAATTTTCAGTTACAAAGAAAGCAGGGACTTTTCTTGTGTTTTTTTTTTTTTAACCCCGGTGGGGGGAAAGCATAACTAAAAATAGTAACAGCACAATAAAGCAAAAGTTGAGTTTGTTGATCTTTCACAGGTATTCATCCAACTCAACCCTTTTCAGGGTCTGGCTGAAAAATGGATTGGAATAGTTGAAGCAGAAAGCAAAATCTTAAGACCAAGATTCAGTCATGAACTCAGTAATTCAGCCAGCCGCACTTGCTGTTCCCTAAGGGCTCAGTCTAGCGCTCTAAGATGTCATTAGGAGACATTCCAAAGGTTCCTACTGACTTGAGTAGGAGCTGGGTCTAAGAGTCACTTAACTTATCTTAACGTAGGCACTGGGTTTATTTAACTCCCACTGGATCAAAGCTTGCTTTGTTTGCTCAGGCCAATGCTCCACTGCATCCAATATGAATTTGGCCTGCATACAAAATGTGTAAGTAGTTGAGAGGAGGTAGAGTCTTGTGAGTGAGGAACTGGACTGTGAGTCAGGAGATCTGTATTCTATTCGCATTCCATAATAGATTTGCAGTGAGTCTGGGCGAGTCATTGCCCCTCTCTGTGCAGCTGTTTCATCAGCAGGGCCATCCCTAGCCATTTTGGTGCCCTACGCAGCCCTCCCTGCAGGGGTGGGGGGTGGGACCCAAGGCCTCCACGGGGGGGTGGGAGGGCTGGGGGTCATGGGGGAAACTGCCCCCCAGCATGAGTTGGCAGAGCAAGTTGGGGCCAGTTCGCTTCAATTTCTGCCACCCGATGAGTGCAGGGTAGGCCTGACCCCACACCCACGGGGCGGCGGGAAGTGGAGTGACCTCGCTCAGCCCGCTCTGCTCTGCTCCCCTGGCTCCCAGCCTTGGGGGACGACGACAGGAGGGAACTGCCCCCCCCCAACACTCACTGGCAGCACGGACCTGGCTGGGGCCAGGTCGGTGTAACTGCACTTCCCACCGCCGGTGAGTGCAGGCCCAGCCCTGCTGAAGTCCTCAGGTGGCGGAACAGGGACTGGAGCAGCATGCGTAGGGCACCAGGAAATGTGGTGTCCCAAATTTCCTGGTGCCCTACACAGCTACATACTTTATGTATGGGTAAGGACGGCCCTGTTCATCAGGTGTAAAATAGAGGTAGTACTCCCCAGAGTGGATGATGATGGTGAGGTTCTCAGGTATGAGAGTGATACAGAAAATAAATACAGTAGACTCTCGATTATCCAGGATGATAGGGAAAAAAATAAGTCTGGTTAATAAAATCCTGGCTAATCACCATCCATAGGAAATATGGAGTGTGGGGGTTGATTTACCAGCCATCCTGCACCGGGGGGGGGGGGGGGGGTGTTGGTTCACTGGCTGTCCTGCACCCTGGTAGGGGTTTTTTGTGTGTGTACTTGGGGCAGCAGCAAAGCCATGCGAGTTGCACGTATTTTTTTTTTTTTTTACATCCTGGTTAATCCACATCCTGGTTAATCCAATCCTGGATAATCGAGAGTCTACTGTAAGCACAGCAGGATTTGGTCTACTGTGATCAGGCTCTGCAGAAAGTTCACAAAACTCTTTAAAGTGTTCCATTCCAATATATGTACAAGAAATACATGTGGAGGCAAAATAAGTCAGTAGACAGAGCAGAAGATGTGGCTTTGGAAGATTCTATTTCTAATCCTGCCTTTCTAATCTCCTTGAATAAATTATTAACCTCTCTGCTCATCGGTTTCCTCATTGCTAAAAAGGGGATAATCAATTTACATGTTTCTGAAAAGTGTTTTCAGCCTCTCCAATGGAAAATGCTGTGTAAGTACATTGCTTGTTTTTCTCTGTTTCCCTAAAGCTATTGTGTTTTGCATTCTCGTCATGAAAGAGCCCCACTTCCCTTTTTTTTCCCCCATCGTTCCTTTTTCACTTGGTTCAGGAGCTGAAACTGTGATATGATTATGAAATGATCTGTCTCCCACACTTTCAATATCTCATGAACATCATGCACAACAGCAATACATTCTAACCATGCCCTCTTCTGTGTGGTAAGGAATACCCGGGAAAGCAAACACACCGGATCACAAGGGTATCTTGTTTTTTGCCTTTGTATGGTAGCTCTGTTTAGGGATGTAACTTCATCTTGTTTACTGTTTCCTTTCTCTGTTTTAAAGCATAAACTGTTTTCTGATTCATTAAATAATGATCAGTCAGAAACCTACTTGCTCATTAGCCTGAGATGCATGAATAATTAGCTTAACAAACAATTTCCAGTGTTCATGAATAAGTATCTCTTTTTGGATCCTTGTAAAGGTTTGCTCCAGCAATTTGATGCAGTTATTTTTGTTCCCTCTGTCATTGTTCCTTGTCCTTCTGAAACCATAAGTGATGATTACATAAAGGAAGTTCACCAGTGAGGATGGTTTTCCTGCGTGAGGACATAGCCTCCTATGCAGAAGTGGTGCTGGTGACTTGGGGCGACTTGTACTCTGAGTCAGCCCTGAACTTATGTCCCTGCATGATGTGGGAACAGCACTGTTCTGCTGGAGGCACTCTTTTTTGATTCTAGACATAAAATGGAGGCCCACTCAGTCCCTTTTGGGTCAATGACATCCCATAGTCCTATTTATAAGGGGATTTAATGTCCTGGCTAACCGTCATTCTCATTACCAAAATTCCTCTAATAATTTCAATTGGAGAAGTCTTTTCCTTAAGACACAGCAGTGTTTCTTGCCAGCCAAGAGCTGATTTATGTTTGAGTGAAATTCTCCTTCTGCACGGAGCTAATAATTAAACAGGTTTAAGAGATAGAGAACATTAACATTATTTCATTTTGACAAATCAAGCAGGTTTTTATATGTGCCATTATACTCAGAACATGGGTCTACACAAATAAATAAATAAATAAATAAATAAATGCAGCATATTTAAGAGGAGGATACAATAGGTGGAAGCACTACAGTAAGAATGAAAACCTTGAGTGTGCATCAGCTGAGGTGTTAGGTTTTCTTTGTGATAATAAGTTAGGCTACAGAAGAAGTCTGATGGTCACAACAGGAAGCATCTGCCTTGCTGGAAGTTAAACCAAGGTGCAGTGATTTTCAGCTTATTCCAGCAATGATTCTATAACAAGAGCCCAGCTGCTCCCCCATTAGAGCATAAAACAACTCTAAAAATACTCCCGCTAGTCAATCTGAACATGGCTTTGGAAAATCTCAGTGTGGATACAAAATACAGATGCATAACTGCCTCTCGCCATCAGAAGGAGATTGTTATGTGCTTGCTCATTGTACCAGGTATTGATTCAGGTGCTGACAGCATGCTCTGGGCTGTACAAACAAACGACAGACTTTGCTCCAAATGCTTATGGTACTGTTGCTGGGTGAGCAAGTCCCAGGTTCTAAATTAGCCTTGTTCCCTCATTTCTACATCTGCTGTGAACTCTGATACCTATATTAATAGCAGTTTTAAAATCTGTTTCTTCATTTCAAATGAGCACAGTATGAATTCTGAAAGAAAACACTGATAAAAGCCGCACCAGGTGTCGGAGGTAATAAAGGTCTCGTTCTGTTTGTATGTATAGTTTGGGTTGTGTGTCCGTTAGAGCCTGCACTCTCTCTGACCTTCCTGTGTGCGTTCCTGTAGCTCTGTGATAGTACAGGCAGTTCCATTTTGGGCAGCCATGGATTACATAGGGAATCACCGTAATATCTGTATCTTAATAAATATGTTCCTTTCATCGCCTGATCTGCTGTGTGTCAACAGTGCTAGTGATGAAATGGAGAGTTCCCATGATGCAAAAGTAGCCAGGTTTTCCTTTTTTTTCTTTCTTCTCTCACTGCAGACAGCACACTGAACAAGTTGAGGTGAGCTTTTTGACTTTGTGTGGGTGAAGGTTGCTGTCTAGAAACTACAAGGTAAGATTCAAGCAGGAACAGCTGGCAAAGATAATAAAGAGGGCCTGAAGAAACATGCCTTCTTTCTTGTAGGTGAAATGCATAGGCCCTACTTTCGGTTCTCTAGCAAATGAGCCAGACGTACTCCGCATATTCAGGGACAGTCAACAGTCAAAAAAGAATCCTTTGTTGGAATAGTTCCCTGGGTGCTATTTCCTGGAAGACAATGTGGAATTTCTGTTGGAATCTGTGGCCTCATGAGGAAAGGGTGGTAGCAGCCTTCGTGAAACTCTTTCCCATGAAACTCATAACATCCAGGCTGCTACAGACTTTATAGGTCAAGTGATCTGGTAATCCCAGATGCTAGGTGTAGATATCAATAGTTATTATAATCCCCTGGTAAACATGGTGCATTACAGTTATCCCAATATCCAGAAAACTGAAGAGCCCTTTCTTACAGGGGGCCTAATTTGGCTATCCTTATTCACAACTGAGTAGAAAACAAAATTATAGTTGTCAGAAGAGAATGGAGACGGGACAGTGATGCAGTTGATGAGGGAGAACCAGGGCAGTGTCTGAAACTTAGGTGTACTTTCCAGACTATTGGTTGTAAGGTTATATTCAAGGCACAGACTGTCAGATGGAACTAGATGTGGTCCTGTGGCATTAATGAGGACAGCAATGTGGATATACCACAGGATCATCCACTAAGAAATGGTCAGCCCTTCACTTGTGGGCCTAACCCCACGACTTTGCAAAAGGAGAGGTGCCCCCACCTGCAAGTCCTTGTTATGGAGGGGCAGAGTTAGACAGATATCTCCATCTGGTTCCAGAGCAGTAGTAAATGTGATCTTTATACTGTACCTAGAGGTTTTCGCAGAGGAGTTTAATAAAATATCAGTCAAGAACCAATCATTGCGAACAAATTGACAGTATTGGGAGCTTAATGAAGGAGCATGAGGGGAGGTATGCTAAAAGGAGAAAGAAATTTCCCTCTTCTTTCCCTTCTACTCAAGTAGAAGGGAAGTAGAGTTTTCCCATTGCTCCCCTTCCTCCTCAGTTGGCATGGTGAGACATTCCTCTTCCTGTTTCTACCTTAACCACTGCCTGCTAAACTGATGTCCTTCAGAGTGAGTGTCAGTAATGTAGACCAGATATATAGCAAAAAATCCATGAAGGCCTGCAACCCTCTATTACCACAAAATCCCTTGTGTAGGCTCTGATCAACCTCATCTACCTATCTACTGTTATCTTCTGGCATGGAGGACACCTCGCCTCCTAGTTTTCCCTTCCCTTGCTGCAACTCAAGAACCATTCAGAGTTTGTCTGACTACTGCATCCCACACAAGCATGGGAGAGCAAGGTCTGGTCTACATGCAAATTTTGTACCACCATAACTATTTCAGTTAGGCGAGTGAGTTTTTATTGAAATAGCTACACAGGTATGACTTCTAGTGGGCATGCAGCTATACCAGTATAAAAGTGTTTACACCAATATATCCAGTTACCTTCCCTGAATGGGAATAAGCTATATTGATATAAGCTCATTTAGAGCAATATAACTGCATCTACAGTAGGATTTTGTATTGGTATAACTATCGCTATAAAGCAGTGCATCTTTTATCTGTAGACAAGGCCCAAGTTATAATGGCATCTGTGGACCCTGCTGAGAACATGGTGGTAGGGACAGCCAGAGAGGGACCCGGAAGGCAAAATATTGGGTTTCATCACATGGTGGAAATTACATCAGATGGAAACTCAGAAGTGCCCCTGACAGTCTAGACTTACGTTTGGACCTCCAGGTAGAGAGAACAATATTGTTTCCTTGTAACTTTTGCTGCCATGACCATGAAAAACCAAACTAGAAATATTGTACTTTCATGGTGAGCACCATTAATTTGAAAAAGGAGAGTGCTTTCAGTTCTGTAACTGACATTGTATCAGCTGTAGGAGTGAGGTCTTCTCAAAGGAGTTCCAATGGGCCTGGAGAGTCTGAATCTCTGGCCAGAAGATCTCACTTCAGCTCTTTATCAAAGCAATGCACGTACCCTTCACGGCACTCTTAGCTCCTATGCATAGATCTTAAGACCAGAAGCTGGATAACGAGGAACTATTCAACATTCACAATATCAGATCCCTCATTTCCCCCTTATATAATAACTTTTGTTAAAAATTAGTCAAAAACAGTTTTCCAAGCACAGTTTTCTATGACCCAAACAAGGAAAAGTGCCAGAAATTGAATGAAGTCCACTAAGAATCTTAATTTTGTCAAGCCAATTAATGTGGACAACACTAAGATACAATGTTGATAGGCAACAATACAAAATCCTTAGACCAGGCATGGACAAACGTTTTGGCCCGAGGGCCACATTTGGGTGGGGAAATTGCATGAAGGTCCATGAACGTAGGGCTGGGGCAGGGGGTTGGGGTGTGGTGTGCAGGAAGGGACTCAGGGCATGGGTTGGGGCAGAGGAGCGGTGCAGGGCGTATACGGGGGCTCAGAAAAGGAATTGGGGTGTAGAAGGCTCAAGGCAGGGGATTGGGATGCAAGATGGGTGCAAGGTGCAGCAGGGGTCTTAGGGCAGGGAGTGGGGAGTGCAGGAGGGGATCCGGGCAGAAGCTTGGGGTACAAGAGGGGTGCAGGGTGCAGCAAGGGTCTCAGGGCAGGGGGTTGGGGTGCAGGAGGGGGTTCAGGGCTGATGGTTGGGGTGCAGGAGCGGTGCAGGTGAAGCAGGGGCTCAGGCAGGGGATTGGGATTCATGAGGGTGTGGAGTGCAGAAGGGGTCTCAGGGCAGGGGGTTGGGGTGCAGGAGGGGGTTCAGGGCTGATGGTTGGGGTGCAGGAGGGGTGCAGGGTGAAGCAGGGGCTCAGGCAGGGGATTGGGATTCATGAGGGTGTGGAGTGCAGGCGGGGGTGTGGAGTGCAGGAGGGGGCTCAGGGCAGGGAGTTGAGGTGCAGGAGGGGGTTCAGAGCAGAGGGTTGGGGTGCAGGAGGGGTTCAGGGTGAAGCAGGGGCTCAGGCAGGGGTTAGGTTGAGGCAGGGGGTTGGGATGCAGGAGGGGGCTCAGGGCAGGGGGTTGGGGTGCAGGGTGAAGCAGGGGGCTCAGGGCAGGGGTTTGGGGTGCAACGGGATTGGAGTGCAGGAAGCGGCTCAGGGCTGGGAGTTGAGGTGCAGGATGGGGTGTGGAGTGCAGGAGGGGGATCAGGGCAGGGGGTTTGTGTGGCTCAGAGGGTTGGGGTGCAACGGGAGGGTGGGGTGCAGGAGAGGTGTGGCAATGGGCTCAGGGAAAGGTGTTGAGGTGTGGGGTGCAGGAGGGCTTCAGGGTGCTGGCTCTGGCATGGTGCCACTTACCTGGAGTGGCTCCGGGGTGGCAGCAGTGCGCACTGGGGCCAGGGCAGGCTCCCCGTTCCCAGCCAATGGGAGCTGCAGTGGGTGGTGCCTGTAGGCAAGGGCAGCGCACCGAGCCCTCTGCCTCCCGCCACAGGGGCTGCAGAGACATGGTGCTGGCTGCTTCTGGGAGTGGCGTGGTGCCCGCGGCACCATGGGGGTGGTAATCCCATGGGCTGACTCCAAAGCCCTGATGGGCCGGCTCCAAAGCCCTGATGGGCCAGAGTTTGCCCAACCTGCCTTAGACAGTGTGGCAGACTCAGGCCCTGAATGGGCAAGGTTAAAATTAGCAGAAAATAGATTATTTTAGATCTGCTTCTTAAATAAATCTGGAGAACTAGTGGTGATTTCTGTGCTAAAGGTCTATTCTGGATGCTGAGCTAATTATTATGCATCTTGTTTACCAGGGGATTATAATAACTATGGATATCTACACCTGGCTTCTGGGATTATCAGTTCACTTGACCTATAATGTCTTTAGCAGCCTTGCAGTTATGATTTTGGAAATGGAAGGGTCTGATATTTTAAGGATTATCAACTAAAAATAAATGTATTTTTAAAATCTAGGGCTGTTCTTTTCTCTTCTCTTTCTCTTCTCTTCTCCTTCTAGCTGATGTAAATATCATGAATTGGAATATACTATTTCCCCCCCTTTGCTCACATAACACACCATTTGATAATGATAAAAGATTAAGAAAAAGTCACACTCAAAAAGCCTTGCAGTTGTCAAATCTTGCACTATTAGGATTAAATCCAAATCACACCAGTGATCCATAGCACCGTAGCAGTATCATATTGCACACATTGCTATGCGAACACAGTTTTGTTTGTTTTCCCCTCCCTTTGATAGGGACCTCTTAAGACCAGATAAAACACAAGTTTTTTCTTAGTCATTGGAGTCCCAGTGGTGCAAAAAAGAGGGGAATCAGGCCCATTATCTGCAAATAGCTTTGTAAATATAGATTGGATTATTTATGCTTGGGTCTAGCCACACTGCAATCAGTGCAAGACCCAAAGGGACTACAGGCATGACTATGTCTCCTTTGTGCTCACTAGGGTTGCCAAGGGCCAGTTCTGTCTCCAGCATAAGAGGGCATTTTATTTTACACCAGCTACTAATAATCCGAATGGGGTCATTACACCTTTTGGGGATCTGCTAGAGCACAACAGTGTTGTGACCACACCTCCAACACATTGAAGAGGTATGGGAGGGGGTGAGTGGGCAAGAGGGATGTTGTAGAACTACCTACACTACATTGCCTATATATCGCCTGGGGATTTCCCCCCACTCCCTATATTTGGACAATCCCCAGCCAGTTAGTGCATCTTTACAAACCATGTGTGCTCACCAGAGCAGTGCAAGGGGGCCAGTTCAGAGGCCAAAATGTGACCCTTTGCATCCTTAATTATGTGTACAATGAGAATAACACTCACTTACCTTGGAGAGGTGTTGTGATTGTTATTTAGATGACTGAAGATAGAAAGTTCTGGGTATTATTATAGAAATACTCTAAGTGATTACATTGGAAGTCATGTTTATATTTTTGTGTGCTTTATCTGCCTTCCCCATGGATAGCATTTTATCTTTATTTAAAGTTGAACTGGTGTTAACCCGCATATGGCTGGTGTACATTGGTGATTCATTGCAATGGAGCTATGTGGATTTACACCAGTGAATGATCTGACCCCAAAAGATTCAAGAGAGGATTCAAGAGCCTCAGTTAATGTGTTAGCTAAGCTATGTAGCCATCTGATCTTGGTTTTGGTTACTTTTGTCCTCCCCACCCAACTTTTGTTTGTCACACTCATTTATTTGTTTCGTGCCCTTGTTTAGATCGCAAGCTCTATAGTGTGGCAATGTGCAGTACAGGAAGAGGCAGCTTAATATTAATGAGCACTGTGCCTATGATGATGGGGCCCTGATGCTTATGGTAATAGGTGCTACTATAATGTAAGACATTAATAGGTATGATCATAAGAATGCTAATAATATAATTTGCTAGCAGAGTTTTAAGAAGCTATGTACACTTGATCATCTGCTTTTTTGATTCTTTTGATTTCTTTTCAAAGCAGAGTATTTAAAGACCAGTTGATCATGGAATTCACCATCAGTCAGAAAGTGAGGTTTTAATATGAAGGTTTTGGCCATCTGAACTTTAAATGGCCAGATTCTTGGCTGGTGTAAATTGGTGCAGGTCCATTGACTTCTGTATCTTGTGCTTCAGGTCTTAGCCTTGTATTTTAGAGTTTAAACCAATCTCTAACTATTAGAGACTGATATGGCGGGTGGGGGAGCTAGATTATCCCTCATATGTCTACTCTAGGGTGTCTTACACCTTCCTCTGAAGCCACTGTCAGAGACAGGATATTTGATCTATCTTGGATCTGAGTCATTAGGACAATTCCTATTGTCTTTATTACTTTATTAGGTTACACCCATTTACAACAATTGTGGATATAGCTCTAAATAGTCAAAGCAAAACTCAAAGAGAGAGGGCCAAAATCTCTACTAGTGTCAGATAACAGCACAATTGACTTCAATATAGTTTCACTTGTTTACTTGAGCAGAGTTTTGTCCTGTGACTTTAGTTGGAAAGATAAACATGAATGCAAATGTACATGCACACCCTGAACGTAAGTAAATCAAGTTAGATAAGGAGAGGACAAGTAAATATAATCTTGTAGGATAGGATGCCAGTTGACTTTGAGATTTGTGAGATCATTTTCCATTATTTGCTCTGCTAAAAGGATGAGTTGGGTGTTCCTCATTTCTTTAAGGTAATATTTGTGAATCAATTCAGATATTAGTCATTATGCATTCATGCAAGGGCACTCAGCTGGGGATAATGAATGATTAATGTATGGTGTAAGCAACATGATCATTCTGAGTGACATGCCAACTGCTCTAGCTGAAGCTCAGTGATGAATGTAAAAGGAGGAAGGTTTTTATTATATGTACAGTAAAATGATCTGCTGGGGACTAACGATGTTTACATAACTATAAAGAGAACAGGTGTGAGAGTGACTCAAAACAGAATCTAGTTACCAAAGGAAATCTCTTGGCTTTTTATAGAATCTAGAAATCCTTATTTCACATCCTTAAAAGAGTTAAATATGAAATAATGGTAATAGGCCCCATTTCAGGAAGCTGCTTTGCTTGGATAGATATCTGAGAGGCTCTAGTCAAGCATACACATCTGACTAAGCAGGTCAGCCTGCAGGATCAGGGATGCTGTTGGAGCTCATTATTTTGATCATTATGGTTGCAGGCTTGCTTCTGCTCCCACTGAAAGCAATGGCAAAACTCCTCTTGTCCACAGTGGGACCAGGAATTGGCTGTTTTTTGACAATACTGGTATAGTTATGACATAAAAACTATAATCTTACCAAGTCTCCCCCCGCCCCTTTGGTAATTTCTTTTATAGCCTGAATTTAATGTAACTGGTCCCACACTGGTTTTGAAACTTTACTGTTTTTAATTAGAATTAGTCAGGGGACAAATGACATGCTGACATCAGAATTTCTCAGAGATATGGTATACCTGTATTTTAATGATCATGACAAAATTGGTACAATATCTATAAATGGAGGGCCAGATCTGCTACCCCTACTGACTTTCAGTAATACCTTGCTCTGTGAGTAGTCACACTGAAATCAATGTGGGTGAAATCCTCATCCCATTGAAGACAGTGGTAGTTTTGCCAATAACTTCAGTGGAGCCAGAATTTCATTCAATGAGACTTTGGAGTAAGAAACTACTTTACACGAATAAAGTGGCAGAATCTGGTCCAGAATAAACATCAATTAATTAAAATTGTTACTGACCTACTCAATATTTAATATTCTATAAGATTCAAAATGGGAGGATTTTATTCAAGGATGTTTAATGAAAAAGAAAACTCCAAACTGCACACAAAGTAATCAATACATATTTTATCCTTTATAATCTAGGCCTTTATGATTTATCCAAATTGACCTTGTTTTTCAGAGTACAGTGGAACCTCGTTAATCCACACTCCCCATGACCCATGCAAAAGATTAATAGCTGTTCTGTCCCATTTCTCAACAAGAATGTCATAGCAAAATTATGCAAGGAAGGGCTTATATTACTGAAGTTCATAACTTTTGAAAAAATAAGTCTGAGGTGTTGTTCTACTCTGCAAAGTGACTGAAATATGGCATTATGGGGTTCTATTTTTGTTTGTCAATGATTTCCAGATCAGATATGGTCAGCTGAATCATAAGTATGGTTAAATAGGCCCTGAACCTTGGCATAGATAAATGACCTAATGGTTACTTTTAGGGGGAGTGCATAAGTGTATCTTAGAAAACAATGCTAGTGATGCACAAGATAGAATAGAATCTACAACTGCCTCTTTGACAGCTGTGTTCTCTCTACCAAACAAACAAAATTAAAAGCAGCAAAGCCTTTTGTCATTGAAGTGAGAAGGTCTAACTGGATACACAGCTAACAACTCTGTTATGTGGGAAGATGCCACTTTTATAAGTCACTTTTCAGAGTGGGAAGCGCACTTTAAAAGCATAGTCTGAATTGTACAGCTTTACCAAAACCAAACTAATAAACACTTAAAGTATATTTATGATGGTTTATTCTTGATTTTATGGATACCTTGTTCACTTGTCATTCTTTCACAATGGGTATTTTAATCATTTGTGTAAGTTACTGATTCAACTATATAGCAATTATAAAGGACATCATATTTCTAATAAAGTATTAATTCATAATCCTATTAATTTACTGCTGAGGTTTTGGTACTATTATTTTCAGCATACTATGGACTTGGCAAAATGGATATAAAACCAAAAAATTCTAAATCTGAGGATTTTTTTTACCTATAGTTTAAAGCCACTTGAAGCCTATGTTAGCAAAATATAACTCCTGCCTGAACTCTGAAATCTCTTGTTTGCAGTGAAAGTTTATTTTTATTTATACAGAGCACTCACAAAAATAATTTATGCATTTCATGGTATAGAAAATGATAGAGGGCTTGTTATTTTTAGCTTTGTAACCTTTAAGCATATCACTATCTATATATATGCAGTAAATTAGTCTTTAACAGGTGAATGGCTTAACAGAACAAGAGAGATGACTTACAGATGTGGATAACATCTTTCCAGTTGCCTTTTTTCCTACCTTTGAACTTTTCAATTAGGATGGCTACAAGCCAGCTCTGGGGGCTATTGATAAAATGAGTTAAGAATAGATTAAAACATTTCCTTGGTGATGTATAATGTTTCTCTGTTGATTGTGTTATTTTTCCATCGTCCCTTTAAACCATCCAGATAGAATTTCTTAACCCAGTTAAAAAATTACTCATGCTCTTTTATTATTATTATTATTTCATTTTATGTGTCTTGTGGCAGGTTTATTTTTAGATAATTTTTTTAGGGTCTGACTCTGGACTAGAAAGTGTAAGATTTTCTTATAAGGCTATGACTGCTAGCTGAGATTTCAGCAACCAGCTAGGTAACTGAGACGCTCAATTCACATTAATTTTAGGCAGTTTTAAAAATCTCAACCAGAGTATGTCTAGATTGGTTACTATGCAGTTTCAGACCAGATGTATTATTCATACATTTTCTTTTGTTCCCATCTTGACCCCCTCCCTTCCCTATTCATCCCTTCCCTATTCATTATAAATATTGATTTGATATAACCCCAAAGGTTTGAAATTTCCTGGAAAAATGAAACAACCTTTGACCTCTACGAGAAGAATTGTGATGGGAGTTAATGGTCAAGAGGGCATGAATTTAGACGTAATCTGCCATAAAGGGTAAAGCAATTGAGGCAATCATCCAAGTTATCATAGGAACTGTGTAATAATCATGGAAAAGAGAGGAGTTTAAAGGTGCAAAATGACTCTGTCCCTATGAATATTATATAGATTCCTCTTTGCTACTATAATCCAAACAACAATAGTAATGCCTAGAGATTAGAGATTGGGATTCCATTGTTCTAGGCACTTTACAAACACATAGTAAGAGACAGTCTTTACCCTGAAGAGTCTGAAGTTTGAATAGACAAGACAGTTAAAAAATGTGTGAGAAAGGAAGAATTATTATTGCCATTTTACAGATAGGGAAATGGAGGATTAAGTGACTTGCCCAAGGTCACATGGGAAGTTTAAAGGGAGAGCTGGAAACTGATTTCCTGAGTTCTAATCCTAGCTCACTTAAAATTTAGGTTGACATAGCTATAGAGCTCAGGAGTGTGAAATATTCACAGCCCTGCCTGCGGTAGCTGTGCCATCCTAAGCCCCAGTGTAGACATAGACAGGTCAATGGAAGAATGCTTTTGTCAACCTGGCTACCATTGCTTGGGGAGGTGGTGTTTCTACAGCAATGGAAAACCCCCTTCTGGATCTAAACTACGGTGTTACAGCGGCATTGCCATGGCACTAACTACAAGAGCATCTTTCTTTTCTAGTGTATTACAATGAATATAGAGTGATAAAGTGTTAGAATAAAAACTCAATTTCTATGAGTGACAACAGTGCAACTTTTTCACTTTTTCCAGTGCAACAATGGAAGAAAGGGAGGGAGTGCAAAGGGCATGAGTCAAGTCTTCTGTATCCAGCTGCAAGCTCTGCCACTGCTTCCCTGTGTGACTTGCAGTCACACGCCCTGTCTGGACCTCAGTTTTTGCAATGGTACAATAAATATAGCTGTCTCCCAAGGGCATTGTGGGCATTACTTAACCAATGTCTGTGAAGAACTTTGAGATCCTGAGATGTAAGGTCTGTATCAATACTAAATATTTAAAATGTTCAGTCTCTCACCTGGCACTCGTCCAACCGATTTAACATCCAGTTCTTTGTAGAATCACATCAGACTTAATTGGAAGGCTCATAAAAGTGTGAAATACGATGGTGTCTCTTAATGAATGTCATTACCTTTGTGGAAACAATCAATGCCATGTCAATGTACTGGCTGAATGTCAAAGGAAGTTATTATTTAAACATTCTAGCACTAGAAAATGAGGTTTGGTAAGAAATCAAATGAGCTCTATAAATTAAGTGCAGGATAAATATAGAAACCGGATAATGCTGGTGACACTTATAAAGGCCAGGTAATAAATCACTGAAGTTAACAAATATACAGTAATAGATATACAGGCGATGCAATCAAAAATAGAAAATAGCTCCATATTACTGAGGGACTACACAGTGATTTACATCCAGCGTTGGCCTGTAATGCCAATTGCCTTATAGCCTATTACTGTCTGATAATAGGCCATCTTGATTATCACTACAAAATGTTATTTCTCCTGCTGGTAATAGCTCATCTACGTTAAATAGCCTCTTAGAATTGATATGATGACTTCCACCTTTTCATGTGTGTATAGATACCTGTCTACTGTGTGTTTCATTCTATGCATCCGATGAAATGGCTATAGCCTAGGAAAGCTTATGTTGAAATACATTTGTTAGTCTCTAAGGTGCCACATGTACTCATGTTCTTTTTACGGATACAGACTAACATGACTGCTACTCTGAAACCTGTCACTATTACCTTTATCAACCAAACTTGTAATCTCATTAAAAAAAAAAGTTCATTTGACAGGATTTATTTTCCATAAACCCATGTTGATTGTCATTAATTATATTACTCTCCTTTAATTCTTTATTAATCAAGTCCCTTATCACCTGTTTCATTATCTTGCCTTCAATCAATGACAGACTCAGAGATATTTAATTACTCTTTTTAAATACTGGCACAACATTATTTTTTTTTCAGTCTTCTGAAACTTCTCTGGTGTTCCAAGACTTGTGGAAACATACCATTAATAATGTAGTGAGTGCATCAGCCAGCACATTAAAAACTTTTGGATGCAAGTTATCTGGACTTGCTGATTTAAAAATGTCTAACTTTAGTAGCTGCTGTTTCATACCCCCTCTTCCCAAGATACTAGTGAAGTGGAAAGAGTGTTATTATATTATATGATTTTTTACCAAATAAAGAACAGAAATATGAATTGGACAATTCTGCCTTTTCTGCATTACTATTGATAATTCTATAATTCTATCCTTTCCATCTAGTAATAGACCAATGCCATAATTAGGATTCTTTTTGTTCCTAATATACTTAAAAATCTCTTTCTTACTGTCCTTAACACAGCTGGACATAGATTTTGCCTTGTGTTCCTTTGCTTCCCTTATCAATTTTCATATTATTCCCTTATCAAATTATTGTTCAAATTTTCCTGATAAAATTCTTCCTCCCTGCCGATCTGACTCTCAGTGCTTTTCAGTTTTGTGAAACAGGCCATTTTAAAGCACCAAGTATACACTACCGATTTTGGTTCCAGTCTTTCTCTCATCCTTTTATATCTTTAGATACCAATTAGGCTATATCTTCACTGTCAAAAGAAGGTATATTTATTACAGCAAGATAGCTAACTTGATGTAGATGTCTTGTTGTAGAATTTTAATGTAGACAAAATACAGGTAGTTTTTAGTTCCAGCTGGTTGAAGTCAACACTATTTATATCCACCACCTGGGGTTTACCTCAGCTAGCTTACATGAAGATTAAAAACTACCCGTGCCTTGTCTCTAGTAGGATTCTACAGTGAGATGGCTAATTCGAGTTAGCTATCTGACTGTAATAAACGGATCTTATTTTGGCAGTGAAGACACAGCCTAAGTGCACCCATTGGGCTTGTATTATGCTTTATTATGGTATTAATTATTTATATTACCATAGTTCCTACAAGCCATAGTCATGGATAAGGACCCCATTGTGCCAGGGGCTATACAAACACAAAACAGAAAGTCTGTGCCTGTGCTGGTAAGCTCTGAGGTGTAGGGATCTCAGAAAAATAGGGAAAGAAACTCTCTTGGTGGCTGGGGAGGGTGCCATTGCAGGGGAAGTGTTCTAATCTCTCTCTCTTTTCTCCCATATTCAAGGTGCATTTTCACTGAGGTGAGGGAGAAGTTAGTTCCCACTTTCCGTTGTGCTGCTGAGGGGCTGGGAGATAATTTTCTGCACAGCTAGCTTGAAATGACAGCAACAACAGCACCACATCTGTTCATGCCTGCTTGGATTGTCTTCTGCTAATTGACTGCAATGGAAAGAATTTGGTCAAAATAAATTATTTTAATGAAAGTTTGTAACATAGGGACTATGTTTCAGAATGAATGCAGCCGGAATTGTGGAACAAACCCACAATGATAGGATCTGAAATTATTTCCTGATTGCCCCCATCCACAATTATCTGCTCTTTCCCATATTAAACGACTTTTTTTTTTTTGGTGAACTTTGCTGTGGGTGTTTCATTGAGACATTAACAATCTTACTCATGTAAGTTGTCCAAGAAGCATCTCTATTCCCCGTATCAGACTGGGCAGAGAGAATGTGCAGTGCATCACAAAAAGGGGGAAGGACTATAGCCTCTGCTTGAAAAATCATTTTTTAAAAACTTGACATGTAGCTGCATGCTCTGAAGTGATTGTTCACCAAGTGCACTACTGCTTTAGGAGGACTAATTCTATGTGAAATTTCCAACTGAAACAGTTTTTGGTTAGTGCTGTTTAAAGGTGATTAGAATTCTTGTTACAATGGGGAATTGTTCAGATTCACTAGAGGTGGGTGGGGCATACATACATTATGTCAATAGACCCAATAGAAAACCATAAAACAAATGAGAATATGTACTCATTTCTCTCTTCCTTATTTCAGACAGCTGAACAGGAGGGAATTTTGTTCAAATTTCAAAAATAAATTGACCTTCTACCAGAGACCAAGCTTTCAGCCAAAACTTTCAGCCAAAATGAGAATGGCTTGGAAAGTTCAGATCATGTGAAAGGAGGGTTACAGTGGAAACTCTTTTGCAGTTTTTGAATGTGGCTTTACTCTGAAAAGTGATTATGTAAAAATAACACCTTCTTACCAAACAGATCAGCTTCCTGTATGTATAAGCTTTGTCACTGTTTAACCTACTGAGTGCAGGCTGCCATAGTCACTATAGTCAACAGAAGTTTTCTAGTTCCTTTTAAACTCTTAGCCCTTCAGAGCCAACACAGATAAAAAAGAATGAACTCAAGTTTAATCCTCTTGGCCCCTGAAAAGAATTGATCTTTTGGGAAGGGATGTCCATTTCCCACAGATCCAAGAGGAGACCCAGATGGAGGTTGTGGTGGGGTACACTCCCCCCCTGGCCTTGCAAGAGCTTAATTGAGCCAAGTGACCCCCAAATCAGCCCATTTGGCTGTAATCTGGGAGAATGAAGACTGAGAAAAAAGCCCTAATTAGGGGAAACTCACCTGTGTGTGACTAGGTGGGGTTTATATAAAGGCAGGAAACTGAAACCAGAGGGTTATGCAGGGAGATGGTTTGCAGTCACTCCTCAGAAGAAGGGGGTATGTTTGAGAGCTATAGAGACAAGTAGCCCTTAGTCAGTAGTGCTAAAACCAATGGGGGGCAAGGCCCCTCCCACATTTTAAAAGCTGATGTGCCTGGCCTGTCTATTTTTCACCAGAGTGGAGCTCCTTCTCTGCCCCATCTTCTTCACCACAGCGTGGAGCCCAGGCAGTTGTAGGAGCCATGTGGGCAGATCCTCCACCTGCCTGTTGTGTGGGGGGCTGAGAGCCCCATCCCATGTCCCTGCCCCCCGGGATCCTGGCCTGGCGGAAAGTCTGTGACTCTGTGCCAGCTCCCCACAGCTGCCTGTGTGGCTCTCCCCGGTCCAGCTCTGGCCAGGGGTGTGCCTTGGGGGGTGGGGACTCAGGCCAGAGGCTGCTCTTGGTGGGCAACCCCCCACCCCAGGGCAGAAGGAGGGTCTGCAGCAGCTCCCCACAGCTGCCCATGTGGCTCTTATCATGGCCAGCCTGTGGCTATGGGGTCTCCCCTTCCACGGCAGACAGAGCTGGGGTGGGGAGAGCCACAAGGGCAGCTGGGGCGAGCCTGGGTGGGGGGCCCAGGGTGCAGTGTAGCTCGGGACACAGGCAAAGGGCTGCTTTGGGCCCCCACCTATTCCAGGTGGAGGTGGGCTCCCTGGCCTTGATCCGACGTTCAGCTAAGCCAAGGGCGGAGCCTCCAAGGGATGAGGAGGGATAGAGGCAGGGAAGGCTCCGGTGCCCCTGCTCACAGTTACACCTGGGAAGAAGGAGTATTGAGAGACTAGCAAATCCATAGGAATGGGGAGGGTAAGGAAGAGGTTAGGGGAAAGGCAGCAAGGATCGGGAGGGAACCACATCTTGGCAGCTGTTTGGAGGGTCCTTGAACTGGAACCCAGACTAGAGGGAAGGCCTGGGTTCCCCTACCAGCCACTGAAGGATGGCACCTGAGGCAGTAAAGGTGAGGACTGCCCGAGACTGCTGGTGAGTGGGGACTTTGATAGACATGCCCGGAAGGTGAAACCACACAGTGACTTGTGTGGGCCCAGAAGGCCGAGTCATGAAGCACAGGCTGCAGTTCATGGACTGAGGGGCAGCCGAGGGAGAAAGAGATCATGGAGCACAATTGGAAGGGATGTCGGCTGTGCACAGCTTATCCCCAGAATGGCCAGCAGGAGGCGCCATTCTATGGTGAGTAGAGCCCTCTGTCATGGAAGTAATACAACTCTGCTGCAATGCCTTTGGTCCAAAAATTTAGGCTCAGAGCAGGAGACATCACTGCAAAGATTGAACTTTCCATGCTCCACCGTTTCAGTGATTGAGTGGTCTCAGTGGAGGGGCATCTGCACAGGGCCAGTGAAAGGGTCAGTGCTATGGAGTGTGCTGGTAGATCCTTCTTCCCTGTGGAAATTCATAGGTCCATTTGTAGTGAGCTCTTTTCATGCACGGATCTTGGCTGGATAGTTCAGGCCACTGTTTCCATTTGCTTTTTCCAAATTAATCCGTTCACGCCTGTCATGCCATAACCTCCCCAAAAGGGGATATTTATGCCACAGTCCAGCAAAGTACCTGAGTAGCACCATTAAAGTCAACAGGACTAGTCACAGATGTGATGTTACAAACATGCTGCAGGATTTTGCAGGATCGGGGACTTACAGCAAGATGAGAATCGGTGAAGAATGTCTGTCTTTTCAGAAATCTGTATTAAATGTCGAAACATTCACAGTTGTGCCTCTCAGAAGACTTCAGCCTAGTACAGAAATCCCTGAGGCTGAAGAGGCAGGTGTGAACAGCTAAAATTCTGCGAAGCATTGGCCTAAAACAGAAAGATAGTAACATCAGTGCTTGAAGGGAGTATAACAGAAAACATAAACAGGAGCGGAACATTGTGTTCCTATTTTAACAAACTGGTTCAAACTAATTAGAACACATGAAAGATCTCCCAGCACAAATAATGTTATCAGATCAGAAGCTCTAGTTGATAATAAATCATTTTTAGCTTGAAGCAAGGCTGTCTCTGTCCGATATGACCTTAGGTCAGGAGGAAACTGCACACTATCTGTTATGCCTGCTTTTGGTATGCCACAATTGTACCCAATACTGTGGAGACATGTGATACAGGCTGAAAAACTGTCCGTGACCTGGAAAATGTGAAGATTATTAGAAAATATGTATGTGCCCAGAACAACTGCAGATGCCAGTAAAATATTTACAGAACACATTAAAAGTGTGTGGATGGTTTGCTCAGCAGCCAAATGGGCCATAGTTTGGGACAAGATGTTATTGATGGCAACTGGTTCCCTATTGGATTAATCTTGCAAGAGGTAACTGAGGCAAACGTCTAGAAACCAACATCTTGGGTAACAATACAGCTTGATAATGGAAACTGTCTCCAAAGCTACCGGCATTTATGTTCTCAGAGAAAATTCATTCAGTGCCTGACAAATATGTATTTAAGAATAGCAATCTGCATAGCAATCCAAATATAGCCAATGACCTCTGTCTTCTCTTTTCCATAATGAATCTGAGTGGAAAAACAAATGTAAGCAAGAGCCATCCAGTGTATAGTTATTCATAATCATCGCTTTGATGGCACTGAATGATGTCAAGCACCTATGTGTGATCAGCCTATAGGCAGTCGTTATGACTGAGGCCAAAAACACTAGCTTAGAATCTTTCTAAGCTTCTCCCCTGTTTCTTCTTCCAAACATTTGGAAACCAAAATACGTAGCAAGCTGTGGCAGCCTCAATGGGGGCTATCATGCATAGTCAATAATATCAGAAAAAGAATGGTTATTTGCAGAAAGTACAGTTTCCACAAAAAGAGGCATAAAAATCATCATTGTTAATTGGGGCCCAATCCTAGGCCCACTGAAGTTAATGGCAAAAATCCTATTGACTTCAGTGGGAGTCATATCAGTACAAAAGTGCCAGTAGCCAACGATTACAAAGTCAAGACCTGAAGAAGAGTTCTGTATATGCTGAACAGTTTGTCTCTCTCACCAACAGAAGTTGGGTCAATAAAATATGACCTTACCCACCTTGTCTCGCTAGTATCGAAACATGACTGTATTGTGTACAAATGCATTCAGAACAGCATGCTTAAAAGTAACAGGATGTCTCAGAGCCAGAGACAAAATATTCGATCACACCTCTGTTTGTGTACCAAGAAAAAAAGGGAGTATGGTATAACTGGAATACAATATTGTAAACTAAACTCACAAGTCATAGATAAAGTAACTTCTGACTTTGACTGATGCTACACTAGCCAGCTCCAGCTGAAGCCTTATCTAATACTGGGCAGTGCAGAATGAACTGAAATGTATACCGATGTAAATAATAAGAGACATGATACTGATTGTTCTGTAGTGGGATGTGGGAGGGAAGTAAGGTGTAAGGGCGGGAGGGTTTGCAGGTTAGTGCTGCATCATTCAGGGACCTCAGCTACATAATTTAACTGGGGTGTGGTACACGGAACATTGTGTGCACACATACATGAATGTGATCTATATTATATATATACACACAAACTACATTAAAACAAAATTATTAAGATTACAAAGTCAAGCACTCAGAAATTATGCCATGAAATACCAGAACGGACATTGCTTGTGAAACCCTGGAGGGTACGCATTATACAGTATTACAGTCTTTAATTATGTGACCATATGTGTTCCCATTTCCCCCCCAGGAACCTTGCCTCATTCAGTGCTCAGGATGAACCTGAATGAGGCAGAAATCTTATGGAGTGGGGGCGGGGAATTGTGGTGATGTAATTACAGACTGAAGCGTTAAGCATCTGCACAAGGGAGCTGAATTAACATTGCACAGGCAACCTTCATTCTAGAAAATTCTTAATTTTCTATTTTTTGAGAGCTTGGCTTTGCAACCATCACAATAATGTTCTTTTAACATAGTCCTTCGTGTGTAATTTCCTAGGTTTTTTTAAAAAGCCACAAGAAACCCTAGAAAGTGGATTATGTGACACCATATTGGCATCCATATGGGTCATTAGCAGGGTTGGAACCTTTAGTTGCACTGTGCAGTCCCTTGAGTTAACGGAGTAAGTGATAGCAGTAGCAAGCTGTCATCCTCTGTGTAGACCAGCAGTAGAGGGAGATGGGACACTCTGCCAGTATCACAGATAATTGCCTACAGCAGAGGTATAGTGAAACTCAGGAATCTTGGGTTTCAACATGGGAAAAACAGTCTATTTTCCTGAAGCCTCATTTTTGGAAATGGCTTCATTATTCTGGCTGGAGGGTAGGGCAGGAGGATCAACTTTCTGTCAGGGAAAGTCTCAGCCCCAAAACTTAGTTTGGCAAAGTTATAAGAAAATGGGTTTAAAATGAGAAGTTTTAAGTGATCTTAATAGTTAGTGCTACAAGCCTCATCTATAATTTACATTTATGTGTATACATACACCATCCTAGGGTGACAAGGTGTCCGTTTTTTGACATTTTGTCACCCTAGAAGGGTGTATGTAAGTCAGGTCAGCGGTGCTGCCAGGCTAAGGTAGGCTCGTCCCTACCTGTTCTGGCACTGCACAGCACCCTGGAAGCAGCTAGCAGGTCCAGCTCCTAGGCAGAAAAGCCACAGGGCTTCATGTGCTGCCCTTACCCCAAGCACTGGCTTCGCACTCCCACTGGACAAGAACCAGCCAATGGGAGCTGAGGAGGCAGTGTCTGCAGGGAAGAATAGAGTGTGGGGCTTCCTGGACCCCTGCCTAGGAACCAGACCTGCAGCTGGCTGCTTCTGGGGCACAGCACGATGCCAGGCAAAGAGCCTGCCTTAGCCTCTGCGCTGTGCTGCCATACTCAACTAGAATAAAGGAGCTGAGTTTTTGAAGAATAATATTAGTATCTCATTTCTACAACTTTCTCTCCAGTTTTTCTTACCTCTGCCAGTATTCTTAGGCTTGGCAAGAATCACAGGGTGAACCATGACTAGCTAACAGATTTAAAAGGGTGAAAATGATATCTATGCTAGAGTTTAAACAAATGTTAATATACTTTCAAGCATGACCTATTTTCCTACACTAGATGTGGCCTCAATCTGTTAGTAGTACACCTGAATCTCTGAGGGTCAGTCAGAAATAGCTGACACAAGATCTGCATGGAACTGGAATATTTCAGTGCCTTTCTGCACCACTTCACTGTTCTACGATACATCTATAAACATAACCTGCAGTTACCTTTTGTACCTTCTCATTCTTCCCCAAACAAATATCCTCCAGGCTTTGGATTTTGCTGTAAGCTCAGATGCTCAGGCAAATGTAGCCCAACAGATTCAATAAGTGTTTCCCAGTATGAAAGGAGTCACAACCAGCAGTACAGCTCTGACCTCTACATTTGGGTCACATACTGAATTTCGGGCTAAGTCAAAGTTAAACATGCCTTGCACAGATAAAGGGGATAGAATCCACCTCCCAGCCATGGAGCACCGTGAGTGCCTCAGGACCAAAGTAATGGAAGCAGGCCCTCTGCAGTGCTTCAAGTGGTGTGAAAAAAAAGTGTGTGTGAGGATCTACTATCACCCCTACATCTGCCTCTCTTCTACTTAACACTTAATTCTGCTCCCAACCCAAATCAATTCTGTACCCCCACCACCACATCACTCTGCTCCTCATGTAGCTCCTGGGTTCCTTTACTTCCATTCTCAGGCCAGAGGGGTAGCTGTGGCAGGTCCCCCTTTACCTATTCCAAGGCTGGGTGTTAAGGAGAGGAGTATTGCTTGGAGGTTGAGGGAGTGGAGTAACTGAGCTACTGGGCTTCTGCTCCTTCCTCCTTTCCCGTGAGAACAGTGTTGGCTCCTGGGAGAAGAGGGAGAGAGCACCGCCCCCTCCTTCATGAGCTCTGATTGGCTTCTCTTTCCCAAAAGGTGGGTAAGTGGGGAAAAGCAGCCAATCAGAAGGGGTTTTCCCCCAGGAGATTCTAAATATGTGCACCCCTCAGTAATCTGACTTGCTGCTTAGAAATCTTCTCTACCAGGTCTGCGATGCATTGAAATCTGGAGCACTGTAAGCACTGCCCTTTATTTTACTTTAGTGGGAGAGGGGGGAAAGAAGTGAGGAAGTTGGTTAGTAAATCAGAGTTATCTTCCCACCCTCCTGAACTAATGAATGGAATAGAGTCTCCTTGAATCGCCTCTCCATGGCTAGATAGACCCATACCTGTGCAACGGAATTTTGCCAGTTCTGCCCCTTAACACTTACCACACCACTCCTGCAAGATTTGGTCATATAGAAGGCCCTGCTCCCATAATGGGTTCCATACAGGCATGGGTGTTCACAGTCAATAGGGCTCCATTTAGGTTCAGGGTTTTGCTCATGTGTAGGAGAGATGGTCTGTTTTTATTCTGACCTCAGAAACAGCCAATGAAAAGTAACTATAAAGGCGATTAGATTACAGTACTTTTTTAGGCTATGTTTGTAGCACATAAATCACATTAAAACTTATTCTAAAAGAGTAATTGAGTCCTCAAAATATTTAAGGAAAATGTGACAACAGTTTAAAACTTTTTGTTTGAAATTATGTTAATAGCTCTCCTCATAGGTTTTGCTTATAAATAACCTTGCCTTCAAGCACCTTCTGTTAAGTGGTAGGGATTTTTCATTTTGCTTCTGGATATCCAATTACTTAAAACATGTGGCTGTAGAAAGGCTTTTCTCACTTCCTGTGTTTTAAAGGGACACAGTCAGGTTTAAACTGCAAAGCTTAAAAACAAACAAACAAAACAACCCCTTGTGCTCTTTAGGTTCAATTGCAGAGATTTTTTAGGCTTGTTGGTTTTTATCTCCTTGTTTTTTACAGTACACATCTTCAACATTTACTCCAACTGAAGATCAGAAGTAAAACATTTTCAGTCGCGTATTAGAGTTCTGCAATATCTGGGCTTTGATTTGCAAAAGTGTATTAGAAACCCAACAATTTAGGGCCATGGCCTCTCGAATGTATCTGTGCAGACAGGCCCTTGCCTCCATATGGATCCAGGTGCAAGATCTGGGCTTTAGACTTCATAAACTATTTTGGAGCATGACACTGTAGTCCCCTTTGCTTGGGGTCAGATGCCCCTTATGCTGAGTAGTAGCTAATCCCAAAAATATCAATCAGTCAGTGGAGTAATGGAATAAGGTGATATCGAAGATGAGTGGTACTTCACTCTACAAATAGCCTTAGTGAAGTCAATGGGGTCCACTTTGCTACCAAAGTATGAAAGTATCAGTATTCAGCCCTTTGTGACAAGAAAAAAACTTAGGGCCATATTGTGCCACAGTAGCTCCCATAGGTCCAGATAGAAATCCTTACTCATGCTGAGTAGGGCTTTACATTACAAGTGATCTTAACTTCAGTGGGACTATTTGTGGAATAAGATACAGTGACTTCTCACTTCAAGTCCTCCCGGTTAACATTGTTTGGTTATGTTGCTGACCAATTAGGGAACATGCGCATTTAAAGCTGTGCAATGCTCCCTTATAGCATTGTTTAGCGCCACCTGCTTTATCCACTGCTTGCAGGAAGAGCGGTTCGTTGAAGCTAGCTGGTGGGGGCTTGGAACAAGGGTGGGACGGCAGCCCCCTATCAGCTCCCTGCTCCCCTAAGTTCCCTATGTAGCAGCTGCTAGCAGTCTATCAATGCTGACAGTTCAGCTGTCCCTCTCACCCCCTCCTGACTGCCGTGTGCTGCTCCTGCCTTCTGCCTTGGAGCTGCTCCTGGGAGCCTCCTGCTTGCAGTGTGAGGGGGGTGTGTGTACTAATGTCAAGGTGTTCTCCTGTCCTCCACTCCTGCCCCTTGTTCCACAGGGCATAGTGTGGTGTGTGGGGGGAATGACACACGACAGGGCTCAGGATGGAGGGAGCTTGCTGGCAGCACCTGCTGTCTCAATTTGCTGATATACTTAAAAAAGCAGTGTACTTAGAGTGGGTTCAGCATACTTAAAGTGGCAATGTGCATCTCTCTCTCTCTCTCTCTCTCTCTCTCTCTCTCTCTCTGTGTGTGTGTTTTTGTCTCTCTCTGCCATCTTGTCTCCCCTCCCTCTATTCCTGCTGCCTTGTTCAGTGTGACGCTACGTTAACAACATGTTAACTCTTGAGGGCTCAGCCCAGTGCTAAGTTATCATTTAGCAGTAAGGCATTCCCTGGGAAATCTCACCCTCTTCCACTCTCTGACTCCACCACCTCAATGAAGCTTCACAATCATCATTGCTGTGCACAGTATTAAATTGTTTATTTAAAACTTATACTGTGTATATGTGTGTGTCTCTGTGTGTGTATACATCTATATAAAATATAGTCTTTTGTTAGGTGAATTTTTTTCCCCTGGAACTTAACCCCCCTCCATTTACATGAATTCTTATGGGGAAATTGGGTTCGCTTAACATCATTTCCCTTAAAGTAGCATTTTTCAGGAACATAACTACAATGTTAAGTGAGCAGTTACTGTACTACCCAATATGAGGTGATGGAATACTCTAGCCCTTAATTATTTTATAGCATAACAATTGGAAACCTCTTTTCCTCCCATGCACCAAAAACCTGACTGACATGCACTTGAATCCTTGCCTAAAATAGTTAACTAACTACATATATTAAGCTACTGAGAGTACTTGCCTGTTTAGAAGTACTGGAGTGTGTGACAATTATCATCTTGACTGGATTATTTATTAAAACGAATATCATTTAGACTTCTAAACTTCATTTGAATTACAAATTTTACTGCTGCAGGCTTTTTATAACTTGTTTACTAAACTGCAAACTATGGTGCAATAGGTGAATGATTCCAGTGGTAACATTTGGGGCCAGAAGAAAAAAGCCAGCTGAAGTCAGTGAACAGACTCCTATTGACTTCTTTGGGTTTTGGGTCAGGCTCTGTTTGATGTAGCTGTCATATTGCAGTCTGATCTTGTGATTGTTTAGGCAGATGAGTCAAGTTACTGCTGATTCTTATTGCTAAAATCCTCAGTTTCCCTGCTTTTTTCTATTCGTTACACTGGACAGTCCATATGCTTTTACCTTAGTGAGCTCACTGACATCACAAATTGTATGAGCCAATTGCTGATGCAGTACTAAGAAGCTCAAATGTTCAAAAATAGGAGTCAAAATCCAAAAATCATAAGATTACCTTAAAATTATGAAATCTAAAAAATAAATTGGTGATTCTTTTTATTTACTTTCTGTATTTGAGCCTTTGTATATTCATGTTTATAAGCTTTTCCCTAAAACCATAAGAACTAGAGACTTACTTTATTAAAAAATCAAAGCTGAAATTTTCATATAATCCCATGACTCCAGGAGTTGGAGTCTTTAAAAAAAAGGCCAGAACCCATCAGGGATTGCAATGAATCAGATAAACAGTGTTACATGTGTTGTGCGACAAGTAGTGGAAGCATCTGAATTAAATATACTCTGTGGTGCAGCAGCAATTTGGCTATTTTGAAACGGCCTTTTTGACCTGAAGAGTGCACTTGTGGATTTACAAATATTGTATTCTAGCCCATCTGTGTTACTTTCAAAGGTGCCTGTAACCATCCATATACTTGTCTATGCTTTGCTGCTCCAGTGCTGGCCCCTATACCAATAGTTTACCACAAACGGCTGAGTCAGGGCTGTTCCAGAGTGTCGTTAAGGAAAGCCTTGTGGTTATTTTAATTGAGATGCTCATCTGTTGGAGTTTGACGGAGATTTCCCTGGGGTGTGCCAAAAAGTTGCAATCCTTATATCTGAGTCTGCATATATAATTCCAGGGCTCTAAAATCTGTGTCTCTGCGGGAGTAGGACAAAAAGATAACAGCTTCACTAACGAGCCTATTGGCCTTTCCATGATGAACCTTTATTTTGGCAGTTTTAGTATTGTGGCCAGTTTAAATTATATTAGCCTTCAACACACAGGACATATTTCAAATGTGGATCTCTCCTCAGCCTCTGAAATTGCATCCATAAATGGTATTTGCATGGATAAGATGGGTAGACAGTTGCTATTTTAAGAAGCCGTGGATGAAGTCTGAACTTAAATGTCCAGAAGCAAATCTGAATAATAATAATAATTAATAATAGTTTTAAATCAGTTAAAGCTGCTGCTATGCTCCAGCAAACATATGCATTGCAGCAGTAGGGGTATCCAAAAGAAGGTGAGATCACATTGTTTACATCAGCAGTGCTAATCCCAATTGTTCAAAACTGATGAGTCAAGCCCCAGAAAACCATGAGATTTTTTTTAAAATGCCACTTTTGGAGTTCCTTTTATTTCCCTTCTACTCTTTTGTGCCTTGGGTTTAGGGTTCACCTGTTCAAGCTTTGCTTTGCAACCCTGATGGCTAGAAATTTAAAAATGAAATCTGAGAGTCTCACATGAACACAGGACTCTGTGTTGGGGCTTTAAGAAAAACACCAAATATTGTCAGAGTTAGCAACATTGTTTAAATCCATCAGTCCCTTTTTAATGCAGATAGAGAAATGTGAAATACCCTTGTGAAATGCCCACTCTTCTAACAGTGTTTATAGACAGCACAATGCCCCCACTTTCACTTTTCATTTCTGCCACTCCTCTCCTGTCAAACTTCAACCACCTAGGGATGGGATTGGATGAGAAATCCAATACAATATTCTACTAAATGCCCACCAGATTACTATGGCAGGGCTATTTCATCTCCCTACTGCGTTTCAGGATATCACTACGCAAATAATTGTCTGTTGCTTAATCACCTCGCTTTCTCCTGCCCAGCTCATGAAGTGATGTCACAATGACATCAATAGAAGTGGTGTTGGCTTTGGTGAATGAATCAAGTGGGAGGGACAGGGCGGCTTGCGAATATCCTGCAACAGCAATGACTGATATGGGAAATATAAACAAAGAACACAACAAGATAGTGGGGGGGGGCATTGTATGTGTACATTTAAAATTACAATTGTTTTATATGACTTTTAAATCTACAGAATGGGGCAAAATGCAGCAATGAAGCTTTTCAGACTATCATAATTTTAAAAAATAAAACAATTAGAACACATCTGGCCTTTATTCTTGAACTATGTATTTCATTGGGCTTTGCAAAGTACGTTAATCAAATGGTGATATTCTCACTGTGTATAATGGAATAATCTGGAATCCCTGTGAATTATCCTCCAGGCTACCTGTGTGTCAGAACAAAGAAAGAGACAATGGATTGTTGCACTTGAGGTTCTAGCTTGTATTTGTGCTTGCTTAGGCCTGGTCTCTACTGGGGGGGAAATCGACTGCAGATACGCAATTTCAGCTACGTTAATAACTAGACACGATAAATCGATCGTCAGAAGATTGATCCTTCCCGCACGTAGTGAAGACAAGCCCTTAGAGATGGAGAGAAGTAATGAAGAGCAGCTTGGGAGCTGGTGTCAGTGAGCTAGTTGGTATTCGTATTGTGATAGCAATCAAAGACTCCAGTTAGGATCAGGGACCCACTGTGTTAGGTGTCATGTAAACCTGCAGGCGACTATGATATGGCCTATGAAGAGTTTACTTGGAGATTTACATTCAGGAGGGACCACTGTGATGAGTCTGAACTCCTGCAGAACACAGGAAATATAGAGCCTGAATTTCTCTAGCTTCAGCTTCCATCCATTGGATCTTTTTATGCCTTTTTCAGATAGATTGATGAGCCACCTATTGTCACACAGCTCTTTCCCATAGAGGCATTTGTGGATTGTGATACAGTCACTTAAGCTCCAGTCTCATAGAGTTATAGAATTTTAAGGCCAGAAGGGGCCACCAGGTCATTAGTCCAACCTCCTGTACATCACAGGCCACCAACACCTCTCAGAACCCGCACACTAAACCCAGCAACTGAAATTAGACCAATGCATTACATTCCACAGGACTCTAGACTATTATGTGCCACAGGCAGCGCATAGGAGGTCCTGAAGTGCATCAAAGCCCTGGTGCTTGCAACGGTGGGGAATTCATCAAAGTGCTATACCAGGTGATAGGGAAGCCATTCGTCTGGTTTTGAACCAGACAGTCCTCTTTTGGGGGGTTTGTCCCCTGCCAGTACAAACTTGGTTTTGTCTGGTATCGGATGAGGGATGCCATGTTGAAGAGCATGCTCCTTTGTCCCTCACCGGCACACTCTCACCCACGCCCTGTGTATTTGGGCACACTGGCAAGGACGGGACGGCATGCTCTTCAAAATGGTACCCGCCCTTGAGGTGTGGTCTGTGTGAGATCATGCCAGTGGGGCAGGGCCGGCAACAGGGGGGTACTACGGTTACAGCTGTACAAGGCCCCCCGACTTTAGGGGGGGTCCGGTACACAGCTGTACCCGTTGTCGCCGGACCTGGAGAGCGGGGAAGGGGCGGGGAGGCGGCGCGGCTCTCCCCCGGACAAGCGAGCCTGGCCCCAGCAGGAGCTGAGAGCCTGGCCCGGCGGCAGCGGAGCTGTCCGGGGGAGGGGGGGGGGGAGAAAGGGCGGCTCACGCAGCTCTCGCTGCCCGGGGGAGGGGGGGAGCGCCGGCTGGGCTGGGGGGGGCCCGTCTGGGCTGGGGGGGGGCCCCCATCCACTGTCGGCTGGGCTGGGGGGAGGGGAGCGCCGGCTGGGCTGGGCTGGGCTGGGCTGGGGGGGGGCAGCCGCTGTCGGCTGGGCTGGGCTGGGGGGCCCCCATCCGCTGTCGGCTGGGCTGGGGGGGGGGGCGGCTGGGCTGGGGGGGGGCCCAAACTATCAAAGTAGGGGCCCCCCAAATTTCTGTCGCCAGCCCTGCAGTGGGGGCATGCCCTGTCATCCCTGGAAGTACCGTAACATCTGGTATTCTGGGAACATGTGAGTGCGATGGCCACCCTACCAAGCAATCCTGGCAAGCAAACTGCATCTCACACTCAAAGAAAGACAGGAGAAACCCACCCCCAAAACCAATCTGACTGAAGGGAAAATTCGTTCCAGACTGCATAAATAATCAGTTAACCCTCAGAATGTGAGACCAGCCAGCCAAGCACCGATAGTTCTCAGTACAACCTGATAGCACCAGTCTACCCTGACCAGCCATGGCTATACTATTTAGTTCATCAAAGAAAAAGTTAAGTCTCTCACTATAGAGCAGGGAATGGCAACCTTTGGCACGCAGCCCACCAGAGTAAGCCCTGCAGCAAGCCGGGCTGGTTTGTTTATCTGCTGTGGTTTGCTGCTCCAGGCCAGTGGAGGCTGCAGGAAGTGGCGGCCAGCAGATCCCTTGGCCTGCGCTGCTTCCCACAGCCTCCATTGGGCTGGAGCGGCGAACCGCGGCCATTGGGAACCACAATCGGCCAAAACTGCGGTCACGGCACATAAATAAACTGGCCCGCCAGGGGGTTTACCCTGGTGGGCCATGTGCCAAAGATTGCTGATCCCTGCTGTAAGGTAACTTTTCCAGACCTTGAATCATTCTTGCAGCTTAGTTTAGTTCCTGCTGTTTTGATCTCTACTTAAACTACCTCCCACTGTTCTATCTATGCCCCATTCATTGGGATAAGTTTAATTTACTTTAACACATGAGTAACCATAATGTTAAGAAAATGCAAGTGCATGCTTTGATGCTTCTGAACACAAATGTCTGTTACACAAAACATGTTGTCAACCTTAGGACTACATGCTAATGGTAGTGCATAGCCTCTATAGTTAATATCTTTCTGATCTTTCCCGTTAGCTTTGACATCGTGTGAATTACATCTTATTTATTTCTTCCTTCTCTGCTGCCATTTCATCCTCTCCCTTTCCCCCCCCTCTTTGCACTTGGACAATTGTAGTTAATAATTTGCCTGTAAATTCCACAAAACCATAAAAAAAGCTTTTGTGCTTAGATGTTAGTGCCTAATGACACCAACATATATCTTGGGGACTTTCTAAACAGCTAAGATCTTTAACTTTCACAAACAGCTGCCGTTTGTGCATAGTTGCTAGAAGGGCAGTTATTTGTGCATTGCAATTATATTGATTTATCAGCAGTGTCAAGATGAGAGAGAGAGAGAAGGGTGGGAGTTTCAACCAGGTCAGATAAATTTAAAGCTTTATATCCCTAATTACAGCTCCACTGCCTGCTGCATGCTCTGGAAAGCTTGTCAGCTTTGCTGCAACCTGCTATTGGTTTCTATAGCTGCAGAACAATAGTTTGAAGATCCTGATTACTTGGGTCTTGTGCTCATCTCCTCTCTTCTTGTGGGGTAGAGCAGCTATGCAAGAAGGGTCTGAAAGACTTCAAGCCACAGGCGATGGCAGAAGCATGGCCAATATGGCATGCTCCCACTCAGGGGCGTGTGCAGGGGGGGGCGTGTGCAGGGGAATGCCCCCCCTCCCAATAATTGTCAGGTGCATGTTTTTCTGGCCCCCCTGGGACAGTGGAGGCAGGGAAAATCGAGCTCCTCCTGGGGCCAGGGTGGGGAGGGGAGCGGTGAGTTTCTGTGCCCCCCCCCCCTCCAAAGGGATCAAGTTTAAATTCCCTGCTTCCACTCTTGTGCCCTTTTTCTGCAGGCTCCCAGCAAGTACCTTTATATTCACCATATGGTTGGGGCAAGTCCCTACTGTATAGATAGTGGTAATGGGAGGCAGACAGCTGCTGTTTAGGATTGCTGCCCTGGGCGACCTGGCAGAAATAACACCAGAGACAAGAGTGGAAATCATTCATGCTACATGAAATGCATGAACTTCTGTTCCTGTGCCTTTTGTCTCTCGATGGGATTGGGTAGTGTTAGGTGCAGTAAGAGTTCCATCGGTAACTATCACAGAGGTGAGCGGTGCTTCCACTGGGAAGGGGGAGTGGAACTTCAAGGGGGATGGCTGTCCACTGGGGTGCTCTAGGAGGCAGGTTCTAAGGCTGGCGGTAGTCCCAGATCTTTCATGGGCATTCAGATTCTAGGCTCTCTCTCTCTTGAGTGGCAAATGAGCACTGACTCTGAGTTCACCCTTCAGGTATGTCTACTCTGCAGCTGCAGAGTGGGCTTTCCAGCCTGGCTAGACAGATTTTTTTTTATACTTCTGAGCAACAAAAGTTTTGTTGATTTAGTCAATTGTCCAAGCTTAGCTTGGGCTTCTGAGGTTTTCTTTGGTTTAATAACTAAGAAGTAGACTGCGGCACTTGGATTTGGATGAAAAATGTCTTATGCCTTGTTATCACTAGAGCTGGTCAGGAATTTTAGGTCAATGTTTCTTTGTCAGAAGATGCAGTGTCCACAAAATCTATTTTTTAAGAACATTCTAATTTTCCATCAGTTCTACTGATGAGTGCTGAATGGTGCAAGGTGAAAAGGTTAGTAATAACCTGGGGACGTAATGGTTATAGAGCGAAAGAGGTGCTAATGAAGAGGCTGCCTCTGTAATCATAGTTCATGGGAAGCTGAGATAGTGCAATGGCCACAGTAACCTGTGTATGCTATGCCATACATTCTTGGACTCTGCTTGTGACCATCTGATCATGGGAGAGGATGGGACCTCCTGTCCCTAAAAAATTTTCAGCCATAGGAACACTCACAACCATTCCCATTTACAGGAAGATGCCCTTGTCCCCCATCTCTGACTGCAGAGTCCAGCTGTGATAGCCGCAGAACTATGTGTTATCACATTTAGAACTTTTGAAGGCAGTGCCACGGGTACAGAAATGAGGGATTATGTTTTCCAAGCAACCTGAAAGGGAAATTAACTTAATTTAGGGACGACTGATTTGATTTTTAAAAACAAAAAACCTCCAAGAATACGAAGAATTATGGAAGAAGGGTACTGTGAAGAATTTCTGGCATTTAGAGTCATGACTTTAGGACATTTTTGTTCACAGAATTGTGTACACTTAAAGAACTGCTAATAAATAAAACACCTGATCCTATGTTAGGAGAAATATTGGAAGAAAGAGTATTAGGCAATCAATATTGTGGTAGAAGACAACCCGGGAGACAGGGTTGGTTTCCTCTTAATGTTTGTCAGGCCTATACCTTTCTCCCTTTCCCAGTTTCTTCACTGATGATCTGCTACTAGAGTAGCTCAAAATCCCCAGTGTAGACAAGGAAAATGTGATTTTCACTTGTTGAGCATATTTATTCCTGCCTGAGTTTAGCCTGACCAGTGCAAATTAGGGCTTTTTGGGGACTTTAAGTAGTGAAGCTATGCCAACAGCTGGAAAACAGTGGTTGACTAAGGACCAATCCAAAGTATATAAATAATAAATAACAGTTAATTGGGTTAATGCAGATAAACATCCAACTCTCTGAATTTATGAAATTTCTGCAGATCCAACAGACTCAGATATGTAATTCTGGTGAGATTTTGATACTTTCTTTCTTCATCCCAGTTGGAATAATAACTAATATATCTCATAAAGCCAGCTCTCCCTTTCCAGATTAAACCAGAAGGTACGTGAGAATTAAAATGCATACACCTGTCCTAAGCAACAAACCAAAGACCCAAGTAAACATTTTTTTGAACCTCAACAAAGGTTTAGGTTTGGCTTGAGCTTGGGTAAAAGTTCAGATCAGTTCTTTCTTTAAACAGAATCAGTTTGTTTAGCTCTAGTCAAAATATATAACGTTGGTAACTGCCTGATAACAGAGCTTAGATCCAGTAACAGCCTCAGTTACATTTACATCAGCAGGAGGTTTTTTCCTCCTGCTGATAACGGTCTATCCAAATTGAACAGCCTCTTAGAATTGGTATGCTAATGTACAACTTTTTTTTGCTTTCTGTGTATATAAATACATCTTACTTCTGTTCCATTCTCTGCATCCGATGAAGTGGGCTAAAGCCCACGAAAGCTTATGCTGAAATAAATTGGTTAGTCTCTAAGGTGCCACAAGTGTTCCTCGTCTTATTTACAGTTACATTTAGGGTTCACTTATGTTCTCTACAAGTTTTGTCTATTCCAGAGCAGAGCATGTTATGAATGACGATCAGGAGGAAGATGAATGTTCCATAACAATTGCTCAGTAAGATAAGATAGATGATCAGCTCAGTTAAAACTAAACTTCTATTATATTATATCCACTAAATGTCTGAGCACGCTGCACTGGCCCCGGTCCTCTTCAGGAAATTTTACCATTTGGCAGTGTTCAAAAGTATTTGAGAGCAGCAATTTTGTTTATATTGTAACTTGATTGCAGGCAGCGGATTTGCAGCAGGGATGTATTTAGCCTGATATGTTGCTTAGAAATACGGTTATGATTTTTATTGTATTTATTATAAGTGGCATTCTCCATGTTTTTGCTAGGTTTTGTATCTCTCAACTGACAGGTAACTTTTAACAGAGGCCTTGTCTGCTCTGGTGATTTCAGCCATTGGTGGACAGACTCTGGTTTAGCTGTAGCTGTCCAACCCTCTAGGCAGATGGGTAAACCTTAGAAAGCCATAATTTGCACTTTGGTACAATTGAACTTTCTCTGAAAGTGGGAGAAATGACGCTGTGCAAATCCTGGCACATAGCAGCTTTGCCTCTCGAGACTAAACCAAGGCCTTGTCTATGTTAGATTTCTTCTGCCATAGCTTTAGTGGTCAGGGGTGTGAAGCAGTGTGACTGACATAGACGTGCTGGTAGAAGCCGTAATCCAGATGCTATTGAACTGCACTTTTGCCGGTATAACTTAATTTATTTAGGGTTGGTGAAATAAGCCATATGTGTAAAAGCACAACTTTGCCAGTATAAGCTGCATCCACGGTGGGAGTGCTTTGCCTGTGATCTAAATGATCACACTGTTGCAGTTATCTTGGTGGTTGAAATTAGGGAAAATTACCATGTAGATACAGCCTTTTTTTATGATCTCATTCTGACCTCAGATCTACATGTGAACATATAGAGCTCCCATTAAGGTATGTGGGAGTGCTGTGCTTAAGTAAACCGTCACTGTGAGCTGTACTGCCAAATCATTAATTGCGTTAAACTAGCTAGCTATTTTCTGTTCTTTAATTACTAGTTTCATCTCCCTGCAGAATTCCTTCCCTGTTTGTGCACCTTAATGATCACACTTTCTGTGGGCGTATCTAGAACTTGCAAATATAGTGTTGCTCCTACAGACCTTGAACATTTCAAACAAAGTAGCCGGATGGCCAAGTAAACAATTTCTTGTTATGTAACTTTTCTGGATTGATTGACTAGGAAGGAGTGGTCACACTTTGGTGGTGTGACTCTTTGAGATATCATTCATTACAAAGAGACTTAAGATGTGTTAGAGAGGAAAGGTGAAACAGAGTTTTAGGAAGCAGGAGCATAAAGAAGAAAACATGACTGATGCCAAAGTTTTTGATCCTTCAGGTAGGTTTTTTCAGCCTTTCTTACATATCTGACCATGTTTTCACCTGAAAGCGAGCTGTTTGAAAAGTGGTTCAAAACATGGTCCGAACTGAACCTGTTGCAGCTGCTATTAGGAAGAAGGCCAAACTATATTCAGAACCATTTTCAAAAAGCATGTTCAACAAACTTGCAAAGATGGCTTTGAACAAGGTTTGGTACTTCTCAAGCAGTGACCAAAGGTCACAGCTGGTTTAAACAAGAGTCACCTTTCAATCCTTTTGTGAAACCAGTTCTAAATACGGCTCTCTTTCCATAGTCTAGCCACCCACAATAAGTTACCATACAATCAAGCCTTGTGAAGCAAGTATCCAAGTAATGTTGCAACCCAGACTGTTACAGAAGAAATCCTCAGCAGCTAAAATTGTTTTTTTTATGAGTCCACCTGCTGCCAGGGTTTTATACTCTGTCAAGAGTTTAATTTACAGGAAGCAGAGTAGAGATCAAAAGATCTTGGTCTTAAAATAGCACTTTGGGATTATTATAGAAATGCAAGACACCATAACTATAATCACTTTTCATCATGATTTTTGCCTCTTTTTGGGTATCTTTTAATCCTATTTTCCTAACTCAAGGGGTTCCAGAATGCAAGATGGTTATAAAGGAAGCTGATCAAAAGGTACTGTAAGTTGTTATGTTACCTCCGCTGCCATAGGGAGCAGAAGGAATTTAAAGGGTGTGAAGTGCACATTTCGGGTCTGTACACTGTAACACTGTGTGTTATCAGCCACAGACTGTTAGAAGTGGATTTGAAAGGATGTATCAAAACCGCTGTTGTCCAGCTGGTGATGTCACAAGACCTTTCATGCTGAGACCTATTAGGAAGAGACTTCATGTTAATGGCTTATAAAGATTTAAAAACATTCAGATGGGTCTGTTTTGGGGAAAAGGCTGTTAACAGAACCCTTCTTTATGTCTGCGGTTATGTGATTTACACAAGCAAGTGACTTCTTCTAGAAAATAGTCCCACAGGCACAGACTGCATTTTCTGAATCAGTGGGGGGCAGTTGCACTGGTGGAAAGGGATTCATTTTAAGGGAGTGCACATGGAGTGAGTGGATTCTGCTGTGAAGGAAGACGGGTTTTAATTTGGCTGGCACTTATTGTTATCCTCCTGGCAGAAGTTCCCCAGGAAACTTGGCTTCTGCTGATTCAGCACATTTCCTAGCCAGCTGCACCTGCCCTGGCTTGTGCTTCTGCGCCTCAGTATTTAAGTAGTCTGGGTAGTTCTGGACTCGTCGGTCACATGGGGGTTTCAGGTGGATTGCATCCCTGTTCTAGGATTGCTTTGTGCTGCTACAGTCAAGAGCAGGCCCTGAACAAGCTTCACTTCAGGGATCTTTCCTTTCTTCTGCTAATCTGCTGTCAAACAATTTGCTGCACCCAGTACTTTATCAGAGACACTTAATCCACCCTACTCTTGTGCACACAGCACAAAAGCTTTGTGCCAACTATTCATCCCACGTTGGCCTCAGCAACAGTCATATCCCTGTTCACCTTGTTTTTATTTGCACTTGGATTCCCTCCCTCCTCCTCCTCCTGACACTGCTAGCAACTGGCCAAACCCTCATTTTATCTAAATGACATTCTAAGGCTCTTGTCACTTCTGCACACTCCTGAGCACGTATTTCCTCTGAGGAGTCTGTGAGAGCCTTCAGCTGTTGTTGCAAGTTGTGGTACTACTTGGTTTACGATTTGAGTCATGATTAGTCATTTCCTATTGGCCAATGGAAAAAATCTTGGCTCACAGATCCTTTTCCCCCCTCCAGCTTATATTTAAGTATAATTTTTAATGTTGCTTTATGTGGTAATAGGTCATGAGTCTTTCATTTCTGCGTTGCTGGTTGAAACCATACATCATTTCCGATTAATATGATTCCAATACATAATTGTTATACATCTAGTCTGTTCTCTTTACCATGCATGATTGTTCCTCATATACTTTGAACAGTCTAGTTTTAACTGTCCTAAGTGACGGGGCTTCCCCTACTTTTCTTGAGAACCTATTTCCCAGTCTAACAAATTTCATTCACAGAAAGAGATTTTCCTGTTCAGCATCTTTTTTTTCTTTTCTGTCCAGTTTATACCATTGCTCTTAGCTATATCCATCTCCATCCCTAATATGTGACCCCTGTAAATACTTTTACAATTATTACTACTAAATAATTACATTATAAGCTCCTTGGGGGTACAGACCTTCTTTATGTTCCATTCTTGTACATCACCTAGCACAGCAAGATCTTGGTCCATGCAATACAAATAATAATATTAATGATCCCACCCTTCATTTACTATGAGCTAAGCTGCACAAATTTTAGATTCCCAGATGGTGTAAATTGCTATAGTGACATTAAATTTAGCTATGCCAATGTATATGAGGTGGCGATCTGAATTTAGTTAAGAACATAAGAACGGCCATACTGATTCAGACCAAAGGTCCATCTAACCCAGTGTCCTGTCTTCCAACCATGGCCAATGCCAGGTGCCCCAGAGAGAATGAACAGAACAGGTAATCATCAAGTGGTAACAGACCGGGTAATCATCAAGATCCCATGTCACCCATTCTGAGCTTTTGGCTAATAGCCATTGATGGACCTCTCCTCCATGAATTTATCTAGTTCTTGTTTTGACCCCTGTTATAGCCTTAGCCTTCGAAACATCCTCTGGCAAAGAATTCCACAGGTTGACTATGACCATGTGTGAAAAAATACTTCCTGTTGTTTGTTTTAAATCTGCTGCCTATTAATTTCATTTGGTGGCCCCTAGTTCTTGTGTTATGAGATGTAGTAAATAATACTTCCTTATTTTCTTTCTCCATACCAGTCATGATTTAAAAGACCTCTATCATAGCCCCCTTAGTAGTCTCTCTTACAGGCTGAAAAGTCCCAGTCTAATTGCTCCTCATACAGCAGCTGTTCCATACCCCTAATAATTTTTGTTTTCCTTTTCTGAACCATTTCCAATTCCAATATATCTTTTTTGAGATGGGGCGACCTCATCTGCACATAGTATTCAAGATGTGGGTGTACCATGGATTTACATAGAGGCAGAATGATATTTTCTGTCTTATTACCTATCCCTTTCTTAATGATTCTTAACATTCTGTTCACTTTTTGGACTCTCACTGCACATTGAATGGATGTTTTCAGAGAACTATCCACAATGATTCCAAGAATCAGAGAGGTAGCTGTGTTATTCTGGAATAGCAGAGGTAACAAAGAGTCTTGTGGCACCTTAAAGACTAACTATAAAGTTTTGAAGCATAAGCTTTCGTGGGCTAATACCCACTTTCGTGGGCTAATACCCACTTTGTCGGATGCAAGCAGTGGAAGTGACAAGTCTTGTGGCACCTTAAAGACTAACTATAAAGTTTTGAAGCATAAGCTTTCGTGGACTAATACCCACTTCGTCGGATGCAAGCAGTGGAAGTGTCACTGCTTGCATCCGACGAAGTGGGTATTAGTCCACGAAAGCTTATGCTTCAAACCTTTATAGTTAGTCTTTAAGGTGCCACAAGACTCTTTGTTACCAATGATTCCAAGATCTTTCTTGAATGGTAACAGCTACTTAGACTCCATCATTTTATATGTATAATTGGGAATATGTTTTCCAATGTGCATTTCTTTGCATTTTTCAGCCTTGAATTTCATCTGCCATTTTGTTGCCTAGTCACCCAGTTTTGAGAGATCCTTTTGTACCTCTTCATAGTCTGCTGGGGACTGAACTATCTTGAGTAGTTTTGTATCATCTTTCTTTAAATCTTTCCTGAACGGTCATTCTCTCCAGTCCTTTAACAGTTCTCTCTTTTCTCCTCTGAATTCTCTTCAGTTTGTTAGTCTCCTTTTAGAGTATTAAGGCACCCAGAAATGTTGAGAGCCAAACTGTTTTTTCCTTTTGGTGGCTATTCATTGCCCATGTGCAAAGGAGCATGGTGTCAGCCCTATTTCTAATATGCAGGTGCCCTTGTCATATTTACAAATCATCATCACAATCCGCAACCTTGTTTGAAAGCTCAGCAAAAGCACCCCCAGCACTGGTCCCTCAAGTGATGTTGAAACTGTGTAAATACTGCTGCAGTGGGTGCTTTAAATTCTTAAGAGAATGTGGGGAAGTTTTCACTACCACTGTCCATGTTGAACCTATTCTATGATAAACAGAGGCTCATTATCCAGGGCTCTGAATCCAGCACAAACAATAAATGCCTAAAAAAAACCCAAGGTTTTTTTTTCTTGTGTCCTTATTTTAAATGTTAAGTATTGCATGGTATGAAAGCTCTTAACACACAAGTTTCCAGAGAAATCCTAAAGTACAGGACAGGAAGCATCTTGTGCATTTCATAGATCTGCTATACTTGGTCAGGCACATGATGTAAAATAATATTTATATTTTTTACTTATCAGATATATTTTGTTCTGCAATATCAAATGTTCTTCCTATTTTTGCTCTCGGGACAAGGCCCAGGACAGGAGGATTGTGTAATTGCTGTTTGCCTGCATATTTGCCTGATCTTTTTAAAAAAAATGTATTTGGTGTTTACTTGAGCTAAAAAATCAAGGGTATGGACATTTGCCAGACAGAAATGTACCATATCAGGTGTGTGGGTCAGGGAAAAGTGAGCCAAAAGTGAGTATTTTCATAAACAGTTTGACAACTTTCTTATTCTTAACATGTTATTCCTTTTCTCTGAGCCATGACTTTCTGAAGTGAATTTGTTGCTTCATTGGGTCTTCTATTTTTAAGGGTTTGAAAGGACAATTCTCTTCTAAACAATTTACAGAGCTGGGAACAGACCACAAGCTTCTGTTTAAGGGTCTGATCCAAAGCCCACTGAAGTTGATGGGAGTCTTTTCATTTACTATCAAAAGAACAGGAGTACTTGTCCTTAGAGACTAACAAATTTAACTTCCATCTGGATTTTACAGAGGTGAAATCTTACCTTTACATTTTCTTTAAATAAAACCCTTCTTTTAAGAATAGGACTGATTTTTACATTGTTTTAAAGATCCAGGAGTTGGATCTGAGCTCACCTGTAACAATTGATGGGGGTTTTATTCTCAAGTCTTCCCCAGGAAGGGGGCGAGGGGTTGGGGGAATATTTTTTTGTGGGGGGCGGGGGCGGGGGTAGGAACTCCAATGGTACTTTCCCTGATTCTTTTTCTAAATCACTTAGTGGTGTCAGCATATCATCCAAGGTCACAGGAACTTGTACCTTGGGGAAATTTTTAACCTAAGCTGGTAAAATAAGCTTAGGGGGTCTTTCATGCAGGTTCCCACCTCTGTACCCTAGAGTTCAGAATGGGGAAGGAACCCTGACATGGTGGCAGAGGTGAAATTTACTTTGTGGGCTTTGGATCAGATCCCAAATTTGTTGTGTTACCTTGAGTAGGTCACGTAACCTGTCAGTGCCTTAGTTTCCCTATCTGTTTCATGGAGCTAGTAATACCTCAAAGAGAGACAGTGACAGTTAATCTATTAATGTAGGAGAAGCACTTTTTGATTGTTGGTTGGAAGGCCCTATAGAAGTGCAAAGACTTATTATATAGCTAAAATGCTGTTTGTCAACTGGGTTATTGAGTTTTTGACCAAATTATTTGTTACCCCAAACTTTTTTCTTCCTTGGGATGTGGGTTCTTTTCTCATCTCAGGCTACTAGAGACACTGAAGTGGGTGATTTGATGCCTTGTTTAACTCCCTACTGAATATTTATCATGCACACAGCCAGAACAACATATCAGATTTTTGACTAGGAGGAATCCAGTACTAAAAAAGGCGGGAATGCTGCAAGTTAGGTAAATTAGCAAAGGCATCTGGGGAAGGTTGTTTTGCAGTGGCTGGTGCTGTGTTTGAGTCTAGTCATTGCCATTAGCCTGTTACTTTCCTGAACACCTAAAACTCACAGAGGACTGAAAACTACACCAAAGAAAGAAAGCAACCTCTCTGAGATGTTCAGTTAATCTGATTAACCAACTTTTGGACCCAGGGCATGAATACCACAAATGTCACAGGATCTCCAACAGAATTCTTACAACTTGTCAAAGCTGCCCAAATACAAGACAATACTACACAGACACAACACATTTGGGTGGTGCTACAATAATATAATGGAAGACATATGAGAAGCTGGGGAAGATGGAAGGAGGTGATGGAAGGAAGGGAAAAAGGGAAGGTATGGTTAGGTAGAATCGAGGTCTGTCATTCCTCTCTACATTTTTTTTTTTTTTGGATCCAAGCATATCCAAGTAAGGGGGAGGATCAAAAGAAACACTAACTAATTAGATTAAATTACAGTGTTTTATTCTAATTGGCAGTGTCTTCCAAATACTTCATGCTGCTAAATCTGACAGAATAAAAATTCGTGGTTCAGAGCTGGATGGAAAAAAGCTCTTTGGAAGTGTTGACATGACACTATTCTTTCTTTGTCCGCAAACTCAAATAGGTCTGAATACCACTGATTTGAAGTGGACATTAGCTCATCATGAACCTGGTGATCATTGTAGTCCTCGAGAAAAAAAATAATCTTTGTGTATGGAGTTGAACACATCTTAGCAGATAAATATCCTAGGATATAATCTTTGGATCAGAGTTTTAGCAGAGTTTTTTTGGATTCTGATGTAAATAATTTATTTTAACTCTTGTGTCCCGGTCCACATCTTTCCACTAACGCCTGACTGTTGGACAGTCCCATAACATATGCATCCTGGTCCTTTTTTCTTTACTAGAATGCCATAGGAAAGGCTGCCCCGTGGCATCCAGAATATTTTGAATAAAATCTTTGTTACATCAAGCATAGCCTGAGATCCACAGAGGCAGGTTTAACATTATGTAATATGCTCTGCCATTGGGGACTTTTATGGGCTGTGATAAATCACCTTTCCATACTTTCACAAAGAACTCCAGATTAACAGAGTTCCCTGCCATTTACAAAGTATACATAGCCGACGTGGGCCTGGGGAATTTGAATTATTTCTAAAAGTTCCCAGTAGTTCTGGAAATCTTAGGGTGTGTAAGTCAAATAATACGTTAGCAAGTGTCTTAGCTGTAAATACTGCCACCATGCTGAAGGGTCAGATCATAGCCTATCAAAAAACAAACAAACAAACAAACAAACAAACAAACACTATAGCACTGCTTTAGTGTTAGAAAAGGGACAAATCCCACATCACTGACCAATTGAGAAAGTTATATGATATCCCTGCTCAGCCAATTCTTGCAAATTATAGGTTTGTTCCCAATCTGCAAGTCTGAGTTTCCCACTTAAGCATTTTTGCATGCCAGTGAGGACAATATTAATACCTTTTAGCTGTCCCATTACCTTTATAGAGTCCCATTGCAGGCAATTTATTTGTCTCTACTGGACAAAAAGAGGAGCTGAAGAAACTTGCAGGGGGATACAATAGCAGTTCAGTCCACCTATCTGGCTATTAGCATGCTGGAACCAGACTGACACCTGGGACATGATATAAGCATGAGAGCCGATGGGAGATTTGATCACGTAAACTAAATCATCCATTGTGAGCTCCATAAAGCTGGTGATATCCTTGCTACCTTCATTTTGAACTTCAGGTTCACATGAGTTATTTTTCTTAACTTTCCACCATGACCCACTTAAATTGCATACTTTATCCAGCACTTTTCATCTCTAAGATCTAGAATGCATTGCAAGAGGGTCAACTACATGCTATCACAGCTGCTGCATTTGAAGATGATACTGTCCTCTCCTATATCCAATGACTAGTAAAAAGCAAAATTACTGCTGATGGGGGATGTAATCAAATGCAACTGAAGAAAAGATAAGTCCTGAATCAATAAGCCACGTAGGCTGCAGCTCAGGACAACAGTACATGAGCACCAACATCTAAGACCTGTTCCAAAGTCCCTTGAAGTGAATGGGAATTGTTGACTTCAGAGGTCTGGACTAGGCCCTTATTAAATAAAAAATATGTAAATGATTGGTTAGAAAAATGTCGATTATACTTAGTCATGAGTTACACTAGGACCCAATGGATACTTCCTGCATGCTTTGGGCCTGATCCAAATCACACTGGAGTCAAATGAGTCTCTCCAATGGAACAGGCCTGTGTCGGACACAAGCTGTGTATGTAGTTTGTCAGTTTGCACCATGCCTGCATGGTGTGGGAGCACAAGCTTCTTAATTCCCACCTTTACATGCAGAGGGCCAAGTCATGACACTCCTCATCTCAGCCCAGTGCCACTGAAAGGGTTAATCCTTGCCTGCCTCAGAGCTATTTTAAAGAAAGTGTTCAGTACAGTTCCTTGCATCCCTCTTTAGCCTCCCTTTCTCGCATGTTCTTTCTTTTCATTATTTTGATTTTCCTTTGATGTCTGTGGATGTCTAAGAAACACACCAGCTAAATAAACACCCAGCTCCACTCATAAGTGCATTTTCCATATAGGTCAGTTGACTTTCCAAGCCCTATAAATATTAGATTAACTGTGGGTCCTCTGAAGTTAGGATCAGATCCAAGAATCCACATAACTTTGGTCTGTTTTAAATCTGTACTGCAGAAATGCAGCAAAGTATTCAGTTAAAATACAAAGCCAGATTGCTGGCTTGGAAAGATAAGCTAATTGACAGAAAGACGTATTTAGCTTGAACATGAATATTTTTAAGGGACCATCATATAATTGTTTTCCATTTGTACTTTGTAGCTTATAGAAACTCTGATCTTAATGATTATATTCAGGAGAAATTGTCTACCAGTACAAAGGGATCTCATTTTAAAGTCAGAACTAGAGAGACAGCATGGTGCTATCTTCCCCCAGGTTTGGATTCTGGTCAACCATAATCGCCCATTTTAGGGAGCTCAAGGGTAGTGTTGAAGAGTGAATCTACAAAACTGTATGAGCCTCACTTTTTATGATGTGTCTAAAAATACTGGCCACAAATTTTTCCACAGAGCCTCCTAAAAAATTCCACTTGCTCCAAGGTCAAGAATTGAGGGGCCCATTCTGTTGGCATGGTAACCTCTAGAATTAGGTCATTACACATTTGTTTTGGCATATGTGCAGTTCATGTGGACCCATGATGAGCCAAGAAGTAACATGCTGGAGGAGACTCCGAGGAAACCCTTGTTAACTTTCTGCCACCAAAATGAAGATAACATTGGGATGGGTTTCTCTGATTGTACTCTCTGGTACTGTCACTCTTGCCAGAAATGGCGTATCCTGAAGGCTCATAAAAATACTTCTGAAGGGGGATTTATTTATTTATTTATTTTACATTACACCCAAGTGATAGGTATTTTTTTTTAATGTCTCAATGGAGGATGTCTGTAGATTTCCCCCACCTCTAGAAGCTTTCAAATGGCACGAGTGGAACAATATGCTTGTTAATATACTCAGTATATTTTTCAACAACTAAGTATAAATATATCTAGGAAAACCACTTAATGTAAGTTTGTTTGCCAATTGGAGTGGCCTCCTCCTTTGGTTGTGGTTGGGAATAAGTATTGCTGTTTAACTGTGTAAAGTCCCCTCCAGATTTCTGACCAGGATTTACAACACCCACAGGAGGAATTATCCCCACTGTCCTTCCTGGGTTTTACATGGAGTTCAGGGCATGCTTGGTGTTTAGTTGAGTGTGGATGGTGCATTCATACTGTGCAGCAAAGTACTTTAATTTAAACTACTATTGGTGTCTATCTCCGTACTTAAACCTGTTCCTGCTGTTGTAATCATGGTAAGGTTTCATAAGACAAGGAGCAGTGACTAAACGAGGTCTCCCTGTGAGGACAGAGACTCCATTAATGTCTGGGGTGTGGAGCAGAGACTGCTATTTGTCTTTTCTCACACAAGCTAGAGTTGTGAAAATGTGTACCGGTAGTTCTTTTTTTAATTTGAATTATTTTTTTTGCCTCTTTATTAGCCAATTTAAATTTCCAGAAATTGTGCCAGAGGTCACAATGGAGTCACAACCTTTTCAATTCACATCTCTGGTGGACACAGAATGGACATATGGCTATCAGTTAAGATTTTCAAAGTCATGCACAGGATCTACGAACATAAATTAATGGAAGATGTGTGGCTAAATCCCTTTGTTTTTAAAATACCAACCAGCATTAATGGATACCTGCCCGTGTTGGAAACACTACCTCCACCTGGAATCAAACCCTTTTAGTTATCTCAGGCATATTTAGCACTTTGACTATACCCCCCTGCAGGACACCAAATACACCTCAAAACCATAGACTTCCCATCGGCAAGCAGAAACACTCTCTTGTCAATGGCAAGCAGAACTCTGAACCACGCTGTGAGAAAGCATGGCCTGTAGCAGAGCCAGTCTTTGGACAACCTAACACATACAGCTGGCCTGTAGTAGACTGCCTGATTGACTACATAGTCTGATTGGTGGGAAAGGGCAGCAGCTCTTAAGTCCAGCAGCAGCAGTAGATCCATGACTATGTCAAGCTTGTTCATAGCTGTGATAGCTCCTGTGTATAGTCATTCCTAGTTCTGTCTAGTCTGACTCACCTTGCTCAGCTAGGTCTGACTCACCTTGCTCCAGGTAACTTGGTTCTCGCCCTTGGCTCTAATTCCTGGCCTCTAACAGTTTGTGCTGGTTCTGGTTTTGACGCTGGCCTCTGACTCAGCTCTTGACTCTGTTTGTGACCCTCGGCTCTGGCATCTGCTCTCTCATTCCTGACTCCTGTCCCAACCACTAGGCTCGAGCACCCACAGCCTGGTTACTGAAACAGGGTGACTGGTGCTCTAATGTCAGGGCAAGGCTCTAGCGCTGCCAACCCCAAACATTTAAAAAAATCATGAGGTTGGCTTACAATTAATGTGAATCTTTTAAAATAACAAATGTGGGGGCTTTTTATTTACCTTTTGGTTTTTTTAACCTTTAGGGTTTGTTTTAAGTCATATTTTCGAGCTCACCACAGTTGTAAGAGAAAAGCTGAGATTCTCACCAAGTCAGTTGTCCCCAGGAGTTGAGCCCTTTAGAAAATAAAAACTATCAAATATTGTCAGGATTTCATCACAAGCCTCACAACTCTGCCATAAGAATAGTAACAGGTCTCTTCTCCCTCATTTAAGATTGTTAATATCCCCAGCATCACTTTATTCCTGCAGTCACTGGTTATGCTTCTAGCACAAAATGAGTGCTCAGTGTGATGCAGGCCAGCTAAAAAGCACCTAAACAAAGCAATAATGGAAAGGTTGCAATAGCCCAAGAGTGCTCCAGCTTTAAGAGCATCTCTTCCAGGTCTGGCAGTCTAGAAGGTCCCATTCCCTGCAGAATTCCTCCTACTGCCATTTTCAGCCCTTAGCAGCCAGTCAGTTCTGCAGCACTAGGAATTCAGAAAAGAAATCTGCTTGCAGAGAACCACCTTGTCTCCACTAAGCTGCACCCTGCGATTTTGCTCATGATGATGACTTTTGAAGTAGAATTCAAAGTGAATAGTTTGGGACCTGGTTACCTGTCTCCTTGTGCTAATCTAGGCAGTAAACGCCAGAGAGGGCATACTCTGTCAAGGCCCTTCTACTCCAGAGTGTGCTCACACTTGATCTGCCCAGCCTGGAGCGGCTAACCACGATCACAGATGCTCCAAGGCCCCTTTTTTCTCCCCTCCTTGGCATTTGGAGAAGAGGTTGTGTGCAGTGGGAGTCTTTCTTTGTTAGCTGGATCATTGCTTGGGGAAGGAGGGAGAGTTAACTATTCAGCTACGTGTTAAAGGAATGAGCAGTGCAGGTTATCTGTTGTCCTTGGATACTGATATAAAAGTGCCAGTTGTAATTATTATTGTAAGGATGCCCAGAGTGCAGGACAAGTGTCTCCCAACACAGTCATCAAAAAAATAAATACAATTATTTCTCAAGGGATATGGGGATGTTAATAACAACCTCCCAGAATGCCCTTTAGGTATCACCATACTTTACTAATGTCCACATTGCTCTTTCTCCATGGTTTAAATCCCTCGCTTTCATCATGGATTTCTACATAAAAGTGCATTCATTCTTGTTGGTTGTTACCAACCTGAAGATCCTGCATGTTTAGATGTTTTCCTTTCATCATCTTTAATGCAGCTTCCTCCTGAGAAGGAACACTTCTCATGATGCTGTTTCATTCGGGAAACCAGGCCTTGCATTTCTTTGTTGCGTTGTTTGCATTTTGCACGCTTGCCTGTCTTACCCACAGGTAGAGGAACTTGATTAAAATATTCCCAACTGGGTCTCTTTTACGTCCTGCTGCCATTATAGGTTTTCCCTTCTAGTGAGAGAATGTTATGGTCGATCTCAAATCAATGAAGGCTATACTCAGAAAGACCTCAAGACTTCTGGAATATGGTGCTCAAGAAGTTTCACTTTTGTTTCTATTACCTGTCCCTCCCTTCTCACATTTATCTCCAGACTTCTTCTCTTTGTCCAGATCTATTCCACCCCCAACAATCTTCTATTCATTGAACTTTTTGAAACTTTGCACATGTAGAGAGAACTAAAGCATTGACTCAGTGTACACAAATTTGCAGAGGGACAATAGGGTTGCGGTCTCTTATTTCTCACCTCTAGATATTATTTATTTAAAAACATTTTTGCTGTTAACAAGCATGTTATCTTTGGAGACACAAATCCAGTTTGAGAACTGCAAAATTAAGCATCTCTGATAGTATCTTCTAGACTGAGCACTGAGTCCCATAGGGTAGATAGAAATATTAATTTAGATAATCTATACAGAAGCCCCTGGAACCCCATACGATTGGATTCCTAATTCATGAGCTATTGGAACTCATTTATAAAACTTTTCTTAAACATTCAGGAATATGTTGTCTCATACTATAGAATTTATAATCCCTATTCCATGATGAGATATCTTTGATCTATAATGTGTCTTAATTAAAACTATCTTTAGATTGCTTTTTGAGGAAAAAACCTTTTTCTCAAACAAATCCAACTTTATTTTTATGGTTTTAATCATTGAGTTTTATCCACCCTGGGTACACTCAACTGTAAGAACGGTGTTAGCAATGCTTAGCTGTGGTGCTTGTCTAGTGAAGAAAGATCCTTATCCAAGGTATAATGTAAGGCTTTGTCTACACTGGAATTTTTTGTTCCTTGGGGTTTTAAAGAAACACCCCCCCTTCCTCCGAATGACAGAAGTTTGACTGACAAAAAGCGCCGGTGTGAACAATGCTTTAGCTGCTGCTGCTCATTGGGTTGGTGGAATTTTTTTTGTTGATTCCACTGACTACTTTGTCAATACTAGAAAAAATTTGTACCCACCTGATAATGGTACAGCTGTATTGCTGCTAGCAACAATGTAAACACTGGCCTAGCCAAGGCTGATGTGTTTTTATCTGTCACTTAAGCCTGCTCTGCGCAGGTTTTCATGATCTGGGGGTCAAATCCCTTAGGCCTTGTCTGAAGGAGCATGTCTGAAGGCGCAGACATGCAGCTGTGCTGTGTTGCTATAATGCAGGTACTAATTTTTCAAGGGCAGACTCATGAAGGAATAATGCTGCTGCCTGTTTCTCCTCCAGCCCCAATAAGTAAAGGTGTGAAATCCATTTTAAAAATGGAAACAGACTGATTGCCCCTTTTCTAATTGTCAAATCCACCTGTGAGATTTGTGACCATGTCCAGCGATATGTGTGCCTCATTGGTGGGGCACACTGCCTACCAGTTGTTTCAGCTAGGGCTGGTGGGAAGAGGATCACGTTCTCTTTTGCGTGCTTTATTTCATCACTGATTTTTAAGCTTTCCTTGGTCTTGCAAATTTTGGAAGGCTTTTCTTTTCTTTGCACTATTCAAACTTGCCTGCCTGCCTTTTTTGTTTTGGGGACACTGCCAGTTCTTAGCTTAACAACTTTATGCTAGTCTTATCGAGTGCCAGGAGTTAAGATCCTGCTTATAATGAAATGGTTGCTGTAGAATAGCACCCATTCCCAGTACGCTCTCCCCTGTCTATCTGTCCGTTGCTGGATAGTGTCTTGTGTAGCTAGTTTTTAAAAAAAAGATATATGGAGTATAGGCAAGAGAAGTTGTTAGGAAGCAAAAATATATATGTACTCAGAGAAATCTTGTATCAAAATAATTTATTATATTAAAAAAAAAATTCAAAAGACAACTTCCCCGAAGTTTCCCTGTCCTCAAGACAGGATTTGTGACATTCCTGACATAAATAGGAGTGTTCAACACCACCTTAGTCTACATAACACAATATTATACAGCTCCTGTTTGCTATGGGCCACATTCTGCCCTTACTTTCACTGCATGCAACCCCACTGACAGAATTTGGCCCTGTATAGTGTACTTAACTACTCAGCATCTTCTGCTCCAAAGAGGTGTAATGCATCCCTCTTTATCTCTTTGAACTGTACATTGACCGTGTTTGGTGTCACATGGAAAACTGATGCATCTATTTGTAGCTGGGAAATTTTTAGTTAGCTGAACCAGTATTAAGAAGTGAGTGAGTGATAACACACCATCAGTTGCAATCAGTTATTCAGATCTGTCCAAATTTCCAGAAACGTTTGATTACACTGTGCTGCCTCAGAGCTTGTTTACGCTTAAGAGGCAGATCTGATCTGACCTACAGTATCAATGCTTTCAGTGAGACGATAGGAGCTACGATAATGCATGGAAATACTTTCTCTCTGCACTGTTCACGGATGGAAAATGCATCACCCCTGGACACTGGCCAGCAGCTTTCCTGGCTCCATCTCCTAAGCTTCTAACATCACTGTTTACCACTCAACTCTAAACCACCTTAGGCTGTATTTCTGTTCATTTTTTTCCACTACGTCTGGGCAAACCTTCTGTATATTCGGGATTTCAGTCTTTCAGGTTATGGAGCTGCTAGGACACATGGCCTTCTTCCTTAGAAGGTGAAATAGAATTCTCCACTTCACTTCCCACCAGAGTTCATGTCCCTTGACGCTCCCTGGTAATCTGAGACTGTTTACACAGTTCCTGATAGAATTCAGACTCCAAAAATCGGGGGTACGCGTTATTCTCCATCAAGCTGTAGACTCTCTTCTGTGCAGCATTGAAGCAAGTGTGTGTAGCTTCTTGGATATTCTGGGCAATCATGTTCTTGGTTTGAAAGTCTATGTTTATCTGAAATAGAATGAGGGAATGTGTTACTGAGCGTGTTCACCTCAAACAAATACCAGACACAAGTTAGATAAAAGTGAGATTTCATTAACTCTTAGGGCCAGATACTGAAGCCTTGAGGCAGACAAAGCTCCCAGTGAAGCTACTGAAGGCCTCCTCTTTCATGAGGTTGCAAGATCAGATCCCTAGTTTTGTAATAAGGAACATTTTCTGCACTATCGGGCAACTGAAAAAGACTCAAATTATGACAATCATATTTCAATGATGATGCTCTTTAAATACACTGTAGACTTTAATGACTGAGACTGAGGATCTGACCCAGAATCTCTATGAAAACATTGTTGGCCCAATTTTCCAACATGGGGAACTGGGATGAATAAATTACGGTATCAAGGTAATACCTGGATGTTAATAATCAGCATTCAGAGGCATAAATGTATTTTGGGCAACAAAATTTCAAACTATGGGCCCACTGTGGACATGGGGGTGGGAATTTCAGAGAGCCTTGAAGTGGTGCTTAAATTGAGTGCTCAGTACTAGCATTGATGAGTTTTTTAAAACAGCTTTTTACCTCTTTGGGAGCTTCTTTTTCAATGAAGTCATTGTAGATCTTTTTAGCCTTTGATGTCAGCTTCTGAGGTGACTTAGTTTTCTTGAAGTCTTCACAGGCCAGCCAGAAATCGAGGTTCTCCTCGCAGAACTCTGATTTCAAAAAAGCTCGAAAAGCTGCAAGACCATCTGGGGAGCAAGAAAAGAGAAAATGTAGGAGCTGAAAATACTCCAGAAATCTTGCATTTTCTAAGTGTTCATATTTTTTTCAGATCTGTCAGGACACATTAAATAACTGCCTAAGTATATATTTAGGCTCTCAGTTTGCCAGACTTTCTTTTTGAATAACTGAAGCTATTTTTGAAGGAAAAGTGTCAAAAATGAAAACCATGTAAAATCAGCACACTTCCTTTAATATACTGGTAGGTTTAAAAAACCAAAACAACTATAACCCCTCCCCCCCCCAAACCACCATAAAACAAATCTTCTCATTATACAGTTTCTCTCCAGACCTGAGTTCTAGTATGTTAACCTTTAGACTGGAGTAAATATTTACAACAGAGCTATAAATCTCTGGAAGACATTTGCAATGGAAAGAGTGACTCAAAGTTAATTATCAAATGCTGATATACTTTTTTTTTTTTTTTTAGTTCAGCAATTAAGTGGTTTTCTTTGCAGAGTGGCTGTAAAACCCAGAGAGGATTCAACTCTCATTGACTCCATTGCAGGATCAAGTCCACGGTGGTTTAATGTGCATATTTCTAATAGCACCGGAACAAGGATTTGTCTTGAAGTGGATTCCTAAGTGCACAAACATCTCTGATAGAGAACATGCTTTTTATGAAGTGGAGCTTTGGCTTGTTTAAAATAGGTGTCTGAGACCAATATCAAGCTGCATTCCTGAGGTTGTTCAAAGAGAAATTTATAATCCTGATGTACATGGAAAACCATTAAATATTCTTATCTGAGGTACCCTTTCCTATTACAAAAACCTACAGCGAGACCATAACACATTTATAGTTTTACACTGATTTGTTACTCTTTTTAGGCTGACTTACATTTATTAGCTAGAAGTTCATCAAAAGCTTCTGACCACAGCTGGGCTTGTTCAGGAGAAGGTCTATATAAAACAATGGAGAACATTAGGTAGATTGTACAGCATACATTTCTGTTCTTTGCATGTTAAAATATTGATATTTATTTGAGTGAAATCTGAATATTTAAATTACCTGAAATGAGTATGTTGCTTTCCTTTTTTGTTGGACTTTGTTTTCGTAGAAGTGGAAGAGTTTTGCAGGAAATAGCTCAACCTTGTTTTCCAATCCTTAATGCTAGAAGAAAAAGAGGAAGAGGGGGAAAATACATTAAAATAAGTTGACAAACTATCCTTCCAGCTTTGCACATTTTGACTGAGATAGGACTGATCCTGCAGTCTATAAAGAGAATGCAAAATTTCCCTTGAAGTTGATGGTAGTTTTGCCTGCTTAATAACTAACTGTGGGATCAAGCCCCAAATCTTTTTTTCCTATTTCAAAAAATTAGGACCCAATCCTCCTATTTCAATCAACAGCAGTTCTTCCACTGACTGGAGCAAGAGAGTCCACAATGACTGGAAGGAGACTAATTGTAACTAAGTTATCTGTGAATTTCATAACTAGAGGTGTGCTTCTGTGTGTGTGGAACACAACACTCTGACCTCTGTTCTTCCCTTAGGGGCCCAATACTGTTGTCTGTAGTCAATAGGAGGTTTAGCTGAATGAAAACTATTGGATGGGGACCTCCTGGTGCTCAGATAGTTAGAAAACCCTCTTAAATTGTGCATCAATATGGATTTGAAGATTTAATCTCTTCCTGCCTGAATTTTGGACGAGTCAAAAACTGGATCTCCCCAATCTAAAAGAATATATTTTCAAGTGTGGAAGATGCTCCAGTTTAGGGCCACATGGTGAAATCTGTAGAACAGGAGAGATTAAACTCTGCAGGAGCTGTGGCACAAAATCATCTCCACTAGCCTCTATAAGAAAGTGGGAATTGCAGAATAATTTTGTCCCTTACATTTTAAATCTCATATCTTATCCAGACAGTGCAAACGGGATATTTATTATAAATATAATAATGGAAGATTTTCAAGTTTTTTTGGTTTTGCTTTGGCAAGGAGAAAACCCTGTAAAAAGTTTAAATGACAGAGTCATTTGAAGACACCAATCCAATGTAAAATTGCACTGCTTTCTAGGTGAACAACGAATGGGGGGGAAACCTGCTTACCACTCAAATGTGAACAAATAAACAATGTCTGCACAGTATCTACATTCTTTCTAAGCTGCCACCGAGTTACATTTCTCATCAAATGACGAGTTCAGCAAATACAGGATTTTTTTTGCACATCAGGCTGTTTGCAGTGAAGATATTTCTCCATTTTAAAAAACTTCAGATGACATCAAATGCAGAAATTAACCCACCCCTGCACTGCTCACATACTGCACCCAACGTGATTTAAAAAAAGTCAACTCTGTCAAATAGCTTAACGAATAGTATAAATAGCTTCTCTTTCTTCTCTACTGAGATGCAACCTTCCTAGTTTGAATCATTGTTCTGAAAGCAAAGGGTGGCTCTTTAAATGAATTAGACATGCTACAAATATATAAACTCACATAGTTCTCTTCATCTTTCCTTTCTTCTCCTCGTTTTGGCAGCTGCTGGAAGTTCTCTCCATTTGTCCACAGTTGTGCTGAAGAGCAAAGAAGATTGCACTTTGCATACTTCTTCTGTTTTATCCCAGGGTCTGTCGCTGATCTGCCAGCCACTGCAGCAGCCTTCTTTTCACTCAGAAATTGAACCTGCAGAGCGAGAAAGGCAGCCTCTCTTTATAGAAAGCAGTAGGCGAATGGGTTGGGTTTCGGTTACACCCCCTGAGCACGCTGATTTGCTTGTGGGGAAGCACACCAAAGCACACTCCCCTGTCACGTCCTTAAAAGGCTCTTACACTGAGTACAGTGCTGACGCAGTGTTCCCTTTTGCTTGATGCAGTCTTCTCTTGCAAAAAACCGGTCTGGTTCCTGCAACCGCCTGAATACAGATTCCAGCAAGTTGAAAAGCGCTTTTTTTGGGGGGGGGCACAACGTGTGTATGCACAGAGCGTGAGCGCCCTGCAAATTTGAAGGCAAAAGTATAGGATCAGTGACTTGGCTTATTCTCTGACAAGGAGAGAAAGATAATAGGTAGTAACAGTGCGGTGGGGGAGGGGGGGTTGGTTGCTGCTTCTCTTATAGAGTTACCCCCTGGTTCCCTCCCCAGCCCCCCAAAGGAAAACATACCTTGAAAAGGGCTAAGCACATTAATCCATTTCTATCACTGGATGAATATGTTAACAATAGCGCTAACAAAATAAGATCTGCTACTGCACTTTTGGCAATCTGAAAGTAGTCTGGAATTGTCTCGCTAGTGTTCTACAATTCATTTTTAAAATGCCAGCTAAGCTAAGCAATGCCTCATATTTCTCATCCTTTTACCCTTGTGTCTGATAAGGAGAAGATGTACTAGGATGGCTGCTGAACCATCTGCATTCCTAATATTATCCCTTTGGGACTAAAAGGTTACAGTTCCTGTGATGCAAAAAGTTTTGCACTTGGAAATGTTTGTACAACCTGTGCTTGTTTTTGTACTAATAGTTGCCTGAAAGTCTTGTAGGGGATCACAATGACTTGGCATAGAAAAGGGCTAATTATCTCTAGAACATGGTTAGGGTTAAGCGACAGGTTTAGGTTCAGTTCCATACATTAGAAATTCATTTTTATAACAAGCCATATGTTAAACCTGTGAATGTTTTCCAACAAGCCAGTTCTTTCGAGAGTGCACAGCCCATTGGAAAGAATAGAGGAGGATTCTAAGGCCAGATTCAGATTCCCTTAGGGTATGTCCTCACTAGTGATTGATCTATCTCATCAAGACACAATAAATCAATCGCTAAAGGCACTCCCATTGACTCTGGAACTCCAGCTCGTAAAAAGGCGCAAGCTAGAGTCAACGGGGGAGCCCACTGCTGACCGCTGCTGCCGTGAGGACGGCAGGTAAGTCAGCCTAAGAAGAGCCGACTTCAGCTACATTATTCATGTAGCTGAAGTTGCGTATCTTAGGTCGAACCCTCCCCCTAATGTAGACCAAGCCTTACAAAAGAAAGATATGGAAAGTTTGAGTGTATAATACTCGGTGATAACTTGAACTATTTGCCCCCCCTCATAATCGTTTATGAACATATAGATTTAAACCAGGCCTACACGGTGTGGCACTCTGTCCCCCACTACTGGTGGCAAGGCCAACTAAAGAATAATGAGCCTGCTACAGCACTGGCTTTCAGACCTGGGTCTTTTAGCTCATGCATTAGAGGGCCAGGCGCAGATATTAAGTTCCAGAGATCTCAGCTGCCACTAGAGTGGGACTGAGTGCCAAACCTAGCAGGCGAATGCCTTTCACATGCTTTCATAACTCTGCCATTTGCCAGTCAATTGTGCAAATGACTGCTGGTGCATGCAGCTGTAATAGTTTGTCCCTATGCCTCAACTTTTAGCTACAATTTGAGGAGGCATATGCTACCTTCCACAATATCTGAACCAGCAGAGGGTGTCCTGGTGTACTTTTTCTCCCTCTACCAACAAAGAATACAGCTCAAATTGTAATGTTCCTGACCTATGATTACTGCAGCATGCCTCCTACCACCTTCAGTATCGTTTATTTCATCAGCCAATCTAATACACAGATGGAGAATATAGTTCAGCATGCAAACAAGTAACTCACCTTACGTAAAAGCTTAATATTACAGCAAGAAAGTACAAGGAAACATTTTGTATAGTTTCCATCTGAAAAACAAAATAGCAGTATTTTTATTGTAACACATACTATTAGCACAATACAATCTTAAATTAAACTCATGTTAGTTCATCTATAATACAGTCTATATATTTCTGTTTTAATCTATAAAGTTTGACTAATTTTTGAAACATCTCTAATCCTATTTCCAGTTTGCATCATTCCTGCATCATGTGTCCCCCCCCCCCCCACTGCTTAGAGATTAAACAGGTGATAAGACTCTTGCTTAACAGGCAATTCCAATTTTATAGTCAATTGGGAAAAAAAAGCAATAAAGCAGTTTACATATAAAAACAAGACAAAATGCATGATTCATGCTGAGACTTTCCATATACCAGACCAGAGCCAACTGTACTTTTTGGCAGATGCCTGGGAATATCCCAGCTGTTCCCTTCAAGCCTCTTCCATGGTTGTCAAGAGTAAATTTTCACGGTTTGAGCAAACATCAGAAGGTTCATAGGTTTGATGTGGATAAGACCCCAGATTGTAGATGCTTAACCGAAGCTTATCTTAACTAAGATGTTGGTGTTCAGTGAGAGAGAAACTTCTCACATGGACTACTTTGACCCTGGGAATAGGTTCTAACTGGGGTAAGGCCTAGGGCAGTTTCTAATCAAACTGGTTTGCCCATCCCTAGTCCCCAGTGGGCTGTGTTGTCACCTGTAAGAGTTTCACACATGCCGGTAATGCACTAGTACTTAAGAATTTTGCAAGCTTCTCAACTACTGTTGGCTGGCTACCATCTGTGTCATTTGCAGGATTCACAGGGATACTGACCTTTGACTCTAATGTGAGGATGAAAATGTTTGGAGTTTGGTCAGCACAGCTTTGTAAATCAAGCAGGCTTTGTCTATGTCGCACTTTGGCAATCTCCCATTGACTCAGGCTCACTCCTTGGAATACTCGCGTAAACAAGACACTGACATTGCTACCCATGTCACTGAGTCCAGCTCAGAGCAGCTTTGGAAAATATTGGTCGAAATGTCAGCAGTCCGGTCGATGCACCTTGTTTGCATTAGTGCGCCCCCATTGTTACAACTGTCATGGCTCCACCTGGAGTAATGCTGTAATGAGAGATTCCCATAAAAATCTAGTGTAGATAAGGCCCAAATCAGATTATGAGCGAAGGATACAAAAGCCATTCACAGTAGCTTGGTAAAGTTTAGGAAATTTACTGCAAGGAAAATAAAATGGGGATAACTGAAAAAGCATTCTTTTTAAATAAAAGTACTAAAGAGAAGAAAAATTGAATTTATTTTTCTGCATATTCCAGCCACGTCTTTCCACAGCTCCGATTTATGTGCATTCTGCAACTGGAATAGGACTTCTGAGGAATTCTAGGTTCAGTTATATTTACACTTATTTGGGGGGACTCAACTTTTGATCTAACTGATCACCATGAAATAAATCAGTTTGGCTCAGATCAATCTCTGCTGGGCATTGTTCCTCAGAGAACCATCTCGTACAATTCAGCCCAGTGCAAGCCACAATTCAAGGAACAGAAGCTAAAATGAGTACTATATCCAAATGTGTGAAAAAATATACAGAGAGAGAAAAAGTACTAGTTTGCACCAGGACACCCTCTGCTGGTTAAGATATTGATAGCAAACTCTTTTATTGTAAAACATCCTAAATCCACCTCCTCAAGTAAGAGGTTCAGAGAGAGAATAATATTTATCTCTGTTCTCAGTGAACAGACTATTTTCGTGGCACCAACTCTTGTTGCTAGAATCTATTCTCTTTCCTGATTTCTAACGTTCATAGGTTGGGGTGGCAAAATGGCAGAGTAGTCTTACATTTCTGTGGAATCTGAATGCATCTCTAAAGATAAAACACATACCAGTTACATAAGTTAAAATAAGCTGGGATCTTAACCTTGGCCTACTCCTTCTCTTACCAGACATTAGTCTAATCTAAAAACCACCAGATAATTAATTATTTATTGATTGGTGGAGAAGCCCTGGACTGGAGCTGAATACCAACGGTCAGCCGCATTGATGTAGTAGAGTGTGGAAACTTCTTGTGTGCAGTATTTCTGGTTTTCAAGTCTGCACGATTAGTCATTATTTTTCTGTTAAATCTTTCTAAAATGTTGACTTCTGTGGGAATTGGATTTTGGTGACTCTAGGAGTTTCATTTGCGTAACCGTAATCATTTGTCCCAGTTAGTTCTAATTCACCACCGGTGAATGCTGACACCACGCCTTTCAAATCCACAAAGAAGTGGAGGTTTAGGCCACAAGGCCAGCTCTAGGATTTTTGCCACCCCAAGCAAAAAAATTTTTGGCAACCCCCCCCTTTTTTCGCGCCAGCTCCTGGCCCTGGTCCAACTCCGCCCTGGTGCCTATGATGGCTGGCGCTGGAATGCCACCCCTAGAAATGTGTTGCCCCAAAGCATCTGCTTGTTTTGCTGGTGCCTGGAGCTGGCCCCGGTAAGCCAACAGCAAATTTAATTCCAGATCTTTTTCTTCAGATGTTTTCTAGGCTTCAGTGTATTTGTATGAATTTTAACCCATTATTAAGGGGATGAAGAAAAGAGGCAGGTGATAGAACGTATTAGTCTGGAACCTGCACCACTGAAGTCAGTAGGAGTTTGGCCATTGACTTGAACAAGAGCTGGATCAGGCGCTTAATGAGTTTACCTTTCACCCATCGAGATCAACATTTTTGCTATTGTAACTCAGTGGCAGTGGCTATGTAGCATGTGGAAATGACTGGTAATCTTATTCTGGTCCCTAGTGGATATTTCCTCCCATTACATAAGAACATAAGATAAGAAAAGCTGTACGGGGTCAGACCAAAGGTCCATCCTGCCCAGTATCCTGTCTACTGACAGTGCCCAATGCGGTGGAGTGAGTGAATCTAACAGGTAATGATCAAGTGATCTCTCTCCTGCCATCCATCACCACCCTCTGACAAACAGAGGCTAGGGACACCATTCCTTATCCATCTGGGCTAATAGCCATTAATGGACTTAACCTCCATGAATTTATCTAGTTCTCTTTTAAACCCTGTTATAGTCTTAGCTTTCACAACCTCCTCTGTCAAGGAGTTCCACAGGTTGACTGTACGCTGTGTGAAGAAGAACTTTCTTTTATTTGTTTTAAACCCGCTGCCCATTAATTTCATTTGGTGGCCCCTAGTTCTTATATTATTGGAAGAAGTTAATAACTTTTCCTTATTCACTTTCTCCACACCACTCATAATTTTATATACTTCTATCATATCCCCCCTTAGTCTCCTCTTTTCCAAGCTGAAAAGTCCTAGCCTCTTTAACTGCTCCTCATATGGGACCCATTCTAAACCCCTAATCAATTTAGTTGCCCTTCTCTGAACCTTTTCTAATGCCAATATATCCTTTTTGAGATGAGGAGACCACATTTGTACACAGTATTCAAGATGTGGGCGTGGTTTATATAAGGGCAATAAGATATTATCTGTTTTTTTATCTGTTCCTTTTTTAATGATTCCTAACATCCTGTTTGCTTTTTTGATTGCCACTGCACACTGCGTGGATGTTTTCAGAGAACTATCCACGGTGACTCAAAGATCTTTTTCCTGATTAGTTGTAGCTAAATTAGCCCCCATCATATTGTATGTGTAGTTGGGGTTATTTTTTCCAATGTGCATTATTTTACATTTATCCACATTAAATTTCATTTTCCATTTTGTTGCTCAATCATTTAGTTTTGTGAGATCTTTTTGAAGTTCTTCACAGTCTGCTTTGGTCTTAACTATCTTGAGCTGTTTACTATCATCTGCAAACTTTGACACCTCACTGTTTACCCCTTCCTCCAGATCATATATGAATAGGTTGAATAGGATTGGTCCTAGGACTGACCCTTGGGGAACACCGCCAGTTACCCCTCTCCATTCTGAAAATTTACCATTTAGTCCTACCCTTTGTTCCCTGTCTTTTAGCCAGTCCTGAATCCATGAAAGAATCTTCCCTCTTATCCTTTGACAACTTAATTTACATAAGAGCCTTTGGTGAGGGACCTTGTGAAAGGCTTTCTGGAAATCTAAGTACACTATGTCCACTAAATCCCCCTTGTCCACATGTTTGTTGACCCCTTCAAAGAAGTTTAATAGATTAGTAAGACATGTTTTCCTTTTCCGGAAACCACGTTGACTTTTGCCCAACAATTTATGTTCTCCTATGTGTCCGACAATTTTATTCTTTACTATTGTTTCAACTAATTTGCCCGGTACTGCCATTAGACTTACTGGTTAGTACTTCCTGGGATCACCGCTAGAGCCCTTTTTAAATATTGGTGTTACATAAGCTATTTTCCAGTCATTGGGTACAGAAGCTGATTTAAAGGACAGGTTACAAACCATAGTTAATAGTTCCGGAATTTCACAGTTGAGTTCTTTCAGAACTTTTGAGTGAATGCCATCTGGTCCCCCACAAAACTCCCCCCCACAATTGACAGTCTGCTGAAAAGAAATCCAGGAAGTAATGAAGGTGTTAAAGGTCAGGACTGAAGCTTATTGGTAGATTTGTGTGAGGAAAATGGCACTGTCTCACTACAGAGAATCTGTGGGTCTAGCCAGAGCTAAACATTTCCTCTTTTCACAATACTAAATCCACACAATTCTATTCCTTTTAAGATAGGGTGACAATAGGGCAAGTGTAAAAAATCAGAACAAGTAATAGGTGCCTATATAAGAAAAAAACCCCAAAATCAGGAATGTCCCTATGAAATCGAGACATCTGGTCACCCTATTTAAAGAGAGCAATGTCTGTGTTTGGGAGAGGAAATTATTATAGAAGCAAAATAATTATGTCTGAGTAGACACAAATCTAGCTCTGAATCAGGGAAGACTCCCTCCTACTCTGCAAACTAATGCACCGCTAAATAGCTGCATGTGGGCATCAGTTCCTCTCACTGTGCTCTGAGCATCTTCCCCTTCTGCTAGTTAAATCCTCCCTCTTTCTTTCCCTTTCCCTACTGGATGACTGAAGATTCTGACTCTTCCCACCCTCATGCTTCTGCCTTTGAATTGTCTGTGTTTTATCCATTCAGTTTCTATTTTAAGAGCCTCAGGAAAGAAACCTCTCTAAACTAGGGTGTCCATATGTCCCGATTTTATAGGACAATACTGATATTTGGGACCTTATATGGGATCCTATTGCCCCCCCTCCATCTGTCCCATTTTTTCACACTTGCTATCTGGTCATCCTACTGTAAACTGACGTTAAAAAAGAGTAAAATTATAGTCATTTATCTATGCCTCTAGATTAAATAAATATTAGCCCCAGAATTAGAAGGCTTGGCTTTACATATTTTAATTTCATCCCAGTGCATTTCTTTGCTTTATGGTTTATTTGGAGTTTGGTTGTGTTCTGCTTTTGGAAAGTAACATAAGAATGGCCGTACGTTGCCAGACCAAAGGTCCATCTAGCCCTGTCTTCTGATAGCGGCTAATGATTGGTGCTCCAGAGAGAATGAACAGACCAGGTAATCATCAAGTGACCCATCCCCTGTTGCCCATTCTCAGCTTATGGCAAACAGAGGCTAGGGACACCATCCCTGCCCATCCTGATTAATAGCCCTTGATGGACCTATCCTCCATGAATTATTCTGCTTTTAATAACTAATGCTCTAGCATGTTACAAAGGGTATTCTGCTACTCATGGCACCATCTTCTGGAGGAGTGATAAAATTGCTGCACCTTGTGGCATTTTCTGTCAAAACACGGATGTTAACCTCAGAGTCTTTGCCTCATTTGAGAGCTGTTACTTACATTCTAATGTCCTAATTCTCCTTGTAATTTCAGTGATATATGGCTTGTTTCTAGACCCTAATCTGAAGGCCGCTGGAGCTAATGGGAGTCTTTCCACTGACTTCAACGGGTTTAGGATCTGGCAGGTGTTTCCTCACTTCCCATCTTCCCCCCCATCATCTCCCAAAAATACTGTTAAATAGCTGCTGTGCTTTACCCAAGAAGACTGTATTTCACTGGCGGATAAATGATCTCTATATTTCATTATAGAACTTTGGGATTCTTTGCATTGCAGGGCACTATATAGAAAGATTGAATCTATCAGATATTTAATCGGGGGGGGGGGGGTCTCTCAACAAAAGAGCAGATGAAACTGTATGTTAAACAGGGGCATACATTGATATGCCAGAAGTGACAAGCACTCCTACTGGAAGGGAGGAAGTCTTAGCATCATAAGACTTATGTACAATATGGATCAGGACTTTTGTCAAAGGCCATGAAGCCTCCATCACTTTATTTACTACTATTACTTGTTGAAGTGAATGCTTGCATAATCTTTTTTTAAGAAATGCTTTTTGCATCAAAAATAGAGGGGGTGGTGTCACCTGCACTTTCCAACTCAAAAGCTATTAACAGAATATCCAAATTTATCATAATAAAGGATTCCTGTATCCAAATTTAATCTGTTTAACCCGTAATTGTGCTAAAGCAATTAAAAGTGCACTTTCTCTTCTTAAAGGAAAACAAAATATGTTCCCTCCTGTAAAAAAGGATTTTTCACACAAGTGACATCTTCTGTCTTTGAGATGTTTATAAATGAAATGCAACTCTTTGGATACTAATCACATTTAGCTTTTCAGTCACTCTTCTTTGTTTTACATAAGTATCCGTGTCAGTTTATAAAGCTTCCAAAAATAGAGCTGAAGCTCAACAAAAAATAGATAAACTAGGACTGTGTCCCCTTACAGTGGTGTTATTACATGGATATTTGCGTATTTAGTCTAGTTGAAGGATAAAAATATTGTAGGTTTATGCAAGAAACTGGTTACGCACTATGCAATCTTTCCCCCCCGACTCTAGCACCTTGTGACATTTGGCTGTTTTGTTTTAATTTTTAAAGGCAAATACCTTAATCTAGGATGCAAATAGGAACAGCCTGTTCCCTAAGCATTCTGGGATTGCTGTACTGTTCCTGATGGTTATGCAAGGTCTGCTTTTTTCCCTCCCCTCCCTAGAAAGATAACCTAACTGAAGTGGGCCCTATGAAAACATTCTAAATGTTAAAGGACAGAACATTCTCTTATTCGTTGCACCTTTTGTCAATATAGAAAACAAACAGCTTAGTGTGACCCTGTATATTTTAAACTGCATTTTCTTAACAAATGTTCAACTCTGTTATATCAGCTAGGATGCTGAGAGATGATTAAGCTTGTTTGAGGCTAAATTATATTATGCAAAGCACAAACTCTGTCTTTGTTCAAATGGTGAACTGTTTTGTTTCTCCAAAAAGGACATATTTGTGAAATTGGGTGTGAATGAGGACATCAAACAATGAGATCTGTTAATCAAATCTAGACACAGGCACCCTCTTTACCATGTCATCCGCCTGTAGTGTAGTCAACAGTCCCTTAACTATTTGTTCTAAATTAAGGATACTTTGTGTGATAACTGTAGGTAGCACAGGATGCATGTGTTAATCTGAGAGCTAGTGTAATGGGAGTGTATGGCTGTATGCCTCTATAATAATCCATTTTGCAAACACTACAGCCAGTTACTCCCTCTTCTCTATCTCATGGCAGACACTACTCTGTGAATGATAAAGATTAGAGCTGGCTGGAAAACCAATTTCCCTCCCACAGGATGACTTTTTTTTTTCCCTGCAAAAATTCCCAATGTTTCAAATTGGGACCAAAAAAAAAAAAAAAAAAAGAATAGACCAAATTTTTTTGGAAGAAGGGCTAGTTTCAAAAGCCTGTTTCGGGAATTGAAATGGTATTTCTTGGCTTGCTCCCAGATAGCTCTTGAAGAAACTGGAGGCCTGTGGTCCCCAAAAGCTCACAGACAGACCACCATGGGTACGGGGATCTTTCATTTCAGTTTTCCTGATGGAGTTCTGACTTGGTTTTGTTACACAGTTACAAAAAAGGATATAATTAAGAAGTTGCAGTAAAACTGCTGTTTCATTGAAACCAAACATGTTTTGTTTGAATACCGTTTAGTTTAATTACTTTCAGTATATTGTTCAGCTTGGCACTGAGTGGTGAGATGGAGCTCCGCACAGATAACAATGGCAATATAACATATACAGCAAGGACAACAAATGTGTGCTTTATTATGTAAGCAGGACATGTATACACATTTCTTTCTATTAAATGAAGGAAATTCACCAACACTTATTTAAGGTTAATTGCTCTCATCAATAAATTAAACAATAAAAATTTAGGAACTATAAAGTTGAAGATTAAAAGGATGCAAAGTCAGAAGTTAGAAAACACCAAACTGAATGCTTCCCATGCAACCTTAATTTGACCTCCTTGTGTGTATGCATTATGCGAGAGCCTCTTCATTTGTTACACAACATGATTCATATTGGTCCATCTGATGAAGGCAACAACGGTTCTGTGGAAAAAATAGTATGAAAGACTATATTATAATACATATATGCAAAGGGAACAAATTAAGGTTGCACAGGCAAAACCAGCCAGTAGATCTCAAACTGTGTGATTCTGTGATGGCTCTTTCTCCATTAAAGCTGCTTCTAAGTATTCATTAGAGCTGAATGGATAATTGATTTTTCTGTTTTGGGGGCCAAACCAAACAAATTTTGTTTGGTTCAAACCTGGATTGAAATTGTTTTGCACTTTACTCCCCAAAACAGGGTACTTGTGAGGAAACAAACAAACCCTTTGTTACATCTGTGTGTGTGTGTGTGTTCAGGAGTTTCCCCCAACCATTTTAATTTGCTAAATTTTGTAATGAACTGTCAAAATGAAATGTTGGAACACTCCCTTCTGAAATGGCCAAAACAAACCATTTTAACTAACTTTCCTCCTTTTCCCCCACCCCCCACTGAAACTACTTGCTGAACTCAAGTGGAACTTGCAAATAGTTATGATTTCCCCCCAATATAATTTTTTTGGCAAATTTACTATTCACTGAAAAATGTTCACCCAGCTCTTGTATCTGTTGTAAAGAAGCAGGAGTTAAGGGGTTTCTGCAGCTACAATGGGAGGGAAGAACAGAACTAACCCAAGGAAGCTGGAGGCTCATCAGGGAGTGTTCGAGGAGCACAATAGGTACATTCGAAAGTTCAGAAATCTGAAAAGTTTATTTGGAAAAATCTCAATACACTCATGTTCAGATTAATGAAAATGCACAGACTTATTTACAAAACTGCCAGCAAATGACCTGATTGCCAGAAATCAAGATCGATGAGCTACCACATTAAATGAGCTTTAGTGACATAGGAATTGCTGTGCTCCAGTGGGGCTCTGGCATCACCCCTAGCCAAGCATCTTGATCTGACTGCTCCATTACTTCTGGATTGGAGGAGGGTGGGATAGGATTCTCTGGCTGCCCTGCCAGCCCCTTCCTGGTGGATAGGAAGATCTCTCTGGCTTTGGCTTCTGGTCCCTAGCTGTATTCATAGGCCACGATGGCCCAGGAGAGAAGGCAAGAGGAACTGCCCAGTGTCAATCTAGCTGTAGCTCCAAGGCTATGGCTATGGGTGAAGTTGAGGGACTATGTTCTCTCTATGCCATATCTCTGCCATGCTCCTGGAGGACTGTAACCACAGGGACATAGCGGAGAGTGGCTCTAATCATAGAGATGTGTCCAACAGCTCTCCAGATCAGGACTGAATTCCTAGGCAGGAGAAGCTGAGGAAGCAGCTGAAATAGGAGTCTCATGATCAAAGCAGGAGCCTGAATAGGTTTGTGTGTAAGGGAGAGCAAGGTAGACTGGGAAGGTTGCAGGGAGGTGTGATGGCAAGGGGGAGGAGATGTAGATGCAAAGGACACAGTAGAATTTACTTTTGTAAAAGATATTGATTTCAGTTTTAAAGCTTATTACCTGACCTTTATATGGATGAGTTTGTTGAGGTGCTTTCACTGTCCTGTTAGCAATATATATATATATATATATATATATATACATTCAGCAGGCATGAGGGCTGCACAGGAAGAGTGTGAGCCTTCAAATGGGATTGTGACTAGGACAGAAGATGCATGTGCTGTCCCACGCTCTCTCACAGTGTTTGACCTGGGGAAAGTGTGCTAATGTCTGGTACAAGCAGACAGTGTGACAGAGAAAATGAAGTTCTATTGCCTGGGGGGCCTTCCCACCAGCTAGGGTTACTGGAGCAGAGAAGTGTTCTCTGGCTACACTCCACTCATTCAGCCACATCTCTAATGACGTGCCCTTAGGCCAAGGCCAGGCAGCCAAGTGAAGTAGAGCCGGTGCCACTGCCTCTAAATCACCTGAATGTTCTCCTATGGGGGGAGAATCCTCTTCCAGCTGGGTTTCTCTCCACTTTGACCTACTTTGCCCCACTCCAGCAGTACAGACATAGGCCAGGATCTGATTCACTGTATGGATTTTGGCTTAGAGTAGGTTGGGAAAGGCTCAAAGTAGCCTGACAGACTAATGATCTTTTTGATCCTTATGCAAACCCAAATATCTTCTCAGTCTCAAAATGAAACTGCATTAGTCCCAGAAGCCAACCCCTTCTTGAATTGGATCAGTGTTATAAATGATAGCACTAGTTTTAATAGGTTACAAGACTCCACATTTAAACAAACCTATTAACATTAACAAAATCCAGCATTTAATAATCAGGCTGAATGTGATTTTTTTCCATGTGGAGAGCAGTGGCTGCCAAACATTTTAAACATGCGAGAAATGATGATTATCGTTCTTCTCTCATTTATACTTGTGTAAATTGAGAGCAACTGCACTGAAATCAGTGGAGGTACATTGTGTGGTTATTTTGATGTTGGACTTACTCGAAGCTATTAGTCCTGTCAGCTAAATACACAATGCTGGAGAGAATGGTTACAGATAGTTGCATGTTTAGCAAACATCCCGGGGTGTTAAGTATAACACTAACAGTTTGCACTGCAGAACTACACTAAAAACTCCAACAGTCTGTAACATAATGACAACATTTTGGCCAACAGTATTTTAAATACATTATAAATGAATACAGATTGTGGTCTAGTTTTCAGACTGGATGTCTCAATAGCATCCTCAAGTCTTTCATTTAATGTACTCAAGTCGATCATTCTCATTATAATGGATAGCTTGAATATCTAAAGATTTGAGGATCCTCAGGGATCCACACTTGAAAATGGGTTCTTCCTGTCTTTATTTAATTACCAATAGTATTATATAGAAAGCCTAAGTAATTTTAGGGTCTTGCAACCCACCTCTCCATAGAAGCCAATACAGTACAATGCAACCCTCGATTTAACGGACCTCGATTTAACGGACCTCGATTTAACGGACTTCGGATGCAACGGACAAAATTTCTGAGCAAGTCTGAGGCATCCGAAATCCATTTCTCGTGGGCTGGCTGCCGGCTCCCGGCTCCCGGCTGCCGCCCGGGTCCAGGCAGCGGGTGGGCTGGCTGCCGGCTCCCGGCTGCCGCCTGGGTCCAGGCAGCGGGCGGGCTGGCTGACGGCTGCCGGCTCCCGGCTGCCGCCCGGGTCCAGACAGCTGGCGGGCTGGCTGCCGGCTCCCACCCGCATCCCGCCAGCAGGCGGGCTGCCGGCGCCTGGCTCCCGCCTGAGTCCCGCCAGCGGGCAGGCTGCTGCTCCGACAGCTCGTTTTTTTTTAAATTAAATAACGGACTTTTTGATTTAACGGACACCCCTTCGCCCAAATTAGGCCGTTAAATGGAGGTTTTACTGTAGTTGAGTTCCTTTTTTGATAGTTAAAATAATTTTAAAATTTATTAGCCCAGTATTTGGACACAATTTATCAAAACAAAAATAAGCCAGCAAACTAAGCAACGAACAGTATTTAGAAATGTGAATAACATGCCCCAATAAACAGAAAGTGACAATGTATTCAACATTCTTCACTTACATACCATAAATAATCTAATATATTGTACAAAGAATTTAAAAGGAAACATTAAGGTATGTCATGTTGCCTTGAAAGGTAGCAAACAGTTTAATTATGGCTATCAAGGAAGAGAACATGGGATCTGTGAGTAAACTTGGGGAGAAATAAATTATAGAAAGGTAGACTGGGTATATGTAGAGCTGCACGAGAAGGTGGAGGACTCATTTAGAGCCCCGAGGAGCCTCCATAAATCATGGGGCTTCTCTTTCTTCCCAAAAGGGATCATCATCACTATTACAACCCCAGAGATGCAGCAAACCCATGTCACCCAGCAAGCCTCTGCGAGAGATAAACCAGGTAATGTCTCTGTGAGTACTCCATCACAAAATGGTAGCCACATGGATTGGCTTGTGGATGTCTCCTTCACTTTCCATGGCCACTATGGAGATAGTGCCCTGCTGCACAATGCTGTGTTCCTGATTGACAGCTCTATTTCAGAGCGGTCGGTCAGTGGCAAACCACAGGGCTTCCCACACGCCATCCCCAAGGATCATTAGAAAGTAGGTTTAAAAAGCCATGGCGTTATTATGTAGCTTCCTCCTATTTTTCCAGTGTTCGATTTGTGATGTGTAGCCACAGGCTCAGAGCATAGAAGTCTGTCTGGGTCCATGCAGCGGAGTCCCATAATAGAACAAGAATTTTTTAAAGGAAAGGCAATCCAGTTTTTAGTGGACAGGTCTACCACTGACCAACCATTGCCACAACTCAACCCCGAGGGCAATCTTTGCAAAGAAACCAAGGACAGAATAAACATGAAGACTAGCCTCTCCCCTTTTGTCTCCCACATCCTCTATGCTTGAAGTGATTTTTGTTGGTTAGAATTGATGCATTTTGGTAGGGCATTGTAGTAAGCTGTCATGGAGTGTATTCCCAATACTGGCCCTGAGGGGGTTGAATTAGGCCAGGTGGGCCCAATCAACCAATCAAGCTGTGAGCAGTGGAGAAATTTAGGCTGCCAAGGGGCCACTAATTGGAAATAGTCTCAGCTGGACAGGAACGGGAGGGGCCTATATAAAGCCCAGGAGCTAGATACTGCAGGGAAGTGGGTTGTAGGCACTCCCTGGGTGAGGGAAGGTGGGGCTTGCAGAAAGTAGCCTACAGTTGCCCCTTAGCAGAAGGGAGTTTGGGTTGGCAAACCCAGAGCAGGCAAAGGACCAGAAAGGGTAGGAAAGGCTCAGGAGAAAGCAGCAAGATACGAGTGCAAGTCTTGGCAGCTAATTAGAGGGCCTATGAGCTGAAACCTGCAGTAGAAGGTGGGCCTGGGTACCCCTACCAGCTACTGAGGACCTGGTATAGACCAGGCAAAGGACAGTTGGCCTCCTGGGATGATTTGTTCTGGAAATACTTCGTTCTACCCACTCCCCAGAAGAAGGAAGCCTGTAGTGGTGTGGCTGTAGGGCCAAGTCACAAAGAGGAGGCCGTGGTTCCTGGAGTGAGGGGGGCCCAGTGGGTGAGAAAAGATGATGGGTAGAGACATTGCCCGAGGAGGGAAGCCCCTGGCTGAACTAATCCCCAGGATGGCCAGGTAGAGGCACCCCTAGTGGTGAGTGGTCCCTGTGACATAAGCTTACACTGTTATGCTGCACATACTGAACGTGGGCTGTGAATTTAGTCTTCAGGACTATTGCATCATCCAAACCTTTCACACACACTATCTTTATACAACAAACAATGTTTAAAAATCAAGATTTTAAGGCAATTAAATGAAACATATGGCAATTTCTTGAATATGGTTTACAGTAGGATCTGTAAATGCTTTGGCATGTATGTTGCACAGTGTTCTCAGGTACAACACATGTTTCAGGCTCTGGAATGGTGAACTCAAAATATGGATAAACTACAAAGCTGAGTGAGTGCTGAGGTTGTTTTAGAATGAATTGTTTACTTAAATCTTTAGTGTTTAAATCAGTCTTTGTTTTTGGTGACTTGCCAAACAAAACTTTTATCTCAATAAGGAACTGACATTGCTGATGATAGTTCTTTCCAAATTCCACAAAGGGAAAATGAGAATTTATAGCAATCCTTGGGGGATATTTTGAACTTATACATATAGAGATCAGGAAACAGTGTAGCAGTCACATGCAAATCATAAAAAAAAGATGGAGAGAAGAACAAAAATTCTCTTAAGAATGATACCCTCTGCCGTGTGCATCTATGCTATCCTCCACTGATGCCCAACTAGGTTAGCAGCTGTGTTCAAATAATTTAAATCCATGAATAACAAAGCAGTTGCCTAGCAGAATAATTATCATTATGGTGTGTTGTCCTGCACTAAGACGAAAGGATAACTTCTTCCATATTTTAAGGAATTACTATTCCTCTTTTACATTCTGTACCTAATGTTCCTTATTTCAAACAAATATTAATACTCTAAACACGCTGCTAGTATACAACAATTATGATAGATTAATTTCACACCTGTTTCTGAGTCTTTCAGTAACTCTTGGGGGATTGCAAGAGCCATGAGCCATTAGTTCTAATACAATATTTAATTTAAAAAATGATATATATCCAAAAGCCAATTTAGAAAACAACTGTACAGGCACGTGAAGATGAGATGTAGAAAAAAAACAGGCTTTTAAAAAAGAAGTGTAAGCAGTTTAAATAGCTAAATGTAACAAGACACAATTGTATTTAATGACCCTTGAGGGAAAAATCTTACTTGGCTTATTTACACAAGTAAGGCAATACTAATTGCATGAATAAGATGAGAAGGATTTGGTTCTTAGGGCTTGTCTACACTGGCAATTTACAGCGCTGAAACTTTCTCGCTCCGGGTGTTAACCTCTCCTCTCCCAAGCGCAGAAGTTTCAGTGCTGTAAAGCGCCAGTGTAGACAGTGCTTACAGTGCTGGTAGCAACGCCTATGTGGAGGTGTTTTTTAGCGCTCTCTCTCAGCGCTGCGCCACGACCATACAAGGCATATTAGCATTGCCCATGTAGACTAGCCTTTAGTTTTCAGAAGCCAACATGTAGGAGTTCTGATCTGGGGATGGAGACCAAATTATGTCTTGTTTAATCTGACCATTTAAATATCTAAATTTCCTTTTCTTTCCAGGAGTGATAGACACAGTAAAATCTATAATGGAACAGTGCTTTGAGACATTCGGATGGAAAATACTGTACAGGTGTAAAGTAATGGTCATTGTCCAGTATAATTCAACAGTGGGTTTTAGTCTGGAGAAGAGAAGACTGAGAGGGGACGTAGTTTTAAAGTACATAAAAGATTGCTGCAAGGAGGAGGGAGAAAGATTATCTAGACAAACACCTGCCAGGAATGGTCTAGATAATACTTAATTCTGCATTTTGGAACCTCTGCAGATGATAGTCCTCAGATATGCAGGAAAAAGCTAAATGTAAGTTATTCTTAGAAGTGAAGGAATCCCCTTTTGTAGAAAGAGCACTTCAAGCATTTGGGATGGAAAATTTGCAAATGGAATCTTAAGTTTCTAAAACGTCTCATTTCAGATTGATCTGCGTGTTTTAGTTGAGCAAACTTTTGGCGCTGAAATCCACCTTTACAATCTGAAAGGGAGTTTTGCTTCATGTGCTTTGCGTTGTGACACATGTTGTAACAACCAAACAGATGCCCCTCATCTGCAAAAAATTTTAAATGCCAACTTACTGGAGTGGAGTTAGATAATATTGATTTGGATAGACATGTCAGGTACTATGACGAGATTTAGTGTATCCACACAGCTTAAAGATTTTTTTTTTTAAGATTAGCTCAAAAATCATTAGTTCAGGGAGGAAGTAGTGTGTAAACTAAAGACAAAATATTTGTCTTATTATACTCCAAAGAAAAGAGGTTTTTTTTCTTCTTTAGAATACTGAAGTACAGGATAACTAAGTGCTGTTTGAAAAATAAACATCTGCTATATTAGTCAGCTAAGTGTATTTGCAGTTATAATAAAAAGCTTCACTTCTGTGTTTGGGTCAGGAAATAAAATGCAAAATTATACAAAGGATGGATCTAACTAGAAGCATCTGCAATTAATGTTCTTGTAATACCTTCAGATAGCAAGGGTCACTATAGGACCTTGGTTGCAATAATCATCTATACAGTCCAGTTCATGTCAATAACGTCACACCACCCAGTTGGTTTTGAAAATACCCATTGAGGGCCGGAGGTCTAAATTCACTATCTTTTGAAGCACAGCAAATGCAAAACGCTTGGGACATGACTGGTACAAACACCAAATCTTCAAATATCTTGTGTGTGCCCAACCTACACCTGTCAATGGGCATTCAAATAGCTACTTGTGTCCAGACAAGCTTTAGAACATTTTGGCACTAATTCTTTACCATTCTGGAATATGCAGTTTGTATTTGCTGGTAAACGTCAAGAATCTGTTTTCAGTTACAACTATGAAACCCAGCTGGTTGACTTCATTCAGTAACTCCTTAAGATGCATGGGTTTGCATAGGTGTGAGTTGGCCCTCTCTCTAGATGTGATTTTTTTGTCTTCCCTTTGTTACAGGATTTATTTGATTCAGATCTTTCAAGCTGTAAATCTTTTTCATCCTGCCTCTCCCAGATTTCATGGAGAAAGAATGGGAGTCTGGACAAGGAGTAGGATCAGTACTTGCAACTCCCTCTCTTCCCTCCCACCCCTGCCAGCCGAAAAACAAATGTTTCTATTAGAGGCATCTAAAACAGATGGCTGTAAGTAAACAACAATGTGGTGGTTGGTTTCTTGTTTCCTCTTCTTCTGCTCTTGTGCAGGTAGATTATGCAACCTTGCCATATGCTTAAAACCGGTTTCCTAATTTGAATTGTCTTACTTAGACATCAGCCTGCCCATTTTATTTGATTTGCATTTATTCAAAGAAACAAAAAATATGGAATTGAAACAAAGGTTTGTTTTGTTTCAACCTCATGTTGAGCCAGAAGAACCTGTTTGGCTTTGTTTTCTTAGCTGGTTGATATTTGCATTTAAATTAGAATTATGGAGAAACAGGGGTCCAATCCTTTTCTTTGTACCCTAATTCTTAGTTTGTTTTATAACTAGAAAACTGACGGCATCTGATGGCATTTATTCATCTGTTCCCTCATTTTTGCTGCCTAAATAGGAGCCATCATCTAACAACAAAAACAGTCTTTCACTCTAGGGCTAGTTTCCTGTTTGCTCATATGGGAGAATTTGGTAATGTTTATATTTAACAGAACACTGTAGGAACCAATGATATAGATACAGCCTCAAGAAGATGGAGACCTGCTATGATTGACTGTGGCTCAGTCTCATAAAAGTTGTTGCAGCTTGCTCTGGAGCTGCTATTACTGCTAGCTTTCTGCCTCTCTCTAACTTTTTGGTTTCCCCAACAAAGAATTATCATTCTTCTGATTGTGATCAACACCTTAATGGATGGGAAGAGCTTTGTGTTCATTTCTGAAGAAATTGTTTGTCATGTTAGTATATGGCATGACCTCTGGGGAAGGGATAGCTCAGTGGTTTGAGCATTTATCTGCTAAACCTAGCATTTGTGTGTGAGTTCAATCCTTGAGGGGGGGATATGGGGCAAAAATCTGTTAGATGATTTAAGTGGGAATTGGTCCTGCTTTGAGCAGGGGGCTGGACTAAATGATCTTCTGAGGTCCCTTCCAACCTTGATATTAAAAAAAAAAATCCAGTCTCCCTCATGTACTATGGCTTTCCTTTGAATAGAGATTACTTTGCTTACATACTTTGAAGTTGGATTTTCCCTCTGCTTCTGTAATTGCTCCTGGAGCAAATAAAGAGTCATGTAGCTTACTCATTGAGCTTTTGCCTTCCCTGTCACAACTGAAAAATTACTTATTTACAGACAATTTGAATGTCATTTTCAAAATAGTTCATACTGGGAAAAGGAAAAGATTTCATAAAGGGGTAAGAAAGCAAACAAAAGCAAATGATATGTACTGAGCAATATTGATCTGTGCCTGAAACAAAACACTTAGCACTAAATCACCTTTGATATAAACAATATAGTTCCATTGACTTCAGTGCAGCTATGCTGATTTCCACCAGCTGAGGCTCTGGTCTGTAATTCCAGTGTTCTCCCTTCTCCCGTCCCAACATATGTCTAGTTGCAGATGGCTGTAGTCACTATAAGTAGGAATGGGAACTAGATATCTGGATGCACAACACATTGCCATGTGTGGAATCTGAACTAAAGTCTGAAGATGGTTCCCTTGCTTGCATGCTGGAATAATCTGGGAGCAGAGCACTGGCATGGATGATTTGGGGAATGGAACACCTTACATTGGTTTCTAGTGAGCTCCAGCTGCCAGCATGTGAGCAGAGGGGAGACGCTTTGTATTAAGTGAAACAAAACAAATATTTACAATGGGGAACAAGGGAAACCACTAGCTGCCAGACTCAAATACTTTGTTTTCATTCTACAGAAACATCTGTTTGTGGCTTCCTTGTTCATAATGTATTTTAAAGTCTCTTCTGGCTCTGCAGGCTGTTTTGAATGAATTGTATGTAGAGTGAAGGTGCAGAGTTAAACCATTCAATCATTGCATTTCTGTACCCCTGTGGAAAATCTGCACCACTGAGCATGCACAGAATTTATATCCCCTGCTGATTTCTTTGTTTCTCTGCAGAAAAATGATTTTCTGATGGGGAAACAAAGGGAAACCACAAGAGCGGTCATGTGAACCTCCCAAGCAGTATGTTTTGGGTGCCCAAGGCAGCCAGCAGAGAGGTAAATCACTGTGGGGCAGGAGGCAGGACTGGGGAAGACCCAGCTGGGCCTCAGCTTCTAGTCCCAATTGGGCTGGGGAGGATGGGACATCCTCTTCCCCTGCATTGCGTCTGGGGCCAGGTCAGATCCACACCCAGATTTCTCCCCTGGCTGCAGCAGGTTCTGCCATCTTCCCCCACTCCTGCTTCCTGCACCTGTCATTCCTCAGCTGTAGGGAGAGGAATCCCAGTACAGGGAGCTACTCCCCTATCCACCCAACCCCCATGAATCCAGACCCCCTCATAGCCAGACCCCCCTCTGCACTCAGAACCCCCTCTGATGAGCCCCACTCCCCCCTGCAACTGGCCCAGCCTGACAAGCCACCTGCACCTCCCCCCTGACTGAGCCCCACTTCCCCAGCATCTGGACCTCCACTGCATCCCCCAGAACATCTTGTTGAATTATATACCCCCCCCTCCACATACCCTGACCCCACCCATTGAGACCCAGGCACCTTCACTTGGACCCCCCTGCAAAGTCCTATTACCATTGAACCCGGAATCCCCCAACAAACCCTGTGCATGTAGATCCCCCCACAGCCGGATCCCCCATTGAGCCACCTGCACCCAGATTGCCCCACACAGAACTCTCAAAGTCCACACCTGGATCCCCCACACTAAGCCCCTCTACACTTGGATCCTGCCTTGCTGAGCCTGCCTGCCCAAATGGAGTGGCAAGGCCTTGGGGTGTTTCTGGGGCAAGCCCTGTCCTTGCGATGTGTCAGGTTTGGGTGCAGCCTCACAGCTGAGTCTGTGTGCCAGGGTTCTGATCTCCCACCTGGGTGCAGCCAGTGGCCTGTGCTTCCCAATACTGTGCGGGAGCCTCCACATTTATTTGACAAATACAATTTGCAGAATTTGTAATGTTTTTGGTGCAGAATGCTCTCAGCAGTAATTTCTCTTGCAAGAATTGAATGGAGTTACATTGTGATAAGTAACTTATTTTAAAAAAATAAGGCCACAGTGAAACTATAACATGAGATTAGTGGGTTAAGACTTTGTAAAAGAGAAATAGTGGGGTTACTTACCATACACCATGTTTGTTTCAGACACTGATTTATAGGCTAACTTTCTGAGAGGATTAAGACATTAGGGGCTAGGGTCTCTCTGTCCTGAACTGCTTTGATGGGCTACTCCGGTAATGCAAAGGAAGTGGAAACCACCTGCAGTTCTTCAGTTTATCGCAATGTGTTAGAAATGGCAGCGGGCAGACAGTTGGCTTCTCTTCCACCACCCCTGCACAGGGAGCATGGCAGGGCAGGGCAGGGGAGTGACTGAAGCATGAAGATTTCTGGCAATCCTTAGTGGCTGCTCTAAATTGCTCCAAGGCTGAGCTGCAACTGACTCCCTGAGAACTCTCACCCACCGCGCTCCGCATAAGCCGAATGTAGCAGACAATCTGCTTCAATTTTTTATTTAGATTTTTGCAATTAAAAACAAATGAACACAAACAGTTTCAGGAAAGTCCTTGAGTTTTGCTGTGAGCATTTAGTCAAGCGAAAATTGAGAATTTCACATATGGAGGTCTAAGAACAGAGTGCAGATTGGCAGAGTATTATAGGGAAGCTATAATACTCTATTATGATTGGCTGTTCGCCACTACGTTTATAGCGAAAAGAGAATAGTATGACAATCCTCTTCTTCAATTTACTTAACATTTCCTTGTGAAGCTGGAGACAGTATTTTGGTTATGAAACTTCATTAGATCTCTCAATCCAAAAAATAAACAAACAAATTACAAGAGCTCCTGCTGGAAAAATACTTGGAGGGAAAAAATAAGTGGAGGCAATCAAAATGCTTACTGAGATGATACAAGTGCAGTCATTTCTATTTGTGAGATTATTAAAGTCAGGCCTGCTTTAGTTGTGCAGAACATTGAATCATGTGTAGAAAACACTGTGGGTGTTCAAATTATATTTCTGCTGTCTCTAGATGACTAACATATGCCCTCTGTGCCCTGCCATGTTAACATAGCACACTCAGGGTTCACACACTCAGGGGCTCCTTTGGGTTTAGGCTGTTTCTCTTCTGAATGTTTCCTGGCATTATTGTAGAGAGCATTGTAGGGATTTGATTTTATGTAGTTTTGTGCTCCCAACTCGCATAGGCTGTGACTTTCAATGTATATATTACATGGAAGAATTTTATCTGTGCATAGTCCTTCAAGAATCCACATGCAGATTTACTGGAATTCACACATCTTTTGGGAAATCTAGCTTACAAATGAGTCAATATGTATGTGTCCTATGGTTGTCTTTTTCTATACAGTGTTTCTTGCTAGGGAACGTTCAAGTGGGAGAAGAAATTGATTACTAAGGCCTGGTTTGCAGGATCAAGAATTTAGACTCTTCATCTCTTTGGGGAGAAATTTAGGCCTCAGTCCTGCAAAGACCCAGAGCCCATTGAAATGAGTAGCAAAGGTACTACACACATGCTTAAAGTTAAGCACGTACACAAGCCTTTGCAGGATTGCAGCCTTAGAATTTATCTGACTGCATAGTTCCATGTGCATATATGGGGTGTTATAAATAATTATAATTTTCAATGAAGGCCCTCAGCTGATCCCAAGTTGGAGAATTAAAGAGGCACAGTGGCCTAGTCCGATCTCTTTTTAAGTGTGCCTTGCTTCAAAATACTTTTGCATGCTGAGGTAAAGATCAGTTCAGATCAACAGAATTACTTAGGCTATGTCTACATTGCAAACCCCCTGGTAGCAGCAAGTCTCAGAGTTGAGTCAACTGACTTTGGGTTACAGGGAATGCACCATGGGCTTAAATAATAGCAGCATAGATGTTCCTGCCTGGCTGGAGCTTGGGCTTTTTGAGATCCTCCCCTCTGCCAGGTTTAAGAGCTCAGGGTTCAGTCTGACTGGGAATATCTATACTGCCATTTTTAGTCCCATTGTGTGAGCCTTGTAAGCCTGAGCTCTGAGACTTGCTGCCATGGGGTTTTTTTCCCTTCCAAATGCAGACGTACCCTCAATGTTCAATTGACTTGTAAAATGTTTAAATGATCAGTTTAAAAATATAATTGGGGAAAAAAGATTAATCTGCTCTTACCAGGACAAAAAAGCACACTATATAGTTGGATTGTGAATGCTGAGTATGTTAAATGGAAAAGGAATATTATAAACAATGCACAATAAATGGTTGGAAAGACCATTATGATCAACATGTATATCCATCACAAACACATCCTGGTGTTTGTGCCTTCCACCAATTTATACCATCCAGTTCACATGCCATGCTTCCTGACCTTTGCAAGGTAATTTCCAGGGAGTAACAACACCTAAGAGATATTACGGATAAAAATCCCAAAATAACCCAAGCCTTAGAATTATCCAGTAAGAGAAGACAGCAGGTGTCAAAAAAGGCTGATTGAGAGAGATACTGGGCCAGTGCAAAGAGCCACTCCTAAGATAATTTATACTGAGGAAGGGGAGTCATGTTAGAGGCATTAAAATATCCTCCCCACCACTTTAAAATGAAAGTTTGAATATACCATATAGCTCTCCTCAAAGATGCCAGTAGAGTGAAAGCCAATACAGATTTTATACCAGTCTATTTTTGGGGGACAATCCAGAAACATGCAGGAGTTTCCTTGTTTTGGTTTGCTGTTAAAGGCATGCACTTTCAGTAAATCCGATCAAGAATTGCGAGCCTGCTATCTGGGAATTAAAGATTAAGATGGTATAAATTGGTGTAAGGCACTCCAATGAAGTCAGAGCTATGCAGATTCACACAAGCTGACAGATCTGTTACACTTTATTTAGGGCAGAAAGGAGGCAAGCTTTGCTTAATAGAATGACAGTGAAACTATCTTTCACTACTATTCTTGCTTCTGTTTTCTCTTTCATATGCCTAGCAGATCCTGCTTTAACAAATCCCAGACATCATGCCCATCTCCAGACACTGTAAAACAAATAGATGTTATGGTGAGACAATGTGGTCTTATTGACTAAGTGCAACTTCGGAGTCAGGAGCTCCTGAATTCTAATTTAGCTTTGCCACTTATTTACTGTGTGATCTTGGGCAAGTCCTGCTACTGCTCTGCCTTTGTTTCCATGTCTGTACACTGAGATAATATTTACCTATCTTATAGGAGTAATGGGACCACGGAATACTTTGAACAAGGAAAATGCAAAATATTAGATTGATTTCATAGGTTTAAACCTAATAAACTGCTATTTTCCAGGGTTGTGGTGTTCGTTTACTAATTTTTTTCTTATGTTTCCTTTAAAGGAGTAGAAGAATAATAACAGCTATGGGGCCAATGTGAAATTTGGCTATAGAAGCCCCCCAAGAGTTTCATTACAGTTGTTTTTAAATTTCATGTCTAGGTAGTAATTCCATTACTCCAGCAGAAATTAGGTCTGCTAAGTAATGCTGCTCTAACCTGCTGGAAAGGGAAGGGGTGTGGCTGAAAATCAGACAAATAACATTTGTCTCATTCAGCTGCTCTCAGTCTTGTTGAAACAGGGGCCTGTCTGTGAACTCTCATGGAAGGTTAAGGAACAGCATTCTGAGCTTTTTTGGGAAAAACCAGCTGCGCTCGTGTGACTGCAGTACCTATAGTTTCCATCATGGACCACATGGGGATGGAGGGGGAAGAGGCAGAGGAAGAAATTATTCCATTGTGGTTCATAGACAGCTGTTGTGGTTCATGGGTGGGGAAGATCTCAAGGGGCCTCATTATTCTTTCACCTTACCATAAATAAGGGATATGGTCATTTAATTCCATAAAGTTGCACTGGTAGGGAAACCTGAGTAAGTGAAGGGGAATCAAGCCCCAGGATCTATATATTGCAAATGCTGGTGATGGCAACACTTTTTCCCCCTCTTGTGTCAATTAATATTAAATGAACAAGTCAATTAATTCATTGGCAAGAGTTCATGAGCTGAGACTTTCCAACTGGAGGAATATTGTAGATCAGCTTTACTGGGTAAGGTTTAGAAAGGAATCAGAGGAACTCAAAGTAAAACACACAAAAGAATGAATTTAAGGAACATCATTTCCAAGTTAAACATAGGATATTGTCTCCCCAAAAATTCAAAACACATTGTGGTAGACTACAGCTGAGTCCTGGAGTTTTTACCTGAGCTTTTCCACCTCAGAATTCTTGCCTCATAATACAGAAGCCTTCTTCTCCAAGAATCTTCTATAGAAGAACAGTAAAGCCAATATGTTTCAGTTCCTGCTGATTGAAGATTACTGTGCCTTTCATGGCCTTAAATCAGCCAGAGGTGGGCTGGCTGAAGCCTAACAATCACCAGATTCTCTGAGAAGGAGTCTGACTACTTTCAAATTCTATCTAAAGCAAAATTAGTGAGGAATAGCCACCCTGCCCTCCTTGAGGTAAGAACCTCTACTTCATTTGCAGACATCAGTCTCTCTCAACTTTTGTTGAGCTACAGCCACATGGTACTATTCAGTTAATTACCTCCTCAAGTTTGGGTGGAGAAGAAACATTTTGTTTTGTTCCTGGGCAGGGTTGGATGGAGCATGCTGTGGTTATCTAGAGAAAGAAGACAAATAATAGCCAAATACCTTTCACTGTGTGTATTGCATTCTTTCACTTACTCATGTCCTAGAAACTAAGAACTCTCAAAGCAGAGACTATGCTAAAAACCAGAGGAGGTCATCCAAATAGAGTGTTTTTGAAGGGGGTGGGGGGAAAAGGGGCTGCCACCCTTGCTATTCAAGAGTTTTACTCTCAATGATCCCTAGATAGAAGTGTGTCAATAATCTCACTTTCCTGCAATGCAAAACCTTGAAAGCCTTTCTTCTCTCGATCACAGATGAATCTAAGCAGGGAAACAAAAATATAAGAACTTAAAAGATTTGTCTACCACAGTTCATACCACCACCAAATGTCCTTAGCCCCTTTCCTAGGGAAGAGGGAGAATGGTAGGAGCTCTTAATGAACAGAGTAGGTGTATCTCTGCTTTCCTTTCCTCAGTATAATCCTCAGAGTGGCCTGAGATGTGCTTGTCTTTAACTTGATGCCTGACTTGGATGAAAGGTAATGAGAGAACTGCAGCTGGGATCATTGCTACAGAGTCAGACACAGGCTGTTAGGAAACAGCTATGAGAGAGTGCGAATTGTGAGAATACACTCAAACTGTAGATTTTGTTTGTTGATTTTAAAGGAGAGGGAGCAGGTGCCTCAGAAGTCAAATCTCAGAACTATTTGCAATTAAACAAAGAAAGTTGTCAGTTGATCCTACAAGCGAACCCTCTCTGGCAAATTGCTATGGCTGCCCAGAGCACTGTTTGGAATCTGTTGGGCTCCATGTGGGAGCAAGGCTCTGTTCTCATGGGGTAACTGCTGGATTGGTGCCAGCAGGATTGTTCCTTAACACACCATGGTGCACAGTAGGTCACTTTGATAATCCAGTGGTTCTCAAACTTTTTGTATTGGTGACTCCTTTCGAACACCAAGCCTCTGAGCATGACCCCCCAGCCTGGCGCAGAGGTCGGGGTTTGTGACCTCCCCACATAACCAGGTCATGACCCCCAGTTTGAGAACCAGTGGATCATACCATAAGGCTAGAAAGTTCTAGACCCTTCCTACTATTGGAATTTTTGAACTTTAGAATATTTTTAGATAGATCTAAAGTTACAATTTTTTTCATAAATTAGTCATTTAATATATTGAACTATATATATGTTTAAGATATCCTAGACTATTATTCTAGTGCTGTTTATCATTTGATGTATCAAGAATAAGCAATTCAGATAATGACATTTTTATCAAACAGATTAATTTGGGGAGCAGTGTGACATAGTTCTTAGGGTAGTGGATCAGGATTCAGGAGAGCTGGGTGCTAGTTCTTGGCTTCTGCCCTGCTGGTGGCCTTGAACATGTCCCTTTACTGTTATCCTGTCCCTCAGTTTCCCCAGCTGTAAAATGAGAAGGTCACCTATCATCTTTGAAAAGTGCTTTGAGAGCTTCAGCTGAAGCATGGTATAAATCAGGGGTGGGCAAACTTTGTGTCCTGAGAGCCACATCTGGGTATGGAAATTGTATGGCGGGCCATGAATGCTCATGAAATTTGGGGTTGGAGTGTAGAAGGAGTTAGGGGTATAGGCTTGGGGCGGCGCTTACCTCAAGCACCTCTCAGAAGCAACGACATGTCTCCTCTCTGGCTCCTATGCAGAGGCATGGCCAGGTGGCTCTATGCACTGCTCTGTCCACAGGCACAGCCCCTTCAGCTCCCATTGGCCATGGTTGCTGGCTAAAGGGAGATATGGGGGTGGTGTTTGGGGCAGGGGAAGCATGCAGAGCCCCCTGGCTGCCTCTACACATAGGAGCGAGAGAGGGGGACATACTGCTGCTTCTGGGAGCCACACAGAGCCATGGCATGCACGGAGTGGGGCAAACCCTGGACCCTGCTACCGGGCAGGACCTCGAGGGCCAGATTAAAACATCTGATGGGTCGGGTGTGGCCCCTAGGCCATAGTTTGCCCACCCCTCATATAAATTCTAGGTATGATTATTATTTCTTGACTAAAAGGCTGGTTGGTATTCTTTATTTAACATTGTCAAGGTTGATTCTCCATTCTGGCAGAAGGTGGGGCCTGCAAGGATTTTAAAAATGAAAACTGGCCACTCCAATCTTGTATTAAATTCCCAGGGTTACAGCCTCTCTCTGACCTTGGTTGGGTAGATGCTGCCACTACCCAAGTGCAAAAAAAACCCTTTGAAGCCAAAAAGGCTCACTTGGGAATTCCTCCCTGTGGGGTACTCTCAAGTCGTTTCACCCCTCCTCCGGGGAAGAGCTGAGAAAGAAAAATAAAGGGAATCAGCTGTTGCCACCAGTTAATTAAACAACATATGCACAAACCTCTTAGGACATCAAAAATCCAGTCCTGTTATTTAAAAAGGTAAATTTGATTAAAAACAGAAAGAAAGAAAATACATGTGGAACTTAGATTTTTGTTAGATTTAAATAAAGCACTTACAAAAATTAAACATCAAGAATAACTTTGAGTTCCAATTTAAAGGTTACAAGCAAAACAAAAGCAATTGGGGTTAGCACAGAGGAGTCCACAGGATAATAAGAAATAAACCTAATCACATCTTCCTAGATATTCCCTAATTTACTTACATATCTGGGGTTTCAGACAAGCAATCTTTAGGTATGATCTGATAGTTTTTCATACCTGGCTTTCAGCTTCTCACAGCATAACTGCTCCCTGCTCCCCTCTTTCCCAGAATACAATAACACACAGACAAAGGGAAGTTTTTTCCCCCAATTTTAAAAAGTCCTAGCCCTCCCATTGGCTCTTTTGGTTAGGTGCCCACTCCTTTCCTTTTACCCCTGGGCTTGTTAACCCTTTACAGGTAAAACAAATAGAGAACAGCCACCAAGAGGGATTCTACAGCCAACTGGCTGTCTGGATACCCACAAAAGGGAGCTATTCCCCATCTCATAAATAGTTTAGAAATTAACAATGACAAACTAGTCAGAATACAGCCATCTTAGAGTAGATGTGGGTACAGTTTAAAAAGACATAATAATTAGTTCCCATAAGATATGATACAAAAATCATCTATACCAACAGATGCCAATCAAAATACCTAAGAATGAGAACACAACACATTATTAGACAAAACAAAAGAACAGGCTATAAACAAGACATTACCAATCTATTACTCAAAATAAGAGCTGACCCCAGGAATTTGCAGGGGAGGATTTATTATTGTCCAAAGGGATTAGCTAGATACGTCAACTTAAGAAAGTAACTACTACCCTTATAACTTTAGGGAATATATCAAGAAGTGATTGCTTAATGAGAATCCAGGCTTCACTTAACAAGAGAATAAAGGATTTTTTATACCTTTTTTATCTTGATCTGAAAATGTATTTAATAAAGTATCAAACTCTACTATTACATCCTGCATTCCCAAAATGAACAGGCATGTTATTTCATTACTGTACTAATGTATACTAGACCCTCTTTCTGATTTGTCTTTCAGCTCAGGGTAGTGTAAACTCCCTTTGATGATTGCCTTCCTCTTAGTGTGTCATTAAAAGTGCCTTCATTGCTCCCCACTTACATTTATAGATGGTTTTTATCACTAGTATCATAAATCTCTCTTCCCTGCTATTTATCATTTTGTAAAATTTAACATGTAAAGTAAGATGGTTTTAAAAGCAAATGTTCTTAAAACAAGGAATCCTGGGGGTAATGGGAACCTGCCTTATGCTTCTAGGCAGTGCTGTTCACTAGTGTGTGTGAAATCAACCATGAATGCATGAAATAAAGCACAGTAAACAAAATCTAATCCAATTACACTGAGCTCTTACCTCTAATGGTAGCTGTCAATACAGATTCATGACATCCAGTAGTTAGGGTGAGTAGTCGGCCAGGTGTATTACTATTTACCTGTGAGGGTAATCTGAATTGTATTTTAGTACTTCTGGAGGATATTATCTTCTGGATTTCTTCAGGAAAGGTAAACATCTGTAAGGAGGGTATTAAAGTGTTGGCTGCTTAAAGAACTCAATGAAGATAGTGTGGTGCAGGTTTTTCTTATTTGCCAATTAATATAATTTTTAACAATACAGAAGACTTGAAGATTGAAACTAAACCTCAAAGAACAGCTTTACAGAAATCTAACAAGATAGCGATCAATGGAAAAAACAATTGGTCTGAATAATTTGTGACCAATGCTAATACACTTTGTTATGGTACCAGTGAATTTTATATAAAGATTGTTTACTTTTGTTGTAAGGTGTTATTGTACTCTTGTTTCAATTGTATGGTGCAGGGTAGCAAGTTTTGATCATCTCATAATAATGTTCAGAGAATGAGTCAAAGGATATGTTTAATCCACCTAGGATAACATTCTTCCTGTTTGTGATTTCATGGCTTTTTCTTGGTAATCTGCATGTAAACATTTGCCATATTTTAGGGATAAGAGCTTTACACCGTGTGGAATAATATTCTACATCATAGTCCAAAATGTTTGTTTAAGCCTCACGTTGCAGGAGCAAGGCAGAACTGATCTATTTCATGGGGAAAGCTAGTCAGTTTTTGTAGTGATTTCCTTAGTTTAGTGCATGTCTATCAAGCTCGGGGGGGGGGGGGGGTTCCTAAGAAATCTGTGTGCCAAAAATGGGTTTACCACAATCCTGGTTTAAGAATAAATCAGCACTGAAGAGGAATATAGCGGAAGGAATTGGCAGGGAGAATACAGGGGGAAGGGCCCTGAGTGGGCCATGGAATGGGTAGATAATGATTAGGGTCACATGGAGTGGATGCATAAACCCATGCTTCCTCACTTTCCAGTGTATGGGGAAGGAGGTTGTGAGGGGGAGTAGAGGGAGGCAGGAGGCAAGGAAGCAAGAATTTCCGGGGGCATGGTAGGGAACTGAAGTTAAAACAGAAACTCTCCATGGTAGGCAGTTATTTTGAATGGGACCTTGATCCCCTAGGCATTACTGAAATACAAATAATAATGATTACAATGAAGGGTAAATCTTCCCAAGGTGTAAAAATGTGTTGCTGAAGTGAAGTTTTTATGGTGGGGTGGAAAAAGGAAAAAAGGTCCTCTTTTATGGTAGGGAAAAGTAAGATAAGGAACAAGGAGTCTATTAGTGTGTCAAACCAAATCAAATAGTGAGAATTGGATTAACAGTGAAATCTTACATGAAATACAAGCAGGACAGAAATACCCAAAAATCTGCTTGATATCCTTCTTTTTATAGGCCACAACTAAACTCCAGGTGGCTTCTCTGTCTTAAAATATATTGTTTTCCAGGAGGAGAGTAAACATTGGAATAAATCTGGACAAGATGCAGTGCAAGATGGTATTGGGTTCAGAACATTTTGAGAAGCAGTCTTATCTTTTGTTCCAAAGTGGCTCTGTTCCTTAGCTGGATACTACAGTTTGTTTCTTGCTAAAATAAGATGAAAGGTAAATGTGTTTTAGTCAATAAGAGACAGGAACAGAAAGGAGGGTGGAACAGACACTTGGGTGAGCTGCTGTTGCTAGGTGATATTATTCCTTGGACAAAAGTTGTTGCATTTGATAGGCAGCAGATGACAGATGTAGAAAAACATCACACACATGGAATGCAGTAAAGCAGAGTGGATTTGAAACTATTTGATTACCAATACTGAGCAACAGACTGTCCATTTAGCAGCATATACAATGAGTAGGACAGAAATGCTGTTTTAGCGAGGTAGCCCTACTCCTTCACCAGTAGGCTGAAAGTTTTCTCTCGTTAAATTATGAGGAGGTTGTGTTAAGTGGACACGTCCATTAGAAGCCCGAATGAGAGTATAATTTTCATTTGCCTTGTCAATCAATTCTATTTGGAAACAAAGGCCAAGTTTTTAAAAAACGGAGTGCCTGTTTAGGTTCCTAAATCCATACTTAGCCACTGAACTACTGTAGAACCTCAGAGTTATGAACACCAGAGTTAGAAACTGAAGAGTCATCCACACATCCCATTTGGAACCAGTTCACAGTAAGGCAGCAGAAGAGACATCCCCTTTCCTCCCTCCCACAAGCCAATACAACACTGTACTGATTAAATGTAAACTACTTTTAAAAAAGGAAACAGCATTTTTCTTCTGCCTAGTAAAGTTTCAAAGCTGTATTATGTCAATGTTGAATTGTAAACTTTTGAAAGAACAACCATAATGTTTTGTTTGGAGTTACAAACATTTCAGAGTTACAAACGCTTTCCATTCCACAGGTGTTCGTAACTCTGAGGTTTTGCTGCAAGTGGCCTGATTTTAAGAAAGGGCAGAATTTCCAGTAGGTCCCACTGAAATCATCTGTGCTCAGTCAAGATGCCGATTGCTAAACTGAAGTCTGTAGGAGCTGCTGAATGGTCAGTGCTTCTGAGAATGAGGCCAATTAATTACATACTGGATTTAGGAGACTAATTTTTGGCATCTATTTTTGAAAATATTGGCCTTCATCTCCACAAGTATAAAAAACCAAGCCATTATCCCTCGACAGCTGCCTCATTAAAATAGTGCATCATATATCCCATGTCCTATCCTCTGTTTAGAAAACAAAGACTGGCCTGAGCTGTGGCGTTTTGATCTGGGTCTGTACTGCCTCAAAGTTCAAGTGGAGTTAGGTCAGGGTTCTGCTTTGAGGTCATCTCTCATCTACATTCATTGGGAGGCCCTTTGTTTTCCATTTTTGATCAGTAGAGAGGCACTGACCTTGTGATTACAAATGTTCACCCAATTAGAGAAATGATAGTTGTTCTCCTACCACAGACATAGAGTATGGATAGAAAAGTTCTCTCTTTAACAAAGCTGATGGGATGGCTTTCACACTTTTTGTTTGCTAGCTGTGGGGCTATAACTAATGGCTTTTGCAAATGCATATTTACCAATGCAAAAAACATTCCTTTAAAAAGGGAAGTTGGATTTGCAAATAAAAAAGATGGCATTGTTCTTTTTGACATTGCAGGATTAAAAAGACAAGTTATGGTTACTTCATTACACCTTGTGTGTAGCATGAGCAACATATCGGACTATGGAAGTGACTATGGAAATAATAATTTGTGTTTTCCTTGCTTCAAAAAGGCCTTCAGTAGCTCAGATTTCATAATGAAACTGTAAACTTTCAGAAAAATGTACAAACCTACGAAAACTGCATAATTATGATCTCAAACACTTTTTTTGAAGTGGGTACACTTTCACTTAACTATAACCCAAAAAGAAGGTGCATGTTCATGATGCAGCTTTGGGGATGAAGAAAAAAAAATAAAAAGCAGGGCAAGAGCATCAGCAAGATCAATAACTTCAGAATAATCAGTAAAATTTGAAGCTTTTTGGTTTCATCAGTGTTGAAATGCAGTCCCTGTCTCTTCTACCATATAAAACAGTCCCTGCTCTGCCCCCATCTTCTTCCCCTAGAAACTGCACAGTCCTCCAGATATGTTCACATTGAAGCTTTATTTCAAGTCCTCTTCACCAATATCACCACATTCCCCCATGCTCTCACGTATTTACAGTGTTTGTCAAGGTTTCGGTCTTCTCAGCAGGAACTGAGGGGAACAGAGACCTCCTTACTCTGAGCCCTCTGTGTGACTAGGGCCTGGTCCCCACTAGGGCTTAACGTCGACTTTATCAAGGTAAAGTCGATTTAAGCCTGTACCCGTCCTCACATGCATGCCCTTAAAGTCGATTTAAAGGGACCTTAAAATCAACTTCTGTACTCCTCCCTAACGAGAGGAGTAGCTGAAATCGACCTCTCTCTGGGTCGATTGTGAACTAGTGAGGATGCATGTTACTTTAAGCCTCCGACCTTCCACAATGCCTGTTAGCTCCCCAGGGGACCAGCCACCAGTCCGAGCAGCTCCGCGGACCCCCGTGCCCGCCCGAGCAAGTCCGCAGACCCCCCCCCCCCCCGCGCGCCCGAGCAGCCCCGCGCCGGCTCCCCCCCCACCCGCCCGAGCAGCTCCGCGGACCCCCGTGCCGTGCTTTGTGGGGACGCACTAAGTCGACTTTATAAAGTCTACTTTAGAAAATCAACTTAAGGGAAATCGACCTACTGCTGTAGTGAAGACGTACTCTGAGACTGCCTACTTGCCTCTTTTTTTTTTTTTTTTAAAATCAGCCCTGGGATGATGGCGGGAGCCAACTGAGTTCTTAGGCTACTAGCTTGATTAGACCATTACCCTCAATCAGTTTCTCCTGGAGCACTAATTAATTTGAAGTGATCAGAGTGCAGGCTCACCTACTCACTCCTTGCACTCTGTCACACACCATCTATATACAGTCTATCCAAATGTAACAGGACATCCATTTAGACAGTGATAGGGTCTGGTTAGGAGAATCATTAGGACTGAGAACAGGCAGAATTTAGAAATGCTATAGGCTTAAGCGCTTGAGTGTAGAGTTTTCCACATAGGAAAAGTTAATGCCGTGAAGCCAAACCTTGGAAGTTTCAGTTAGAGCTGTTTTCCCCCTATCCCCTTCATCACATTTGATTCCAAGATTAGCAGTATAGATAGTATCTTATAATTGGAATGCAAACCCAGTATTGTTAAAGTCCAACTTTGAAATTCGCAGTGTTGAAATGAGGCAAAATGAACTTGTCTGTACTAGTTTGAGTGAGGTTCAATATGAGAGACCTCATAAAACTGGGCCTGATCCATGGAAAGCAGAGCTATTGGTTGCCAGACACAAAGTTGCTCCAAAATTTTATTTTTTATCATGTTTATTTTTCCTCCTCATATTTGTGTTTCACATTATTCTTTGACAGAGGCTTGATTGCAACTTTTTCCATAACTGCTCAAGAAATTAACAAGGGGAGTAGGGAGACACGTTACTAGAGGGACAGAATGTACTGGTTGCTCAGTAATTTATTAAGGCAATAAAGCTCAGCAGGGCTTGTGAAGCTGATCCCTAGAGTGTGACTGGCAGGTTTCTCCAGTGCCATATAAGAGCTTTCATACATGTACTTTTCAAAATTCAGTTACTGCTCTTTACCTAAGAAATCCCTTAACATAAAACTATTTTTGGGGTAAAGGATGGTAACTTTAGGAAGAAGAGGATACATTCACCTCCCTGTGCTGGCCTCCTCCACTGTGCTGGAGGGTGGGTGGGCATTTATTTGAAAGATGGCAGCTCAAGGAATACATTGAACCTGGATATCTTCCCTGCTGGCTCCTCGCTGCCATAGACATGTCCTTTCTCCAGCTGGCACCTTTTGAGTTGCACTGGCTGGTGACGTGGCCCCCTCTGGCGTCGTTATTTCATATTCCTTATATGACTCCTGGTGGACCTTAAGTCACATACTGGAGACTATGGCACAGATACCATCATAAATGTAAATTTGGCACAGTGATATTAGATTCATAATTTTCTTTTGTATTTTAAAAGCAACAAAAAATAAACTTTCAAAATAGAAGATTGTAAAAGATACATATTTAAGAGCTCCAACATGTTGGGCAAGTCCCCCGATGATGTTTGGAATGTAAAATAGGAAAGTACCCTGCTTAGATGAGTCAGAAATATTTTTTTATTGATTATTACATCAATGAATGTGTGAGGACTATAAAAGAGGTTGGATTTCTATGTACTTCAACTATGGCATGAGCAACAGAGTGGCCTTCATTTTGTCATATGGACTTGTTACTGGAACATCTTTGCATATGGTAGGTATCATTAAGTGTTCATGGCATTCTTCCACTTCGTATAGTTAATGTGCATCTGAAATAAATAATAAAGAATTATTTAAATGCCAGCACCAATTAGAAAATCACACATTCTGAAAACAGTGTACTTACTGAGTTTATAACACCTAAGATAACGGGAACAGAAAGTAGTTAGGGTTGTTTTTTGTCGTTTTTGTTTTTTGCTTGTTTACTTTTTACATTGAAGTGAATACAAAGCAGAAACGGTGGAACTGTCATACACATAGTGGTGACAATTAGTTTCTTCCTTGCTGAAATGATAATTATAGGTCCTGGTCTATTGCTCACTGAAGTCAATAACAAGGCCCATAAGTTTCAACAGGAGAGTAGAAGCAAGCCCATATGCATTTTTATGAAATGATTAAAAAAATAGTATTTAAAGAGTGTTTTATTAGAACCTGGATTTTTTTTAAATTAGTCATTTTTTAAAATAGTCAGATTGACAACGTATCTCTAAATAAACCAAAATGCAATCTGACCGTACAAATGAAACTTCCTCTTTGCCAGTATTTTGAAGAGGATATATTACAATCCAAAGCATGTACCAACATTTCTCTATAGTGTGGTATACTGTATGTGTTTAGGAAAATGTGCAAAGGAACCACATACTACAAGATCCAATAACCACTCTAATAATGCATGTTAATCACATTAAACCTTAAAACACAGTGTTTAGGCTGTTATCTATCTTCTGATCTCATTTGATGAAATTTGACCACCTATATTTATATATAATTTAAAACTTTGTATTCATTGGACCCTCATCACAGAAAGTACTATGGGGAAATACAAAACAAAAATCAGTGGAGCGGAAAAGTAATAGTTCACTTATAAAGCTGGAAAGTAATTTGTACAGTCTGGTCTAAAACAGCTTGCACTCTAGCATTTCTATCTCTGGATGTCAAAGCCATAGCAAAACTGTGACAAGATTAGTTTTTGAATTAAAGGAAAAAGAAAATAAATCTTTATAGAGATTATGGGCTACATCCGCAGCTGGAGTGAAGCCAATGAAACTTTCTTGGTTAAAACCAAGTTAAAATAGGACTAGCTCCAGGAATCCCTGGATGAAGTTGTATGGTCTATATCAGGGGTCTCAAACTCAAATGACCACGAGGGCCGCATGAGGACTAGTGCACTGGCCCGAGGGCCGCACCACTGACACACACGCACACGCTCGCTTCCCCGGCTGTGCCCCCACTCCACCCCTTCCATGAGGACTAGTGCACTGGCCCGAGGGCCGCACCACTGACACACACCCCGCCCTTGCTGCCCCGGCTCCGCCCCCACTCCACCCCTTCCAAGAGGTCCCACCCCTGCCCCACCTCCTCCTCTGAGCACGCAGCTCCCCATTCCCTCCTGGAAAGCGCTAGGCACCACCAACAGCTGTTTGGCAAACAAAGCAAGAGCAATATAGGAAGTCCAGAGCTAGAAACACGCGCGGCCCAGCCAGGCAGCAGAGAAGCCTCCACTTCTGGCCCCTCCGTCCTGCAAACTGCTATGGGGGGACCAAGGGGGGGGGGCACCAGGAAGCTTGGCGGGCCGCAGGGAAGGGCTTGGCGGGCCACATGTGGCCCCCGGGCCGCATGTTTGAGACCCCTGGTCTATATGCAGGATATTGGACTAGAAGGTGCCTTCTGCCCTTAAACATTTGAATCTATGACAAGCTACAGATCTTTGTAAAGTTATTTTTCAGAATAAAACATCATTTTTACATTTCCTCATTTAAATAATGAGAATAAACCTGCTTAATCCACAAAAATCCAGTCATCAGTGACCACTGGTACTGTATTGAGTGCAAAGATGTCTGGAAACAATTTCTCAAATTTTGTTTGTTTCTGAGCCTACCTCTGAGAGAGAGGGAGAGAGCCACATAGAGCTTTCTCTTCTTTTATAGTATTTTATTGCTCTCTATGCACCTCAGAAGACACATTTTGTCCTTGTTAGTGTTTCTCTAGAAACTGGAGAAGGAAAAGTCCTGTTTTAAAACTGCAAATAAAATTAAACAGAAATGGGGGAGAGAAATGGAAATCTTCCACCTCATTTATTTACTACCTATTTGGCTATAATGGGGTGTACTGTGAAGGCCATTCCTGGCTAGTGTGCGTGACAAGAGGCACCCTACCTCTATTTCACACTAAGGGAATTTCCAAGTGTCTAGAGAAATGATGTACACATAGGTACCACCAACTGGCTAGTGTGGAGAATGTGCAGCTGGCTTTACTTCCTTCCTGGCTTGTTTTGAGCTGAAGGAAGGCAGCTGTATTTGGATTCTGTCAGCTGTAGCAGGTGGTCCTCGTTATACAGGACAGTGGCTAGCAACTGGAAACTTTTAGTGGTATAGTATTGTCAGATAGGGTATGGCATTTTACAATATTTCTGTACCAGGAAAGGATCCTAGCATAGATGCAGTTATACTAGCAAAAAAGGCCTTCTGCCAAGATAGCTTAATTCACTCTGGGAACTTATATGTTACACTGAAACATGCCCACACTTGCTGGTTTAAGCTGTGTCTGCAGTAGGAGGGTTTGCTGGTACAGCTGAAGTGATAAATGTTTTCCAGTGTAGTATAGGCCTCAAGGGATAAGGGGGAGCAGGAGGGAACAGAAATGCACAAAGGAAGAAGATACCGGTCCCATGTGATCAGCTTTCTGAAAAGAGTATGAAGATAATGCTCCTGTTGGAGGCAGATTGTCTGATTTTGTTGTGTTCGAAGTAGAATGGCTCTGTGACTAGGGTCTTTTTTTTTTTTTAAATCTGAGTGATTGAATAAACACAGGGCAATTTTACAAAAGAACACTGTTTCTGTATGTTACCCCTTGGTGCTAAACCCTGGATCACCATGGACCTTTTTATTTGCATGGCAGTCTTATTTTAATCCTGATTAGAACTGCACTGACAAACAAAACTTATCTTTATTTCACATTTGCTATGTGGGTAATGGTTTCAGGTATTGTACTTCATACGCAGTAATCTCAAGGGGCTAAATTCATTTCTTCTGTAACTCCATTGAAGTTGCACCAGAATGGCTTTGGCCTAGTCTATTTTTTCTGTCAAGTTTGATCGTGAACTGCATATAGGAGGCTAAGGAAATAATTAGGGTTTTGATTATGAGAAATTGTAAACATATCTTTAAATTGATTCCCAAATTAATTGTCACAGGGTTGTTTCATTATTTCAATATGTTGTGTGCCCTTTGATTTTTACTTTATTACTGATTTCCCACTTGTTTTATTCTCATTGGGAGAAAGGCAGTCATTGGCAATAGGAAAAAGGAGTTGGGGTTTAGCACACAGACTTTAAACAGACAGAGAGAAGGAACAGAACATTTATTTTTGGCAGATTTCAATCTCAGTGCCAATAGCTGATGAACTTTCAATCCTGTCTCCATGACTATGATTCAGCTAATATATTTATGAAACCAATCATCAAAAAAATAGCTTGGCTTCCTTTCACATTCCCATTTTCTCACATAAACAAATCTTCAAAATGAAAGCAAACCTCCACATATGTCACTCCAAACTGCTCTCACTCCTTTTTTAGTGAAAATCGTTGTTTAGTTAAACATTTTAACTTTTTAAATCTCCCAGCTATAAACATTCAATGTATTAGTATCACTTCACTATCTAATCCCTTTTTTGAAGTCCAGATGTGGTCTGAAGAGGAGATCCAAATTTAAGGCTATTTTTTCCCCTCCATAATAGGTCCAGAGTTAAAGCCACAAAGAGCTGCACTCAGGCAAGACATTATTTATATGCTAATATATACATAGAATTGAATGACTTATGCTGGGGGGGGGGGTCTCACTTTTTTTCATTCCCGTCAGCCACTTCCTGTAAAATATCAAATTGTTAAAATGACTGCTAGTGTATGTACTCTAAGATAGCAATGCCAGAATGCATACATACACATTAATATATTCATGTATTCTACCAAAAACATATCTTTCTTCTGAGTTACAAGTCTTGAACCACTCACAACTGCACCAAACTGCATATAAAATGCTATGTCAATAGACACCATTACGTGATTATAACATTTTTCTGAACGTCTACTACATGTCCCTGGTTTTGATTACTCCTGTAACTTAAGTTTGCTGTTCACCTGCCAGTAAAAGCCTTTTTAAAATACAAAGAAATGACTGAAAATGGTGTGATGAAAAGCCATTCCTAGGTTTCTCCCATTTATGGAGATTTTCTTGGTTATGGTGCCTTGTGAGACTACTCGAGTGGCTTGATCCATTCTGCAATGATTTTTTTGTTTTTGTTTTTGTTTTTTTTGCCCAGGTCCACCATATGTAGACTGAAGACTATATAGGGCAGCTTCTTGCCTTAGAGGTCCTGATTCAGCAAGAACTTAAGCACATGCCTAACTTCAAGCATGTGAGTAGTCCCATTGAGCTTAGTGAGAATACTCACATGCATGGTTAGTCCTGTGCATAAATACGTTGTTGAACCACGGCCTATATTATTCTAGGTAACATACAATGTTTAGTAGCTATCTGGCTCCTGGGCTGATCACAAATGCTGCCTAATAACTGTTAGCTGTCTGCTAATACTCTTGCTAGTATTGTAGAATCTGTCAAATCTTTGGCTTGGTCTGTTTGATTCTTTCCTAGTTTGAGCATTGCTGCTGTTTGTTCCTCTCAGGGATGGGGTTTGCATACTAATGTTCAAGCTATTATTAAATATGCCTAGCAGTTGATTTACCAGAATACTTGTTTTTGTAACAGTCAGCTGAGCGCCTCTGAGCTAGGGGATTTTCCTCCTCGGATTGTTACACAGGGTATGTTCACATTTTAACTTATTCCAAGACTATCTTGACATCTAGTGCTTCACTAATTTGCCAAGTGTGAGAAGGCTGAGTTTGTTCAGTGTGTGCCAATGCAGGTGAACAGTTGTTGGTTTTCCCTGTTCTGTTCTTTTCTAGTTACTGCAAGCCCATCTGAGGGACAAGGTATAGTGTGTCTGCTTGGTAGTATTCCTGGAATTGTATGAAATATAGTTCTGCTCTGAAAAGTTACTGGGTAAACTGGCATCTTTAACTCAGATATTCGCTCCCTGTATTACTGTGTCATGTCAGAGAGACAAGATAGGGAAGGTAATATATATATATTTTTTATCGGACCAACTTCTTTGGTGAGAGAGAGAAGCTTTTGAGCCACACAAGCTAACTTTCCGCCCACTATTTGTGAACAGAATGAGAACAAAATTTTGTTGGGGTAAATGTCTGTAGAATGGAAACTTTATGAAGTGTTTCATGACAAAATTAAATGTGACTTTGGTTGGCAGTAGTTTATCTAATCTCTACAATCAGGATGAGAAAACATGCCATTTGTGATGGAGGCTCTCTTTTCTAGTAAAAGTGACAGAGACCTGTGGCACTTTATAGACTAACAGATGTATTAGAGCATAAGCTTTCGTGGGTGATTACCCACTTAGTCGGATGCATGCAGTGGAAATGGTCATTTCTTTGTTGCTTTTGCAGATCCAGACTAACGTGGCTACCCCTTTTCTAATAGTTATTTCCAAGTTCTCACCTCTTGCCTTTGGGTGGAAAAACAAGATACAACCTTTGGACGGTAGGGATTCGCCCCACCCTCATTCCAACATCTTTATCAGCAAATGAACAGTCCATGTGCCACCATTAGTTCCTTAGTCATGGTGGATTGGGGCAGCCTCCTTCCCTTTGGGGTCTGGATGATTCTCACATACAGCACATTACAGATTCCGAGGTACCACACAGATGGGGTGCTCCCTGTCCAAAACTCTGCATCTCATGCGGCTGTGTGTCTGCAGCAGCAGTTCATGCCCCCCTACAGTCTTCACAGTCTCGTTCTGGAATGGCACATCCATCCTCCAATCGGTGAATAGAAGTAGGGGTTGGATTTCTTGCCAGTTTGCCAGCCACTTAAGGTTCTGGAGGCAGAGGGCTCTTTCATGTTGCTGGTCTGGGAGTGGGAATTCCTCGCCATGTGACTTAAGTAACCGATCATACAGCTGTAATATAGGAGCCTAAACAGTGAATAGATGATTTGTGAACCACCGGCATGCTGAGATTTGGTAATGTTGAATGTCTGAATAGGAACGAATTTTAAAACTTGCAGTCTGCAGACAGGGCACAAGTGTGTGAGAGCTAAATTCACCAAACAAATTATCCTTTCTGAATTGTTTACTCACCCACAGCAGCTAAAGTAGATTATGATTGTTCCCCTTTTCAAGGATAGAATACAGGGCAGAAACTCAGGAATATGGGGTTCTAGCCACCGCATAGATAGTAGCTCACAGTGTGACCAGGGGGCAAGTCATTCAGGCCAAAATTTTCAGACCCGTGTGTCTGAAATTAAGCAGCTAAATCAACATGACAGTATCTGAGTAAGTGGTTTGATTTTCCTCCTGCCCCAAAGGTGTTGGGCACCCATAGTGCCCACTGAAGTGCTCATCATTAGCAAATATGGCGAAGGACTCTGGCAGCATCAAGAGCTCAAGGCCCAGCATTATGGTGGTGGCAGTAGATATAGAATGGCCAGCTGAGGGACTTTTTTATTTTCTAATTTGCAATGACAACTAGAGCAACTGGCTTTCACACTGGCCTGTAGGACTAGGTACAACATAACCAAATCACATTGTACCTAAAATGACATGTGAGGGCAATTTTAAAAATCTGGATGCACGGGGTCTGTCTAATTTTGAAAATTGGATTCAAGATGTGTGTATTAAATCATGGCCTTTTGGTTTCAACTCTAAAAGTTGAAGGCTTCCTTCACATATGGGATGCTAAATTGGCTGTCATCAGTTAGTCTGCTTGGGAGTTCAATTTATTCTTACACACTGCTTGTACATTGTAATAGACTTGTTTTAAAATCTACCAATGTTCCGTGAAAAGTCATAATGCTAATTAAACATATTTATAGAGTACTCTCAAGTCAGTATCTAAGCATAACAAATACTAGTAAGATTATTTTAAAATTATGTTGCTTGCAATAATCTCAGTTGAAAGAAAAAATAAGAGTTTGACCTTTATATATATATATATATATATATATATATATACATATATATATATATATATATATATATATATATATATATATATAGTAATTCGTGACCCATCTCCACAATTTCTGAGTCTCTAAAGGAATGCTAAATAAAGCTGTATTGTTCACAGTAGCTGGAAGGTAAAAATAAGTTCTACCTCTGGCAGCATCAGCTTTTTAAAGATTTACTAAAAGGGAACACCAGTGACACATCACAATGTTTCCTCATGAATATTTATCAAATGGCTAGAAGATCACGAGCGACTTGATTGGCACTGCATGTTCTGCCAGCTGCACGTACTCATCGCAACTGCAGAGGCTGTAATTTATTAGCCACATCACCTTTCTTCATATCAAATACAGCCCTGCTAAGGGAGAAAACTGAATGTGAATTTTACTGCATATAGCTGTTCATGCTGAGCTATACCCAACAAAGAAATTATATGAAATGTGAAGAGAGCAAGGAGAAATGCATTGTTTAAAAAGTCTTCAAATTTGGTCTCATGTGGGAAAAGTAGCTTTAAAATAGCTTTATTCCCCTTCTCTCATTCCCTAGAACTATATATGGATACAGATCAGAATTTAGGTTTAACATAGCAGCTCTTTCAAGATGGAGCTGTATAAATGTCTGGCAGAAAATTTGATGCATATAATTTTTGAAGAGGTCTTCCAGGGTCCGTTGTTGTTTTTTTTTTTTTAAACCTTCTGGTGTACCTGCTGGGCTATGCATGAAACCCTGTCAAAGTGATTCTGCATCAGTTAACGTGTGCCCAAGAGTGCCCACCTCACAGAATGTGAACTTGTTTCTACCTCTTTCCCAGTCTCTTCTAGTCTCGGGTAGCAAGAAATCATGTCTGGTCCCAAACTCAGGTCACCTATTTGCCAGTCCCTCCCCGCCATGAGTGACCTATTGCAAGCAGAAAAGTCCCCCAGCCCTTACTCAATGTATATCAAAAGTCGTGTGGAGATCATATTGTCTGAGCCTTCAACAGGAATCTCCGAGATGGTCTTAGCTATAATAATAGTGCAAGGCTGAGTCCGGTTATCATCTCCCCAGGCTTCCAGAATCTCTCTTTGAAACACTGGCTGGAGATTATAAGTATTTTGAGGAGGAAAATATGTTGTCTCTGGTCCAGTTCCAGAATTATATTTCCAGATCTCACAATACTGCATAGACTGCAGCAGCAGGGAAATGTGTCATGCCCTAAGACCAAATGGACCCACAAGGGTCTGACCCGGTTGAGCTCATCACCAGCTGGCCAAATATTGTTAAATCGACCCTCTGACAGGGCAAGGTCCCATCCCTGCCTTTCACTCTATCAACACAGACTATTTGGAAACCTTCAGTTGTTAAACATCACTGTGTAGTTTATTAACATTGTTCTTCCCACCACTACACTGATCCATACACAAAACCATTTACAGCATTAGTTTCTCCTCACCCTCTGCAAGTAGTGAGAAGAGGTCTTTCTACCCAGAGATTCTTTTCGGTTCTGGCTTTCCTAGCCTGTCTGCTTCTCCCTTTCAGCATGTCCTTCCTGTGCCTTCTCAATCCTTTGTTAATGGGATAAGTAGCTTGTTAGTTAATCAGGCACAGTCAGAGTGGTAGCTCAGTTGTTTGTCCCAGCACTCTGTCACAAATTCATAGTAGCTCTGTGCTCCAACTCACTGAGTCCTTCCTCTTGTATTGTATTTGCCAGCTCTAAATAGACTCTAATAACCCTGCCTGTTTTCAGGAGTGATATTTCTAAGGTCTTCCTTATCTCCAGCTCACTGAAGCACTGTCTTTTCATTCCCCCTGTCTGGCAGCATCAATTTTGCAGCCACCTACAGTTGTGTGTCTGAGTAAGGACCTCCAAGTTAGAGGGAAAGAGCCCACAGTCTTGCAAAGAACTGTATTCCAACGAGATAAATGTTATCCTGGAAATATACCAATTTGCCCACTTCTACAACTACAATCTATATGGAAGTAGTCCTTCTCCTGCAACATAGATCCCACTGAGGTAAAGTCAAATCATTAATCTGGCTCCTAGTATAGTTATACCTATCAGTTTTGGGTTAGTGATTTTAAGACTTGTTTGTCGATTTTGATGTTTCTTGTTAGAGGACACTTAGCAGATAGTGGAGAACATGACCTGGTCAAATCTTCTGAAACATACTTTAGGTTTTGGGGAGATGCCCACATAACTGAGTCCTCAACTGAGAGGATGATTGGAGTGCTATTTAGGGCCCTACCAAATTCAGGGTCTGTTTTAGCAAATTTCATGGTCATAGCATTTTAAAAACTTTGAATTTCATGGTTTCAGATATTTAAATTTTAAATTTCAGTGTGGAAGAAAGCATGAATATGTGTTTAAAAATGGCAAAATATAAACTCATAACACCTGTAAGCTAGTGTTTCTCAAACTGGGAGTCCTGACCCAAAAGGAGTCTTCAGGGCATGTGTACCACAAGGCAATTCTAGGGGGGTCACGATAGCACTTTCCTTACTTCTATGTTGCCCTCAGACCTAGGTGGCCGGACAGTGGCGTCTATTGGCCGGGCACCCACCTCTGAAGGCAGCACCATACCATGTGGCCCTTGCTTCAGAGCTGGGCATCTGGTTAGTTGCCACTGCTCTCCCAACCAGCTCTCTGCTTTTAACAATCCACCAGAAAAATGGGCTGGGAAACTCCAAGCTTTGTCCATGGGAATAGTAATGTCTGATTGCTGATCTTCAATAGCAACTTTTAGGGCCTGAAACTCCCAGCTAGAGTTAGGTTTGATCAGTGGCCTGGGGGGAGGCATCTCCAAAGCCATGTGTGGATGGAGGATGGAGCATTGGTCCTCCATCTTGTTCTTTCTGGAGGTTCTGCACCTTCAGGAACACTAGCATGGATTTGCCTTGTTGCTCGCCTGAGTGTGTGTCTCCACTAAACATTCATATTTGCTGTAATCTTATTTACCAGCACTGAAGCGATTAATTGTGTCTGTGACTGTTGCTTGGGATACCAGAGACAGTGCTGAGTGATAGAATGATTTGGGGTCAAAGAAGCAGGCCTGGAATGCTGGGATCAGAAGGTTCCTGGGTGGTTGGAAATGGCAGTTCTGGGTAGGTTCCTCCTGGCTGCTGTGGTGCCAGGGAGCAGCAGAAGAACAGTTGCTGTTTGCTTACTAAGCAGTAAGAAATAGCATGTCTTATAATCAGCGGTGGGAAGTTTAGTTTATTTCCTGTGCTTTCTTTGGGATAGTTTTGGTAACAGTGAGGAGATGGACTGGAGGGAGGCTGGGATTATTGCTAAACTGTTAATTATCTCTAAGAAGAGAAAATGTCTTTTATAATAATGAATGTGTGAATTAACTGCTGGACTCTCGGGACAAGTTCCCAGACCACACACAACCTTCAGATGTCCATCCCTACAGAAGCCCAGACCCCAGCCTTCCTTTTGCTTGTCTCCTCAAAATGGATAATCTGTTGAACTTCAAACCCACCCAGACTGAGCCTAGTGTTCAAGGTCTGATGCTCTAGTACCTTAGCCTTTGCTCACTGAGCTAGGAATTATTTGTCATTTTCTAAGATCCTTATATAACCCATATCACCACAGTATCTTTGCACCTCACATGAATTAGTATATTTCTCTTCACAGCTCCTTTGGGATAAGTGACTTGCCCAAGGTAATACAGGATGTCTATGGCAAAGCAGAAATTGAACCCAGGTCCCCAGAGTCCCAGTCCAGAACCATACGCATAAGTCCATCTTTCCTCTCTCCAAGGTGAATGGCAAATTGACCATCAATGCTACCATGGTTGGGTCCTTATTTGATTTCTTTATAAACTATCCAGTGAAGTTATGTGAGACGCTGTACAATTAAGGCAGTAATTCAAATAAAACTGGACCAAATGGCCCAAGAACCAAACAAAAAGAAAATTCCATACAACGTACAAACAAAAACAGATTGTTGATATTTACTATAGATGGGGTTATTTTATTAGGAAGATATTAAGGTAGAAATAAGCGTGGGTAATATTTTTGTGGTATTTAAAGTCTGTTGAGCTGTAGGCCTGTTAAGCACTAAGCACCTCATGGAGCTTTGTTGACTTTAAGGGTCTCCTTGTGCAATTTCCTTGGCAGGATTTGGGCCATGGTTACAACAGGCATTTCCTAATTTTAATTTGGCTGACAGTGGAGGGAGTGTTGTGACTCAGAAATCAGTGTATGGTAGTATTGTCAAATGCTGACTTTTACCAGTGACTAGAGTCTGGGAGGTTTGTTTATAACACCACCATTATACCATCAGCAGGGGCGGCAGGGTGTGGGGCTGGGCCAGGGTGGTGCCCAGAATGAGTTCAGGTCCCGGTCCCACCACCTGCCTAAGGCTCTGGGAGGGAGTTTAGGTGCTGGGTGTGGGCTTTGGGTTGGGGTGCAGGAGGCGATACGGGCTCTGAAAGGGAGTTTGGATGCAGGAGGGGGTTTGGGGTGCAGGCTCTTGGAGAGAGTTTAGGTGTTGGAGGGTGCAGGCTCTGGGAGGGAGTTTGGGTGATAGCTCTGGGGTGGGACAGATAGGGTGACCAGATGTCCTGATTTTATGGAGGCAGTCCTGATTTTTGGGTCTTTTTCTTGTATATGCTCCTATAACTACCCACCCTATGTCACAATTTTTCACACTTGCTGTCTGGGTACCCTAGGGACAGGGGATTGGGTGCAAGAGGGGGTTTGGGGTGCTGGGTGCAGGAGTGGGTTTGGGTGCTGGCTCTGGGTTGGGACAGGGTTTGGGGTATAGGAGGGGGTGTGGGAGAGAGTTTTGGGTGCTGGGTGCAGGCTCTGGGCTGGGACAGAGGGTTGGAGTGTGGGAGGGGGTGCAGGGTGTGGGGCTGGTCCAGGGATGAGGGGCTTGGGGTACAGCAGGCAGGCTGCCCTGGATCTGCTGCAGGGGACCAGACTGGACCCCCCACTACCCTCTCCCACGGCCCCTCAGGCTGCTGTCCAGTCAGGGTAAGCCCCCCACCCCAAAGTTGTCTACTGGGGAAGGGGCTCAGCTGCTTCAGCCTGTCCCCAGCACTTATGCCTTGCAGATGGCAGCAGCCAGTGAGGGAGTGTAGCACAGAGCTGCAGGGGGCAGCCACCTGCTGTCCAAGGCAGGCAGGGATGTTTGGGGGTGGCATTTGTTTGATGGAGCCGGGCCTCTGGGGCCCGAATTTGCTGGAGCCTGGGCACCATGGGCCCATACAACTCGCTGCCCCTGCCGATCAGACCTTTTGCCAACTAAGTTTTGGAATGGAAGGAAATACGATAAAAGAAGTGAGAAATGTACCTATTAATATATCTTCCTGTAGCTGCAAGGTATATTGTCATCTGAAAGAGAAACCATGTGAGTTTTGGTTTTTATTTTTCGTAAACCTAAATTTAACAGCTACAATCCCATAATATCAACTAAGAAAAAGTAAAATTGGAGGTGGGGAGACTTCCAAGATTTATATAAAAATAGGAAATTCTTTAGAAAAGTTGATTAAAAATACTCAAGTGAGCTAACCTAGACCATCTGTTCTATTTCCTGTCAACATTACATCATGTAGTTTCATTGTGTTTACATATATTTTAATGAAACAATAATGATGCATGTAGAGAAGGGGGGAAGTCACTAGTGGTAAGTGTAGAAGAGGCATTACTGTAATAAAGGTGAGCAGCAGTGAATGCTTATGTGGTAACTGAAGAACTTCATTTGAAACCAGGTAGTTTCAGATGGGAATCAGTATTGAAAAGGGAAGCCACTTCCCTGCCAACTGGCTCATGGTGAACTGTCAAAAAACCCACTGTGGACAAATGGCAGCAAAGTGCACCAGAACACCTTTTAAAAAAAATCTGGGGTGAAATCCAATTTTGCCATTGATTTCAGTGGAGCTGGAATTTGACCCTTCGGCTTTCTGAGCATGGCCCTAATTTTGATATTTTGGATTTCTGTGTGTATAGCTCTGTCTTTATGTGGGAAGTGGGAAAGGGGTAGAATTATCCCTAAAATTGGATCCTCTTCTGGTGCAGGATCTTAAACTGATTCTCTGTATTACCCGCTGGATATGCAATGCCCTCCACTAATCTTCAAATCTACCAATGTTAGATACAGGGGCAGACCACCATTTAATGATGCTTCCAGAGCATTTTATCAATCCAATAATGTGTTTTTTCTTGCATTTGTCTAATTAAAAAAATACAAACTGCAGTAGACTAGAACAGGTGCAAACATATTATAAATAAAGTGCTCCAACTAATTATGACTAACCATCTGTATTAACAGGTTTTAGGTATGCAATTAATATCCTATTATGTATACATTCATTCATTCATTCAAGAGTAATACATGACCAGTTCACAGGATGTTGGAGGCATTGTTAAGAAATGCTAAATAAAGCATAAAACAACTGGAAGACAGAAATAATTTGTACCTCTGGCAGACACAGCTTTTTAAAGATTTACTAAGAAAGATCACCGACACAGCTCAGTGATTCTCAGTGAATATGTATCAGGCAGTGCCAGTAAGCTGATTGGTTGATCAGTATTCTGCCAATCAAATACACAAATGGAGAAAATTAGATAAGTTTAAAGAGAATAAAGTCTGAGCTACAACAGTCCAGTAAATCATCTGAAATATGAGCATGTCAAGCAGCTGTGTTGTTTTAAGTTTTTAAAGGTGGGTTTGAGACAGGGAAATAATATGTTTCAAGTTATATAAGTATGTTTCAAGAAATACCAGGATGTTGTTAATCATAAAAACAATTATGTCACAAATAGTGTCTGATAGTGAGCTTTGAGAATTCATCCAATTGAGGAGGAGCTCTCTCTAGTACCCATAGTAGGGTTGCCCAGCCTCCCGAATTGTCCTGGAGTCTCCAGGAATTAAAGATTAATCTTTAATTAAAAATTACATCAAGTGACGAAACATCCAGGAAAAAGCCAACCAAAACTGATAACCCTAACCCCATAGGTTATCTGTACACAAGATTTGTGGAATTGCTGCGGGGGACGGGGGAAGATGGTGTCTCTGCAAAGCTGTGTGCTGTGAAGAAGGGCTCTGCATTGGTTTTGAATAGGCCAGAATGAAAGGAGTTAATGGGGGTGAGCTAAGGGAGGAAATCCTGGATCTATGCTTACATGGATCAAGTGGTCCCAAAACCCCATTTGAAGTATGTCTGGAGTAGGAAAAAGATGTTAGCTATATGTTTTTGTTTTTTAAAAAAATACCTTTTATCTTAATTTAGACAAGCCCCTAGGGAGAATGAAGGAGCAGTGTTTGGTGTTCAGCTCCATATGTTGTGTTTAATGCTGTGCCCTGCATTCTGCCTCTTGGCTGGGGCTGGAATTTAATTCCCTGTTCCCTGTGACTCTGGCTGTGCGCATGGAGGTTGAATTTCATCCAAACTACATAAAATATTATCTGAAATCCATTAGATCATTTTGGATTTGTTGCCTACCCAAGTGCTTGTAGTGAAGTGATGTAAAGCTAAGGAGCTTATGGAATAAAGAAAACCAAAGCAGTAAAGTTCACAGTTTAAACTAAGAAATTTTTGTCTTTCTATTTCACAGACTGTAGGGATCATATGGCCATATTATGGATACTGAAACTTCCAGTGCTAACAATGCTTTGATATCTTCTATTACCCAGATGTAATCGGTTTATCTTAACACTTTGGTATGTCACACGCAGTCACTGCTGATGTTAATTTTTGACCCAAACCCTTATATTTCACCTATGATTCTGAACAGGAAATGCTATTCAGTATTTCTTAATATAGCCTGTAGTGTACACATATTTTATTTCAGGAAGAAAGTATTACAAAAGCTTCATATTTTATGTCTTTCATCTAAACATTACCAAAAAGCATAGGAGAATATGGTTCCCTCACTGGATGTGTAGCTTCCATTGATGTAAATGAGAATTCTCTCTCCCCCAAAGAAAGTTATTCCTACCCACAACCCCATTAAACTGATCTTAATCAGATTTTGTGTCCAGCTTGAATTAAGTGTAAGTGGGTGAAACTCATGGAAGTTAGTTCTCCAAGCACAGCCCTGCTGCAAACAGTGGTTTAAGTTACACATCGGTGTAACTGTTAAAATAGAGTAACTTTGTTCTCTCTGCCCCACACACTTGTGCAACTTCCCGGAGAGGCCGGAAGGGAGCTGTGAAATGAAAAGAATCTAACAGGATGATATGGGATAAAGCCGAGGAGCTCTGTCTCTCCCTTCAGCTTCCATACCACTCTCTCGCACATACTCGTAATACCTTTCGTTAGCTCTTTTACCTTCTGTATCTCCTTTCTACCCCCCCAGGATATTTCTCTTTTGACATACCCACCGAATGCTTAGGGGCTACTTTCTAACCAATTTACAATAGATGTTTAACTTGCATCAATGCCACACACTTCCTAATTTGGTTCTTTGAATATAAAATGCCATGTGTACCTCTGGTTCTAATAGGAACCAAATTTTGTCCTGATTGACACTCTACATAACTCTATCCAAGTCAATGAGGCTGCAAATGGTGCAAGTCGGGGCCCTGTATTTTGTCACTTCTACATTAATAATGTTAATATATTTTGGTGTAAATTCTGCTCAGGGTGACATGGTTGCAACCCCATTGTCTTAAATAGGATCTACGCTAGTGTAACCGAGCATCATTGTTTTTCACCTGCTTTTTTAAGTATCAGCGACAATTCTTAAGATTTCCCACTCATTAGCATACAGGGATCAACTGCAGAGCTTATAAACAAACCAGGCTTTTTCTGATGCGCACAATATCAGAAATAGCTCTCATTGTTAACTAGCTGAATATAAATGACTAGCAGACTTGATGTTGCTGCTTCATGATCGTGTCCTTCAATAACAGGCACTGAAGAAACTGGTTGCTTGGTTAGTGAATCTGTCTGCTGACGGCTGCTGTGAGGGCTTTGTCTCCTCCTTGCTCTGTCATGCCTGGCCTTCCAAGTGGTGCCATTGTCGGTGCATCTTCTGGTAAAGCTGTTTGGCCGAAGGGAGCAGGATGGAATGTCAAACAAAGGAAAAATAACTGCAGTGCAAGCCTCTCCACTTCTTCATCAAGCACTAAAGGAGTATGGAGTTTCTACACTGATGCTTCCCATGGGATCAAAATCGGTCCCTTTACAGTACTGATCATAAGTATTCTTTTTATTGCTTTTGTAATAATATTACACATCTGGGCCAAGTATACTCGTTCCTAGACTTAGTTGTATCCATGTAGTCTTTGCTACCTACATTAATGGTCAGTATGAGTTGGGGTGGGCAGAGAATGGAGGAAGCACTGGTCCCAACACTATAGTGGATTTTATATTGTTTGTGAAATGCTTGAAAGCTTTCTGTTTAAACTAAAAGGAGAATCAGCTTCTTTTTTTTAAATAGTGAGTATTCCCTTTTCTCTCATTTGCCTCTTGTTGTTTTTGACATTTAAAAATGTGTTTATACTTAATATCTCTGGTTCCTAAAATTTGTCATTATCTGCCTGTAAAAATGTGTGTTAGAACACATTTTAAGTGCTGAAAACAAGGCTCTAAGAACGATATCTTATGAACGTTTGAAACAACAGTCTTCTGGAATGAGTGATCTACTGGAAGTTTAATTCTGATATAAGTTTATAGGAGTTGGTGTTGTAGTTGCCTTATCTAATTATTTATATGTTTGCATAAATAAACTTTGATTACATTTGATATGATTTTAGACAACATACTACAGATTAAAAAGTACATAAACTATGTTCTGATATAGGAAGATACAGATTGTAGCATCTATAGCAAAAAGGCATGGTTTGACATAGCTTGCCAAAGTAATATGGTTATATTGGATATGTTTTTATTTTGAAATTTGGGGTTCTCCCAAACCCTTCACTTATTAAATATTTAAAGAAATGTTTCATCTGGTATGTGAGTGTTTTTATTGATTATTCAGCATAAGTAGTCCATGGGGGACTTTAAGCATTACTACAATCAAATTGATAACAATGGTGGAGATGAGCTACAATGATGTCCATAACTCTTTCTAAAATCATAGCTTTGCTTGGATGGTGAGGCCTTCAACCTTAGTCTCAGAAGATCTGCCTTTATGAAACCCAGTGAGCTGACAGTAAATCTTTGCGTGCTAGATGGAAAAGTTATTAACAGACAAACGGGCTGCTAGGAACCAGAAAGAATCGGAGATCAACTGAATTATTAAAGGACTATTTACACTATTCTGGGAAAAATAACTGCAGTATTTAAGATACTGTCTTATATTATATATTGGTGTACTACTAGATAACAATCAGTCGAGCCAGTTTAAACTGCTAGGGGCAAATAATTAATGTGATCTATTAAACTGTTTTGTTCATTCAGTTACCAGGGTAGATATTTGATAGTTATATATCATCTTCACTGTTTGATCTGGCCTCTCATCAGACCAGGCTCTACAAATCCCCAAACCTTTTATAACATTGTACTTAGGCAAGTTTATCAGTGAAGCAACGCTAGGGTGAATGTAATTATTTCACCAATTGTTCCAATTTTTATGGCAAATTAAGCTTGCCTAGTTGGAAAGGGTTAGCAATGTCAAATAGCTGTTTTGGAAACATCAATGATATGTTCGTGTATGATAACACAAGAGCATAGTCTTATGTGGTCTATCATCAATGTGTTAATTGAGTGAAACTATAATTTGACTCCAAACTCCATGTTGCTATCAATTACTTCCCAGCATCTGTGATACTGTAGCCTAAGTTTAGCTAGAATAGCACTCACTGTAATATATTCTGTTGAATGTTTGCTGGATTCAGGGTTTAGTGTTCTGGAATTGTGTTTTTCGATTACATGACAGCATGGTATTTTAGGCCTTGATCCTGCAATAGGATCTGTGTGAGTGCACTCTGGTCCCAATGCATAGTCCCACTGGAGAAACTGCGTCTCCAAATAGGCTCAAAGGATCCACTTGAGCAGATCAGATTACAGGATTCTGATCTTACTTTGTATAGTGTCCTTACAAATAAATCCCCAAACACTTTACGGACTTAAATATGCATTTGGAATTCAGTTGGCAGAAGGGAAGAAAAACGGGGAGAAGAAATGGGCAAGCTCATAAGGAAGAGAGGTGGGATGAGTTCTAGATGTAGGATCATGATCATTCCCTAAGTAAAAATGGAGAGAGAAGCCAATGCTAAATGCAGAAAGAAAAAGGAAAAGGAGGGAGAAGCAGTGAAGAAAGCAAGTCAGGGAGAAAACCCGGAGCAAATCAATGAGCATTTGAAAAAGAAAGGTAACTTTGAACTGAATTGGGAAATAATAGACTTGTTTGATGAAAGGACAGTGTATTCTCCTTTGCTCATGTGAGAAAGTGGGAAGAAACCTTCGTGTGCTAGAATCCGAAGAACTAAGATTTGGGGACCTTTTTAAAGAAGAGAGCTGCAATAACCAAGGGAAGAAGATCTTGTATGAGGATTTTAGAAAACGGTATAACTGAAGCTGTGTCTTGCACGGGAGAAACATGAACAATAAATTATATGAAAATGTATTGGACACTAATGGAGAGTCCTCCCCACACCAGGCCTGGAGGGGTTAAAGTGGCTATCTGGGCCAATTAACTCTCCTGGCTGCTCCTGGAGGGGCAGCTAGGGAACAGAGATTGATTAAATGAGGCTCAGCTGGATGGGGACAAGAGGGGACTGTATCTGAGAGCAGCTGGGGTCTACAGAGAAGTAGTCTACAATTATTCCCTGGGAGGAGGGATTTTGGGCTGGCAAACCCAGAGAGGGAGGGAGAGCCAGAAAGGTAGGAAAGGCCCAGGGGAAAAGCAGCAAGATATGTGCTAGGGTAGACTATGGCTGCTGATAAGGCCCTTGAGCTGGAATCTGGAGTGGAGGGTGGCCCTCAGTTGCCCTACTAGCCACTGGGGAAGTGGTACAGACCAGGATGTGGAGAGTGGATTGCCCAGGACAGTTTACCCCCAAAGGACTTTGTTATCCTGGAAGGGGAAAACGCATACACAGACCTGGCTGGAGGGCCAAGTTGCAAAGAAGGAGCACCTGGAATTACAGAGAGACCACCAGAGGTAGGCACAGTACCTGGAAGGAGCTAATTTCCAGAGCTGCTAGGAGGAAGTGCGATAGTTGTGGTAAGTGGACTGGTCACAAATTACTTGACTTCATTATTTGAAATTATTCACAAATTTCTCAAGTATTTTCCAGTCCACTGTTGTAAAATAATCATTTGCAACTGTGATATTTTTCACTGTTGGATAGTTATATTTGCCAACATGGCATTGGATAAGTTGTCACTAACAAGCACAGCACATCTTGTGAAAGGCAAATCAGTCAGACAATTTGAAATTTGCTTTCAGTGAATGTTTGACCTTAAAGTTCCTTCCTTTAGTAGCTTGCTTAGTAAATCTGAAATTCTGTAATACTTGTAGTAAGTGTATGTGAAAGGGTCATGAGCACGATACAACTAAAGTTGACTTATAAATCCAAATGAATTTTCAGAGGAAAACTTCCTGTTCACTACTCGCTTACCTCTAATTGCCGGGGTGGGATTCAGATCTTCAGAAAGAACTGTGGGAGAGGATGAATCCAAACTCTCAGATGATGGCATAAGTTGTGACAGCAGAAGCAGTGGTACTTTTTGATGAAACATAATGAGAGGCTATGTGGATGAGCACCCCAGAGACAGACAAGATAGCAAGCAAAGCAGGAGTAACAAAATCTAACAAAAACCTTTATCTTTCATTGGTTTTATGGGGTTTTCCTGCAGCGCCAGGGAAATATTCCTTCATGTTTCTGACTGCAACTTGTCAGCCCCGATTAGCTGGAGCTGGTAATGTTTTTAATTTTTTTAGTTTTTGGCCTTGTGGTGTCACATTGCACCTGAAGCCTGTTAGATAGTACAGCAGAGCTCATGCCTTGAGTTTTTACATTTATAAAACCTCTGCAGCTTTAGTTTATGTGTTTATCCTGCTTCAAGGACCAAATTTCTGCATCTATCCTTGTACAAGGTTTAAATCCATCTTTAGATCATGGTAATTACTGAATATCCCATGGCTGCCATGTTGTAACTCTTCATAACTTTTCTGCATTACACTCCCCACACCAGGAAAAACTCTGGGGGGAAAAACCTGCTACCATCATTAATGCTAGGTTAGGACTGAGAATTCAAGTGCCCAAAAGGCAAGCTCAGCTTTACATCTGCCCCTGTACTAATGCATTCAACTAGGGTTTCCTTTTATGTAATATCAATTGGATTTTTTAAATAATCTTTTGGAAGTTAGGTTACGGCTTGTGCAGTCATGGAGTTTGGCTTGACTTTCAATGATCCCATATAGGTTCTTTGTGGCTTGCCTTCATCTGGGCAGTGGAACACACCTGCCTTTCAAGTGGCATATCCCTGAAGGCATGTCCCTGGAAGCCAGGATTAGTCCCCAGCTATTTACAATGCTCTCTAATTGTATGGTACAGTTGTGCAGCGTCCCTAGTGCATTGGTGGAGAGGTAGGTTACAGCTATTTTCAAATGCCTTTAACTAGTCAAGTTAATTATGCATGGATGTTTTGATAGTATCATCGGGGATGCACAAATGGGTCAACTATTTTTAGCTATTTTAATATTTCCCTTAAAATGGAAAGATATAAACTGTTACTGTATACCCTACAAAATGTTCTAAGTGAAGTAGCCAAAAGTTACAAATGTCTTGTGTATAGCATTCTTGGCAATATGCCAGCTGTCTCTCCCCCCCCCCCCATTACAGTCATGTATGGTTTAACAAAGAAGCTATGAGAAAATATTCACTATCAGTACAGTCTTATGTTTCTGATTGTAAAGAATGCTTGGAGACAGTAGTTAATCATTGCTTATCATGGGGCTTATTTTGCTTAGCCGTGTGAAATAGCCATACAGATGTAATAACCAATATCTTAGGGTGACATTTACATACTCACAAATATGGGTTATATTACGTTTGACAATCTGAACTTTTGTAGAATTAACTACATCACTTATTTTTCCAGATGACGAGCTCTTTTCCCCCACCGCTTTGTGCCTTGCATTCCTAGGAATTGTTGTTTTTAGATTTTTAATCTTGGGCATGTAGGCCATAAAATTATTCTCTAGTGGTGTAAAAAAATCTTTAAAAGCTTCCTATATTTTAAAGGGATCATCGGTTTTGGCTTTTTGCTGTTCTGACACTTGAATGATGAATTTACTACTTTGAAGCTTGAAGCCCAAGCCTTAAAATTCATAAGCTCTGCTTTAAGAAGAAAAAATACTGATTTATTGTAATGCCAGTTTTTCTGAATCAAGTGTATTTCTCCTTTCCCCTCTTGATTTGTAGTAGTTTCAAACATCTATGAATAGAACCACCCTATTTGAGAAACATCTAATTTCATGAGTTGCTTAGGCCCCTGCAAGGTTAAAGATGTGTATGTTTCAGATTCTTGTGTCCGCAGTGTTGATAGTACATAGGATAATTCTGATGACAATTGATCACCAAGCAGCTTCTATTTTTCTTGGCTCAAATGTAGAGTCTCTGTAAACATACACAACCAGCAAGAATTCTCTGTTGCATTGGGGGACCAGAGCAGAAAGTATTTCCCTTTACACTGGTGAAAGTCATCCCTGTCTTCTCTGATTGATGGATTTCTCATCCTGCCAGGGAATTCATTTCAGTCCCAAATGGGATCAGAACAGATGCTTCTAGTTGGAGCTAAGGAATACACCAAGAGTGGACAGTTTAATCAGTGGAATGTGGAAGGAATGTTCTGGAATTGAGAGCTTCAGTATTAAGAGTGTGTGTGTGGGGGCTTCGGGGCATAATACCTTTCTTGTGCCGTATTGTTCAAATGCTCATAGATAACAGAATGGCTCTGTATTACTTTTTTTTAAAAGTTGCTTGCTTCTAAGATCTCTATGGGGATGCATGGCTCAAAGAGACTGGTGCCTACCTCATAAAGTACATTCCATTAGTCTGCATCTGCCAGATGAGTAGAGGACTTCAGTTGCAGTCTACAGGAAAACATGAGTGGTTCTTGAAATAGATCTGCTGTTCAAATAGTGGGCCCATTCACAAACATTTTCCAAACAGCAATGCAAACTCTCCCCAGTTCTGCTCCAGAGCAAGTATGGATTGAGACTTGACTACAGATACTTTCAATTTGGATAGACGCAAGGGATTTTTTTGTTTCTTCATTGATTTTGTGGATGGTTTTAGAGATAGTGTGTGTGAGACACAACCTGATAGAGTCTGTGTATGTGGCCCCCGTCAGAGCCAGAAGGGAAAGAATCCGTCCCTCCGCCTGAGGTGGCGGGGCCAGAGCAAGGTGGCTCCACCCCCAGGAAGGGGAGGGGTGGGACAGGAAGTACAAAGGGCGGGGCTCGTAGCTCAGTCAGGGCAGCACAAGGGAGGGAGACAGATGCAGGCCGCAGGCTGCTCCCTCCACCCCTTGCTGCCGAGCCAGGGAAGGCCCTGGACCCAGGAAACCCTCCTCTACAGGAGGGACTGGGGTTTCCCGACCTGCCTGCTGCAGAGTACCCCCAGGGACTGCCGGAACTCAGCGGGGACTCATGCCTGCCAGAGGCCCAAGCTGAGGGGGAACTGCAGCTGCCAGGAGCCGAGTACCCTGGGGGACCGCAAGAGCCCAGCAGCACCCCGTGGCTGACGGAGGCGGACGCTGAAGGGGATCCAGAGCTCCCCGCGGCAGACGACCCTGAGTCCTGCTGGTGCCCCCTCGCCTGCGAGGTACACCCCCGGACTCTTGACGGCGCTCCCCTGCCTGAGGGGCCCGCCTTGGACTCTTGTCGGCGCTCCCCTGCCTGAGGGGCCCGCCTTGGACTCTTGTCGGAGCTCCCCTGCCTGAGGGGCCCACTGTGGACTCTTGTTGGCGCTCCCCTGCCTGAGGGGCCCGCCTTGGACTCTTGCCGGCGTTCCCCTGCCTGAGGGGCCTGCCGTGGACCCTTGCCAGCACTTCCCTGCCTGAGGGGCCTGCCAGGGACGCTCGCTGGCCCACCTCCCACTCTTAAATTCCCCTGTGCCGGGGAGGTGTGGCCAAGGCCTGGCAGCAAGGCCGTAGCTCCCCTCCAGCCCCCAGGGCTCAGGGGACCCACGGACCCGCGTACAGTCTGGATCATACTGCTTGCTCCAACATGGGTCAGGCAGTGCTGGCATACAAATCTCTTGGACCTATCTACTCCTGGCATCATCTGCTAACTCATGAAGATTGAGTCTACATCCCAATCTGGAACAATTTTCCCTACCTCATGATCACAGGTTAATGATATTCTTCTCTCTCCGCTTGGCCTCTAGATTTGATACTCACCTTGGGAGGGTAGTTCTGCAATTCTAGCTTAATTAAATCTCCTTAGCTCCCCTCTCTGGGGTTATACTGCTTACTAGGCTTTTTTCCCCAAAAATGTATGTAACCTTTCTGCTGGGAGATGTTGGAGTGAGAAGGACTAGGTTCAATATAAAGGGGTTCCTCTTAACATCACAAAACAGAAATGGCTAAAACCCAACCTAGTAATCTGGGAAAACTGACCTCCACCCCTGGAGCCTCTAAGAAGCAATTCTTCCACACTCCCAAGTACTGAGAAGAAAACAATCAGTAATTTGGGAAAACCCTGCAGCAATTATTTGAAAGTACACAACCAATAAGTAAAACACCCACCCCATAGTATTCTGTGCAGTGTCCTTTGCTTCTGTTTCCCACCTTGTGGTGTGAAATTTCAAAGGACGAATAGCTCTTTAACATGCCACTCCTTCCCTTTCCCTCTGGTGCACCCAACTTTGTTGTCTGAGGTAGCAACATTCTAGGGACCTGGGGCGCTGTCAGGTGAGTTCTCCTTTTGCCCCTGAAAGGTGGTAGTGGTTGAGTGATGCCTTTGCCTCTTCTCATTGCTATCCCTTTGGTTTCTGCTGCGTTCACTCCCATTGCTCCGCTGCTGCTGCTGTCTCTGCTCCCCACTGCCACCATCACTGCTGCCTCTATCACTTACTGCAGTTCTTAGTGACTTCAGCCTTTTAGTGATTTCACTGGGTAGTGGGGAACCTCTCTGTTGCTACCTCTTCTGTTGTGTGCTTTCCTCACAGTATTGTCTCCATACCAGGCCTAAGGGATAGGTCCTAGGTCAGTTTATCCGTGATTTCTACCTTCGTGTCGCTGAGAGAGAACCAGGACTCTAAACTGGTTCTTATCAGCTCTCTTGTTACACACTAGAAGGGGAGGATCAAATGGATTCTAGGACCCTTCTGCCACCAGGTAGGAACACCTGTCCACACCATCTGTCCTTTTGCGTGGATTTGGCATCACTACCATCTGGTTAGAGAATAGGGCTCAAAGTAGGGAGACCTCCTCAATTAGGGCAGAAAGGATAACATTTCTTGACCTCTGCATTCAATTGTAAAGTGAATTTCCACCTAAAACAGCCAAAATTGATCCCTTTGGCAAAGCAGGTCTGTCTGTTGATCACCTATGCAGAGCAGCTTTGTTTATGTAAATACTGTCAGCCCCTGAGATTGTTTTTCCCAATTCATCAATCGGTGTCAAAGGAGAGCTAGGCCTCAATCAGCCCTCAATCAGGATTGAGACTCCATGTGCGAGGCTATATAAACACACAGGAAGATGCAGTCCATGCCTGGATGAGACCAAAATCCACAGCCTGTTGAAGGTGTGGCTGAAGCAGTGCATCAAAATGTTCTCTTCTGGTTTTCAGAGACTTCACCCAATTCCTTCTTTCCTGTGTCTGTTCAGCCTTCAACCAAATATGATGCAGCTGTGACACTCCAAAGGACATCCACAATTGCTGTGTGATAGTACTGTACCCTTAGCTCTGCATGGAATGACAAAAACAATCTCAGGGGCTGACAGTATTTGCATAAACAAAGCTGCTCTTCATAGGTGACCAGCAGACAGACCTGCTTTGCCAAAGGGATCAATTTTGGCTGTTTTAGGTGGAAATTCACTTTACAATTGAATGCAGAGGTCAAGAAATGTTATCCTTTCTGCCCTAATTGAGGATGTCTCCCTACTGTGAGCCCTATTCTCTAACCAGATGGTAGTGATGCCAAATCCACGCAAAAGGACAGAATGACAAAATGGTTTTCCTCTACTCCACGGCTGTGGATTCCAAAATGTTCCTGTCTGTCTAGTTAATTACAGGACAGCTCTGTCCATCATAATATTCAAATGTATAAAGCCTCTGTCTAGGGCATGAAGTGCAGCATAATCATTTCTTTCTGACCCTAGTAATAAACTGGCCACAGTGTCCTGGACTTTAAAAGAAGAACTAAATATTCACAGTTAATCTGAAAATATAAATGTATTTGGAAATACATGAGAGAAAAGGTTGTTTATTCTGTGAAGGCTTTTGATGTCCCTGAAGTATATTATAAGGAACTGCTAGTATCTACTTGATCATCCATTAGCACTGTTTTTAAAAATCTGTCTGACCTAGCCTTGCAAATGTGTTCTTGCCAACTTCAGCTACTGCTCTAAGCAATTCTTTATTTGGCATCTCTTTGACCTGTTTTGCCATCCGTTTGCTAACCTCCATTTATCAACATCTAGTCACCTACTGTGAATGCAGAGCTGATGAAAACTGCATGCAATATGAAAGGGATGATGAGTATTTTATCTCTGTTCCTTTCTTTTCTTCCCAGTGTATTTTGCCAATTTAAATTATTAATTTAATTTTGGGTTGGTGTGTTCTTATCCAGTGATTGTTTCTCTGAAGAGGAGGAAAGAGGCCTAAACCAAAGATGTCACTGTAAAGAGGGGGAATAAAGGATAGAATTTTCATTTAGGCCTGAAAGTTAGGTTAATGATGAGATTTCCCCGAATGGAAATATTCTCATTATTTTAAAAAAAGAAAATAGCTACTGTATATTTTACATTACTTTGTGATGGTGGCACTGTGTTAATGAACTGTACTGCCTAATGTATGGTAGGTCAGTGAGAAACAATCAACACCTAATTAACTGCATGATCATCTCGCTGTATCTGTGCCTGATTAGACTTCATGGTGACTTGCTCATAACATTCTACATTGGAGAGGAACACAAAATGGTGGCTTCATCACAGTTGCCCTTGCAACGGAAAGGGCGTCTGCTCTATATTTAAGGATGAATACTCAGAAAACAGGACGATGGCTCTTTTCAGTTGCCTGGCAAAAAGGGCCACCTAAATAAGGAGGATAAATGTCAACATGATTGTTAATGCTTTTAGTTTAGCATTTAATAATTTAATGTGTTAACCTATATCAGAGATAAGGATTTTTAAAATATTTAATTTTGACAGCATCCATTTAGCTGGTTGTGTGACCTGAATTTAACTTGACATACTTATTAATCTCTTACACTGTGCTTTAATATTTGCTATATTTATCACTTCAAATCTTTTACTTTTGTTCTTACCTGTTAAGTAAACAGTTGAAGAATAAAGAGGGAGAACTGACTACTAAGGTTACAGGTTTTTTGATTTCATTTTCTGTCTTAACAGTAGTCCTTAAACTGATAATGATTAATGTGGACATATACTTCTGAATGCTGTACGCAAATGGAAAGTACATCTAAACTAGCTATTGAAGTGCTATTAGTGACAGTGATAAAGTGCATGAAGTCAGTGGTTTGTTCTTGCTGCCATTAGCTACTGTTATGAACCATATGACCCGATGAAAAGCATTGTGATTGTTCATTCACTAATGAGGAAAGGGAATCCAGGGAGAAATAAATTGCCGTGTTTCCAGTTAATAGGACTAAGCTGTTTAATAGAGAAAAGAAACAAATTCAGAAACCTTTAGTCATTTCCCACAGAAGAGTCTCTGCGCTTGAATGTTAAATAGACAAATCCTAAAGTTTCAGTCTAGAAAGAAGAATTTTAAATGTACCTTGAATAAAGTAACTGTAAGCTGAGCATGTTTTAGGCCAAAAAAAATTAATGCCGATTAACTGTAATTTTTCATAGTCCTCCCTATGGACCATATTCTTTCCCAAGTGTGAGGGAGTGTATTGTGAATGACCCCAGCCCCATTGCACTACTGTAAGCAACCCCACTATTGGTATCAGTTATGGTACATTAAGCCCTTTCAGAAACTTGGTAGTGTGCTCCTTGTACCATGAACTTGGAGGCAATCATTGTGGGTGGTCTTCCTAAAACATAAACTTGTCCATACCCACTTCAAACCAAAAGCGACACACTTGTTGTAAGATCAGCAAGTCGTCCCTCTTGGAGCATGGTTTTATAAACAAGAGGATAGCTTTCAGGAGCTCTCTCCTTTGTGTGGGTTAGTCTGAAACTATCTGCTGTAGAGGAAACTCTCACAATCGCTAAACACCAGCCTGAGCAGAGGTCAAAAGGAGCTGGAGTAGCAGCAGTTGAGGACACAAGGCAGATACAGAGTAATTTCTAACAGTGAAAAGGAAGCAGACAGGCTCTCTCAAATAAAATGCTGAGCAAGGCTGTTTGTTGACCATGGAGGAGAGAGGGCCTCTGATTTACAGATATCAAATATGGGGTTGGGGGAGCAGGGGAAGCAGCCACAGAATGATATGCCTATGATGATGGCTGTGGGCTATTAAGTATGGAATATCTGATACAGTAAAGGCAGAATGGGCCTTACAGCATGTCATACAGGAGGAGAAACAGTCAAGTAGAAGAGACAGCTAAAAGATAACATGGAGGATGTGCCACTGTAAGCAGTATGCAGCACCCGGACACAAGGGGACGATAATGCCACACCTATTTGTGTGATAATTGTGTGTAGGCTGGAAGTCATTTACCAACATTGGAATTTGGCTAGGACACAATTTTATCATTCCTGTTTGTGCAATGCATCTCTTGAGATCTCTACAAAGTCTTTGAAAACTGAGGGGGTTACATTTGCTCTGAATGCTGGGAAAGCAACAACACAATATGCTTCAATACAGTGTTGAGGCGTTAGGTCGGTACTGATGGAGAAGGCCACCTACAATGTCCACAGCTCTCCCTGTAGCTCCTGGGTTTTTGTTGGAGATCTCCCAAATGCATACAGATCACCAATGATTGGACACCAATGTTTGTCAGATTGGACACGGTCACATATTGAGAAATATTGATTTAAAAGAGACTTGCAAAGCTTTAATTATACAACAGAATCACTTATGATTTTAGTGTGTGTAAGAGAGCTTATAATTAGTTTAAACATTAGAACATGTTACACTAGTTTTCATCTGAGTGTATCTTCTAATTGGGGATAGCACCACTTCTCACAAATCGAATCCATTACCTAAGAGACGGATTTTTATTCTGTTTATCCAAACTAGCAGCATGCCCTATTCCTTTAATGGACTGTTCACAGTAGTCCATTGTTTCCCCTCTAGGTTTTATATATGAAAGATTTACAAGAAATGTTTTCATTTGGATTCATTTGTTTACATCACCATCAGGCCCTCACACAACAATCTAATTATAAAGGGGCAAAAGGTACATTTTGAACAGGGTGAATCTGCCAAAATCTGAGTGGTGTGAAATATAGGGCTATCCATAATAAATGTTGTATGGTGTAGTGAAAACACAAGTCATGCGGAACTAATCTAGGTGTTTATGTTCTTCCAGCTGCACCTGGCTAGCCAGATTTTATGAAGCAGTTACCTACATGACTTATTAAACAAAAGCATTCCATATCTCTCCTCTAAGGTTTAACAAGCTGCTTCGTATCTCATTTTATTAATCCAAGAGCATTTGGGCACAAAATGCACAGTAGCTTAAATACGCCTGGAAACAATTACAACTATCCTTGGAGACTTCTGCAAACTAATATGTTCTTTGTGTAATCAAATACAATGTGCATGTGTTTCTCTTTACACACGAGACTGTTTAGATGATTAATTGGGCAACATGCTGAATTTTAGCTTGTGAATTATAGAGCTTACAATATGGTACGATAACTACCATTCTAAACCTCAGCACTTTTAGTTCTAACACGAATGGTGGCTTCCCTTGGATAGTAGTGGCTGTTGATGAGAGTGTGGAACTAGTCTTCCTGAGAGAAGAGGCAGCTAATTTCCCTTGGTTTGTCATAAGTAAGTGGGGTCCTAGGTTTCTTCCCTGTAACGACTTTTTAAATTCCAGACAGAGTGAGGTGAACTAAAAGTGGCTTTAAATTTTTTGACATAAAGCTGAAATTTTCTGCTGGGGCAGAGGGTGAAAGTATTTTATGATCAGCTCTAATAGCCACATAAGAACAAACTACCATGCTTTGGAAGGCAAATTATCCATTGGCTGATTTCTTCTGTCCTTTTTCTTTCACCATTTGAAAACATTAATAAACCAGAAGGAAGTCTCTTCTGCTAAATCCTTAGTCTCTCTCTTTAATGAATCATTGCTGTCAGTCTGAAGACCTGTGTTTGAGTTTCTGATAGATTTCTGATCCAAGAAATCTGGGATATGAATCCCTTTCCATGTGTATGTAAACTATTCTCTGAGCTTCATCGAAACAGGACTGAGTTGGTTCTTGAATATTCCTGATAATAGCTTCCCTTGCAGGACTATCAATGTTAATCTGAAAAATAAAACAATAATGAAGAAAGTTACAACAGAAATACAGAGGACAAAAATAGGGTACTGCAAAGATGATGCTTGGTAGGCTGCAGCCTATGCCTTACATCCGTATGATTAACTTTTATACCAAGATCTTTAAATACTAGATTTTTATTAATAATCTTTCTCCTGTGGCTCCTTTTTAACATAGGGAACATGGCGCCAAAGTGTTTGCCTCCCCCTACTTAAAGTTAGGGTCCTATATCTATATTTATGTATCTAAATTGAAGGCCTGTTTTTCAGATGTTCAGACCAACAGAAATCAGTGGGCACCATTGGGTTCTCATCACTTTTGAAAATCAGGCTACTGAAGTCACAGTATATTGTACAACGGAGATTGTATATAAATCCCGATTAGGAAATGGGTAATTGTGTAAGAGACTCAGGAGTTGTATGAGGATTTGCAGTAGATGAGTGGAAAGTTTATGGATGTCTAAAAGCTTCACGTACTGGTGGTGTTCACCTTCCTGATAGAAAGATACTACAAATAGGAGTTGAACCTCACCATGATCTAGGAGATTGACCAAGGCAATTGCAGTTCAACAAAACATTTTGTAAATTAGATTTACTCTTTTAAGTTGCACTTATCAGAGACTGAAAGAGGAGCTGGAGCCATCTGAATTAATGAGTGTAACCACTGATGTGTGGAGACCTTGCTGTATCAAGGGTGTTTTTAAGGTGCAATCTACTTCCTCATGAATACTATTGCATTTCTTTTGTTTTGAATATAGACGATGTTGAGATCACCATGAGCTTCCGTTTAAAAAGAAAGTTTCAAGCCCTCATGTTTGCAGAGGAAAAATTTGAAAACAGGAAGCAAGCATGTTCCCAAAGACTCAAAACCAGAAGGCAAAATGAAGAATTCACAATTATTTAAATTTTTTGATGCTGATCTCATGATTTTGAGAATCAATGCTTGAGGCTGGCAATACTGATCAGCAAAAGGGAGGTTATCCATCTCTGAGCATGTGTATTTTTTTTGTATATTTGTGATACAATTTCCTATAAATGCCCATGAAAAGCTAAAAAAACAAACAAACCCCAGAAGTCCAGTTAATCAATTCTCCCCCCATTCTGAAAACAACCCCCCCCCTCAAACTACTCATAATTTTTAAGATTATCTCATGAATTTTTGAGTCAGTCTCATGAATTTTCAACTTGCAGGGCTGACAATATTGTTGTTGTCTCTTAATCAAAGCTGTAAACTGTCCCTCTACTCCAGGGGTGGGGAACCTCCGGCCCGCGGGCCTTATACGGCCCGCCAAAGCCTTCCGTCCGGCCCGCTCGCGTCCCTGGCCGGCGGCTCCCCCAGGCGCTTCCCGGCCCCTTCGCCGAACGCGGAGCCGTCCCCCCCCCCAACGGCCCGGGGCGGCTCCGTGCTCGGCGAAGAGGCTGGGACGCGTGGGGGCGGCTTTGCGCTCCGGCCGGCAGGTGGCCGTGGCTCCGCGCTGGGGTCGGCAAGTGCCTGGGGGAGCCGCTGGCCAGGGATGCGCGGGGGTGGCTCTGCGCTCCGGCCGGCAGGCAGGCGTGGCTCCGCGCTGGGGCTGGCAAGCACCTGGAGGAGCCGCCGGCCAGGGACGCGCGTGGGCCACCAGGTGGGGGCGGCTCGAACCTGGGGGGGGGGCCCGCCGGCGCCGCGGGGAGCTGACGGTCAATGGGGTGGGGTGGGGGGGGAGGCCGGGGTGGGCGAGGTGTGGGTGCAGGAGGTAAGGAGTCTTGGTGGGGGGAGGCTGGGTTGGGTGGGTCAGGCATGGGGGGCAGGAGGCTGGGTTGGGAGGGGGGAGGAGGTTAGCTGCAGTGGGGTGGGCCGGCCCAGGCAGGGGTGGGGGAGGAAAGGCGGTTAGATGTGGGGAGGCTGGGTGGGGGTAAAGCAACATCACCCCCTACACCCAGGCTGATAGCGGGAGCTGACTGGGGCAGGCAGCAGGACCCCGGCTGGCAAGGGGCCAGCGGGGGAAACCCCAAAGCAGTGGCAAGTGGAGTGCTTAGCCCTGCACTGCTTTGGGGTTTCCCCTGCTGGCCCCTTGCCAGCTGGGGTCTCAGCTCCCGTTGCCAGCCTGGGCTTCCTGGGGGGCGGGGGGGGGGGGAGAGCGGCCCGCGAAGGACATTATAAATGTCCAAATGGCCCTTGGCACAAAAAAGGTTCCCCACCCCTGCTCTACTCCAACCTTATCCTGACATCTGAGGGCATGGCTACACTTGCAGATGTAGAGCGCCGGGAGTTAAACCAGCCCTCAGAGATCGCAGCAGGGAAAGCACTTACATGTGTTTGTACTGTCAGCTGCAGGTGGAGTGTGTGTGTATTTGGGGAGAGAGACTGTGTTTTAGGGGGCAGAGAGTGTGTCAGCAAGCTGTCTTGTAAGTTCTGACAACAGCAGACCTTCCCCACTCCTGCCCCTCCCTCGCTCCCCTCTGTCTCTTGCACACACACAAACTCCTGCCTCTGCAGCCAGAGCAATCCACAGTATTGGTTTGCTTTGTCCCAGAGCAGATAAGCATGCCAGATGTCAGAAACAGAGCTTTGAAAGGGGATATCTGCATGGCTGCAGCCGAGTTCAAAACAATGAGAAGAGTGGCCACTTGACTTCAAGGGATTATGGGACATTTCCAAAGACCAATCAGAGAGCAGTAATGCAACACATTGTCCACACTAACACCCGGGCATTTCAGGAAGCTTTATGCTTCGCATGGAGGTGGATTACCAGGAGTGTTCCAGCTACAGAGTCCAGCTGCTCTAAGTGTCTTGCCAACATGGACACCTCAGGCGTTAAGACGCCCAGAGCTGATTTAATGTGCTCTAATTTGTAAGTGTAGCCAAGGCCTTAGAATGAAACTGGGTTCTTTCTAGCCTTCACATCTCCAGCAATTTGCATTCTGCATTTGCAATTTAGTTAACAATTCTGTTGCTGATGCATGAGCCAGAAAAAAATCTAGCTCACTCTACTACAGCTGCGTTGGAGCTGCAGTGGTAATGAGTAAAAAGTAGATTAACTTTTGTTAGTGAAGTGAGAAGAGATGATTCCTTAATATACCTAGAAATGATCTGCTGGGGTCATATTTATATAGTGTTTTAACAAAAAAGAACACACCTTACAATTAATCCCTATTCATATAGCCAAATCTGGTCTGTCTTTCCTAAAAATTGTCCATGTTTTAATTAGAGAATTATTAATGACTGATTTATTTGAGTAGCTTAACCATTTGGGATGAATTACTTCCTTTTTTGTTTTGTTTTTACTTTTCCAGGCTTTGTACAATATCCTAATAGTGTGAAACCTCCCCCCCCCCCCCCGGAATTTAGTTCTAGACCAGGGTACAGCAACCTTTGGCTCGCAGCCTATCAAGGTAAGCCCCCCTGGTGGGCCAGGCAGGTCTGTTTACCTGCTGCGTCCACAGGTTCGGCCGATCATGGCTCCCACTGGCTGCAGTTCACCACTCCAGGCCAATGCGGACTGCAAGAAGTTGCATGGGCCAAAGGATGTGCTGGCCACCATTTCCCTCAGCCTGCCAGGGGGCTTACGTTGGTGGGCTGCATGCCAAAGGTTGCCGATCCCTGGTCTAGACTTTGTGGCTGGGCAAAGAATTTTACCTATCTGCCTCAGTTTCTTATCTGAAATGAGGTTAAAAATAAAAAAAATACTTAATTCCCAGCTTCAGAGAGGTGCTGTGAAGATGATTAATCAATAAACATCTTTGTACAGTGATTGTCACTGCCAATTATTTGTTGTTGAATTTTGCAATATGTTGCTTTAAGTTACAGCAGAATACCAAATGCATGTTTTTAATATAAACAGGGGAGCGCATACACAGGTCAGGGAGGGATGGAGCAGTTCTTGCAATGTTTGTTCACCTCTTTAGGCGCCTGGGGCTGAATGTAGTTTTTAAAAATTCTCCTGGCCACAGAAATTCTTTTCCTCCGTGATTCAATCTTCTTGTAAGTTTCACATTCAACCCAGAATTCAATGTTCTCATCACTGTATTCTGTCTTCAGGTAGGTCTTGTAGATTATAGGCCCATCTGAAAATATTTCAGAAGTCAAACTTTATAAACCATAAATGATAGCATGTAGGAAGATAATTGTCAAACAGGTTTTGTCTAGCTCTGAGTGAAAAATGACTAGATAAGGATTATGGACCAGTACCAGTTTTGGTACTTTTTCTCATGTTGAATATTTCCTGACTCCACAAGAAATCTTACAGAAGACAGTGGGCCTACTCATGGTCAGTATGGGTATCACGCTGGAACAATTTTTATAGTGGTGGGTGCTGAGAGCCATTGAATTAAACTGTGAACCCTGTATAAGACGGAAACCATTTCAGTCTAGGCGGTGGTGCAGCACCCCTAGGCCTGGGCTATGCTGGCAGGGGGAGGGAGGTTCAAACTAAGATACGCAACTTCAGCTACGCGAATAGTCAAAGTATCTTAATTTGATTTACCTGGCCATCCTCATGGCAGCAAGTCGACCGTGGCGGCTCCCCTGTCGACTCCACTTACTCCTCTTGCGGAACTGGAGTTCTGGAGTCGACGGGGAGAGCCTTCGGGGATCGATTTATCGTGTCTAGTTCAGACATGATAAATCGATTCCCGATGCATTGAATACTATCCACCAATCCGGTGGGTAGTATAGATGTACCCTTTGTTCCAGCACCTATGGGATACTTTTTAAAAAAATAAGGAAATCTCCTGGTCCTTTTTGTTTTATATTTCCATAAAACGTGAGACTGTTAATATAATGTTTTAAAAATAATATTTAGGGGATAACTGGCACTCAATGTGACACATAAGAGTTTCAGACTTCAGTATTCTTTGTTTTGTACATGCTCAGAAGTCCCTTAACATCAGTGAGAGCACATGAGCAGAATATCAAAGAAAAATTTTCCTCTTCCTCTGGGTTAAAAATGACACAACATATATACATCTGTTATAAGGCTGATAATTATTTTAAAATTCAGCTCTACATCAGAGTGAAAAACTTCTAAACATCAAAAAATCATGATTTAACTGGAAAAAAGGGAAAGCTTTTGTTTTGAATTTTCTATTTTTTCCCTGTCATCAAAAAGAAAAGTGACTTTTGTTGCTGCCATCATTATAACCAAGAAAGCTGTCAGTTTTCTCTCCAGCAAATACAAAGTTTTGCTAATTGTGTTCTGTACCCTTAATGTACATCAGTACACCTTTGCTATAATGAACCTCTGGGGATCCAAGATGTTTGTTCAGCATAGTCAGGGTTTCATTATAGTGAGAGGGATGGAGGGAGACAGAGCGTCTGAGGCCATGGGGAGGAGGGTAAGTGGGATCAAGGGACCATGGTCACTATAGCTCGAGGTTTGCTATTGCAGCAGCATTATAAGGAGGGTCTTCTGTATTTTGTCCAAACATCCTGATTCCCACTGATCTTTGGCTTCATGGGTGGTAGCAATTGCCTTAGTACAATATACCTTAAAGAACTAGCAGCTTCAAGAATTTAACACTATGTCATTTACACCTGCTCTGAGCAGAACTTGATGTAGTGGCTAAATGCCTGCAGCCACGAAAATGTTGAAGTTTCAACCACTGTTACCACTTGCTGAGTAGCACCTTTGTTAGCAATGGTGAGAAATATTTTCCAGTAAAACCTAGTGTAGGCAAATTACTTTAAGACCAACATAGCTTTGGGGTAAGCTGTTGCAGCTCCATTTACTTCAAGTGAAGTTTCTCACAGTTCATATACTTGGCCCTTTGCAGAAAGCTGAGAGCAGAGAGCAATGTGGAGACATTTCATCAATGGAACGCTTGCATAAGTCAGGGAGAGTCCGTATTGTGAGTTTCTCATAGCTCTCTGGTTTTAAAACCAGATTTCTCCAGTGGTGCAGATCACATGTTTTTCTGGTTTCTGCAAGAGATGTCAGCATGCCACAGGCTGATGGCTGTGGTTACAAGCACTCATGCTGCTTGTATGTGATTTCTGATATTTCAAACTGCCTCTCTAGAGCACAGTGCATTCCAGAGCATCCCTTGCACAGTAATACTCAGTACTGCCCCCCATTAAAGGCTGCTCTTTTATAGCACAAACTGTCCCTTGATTGATTGATTTTTTGCTTTTCAATGTCTTTATAAATGAGCTGGAAAAAGAGGTGAACAGTGAAGTGGCAAAGTTTGCAAATGACACAAAATTACTCATGGTAGTTAAGTCTAAAGCAGACTGCAGAGTTACAAAGGGATCTCACAAGACTGGGCAACAAAATGGCAGATGAAATTCAGTGTTGATGAATACAAACTCATTATATTGGAAAACATCATTCCAACTGTACATAAAATAGGTTGGGTCTAAACTAGCTGTTATCACTCCAAAAATAAATAAATAGATAGATCTTGGAGTCATTGTGGATAGTCGTCTAAAAAATCTGCTCAATGTGCAGCAGCAAAAACCTAACAGAATGTTACAAACCATTGAAAAGGGATAGATAAGTCAGTAAATATCATAATGCCACTTTATAATCCATGTTACTCTAACACATTGAATATTGCATGTCGTTCTGGTCTTCCCATCTCAAAGAAGATATATTTGAAATGGAAAAGATATAGAAAAAGGCAACAAAAATGATTGAGGGTATGGAACTGCTTCCATATGAGGAGAGATTGAAAAGACTGGAACTGTTCATCTTGAAACAGAGATGACTAAGGGGGAATATGATAGAGGTTTATACAATTATGACTAGTGTGGAAGAAGTGATTAAGGAAGTGTTATATTACTACTTCATGTAACACAAGAACCCGAAATCACCAATGAAATTAGTAGGCAGCAGGCTTAAAACAAACAAAAAGAAGTACTTTTTTCACACAATGCACAGTCAATGTGTTGAACTCATTGTCAGGGGATGATTTGAAGGCAAAAACTATAATTGGGTTTAAAAAAGAATTCGATGAGTTCATGGAGAATAGGCTATTAGTCAAGATGGCCAGGGATGCAACCTTATGCTCTGGGTGTTCCTAGCCTCTGACTGCCATGTTCTGGGACTGGACAACAGGGGATGGATCACTTGATAATTACCCTGTTTATTCTTTTTGAAGTATCTGGTATTGACCACTGTCGGAAGACAAGATACTGGCATGGGTGGACAGTTGATCTGACCCAGTATGACCATTCTTATGTTTAATTTTTGAAATTTATGAAAAAATCTTCTTAAAGTTTGTTGCTGTTTTAGTATTTGTTTTGAAATTTGAAAACAATGGTAGTACATGGAAATGTATAGATAATATCTAAGGGTTTATATTGCAGCAAAACAATAGTCATGGTTTATTCCTGTGAATACCAGAATTCATGTTGTTTACAGTGTTGTAGCTGTATTGATCCCCAGGTAGGTGAAGTAATATCTTTACTGGATTAATTTGTTAGTGAAAGGGACAAGCTTTGGCACTCTCCCTCAGTTCTGCAGTAGGTGACCAAAACGTCCAGGTTCAATACAAGGTAGGACAGCTCCTTAAGTCTAAAAGGGTTAACATAGGTTGTAGGAGGCCATTTAAAATGAAGTGGGCAATTAAGGGTTAGCAGGCAGTGGGGTGTGTTACAAAGTGTTGTAATGAGCCATAAATCCGGTGCCTCTGTTTAAGTCCATGTTTTTTGGTGTTCAGTAAAGTTATAAATTTAAGTTCCCAAGTTTGTCCATTGTGCAGGTTTCCTTTGAGAATGAGGACATCAATCATATTTTAATCTTTTTAGCAGGTGACCTAAACTTACTCATAGATTTCCTCCAGAACTTCAAGCATCACTGCCCATCCCTCAAACTCTCTTGAACACTCCCCTGCTAGCACCAACTTCCTGAACACCAAGCCCAACTGATGACTGTATACAAGAAACTCCTGGATGCAGCAACCGATACGCGCACAAATGCATTCACCAAACAAGGACATGCCACCAGAAAAATAGATCACATCATGGAACAGGTCTCCCAAATACCTTGGGACAACCTGCTTCAATACAGGGGGGAAAAACCCCACTGAACATACACCCCATGTTTTCGCCTACCACTCCACACTGGAACCCACATGGAGTATTATTAAACTACAACCCATAATTGAGGGGACCACATCGTGAAATAAATATTTTCCAAACCCCCTCTTCCGGCTTTCAAACAACCTCCCAGCTTCATCAAGATTGTTATCAGAAGCAAGCTTCCCCAGATCAATACACCCCAGAACACACCTTTCAAGATCCATGGTTCCTATATCACATGCCTCTATCAACCCGTGGTACACCTCGGCTAGGACATCAGATGTCCCAAAGCAACTATGGGGGTGAAACCAGACAATCACTATGCTCTTGAATAAATTGTCACGTCACAAAAAATAAGACAAAAAATGCCTTATGACCCTTTGGCAAACACTTTTTAAAAAGCAATCACTCCGCGTATGACCTCTCAGTTCTCATCTTTAAAGGAAACCGTGGAACACCTTTAAAAGTTGAGCCTAGAAACATACATTCATAACTTTGCTGAACACTTAAAAACTATGGACCTAACACACATGTTGGATTTATGGCTTATTACAACAATTTGTAACCCACCCTACTGCCTGCTAACCCTTAATGGCCCACTTCATTTTAAGTGGTCTCCTACAGCACATGTGAATCCCTTATGCTTATTGGTCTGTATTTGTATTTGTAATTAACTCTCCAGGCCTGAGGAAGAGCTCTGTAAAGCTCAAAAAGTGTTCCTTCCCCCAACAGAAATTGGTCCAATAAAAGATATTACCTCACCTATCTCATCTCTCAGAAGGATTTATAGTGACTAATTATATTGCAATGGGCATTAAAGGCATTAGTGGTGATTGATTAGGCATTAAAAATTTTCATTCGCTTTCTTCTTTAATGGAAGTCAGAAACCATAAAACACAGTAAATGGAGATATTCCAATGTATCACATAAGCCTTCCCTATCCACACCATTCTAAAAAAGCATTTGGTAAGTGGAGTACAAACATACAGCTACTTACTTTTAGTAGACATCAGCTTTTCAAAAGATTGGGACCACTGTAGCACTTCCTCCAATGACACACTTTGAAAAAAGGAGAAAGGTTATTGTGGGATTAGAGTTGTAGTTACCTGCGTAGCTAATGCTAGGTTTAAAAATAAAGCAAAATTTCATTATCTAAAATACAGTCCATAGTTCAATGAATCTATATGCATTTTGATCTCTGCAAGTTCATTTTTGGAGGTCTCAGAATTTTGTGCTTAAAGTTTTGAAGAAAAATAACATGCAATAACTACGGACCTAGTTCTGCGCTAAATTACACCCATGCAAGTCCCTTTGAAGTCAACAGAAATTGTGTGTGTAGGCAGTGCAGTACAGTACTTCAGAATGGGAGAAGAATAAAAAAAGTATTAACAGTTCAGATTGTCAGCTCTCGGAGGCAGGGATAATCCTCTTCGGTTGCTTTGTGTCTCTAGAGACCTTGCTGTAATTCAGGACTCCAGGTGCCACTACAATGTTAGGTACTATTATTAAAGTTCCTTGGGACTGACTATAATGATTAAAAATGTAAAATCTTTTTTTCTTCTTAACTAACACCGTCTCCATTTATCATTAGCTGAGAGGTTGAGCTCTGAACATTATACAGTAGAACACTTCAGGAATGGAGATTGTGCGCAACTCTGAATGAAACATTGTGGTGGTTGTTTCAAAAGTTTACAACTGCACCTTGACTTATCACAGCTTTGAAACTTTACTGTGGAGAAGAACAATGCTGATTTCAACCATCTTAATTTAAATGAAACTGTTTCCTTACTTTGTCAATTTTTTTAAACTTTCCCTGTATTTTTTTTTAGTTTACATTTAACACAGTGCTGCATTGTATTGGTTTTATTTTTTGTCGCTGCTGCTGCCTGATTGCGTACTTCCAGTTCCAAATGAGGGTGTGGTTGATGGTCAGTTCATAACTCTGGTGCTTATAACTCAGAGGTTCTACTGTAGCTGATAAATGATGGAAAGACTAAAAGAATCTTGACTGAAAAAGACACTAAATCCATTTCATTCCCTATTTGTTTGTAATTTAAAATTAGTCAGTATTACTAATCAAGGGGATTCTTAGAGGTGACTGACAATGGATTGTATTTCTTTTATGTAAGTTATTTTTATGTAGCAATTTCCTGGGTTTGTAGGGTCTTCCATTTATTCTCTTAACTCTCAGTTCTGTGAAAGACAGGCATCAGAGACATCTAAACATCTTGGAGAAAAATGAACTTCTAAGAGTCAGATACCACCTGTGTCTCTGGGCCTTGTAATTTTTAGTATCCTACCACTGGTAACTTGAAAGAAATGCCTATGCTAAATGTTCATGTTAATGTAAGAGATTGGAGGAAAAAATGCATTGTAACTCAGTAGGCTCTAATCAAACTGGAGAAGGAGTTTGCATTCTCCCTTGATCCTTCCATTTTGGCCTCAGATACTGAATCTCAACTAAAGCCACTTAATTACCATAAAGTTCAAGAATAATCCATATTTGATTAAAAGCAGTATTGGTTTGTGGATAGTGGATACTAATGATTGATTTATAAGCCTGCTTTGCACAGCAGCTGTTTGCTGATTCTGTAGTCTAGTTTGTGGTGATTTCATAGGTTTGTTTTGACATAATTCTAGGAAGGACACCACCGCCATGTCTTACTGTTTGTTATAACAAGCCAATCTTCTTTTCTGGGCAGAAAAATGAATGTCCATTACTTAACAAATTTCTGGATAGTTTAACTCCTATTTTTGGTAGAAATTTTGCAACCGTCAAACTGTGGTCTCAGCTTTACTGTAATTTCTGGTCACACAGTTGGTTCTTGTTCAAGTAGGGCTTTTCTCATGCCTAACTGACCTCCTCTTTACATAAACACTTGAAGTGTGTGATTATGGGAAGAGAGCTGACTCTCGAAAAGTTGCAACTTGTTCCTGTGAATGCTTATTCGTTGATAGAGCTGCTTCTGAGTCATATCTGCTCTTACCGACACAGACACATTTTTACTGTTCTCAGCATTATCACTCTTGTACAGAATAAGTGACATTCTTGTCTGCCTCCTTGAGAGCCAACAAAACTGCCATTTTATTTCCATTTCTGAATATTTGCCTCTAGTGTTAATCTGTGAAGCAGAACAAACACAGCCTGATTTTAGTTACTCTCCATGGGTAAGTTAACACTTAGGGAAGATGATGTTTTACTTTAAACTGAGGAAATATATTGAAGTCACTGAGGGGAAAATGGGTATGGGCTATTAAGATGTTTTTCCCCCACTTAGTCACAGTAGGTATATCAGTAGGATCTCTTGCCGTGAGAATCCTTATGCAGAGGGAGAAGAACTGGTCATGTCTTCACTATCCAATGTATACTGCACAACTAGAAAAGACAAAGTACTTAAGGGACCATGGTCCATTGCAGAAGGACTGGGAGTCAGGAGACATGGCTTCTATTTCCCACTCTGCCACTGACCAGCTGTGTGACCTTGGGCAAGCCACTTGATTTGCTTTTCCTTACAACCTTTTTCTGTTTTTTGTTTTTAGATAAGCCCTGCCTCAATGAGCCTACAATCTCTCACTTTTTGTACAGTGTCTTGCACAATGGGGCCCCAGTCTTGCTTGGGTTTCTATGTGCTACTGTAATAAAGAATCAATACTACTATACTAGTAGTAGTGAGACTGCTAGCTCAGCGAGGTTGTTTTGGATACTCATGCATTATTTGTACACTTTTTAAAGCAGTTTGTCTCCCACCATCTTGCAAAATGCTAAGGAGAGCTAGTTGGTGTTTTTTTTCCCCACCCAAAAACATGACTGAAAAATCAAAAACTGGAAATTTTGGACTGAAAGATTTCAATTTGGACATGCCATTGTGGTACTTCATGTGACATGTAGTGTGTTGCCTCATGTCCCATGTCTCTTTGATGGTCTGGGTTCCCTGGCAATGAAGTGCCACAATCTCCTTTCTTGCTGAGCAGTTGCAGTGTACATAGGAATCTATGGCATTATGGGGAACATGAATTGGCTGGAGAACCTGTCCAGCTGAGAGAAATGGGAGCCTAAGGCACAATTTTTCAACATCTGGCAGTGGGGTAGAGTTTTTAAAAAAAAATAAAACCCAAACATCCTGTTTTAAATTCATCCTAGGTATAGCTCCACTGACTTCAGTGGTTACATGAGGACCAAGATGTCTATGCCTTAACAGTTCAAATTAAAACAATCCTATTACTCATAGCCTAAAGACAATGCAAATATATTGAAATTGATCTTCTGTGAAGCAACAGCATGAATAACGGGTGATCAGTATGTGCAGTCATGACAACAACATACATGGGTAAATATTCTGTATAAAATTGTATCGTTAGCCCTCTTGACGTTTTCAGTCAGGAGGCTAACTCCCTTTATACCTTGTAGGATTACGTTACTGTAGAATTATAGTACTACTTACTTAGAAGAGTTCCAATTTTCATCTTCTCTGAATATCTTACAAAGACAACAAATATTTGGGCTCATTCTCCTAAATAAAGAAAACATGTGAGTTTTGTAAGCTGATATAGTACAGCAGGTGCACTTAAGTCCACCCTGATTTTAGAGGTCAGACCAGTTCCAACCGCGTTCCTTGTTTTTACATATAGGAAATATAACTGGAATTGGTCAGACCACTAAAATCAGGATGAACTGTTTAAATTCACCCATTGTATTTATGAAAATATTTGAAAGGAATGAGGCATTTCCACTCATCTCAATGGAGATTTGGCCTCCGGCTCTTAAGCATTAAAGAAAAGAATAATTGAAAGACTTTTTTTGAATGCTTGTAAAGGGCCTAATTGAAACAGATAAAATTATTGAATTTTTAAAAGACTTGTTCCTTTGGTCTTTTTTAGAAAAAAACAAATGTAACAATTTCTCTGTTATATAAAATGAAACATCCATAGCTCCACAGTCCCAAGATACGTGACATTAGAAAAGGTTCTGTCTCATTACAATCAACTGCAATGCTACCCCTAAATAGCATTAGGGATAGCACTTTTCCCTTATCCTTTTTTCAGGGGGTTATATTTTTCATTTGCTTTTGTTGAGAAGTAAATTATGTCTCCTCTCAAAATGTTTTAAGGGACACCCAACATACATGCCTGGACAGGTTTTGGAGATTTTGGGCCTGACTCAAAGTACATTGAAGTACATTTATATCGTGTATGTAAAAGCTCAAGACTTTGATTTAAACTGAATAACTTTGAGTTTGTGAGCAAATTATAAGGTGGATAGAAAGCTGGCTAGATCGTCAGGCTCAATGGATAGTGATCAGTGGCTCCATGTGAATCAAGTGGAGTGCCTCAAGGGTCGGTCCGGGGGCTGGTTTTGTTCAATATCTTCATTAATAATCCGGAGGATGGCGTGGACTGCACCCTCAACAAGTTTGCGGATAACATTAAACTGGGAGGAGTGGTAGATAATTTGGAGGGTAGGGATAGGATACAGAGGGACCTAGACAAATTAGAGGATTGGGCCAAAAGAAATCTGATGAGGTTCAACAAGGACAAGTGCAGAGTACTGCACTTAGGACGGAAGAATCCCATGCACTGCTACAGACTAGGGACCGAATGGCCAGGCAGCAGCTCTGCAGAAAAGGACCTAGGGGTTATTGTGGATGAGAAGCTGGATATGATTCAGCACGGTCCCCCTGTTGGCAAGAAGGCTAACGGCATTTTGGATTGTATAAGTAGGGGTATTTCCAGCAGATCGAAGGATGTGATCATTCCCCTTAATTCGTCATTGGTGAGGCCTCATCTGGAGTACTGTGTCCAGTTTTGGGCCCTACACGCCAATAACGATGTGGATAAATTGGAGAGTCCTGCGGCGGGCAACAAAAATGATTAGGGGGATGGAGCACATGACTTATGAGGAGAGGCCGAGGGAATTGGGATTGTTCATTCTGCAGAAGAGACGACTGAGGGGGGATTTGATAGTTGCTTTTAACTACCTGAAAGGGGGTTCCAAAGAGGATGGATCTAGACTGTTCTCAGTGGTAGCAGATGACAGAACAAGGAGTAATGGTCTCAAGTTACAGAGCGGGACGTTTAGGTTGGATATTAGGAAAACATTTTCACTAGGAGGGTGGTGAAGCACTGGAATGGGTTACATAGGGAGGTGGTGGAATCTTGTTCCTTAGAGATTTTTAAGGTCAGGCTTGACAAAGTCCTGGCTGGGATGATTTACTTGGGGATTCGTCCTACTTTGAGCAGGGGGTTGGAATATATGACTTCCTGAGGTCCCTTCCAGCTCTGAGATTCTATGCTTCTATGATTATTGAATCTCCAAGACAAATATTTGGCAGATGGTGAGTCAATATTAATCTAAATGATTGATCAGACTTGGTAAACTTGTTCTGACATATGGACCCTTTCAAAAACTATGGGCACTATGTGTGTTGTAGTGAAGAGGAAATTAAGGAAATATCTATCCTAGAAAATTATTTGTGAACTGAAGAAAGTTTTTGACTCCCTTTTTATTTATATTTTTTAATTTGTCCAACTCCTTCTCCTTTAAGCAATGCCATATGTTCTGAAGGCCAAATTCTTCAGTAAGCTTATGTATAATGTTGTTTATGGAATGAGTCTTTCTTTAAAATGAGTTTGTGTATATCAGTGTAGAATTAGATTACTACATTATAGTCCCCACCAATAATTAGATCTTGTCAGTCTAGTAATTTAAATCTACAGTTTTGTTCAGACTGGGGCTTGCTTGGCCTACACACATCCTAGGGCTAGATTGTGATTTTATATTGGAACACACAATAAGGATGGTGCAGAGTTTCACTGCCCCAGGGGACATTCTGAACTGTGGAATTCTTAAATTCACCTTTCTCTTATAATTGGAACATATCCTTAGAGCTTGAAATCAATGGAATTACATCAGTTTAGACCATCTGAGAATCTAGCCCGTTAGGTTTTGTACCAGATGTTAAAATGCCTACTTGCAAAGCACCATACCAACTCTGACTGATAATATACTTTATGAGGCCTTATCCCCCAAAACTGAAGAGAATGCATGCCAATATCCTTGAGATGGCTGCTCAAATTCTCACAGTTCTATGGCTTTGCATAGTTCCCTGTGTGTAATACATGCTCCAAACATTGCCCACAAGCAGAACCCAAATAATTTACTCAACAGAAACTTCCATTCGAATTTAAAGAAGACTTCATGGGGAGTTGCTCGGTATTTAACACTTTAAAACATGGATTGCATGGCTTGTTCTTTTTTAAGGTCCCTAAATATATATTTAGAAGCATACCTTCAGGTCCCTATTTTTGAAATACTTAGCTGTGGCCTTTATCTGTGCTGTAATAAAAATGTTCATATCCAGCTACATTTGTACTTTGGATCACCGGAGTGGAACTTTGCATAACCTTGATGGCTTGATTTTAAAATATAAGGTAGTTTACATTGCTGAGCTCTTAATTAAACCGGGAGTCAATAACAAATATTTTTTCTTTGGTTGCTGTATGGAAAACTCCATTGTAAAAAGAAACTGTTTTGTTCTTACTGGAGAACATATGTCAACAAAGATAAACATTTCAAACAAATACTGTGGCCTAGAGTTTAACTACATATTTGTAGTTCATGAAAGCAGGGCTATGTTGTTCTCTGTTCTTCTTTTATTTGAATAATATGATAATATATTAGATAACAGGGAAAGAAATACAATGTACTTTTTGTAGCACCATTATATGATTCCCTAGTATCATTTGAATTTGATGTTTTTTTCCCTGAAGCCCTGTCTGCACTGAGGATTTGCGTGAGTTTCAGCCGTTGGTTCTAGCAATTTGTGTAGCTGCACTGGTGCAACTCATAATGTAGACAGGGTATGCTGCAAAAAGCTATGATTTATTCTGGTGCATCTTATGCTAGTTTCAATCAAGGAACAATCCACTGGTGCAAAGAGTGGCTTCAGCTGTCTACATTAGGGGTCACATCTACTGCCATAAATTGCAGTGTGGCTTCATTTACTTGAGCAGAACATTAAACCAATGTAATGCATGCCGGAATCTGGCGCTAGCCTGTTGACCAGTGGACTTACACTGATGGCAGGCTGCCCATGGCTTTAATCAGAGCAAATCTCGAAGGTGAGAAAAACTTGAGTCATTCCTTTAAAGCTTCCATTATATAGTCTGGTATTTGCTACTTAGTAGTTTATATAGTCATATACACCTGTGCAAAGTGTGCACATAGTGATTTGGTAGCATTTGCCCCCTCTGTTCATAAGTGTTAAATGACTAAACAAGTGCAAGGCAGCAAAGAATTGGACCCTGAGTTTTGCAATTTTAATGACTTATTGCTTTCTTTTAGATCACTGTATTTTAATACTCATGGTAATTGTGTCAAACTCAAGGTCAAGGTTCTCTGTTCATAGAATAAGCACAGCATGGGCATCTGTGTGTATCTTTCCCACACCGCTCCTAACATATGCCTCCGATCTGTTCTGGAGAGGTCATGTCTAAGTAATTCAGTCTCTATCATGCTCAGCAGTTGGCCTTTCTGAGACTAAAAACAAAACTCTATTGAGTACACGAGGACAGAATTTTACCCTACGTTGTCAATTGTGAGGTTGTTTGTAAATTTAAAACACTTCTTTCCTAAATATTTTGTTCTTTTTGAATTATTAAAACGTCTTTTTTTTTCATGTTTTCACTCGGTCCTGGCTTGGGTTTTGGATTTAACTTTATTTTTAATGTTATGTACTGTTTTAAAAAAAATCGCTCACTCTTGCTCACTCTTGACAAGCTTTTTACACAGTTTTGAATTTTGTATTTTTAGTAAAGAATGGTTTATCCCACTTGGTACTGTGTTTGCATTTCTCATGCAGTTCCAAGTGCTTCGTTCTGTATTAGTGTGGCTGTCTGGGTGTCATGTCTTATGAGAATATGTGGTGGCCCAATCCTGTGAACCGTTGGGTGCCCAAAATTAGCAGCTGGGCTTAGCACCATTCAGGAGGTAGCTCTGGGTTTTTATGCATCAGCATTTGTAGATCCTACTGCTCATTCAGAAATTTTATAAATACAGTCCCCTGACATTCTGCTCCTTAGCCCACCTGCACTGCTTATCTCCAATAATTAAAAGCAGTATGTGATCAAATTTGATCCTCATACTTTTATTCCCTATCTGAGCCCAGCATTATTACTGTTCATAATACATTCACAGTAGTTTTCAGCTACTGTATCAACACACAAGTCAGTTCATAGAACTACATTCAGAAACAATATGTAAATAAAACAAGGAAGACTTTGTATCACCTTAGAGACTAACCAATTTATTTCAGCAGATATCCATTCCCAAAGGTATTTTTTCTCCTACTGATAATGGCCCATCTAAATTAAACAGCCTCTTAGAATTGGTATGCTCTTCTCTTCTCTTCTCTTCTCTTCTCTTCTCTTCTCTTCTCTTCTCTTTCTAAAGGCATCTTCCATTCTATGGATCCGATGAAGTGGGCTATAGCCCACGAAAGCTTATGCTGAAATAACCTGGTTAGTCTCTAAGGTGCTACAAAGTCTTCCTCATTTTATTTACAGATATAGACTAACATGTCTGCTAATCATAAACCAGAAACAATATGAACATTTCTTTGATAATGGTTTCAAAATGCTGGAATGCATATAATGTGGTTCTAAAGATAAGGGTAAGAGCATATTTCATTAATATCTTGGATTAATGTGATGACAGAAATGTGCTAAACACATCAGTCTTGAGAATTTACACAGGTCTTCATCAGCTTTCCCTTTTCCTTCATAGCCCTGCCCCATGTATGGACCTGCAGAGAGAGACATACATGCTGGTATACTTTCTGTTTCCTTCTGGACTAACCCAAGGATACTGTATACTGTGAAATTCACATGAACGTAACGGTTATCAAAGGAGCCAGTCTTCAACTGGTGTAAATCAGCATAGTTCCATTGAAGACAATGGAGCTATACTCACTTACTCCACTAGTGGATTTAGTCCAGAGGAGTTATGTGAAAATTACACAAATCTGTTCCACTGTTTATTATAAAGCTTTTCCACATAAGCTCATTAAAAGAATTTTAGCATGTGGGATTGTGTGTTTCCAGCAGATTTCATCACCCAAAAGGCAAATCACAGGGCCCTAGGAGAGTTATTTCAATATATGAATGAATGACGTAGTCCCCACATTCTGAGAATTAATCACACTTCTGATAGTAGATGAATCAAAGATCTAAAACTATTCACAGATGGAAAGGATATGAGTAATTTGTTAAACAATATAAGTCTGGGATGACTGTAATTACAATTATCTATAATAGAATATCCTGTGAAACAGAAAAATGTTTTGAGAGATCAGAGACAGGCCTTTATTTTGAATGAAACTGTAATGTACACTATTTTTATTTCAATCCTGAGAAGATTGAAGATTGCCATATGAGGTTATAAAGAAGCTATTTACCTTTTTAGTATGCAGCTATTTTGATTGCTCCGTAAAGAAACCTTTATGATAAAAGTTTAATTGCACTCTACTCTAACCTCTCCCTTTTCAATTTATTGCATAGAGTTTTAGTGATTGTAATATACTGAGAATTTAATACAAAAGATTCACATAAGCATACATTTGTCTACACATTGTACATATTTAGAAAGCAGGTGCCTTTGCTATTCTAGGGCTGACCTTACAAGTGTGTGTGGGAAGTTTATCCTGGACAGACAGGATATGTCACATTCCCTTATGTCACATTCCCTGTTTATGCTGAAGGAACTGCTCTACTTCAATTTAAATTCTGAAAAGAGTCGTGCATAATCTTATACTTACAATTTTTTTCTTGGATTGTCACCCCCTTTTTAATGTTTCATTTAGTAGTAGCACTTGGCCAGTGGGTCAAGTTTCCAAATTCCATCCTGAGTGTTTTTTTCTTTTCTTTTAAAGTAAAAAGTCTTGTCACACTCTGGTTGTATCCACACTGTGTGTGCTGTTGCCTGACTCCTTTCGTGCAAATATATATGCAAACTGTGTGTGTGGTTAATATGAAAAAAAAAAGTTCCATTGGGCTCCTGATACATCACTGATAAAAACAGGCTGTGTATTCTGACACTATTGTGACCTCTGTAATGATGAACTTAAAAGTAGTATTTTACTCTATTGAACTACTTTAGGTATTCTCTGATAGGGCCAGTTTTGTGACTAATATTTTCCATCTCTTGATCAAATGACACTGTACAGAAAGTTAGAAACACACTGTTGAAAAGAGATAAGCATCCCATCACTGAAAAACAGCGCATTCATATTATAGTTGTGATCAAGCAGTGATTATCTCCAATTATTTTGTTGTTTTTCTGCTCTAAAAGTAAGACTAAGTTCTCTCTGTTTCTTACTATGCTACGTGTTTTACATGTGCATTTTCAATCAACTTTAATACGTTTCACAGTGGTTGACCCAGAAGCACTGTATTAAAGTAGGACTTGTTTTTACATTGTGTGAGGTTCTTTATCATCGTTATCATAGTTGGCAGGAAGGCTATGTTGTCAGTGCAAAGTTAGAGTAACTCAAAATGTAGTGTAGAACTAAGTCAAATGAAAATGGCCACACTAAAAAATAATACCTGAGTTGCTGTGTCCACATCGGGGCTGAACTCTTAGTGTGTGGTACTAAGACATCTAGGTCACACCCTATAGTTTGTAGTGCTGAGCCACTCTATGAATTCTTTGCAGTGAATAGATGGAGGACTTACCTGTTGTCCCTGCACAGATAGGGGAATTGGTCATATTAGCAGATGATGAGTTGTGGTTACTTGAGTTTTAGCCTGAGTCAGTACCATATAGAAGTGAATGAAGTAGTTCCATACTTTTCAAGAATTAACTGCCTGGGGTGGCAGATTCTCCCTGGGTTTGGCTTAGTCACCCTTGCTGCCCTGAGTGGCATTATGACCTTGTGTTCCAGAGCTGTCATGATGTTGGGGTGGCTGAGACAAACCTGAAGGAGTGGCTCTGTGACCTACCACTTGGTTCCACCACTTCAGTCATAACCACTGAACTGCTGGAAAGCTTATTCAGTTCCCCCAAGAAATTCAGGTGTGCCCTCCCCTACTGGTTTCGAAGCTCTGTTCTAGGAGGTACGAGAGGGACATAGTGGCAGATGATCTTGAGTACACTCGGGGTTTTGACATGAACAATTGAGTTAAACAGTCACTGATTTGCAAAAGAATTTTGTGGGGACCACCCCTCCCCCAGTGTTTAAATTTTCATTGGATCTTTTTTTCTTTGATCTCCCTAATCTTTTTGTTTTACCTTCGTCTCTTGTAGGCAAAACATGAACCCAGTTCATTTAAGTTAAGGTCAAGTTTTCAAACTATAATAATTTAGTGTGCCAGGCCTATTTTATTGCAGATGACTCTACCAATGTATGGGCCTTTGATTTTTATAAACGCGTTGATCTACCTGGTCTATTCCAACAATGACTCTGCTTCAGAAAAAATAAAAAAGATGGTTCCAATACAGCAATGTGTAAATTGGCAGAGAACCCTTGGCAGATTTCCACTGACTTCAGTGGAATTCTACATGAACATAAAGTTCTACCTGTATGGAACTCATTGCACGATTGGGACCTCTTGCAAAGAGGAGATTAAAAATGTTCTGAGTGTAAGATTCAAGTTCAAATAAGCTTCATAGAGGGGTCTGAACCTGCTGGTGTGCTTATCTGATTACACATTCTGAACCTTTCAAGATTCACTCTCCTAATGCAACCCCTTTCTGATGCATTCATTATAAAACAGTATTTTCATTCTGCTTTTGTTTACTCTTCATACCTTTCCATAAGCTTTACGAGTACAGTGTCATTTAATTATTTCTCGCGCAGATCCCTGGACAAATATTTGCGAAGTGTAAATCGAGCTCCGTATTTGCCAGAATAAAACATAATGATTCATTGCCCAATTTTATTTGCATGCCTGATAAAAAATAACATGTATTTGCACAAGCTGCAGGTTACAGAGGATCATGAATTCAGAATTAATGACTAGAGTAACATGAAGAAGTAGGCTAGAATATGATAGAAGGTGAAGCACCTCACCCTTACAATTTTATTCAGGCACCTTTAATGAAATAATGTTGAGGCAGTGGAACAATCTGACCAAACCTGCTCAACACAAAGCACAGTTAGTGTGTTTGTACCCAGTGAGTTTAGCCAGTGGCACTCAAACATTTCTATGTAAAACTGATATTTTCTAAATAGACAAATATTTTACAGATCAGAAGAGGTTAAATATTTTATTCATCAAAAGATTGAGGGGTCTTGAATACATTAATACCTAAACTGGAACCCTAATTCTCTTTAGAAAGAGTTACACATTTTTTTGCTAATGACAGAATGTTGTTACCACCTAATGGTTCCTTGTTGGCTTATATGAAATGAATGTGTTGGTCTCAGTCCAGTTTCTAGTGGACATTGTCCTTTTCAAAATTACACCCTTGCATTAGCACATATTGACACTCCCATTGGTGGTCTCAGTGGAGGCCCAAGGTAGGAATGGGAGGGAGTATTATTTGTAGTTGTGGTAGGGCCTGGGAGACCCAGTCATTGACCAGAACTCCTCCATTGTGCTAGATGACATACAAACCCACAGAGAAAAAAGGAAGTCCCTGCTCTAAGGAGCTTACAATCTAAGCAGAGACTCAATTACTCTAAGAAATGGTTGGAAAAGTTACACTCCATATGATTTTATGAAAATATGCTAATGATTGTGAATATAATCTAACTGGAATATACTTCATGCAAAAGCTCTCTTGTACCTTACAAGAGACCTTTTGCATAAAGCATATTCCAGTTACATATTTAACCTCTTCTGATCTGAATCATATTTACAAAGCTTATAATCTACTGAGTGTGTTCATCCTCTTTGTATGAATGTATCATTCTTGTATCTGAAACTAGGACTATAAAATATAACTCTGAGGTCCTATTGCAAAGTGTTGGACATTAATGGTGGTTTAGAATCTTGATGGCTCCCATCAACTAGGATAAGTGACGGTAGATGGCTCTGTTTACTTACAAGTATTCCTGTGAGTCAAGCCAGGAAGAATGAAGGCTTGGGTTCTCACTGGACCTGTGACCATATCACCCAGTACTCTAATCCATCTTAAACCTGGTGCTTTTCCATTTAGAAAGGGGGTGGGGACCCAAACAGACAAAAGATTCCCACCTTGTGCCAAAGGTTTATAAGGGGGTGGAACACATCAAAGGGGGCTGGAATTATGAGAAATCCTCTAGCTACCACCTGAGTTGGACCAATAACTGGACAAGGGGAAAGGATTGGGCCCAGACTAGAAAGGAGTCAGGTCAATGCAAAGAGGCTATTGTCTGCTCAACTGAGGATTCGCTAAAAAGGGGAAATTCCCAATTTGTGTAGACTTGTGTGTTGCACTCCTCTTCCACCTCCCCATACCAATCATTGATTATCTTACCTACCGTGTTTCCCCGAAAATAAGACAGTGTCTTATATTAATTTTTGCTCCAAAAATTACATTACATTATATTACAGCGAGAGGCAAAACTGGAAGTACGTCTTATTTTCGGGGGATGTCTTACTTTCGGGGAAACAGGGTATGAACTTCATCTCGGCGCTGCCCATGCTTGTTTCTATTTGTCTGAGAGAAACATTATTGCCGAGAGATTGCTGCCTTAGTGTCCAGGTAGTACTATTTCACTAAAGTTTATTACATAATAATTTAAAATTGTTTCTTGCAGAGTGCTCACTTTAACCCTCGTCCCTTCTTTCTAGACTGTGACCAAGTAAACTTTTCTAGAATGAACTTCTTTCTAGAATGTGACCAAGTAAACTTACACTGTGGCTTTCACTTTTGTTACACAAATGCCCCACTAGATGTCATCACAAATCATCTTAAATGAGAACAGACAAATTGTAAATCATGTATTAATTTAAACTGAGGTCAGTGATGGGGTTAGAATCGGTGTTCCGAGTTTCTTAGAGAAAGTTAAGAAATCTGTCACTTGAGTTTAATGAACCAGCTCGTTAATTCAGTACAGAAACATTCTTGTATTTTACCTAGAGCTTTTTATTGCTAAAGCATGTGTAGAACATTGTTGTCCATGTAACTTTTAATATAGTCTTGTTTATTAGAGTCCTTTCTTTTTTTTACTAGTAGGTGTAAGGGAACAGACATGGCATGAAGCCAAGTAGCATGAAGGAATCAATTGTGGCTTTAAATATTCAGTAGAGAAAAATGTCAAGATTTTTTTTTGGGGTGCTGCAAAATTTTTCAAAGAAAACAAACACTCGAGGAACCACAACAGAATCTCTTTGGAGAAAATACAATTATGTCATAGCTGATACATCAGTTGACTTTGCCTCCTCCAGGGCTGGACTGGCAGATACAAAGTACCCTAGGAAATTTATTTTGACCAGATCAGGACATAGTGACTTTGCCTCCCCTTTAAGACACTGTTCTCGCTCCTCTTCACAAGCCCCAGCTATCCGCCTTTTTGTCCCTTTGTCACCAGGCTTGAGGGAGATGCAGATGTAGTGCAGGCATTATCTTCTGTATGGCTCACAAAGTTCTGCTGTGACTCCCTTAGGGTCTCAGAACATTTGTGTATGCTATTCAGAGAGTGATCCTACAAAGGATTTGAAACATTGAAAGAGGTTGCAGCCAAAATTTTATGGGCCACTCAAAGGACTGTTTATTTGTAAATCAAACATTTGTCTTTTTGCTATTGTAGCATTTTGGCACTCAAAAGTATTTAATAAAATTAAGTTGTTCTGTCTCTCTTGCTTCTCCTCCCTTTTCTGTTCCTTCATTCCATTTTTTCTCTCCTCTGTTGTATATGGTATCTCATTTTGTTCCCTAATATCATTTTTCTTCCTCTCCCTCTGCCTGCTTTCTTTTCAGTTTCCTTCTTCCTTTCTTCCCTTTGTTTCTTCTCACGTGTCTGCCTCAATATTCTTTTTTCCACTCTGCTTTTTTAACCTCTATCCCCTTGGTGCCCAATGTACACCTCTTTCTTTTTCCTCCATTCACATTCTAGTGCACACCCACACTTGCCCCCATCTTCCTCTGATTCTCTCACTCATGTTGCTTCCCACTCTATTCACACCCACTCACATGGATAAATGTGTTCACTGATGCCCAGCCTACTATCTCACACTCATACTAGTCTCCCATCCCCCACCTGAGAGATATTACAATCTTTATTATTCCACTGGTGTGTGCCTCCTTCATGCCTACATATCTGATACAAAGCCTTTTGGAGGGGTATGTGGGGGGTATGTGTGCATGCACACACACAACCAGAATCATGGAAAGGGTGCTTGGATGATCTTCGGTTTACCTGAGGCTGATGGGAGACTATAACTGCTGGGGCACCCATTGTCAGTTCAAGTGACAGTTTTTATGGGCACTCCATTTCAAATGAGCATAAGCTCCATGTGCCTTTGATTGGAAATTTCTAGCCAGCAGTGCCCACATGGTCCATGTATGTGCTCCGGCTATCCTCTTGCCATGCACTGAGTGTATATACGGCAGTGCCAGACCACTCGCTGATACAGTTCCTTCTCAACCAGCTCTGTATGAGTAAGTTCCTATGGTTTCAGACAGGATTGTACTCGGGGGAGCCAGTCCATTCTGCCCACACAGCCACATCTACATTGCTATATTTAGTGTACTGCTCAACTGACTAGCGTGGGTATGCTACATCAGCTGCAAATTACACACACCCTTAAATTAATTTAGTGATTCTGCCATTTCTTCACTCTCTGTAGAAGAGGTGTGAAGCAGGGATGACTGAGACTCACCAACCACTTTTCCCACCTCAAAACCTTTACTTGTTTGGAAGATTTGGACACTAAATGTGCCAACTGATTGGATTTGTAGAACATTTACTGTCAATGCAACATATTTGTGATTAAATATATTATGAACATGAGTAGGGTATGTCTACACTAGTTATTCTTTTTTTACTTAACTGCCAGTTCAGTTGTGTTAGCTCACCTGAGTTTACATGCTAAATGGAATGCTCCACAAACATTTGTTCCAGGATGCAAACTCGTCTGGTTTACCCAAGGGCTCAGTTTGAGTAAACCACACACATATGTGGAGTGTCCAGACTACGTGTACTAACATGTTAGCTGGCAAATAACTTGAGTTAAAAAACAACCTCACTTGTTTGATCACTTCTGTGCATCTTTAAGGATAGCATCTTGACCTTTTCTGTTGATGAAGAGTTTGTTGCACTAAATATAGTACAGCCTTTTTCCACTAGAGTGTGACTGTGTGGGGGCTGTAACTTACTATTGTTAGGTACAAGGCACGTTTTGAAGAAACAGTCCTTAAATTCTGCACAAAAAAATAAAAAATGCTTTGACCACTGCAATTTAAGAGCAACCTCATTGCTGTTTGACATTTTCAGAGGAGCTTGCTTTACAAGTGACTCGAATGTGAACTAAAATTTAAATACAAGCTTGCCCAAACTGCTGCATTTCTGTCTTGTTTGCACACAGGGGCACTGAATGGTTTTATGTGTCAGTGTTTTTAGGGTTTTTTCCCCCAAGAAATGGTGCTCAATTTTATCAGTAATCTGGGACTGTTAGTTATAACACAATAGCAGTTCATCTCTTAACTAGACATAGCGGGTGGAATTTTCAAAGGAGCTTAAGGGGAAAAACTCAAAAACTTACGGGAGTTGAATACCCAGCTCCTTTAGAGTCCCTTGAACAGTGAAATGTCTCGAAATAGTTTAGAAATAAACAGTTTTTTCTCCCTTGACAATTTGCCATTATAATGAACAGTTTAACTTTTACATGTGATGGTTGTTGGTGGAGCCACTTCCTTGGAATATCTTCTTGATAAAGCCCTTAGGAAAAGAGAGACTCCCCAAGAATTCTTTAACCTGTTAAAAATGAGAGAAGAATATGTGTCTTTGTAGTGCTTTTAGACTGTTCTTTTATGATAAAAGTGGCTTCATGACCTCTCCCCCAAAATAAATAAATATCAGGAATATAAAGTTTTGGTTTCCTGGTATTTTTGGAGGATCAGAAAATACACTGAAAGTTGAGATGTAGTCTTCCTGAAGGCCCAGTGAAGGGGAAAGAATTTTGAATCTTTCAGATAGAGAGCTTTTTTCCCAACTGTTTGGGATTTCAATTAAAAAGGGGTTAATCTAAACAGACACTCGTACATATTTTAAGTAGTCTATAAATGTCCCCTCCACCCTTAAAACTGCATTTTGGGTTCAGTCTGTTGTGATGTTATTATCCTTAGGCCTTCTGCTAAAATGAGAAAAGGCAATACTTGATATTTCAGTGTATAAGAAGCAGCAGAAAATTTATTGTGAATGAAATCTTTGAAGCCCTGCTCATGGAAAAAAAAACCCAATAAAGGGCTCAAACATAAATCTCTCTTTCTCTCTCTGTGTTTCAGCAGCCCTCAGCAAATTAATTGCATGGAATATTAAGCAGGAACTTGTTTTGCAATCTTTCCTCATTTGGTGACTAAAGACTTCCTCTCTAAAATGGTTTTGTTTGTAGGGATCACACTACCCCACAGTAAAACCCCCCTTTCTGAAGGGAAGTTTTAGACTAGAATGTTTAATTTTTCCACCATTTGTCATATATTCTTTGTTTGGTGTGTTTCACACCCACTGTGCAACCACAAAGGAAGGGTGAGAGTCACAAAGTCCATTGCTTCACAGTCAAGCATGAGGGGAGTGTTGTGGGCATGGTAAAGTGATAAATTACCCTATGCTCTAACATTGCAGCTGTGCACTGGCCTTTAAATTGCCTTCCTGTTTGTACATAACATTGTATGCCTCTAATATTATGCTTCTGTTGGCAGCCTTTTCATTCCCATTACATACGACTGGCACATACTTGTAATGGGCTATGTTGTTCTAATTGCCATTGATGATAATCCGTTAGGGAACAATCTTTCAGGTGAAGTTTTCAAATCTAGATGGCTAAAGTTAATCTTCAAAATCCACATTTGGCGCTGATCCTGAAAAGCTGGTATATTTAGTACCCTATCACAGGGTAACTGGATAGACTAAGCCCAGGTCCCCATGACCAGAGCATTTGAGCCCAGTCCAGCTAATTAAAGAGGGCTAGATTACACCTGTGCCTATAAAAGGCTGCTAGTAAGCAGCAGGGTAGAAAGGACTGAGACAGGCTGAGATCTAGGGTGGGAAAGCCACACTGGAGCCCGCCCCTGTGGTGGGCCTGTGGAGCAAGGGGACAGGGCTCAGGGAAGCAGCCCTGTGGCTGTTTCTCCAGGAAGAGAGCAGAGCTAGCTGAGGTCAGGAGCTGGAGTGCAGAGACCCCTTGGAGGGTGGTCCTGAAGCTTGGGGCTAAGGATGGAGTTCTAAGTCTATTTTCTGTTTGTTAACCTTGGATTAAAGAAATAACTCTCCTTGAGAAGTCTGGGCAGATCAACACATGCTTTGGAGCTGGGGAGTGTTTCCTTTTTGCCCTGGTGTAACAGAATGCTGGCCAGGCAATACAGGCCAAGTCCCTGTTAGCCCAGCTCCAGTTAAAGAGGAATTAGATGGGGGTAGCAGTTTTTATACAGAGTGACAAATAAGCTCTACCTGACATCTTTGAATATGTCATATGTTGAAATACTTTTATTTAAATATTGATTCCATTCTGGTCATTTTAGAGTCAAATTTTGAAAGTCCCATGCAATGGGTAAGCTGCCATTCCTGTAAAACCCCATGGGTGCACGCGGAAAGAGGTGTATTGATACATAGGTACCAAATGTCCCATGAGGGTGGGTTGCTGTGCATGCAGTTCCCTGATATTTGTGTGTGTGCGTGCGTGTGTGCACATTTCTGTGTGCCAGTGTAGATGTTTTCAGGCACTAGGGTTGCATGTGTTGTCTTTGCTCACCTCTTGTGCCTGCGAAAGCTTGGCTCTAAGGCCAAGAGGTTTCCTTCATGTTACATTCAAAGTGGATTTCTCCGTTCACTTATGCATTAGGGTGGATTAATTTCCCCCTCTACAGGATTCACTGGGTGCAATTCTATTGTCTGTCACTGTTTCATAACTTTTCCTGGTTAGTAGTGTGACCAGATGTCCCCTTTTTAAAGGGACAGTGCCATTTTGGGGGACTTTTCTTCTATAGGTGACCATTACCCACCCTCCACCCACCATCCCATTTTTTCACAGTTGCTATCTGGTCATCCTGCTGGTTAGTGACTCCTTATTTGAAGTAAAAAAAAAAATTGTTGCAAATCCCACATATTCTTACTCTTATCCCATATGTAAAGGTATCATTTACTTGACTGTGTTTCAAGATGTTGACAGAGAACACTGGACCTTGAAGGTGTGAGTCACTCCCCCATTCCCAACACTGGTTGAGAAATACTGGTCAATGTTATGTGGGAAGTCAGACTAAATTATCATAGTGGTCATTTCTGGCCTGAATCTGTATATCCAGCTAGCTATAATTTAAATGTGAAGAGTGAGATTCACACCAATGCAGAGGACCAACCCTTAATGGGAGGCTAAAATTTATGCTAAGAACCTTGCATAGCCCTTTTGCATTGGCATATTTTAGCCTAACTTATCTGACCCTTCTTCCAGTTGTTATGGCAGAAGAAGTACTTTTTAAGAACTGTAGATAATTTCTCCATTAAGCGTGGGATAGTACAGAATAGGCACAGTTTCCATTCTCTGGTTTGTAATGTAGTGTTTTGGAAGCCCCTGCCACATCTTGGTGTCATACATCCCACAGTTGTGAAACCACTAGCTTGTGTGTGTGTGTGTGTGGGGGGGGGGGGGGGCAGGCAGAAGGTTAGTGACAAATTATGGAATGGATTTGACTCTGTGTCTATACAAGTATAAACAAACCAGAGATTACAAAAAAACCCTGATATTATTTCTTTAATCAAATCAAGTCCTTAATCTTTGAACCATTATATTTCCCTTTTTGTAAGTTCAGAGTAGCAGATCTCCATCCAGGCAGTGTTCCAATGGAAGAATTCATTGCAAAATGCAAACATTATGCCCTGCATATTGGTAAACTATTGGTCTTTGTATGGGAAAAATTCATAGACTGATAATAAATTGTTGGGGTTGTACCATTTAACCATTACTTACAGCCATTGATTTTTATTAAACAGATTAGTATAGATGCAACTCTAAATCACATTAAAATATTTCAGACCTCTTGGACTTTGTTTAAACAACCAGCTTTGTATAGCCTTGCTATAGCAACAGAAATACAGTACAAGGGGTTATAACAGTATGACAGAGAGTATTCTGCATTTTTGCAGAGTTTATTCCTTACCAGAACATGGCAAGGTTGCTAAGGAGACTGGAGTGGGCTGGAATATCTCTGGCATGAGTAGACTTGGAGAGATAGATCTCCCATGTGCAGTAAAAAAGCAAGAATAATTGAAGTATTTAGAGGTGTATGAAACACTGCTTTGGTCAGCAGGGGCACATGTGAATGTGTACTTTGGTTTTGAGCATTTCTCTTTTCACTGTGAGTTTGGGGCTTGAGCAAAACCCAAATATGAGTTCAAAATTCTTACATAGAGCTGGAATTTCTCTTGGTTTTGTAACCAAATCAGCAATTTTGAATGGTTATATATAAAATTTTGAATGGGCTCATCCTTGCTTGAAAGTTTTTTCAGCCATAGTCAGCTTTTGATGAAGCTGATTTGAGGCTTGAATCTGTAATTAAACCCCAAACCAGTTAAGTGTCACCTGGTTTTGGGCTGCATTGTAAACCATGTATTTCATGAAGTTCTAGCAACATTAGCACTAGTATGGGCAGATTTCACTTATCAAATACACAAGGCTTTTAAAAAAAAGTATCTTAAAGGCTTTAATAAAAATGTGTTAGTTGTTTCTAGAAAATTCTAAGCACATTGGAGTGGGCTGTAGCTGAAAGGAGGTGTCTTCCTACAGACTAATGTATGCTTTGCCTCCAGACCAGAAGTAGCTCTATGAACCACCTGGAAATGTTGCATGGACAGTTGGTGGCACGCAGCCTACAAATGGTGTACCATTGTCCCAGAAGTTATTAATAAGGCAATTCACAAGCAACACATGACTTGGCTGCACAGATAACAGTTCTGTCCCATCCAAACTGAGATCAGAATTATGTTAGCAACAGTCTACAGTTGTATTTAAAATGCAGTTATGGTCAGAAAAGAAACAAAAAAAATTCCCTTTGTATGTATTCAGAGTCCTCTGCTAGGTTTAGTAACAAAAGTTAGTTTTTACTCCTGCTAGCTCCATAGAACTAATACACCTAAGAGAGACTGACATAGATTCTAGTTAATGTTGTACACCATCAACTAAATCATTCCAGCGCCAGTATAGGATGGGATACATACATACTCAGGCAGCTAGATGGAGTCACCTCCTGTGCGTAGCTTGTGTATTTTTAGTGTGCTAGCTCAAACAGAGGTAACCTGTGTCAGTCTGCCCATTTGGGAAGCATATTTCCAGCTGTGGTGCAGCTATATCCTAAGAGAGCCTGTTCTCTCTCCATTTATGAGTTCATTCTCCCTCCACTAAGAGATTTGATTCTCTCCAACTGAGAGAGCCAGTCTCCACTAGGAATCCTGAGGCTCCGAGCACTGAGGTTCCATGATTTTTAGTTCAGATTTGTGTTCCATGAATCCAGACCATTATCCTCAAATTGAAATCCCATATTAATAAATGTAATAAATATAATGTAATGTATAAATGTAATAAATGTAATCCAAGAAGAGCCTCCAGTTCACGTAAGCAGTAATCAGTGACTTTTCTCTCCAGGACATTTTCTTTGAATTAAAATCCTTCATAGACAAGAAGCTGGGTTTTGGAACCTTAAAAGGTCCAAAAATCCCAAATGTAAGCAGTCAGAGGACAGAAAGTTCTTTCCCTAAGGTCAAAAATACTAAGAAGTCATCATCACCACACCACAAGACTTAGACAACAGAAAAGTGAGAACTCCCACTTTTAATCTAAACTTAAGCATAGGAAGGATTTGCAGCCAATACTGATTTTAAAATCTTTCAAAGCATTTTCACTATCCAAAGATTAATTCTGGCTTCCTTCAAAGCACAGAAATTCCCCATGGAATTTCCCATTGCCGCCAATACTGATTTTAAATGGGAAATTCCATGGGGAATTTCTGTGCTTTGAAGGAAGCCAGAATTAATCTTTGGATAGTGAAAATGCTTTGAAAGATTTTAAAATAAGTATTGGCTGCAATGGGAAATTCCATGGGAAATTTCTGTGCTTTGAAGGAAGCCAGAATTAATCTTTGGATAGTGAAAATGCTTTGTAGTTCAGATTTGTGTTCCATCAATCCAGACCATTATCCTCAAATTGAAATCCCATATTAATAAATGTAATAACATCCATAGATGATATCAACATATCCTAATTCCATAAGAATACAAAGAAGATTATACTAGAAGTAGGAAAGAAATGGAGCCTTTTAGTAGCTTAAGGATGGGAATAATCTCCAAAGATCATAACTGGACAAAGCTATAGGATTTGAATCTGATAACATTGTAACTAAAACTGATTTGATGTGAATTTAAACTGTATGTTGTCACCTGTAACTGCCAGAATTATAGTTCACACCTTGTGTGTGGTGTTGAGGTTACTTCATTTCACTTGGCTTACTATATTATCTGTCTTATTGCTTAAAAGAACTAATATTAAAGTCTTTGATTTGATGAGTACTTAACTAAGTTTCAGCTGCCATCATTATCATATCTTTGTGAAAATTCATTGTTTAATAATTGATACTGTTAAACTAGTTCCTAAGTCTAAATCTTTTAGAGCCGGGGTTCTCAACCTTTTTCTTTCTGAGACCCCCTCAAACATGCTATATAAATTCCACAGTCCACCTGTGACACAATAACTGGTTTTCTGCACATAAAAGCCAGGGCCAGCATTAAGGGCTAGCAAGCTGGGCAATTTCCCACTGCCCCGTGCCACAGGGGGCACTGTGAAACTAAGTTGCTCAGGCTTCTGCTACAGCCTCGGATGGTGAGGCTCTGGGCTTCAGGCTTCAGCCCCAAGCAATGGGACTTCAGCTTTCTGCCCTGAGCCCCAGCAAATATAACATTGGTCCTGCTTGGCAGATGCCCTGAAACATGCTCGTGCCCCCTCCCCAGGGGGCCCCGGGCCCCTGGTTGGGAACCAATGTTCTAGGGTTACTTTATTGTACATAGTTAGCAAATGTCACTCCATTCTCTTCACAAAGTGACTGTCAGGTTGTGTGTGTCTGCGATAGAAATGCTTTTAATTTCTTTAAATAAACTCTGTTTGCATTTTAACCAAGTTTTGACTTACACTCAATATGTTACATTTTCCCTTTCTAATCTATACATTGAATATGTATAAGAAAGTCCATACCCTATCTCCTAACCTTACTCCAAGTTTAAAGAGGACTTCCATTTAACAGTTAAAATTCCTTTCTACTGGAGTTGACTGCTTGGTGCACTTCAAACTACACAGTTATCTAATGTATTGATATGTTACACTCTGCAATAGCCTTCTTTCCATTTTTATGTCTGATAACTTAAATTTTTACTGGTTTACCTTATTTCAGATACTAAGAATCCTGTGTTCCTTAATTACTTTTTTGGTGTTTGGTTTTTTACATATTATGCAGACTTTGTCTATGACCATCTTTATCTAAAAGTATCTTATGCAAATTAACTGACTGACAGAAAAATCTCTTTTACATCTATCTCAACTATTCTAAACCATTCACTTTGTCTAGAACTCAAACTTCACCTGTCCCCACTACTTGCTTAGGCTCTGTTACTATCTTTCACCATTTCTGAACTTTAGCCTAATTCCACCAAACCTATGGGTAATTTATTCAGTCTGCAGTGTTTGTTGTAATAGTCGCAGTGGATATAGCTATTATATTATTTCTTTCTATGTTGTTGCAGTAACAAGTTTCATAGTAACACAGTTTCAAGCATCATGGTTCCAGCATACAGGAAAATGCAGAAATGGAGGATGAAATTAGTGCTAAGATAATAAATGCCTGGCTCAGGTGGAGCGAGAGAGAAAGATACCAGAGATTAAAAGGGAGTCTCTAAAATGTTGGTTCATCCAGTTTTAGTGTATGGTGCCGAGTATTGGACGACAAAAAAGAAACATGAGCAAATGGTCTGTTCTACAGAACTGCAAGTGTTGAGATGGATGAGTGGGTGTAAACAAGAAAGGCCGGGCATGGAATGTGTATGCTAGAGACTTTCCCAAAGTCAAATTCATAAATAAAAAAAATGAGGGAGTGCAGGCTCAAGTCATTTGGTCATGTAAAGACAAGTTCTAACAACTATGTGGGTAAGAGTCCAACAGTTCGAGTGAAGGAAAAAGAGGCCAATCCAAGAAGTAGCAGTGACATGTCATAAAGGAAAACTTATTGATATATAGTGTGATAGAGTTTCTAGCACTGAACAGCGTGCATTGGAGGGAGAGAACTTGTAAAGCGGACAGCATTGGATGGGATTAGGGGAAGGAAGGAGGAAAGTTGGCACAGTAACACGCTTAGACTTGGAATGTGTGTCTAAACACTGCTTAATTTCAAGCTATAGAATCATGCTTACCGCTCAGACCACCATTTTCTTAAACCAAAAGTAAAAGTAGTAGTAGTGGTTTTGCTAGATTTTGTTTCAGTTGACACTACTTTCAGTTGTATTGTTCTAACCAACCTATCTAGTGTAATCAAAATTGTTTTTCTTTACTTATGATATTTTAATAATACATTGAATTATAGTTATTGTAATCTGGTTCAAGAAGTTTATATTTGATATTTCTGTGACACTTCCACTGCTTGCATCTGATGAAGTGGGTATTATCCCACGAAAGCTTAGGCTTCAATACTTTAGTTAGTCTTTAAGGCCACAGGACTCTTTGTTACCTCTGCTATTCCAGACTAACATGGCTACCTCTCTGATTCTTTGTTTAGCTGTTGATTTATGATGATAATGCTTAGCTGCTAGTGAATCTTAATGATAAACAACCTATTGATGTTGTTAGTATTCTAAGTAATTAAATGAATACCATTGTGGTTGATACTAAAGGTTTTTGAATTTTATATTGATTTTATAATAGTCCATTCAATATAGTTTTAATTTATTTATATTTTAAGAATTTTTGAAGAGGTTACTTTAAGTATTGCTATATTGTATCATTCAGTTTATGTATCTTTCTTTCCCTAAAGTTATCTTATTTGCAGAATCCTTGTGATCTAAATGTTTTCTTTTATCATTTCTTATTACCCGAATAAACATGTTCTATGTTTCAAGTTCTATGGTTTATTTTGGGGCAACCCTTAGTGTACAGGAAGAAGAGTCTGTGGTGAATTTTGTGATTTACCCCTCAGTCTCATTAATGAACATAATCAATAATTCCATCATTTTGGTTCAGTTTTCCTGAACTAGTCATGTGAGAAGCAAGTAATTAATAATTCTATCTGATTGTTTCTCCCAATTATCAATTTTGATGATTGTTTTTCTTTTGGTTATTTTACGTTGAAAATTACCCATTGTCCTATTCCTTTGGACCCCCAAAGCCTTTCCCCAAGGGGTGGTAGTGTAAATCTCAAAAGAGTGACTAGGGCTGAGTTATTTCTGCTCCCTTTGGCACAGGCAATGGGTGTGTACCCCTTGTTCTCAGCAGTGTGAGTCAAACTGAGAGATTGTGCTGTTTTGGAAAACGGAAAAACTGAAACAGTGAGATAAAAAAGAACTGCAAGGGAGGGAAGCACAAGATTTTATCCTGGGCATGGAGAGAACTCATTGGCAACAGTTTTCATGGTTTATTTTCATTATAAACTTTACCATCATGAAATCTCTGAACTTTGGATAGTAATTGTGTTTTGGAATTACTTAGTAAAATTATGACTGTGATCTTCTGCTTTGGCCCCCTCCCCAGTAATCATTGCCCACTTTGGTGTTCATCTGTCCATAGCACGGCACATTTTATAGAGCAAATTTAACACAGAATTCAGAATGAAATGTAAATGACCTTTACTGTTAATATTGGTATTGTAAATTAGACTCTGTCACAGCATCTACCCAGATTCTCTAGCACTAACACTGCAGGGATTTGCTGTTCAGCCTCACCAGTTACTATCACTCTTGGTAAGTAAGCATGAGTGGTCTGGAATATTTAACAATTCAACAACGGGAAATGTGGTGCGAGTTCTGCAGTTGTTTGGCTCAGATGGTTTCTCTCATCTCTGTTTCAGGAGGAGTTGAAAGACTTAACTGTTAAAGTTGGGGAAGTGCAAAAAATGAGAAGGCACTTTAAGCCTGAATCTGATTTTACCTTGAGTAAATCAGGATAATCTCCATTGAAGTAAATGGAGTTATGCCAGTGGTAAAATGGATGCAAGAGAACTGGGCATAGAAAAAGAATTAGAATATTAGAATGAAGAGATTTCATTCGAAAAGAGATGGCTACGTTTCAGTATTTACCTCCTTAACTCAGGTGTCAAAACTCTCTTCTGATGGAGGAAAAATGACCATAGAACTTCTGTGCTTTTGTCACGTAGCTTTAATTTAGGAATTGCTTGTCATCATTTCACACTTTGCAATAAATTAAATAGTAAAAATGTGCTACATACCTACTTGCTTAATACATAAATAGTAATATCTAGCTAATATAACTTAAAAGAACCCTATTCTCAATTATTGCATTTATAATACATTTTACTCAATACAATAGAACTGCGCACATTTATTAACATTTCATAGCCTGGACAAGTTCTCATTTGGCTTATTGGTCTGTTTTATGCATTTCTGTAGCTAGTACACAAATTGACAATTTAAAGTATCAATTTTCTCCCAGTATCAATTATTTTACCCCATCACTCTCAGATACAAGGGTATTATCCTAGCTCTTCCAAACTGTTGTCTGTCCCATGGGATTTAATAATATGTCAGAATTCACAGTGCGATACAATTAATTAATAACAGTTTCAGTTTAGTGGCATAAAGGAGAGAGGGTCTCCCCCCTCCACAGCCCCCTTCTCACTCTATCAGGCTTGGAAACCTAGCTTGAGTGCCTTTATCTTGTTAGACGATCATATGTGATAAAACCTATCTGCACTTCTGCCAGCACTTCAGAGACTGAAGTTTCCATTCTCTACACTGAGGCCCAGTTTCACAGGAGGACCTCTTTGTTGTAGATTAATTGACATGCATAGTCTCCCCTAAGACTTCCCTGGCATCAAACTGCTCACTTAACACTGTTGACCTGAAGCTTGTTTAAAAGATTAAGGTAGGCTTCTGATTTCAAGAATCTAGGATATGAGTCCCGCTCCATTAGCACATATACAGTTTTTTGGGCTTCATCAAAACTTGTGAAAGTTGGGTCTTGAGCCTTTTTAGCTGTAGCTTTCCTTGTATAATAGTCAATATTGATCTAGGAAGAGAAAATCAAACTTTGTTAATATCTTTTAAAAAAGAAATACTTTTTGCCACTATATTTGTCACTTTATCTTCCTGAAACACAGACTCTTAGTTTTAAAACTCTGTCCAAGGTTTCTTTAAGATACAATAATTAAATTATCCTTCAATAGCACCTATAATTCAAAATTAATTGAATTTTAAAAAATGGCATATAGATTATACACAGGAATTGCCATTCATTAGTGCAATGCAGCCACTTCTGGGATCAGAAAGAGTAACAACAACTTAGGGCAGAAAATGAAGAATAAAATATCTAATTGAAATTGCACGAGGATTTTTTTGGTAGAATGTAGGCATCTAGTTTGGAGTATGGCCTATGCTAACACTTCTAGTTTTCTTCAAAGTATCCTTGAATCTTTAAGGACCATAAATGAGCCAGACTGGTTTCATGTCTCATTCAAGTGAGAGCACCTCCAGCAGCAGAACTGGCTCTTAACATCTGGCTCAAATCAATACTGACTCAGAGGGAAGAGTGCCACCTATTGAATCACCAGCAGCACTACTTTCACCTGATGAGTTCACAGCTCAAGGCAATGTGGTGGAAGGTGACATAATGAAAATATAAGAATCTATGGCTTCTCTTTCTGTTTTATTAAAGATGCATCTGTCCTGGTACAGCCCCATGTCTAACCCTTGTCAACTCCCATAATCTTTCATAGATAACACAGTACAGATTAACTTTGTACTTACTTGTTTAGCTGCATCTATCTGAACAAACTCTTCATAAATCTTCTCTGCCTTCTCTTTCAAGTGATCAGACTTGGTTTTCTTATAGTCCTCACAAGCCAGCCAGAACTCAATGTTCTCGTCACTGAATTCCGACTTAAGAAACTTCCTGAAGGCACTTTGACCACCTACAACAAATACAAATACTTAATCAGTTATGTTATATTTATAACTCACATTTGGGAGGATAAAATAAACACAATTAAGATAAAGGTCACAGTGCAGTCTCCTATTATAATAATAATATTTTGATGAAAAATATAGTGTGTGTGTGTATATATATATATATATGTGTGTGTGTGTAATTTTTGCAGTGCACTGCAAATGAAGGGTCTGATCTAAAGGCCACTGAAGTCAGTGGGAGTCTATTCTTCTCTGCATGGTCTGACTTTGGCTCCAAGTGCACACACAATTCTTATCTGCATTATTTGGAGTAATGTGGGCATGTGGAATCTGATCCAATCCCATTGAATTTAATGAGATTATTTCCATTTACATCAGTGGGAGTAGCATTGTGCCTATGGAAAGGATGGGCTGTAAAGTTAAGGCAATATATTAAATAGGTAGCCATGTGCCAGTGAAGATGTGAATTACTGTAAGGCTATTGGACATTGTTTTTGGCATTATTCACAGAATGCTATAGCTTCATAGATTTGTTTAGTTTGCATGAAAACTCACTAGATTAACATAAGAAAGGAGTAGTGATGAAAAAATGCACTTACTTTGGCTGCCAAGAAGCTTTTCCAAAGACTGGGACCATTGCATCACCTCTTCTGCAGAAAGCCTGTGGTGACCCAAAGAAAAAAATACTTAATGCAAGAAACAAAATACTAACTGTTCAGTTATTTTAATTAATGGTCTCTTAGGAATACATAAAACATACAATTTATTATTCCGCTTGCTCCTAAAATCTCTGGGGGACTCTGCATGAAACTGGTGGCATGCTATTGCCCCTTATTTTGAACAAGTAAAAAGCAGAGTTCTTGAAATAAATAAAAGGAGAATGGAGACTCTGTGGTTAGTCCCGGATTAACCTGGTTTTCATTCCAAGACTCATTAACTTCTTCTGTGATCCTGGGCAAGTCACTTCACGTATGTGTGCCATTTTGTTATCCCTATCTCCCAAATGGGGATGGTAATAGTTCTCTACTTCACAAAGGTGTTGTCAGGCTTAAATTTATTAATAATATAAGTGACGTATTAATGAATAGGTGGTGATGAGCACCACTGAACTGCCCATAAACAATTGAAAAGGAAATGGTAAAATGAAAAACATTAAAAATTATTTCAACTCCATTGATACCCTATGTGATGATGCCTGGTTTATAAGAACTCTTTTTGTAACTAGGAAATTGAATTAGTTTAATCTTAGAGATATTTTTATGGTTCATCATGCACTTTACATGAGTGAGAATTTAATAAAATTGTTTGTGAGGACAAAATATGGCAATCTAGCCTTAGTTCATAATTACTATGTATTTTTAGAGTCCAGTACTTACGTCACATTTCTGGAGTTAGACTTGATGCTAGATTCAAGATGTGGTACCATGGACTTCAGATAGCTTTTCAGATCTGTACCACTGAAACCAATGATCAGACAGGTGTAATTAATAGATGATACTAGTTAAACACAGTTACAGTTAGGAAGCATTCTGTATGAAGGTCTTAGGACTTGTAAACATTTAGGGCCAGATCATTCACTTCCAAGGTTGATGCTGATGGGATATTTATGCAAGTAATTACAAGCAGTTGCTCCTTATTTCCTACCCACTCATTTTTATATGCAACTTATTTAACTTAGGAACTGCTCATCCATATCCCTTTTCATTCAAGCAGTGTTATAATCATGTTATTGGTTTATAGCACTTAACATGCTATACAGAATATCCTTTGCTGTGGGTGAACTCTGAAATGGCACTAATTCTGAATTCTCAATCGCTAATGTTAATTTCACTCCAAATACATTTTCATTTGACAGTAAGTCACATATACTTACAAAGCTTTTTGCTTCCTTTTATGAACTTTGCCTTCTCCAAGCTTGCAATCTGCTTCTTTCAGTTCTGTTGAGTGGTTGAGAGGAAAAAATAATCCCGGCATATTGCTTAGTCTCCGTGTGGGGTTGACTTCTGAAAAGCTAGTCCTGAGAGCCGCAAATGTCTGCTTGCTGCCCGTGGTGCCTCTGCCTTTTATTTATCCCAGCCACCTCTCAAATTGGTGTGAACAGATCTGTTTATCGTGCAATATAACCACAAGCTGTGGAAGTTCCCCTTTTTCAGTGCACAGTGACGTGTGTCTTTCAAAAAGAAAACAGACAGCATTTATCTTGTGGTGAAGGCTGAACCGGATGAGTCTGGGTCTGTTTTGTGAGGCAAAAAAAAGTCTAAGTAAAATTTGAAAAAGCACAAAAACCCTTGTCTACATCTCATTGGTGATTTGAAAAAGTCTGTTATAAGTATGTTTGGGGGCTTTTGTTAAATGTGGTTCCAGATGTTTCAGGTTCATTTAATCTAGTTAGAATGCACCTGCTGTACTATGGGATGGATCAGCTATATCTATTAAGTACAATTAGAGAGATGAGGTGGGCAAGGTAATATGTTTTATTGGACTAAATTCTGTTGGTGAGAGAAATAAACATCTTCAGGTCTGAAGGCCTCACCTGAAGAAGAGCTTTGTGTTAACTTCAAAGTTTCTCTCACTGACAGACTCTGGTCCATTAAAAGATATTACCACACTCACCGTGTCTCTCTAAGATCCCAGGGCTAACACTGCATACAGTTCGTACAATGGCATGTACTTGTGCCACAAGGTAGCAGAAGGTAAGAAGTCAGAAAACATCTTGTGTTAACACCAGAGTTCTCCATCCATATGTAGCATGCTATTCACGGCCTATTTCTGTTAATTGCACCTTGTGTTAGAATACTGTGAACAGTTCTGCAAGATATTTGTTTATGCTTGGTCTAAAATATGGAAATGTTTTGTTTTGGCTTTTGTAGGAAAGGCCTTGAGAGTTGTCCTGAGTAAATTTGGTCCAATAATTGCATTTCATACCATGCTTTTGTAGAAGCTCAAAGCCATATTTTATAGCTGTCTCCATTATTTCCAATTGTGTGACAGGATTATTTTTAAATTGCTGTACCAATTGCTGTTTGCAGAAGGCATAGTAAACATATAACACACTGACTGAAGTGATTTTGCTTTTTCTCAAAATCCTGTATTTTCAATGGAGAAAGACACTGAGATTAGGGCTTAAGTCTACTTGGTCATGGTGAATAGGAACTTTGCCCAGTCAGTGGGGGTTCTGCAGATTTCATTTAAAAAATGTCTGAAGCCCTTATGTTTGTGTGAAGATAACCTTCAGTACAGAACAATGGAGGCAGCATTGTCCTTGAGTCTACACATACGCTGCCTGAAATATGGCAAAACTGGTGCCTCAGTGCATAACCTGAGTAATTAAGGAGTGCCTCTGGGCTAGAACACTGGAGTAACCTTTGTGGCTTGCATCTCCATTATGTGGGGAAAATGGATGATTGGCATGATTCACCAGCCTTGTCCCAAATCTCTGCGAGTTCCCATAGAACTGAGCTTCAGAACATGCAAGGCCTGTATAACTCGTGCAGAGGTTCCCTTAGGAGACTTCTGTGCTGCAATTGGCTCATGTCAGCTGACTGGGACTTGGACTATGGGGCTAATTGTGATGTAGAAGTTCCCGCTCAGGCTGCAGCCTGCACTCTGGGACCCTCCCACCTCACAGGGTCCTAGAGCCTGGATGTCTACACTATATCCTCACAGTCAGTGCAGGTAGACATACCCTAAGTCAGACATACCCTAAATCAGAGCTCATTCCTTTCACTGCAGAATTGCACTTGTTTTGCTATTAGAGAAGACTCCTTGGGTGCAGGGGAGGGGTTATAATTGTTACCCCAGAGACATGAGAGTTTTCTCCATTGATCTCTTTGGAAAGCTGATTTGGAAACTTCTGTGTGTTTCAATTGACCCCCGAAAGCTGCTGTCTGTCTGGGGTTTCTGGGAAGTTTCAGCTATCTCTTTTCCTTAAACCCTGCATGTACTTTGAGCTCCAATTAGTAACCAGGTTACTAATGTGACCAGGTTGCCTGGGATCTCAGTTACTGAGAACTTGCTCACCTCTCTGAAATTGCTCTACAGGAGTGTGGCATTGAGAATACAGTTTGAATGAAAATTAGGTCGCAGTAGATGATATAAGCATGCAGACATGACGTTTGAGAGCTAACTTGCACGTTGAGTATGTCAGGGTGATGACAGCTCGGCCGTCCTCTGAACATTGGCAATAACGTAAGTCTTCCTGTCTGCATGTTTCCTGTGGTGCAGTTGATGCTAATGTTATCAGATAAACAAGGAAGTCCACAGAGGCACGCTTATTTACTAAATGCTCTCAAACTTTCTGACCCCATGCAGGGCTAAAAAGGAAGGGTTACCTTTCAGAAAATTGTTTTTATAATAAAGCCATTTGTTGTCTAGCTGCTGGATTTTTTTCCTTGAGTACTATGGGAATTTTGTAGCTTACAAATAAATGCCTCAGGTCAGTATGGGACGAGATGGAAACATGTGGAGCCTAGTTTTCAGAAGTGGACCACATCTGGATACTCAAACTTGCCCATAGGTGGGTAAATTACCCCTTCTTGTGTTACTTGCTGGTGTGGCTGTCCAAATGCAGGACTGGGATGTCTGACTGAGGTATCCATGTTTCGGAATTGGACTCAGGAGTCTTTGGCCACGTAAGATTCTTAGCACTCCTGAGGATGCTCAGCACTTATCAGCTCACAATGGAGTTGGTGGCAACTGAGGATAATCAGCACCCTGAAGGAATTCTCAGAACTTTCCTGTATCAACTGGAATGTCATTATGGACCTATAGCAGTGGATGGGTACAAACAAGGCACCAGGCTTGGTTCTATGGCTTTGAGAAGAGGGTTCAGGCCTGGTATTTGTTTGCTGCCCTTGCTGAGAAAATAAACCGGTTTGTTTATAGTTACATGGCTGAGTCCCCATTCTAAGCTTGGCTAGTGATCAGTCAATTTCTCCACTCTGAACAAAGGGGAACATAGTAATTTTGTCTTATTTTTAGAGTTGGAACTTCTTAAAACTGTATCTTTTAATCCTCAATTTGTTTTTTCACTCCCCTAGAATGCAAGGACCATGTTAGCAACCTTTTTACATCATATGTTGAATGGAGTAAATAATGGGCCTTATTCTCCTGTTACTTGCACCAGTGTAACTCCATTGACCTTGATGAGATTGCCTCTCATTTATACTGTGCTGAGTAGGGAATTGGGCCCAGAATTTTTTATGTATGCTTCTTCTATTAAATGAAAATTTGATTTAATAAATTAATAGTTAAACTTCTTAAATGGCTTGATTCAGACCTGCAGTGCTTACCAGAAGTTACCATTTAAAGCAACTTTTCTGCTCGCCAAGCGCACTCACAGTTGAAATAGCATTCTTTGGCAAATCTATTTGTTATATCCAATTTTTAAAAAATTGAACAAAAATATTAATGACCAAGTATGTCTCTGTTTTGTAGTACTGAGTTTTGAGTGCTGGCACAAAGCTGTACTTAAATAACAAGGAAATGAAGAACTTTTATTCTCATTCTATTTTATGTAAAGGAGGATCAGATGCCACAGAGATGGGCAGCAGTGAAACCCAAAGACAAAAATACATTGATCATTGCCAACGACTTAGTCTTGCTATTTTATAGTCGATGCTGTGAATTGATTAGGGCATTTCTTTAGAAAAATTCTTGAACCTTTAGCTGGTATTGCCATAAAACTATAAGGAATGTCCAGGAAGCTGCAATAGAAACTTTGAAGTAGGAACTAGTGAGGAAACAGTTTCAAAATATTTTGGAGATTTTGTGGTGAGACCGACATACACCTGACATAGAACCTTTTCCTATTTGGTTTGAAGTGCTCATAATCCCACTTCTCTCTGGTATTTGCCAAGCTATCTGGAACCTGGTCATGGAATTTTTTTTTTGTTACACTCAGCTGATCAGCCTTGAGATGATACTGGATGAGGGTGCATGAAAGAATGAGTTTGCCAGTAACACTATGAACAAGGGCATCACAAGGACCTTAAGCTTTTAGGGAAAGATACAATCCAGACCCCAAACATTTCATTATCGGATTCTTGACATTTGGGTTCCAAGTTCAAAGGAAATATTTTCAAAAGGTTAAACCAACAAGGTAGGTTTAAACATATAAAATAAATATATTGGAAAGAGCTTAAATAGGGTTTATCAGCAAGAGAGAGAGGCTTGGTGGCTATCACAGGAATGAAGAGGCAACTGTTTGGTGCAGCCTCTTAGGTTGACTAATCAAAGATGTTGAATGTCTCCTTGAACTATCCCTTCTAGTTTTATCCATGACTCATCTCCACTCTCAAAAATCAGTGGGCCTGAGTCTCCTTTTTGTGAATCATCAACTCTTTACACCCACCCACTCCCACACACCCTGTGTAAAGTGGGCATCAGATGCAACCATTCTGATTTAAAGGCATTTGTCACCCTCTTTGCATAGTAGTCAATAGCTATGCAAGGATGTGGAAAATCAGATTCTGTGAATCGAGGAGAAAGGCTTGCCCTAATTTGCTCTTGCTCCAAGTCCACTCCAGGACATGGGGTGTACAAGCATGGCATTAAACCAACTTTGCCCTATGCCTCTCCTCAGGTCCTACACCAAGCACAGCTCCGATAGATCTGAGAATTGGGGTCTAAAATAACTTCAAGTATAAAATAAAGTTGATAGTATCTAAATAGTCTAATGTAATACTGTATGTCAAGTCTTCAGTGCTCTACTAGACAATGCAACAAAGAAAGTGGTGGACAAATTGGATCGAGTCCAGAGCAGAGAAGAAAAATGTTTTTAGAAAATGTTACGAAGAGTCTTGTGGCACCTTAAAGACTAAGTAAAGTATTGAAGCATAAGCTTTCATGGGCTAATACCCACTTCATCAGATGCATCCAACGAAGTGGGTATTAGCCCACAAAAGCTTATGCTTCAATACTTTAGTTAGTCTTTAAGGTGCCACAAGACTCTTTGTCACTTCTGCTATTCCAGACTAACATTGCTAGCTCTCTGATTTTTAGAAAACATAACCTATGAGGAAAACTGGGAAGAATTGGGTATGTTTAGGCTAGAGAAGAATAGTCTCTGAGAGGGAACCTGAAAAATCTTCAAATATGTAAGAGATTGCTCATAAAGAGGACAGTGATCAATTGTTCTCCCTGTGCTCCAAAGGCAGGACAAGGAAATCTGCTTTATTTGCAGCAAGGGAGATGTAGGTTAGTTAATAAGGCAATAATAATAATAATAATAATAATAATAACCTATGAGGATTGTTAAGAATTGAAACAGGTTACCTAGAGAGATTGTGCAATCCCTGTCATTAGTAGTTTTTAAGAACAGATTAGACACACACTTGTCCGAGATGGTCTAGGAAAACTTAGTCCTGCCTTAGAGCGGGGTATGGACTACATGACTACTTGAGGTTGCTTTCAGCCCTACATTTGTGATTCTATAAGAGATTCAGAGCCTCATGCATATCATTCACTCCTCTTTGAACTACTTTCCTCCTGTGAGTAATTCTCATTCACAGGTCACCCTTTTCTGTCTTACTGTAGTGTTTTTCCTTACTGTTTTTTCCAGAGTTTGAATCACTTTTTCTTCTTGGGACTGGAGGAGGTTGAAAGTGGAGATAATTCAGAACTTAGTCAGTCCAGAGCCCAAAGCAGTTGAAACTGAATGAGCCTAGAGTGGGTGATGTCATTCCAAGAGCCAGTTGGTGCATCTCACTGACTTCTAAAAGAAGTGGGTTTAAAAAAAATATTTCCCCAAGGATATGAAATTTATAACCTGAAGAATCTGTGAAAGACAGGAAGAAAATAATGTAAGAGAGATGCTGGTGAGGGGGTGTAGCGGGGCGGTGACTCATCCTGTGGCACCTCCTGCTGGTTTGTCCAGGAAATTAGCTTGCCAGCGTCCGGGGCACCCTCTGCAGGCTGATGTCCCGCTTGCTGCTCTGGCCCAGAGTCCCTCCTGGACCCCAGTGCTGCTGTTACCGAGGGTGCTGCACCCCTGCAGTACCCCCATAGGTCTTAGGGTCTCCCCTCCCGGGGAACCCCTATCCTCTATCCCCACCTTGCCTCAGTCTAGGCAACTGCTAGTCACCACTTGCCCCCGTTCTCTGGGGCAAACTGCAGTATCTTTGCCATTCATCACAGGCAAGGGGGGTTTGGCCTGCTGCTTCTGCCTCTATAGCCTTGGGCTGCCCCCTGCAACCCCAGTACCCTTTGTGGGACCTTCTCCTAGACCCTGCAGCCTGGGGGTTTCCAGGCCAGAGCTTCCCCAGCAACTCTTGCCTTGCCCCAGCATGATTCATGTAGCTGAAGTTGCGTATCTGCCGTCGATCCCCCCCCCCCCCCAGTGAGGACAAGACCTTAGATTTTTCATCTCTCCATGCCTCTGTTTACCCATAAAATAATGTATCTATCTTGTAGGGTAACTACGAGGCACCATTAATTACTGCTTGTGTAATGCTTTCTTGATAGACAATTAACCCATCTTTACTTTTTTCATTATCCTCATCATTACAATGAATAGTAAGTAGATTTTGAGACTGAACTATTAAATTCATGACTGTTTTTCAAGGCTTATTAAAATAAAGATATTGATCATTCGCCATACAACTAGAGTTAGGAGACAGACCTCTTTGGTAATGGTTGGTGTCAAGCCAGTCCAATAAGAAGATAATAGGAGCATTTGTTTGCAGAAACACTAGTGATCCAGCTGTCATTCATACTATACTCTGTTTTTTCTATTTACTAGAGATTTCAAATCTCCTGCATGTGATGAGTAATCTCCTTTATCTGGGCTGATTCTTCTGAGTCTGAACAGAAAAATTTCAAAACAAAAGGGTTTTGGGGTCCCATTAATAGTATAAATACTTTTTACTATTCTAACTGCTAATGAACTGGTGCTGTGCCTTGTGACTCCTTGCTCATTGGGTAGATCTGATGAAATTTATGTGTGTGTGGGTGGGCATGTATGAGAGTAATGGGGGGTTAGAGAAAGTGTATTTCTCCTGGATTACAACACTAATTTAAAGAGTTTATGGAATTTTCTTCTCTTTTCACTTTAACTCTTACAAGTTAGTGCAAGTTATTTCAAACGTACTTCTTGCTTCCTTCTTTCTCTGTACTTCCTGTTGTTTCTTAAGTCACTTATTAAACTAGTCTTAACCCCACTCTGATTCTCTTCTGGTCTCACTCCAGTTCTTACATGATACATTTTGTTTAATCAAAAGTAAGGAAATAAGGACACAGATCAACAGAGCCAGACGTGTACCCAGAAGCCTGCTGCTGCAAGACAAGCCCAAGGAAGAAAACAACAGAACACCACTGGCCATCACCTACAGTCCTCAGTTAAAACCTCTCCAATGCATCATCAGTGATCTACAACCCATCCTGGACAATAATCCCTCACTTTCACAGGCTCTGGGAGGCAGGCCAGTCCTGGCCCACAGACAACCTGCCAACCTGAAGCAGATTCTCACCAGCAACAACCCATCACACCATAATAACTCCAACTCAGGAACCAATCCATGCAACAAACCTTGATGCCAACTCTGCCCACATATCTACACCAGAAACACCATCACAGGACCTAACCAGATCAACCATACCATCACTGGATCATTCACCTGCACATCTACCAATGTCATATATGCCATTATATGCCAGCAATGTCCCTCTGCTATGTACATCGGCCAAACTGGACAGTCCCTATGAAAAAGGATAAATGGACACAAATCAGATATCAGGAATGGCAATATACAAAAACCTGTAGGAGAACACTTCAACCTGCCTGGACACACAATTACAGATTTAAAAGTCACCATATTGTAGCAAAAAAACTTCAAGACCAGACTGCAAAGAGAAACTGCAGAGCTGCAATTCATTTGCAAATTTGACACAATCAATCTGGGATTGAACAAAGATCTTGAATGGCTTGCTAATTACAAAAACAGCTTCTCCTCTCTCCGAGGTCACACCTCCAATTCAGCTGCTAGAGGAATACCTCACTCTCCCTGATTTGAGATAACAAGCTGGTTCAGGCTGATTGGACTAACCTTGTTACCTCCTACCTGGTTCTTGCCTACTTATCTATACCTGCCCCTGGACACTTCCACTGCTTGCATCCGACAAAGTGGGTATTAGCCCATGAAAGCTTATGCTTGAAAACTTTAGTTAGTCTTTAAGGTGCCACAGGACTCTTTGTTACCTCTGCCATTCCCATACTTGCATCTGGTCAAATTTGATGACTGTGAGGAGCGTGAACCAAATAGGCAGATGGCACCAAGGTTGCTGATTGAAGGGCCCTGTTCCCTTGAGAGGCTTTCTGTTGAAACAAATGTTTTGTGACTCTCCTGAAAATCCTCTCCAATCACAGAAGTAGAGTTTTAACTTAGCTATGAAAACAAGTGATTTCTTTGAAATGCAGCAGTCTTCTACATGATCTGAAGAGATAAAATGCAGATCACTCCTTCTCTCAAGAGAGGCACTTCAAGGAAATAGAAACTAGTTTCTGTAGGAGAGGAAATAGTTCATTTTTTAATAACTTAGTGTTTTAGCAAATGTTTTAGAGCATAAAAATTAACGAGATGGTGAGCCTATTATTGTGCAGGCATCAGATCCCAGCTATTTTTGCCCTAATCCCAACCCAATCTACTTTTGTAATTTACTCTTTTTAATAGAAGTGTGCAGATGCCCTCTCAGGTAAAATCTTGATTTCCACTGAAATCAATGGGAGTTTTGTCATTTACTTCAGTGGGGCCAGGATTTCATCCCTGGTTTTTAAGGTTCTAATTATATCTGGTGGAGCCAAGTAATAACCTGAAATCTTGGGTCCTGGTCCTGCACACAGTTATACATATGAGTGACTTTATGCTTGCATGTAGTATCATTCAGTTGAATAGGACTATTCCTATGAGTAATGTTACTCATGTGCCTATGTGTTTGCAGGACTGAGGCCTCAGTAGCCAGATACAAGGCTCTGATTCAGGGGTCAACAACAATAAGGAATGTCCAGGAAGCTGCAACAGAAACTTTGATGCAGGAACTAGTGAGGAAACAGTTTCAAAATATTTTGGAGATTTTGTGGTGAGACCAACATACACCTGACATAGAACCTTTTCCTATTTGGTTTGAAGTGCTCATAATCCCACTTCTCTCTGGTATTTGCCACGATATCGTGGACCTTTTTTTGTTGTTGTTACACGCAGCTGATCAGCCTTGAGATGTTACTGCATGAAAGAATGAGTTTGCCAGTAGCACTATGAACAAGGGCATCACAAGGACCTTAAGCTTTGAGGGAAAGATACAATCCAGACCCCAAACATTTCATTATCGGATTCTTGATATTTGGGTTCCAAGTCCAAAGGAAATATTTTCAAAAGGTTAAACCAACAAGGTAGGTTTAAACATATAAAATAAATATATTGGAAAGAGCTTAAATAGGGTTTATCAGCAAGAGAGAGAGACTTGGTGGCTATCACAGGAATGAAGAGGCAACTGTTTGTTGCAGCCTCTTAGTTGACTAATCAAAGATGTTGAATGGCTCCTTGAACTGTCCCTTCTAGCTTTCAACCAACAACCGTGTCCATGGTAAAAAATGTTGAGGTCTGTGGTAATTTTTTCAAAAAATGCAATGACTGAAAGACATAACTCTCCTCCATGTCTGTCACTAAGTATGATAGTTTTGTCAAGTGTCTGTTGTGCAACATGGTGGTGCCAACCCCTGCTCTGATTCATCAAAGCACTTAAGGATATGAGCAGTACCACTGAAGCAATCGAAGTCAATGGGACTACATATGTGGTGATCACTAAGCATGTGTTTAAATGAAAGTTGTGCTATCCTTTTGAATCTTAGACGCGGCATCACTCATTTGCATAAAAACTTTAAGTATTTTAGTCTTTCATATCATGTATGTTATAGACAGTTACGCAGAGTACAGGCATCTAGAACTCTATCCCCAGCTCTTTTACTTACACTGTTTGGACAAGACTGCTTCACAAAGATGCTTGTGCAGGAAGATAATTCTACAGGCAGATCTTTGATGCCCCAAGTGGAAGGAAGCCCAAGCATCTCCCAGGTATCGACCTCTGCTTCTTGGGAATCCACAGAGGACTCTCAACGAGATCAGGCTCCACGTGGGGGAAAGAGATTAGGTGGGTTGGGGTGGATACAATATTAGGGGATAGAAACAGTTTTGTTCCTGTCCTCCATGGGGATTAATTGGAATTAAGCACTGTTAAAAGATTTACCACAGAATTTTCCTTCATTTCACTGCCCTCCTCTGAGTTTTTCTACAGGAGGGGTGATTAAAGCTCACGTGGCCTTGAGAATGTGATTTAACTTCTGTCTATCTTCCTCACATGGTGGTTGAGAGTCATCATTAATTATTACTTGTGAAGTGATGGGCTAGCCTCCAATAAAATGCAGTGGAGTATATAAAAGTATAGTTGGAAACTATTTCTATTTTTATTATAATATACAGACTAACATGAAAGGGTGTTAATAATAAAGGCATTTTGTTAACACCCCTGTTTATCCTGTAAGGTCTGTCAGTATAAATCATAGAATAATATTTCCTGATATTGCTAAATTACATTTCATTTACTCTAAGACATACAGAAACCCATATACAGTAACTCTCCTCTCTCATGACCATTTCTCATTATAGTGTAATAAATGTGTACTATTTATTAGAAGTCAGATCCTTTTCTCTTTGGGGCTTTCCATCTGAAATAACTGTTTTAATTCTGTGAAATCAGGGGATTTCTGGTTCTCAGCCACACTGAGACACCTGGATGAAAAAAATGAGTAGTACAGTATCTTCTGAGCATGGATGGTATGCTTCCTGTGTCTGATATTTCATAGTGCAGGAAATGTATTCAGCACGCACTAGCTGGGAAACTGACAACATTTCTGATTGCATAGCTCACATTTTTTGCACATACAAATATGATCACAGAAGCAATACCTTTATTATTTTTGGTGTCCTATTAAGCAATAAGATGCAACAGGCACTGTAGTAGTGTTATGTGAGGAGCAATCTGCTGAGTTTTTCACACTTAGAAGTGTGGTGTTAGCTTTCTTTTTGAAGTTATTGGCCCTGATTCTCTCCTGACTTGCAGTAGTGTATTCTGGGAGGGTTTTTTTATCATCTTCCTCTCAAGCATCAAGGATGGCCATGGCTGGAGATGGGACACTGGATGGAATAGGTCAGAGCTCCAAGGAGGAACAAGCTTTCTCTCTCTCAGATGCTTGGCTGGCTTGTTCTTGCTCACTTCTCAGAATCTAACTGATCACCATATGTGGGATTGGGAAGGAATTTTCCCTCAAGTCAAATTGGCAATGACCCTGTTATTCTTCTCGCCTTCTCCCCACCTTCTGCTGCAGCATGTAGGTGCGGGTTTCTTGCCAGGATTATCTGGGTATGTCCCATTTCATCATTTACCTGTCATTCTAGGGCCCTCAAGCACTGATGCACCTTGTTCCATCCTACTCTTTTCCCATGTCATGTAATGATCTAGTCTCCCATTGGTCTCATTTCCGTTGTTGGGTTTAATGTGTGAGTGCTGGGTGGTACTGGTGGCCCATGATATGCAGGTCGAATTAGATGATGTGATGGTTCCTCCTGGCCTTAAACACTATGATCCATTCTGTTTCAGACCCACTCTGTGTCCCAGAGTGAAGCAGATGCTTCTACAATGCCTTTGGAGCCAGTATACTGCTCCAGGGAGATTGTCTCCAGAAGGGTTGCTGGGAAAAGCATGCTGGTTCTAGGGTAGTGAAAGAAATGTTGCTGGGAGTCTGGGGACAGGGATGGTGGTACTGGGATGCGATGTAGGGCTGCTATGCAAAATAGGAGGGTATTTAATGATCAACTTGGGAGAGACAAGGGCGATTCTCGGGGGAAGGGGCCCAATGCTGGACAGTGTAGATTGCTGAGAGGATCTAGTGCTTGCTGAGGAAAGAGAGGACAAGGGGAAGGGGAAACTTAAATTGCATTTCGGGGGGTGGTCTAGTATCTACTGATGTGTTGGGGGATCTTTCCATGTTGTGATAGGGAAGAATGGCATGCGGGAACCTCTTTAGTAGAGGCTGGTGCCGCCTTCGTTTGAAGTACTGGCCCAGCATGCTCTTAGAGGGCTTATTCCTTCACCCTCTCACTTCCCTGGTCCTTCTCGCATTAACAGAGAGCAACAATACCCAAAGTTCAAAGACGCAAACAATTCAATGTTTTTTGGAGTGAACTTCCAGCAAGCTTAAATCCAAGTTACTTTCCCCTTATTTTCAAATTCCAACTTACTTCCTGTTTGCCCCTAAGTTATATAGGAATACGCCTGACCCTCTCTAGAATGCCTGTCTATATAACGCGAATTCGGATATAATGCGGTCACAGCCATGGATCCCAAATCCAATTTTGGTAACACAAAAATAAATTCATTTTAACGCGGTCCCTGCTATAATGTGGTATTTGGCATGGATCCCAAATCTCGTGTTTTAGCGAGGTTCCAGTGTATTGTCAGGTTTACCTTAACCAATCATTCTACTGAAATTTACCTAACCAATCTGAACATATTGTAACGTTATTAGCTAACCAGTTCTATCCCATCATCTTGATTAGTTTACACCCAGCAAAATTAATTATACAGCAGACTGAAACAATCACAGAACCATACAGAACCATGCAAATAAACAATAGCAAAGTGGGAACTATAATGACAAAATAAAACAGAAGTGAGGATTTTACAACTACATCTATAAAGACACAAGGGTTCTCAGCTATGTCTATTGATAAGTGAGTTCTTACCAAACAGAAAACTATCAAATTAAATTTCCTTTTACAGCTTCTAGGCTCTTCCCTTTATCTAGAGGTGTGAGATTGGATCACCTTTCTGAGAGCCCCATATGGCCTTATTTCAAGATGACTGGTTTGAAATGTGGGAGGAAGTGATTGTATGCATCCCAGTTTATGGCTGCTCTCACTGCTTAGCCAAAGGCCTTAGCTTAAGAACAGGGCCTCAAACTGTCACAGTGAAGGCCCTTACACAAATTGTTTCTTTTACACCTCTATAACTAGTTAAATGATATACCTAAATTCTTAAAGTATAGGCCTTTACAGACAGGCTTGAATAGCTATATCCTGTTACATGCATTATGGGAAATTCCAGCCATCTGCCAGTGTTTCACTGCAGTCTGCCCAGCATTGCATTGTTACATTGCACCTCTGTGTGTAGGGGGAGTACACCTTTAGTCAGCAGCCTCACGGGGGGGAAATAACTTTTTCTCCTTCTTATGACTCAGTCATATAATTGACACAGACCATTTGTAGGGAGAAGGCTGGAATATGACTGACATCTCTATCTCCTGAACCAATCTTCCCCACAACCTCCAAAATCCTCCAAAAACCTGGCTAGCATGTGAGAACGTGTGGTCTCAGCAACAGTGGACTGATTATCTCATGCTCTCCTCTTTGTCTAGTCTCTTCACTTCAATGGGAATTAGGCACCATGGTAAATATTACTAGACACCTACCTTCTTCTTTGGGTACCTAAATATCATTGTAGATTTATTTGGCCCTTATACTGTAAGGGGAAATCAAGGCTTTGGTATCCAAAGCCACATTATAACTCCATTTCTTGTGGGGCAACTTATAACTTCTGTCTGGTGCGTGTAGTGAAGAGTTGTGTGTTGTTCAGCGATCACACTGTACCCACAGTGAGTTTACAAAACGGAAGTCCTTTTATTTAGGAGTGGAATAGTTAAAACACAGGCTCTGTAGTTACTGATTTTCCCCATTTCCTCATCAAAGTTTCATAGACATGCCCTATGAGGTGAGAGTGTAGTTCAGGCTTTCATTCTTCATCTGCCCCTTCCCCACTGAAACTTCCAACAAGGACATTAGTGCCAGGATGACTCTACTGTAATGTAATGTTTCTGTAATGCAGACTACCAGCTTTTTGGTCTGGAATTCCCCTCTGCTTGTGAGCTTTCCTTTTGTAGTTTTTCATGTTCAATGTGAAATCAGATGAAAATTGGTCACTGACTGCTTCATTTGAATTTTGAGATTAACTGGAACTCATAGAAAACTTAAGATGCAAACCATAATAATCAAAATTGAAATAAAGGCTTTGTATGAGCCCCAGCAAGGCAAACCTGCTGTCTTTCAGGAAAGTGAAGTTCTCATCCCAATTCTGCTACTGACTTGCTGTGTGATGTCAGCCTGCCCTAAACTTCAGGCGGTAATGGTCTCCTAGGAATTGCCAGAATGCAAGATGTTTTGTCTGTACCCCTTCTTGCTCCATGTCCTGGCCTGCCAATGATACGTTTCCTGTGCTAGGGAAGGGGGTCTAGATAGATGGCATGGTTTCCCCATTCGGGAGACTGTCTGTTGTTCTACGCTCAGGGCCATCCTTAGGCATACACAGCATACACAGCTGTGTAGGGCACCTGAAAACATGGGGCAACCCTTGTTGGCCGCAGTGTGGGCTCCTCACCGGCCCCTCTCCTGTGCTGTCTGGCAGACTTCTCCCTGATCCAACCCCCAGGTCCCTCCACTCTGCCCACTCACTCCTTAGCCGGCCAGCAACTCTCTGAAATCTCTCTCCTCCTCTCCTTTTCACTCCGTCTCCCTCTTCTCTGAAGTTTAAGCCCAGATCCCATTTGGACGGTCACCTTTCCCTTTCCTCCCTTCCCCAGCAGGGATCAGCAGCAAATGTGGCTTGAGAGGAAGGAGAGGCACACACACACAACTTGGCTGCGGAGGAGGGAAAGTTAAAAGGAAAGTGAAAGAAGGTGGTGGTTGCTTTTCCTGTCTATTCACAGTATTCTGGCGTCAACAGGAGAAAACTGACACTAAAACAAAAGGAGGAGGGGCATGTACCTGGAACAGAAAAGCAGCAATCAGGGCTGCAGAATACAAGGGAGGGGCATCCTCTTAGCTGGGGAGAAAGATGAATTCGCTGGAGTAGCTGAACACTTTTATTTAGGGAAAAGGGGCATGGTTGTTTTTTCTTGTGGCCCCAAGTGTCTCCAGGGCTGTCTCTCAAGCTTGGTAGCATTTTGAACTAGGGAATGTCCTAAATAGTGCAGAGTTGAGTGAGATTTTAAAGGTCCCTTCAAGAATGCGGCACCTTCTTCCTCACCCGTGAGAAAGACCTTTAAAAACTGCCTTAAATAATCCAAAACAAGAACCACTGTTCAAATGAGACTTGGCTGGTTATGGCTCCAGCCCCACTGTTGAAGCATTATTGAAACTGTGTGCTGAGTTATACCCAGTCCAATCCCAATGAGCTGTGTGTGGACCAGGTGTGTAAATGAGTGCAGAAAAAGGCTAGTGCCTGAATATAATTCCTTAAACTACACATCCCAAGCACCTCTTTACTCCTCAGGATGAGAGGGAAATGCTCTATTTTTAGGGAAGGCCATTTGGGAGTTGATGGCCAAAGACGTGGCAGGCAAGGGCCTAGATGGGGGCTGCAGAATTTTGCAAATTTTTTAAACATTGTGTGCAGAATTATATTTTTTGGTGCTGAATTCCCTCAGTAATATGGGGTGCTGGGCAGTTTGGGGGGGACTGTGAGAGGAGTTCTGGGCAGTGGGACAGGGTCTGTGGGTGGGAGATCGCTGGACATAGGGATCTGTGGGGAAGATCGCTGGGTGAGGGGCGACTGGGCAGGGGGTTTCTGGGTATAAGGAGGCACACTGGCAGTGCAAGGCTGGGGTTGGGGTGGCAGGTGGGAGGGAAGTGTAGAATTTAGGGGTGAAGGCAGCACAATTAAATTGTTTATAATAATGCGCATGTGGCAACATTTTCCAATAGTGTAAGCTTCTGCCTGTGTTGACAAGAGCAAGATGGGTATAGAGGCACCAGTTTAAAAATACTGCATAGGGCCCAATCAGGGGTGAAAGGAAAACATGCTGCTTACCGGTACTGGGACTGGGCTGGGGCCAGCTCCGCCCCTGGAAGGGGTGGGGCCTCGGCCGGAAGGGGCGGGGCTGGGGACAGAGCCAGCCCCCGTACCGGTAAGGGGCCTCCCTCCCATTCCCCTCTCTGACCCTACACCCTCTGGGGGGCTCCTGCGAGATTTTAAAGGGCCTGGGGCGGTAGCGACGGCCCAGCCCCGGGCTCTTTAAATCGCTATCGGAGCCCTGCCGCAGCCTCCCCAGGGCTCCGGCAACAAGGCTCCCGTCCCTGCAGAGTCCTGCTGCCGGAGCCCTGGGGAGGCTGCGGTGGGGCTCCGATAGCGATTTAAAGAGCCCGGGGCTGGGCCGCCGTTACCGCCCCAGGCCCTTTAAAATGCCACCGGGGTCCCTGCTGCGAGAGCCCAGGGAAGGCTGTGGCGGGGCTCTGGGCCCAGTTTAAAAGGCCCGGCGCGGTAGCGGTGGCCCATCCACAGGCCCTTTAAATTGCGCCTGGGGAAGCCGATCTGCCCCGGTACAGCGCATCAGCTCTTGCCGGTACGCTGTACTGGGGTGTACCGGCTTACTTTCACCTCTGGGCCCAATAAATCCTAAGGATGGTTCTGTCTGTGCTGCATGAACAATGCAAAAGGAGCCAGACCAGTGGGGTAGCCAGGACGGGACACTTGGGTGGGTGGACAATGATGTGAGCAGGAGAGGTGAGGCAGAAGGGATCTTGGCCCCGTACCTCACCTCTTCCAGGTGGCCTTGCGGGGGTCAATGTATTGTAAACATCTTTACCCTATGTTGTAATAAGCAAATGTATGTAAGACATACACAGGCTTAGTTAGCTAACTGCAGTCAAGCACTCTGGGTAATCTCAGACTGCTAACTGAAAATAGCTAATAAGCCTCAAATGTGAGAAATGCAACTCATTGGAAATGATGCAATTCATCGGAAAAATAAGGGAGTATTATACTCAAAACACTTCTATACTAACTGAGATAAGACACCTGGTGTTGTTGTGTGACTTCCAAAAGTAAGACCTTGATAATGTTACTAATATAGGCTAAAAGTGAGAAATCTCCTGCGCAGGCTCAGCACTGTGGCAAATTAGAGCCAATGAATATGTTTCTGATGTAACCTTCCAGTTTCCACATAGTTTTAACCATGTACGGGTATTAATGAATAATCAATGAGCCACATGAATATGTATATCTGTATGTTATAAAAGCTTCCAATTTCTGATATTGGGGGTTGTTCTATTTTCTAATGAGCAACCTTCAGCGCGCTGAATAAAAGCTTAAGATACCTTACCCCTGTCCAGTGAAGTAATATCGGGGCAAAGCAGCTGGATAGGATCTTTTTCTTCTGAGAGAGAGGGCCCGTTGAGTCCTCTTACCACAAATGAACACTCTGGTCAGGGGCCTGCATGTACCAGGAGAGGGGGGCTGGGATGTGGAGGCTTGTCCCGCCCCACTCTGCCTGGCATTCCTGTACCCCACTGCCAGGGAGTGGGGTCTGAGACTTGCCCTGTTCCACATGATGCTCCAGCTGGGGAGCAGGGTCGGGACATGGGGGCTTACCCCACCCTACCTGCCCAGCATTCCAGCCAGGAAGCAGGTAAGCCCCCATGGGCCAACCCCACTCCCTAGCTGGAGCGTCGAAGGGGCGGAGTGAGGCAAGTTCCTGACCCCACTTCCTGGCAAGAATACCTGGTGGGCGTATGGAGTGTGGTGAGCCCTCGACCCTACTGCCCAACTTGGTACAGGTGGGCAGAGTGGGGTAAGTGCTAGGGCTGGAGCAGAGCTGGGGATAGAGGAGTAGGCCTGGATTCTAAGTGGGTGGGCCATGGTCCACTGTGGCTATGCCCCTGAGCCAGACAGAAAGCTAAGGATCTAGCTTTTAATATTCTGTCTGTTTTAATAACACATGGTCTCACTACTAACACAAGTCAGGAATTTTTATGAACCTATATAAGTGCCTAGAATGTGAGAGAAGTACTGAGAGCTCTAAATCAGTAACAGAGAATATATATTCGGTCTCCCTTTAAAGTTACATAGCTAATTGGAAGACTATCCTTTTGTCTTTATATGTATATTGAACAATAACAGGCTGTCTGAAGCCGATGTTTAAAAACATGGTCTTTGGCTTTATCAGTTGTCAAGCTATTAGTTCTTCATTTAAATGTGTTTTTATTAGGAAACCTACTTAAAATAGCCTTTAAACATACAAATCCTCCATTTAATACAGTTTACTCAAAATATTCATTTAAACCTATGCTTTTTATTAAACTCGTAAACAGTTGCTTTGAAATTGATTGTATTTAATAACAGGAGCAGTAGCCTCAGTGGTGGTAAAATAGCTAGATGCTGAAAAAATAAGGCCTAAGAATATTGTACAGTGTAAGTTGACCTGTATGAAATATTAGTATCATTTCCTTTGTATTGTTTATGATACGATTACATTCTCAGGGCTCTTTAAAAAGAGGAAATAGAGGATGATTTGAGTTTTTTTCAGTATGATTTTGTTGTCCACGCCAATTTTAATCTGAGTGATCATCAGTGTCATTTACCAATTTGTTAATGTGAAGCCTAAAAATTTGCTCTGTTTCCATCTGCTCATTTTTTAACATAAAATATCCAGAATATCCTCCAACCTGACTTGATTTAAAAACAAATCAAGCTGGTGGTAGTAAGAACTCTTGAATTCTGAATTTAAGTAAAAGCTTTGCTGGTTCACACTGGCTGAAAATCTGTCCCAAAGTGTTAAAGTGTGGGAGTAAATGGTATACAAAGGAATAAATGTTTTTCAGGCTTAGGAAATGTCAGGCTTACTTTGACATTTCTTTAACCAGAAAGCAGATTTTTCTTGTGAAGGTGAGTTGCTTTCTTTTGTTGTTGAATCAGTTGAAGCAGGCCCTCACACTCGCTGCCACATGGTTTTTATTTTTTGTTTTGCTGAGTAGATGTACCCTAAATGTACTCTGTTGTTCTGTTAGAAAGTGAAAACACGGTAGAGCCAAGGCCATCTCAGACTTTCTCTGTGGCTGAAAGTAAAGTGAATAATTGAGTAAAGATAGGATTGCAAATACAATGTTGAATTGCAAAAGGGATTGTGAGCTGAATAACAAATAGGCCTCATTTGTGCTGGCAAGAGAGATACAAATACTCAGGGAAAATGGCGGGTAATTTCTATGCTGTTTGTAAGGGAATAATGGCCAGGTGTTTCCTGACCCATTGTTTTTCTGTGCCAGATCTAACAAAGGGCAATATCATGGCATCTGCTTTTAAGATGACTTCCTTTGAAATCACTGAGGATTTTTTCTTAAATCGGCCCATATTTCTTTGGATGGCATTGCCTCAAAGATGTGGATAGTAGTGTTTTTAGTGCAGCAAATTTGGTAGGAACCTCCTATGCAATACATTACGCTCAAGCAGATAGGCACTTGGTGGTATTAGGGTTGTATTTGGCTAACAGTGGCATACCCCAATTGCTAGTCAATGCTGACCAAGCTTGTCCAGGGTTCTTCCTAAGCAGCTCACCTAGTATTATTAAAAGCACAGACTAAGCTATTACTGAAATGGACTAAGGATGAGTGACACAAATGGGTGGCTGTGGCCACCAAAGATGGCTTTAAAAAGTAGGAGATTTATAAAGTACATGCCTGATCTAGAAGAGAATTTAGTACATCCTAATTATGTATTGTACCTTCTATACAAACAATAACCCCAAATTTACAGATGCAATTAATACCAGAGAGTGCGCAAGAGAGAAATCAAGTGAGGCAGGCAAACGTATTAGAGATGCAAGGCTATGGTCTGTGTACAACTCCTGTTTTTTTTTCCCTAGAGCCTTTTTTTTTTGGTTGCTGTTGTAGTGAGGTATGTGTTTTAAAAGCCATCTCCCTTCTCTTTGGGTTCGTCTGACGCTCAGTGAGTAACTAGTGGAACTGTCATCTGGTTTAGTTTGGATGTGCGTTGCTATGGAACATTCTAAATATTTGGGAACTGTGCTATAACAAGGCAGAAGGCTGGCTGAGATTTCCAGTCACAAAGCAAAACAACTGGAAAAATATAATCATGGACCCCACAATATTACTATTCACGTATCCTATTTAACTGTCCTAATATATTATTGCATTAAATTGTTGTCTCCCTGACATACTGCTCAATAGGCTCATTTCAAGAAGAGCCATGTGTTTCAGTGCATTGTACTGTCTGTGAATAATATTTCTGTGAATGATGCTTTCTTGCTTTTACTGGCTCATGATCATACGTTTCCTTTCTTCGTAATCTTTTGTTACTTATGAGTTCAGGGTAAAACTAGAGAATGTCAAACTCACTCAAATGCTAAACTTCAGGGCTTTCTTCTCAGAAGATCCTAACACCCACAGGTCCAGAATGTACTGCACATTTTTTCACATGGTCAAGAAATTAAAATTAGGCAAAGGCTGAGATAATCCAATAAACACCACAAATATTCAAAAGGGAAAAGGAGAACAATCCGCCTGACAACTTGCAGTGTGTACTTCAGAACAGAATTTATGTTCTCACTGGCTCAGCTTTCCATTTTTTTTAAGATTATTCAACATTTATATTTCAGTAGCACCTAAAGACTGTCCAGGTCAAGGCCCCATTGTGGTAGACACTGTACAAACATATAGAAAATGGTAGTTCCTACCCTAAAGAGTTTTCAGTCCATAAGATAATACCAGATAAATGAGACAAACAAAGTCGGCTGAGGTGGGATATGTGGGGAGAAGGGGTAACACAAATTAAAGATGTGACATTTTTTCTCTTAACTGCAACTTAGACGGGTGCTTCAGAAGTTGGGGGCAGATCTTCCTCCATTTGAGATCACTGGAGATCCAGCTACTGACTTCAGTGAGAGCAGGAGTGAGTTTTAGCGGATGGTTACATTTTCTTCTTAACTTGACCACTGAATGTAGTCCAGAATTTCTCCGTATTCATAGCAGCATTCCCTGAAAATATCATCAAAAGTATTCATACTGTTCTTGGGATTTCCTTTAAAAGTACAGTATAAAGGCATCTCAGAAAACATACAAGAAGGAAGTTCAAAACATGTGTGAGAAATTATTTCGAGACAGTTATTCATTTTGCAAACTTCAATTTTTTTGAGATTGTTCTATTTATAGCCTCAGTGACAGATGTGCTAACTGTGGGAGTGTGTCAGAAAACCAAGAGGTGCACAAACATATTTATTTGAGTTTCAATCAAAGCTTGGAAACATTTACTCTCTAATTTTACTGCCAAAATGAGAAGGAACATCTAGACTAGGGGAGAACAAACGGTGGCATTCAGCTTGTGTAACCTGGACCTGCATTTTCTATTTGTAGTGGCTGGCAGATGGGAAGCCATTCAGAATCTGCATTTTTGGGTGGGTCTTTGAAATAAGTTTTGGTTCCCCTACTCCGAAAACATAATCGACTCCTCTCCACTGTTCTCTAACTGCTAAGTACAAGCATATCCTCAGGATCTGGAGGAAGTCAAGGTGATTCCTGGGGATCCATTCTGAGCATTGGACTTATTTTACTGTGTGTGTGTGTGTGTGTAAGATGGGCGGGGAGAGAAAGATATCTTTAGCTGCTCCACATCCCCATTCCACAGTTCCTTCTGCAGAAGTGACCCCTGCTGCTTACGATGAGCTTTGTGCAGAATTACCAGCATTACAAAACATTTTCCCAGAGACAAATGTCTGGGAGGACCCCAAGCCCTGGTGGGGTTTTTTGTGCCTTCTAGTGAATTGTAAAGTGCTTTACAAATAACTTCCCCAAGTTTCCTCTATGGTAGGAAAACACTGTCTCCATTTGATAAGCAGGGGGAATTAAGGCCGAAAGCCAATCAATTGACCATGGTTCAGAAGAAGCCAGTGTCAGCCAGGAATAGAATGCTTGTCCGTGATTTTTAACCCCATGTCTAGGCCCCTAGACAAGGGTTACCGTATTTTTCGCCCTATAAGATGCACTTTTTCTTCCCCAAAACGGGGGGGGGGGGAAAGTTGGTGCGTCTTATAGGGCGAATATGCGCCCCGGTTCCCCCCTCCCCGCCGCGGGCGGGCTGCCGAGGTTCCCCCCTCCCCGCCGCGGGCGGGCTGCCGGGAGCTCAACCTCTTTTCCAGCTATGGAAGCTCTTCTCCCCTCTCCTAGCTTTGGGAGAGACGGAGCACCCTTCTATTTCTAAGATTAGACTCACTGTAAGTAACATATTAATCTCATAAGTTTTGTACCTAATTTAGAGTGTCACTAGGACGCTCCCGGCAGCCCGCCCGCGGCAGTCCCCTGACTGTCCCCCTGAACCTCCATCTCATCCAACTGCCCCCTGTCCCCTGACTGCCCCCGGAAACTGCTGCTCCTTATACAACCCCTGCCCCACCCCGTTACCATGCTGGTCAGAGAAACAGGAGCTGGCAGGAGCGGCGGGCCAGAGTGCTGCCGGCACGGCAAGCTATGGCTGTGGGAAATGAGGAGCAGTGGGGGAGGGGCCGGGGTAGACTCCCTGGCGAGAAGCTCAGAGGCTGGGCAGGACGGTCCCATGGGCTGTTGTTTTCCCACCTCTGCGCTAGTGCTATCATTAGTAGCTCAGGCAGATGGCAATACTGCCAGCACCACATGTAGACTCGTCAATTAATTATGTGATCTTCCCTTGTGTCAAGAACTTGCAGGAACCCCAAGATTGTTAGGAATTAATAGTAGCGGGTTTCAGCCCTAGTGAGCTGTTTACATGGGTTTATATTTTCTAGGTTGCTTCACAAAGCAAAGGGCTAGAAACTGCCTTTTCTGTTCTTAAAATGCTAGCTGAGGTTTTCCTTGGTTTTCCATATCGTTCAAATTAAGATGGTGGTGATGAGGGATGCTTTGCCAGGGGCTTTGTGCACCAACTTTTAGGGCCTAAACATCTTGGTTCCCAAAATGTAATCGTATCACTATGCCAAAAAAAAAAAAAAAGGTTGAAGATTTATAAAAGGCTCCTTATGGGGCACCCCTTAGGGTAATGGATACTATTTATAAGCTGGGTTGATATATTAAATTGCACGAAAGATGTGCTTTAGGAATTATTTTGGGGAAATATTTGGGCTTATGTTATGCAGAGGTCAAAGTAGATGAACATGGTGGTCCTTTCTGGCTTCAGGATCTATGAATCTAGCACCATCTTTCACACTGTTTTTCAAATGATTCTGATGAATCCTAAGACTATACCTGATCTCAACTATGTCTTTACAAATTAAAAAAAAACAACCTCTGTATATACTTTGACATTTTCAGAACATCATCATCTGATACATGGGTCTAGTCATTATTCACAGCAGAAGTGCAAAGGACTGATACGTTTGCCTTGGAAGGTCAGGTTTCTGTTCCAACTTGTGGTTTTCAACATGAACAGTCTGTTAAAACCATCGTTGGTAGAACACTTCGGTTTCCCAGTCATGTGAATTTGATTCCTTTTTGTACTTCTGCTTTTTTCATAAAAGGACATAGGTCATTCCACTTGGTTCTTCTACTCATGGCACAGAACAGTATTATTCTAACAGCAACTGTATGTCAACTTTGTCCATCCATGGTTCCCAGCTACTTATGGGGCAAAAGTGGCAAAGCAGGTGAAAGGAATTTGGGAAGTTTATGAAAAGATTGCCACATAAATCCTCACATGCAGTAAAATAGCAGATCAGCTTTCTACTCCAATCTGATTATGGATTTTTTTAAAATTTCAAGTTGTGAGAGATAATGTTCCCCTCCTCTGAACACTGGGGTAAAGAGGGGGGTCTCTCATGCAAGATCAAATAACTGTAAGCTACTTTCCCAGCCTAAGTTAAATCCTTTCCCCCAAACCCCACACTCTACCAGTTGGGAATTGGGGTTCTGCTGCCACCACTCAGTAATCACCCCAAGACTGTGGGGTGGGGTACCTTGACACCCCCCGAGAGTAACCCTTCCAAACCCTCCCTCTTCTGTCTGGGAGATGAAAAAACCCACAGAGACTTAACTCCAGCCTCCCCTCCCCCTCCCTCTTACACCGGGAGAAATGAGATACAATCTCCGAGCAACTGCCCTACCCCCCTGCTCTCAGGAGAGAGACTCAGATACACAGACTCCCCTACCGGGGGACTAGGTCAAATCCAAAGCTAGGATTCCTTTATGAGAATAACCAAACACCGTTTATAACAAAAAAGGTTTAATAAAGAAAAGAGAACAACTTACAGCTAATACAACTTCACAGATATAAAGCTTTCTAATCCCTCCCTCTGAGAAGGTTAGTGACACTCTAAATTAGGTACAAAACTTATGAGATTAATATGTTACTTACAGTGAGTCTAATCTTAGAAATAGAAGGGTGCTCCGTCTCTCCCAAAGCTAGGAGAGGGGAGAAGAGCTTCCATAGCTGGAAAAGAGGTTGAGCTACCCCAAAAGCTCCAGGCGAATTGAACTGACTTCCTGGTTCTTCCTCCAGGTGGGCTACTCTGACGTCACCCCCCCTTCCCTCAGTTAACCCCATACAGGTAAAACAACAACTTTCAAGCACTTCACACTTATGACACAAGTATAATTGGTTGGTTTTTACCCAGCTGGTGGAATTACTCTGCTCTTCACATGGGGATATTTTACTTATAAGATTTTTCACCACCTGATGCTATTTTACTTCCTTAAAGCATAGGGCATTTAGGGTGGTGGAGTAGATGATCATAGCAGATATGTATTTTAGTGCATATTTGGATCTTAGTCTGGATATTAGTCATGTAGTCAGTAGAGATCATTGGCATAGCAGTGAGATCACTGAGGTCAAGAGAATGAAGTAGAACAAGCATTGGAAATAAAAGCAGCAAAAGTGGCAACCCACTGCATTTCAGAGATTGAGAAATATATAGCTAATTCAATTTTTTTGGATTAGGGGCAGGTAGAAAAAGTGAGCCCCCTCAGGAATGATCAGGTCAAGTAGGACTGATCCTTGACAAGATAGAGAGGAAGGATGGTCTTCTGAAGGCACTGGTTTAGGATTCGGGGATTCATTTCCTAGTTCTGCTATAGGCTTCCTGTGTGAGCTTGGACAAAATGATTAGTCTGTCAGTGTCTCAATTCCTTATCTGTAAAATGTGGGAAGAGGTGGGGGAAATAATATTTTCCCCATCCTTTTTCTGCCATGTCTATTTATATTGTAAATTATTGAGAGATGGCAGAGGGGGTGGGAGAGGGAGAGGCTGTCTCACTAATAATGCCTAGAACAATGGGGCTCTGATCTCAGATAAGGCCTCGAAGTACTATCATGGTAGAGATAAACTACAATAATTAATAACTATACTTCCTCATTTTCACACCACCTTTCTGAGCATTTGCAAAAATCATTGTCTCCCTCAGTTTTTGGATTAAGAAAGGAGAGAGTACACAGTAAAGCCAAATCTGAGAACTCCATATTTCAAATCATAGAGGATGGCCTGAGGGAGTAATAATGTCTTACACAAGAAGACTAATGTAGATTTATATTAACAGGTGGCGTGTCAAGAGGTGGGTATGGTCAGTGAGTTTAGTTCCACATCCAACTCCATTATGCACAGGATATTATGGATATTTTAATTGTCCATCTTGGATTTAGTATTTACTGTGTGTGTGCTGCTCAGACTGCACATGGGCTTTGTAAGCAGTTTGGCTAGAACAAACCCCTGGAGAAGTTCTGTAGGCCTGGCTGATTCAGTTTGTACAGCCCACCTTCTTTCTCAGGTTGCCATCCCCAGTCGTCTCTTCTTTCCAAAAACCTGTAGGCACTGCTCCCACCCTCAGCTATACTCTTGCTTTCTGCAGGGGAAAAGGAGCTAGTTAGGGATATGTGGGAATGGTGGGGAGCGCGGTTCCCTATCCTCTGTTAAAAGGAGAGCTTCCCCCTCCTCTCCCTGGCATGGCTAAGTAGCGCTCAACTATTCTTCCTCCTTGGTTGGTGTAGCCAGAGCTTCTCTCCTGTTTCAGTCTAGTTTAATCACTGTGGCCAGTGTTTTGCATTCCATGCATGCTCTGTGCTGGGGTTGAATGCCCCCTGCTGTGGGCCACTCAGGCCTGGTCTCCACTACATGGTTAGGTCAATACAAGGTAGCATACGTCAGCCTAGCTGTGTATGTGTCTTCATTTACATTTGGCTCCCACTGATGTAAGTGCCCCACTATGCCAACTTAATATACTACCTATTTATATGGAGTAGTCCTGGCTGACATAATGTCAGTATAGACACTATTACTTATGTCAACCAATACTGGCCTCCAGAAGCTGTCTCACAACGCTCTGTTCACCATTGTTAACTCCCCTGCTCAGATGTCAGTAGAACAGAATCTGCCCCTCCCCTTGAAAACCTCAATTTTTTAAATTACTTTTTCCCATTGCTGGGCTTGGTGACCATACTTAGCAGCTCTCCATTGTTGAGTGCAACTGCCAGCTGACCATGCTACACACCCCAGGTATGCTCCTGCCTGGGCCTGTGGGGAGCAGAGGCTGTTCAGATGCAGCTCTGAACCAACCATAGAAGGACATCTACAAGCAGATTGTCTGGGAGCTGCAGGCAAAGGGCTACAACAGAGACCATGAATAGTGCCACATGAAAGCAAAGGAGGCCAACAATCAATCCGGTGCCAAGTCACAGAACTGTCACTTTTACCAAGAGCTGCATGCCATCATAGGTGGAGACCATCGCCCAATAGGACCGTGGACACTTCCAAGGAGCCCAAGTCACAGACCCGTGCCATGAACAGTGAGGAGGAGGTGGCAGTGGAGAAAAAAGATGAGAGGGAGGAGTATGGGGGAGACTGGGGGATCTAACTGCGCAAGAAGCCAGGGCACATGGAGCAGTTTGTATACCAGGATACCCAGTGAATCCTCCATAGCGATCTCGATGAAACTTTGATGAAGGTATTCTGCAATCCTGGGAAGCGCTGCCTTATTCTGCTGTAGTAATGCCGCTCAGCAATAACTTCAGCAGGCACTATTGCAGTACAGAGGCTAGCAGCATACAGGCCAGGGGTGCCCTCAGGATGCCAACAGCAGCTGTGCTCTCTTTACATCTGTTACCCTCAGGAGTGAGTGCAACTAAAATTGCCACCACCTGTGGAACACAGTGTCAGTATTCAGTTCCATTGCCCTATGCAACTAGAATCATGAAACCAAGTTATTCCCTCCTAATTTTATCAACCTCTGGAGGGCCATAATCCCTGTGACTGGTGCCATGCTCAATCAATCCCAAGCAGAAATGAGAAAGTAGTGCTTACAACTTTTGGGGAGCAAGTTCAGAATCTTAAATTTTGATTCCCATCATGAATACACTGACCATGGTACCCCTGTTTGTTGTATCACAACTGCTGCAATTGTGGCCTTCAGGGTCTCTCCCTTCACACCCACTAACTACAGTGGCTGTATGCTGATGGAATTTAGGTTGCCATAACTTTGTAGTAGTGTAGAATTTGCCTCAGTGACCTCTTGTCCCACCTACTATCTCAGGGGTGAAGAGGAAAGAGAATTTGAAACAGAACCATTGCCCAATAATCCTGTAAAGGAACTTGAGGAAGGGAGGGATGCAGAAGGCACCTACATCAACCTAAATAATAAAGTATAGAAATTATTTTCTCCTAACTAGTTGATAAGGAAACCCAGGCATTCCCTAGAGATGATGGAAAATTAAATCAGCTAAAGATTAAGAACATTTACAGTGAGCTGCTGTCCAGTTCTGAGCAAACTTGGGCTGAATTCCAGGTTTCATTCAGATTTTGAGAAAGTGTAGTTTCTCACGGACTTGACATGAACCTGAGGTGAAAGTGGAGGGTTTTAGCTGAGTTTTGCTTTATGCTGGATTTGTCCAGTCCCCAGATTCAAAACCAACCCAGAATCTGGTAAGTACAAAACCATGTGGATCAGAAATGAAGCAAATGTGGGCACAAATCACTGTGAAATGAAACTGCTGAGTTTTGCAAATCCCTCAAATATTTGTTTTAGTGTCTACTAGATTTTTCCATGCATTTAGTTTAGAGGGTGAACAACTAACCAATACAGATTTCTTGCAGCATTAGATAAGAAGATAGATGACTTGCATCATAGAGAATAATAGATCACTACATTGTGGCATCTAGAAAAGCATCAGACACCCAATCGTCTCTAAATTTGTTCTTCTATCTATTGTAGTTACTTTTTGGATGATGAAAAGATAGAAGCCTTTCTTTTTCCTTTTTCTCTTTTCCCCTTCTCTTTTTCCTTTTTCTTTTTACACAGAAAAACACCAGACACATCAGTAAATCTCAGAGCCTCTGTCAGTTGACTCGGGTACAAGGGGCTTGCGCTATGAGACTAAAAGTTAAGTGGCTATGTCTACACAGCAATTAAACACCCATGGCTCGCTTGTGGCAGCTGACTCAAGCTAGCAGGGCCTAGGCTTCAGCGCTGTAAAATTGCAATGTAGATGTTTGGACTCGGGTTGAAGTCAGGGCTATGGGACACTCTCCCCTTGTGGGGTTCCAGAGCGCAGGCTCTAGACTGAGTCCATATGTCTATACTGCAATTTTACAGCCCTGCAGCCCAAGCCTCATGAGCCCAAGTCAAGTGACATGGGCCAGCTGTGAGTGTCGAACAGCAATCTAGACATCCCCTCAGTGTAGATATTCCAACTCTGGCTGGAACCAAGCATCCCCGAGCCTGTGCTCCAACCTGAGCAGAATAGCTACACTGTTATTTTTAACCCCATAGCATGAGCCTTCTGAGGTTGAGTTGGTTACCTGGGTGCTGAGACTCCCTGCTGTGCTTTTGTGTTTGTTTTTGCCATGGAGACCTACCCTCAGTTACCTAGCTTTCCTTTGGACAATGTGCAATGCTACATCATGTGATGTTGTTGTACTCATTACAGCCCTTGTTCATTTGAATTCTTACATTTTATTTAAAAGGTGAATATAGACACCCTGGCACTAATGCTTATACCTAATCTTGTTTTGCCCCAGTTTCAAGGGGATGATCTAATAGAGCTGTTGTGCCTATAAAGCTTTTCTTATCTCAACATGATATCACCAATGACACCTAAACTGAGTAATAAGTTCTGACTGATTAGTCTATCTTTGAAGACGGAAACCGAGACTTCCCCTGAGAACCACTTTATAGAAGAGACCAAACCTACAAAAGGAAGTTATGGACAAACTGTCTAAAAAACTATGTTCAAGATGCATGTCCCATGTTAACCACATGTTCTTGCCCAGACAGACCCATATCCGGACACATGAAGCATGTCTCCTCATTGCATAAATATTTTGAACAGAAAGTTACTAAGTCCTTTCTGTTCTAACAGTTTCAATAATATTCCATATTATTTTTTTATGAAGCATAAGCCTTTTGTTTGTTATAGTGCTGTTAGTTGTGGTTTATGCTGAATATTTTAGCATAATAGTGAGTTTAATTTCAATATGAACACATTTTTATTGATTGTGCAACTACTATTTAGGGAACTACTTTAACTTATGTTAACCTGAGAGCATTTCCCCTCAGCATTTTCAAGTTGCTCAATCAAATGAATTCTTACAACATGTGCATTTATGTATAAAGATCTGCAGTAACCAAAGGGTTAATGTAGTCATTTTAGGATTAGGGGTCTTTCTCTGTGTTAGGTTTTACAAAACTTAATATTAATGGAAAGAATTTAATGATACTATTTTTAGAAGCATTTAAAAATGTATACCTGCCTCTTTAGTTGTAAACCCAGATCCAGCAGCATTGTGCCAATGCATAAAAACAAGACAATGAGGTTGTACATAAAATCAAGCTTGGTCAACCTAATTTAATTGTCTGATCTTCACAATATGCTACAAGGACACTGTCAGTTTCAGACTGTATTCAGCACTCTTTTACAAGAAACCTGATTGCAGAGACATATATGCCCCAAATCTGAGTTAAGGTCAGGCATATGTGTATCTCATCCATGTAAAGTAGAGGATGCCACAGCCTTCTTTGTACTTTTTCATTTGTCTATCCGGATGATAAAGTCCAGACTTTCTTAAATGGATATTCTTAAAAAAGGAGGGGTGGTGGTGGAGAGGGGAACTCTTATTCTGTACTCTGTACCAAGCACCCAGTGACATTGTAGGAGAGCACTTCGGGATTAGGTTTAACTGTAGACAAATCTTGGGTAATATCATGGTTGAAAATTCTGAAATTATCTTTTTCCCCCCCGTGCCACACAGAGTTCATTAGATGGTAAATACTGAGGGACTTGTATGTAAAAACTACAGTTAAAAATTGTGCTTAATCGCACAGAACTGCAGGAAATGAGTTGAAGTTTAATATGAAAAGCCTAGCCAGAGTCTAATCTACTAAAAGATTGTGTGTGTGTGTGTGTGAAATCTACGAGAAAGGTAGTTAAAAGAAATAGTTACTTATATAGAAAAATGCTCATTCACACCAGTTAAGGATCTGGTTCTGGCCTACCATTTTCAGTGATTTAAAATAAAATAGTATCAATCACGCTGTTCCTCTCCCCAGTCAATCAGTGGCTCAAAGAGGGAAAACTAACTTTTTAAAATACATCTTAATTTAGCTCACTGAAAGTATTGCACACTCAAAACTTTCATTGACTTCAGTGGGAGATTGGAGAATGTAGCAATTACAGGAATGGTCCTGCAATAAGCAAGAACATTAATCAATTGGTATGATTTTCAAGTTCATGCAAACCTCGTTGACAATGAAGTAGTATGACTGCCAGAAAGCTGAATGTTGCTTATATTTGTTGATAGCAACAAGGGTATATTGCAGAATAAAAGTTCAAGAACCTCATGCTCTGTGTTTTATCATCTCCAGCACATTGTTGCTGGTGATTTAATATGCTCAGTTGAAATTTTTAAAATCCCGGATTTGTTGATGGAGAAACAGACACTGGGCCACAGGCACAGTTTGGGGGCGGGTTATGGGGTGCTTTGCCTCTCCAAACAGCGAGCTTTGGGTAGGTGTGGAATTTTCCCTCCATGCTGGAGCTGCCCTTCCAAATATAGAAGTTAAGCTACACTTATGAATTGGGCCCAATCCTATAAATACTTATACATGTGGGTAGTTATAATCACATGAATAGTTCCACTGACTTCAGTGGGACTATTCATGTGAATAAAGTTACTTGTGTGCAAGTGTTTGGCATTGGGCTATATAATATTTTTAGTGTGCATAACAGAAAGGAAAGGATAAATAAAACTCTGAAGATGGTGGATGCCTCAAATTAATTTGCAAATGTTCACAAAACATGCCAGTGTCATTGAGTCAGAGATTAAGGCGAGGAGGGACTTCCTTCATAACACAGACTATAACATTTCACCAAGTGAAGCCTGAATCAAACCCATTTCTGGTTGAGCTAAAGCATCTTTTAGATTAGAAAGACATGTTAAGCTTCTTTTGTCTCTCACTGTGTAAAGCAGGTTTTCCATGCCTCAAATGACTCTCGTAGCACTTTCTAAACCCTTTCCAATTTGTTGACATCCTTTTTCAAGTGTGAATATCAGAACTGGGTGTAGTATTCCAATAACGTCTCACTCTTATACAGTGGCAATAACACCTTCTTTTGTGAACAGCCAGTCTAGTACACAAAAGTCTGGGTTAGGCTCATAATTTCATAGGACAGCTTAGCATTTGCCACCTCAGATCCATGAGGACTAGTATCTCTGTCCAGTGATCAATACCTAATTCTTCACAAAAAAAAATTTTTTTTGTAAACCATCCATAATGCACCAGTAGTATAGTTCAGTAGAGGGAGAGCAGGAAGTGGATCCCTTCTTGACCTCAGTAGGTTATGTAGGAAACATTGTTTCATTACCCCTATCATAGCTTTACCTTGAGTACAGTAAAACCCCAATTTAACGGACCCCGATTTAACGGACTTCGGATGCAACGGACAAAATTTCCGATGCATCGGAAATCTGTTTTTCGCGGGCTGGCTGCCGACTCCCGGCTCCCGCCCGGGTCCCACCTGCAGGCGGGCTGGCTGCCGGCTCCCGCCTGCGGGCGGGCTGGCAGCTCCCGGGTCCCGCCTGCGAGCGGGCTGGCTGCTCCCGGCTCCCACCTGTGGGCGGGCTGGCTGGCTGGCTGCCGGCTCCCGCCTGCGGGCGGGCTGGCTGCTCCCGGGTCCCTCCTGCGGGCGGGCTGCCGGCTTCCGGGTCCCGCCTGAGGGTGGGCTGCGTGCCGGCTCCCCGCTGCCTCCCCGGTCCAGGCAGCGGGCAGGCTGGCTGCTGGCTCCCCGCTACCTCCCTGGTCCAGGCAGCGGGAGGGCTGCTTGCTGGCTCCCCGCTGCCAGCCCGCCCGGGTCCCGGCTGCTGGCTGCTGCCCGGGTCCCAGCAGCCGGGACCCGGGCGGGCGGGCTGGCTGACGGCTCCCGCCCGGGTTCCAGCAGCCGGGGACCCGGGCGGGCTGACTCACAGCGCCCGGCTGCCGTGATAGTTTATTATACAGTAAAACCTGATATAACGGACTAATTTGGGTGCGCTGCTCGGTTTTTTTTTATTATTAAATAACGGACTTTTGGCTTTAACGGACACCCCCCTCGCCCGAATTAGTCCGTTATATCGAGGTTTTACTGTACTGTTTTAATGGTCACTGGGTCTAATTCATTGTTAAAATCCGTTCAAAATATTTTTCAGTATGGTCTCTTGTGACAAGTTTACAGAGTAAGCATATGGGGTATGAAGAAGTATTTTTATTGGTTCAAAATTTGCTGTCCTATACTTTCATTGAGAGACCACTGTTATATGACAAGGTAAACAGAAAGTGCTTTTTTCACTGTGCCTTTCAAAATATGGATGGTTTAGTTAAGCTTCCTTTGTCTTTTCTGTTTTTCTTTTTTTGTTTGGTTAGGGAATCCTGATCTTTTCAGACGTCTGTCACCCTGCAATTGGGTGATACATGATGAAAGTTGATACATGATGAAAGTTGATTTCAGGGGGAGACGACAATAGCATGGAATCTCATTGGTTGTAAAATCCAGATAACCGCAACAAAAATATACACAGTAGTTCTCTTCAGAGCGGCTGGTTAAATTAAAACAACAACCCCTCCGCCTTTTCCTTTTTGAAAAAAGTGCTGAGTTTATGATCTGTTTGCTATATGATTCTTTTATTATTACTGGGATTAGCTGCACCTCTGTCCCCTTTTTGGTGTCTCTGACTGCACCCCTCTCAGATTTTGGGTAAGAGCATGATGTCTACCTTGAGGTGTAATTTTGAAGTTCTCCTTGTACAGCAGGACCTGGGCTACAGTACTTTACGTTGTCAACCCTTATTACCTGGAAGTCCAAATGCGTTCAGGCAACTTCAGTTCTTCCCTTTTGAATGTTCGTTGCCAATGGTGTATGGTGATCAAGCTGCCTTTTTTAACAAAAGTTTATTTTTTGAGCACTATAAATAAAGCTGTAAAGAGAGAGGATTTTAAAACACCCACGAATCTATGTGCCCGTTTATCTTATCAAAAGTCTTACCATCTCCTGATAGTAACGTATGTAGGCCTAACTGATTCAAACACCCACAGTCAGATCTTGTATCTGGCTGCATTGTCCCTTAACTCTTCAGTGTCACTGGAGAGGTATCTATCTGGAGAAATCTTTGGGTCAGTACTCCAGAAAGCCCCCTATTGAGTTAATCCAATATATTCACTCAGTAAGCATTTCTATAACCAGGCCAACATACAGTATGAATAAATTATTACTAGGCTGCTCCACATTTCTCACTCCTTTTAAAAAAATGTTCAGCCATTCAAGAAGGGAGCAGAAAGAGCTCTGTCTGTCTTAGGTAGTCAATCAGACAACTCATGGAATAGTGGCACCTAGATACTTAACAGTTATGCAAAATACCTCACCAACACACTGTCAATTACTTGTTAAAACTATTCAGCGCATATTTCTGCTTAAATATTTTTTCTGCAGAAATCACGTTCACTTCATGAATGATTCACTATTCATAAAGGATTAAATGAACAATTTATATTATTCAGAACTAGTAGCCTGACCAGCTCTAATTATGAAGGCTTAGTAAAGAACTTCAGACCCAGGTTTGTACTGTGTAACTCAATGTGTCCTTACTGAGGGAATGGACTTCCCTGGGTGTGGGGCAGTGGAAGATTCACTGGATTTGTTTGGGTGGAGGGAGGAGGACAAGAGAGGGGAGCAGTGGATACAGGGAGAAGCTGCATTAATCTATACCTATGCAACTGTCAGCTTTCATAGGAGCTGTGTGGCTTTGGTTAAGTTTGAAAGCTGTCACCCTCCCTCTCTGCTTCTGTGGTGGCCTTTACTACAGACAGCTGTGGGAGTATTACACATGTATAGCAGGCATGCAGACTCAGCCTACCACGTGATGGTCCATGCATCTATTTCCTATTCCCTCAGTACTCAGTCTAGTCACAAAAGGCCAAACAACCTACGGATACAAAAACTCATAACTAGACAGAGCAGTATTTCATGCAGTAGGGGGAGGAACAGGTATCTCAAGATACCAGTAGACTTTAAATTTAAAAAAAAGAAAGAAACCAGATGAGAACGGGGGAGGAAGGGGGGTTGGAGGAAGATAGGCAGAAGAAGGAAGAGACAGTAGCAGCTGTCGGGGCATATATATAGTTAGAGGGATGTGAGGCTACATATCTGCAAATTCATTGCCAGACAGGGAAGTGAGGAGATTGGGGGTGGGGGGGATGGGGACAGGGAATTCAGATACAATGAAAACAACTAACAAGAAAAGAAAAGAAAAGACTTTTTAAATGAAAAAAAAAAAAGCAACCCCACCAATCTCACAGTGGAAGATACAACTCAGAACTTGCAGCTCTAGGGGAGGAAGGGCTAAGGAAGGGCTAAGTTGTTTTTGTATTCACCCAATTCTGGGCTGCTCCAAGGTCTAAAATGGCCCCTAGCATGATTTAGGATCACCCATGGAGCTGCTCTAAGTCATGACAACCTATTCCAGGGTCCATAAAGTCTGCACCTCCTCTAACATGCTCCCTCCAGCTCTCAACCCTAATCCCATTGTGACCGCTATGTCTATGCAAGGACTTGCTGGGGGCCTGTGAAGGGCAGCCCGCAACTACCTAATGCAATGTCTGTGCCAGGGAAATTCTCCTAGCCACCACAGGGACTCTTATGTTCTCTGTCTGCAAATGCAAAACATACAGGCTGTAGCAGAGCTTGACATCTTACCCCAAAACTTTTGCCAGCTCACTCACCACTGAAAGTTCCATCTGAAAATTGGCAGCGGATTCTTGTTTGGCAGCGGGGTTTGGAGCAGGCTGAGAGCAAGAAGTCTGTTAGTTCCTGGGGGTCAGAAGCCAAATGAGCCTAAAATTGATCATTTTTTTAAAAAAAATATGTTTTTTATCAAATCTCAAGTGACACAGATCTGTGCTGTGGATCTAAAAGGTCCAAATCTATTGATGACACATGTGGGCATCAATATGATGTCAAACTACCATTTAATTTTTTTAAATGTTGCTTTTTTTAAAAAAAACTAGGAAATTACACACACTCCCCCCCCCCACTCCTCTCCCCCCCCATGTTAAAATACAGTAAACCCTCGATTTAACGGACCCCGATTTAACGGACTTCGGATGCAACGGACAAAATTTCCGATTCATCCGAAATCCGTTATTCAGGGGCTGCCGGCTCCCGCCCCAGGGAGCCGGCTGGGTTGACAGCTCCCGCCCGGCTCCACGCAGCGGGGAGCCCGGTGGGAGCTGTCAAACCCCCCCTCCCGCTGCCTCCCCCCCCGCCCGGCTCCCCGCAACGGGGAGCCGGGCGGGTGGGCTGACAGCTCCCGCCCGGCTCCCCGCTGCGGGGAGCCAGGCCGGGGGGTTGAGAGCTCCCGCCTGGCTACCCCCAGCGGGAAGCCAGGCGGGAGCTGTCAACCCCCCCCCCCCCCGCCCGGCTCCCCACAGCGGGGAGCCGGGCGGGAGCTGTCAGCCCGGGCGCCCGGCGCAGAGAAGCCGGGCGCCCAGCGCAGAGAAGCCGGGCGGGGGGCGGAGGTTTGAGAGTTCCCGCTCGGCTCCCCCCAGCGGGAAGCCAGGCGGGAGCTGTCAACCCCCCCGCCCGGCTCCCCGCAGCGGGGAGCCGGGTGGGCGGGCTGACTCACGGCTCCCGGCCGTGATAAAAGTAAAACCTCCATATAACGGACTAATTCGGCGAGGGGGTGTCCGTTGTCAGCCAAAAGTCCGTTATTTAATAATTAAAAAAAATTATTAAATAACGGACTTTCGGCTTTAATGGACACCCCCTCGCCCGAATTAGTCCGTTATATCGAGGTTTCACTGTACCATTATTAAGGCTGCTCTCAACAGCTAGGAAATGCCATAATGAACATTGCCCATGAAATCTTAATTTGACCCCCTTGTGGCTATGCATTATGATACAGTCTTTTAATTACATGATTACTTATTTTTTTCCATAGGACCCCTTTATCATTTAGTGCACAGGATGGATGGTGCTCACTAAATGATCAACTATACAGTGTTTTTGTTTATCCTTGTTGTTCAAGGTGTGGTCTCATGTTTTACTAATTGCACTCTGTTTAAACCCTGTTCTGAAGACAAACTTATTTATTTGCTTATGCGCTTTTCCATGGTGCTTATCACTATAATATCTCAGTGCTTCATAGGTATCAATTATATTTATCTTTACAACACTCCATTTTACTTACTGGGAATTGAAACAGAGAGATTAAGGCTAAAAGTAACTACTAATTTTGAGTGCATAATTTGAGATGCTAATTACTCTGAAAAATTAGGTTCTAGGTATTTGATATCATGTATACATTCAAAGCACAGCTCCCCTTGACTGCCATTGCACGTGAGAATGCTCAGCACTTCTGCAAATCAGCTCCCAAGATCACATGTTGTGAGCCCTGAAAATAAGGAACACACAATTAGCAACCACTTGTTTAAATTTTTTTTTAAAAAATAGTGTACGTGACCTTCCCAGCGTCAGACAATAACTCTGGGGCAGAGGTAGGGATAGAAAACAGTTCTCCGGGACAAAATTCAACTTTCTTAACCATGATTCCTTTCTTTCTTTTGCTGCAGTCCCTGTCTCATTCACTACACACCTTCCAGTTTCTGCAAACTTTGCTTCTAAAAGCTCTAGGCCTTGTCTACACTACTGGGGCAAGTCGACCTAAGTTTCTTTACTCCCTTAATGTGAAAAAGGTAGCTGGAGTCGATGTTGCCCATGTCAATTTACCGTGGTCTTCACTGCGCTGTGTTGATGGGAGATGCTTTCTGGTCAACTTACTTTGATCTTCTCAAGAAGATTGAGCACCAGAGTCAATTGAAGAGCGCTCTGCCATCGATTTAGCGAGTCTTCTCTAGACCAGCTTAATAGACACCCGCTGCATCAATTGCAGCAGTGTTGATCTCCCGGTAGTGAAGACAAGCCCCTACAGACAACAGTCTCCTTCATAATTCTGATTAATCCCCAGAGCAGGTCTAGCCAGTGCACTGAATAAGCCAGGCAGGCATCATATGGCAGGGAAAAAAAAGTATGTGATAATTAAAAACTATGCACATATGCGTTATGATAAAGGGGATGAATTAACATTGCACAGGAACCTTAATTCTAGCATTAGGTACCTTTTGAGTGTTTGACTTTGCAACTTGAATGTTCTTTTAAGATTATTTTTTTGTGCATAATATACTAAATAAAGCTTCTTGGGCAGCAATAATCTATCTGGTTATTGTCCTTATATCCAGGAGAAAGTGAATAAAGGAAGGAAGTGGGAGCTTCCACCTCCTTCTTGTTGAAGGCTTCCTGTTTTGGAGTTGATAAATTAACCGGCTTCTACTATAGGCTCAGAAGAAATCCAAATTTCAGTTGGCCTTAATAGATTGTAATTTTCTGGGGATGGCCTAGCAACGTTTTTTCAACCTCAAATTCCCGCTCTTTTTCAGATCTTTTTTCAACAAAGCATTTAATCTGTTTGCCTGTTTAAAGTTAAGCACAAGCTGAAGTGCTTTGCTGAACTGGGCCTCTCTCCTGAGGACATGACACATAGCATAGTATACTACAGGTTCATGGATCAAAATGATAAATAAGAGCATGCCATATTAAGACTAAGTGTCCATATGTGTATGATGATGAGTTACTTTAACTAGGCCAATATATTTTCTCTTATGGATACACAACTTATATAACTTATTCACATGACTGTGAATATCAAGCCACAGTATATTGACATCATGAATAATGAGTATTTAAAAATAACATTTTGGTGGCTACTGTCAACATTGCCTTATAAAGTATGCAACAGATAATTCAGGAGGTGAATGTCAGTGGTACATTGGGTAACAGCACCTGCTTAGTGTAAAATTAAGTATGCCATAATAATGGACTGAGACTCGCCTACTGGTAACATAATGATGATACCTTTTAAAGGGCAGCTTTCAAAACTGAAAAAATTAGTTAAAAGCAAATAAAAGTCCCACCATGGTCCCCCACAAACATAGAATTCTATAGAAAAGGGCTTATGCTCCTTCTCCAGTGCCACTTCACTGCCAATGTGCTATCTTTCATCTCTGCCTTTTCCTTGGGACTGAGGCTTCAGAGACTCCATGGAGAGAGTGAAGTGGAGGAAAATACAGATGGGTAGACTGGTGGGAAGAATTAACACTAAGCTGGGGAACACTTGAGGTGGTCCAAGAGCATTCATTTGTGTTTTTTATTCTATATCACTCAATACTAATATTCTGCCTTCTTGTTACATTTACCCAAATATCTGTTATTTTGGCATGTCCATTTCCAATACGATACACAAATACAAGAAAATATTGTTCTTTCATAGTAATGGTGCTTCAGTTTCCAGGCTGCGGGGGAAGCCAGGTACAAGAGTGTGCAGGAAACTTTAGCTGAATATTTCAGACCCTCCAAATGTTTGGTTCAAGTTGATCATGAAATTAGGTAAAGGTTTTGAGCTGATGTATTAATTTATCCAAACTGGCTCATCCATCCATAAATACTACTGCAAATGAGCACCTCTTTACCTTTTACTGACCAATATAGTTAGAGGCCAAAATAGAACTATATGTGAGCTGAAGTTCAAATAAGGCAAACTTCTTCAAATATAAAGCATTAAATTGAAGATCAGAGATCCCATAAAGAGATAATAAACATGCACTTAAACTGCCATTTTTAAGCAGTGTGTGTTCTGTGTTTTCATTTTGCAAGTGCTTTTATGGGTCATATATATTTGCTATTCAAATTCTTAGGGATCGTACATACTACAGCTTACTTTGGTATAGCTTAAGTCACTCAGGATTGTGGAAAAACCACCCCTGCAAGCAACGTAAGTTACACCAAGCTAAGCATTGATTTGCACAGTGCTATGTTGGGGAGGGAGAAGCTCTCCCACCAACATAGTTACCACTGCTTGGGGAGGTGGAGTGATTATGGAGAACTCTCTCCAGTCATTATAAAACATCTGCACTAGCAGCGCTACAGTGATATAGCTGCACCGGTACAGATGTGTTGCTGTAATGATTCTAGTGTAGACTAGCTCTTAGTAACTTAAGAACATAAGCCTGGCCATAGTGGGTCAGATCAATGGTCCATCCACTCAGGAGTATCCTGTTTTCCAACAATGGCCAGAGTCAGATGCTTCAGCGGGAACAAACAGAGCAGAACAATATATCGAGTGATCTATCCCCTGTTGTCTAGTCCTAACTTTTGGCAGCTGGAGGTTTAGAGACACCCAGAGCATGGGATTGCATTCCTAACACGACCTATCCTTCATGCACTTTCCTAATTTTTTTTTAAATCCAATTATATTTACATAGGACGTATTCTTTTCATAAGAATTGGAGAAGGGCTGAACCAAAACACAAGATCCAAACAGTCTTTGCAACTAGCTCAAGGATGATGGCCCACCTCCATGGGGTAGCATAGAAGAAAGGATGAGGATGGCTGTTTGAGAAGTGGGCAAATGGGTGACTGAGGCTAGCATTGTTGATGGAATGGAGAGGTCAGACAACTCTGAAGAGAAACAAGACCAGATAAGTAGTGAGGGAGTAACATTAATGAACTGCCCTAAACGAGGAAACACTAGGAAATTCAAAGAAAAAAGCTGCCATAATCCTACCTTCTTGGTCTACCCCACTTCATCCTGTTATTTCTCTTTCTCATTTCTACATCTACAAGAAATTTTCTCTTTCTATATCTCCACTTTAATGATGGCAACCTCTCGCTGCCCATCTTCCTGTTCCTTCCATACTTTCCCTCTAAAGAATCTCACTACAGTTAGTGTGGAACCTTCTTCTACAATAACGTTCCTATATATTACTCTCTGACTTCCATCTCCTTTCAAATCTCAGCTGGAAACAGTCTGCCTAGATCTTCTATTTTTTCCACTTCTGCTATTTAATTATTCTCTGAAAACATTTTTGGATACCATGTGTAGGGAAGACATAACTTGCTTTTGTACCACCTTATTACAGCTGTGTGTGATTTTTACACTTCTATAGCCCTGGACATACAAGTTACTCTTTTTACTCTTTGTTTTCACTGGGCACCATCATAAGAAATTTGTTTTGAACTATTTATCCTAGAGACAAGAATACTTCACCCATTCCTAAAGTTCTTACTCAAGCAAAAGTTCCACGGACTTCAGTGGGAGTTTTGCCTGAGTACAGACTGCAGGACTGATCTGATCATCTGAGGCTATGTCTATATTACCATGGTAAGTCTACCTAAGTTACACTTTTCCAGCTACATGAATAACATAGCTGGAATCAATATAGTTTAGGCTGACTTACTGTGGTGTCTGGACTGTGCTGGGCTGAAGGGAGATGCTCTCCTATTGACTTACCTTACTCCCCTCATGCCGTGGAGTACTGGAGTCTATCGGAGAGCACTCTGCCATCGATTTAGCAGGTCTTTCTGTGACTCTAAGTTGCCCTCAGTGCATTGATCACCGTAGCATTGATCCCACTGTGGTGTAGAGAGAGCCTGAGATTCATTCAGCCAACGTTTTATCCAAATGTGGTTGGCTGGATATCTGATTTTAAGTGATACAAATGTACCCTCTAGTGGTGAAAGTACAGAAAGGTGTCTGTTCAAATTGAGAGATGAAAGCTGCCACAAACCTCCCTGTTGCTATCACTTCAGCGAGTGTTCAGGCACTGAATTGTCTGAATAGCTGCATTCAAACTGGACCTACTGAATAATTCCAGTTCATCCTCCTTCCGCCTTTCTCCATGGGTAACTTCCACTTATAAGTTAGGGCATACATACACTTTGAAAGGGTGGTGAGTTTCCGGTTACATTTACAGCTAGACAAATTATTTGTTCTACTAAGGTGAACCTAGCATGCAACTGGCAAGTGACCTATTTATAGGGACCCGGTTGGGATTTGATCATGAAACTATTTATCCAAATGAAGTCCCATCCCTTTGGGATGGAGGGAGGGAAGGCAGCTATTCTGATGGATGGAATTAGCAGTTGGGGAGTAAAGATCAGTGTCATTTCAGAGAGTAAGACACTATATGGTTTTTTCAGTGTGACGCTGAAAGCATGTGTCTATGACCTGAGTTGATGAATAAGTGTGACCTCTGCTGGTGGGTATGAAGAAAACAGTGAAGGATTGCCTACAACTGATAGAATTTCTTTTGTGTTGAACAGCCCATTAAGTTTATCTGAACCTCACCATTCCCTAGAGATTATTAAAGATTAGGGAGTTTTCCAAACTATATCCCCTCAATATATATATTTTAAGTTAAAATTAAATGGGCTGTCTGGTTCTAAGGACCGAATTCAAGCAACAGGGCTCTTTCCTTTCAGGTCAGTTCCCTTGGGAATGTGTTCCCTCTCTAGAGTTTTGTGGCCTTTAGCATATAATACAATATTATATTGTATTATATATATATACATATTTTTATAATAAAATTATAATATAACTTTGCTTAGTTTTAGAAAATAGTTTTGTTTACCTTATTCTCACATATATTAACACAGAATTTGTTAACAGCATCGGGTTTATTTTATGCACCATATTATGGGTTGCTTATTCATACGGTGAACCCCACATAATTTATTATGAAACATAGATTAATTAGATCTCATAACTATATGGTCCGTAAAGTTTGAGAATATTTCATTCATATAAAAATGAGACACAAAACCAGTACATTGTTGTCTTGACTATGATGAAATTGTCATTGAGTGGTAAGAACAAAAGACTTTCTAATGTGATGTGCTAAAATCATCCCCAGGGAAGGAGGGAATGTAGACCCTGGTGATGACAGCACTTTCTTGACATCACCATGTGGAGTGGATATGTCATGGGAAGGAGTTGAACAAATGTGCATGTGTGTACGGGTGGTATCCTGGAATACAGTTACTGCGGCCAAAGATCTCCCTGCAGCCATAGGCGCCAACTTTCCCTGGTTGCTAGATTCCCCCTTTTGCCCCCGCCCATGCCCTGCTCCTGTTCCAACCCCTTCCCCAAACCTACCCTCACTCTGCCCCCTTCCTGCCCCTACTCCAACTCCTTCCCCAAATCCGTGCTCGGGCAGTCAATCTCTCCTCGCCCCCCCTCCTACTACCCTCCCTCGGAGTGTGCTAACAGCTGTTTGGCAGCGGCCAGGAGGGAACTCAGTGTTGCTGAGAGGAAGACAATTGGGAGAAGCCTCTGCACAAGAACTTGGACAGCAAGAGAAAGAGATAGGGGAGAGAGAGGACAAAAAGTTCAGGGCAATTGATGAGGTTATCTGAACCAAACCCAAACATTTTTGAGGTTCACCCTACTAATACATATAAGGCAATAGGGTGAGCTGGGAGGTAAGCAGAGGAGTTGGGACATGGCGTGCTCAGGGGAGGAGGACCCATGGAGTCAGCCTGCAGCCTTTGTACCCTTGCCCTCCCCAACTCTTCTTGAGAAATAGGATACAGTAAGTCACATTCTTCTGGAAAAATCTATACCTCAGCCCTTACATGGAATCTTGTTTGTGGTGGAGGAAAAGAGCTAAACTCACTAAACTAGATGAAATAGAGGCTCTTGGGTGTAGCTTCTTAGTACTGACCCTGTGACCAGATGAGGAAATCACTTGGAGAACTGATAAATAAAAGTAGCATTAAGAGAAACATGCAGTAGATCCTTCTGCCTCCTGAGGCATAAAGAAATGGCTTGGTGATGTGGGGGCTACATCTGCAGGCATCTATAGAGCAAGAAATCATAGGATCGTGGTAGTTATGGTTTGGAGACAAAGGAGAAAGCAGGCAAGGGGAACCAGGGGATTGTAGAAAACTAGTATCAGCAGGAGAGACTAGCTGATATTTACACTGGCCCTAGTATTCCACTTCATTGCCAGTGCCCCACTTTTGTGGTCAGTACAAACACAGGGTCAGTACAAACTAGGCCGTGGACCTGGTGGAAAAGCCTCTGAACAAGATTCTGCATGTTGGAAAGAGGCCCGCAAAGTATCCCCATCCCCTTATAGTGTTGCTGAGAGGCAGACAATTGGGAGAAGCCTCTGCACAAGAACTTGGACAGCAAGAGAAAGAGATAGGAGAGAGAGGACAAAAATTTCAGGGCAATTGATGAGGTTATCTGAACCAAACCCAAACATTTTTGAGGTTCACCCTACTAATACATATAAGGTAATATGGTATTATAGTTTCTTTACCTGTTTGCTTTTCACATGGAAAATTCTTCTTGTTTGCTTATTTTGATTTCTGACTCCTTGCAGTGGGGTGATCACCCCACTCTGGCCCTGAACGAGTTAAAAGCAGCCCTGGAGAGTGCTGCAGTTGGGAAGGAGTGTGAGCAGCTGAATGAATAGCTGACCACAGCTGTGGCCACCCAGCTGGCCTTATAAGAGGGCTGTGGGCCAGGAGCAGGGGGGAAATCTCTCTCTAGCTGTAGAGAGAGAGAGAGGGCCTAGCTGCCTGAGGCCAAGTTACCTAAAGTAGAACAGGCTGGGGGAAGGCAAAAGGAGCTGGGGAGCTCCAGCCTGGTAAACCCTTAGGCTGTGGGCTTTGTTAGTGGCCCAAAAGGAACTACTGGAGTACTGCTGTGGAATAGGGCAAGAGGAGCTGGCAACTCCCCAGACTGCAGGCCTTGTGCAGGACCTAAATAGGTACTGGGGATGCAAAGGTGCAGCTCAGGGTTAGGCAGAGGCAGCTGGTCCAAAACCCCCTTGCCAATGATGAGTGGCAATTACAGACTGCAGTTTGACACAAGACCAGGTTCTGGCTCCAGTGCTCAGCCAACCTCCTCCACCATCTACCACCCAGAAACACCTGGCAACAAGCTTCCAATCCCAGACATGAGTAACTGCTACAATTAATCTCTGACCACTTCTGTCTGCCTAGCTGTGGATGTTTAAAAAAAAAAAGATTAAAAGGTCCAAGAGCATCCTGAGAGCTTTCCTCCACCTGTATGGTTGAAATTGCCTCCATTTGCTTCCTATAGGTTGAATTAGACTCAGAATCTAGAATAGTGGTAATCTTATCCTTAAAGCAGATAAGGAAATGATAGTCCTTAGCAGAAAGCCCTGAGGAGTCAGGGCCCTGAGTCCCCATAATATTCCCCCATAACATATAAAAAGCAAAGAAGATATTTCCTCTTTGTGCTTCATTCTTTGGAAAATGTGGTGAATACTCAATAAAGGAAATTATCTACTCCCAGGGTCTCTGCTAGACTGCATAAATTCTGACCAAATTATGGGATAAATGTAGTTCTTTCCCTAAGACTCCAACATCACCTTTTAGGTCAAAGAGGCCACTTTGCTATTGTAAGTGCCATTGCCCCCTAGAATCCAGTGGAGAATAGAGTGGAGCTGTTTGTTTGAAGGGAATATGGTACAACTACTTCTATTCTGTGTGCTACTATGTCCTGTGCCTCCACTTGTAAAGTCCTTCTGTCCTGGTTTAAAGGGTAAATCTAAGGAGGAGAAGGTTACAAAACAGAGCTCTCTAGGGAAACAGGAAAAGCTGCCTGCTTCTAGACTTTCATGTCATGGCCTTTGGTCCTGCACATGTCCTGCAAGATTTGATCTAGAAATTAAGCTCTTGTAAGAATCAACTTTTCCTATGCAGATAGGCTTCTGCTAAATCAAGATCAGCCTTGTCTGCCACAGCTTGCACACTTTGTCTGAAACAAAATCTCAATTTTTCTTTAGTTCCAGTATTGCAAGTTTGCCTTTTGCTAAAACCATTTTCATAGTCCTTGCCTGTGCTTCTCCCAGGACTGGTTACTTCACTTTTATTCTGGGGGTAACTCCACTGATTTTAGATGCAAAATCTTCAGATGGTTATTGTGGTAGAGAGATCTCCTCCCCCCACTCTGAACACTAGGGTAAAGAATAGGGGGTCTCTCACACAAGACCAAATAACTGCAAGCTGCTTTCCCAGCCTAAGTTATTTGCTTCCTCCCAAAACCCACACTCTACCAGTTGGGAAAATGGGGTACCGCTGCCACCATTCATGTGAATCTCCAATGCCCTGGAGGGGGGCACATGAACACCCCAAAATTCCCCTCCCTCTCCCTGAGAGATCGGGACACTCACAGACTGCTCCACCCTCCCTTTCTAGCCTGAAGGAAGAGAGAGAGACGCAGCCCACCGGCTCACGAGCTGTGCCTGCCAAATTCAAAGCTAGGACTACTTAAAGGGAATAACCAAACACTTTTTATAACAAAAAAGGTTTAATAAAGAAAAGAGAAAAACTTACAGCTAATACACTTTATAGATATCAAGCTTTCTAACCCCTCCCTCAAGATTTTACCTCTCTCTGAGTAGGTTAGTGACACTCTAAATTAGGTACAAACTTATGAGATCAAAATGCTACTTACAGTTAGTTTACTTAAAGCTTATGAAGAAAAAGTAGGAAGTTGTCTCTCCATAGCTAGAGAGAAGAGCTGGGGAGTTGCCCAGAGCTGGGACTGAAGAGAACTGAAACTAAAATCCTCCCCCCCATCTCGTGGAACGGGAGCTCTTACGTCATTCCCTCTCAGGTTCAGTTAACCCCAGAAAGGTAAAACAGAAACTCCAAAGAACTTCACACTTATGACAGTTATGCTGTTTTTTGTGAACATGAAACATTTAATCTGACTTCTGTAGCAGAAATGGATATATTTTCATATATATTACACCCTTTCAAAAGATGTCACTACCAGTTTAGAACATCTTGCTTTTTAAGGTGGAGATTGGCACGAGGGATCAACGTTTTCACAAATATAAAGTTTTCTTAAATATAATGTTTGGAACATTCACTGGACTTGACGAACCTCTGTCTCAATGAATATGTTTACATCCTGAAGGCAGGCAGCCCAAACTCAGAAATGTGTGATAGAGGAAGGCCAGGAAGCTGTGGTAGAGTGGTTGAGGGGAGATATATCAGCTCCAGGTTCATTAGGGCGTGGCTCCCTGTAGACTAGGGAAGCAGGCAGCAGGTTAATTAGGAGCACCTGCTGCCAATTAAGGCCTTAATAAAAACCCCTGCCTCAGGCAGACAGGTGTGGGTGTTTGGAAGGAGTTTGGAGGTGTTGGAGCAGAGAGCAGTTTGGAGAAGTTGGAGCAGAGAGCAGTTTGGAGGAGTTGGAGCAGAGAGAGTTTGAAGAAGTGCTGTGGTGAGCTAAGAAAAACCCAGACCTTAAGTAAAGGAATACCTGGCTTGTGTAGAGAGAGGGCAGGAAGCCCCCCACAAGCTGAAGAGTAGGAGAGGGAAGTAGTCCAGGGGAAGGAGTAGCTAATCCCAGTGGTTTACCGCTATCCTCAGGGCCCCTGGGCTGGGACCCGGAGTAGAGGGTGGGCCCGGGTCCCTCCCTCTCCCCTTCTCCCCTCTACGATACTTGTGGGACAGTTAATACCCTGTTCAGAGGCAAGAAAAAGGCTCCCTGAATTCCCCCACAAGAAGAGAAAGCGCAGGACCCATCAATATTGTGGGAGTAATTTGCCACAAATGTTAAATTTATTTATATAAATTAATACAAATTATGGGGCCAACTCGCAGATCTCAGTCTCTCTGCTTAAATGTTTGATGGTGGAATGGTGATCTGGTATCCCCAAGGGACAATACATTAGCACTTTCTGTATCCATTGATCTCAAAAGGCCAGATTTTTAAATATGTTTATAGCCTAAAGATCTAGTGGGATTTTCAAAAATTTCTAATATGACCCTAAATTCTTTACAAAGATGAGGAGATTTCAGATTTTAGATATTTAAACTGAGGCACAGATTGGTTAGTTGACTTAACCAAGTTCACAGCAAATTAGTACCAGAGCTGGAACTAGAATCCAAGACTGCTGACTCCCAGTCCTATGCCTTATCCACCAGAAATTAAATTCTCTAAAGCCCCCCAAAACCAGGGAAAAGCTATGATCTGCTATTAGCTGATGCTATTAGCTGTTGCTGGGGATAGAAAAATTCATAAGACAATTTATTCAATGACTTACTTAGTGCCCCTAATGACTTATTAATGGGTTTAAATGGGATTTAGGCCCCTAACTCACTTCTGAAAATGGGACTAGTGGCTCCTAAGTCTCTTTGATACTCTTGAAAATGTTTTCCTAGATCTAGAATACCTTACTTTCCTCTTAATTCATTTACAGAGTCTATTGTTTATTGTTCCCAATGAAGTGGGTGAGAATCATATTTGATAAAAATATGAACTTAGAAATTTCAAAAGTTGTTACTTTTTGTTTGTTCTCCCTAGAATTCATCTGAGGTTCAGGGGGAAAGGATTTTTAGAGTCTGTACTGCAGGAAAATAGGATCGTTCATAGATCCAGTGTAAACACCTATACACATTCTTAACCTGAAATTCGAGTAGCCCCACTCACTTCAATATCCGAGTCCATTTCTTGAATTAATTCTATATTATCTTAGTGAAAATGGGATACAATCTTTTTGTGCTTAACTGAATTCTCAGTGCCCTCTCATTCCATTATATTGTTTTCAATTATCTGGAGGTCATAATTAAATAATTTGACAAAGGAAAATGTTGAATAGGGATTTTGCCCTCTCACAATTGAATGTTTATGACACAGAACAATCAGTATTGCATCCCTATGAACATTTAATTCTATTAACATTTCCAACATATATTGTATCTACAAAGCAAGTATTTTATTGCATATATATTAGCTAATGATGTGGCTTTTCTCATGGATGAAATTCACTCTTGTGCAGAGGACAAGCAAAAGGCCTATGTACCACTTACACCCTATTTTGTGAGTTTAAGCAGGTAGGTTAAAACATCTTTGTGTGAATTGCACCCTTGGGAGAATTAAAATTCCTATATTTGTACAGTGCAGACGCCTTATATTAATCACGCTGACCCAGAACATATTGTCCCTTTAAGAATTCCACTGATTAGTGGCCTATAACAGACTTTCTATGTTCCATTATCTGAATATAGAGTTCTCAGTGAAGCCTAGTAATAGCATTCCAAAATTATGCATGATTGCGTGCCTGCATGACTCAAGCTTGTATAAATGTAGATGCTTATTTGAATAGAACTGCTCAACCTTGGAAGTTCAGTCCTCATTTATATCTGCTATAAATTAGTACAAGTCCATTTGCTCTAATGGTTGTATATGTAGCATTACACGTTATCTGCAAGCAGTCCTGTTGATTTTAATGATACTGCTTGGACCCGAGGTAGTATTCAGCATAAATGAATGTGGCAAAATTGGAAATATAGCGAACATCCCAAGTGAAAGAAAAAACATGGTTTTTATGTAAAGTGTTTCTGTGTATATGCTCTGGAAGATTAACTGTATGAAAATACTAACAGTCCCAGAATCAATAGCTCTAACTCAGGGGTGGGCAAACTACAGCCCACAGGTCGGATCTGGCCAGTCAGGGCTCTGGACACGGCCCACAGATTTGCCACCGCTGTGGTTCTGTGACCTTGTTCCACTCTGGGAAGTAGCTGGCCTGTGGATACCTCCCCCGAAGCTCCCATTGGTCGGGAATGGGGAACTGTGGCCAATAGGAGCTTCAGGGAAGGTATCACAGGCAAGAGCAGCACATGGAGCCAGGGCCGGCGACAGGGGGGTACAATGGGTACAGCTGTACCGGCCCCGGACTTCAGGGGGGCCCCCTGAAGTCCGGGGTTGGCCCGGTACACAGCTGTACCCCCTTGTCGCCGGGGCTGTGAGCAAAGCGCGGCTCTGGGCAGCCGCTGCAGCGCTCGTCAGCCCCCTCCCCCGGCACCCAGCAGCCTCCCCCTACGCCCCTTTGCTTCTCCCGGCCGGGCCACGCGGCCAAAGCGCATGCGGGGGTTGGGGCCTGCGGGCGGCGGGAGACTGGCCGGGGGGGGGGGGGGGCACGGACGGTGGGAGACTGGTGGGGGGGGGGCGCGGGTGGCAGGAGACCGGCTGGGGGGGGGGCAGACGGCGGGAGTCTTGTGGGGGGGGGCCGCGGGTGGCGGGAGACTGTCCGGGGGGGCCGCTGGCGGCGGGAGACCGGGGGGGGCCCCCGCACAATCTGCGTACGGGGGCCCAAAATTCCTGTTGCCGGCCCTGCATGGAGCCCTCTGCTCCCGCTCTCCCTCCTCCAGTGCTGGCAGGGATGTGCTGCTGGCAGCTTCCTGGAGTGGAGTGGCCTGGGACTGGGGCCAAGGCCAGGGCAGGCAGGGAGCCTGCCCTGGCCCCACTGTTACCCCGGAGCCACTCCAGGTAAATGTCACCGGGCCAGAACTCACATAACAAACCCCTCTTGCATCCCACACCCCAACTCCCTGCCCTGAGCCCCCTGCCGCACCTTGCACCCCTCCCTGCACCACTGCCCTGAGACCCCTCCTGCATTGTGCACCCCACTCCCCTTCCCTCAGCCCCCTCATACACCCGACACCCCTCCAGTTCCTCAACCCCTTGCCCTGAGCCCCTTGTGCACACCACACCCCCTCCTATACCCCACACGTCCCCTCGCACCCCAATCCGCTGCTCCAGCCCTCCCTCCAGTCATAGCCCTGCAAGCAATTTCCCCATCCCGATGTGGCCCTCTGGCCAAAAAGTTTGCCCACACCTGCTCTAACTAAATGAAACTAATACAATTTACAACAACTCCTCAGTATGTTAAGTGCATGTCCCTAAATAACATTCTAATAGCTGTAAAACAATTTCTGTGCAAACTTTTAGAATGTGTTTGCTAAAAATTTGAAATGGAAAAAAAAAATCACAAACAGCTCTGTGGCACAGCAGGGATAAAACCCCTCCAATGCCCTGCCCCTGCTGGATAACGCCTGCTTGCTGGCAGGAGGGCCAGGGAAAGAGGCTTGAAGCAGCCAGCAGGGAGCCGTAATGAGGGCTAGCTCACAGCACCAGACTGGACTAAGTGAACACAGCTGAGGCTGAGAACTGAGAGGGCTAGAAAAGCCCTGAGCCAAACTCAGTTAGGGGGCAGGCCAGGAAGGGAAAAGGAGGTTGTTATGCTGTGTCCTTGCTGCAGTCAAGGTGCCTCAGAGGCCTGGAGACCCTGGAACCAGGACAGAGAGGGTAACTGTTGGGAGATGGAGGGGAGCACTTTTCTTGCACTGAAGCCACTAAGTATGCACTGTAAATAAAGGATCCTTGGGTGAAACACCAGAAGAGGGTGTAAAGACCTTTATTTTGATCAGCCAGAACACAGGGGAAAGACAGAGAGACTGATGTGGACCCTGTGACACGTTCCCATTAGATCAGGGGTCTCAAACATGCGGCCCGGGGGCCACATGCGGCCCGCAAAGCCCTTCCCTGCGGCCCGCCAAGCTTCCTGCCCCCCCCCCCCCGCGGTTCCCCCATAGCAGTTTGCAGGACGGAGGGGCCAGAAATGGAGGCTTCTCTGCTGCCTGACTGGGCCGCGTGTGTTTCTAGCTCTGGACTTCCTAGATTGCTCTTGCTTTGTTTGCCAAACAGCTGTTGGTGGTGCCTAGTGCTTTCCAGGAGGGAATGGAGAGCTGCGTGCTCAGAGGAGGAGGTGGGGCAGGGGTGGGACCTCTTGGAAGGGGTGGAGTGGGGGCGGAGCCAGGGCAGCAAGGGCGGGGTGTGTGTCAGTGGTGCGGCCCTCGGGCCAGTGCACTAGTCCTCATGGAAGGGGTGGAGTGGGGGCACAGCCGGGGCAGCGAGGGTGTGTGTCAGTGGTGCGGCCCTCGAGCCAGTGCACTAGTCCTCATGCGGCCCTCGTGGTCATTTGAGTTTGAGATCCCTGCATTAGATGGACTGAGGTAAACTGCAAGTGTGATTGGTAAAAGGAATGTGAAAATATGATTAGTTGGAACATTCTAGGGGTTTACTTTCTTTAAACAGTTATTGAAAGTGAGTGCATTTGGAGGAGAAACATTCCCATTGAGAGGAAGAGTCTATTTGTGTGCCTTATTAAAATCTTTTGTTGTTCTAGAATCTCTTTTGGTATGGAGTTCCTAGAGGAAAGTGAGGGCAGAACTACTTTTCCTCTTGTCTTATCTAATCTGTTCAAATGTTTATTGATCAACTCCTCTTGCATAAAGGGAAGCTTCTTAAGGAGTGAAGTGGTACCAGCCTCAATTGGATGCAAATAGTTTACTAATGAGATTTTTTTTCTCTCTCTTTTATCTGGTCAGCAAGGCCTGTTCCTTCTAACATTTGGGCACAAGCAATTCTTTGCTGAATAGTCTCAACTCACTTGGATTTATCACATGCATAAATTACACATGGGTGTAATTCTTTTCTTTCCAGAGAAGCTTAAGGGCATTAGGGACCCAATTCCATTTTGTTTGACTTGCCTCTAATAATTCAAAAAGCAGAAAAACATTTTAACATGGAGAGAAAACTAGCCCATTTACAACCCAACTCAAAACTCTGATTACAGCAACCTTTAGTTTTTATACCTTTTAAAAAAAATAGTTTAATTCACAGTCTTAGACATCATGGTTACTGTCATCTGAAAAGCTACCACAAGGTGGCACCACAACTTTTTGAAAGATTACAAATACCAAATAATAACCATCATGCTCTGAGAATTGGAGTAATATGAAATGGCCGTGGATATAAGGAATACCCTTATATTAAAATAATGTAAAGCCAATAACTTTTAACACTTGAGAAATATTACTTAAAATTCTGTGCTTTATACCACTCCTATAGAATATTGTAGCAAGTGATATTGTCCATCATAATCTGAAATAGCCACTGTAGTAGCCAGTGTTAAGGTTCTGATCCAACAAAATACTTAAGGATGTGCTGAACTTTAAGTGTCATTGACTTCATTTGGTTAGTCCCATTGACTTCAATGCACTCAGGTCTTTCAATGACTAGAGATAACATTATTCAGGTACTTAAAGCTAAGCAGGTGTTTAAAGGCTTTGCTGAATCAGGACCTAAACATGGAGAAATCTCTTAAAGTTTATTGAATTACTGATAAATCATGAGGAGAATGTTTTTGTCAGTTAATTGTGAACATTGTAGAGGGCATGTTGGATTCTTCGATAAGAGTGACCTTTCCCCCCTTAGTTAAGTAACCTGTTCACTCCAATGCTCTGGATTTCGTCTATTCTTATTGCACAGGATGTTCATGCTTTACAAACCCCTGAACATTTTTACTTTCTCCTCCTGGGCAATAACCCCAAGCTTCTTGATCACCTTTAGCGCCTCAGCACTCATGGGTTCAGGATCAGGCCAAGAGAAATTTAAAGACAAAAGTTATTAGTTACTATAGTTCAATCCCCATTTTAGTGAAGGGTTATTTCCTATAGCACATTTTTTCTACTACTTGTTCCAGAAATCCCAAATGATAGAATTCTATAATTTCCCTTGGAAAAAGTATTCCAAAGGTGAATCGATCTTCCAGTCATAAGTTTTTCTGATTATCAGCCTAAATTTTACTTGCATATGGATTTCATTGTTTATACTCTCCATTGCAACACACTAAATAATTCCTCTCCATATCGGATGTTTTCATACTTCAGATACTTCATAATTAGTTTCCACATTTTTCATGGACAAAGCTACTGTAGACATATTTAATCCTTTTAATTTCTCCTAATAATCAATCCCTTAATTGACCTAATCATTTTTATAGCTGTTCTCTGAATGTCTCCCTGATTGTCAAATGCCTTTTTGATGATGACATGTGACATATTCCAGATTATCTTCTATGAAAACCTTGTAAAGATGGACTGCTATTTCTCTGTTCTGTCAAGTTGTCTCTGCATTTGGGCCCGAAGTTGCACTGGCCATTTCTGTGGCTGTATTTCATTGACAATTCATGGCATATTCACTCTGCACTGTTTTAGGGTGCCCTTGAGAAAATCCATTTGTTTTAGTTAGTGCAATGGCCAGCCTCTTGAGGATTGTGAAATACCCTGAGCTGGTAACTCTAGAGCTAGATGCTCTGCACTGGTCACCTGCTCACTTCTGAGAGCAAATTAAAGTGTCATAGAGCCATAAGAATGGTCATACCGGGCCAGACCAAAGGTCAGTCTGGCCCAGTGGTTCCCAAAATTTAACAACCTGTGAACCCTTCACTAAAATGTCAAGTATCACAAACGCCTCTTAAAAGAATATTTTCAGGAATTTTCTCCTTTTCCCTAAATTATAGGAGCCGTGATCTTGGAAATAAAAAAATTATTTTTGACATGCTTTTTTTCACACCATTTATTAATGAATTATCACTTATTACAGTATTTTTATTACATTATGAAAATGGCCACACTCTTCCAAGATCTCACTTCTGTATCTAGTATCACTTTGAATAAGCCTGTTATAAGACAAGGCTCCTATGTTTCATCAAGGAGTATCAGAGGTGAAACAGCATGAAGGCATTTAAGAAGCCAACTCAGAGTTCGTCCTAACAAGCATTCAGGTTTTGAGCAGTCCAGGCAAACAACACACTTTATAACCAAGCTTAAACGTGTTCTTCATAATAATTTTTAAAAGCAACACTAGCTGCCTATTTAATTTTAAAAACAGAGAAAAATATCCACCTCCCTTTCCATTTCTGATAAGGAGTCTTGAAGTTTAAATTTCCTCACTCCGATAGAGATGCTTGCTTTGATCTGCTTAGCTCTTGGAAGTCCTGGGGCTCTGGACTGCTGGCCCGGTGCTGCCTGGGATCCCTATGAACAACTGTGTCCACCATTAGGGAATTTTTTCCTGAGAACCCCCTGTAACATATCACAAACCCTCAGGGGTTTCCGAACCCCAGTCTGGGAACCTCTGTTCTAGCCCAATATCCTGTCTTCTGACAGTGGCTGATGCCAGGTGCCCCAGAGAGAATGAACAGAACAGGTAATTCATCCCCGGTCACCCATTCTCAGCTTCTGGCAAACAGAAGCTAGAGATACCTTCCCTCCCCATCCTGGTTAATAGTCACTGATGGTCCCATTCTCCATGAACTTACCTTGTTCTTTTTTTTAACCCTGTTATAGTCTTGGCTTTCACAACATTTTCTGGCGGAGTTCTACAGGTTGACTGGAAAAATACTTCCTTTTGTTTGCTTTAAACCTGCTGCCTGTTAATTTCATTTGGTGACCCCTAGTTTTTGTTATGCGAAGATGTACATAATACTTCCTTGTATATTTTTCTCCACACCAGTCATAATTTTATAGACCTCTATCATATTCCCTCCTTGATAGTCTTCTTTTTAAACTGAAAAGTCTGTCTTACTAATCACTCAGCATATGGAAGCTGTTCCATACCCCAATAATTTTTGTCGCCCTTTTCTAAACCTTTTCCAATTCTAATATATATTTTTTTGAAATGGGGCAGCCACATCTGAACGCAATATTCAAGATGTGGGCATACTGTGGATTTATATATAGGTAAGATGATATTCTCTGTCTTATGATCTATCCCTTTCTTAATGATTCCTAACATTGTTTGTTTGCTTTTTTGATTGATGCTGCACATTGAGTGGATGTTTTCAGACAACTATCCACAATGAATCCAAGAACTTTCTTGAGTTGTAACAGCTAATTTAGACACCATTTTATGTTTAGTTGGGATTATATTTTCCAATGTGCATTACTTTGCATTTATCAATATTGAATTTCATCTGCCATTTTGTTGTCCAGTCATCTTGTTCTGAGAGCTCCTTTTGTAGCTCTTTTCAGTGTGCTGGGGACTTAACTCTCTTGAGTAGTTTTTGTATCATCAGCAGATTTTGTCACCTCACTGTTTACCCCCTTAGTCATAAATGATTTGAAAATGTTGAAGAGGACTTGTCCCAGTACAGACCCCTGTGGGACACCACTATTTACTGTTCTCCATTCTGAAAACTGACCATTTACTCTACCATTGATTTCCTATCTTTTAACCAGTTGCTAATCCATTAGAGGACCTCTCTTATGCCATGACAGCTTACTTTGCGTAAGAGCCTTTGGTGAGGGACCTTGTAAGAGAGTACCCTCCCCCACTCTAAACTCTAGGGTAAAAATGTGGGGGTCTCTTATGCCTGACCACTTAACTTTAAGGGCTTGTCTTCACTTGAGCCGGCAGGGATCGATCTTTTGGTGATCGATTTATCGCGTCTCATTAAGACACGATAAATCTACCACCAGCGGCTCCCCCGTCGACTCCGGAAGTCCAGCTTGTGAAGAGGCGCAAGCTGGAGTCGACGGGGGACCGCGCTGCCGACCACCACCGCCGTGAGGATGGGAGGTAAGTCGGCTGTAGAGACGTCGATTTCAGCTACGTTATTAACATAGCTGAAATTGCGTATCTACAGTCTATTTCCCCCCCTAGTGGAAAGCAGCCCTAAGCTACTTTTCCAGCCCAGGTTAAATCTTTTCCCCCAAAACCCAACTACTCCAGCTGGGGCTTGCAAATTCGCTGCCACCATCAATGTGATTCTCCAAGACCATGGAGTGGGGCACATTGAAACCCCCCCTCTCCCTTCTTGCCAGCTGAGAGAGAAAAGAACACAAACTCCGAGCAACAGCCCCTCCCCCATACTACCTCATTGCTACCAAGGAGAGAGATTCAAGCACACAGATCCTCACTAACCATGAGCTGCCCGATCCAAAGCTAGGATCCCTTTACTAGAATTATCAGACACTACTTAAACCTTTTTTTTGGGGGGGGGGGAAGTTATATTAAAGAAAAGAGAAAATCTTACAATTTACACAGACTTCACAGGTACTTAATTTTCTAGTCCTAATCCCTCCCTTGAGATGAGGTTAGAGACACCACAGATGAGTTACAAAACTTATACAATTACAATTCTACTTACTGTTAGTCTAAATTAGAAACTTATGAAAGGAAAGGTAGGAAGATCCATACCCTCAGAGCCTGGGAAGATGGAGGCAGACCGAAAGCCCCAGTAGAAGTGAGACTAACTTCCTTGTTTGTCTCTAGGTAGGCTAGCTCTGATGTCACCCCCCCTCCTGTTCAGTTAACCCCTTACAGGTAAAACAGTAATTTTAAGGCACTTCATACTTATGACAGACCTTCTCAAAGTCTTTCTGAAAATTTAAGTACACTATATCCACTGGATCCCTCTTGTCCATATGCTTGTTGACCTTCTCAAAGAATTGCAGTAGATTGGTGAGGCATGATTTCCCTTTACAAAAATGTTGACTCTTCCCCCAACAAATTATGTTCATCTATGTGACTGACAATTTTGTTCTTTACTATAGTTTAAATGAGTTTGCCCAGTACTGAAGTCAGGCTAACCGGAGCCCTTTTTTAAATTGGCCTCACTTCAGCTATCCTCCGTTCATTTGGTACAGAAGCTGATTTAAATGATAGGTTACAAACTACGGTAAGTAGTTCTGCAATTTCACATTTGAGTTCCTACTAGTATATAGAAGTCGTAATTAGTCTGGGGCCAAAATATGAGAGGTCACATTTTGACCTGCATTTGGGCAATCTGATTTTGTGTTTAATTCCTGGGATTACTCTCTGCATGATTGTTCAGAACTTGAAATATTTTTGGTTTGGTTTAGTAGGTGCTGGAATTTTTTTAAGGAGTTGGGTGGCTTTGTTTCTGGCTTTTTAGCTGAATCATAGAATATCAGGGTTGGAAGGGACCTCAGGAGATCATCTAGTCCACCCCCCCCCCCCTGCTCAAAACAGGACCAATCCCTCATTTAAATCATTCAATAATTTTTTGCCCCATATCCCTAAATGGCCCTCTCAAGGATTGAGCTCACAACCCTGGATTTAGCAGGCCAATGCTCAAACCACTGAGCTATCCCACCCTCCTGAAAAGAAGGCATTTTGATTGAAGTAATATGATTATTCTTTACATGTAAGGCAGCTGGCTGATAGTGTGGTGGGTTGGATCACAGAAACCCCCATTAGGAGCTGCCACCTGATGTGCCAAGACTACCCCTTCCCCTGTTTTCCTGCCAGGGCAGCTTGGAACTCCATAAATTCTGTCTGATTTTATGTCAACAAAAGGTCAACAAAAACCTGTCCGACTCTAGCTTGCTGCAAACCCAGACCCAGGTCTGAGCCACATCCCCGAACAGCTGTAGGCTTGCCTGGAAACAGGAACACTTCTTTACCTGCCTCTAGCACTCAGATGCTCAACTCCCAATGGGGTCCAAACCCTGAATAAATCTGATTTACCCCATATAAAGCTTATACAGGGCAAACTCCTATATTGTTCACCATCTATAACACTGATAGAGAGAGATGCACAGCTGTTTGTACCCCCCAGGTACTAACACATACTCCAGGTTAATTAAGTAAAAAGTGATTTTAATGAAGACTGAAAGTAGTATTTAAGTGGTTCAAGTAGTAACAGACAGAACACATCAAATAAAATAGAACACGCAAGTCTGTCTAAAATGGAATACAAATAAAACCTCACAATCAGATATTTCAGTGAGCTTCCTCTTTCAGACTAAACTCCCTTTTAGTCTGGGACCAGCTATCACTCACCCACCTCCCTGCAGTTACTGTCCACTGTTGCATTTGGGTATTCTTGGAGGTGGAGAGGCTCTAACATAAGCTAGCTGAAGACCAAATGGAGAGGTCTCCCAGGGGGTTAAATAGACTTTACTTTGTGGGTGGAGAACCCTCTCTCCTATGCGTTATCCAGTTGCAAAATGGAGTTTCAGAGCCACATGGGCAAGTCACATGTCCCTGCAAGACTGAGTTCCTTACCAACCAAGCCACATTCCTGGGAAATCTCAGATGTGGATTGGTGTCTCCAAAATTCATTGTTGGCTTGATTGGTTCTTAATTGGCCACTTACTGAGAATAGATTTTTCTCAGAAAGCTGGCCAGCTGCTTCGCTGAGGCTATTTAAAATTAACCAAGTACATAGCCAATATTCATAACTTTGAGTACAAAAATGGCACACGCATACAAATAGGATGGACATAACCAGTAGATCATAACCTTTACATAGATGTTACATGATATATGTAGCAAAACCTTATTCCAGTTATATCATGCATACATTTATAAGCATCTCCCCATAAAGCCTTATGGGGTACACTGTCACAGATAGACAGCATTATATAGTTCTCAGTACCAAGGTCTCTTTCAGCAATATTGATTTCTAGGTGTTTCCCTCCCAATTAATGTTTTATATTATATTTCTCCAAATATAATTGCTTGCACTTTGCCAAGCTGAATCTCATATATTATTTCTGCACACTTTTCAATTCCCTCCAAGTAGTATTTCTCTGTCCTCATGGGAGTTCACAGCACTCCCAATATATTATCAGCAGATTTCATTTACATGCTGTTTACCCTGACTTCCATACCATTAATGGAGATGTTTTGTAAGACAGAATCTTATGTTGGTCACTACAGTAGCTGTTACATGCTTCCTCTCATGCTTATCCATTTCCTTTTATCATTATGTTATTTTATATGACCATCTGCCAATTTTCAATCCACAGGATATTCCTATTCAAATCCTTTCTAATTTTGAAATTCAGATTGGGTGAAATACTGTTCCAGATGCTTTACTAAAATCAAATTTATCACGAAGTGTGGGCTAGGTTGTGCTAGCTTTACATCAAAAAGTGTAACACTTAAGTTACACAGCACAATAAGTGTTGTGTTGGTAACTTGGTAAGATGTCAGAATTTCCTAGACCTCTTTGTTGATTTTATTTTCAGTATGGTGATTACTGTTATATGGTGGATGCTACTGTAGGCCTTGATCCTGCAGTGAGCTCCACATAGATAAACTACTATGTCATTGTGGAACCTCATTTTAAGGCGCACACTAACATAATTGTATTGGGCTTTGAAGGCTAAGGGTGTGTAGATTTGTTAATTCTGTCCCAAATTTCTCTGCTAGTGCATAGGTGAGGTTCCTATTGAAACCAGACCTTATAAAAGGTATAATTTGATCTGCTGCCTTATTTAGGGAGTGACAAGGAATTAAGGGCTTTTGTAACTTCTCATGAAACTAATGAAGAATATTTGTCTTGAGAGGCATTCAATATATCCTATTGCTTAACAAGTTTTCTAAAATGAACAGTTTAAATATATCAAAACAGAAATTTTAACTCTTCAAAATTCAATATCAGTAAAACAGTTTTCTGTGCTACCTTAACTGGCAATGTTTTATAGCTATTGCACTATAAACAGGAATTAAACTAAAATATACTTGTAATAAAGTTTACAAGGTTATTTTTCACTTCAGCACTGATATCATTTTTTTTCTGAGGGCGTAATTTCACATTTCTTTCCAAATATTATGTTAGCTGTTGTAAATAGGTTGAGCTGCTTACCATCTGTATAGTTCATTGAGAAAAGGAAAATCGCACCAGAGAAGACCAATGTTTTAGGCAATTTCATCAAATTATAAATGGTTTAGTCATAGAAATGCATTGGTACAGAAATATATAGCCCACTATAAATTGATTCTCTAGGCTTTAAATGTATACTTTTAGAATTTTGCTGCATTTTAGGTTAGCAATAATTGTGAATTATGTGCATCATGAAGTTTAGATGGGTAATTTGACTGGTGTGTGTGTGTGTGTGTTACTCCTGTGAATGGCTATGTAACTGTGGCTGTTTACTGAATTCTCCAGTAAATGAGGTGCTTTATCTCTGTGGATTTTCTTATGAATCATGAAGAAAACCATTATTTGACAATGAGCACTCCACTAACTAAAATGAGCTATCCTGTAATTTTGAGATTTTTTTTTTCTTCCAGCCATCCTAGCTTGTATTCAATTTATTCAATTACCATAAGTTTATTGGTGACCGATCAGAGCAGATATTGTTTAATAATGTGTTTAGCTTTCTGGGAAGTGGGTGGCTGAGAGAATTGGCAATGAGAGAGAGCACCTTCCATCTATACAAGAGGTGGGCAAACTATGGTCCGTGGGACTGTCCTGCCCAGCTCTTGAGCTCCCTGCTGGGGAGGCGAGACCTCGGCCCCTCCGCTGCTATCCTGCCTCCCCCACAGCCTCAACTTGCAGTGGGACTGCAAGCTCCTGATGGGCAGCGCAGCTATGAGAGCCGCTGGGTAAAGTGTATTAAATTGCCTCCCATAGAAATGTGCTACTTGCGGAGCATCAGGACTGGCAGCCATAAGTAGAACATTCCTACAGAGAACAATTTAATACCCTACATCCTATCTAACCCCCTCTGCTCCCTGTGCCCTGACTGCCCTGACCCATGTCCACACCCACTCCCTCTTTTCAGGTCCCCCAGGACTCCCATGTCTATTGAACCACTCCCTGTCTCCTGAATGTCCCCTGGGATTCCTTGCCCCTTATCCAATCCCCCTGCCCATTTACCATGCGCCGCTCAGAGCACCAGGACTGGCAGCCATAAGTAGCGCATTCCTATGGGGAGCAATTTAATACATTACGCCCTGCCCTCCATACAATTTCGGAACCCTGATGTGGTCCTCAGGCCAAAAAGTTTGCTCATCCCCGATTTATAGGGGTGATAGGTCAAAGGAGGCACAAATCTGTGATGGCTGCAGAAGCCACACTGTTAGGTGATAGACATACAATCATTAGTCCAGTTCCCAGTTACCTAGTAGGTATCACCATCACAAAAAGCTTTTGCATTTACTCTACTCCCATTACTAGGACTGCTCTATGGTCCCAATAACCCTAACTTCCTCTGTCTCCAAGGTGGGCAAGGAAGCTTGTCACAGATTCAGTAAACTAAGATGTAGCTTTTCTGGCTTTTCTGCAGGTGCAGCTGGGTCTGCAAGGCTAGTGTCTGCATACAATAAACTGCCATCCTGAATCTGCAGCCCGATGTCATGATTTTTTGTTAGTAGTTTAGCGCAATCTACTGGTGACACTTAAGAATAGAAAGGAGATTTTTCTCCACTTCTAAGAGTGGGGGATTCTTACTGCTGCACTAAATAAACAAAGCGGTCTAGACAGATTTCAGCAGTGGGAAATATGGGTATCTACCAACAGACTTGGGGAAAAACAAGGTAATCAAGTGTTGTTCAAGGTTTTCAAGTGACAGACCTAGGTCATCAGGGTACTTGTTGAGCCAAGCTAACTTATTTGAAAGCGTCAGAAAGGTATTTTGAAGGCTGGGGGAGCAGGGCTGGAGGCGGAGGGGCATGAGCCTGTGGTTTTGTGTGGAGGTGATGGGAATCCCCCCCCCCCCCCCCCCAAACTAATCCATCCATTTCTAAGTTAAAGGATCTGGGACAAATCCTCATCTGGTGTCAATAGATGCAGCCCATAGATTTCAGTACTACTACAGCCGTTAACACCAACTGAAGATCACTACAAAAGTATAGAAGTATGGGACTAAGAACATTTTCTATCTATGTCCTTAGGTGCAACTTAACAAAATAACATTCCGGAAGGCTCTGAATTAGCTGCACTTTTGAAGCCAGCGTGTTTTTTTTTTTTTTTTGGTCTATGGACTAACTTCATAAGCCAGAAAAGTAGTGTTTCCTGTGAGAAACTGTGTTCCTCGGAGATGAGTGGATGAACTTCCCTCAGAAATGATGTGCACGTTCTTCAGCTACGTAGTAAAAAAATTAATATGGAACTTTGTGTGTCTTTTTAAAAATAAGAGAAACTATGCATCATTATTTGTAATTCCACTCTTTATATTTGATGTAGAAAACAGGAATGATAGGCGTGAAAATAATTAGACTGAAGGCTGCAATGACATTCTGCATTTTTCGGAGCGCTGCACACTTGAGAGTTTATAAAGAGAGAGGCCAGAGGGGAAAACATTGTTAAGTTTTTAACATTTTTTATTATTAGCTTAACTGACAAAACAAACGACATCCTAAGGTACTGGTGAATTCCTAAGCAGATAGTTGGAAGGCATTAAGGAAGCTGATAAACATTACAAACTGAACTTTTAAGATCGTATTATTGTAAACGGAGTGCTATAGCCTGAAGTAACAAAATAGGAAAGTTAGCTGTTTTCTTTTCTGCGTAACTTAGAATCTTGTTTTCACTAAGTGTCATTTTTCTTTTATAAACTAGGATTACAGAAGTTTCCATATCTGTATGTGAGCCTCGGTAAGCAATGGAAAGGGTGAAAGTGGGTGTTTATGTATTTAGGATGTAATAATACCTAGCACTACTTCATCAATAGATCTCCGAATACTTTACAAAGGCATTTTACAGAGAAGTGAAGTGCTAAAAATTACATTGAGCACCAAATGTAATCAAATATACATTCCTTACTGCTTTCAGATATGAGTACCTACTATCTACCCACACACAAAGGAAAAACTGTACAAGAGCCTGATGCAAAGCTTGCTGAAGTCAATGGGAGACTAACCCTAGGCCACCCAGGAAACCAGCAGCCGAGTTGGGAATCGAATCCAGAGCTTTTGAGTCCCAGTTCACTATAGGGCTAAATGTTGTTCTATCAGTTTTGATAGATCACTACAAAAGTATAGAAGTATGGGACTAAGAACATGAAAAGTAATGAACTAGATCCTCCTGTCTGGTATCTCTGTATACATGTGCCATATAGTCTTGAAGCCTTGAAATGTGACCTATTGTGTAATTTTTTTGACTTCTAAGGTAAATTATACTGAGCAACACTGAGATACTGTAAAAATAAAAGTAAAAAAAAAAATCTTTCCCTGATGCACATTCCCTTCCTTCAGGACTGTTGGAATTTTGGAACACCATGAAGCAGTTTGTTAGTTGGTATATACTGGTATAGCTCCATTGATTTATAAGAAGCCACATTTATTTCACTAGCTGAGTTTCTGGCCTAAAAAATGTTTCCTTTTTCTGATTCAGGAAAGAGGGCAAAGTTATATTAGTGATAGGTGAACACAAACACAGAAAGTTGACATACTTACTGAAACCTCATTTGCATGATCCATATCTACTACTATGGCAAAACTGGGCTTAAAAATTTGTGAGAATAGGGTTTTCTGCAGCCTGAGTAATTCTTGTTTCAGTTGAGCTAGAGCAACCACAAGAATGACTCTTCTTATAGTGGTTTAGCATTTCCCCTATTAGTGCTGAATGAAAATAAATACCCACACAGCCAGGTCACTGTTAGCTTCTGCTGAATATAGGGAAGGATGCAGCTTATTTCCTGTGTGTTTTGTGGCTATGTGGATCTGCACAGTGCATTGAATCTGCCCACACAATCAACTTCTCCATATTCCACCTCACAGTGAGCAACAGACACTTCCACGTGACCTGAGACTCCAAAATTCCCTAGCATAGGCTCTTTGGTTCTTTTGTTTGCTGGCACAGAAGACCTTGTGCGTTAAACTGCTTTTGGTCTTTATGCATCCCCTCAAGTGACTTTACCAATGAGTAGAGAGGAAAGTGTCATCTGGAAATAGCTTGGTATCTTACTCCACAAAATTAGAGACATGATCTTTTGATGAGAGAAATAATCACCATGATCTCATAGCAGATATTGTGGATTTATTTCTCTCTCTCTGGATACAGCAACTGAAATAACAGAGTACTTTGCTGAGAGTGAGAACTGAAAACTTGTTGCAATTTCAGGATGACCCTAGGACCAGATGATTTACTATTTATATAAAGACAAGTAACCAACCAGCTATCCTTATGCAACAGGGACCACAGCAGCAGGCTGAGACCTTTAACAAAAGCCTGTGCAAATGTGGGAATTGTGGGTTTAGCGCAAGGATTAACAATTTCATCAGAAATTAGAGTGCAGACTATGAGTTCACAATAAAAACAGGTAATAGTAATGTGCACAAATCGAGATACCATAAAAATAAGTGCTCAGTAAGTAGATAAAGAGCAACACCTCATGACTGTATGAGTCAGAAAAAAAAAATCAAGGACATACATTCCCAGAATTTTTTCCCCCTTCTATTTAAACTGATAGAAACTGTGTGGCTGCATGGGGTGCAATTTTTACACATTTTTAAAGAAGTAGAATAAATTGAGGGTAAACTACATTATTGGTGTGTAGACGTGAGTGGAGAAAAGCATAGGTAAAAGGGACACGGAAACTAAACCATGGAAAAATGAACACTAAAACTGCCAACCTACTATGCTGAATGGCTCTTTCTGCACAAAAATTAGACCTCTGCTCCTGCAGCTTTATATGCTCATGGAATTCCTACTTGACATCAATTGTATATTTTGAATGTGGATTAAGACTGCGAGATCAAAAGAATTTGAGAAGACGGGGCCTCACAACTCTCTGCTACAGGATAAATTCTGATCTCAGATGCATGTTTTGAGGATCCTATTGACTTCAGTAAGATCGGGGATACAGTACACATCTGAGAGCAAATATAGGGTATAAGTGGTGAATAGGCCTGGTTACTGGCCTTTGAAATCAATTTTCTTTTCATGATTGATATCCTCAGCTTTGAAAAGAATGAATTCATTCCACTAAACAAAGGGTTAACATATGCACTTAAGAGCCCCCGGGCAAGGACAATATTTTCAGACATCTGGTCTTACTGAGGATCATGAAACCACCCCATACCCTCAGGGTTTTTTTGATAATTCATAGGTAGAATAGTTATCTAAGTTTACATCACCTCCAGCTGATTAAAAAAGTGGAGGTTTAAGTCATATACATAACTGTATTTCTGGCATCTCCGATTTTCAACAAAACTATTTGCATTTCATCAGTGTGTAGCTTCTTACACCTAGACAATATGGATCAGTTCCTGTCACTGATTCCAAGTTTAACATGGCAATAGCCAGAATCTGAGAGAATACTGGAATTATATTTAAATCTGCTGGGAAGCAACCTGGGTGGGTTGGATAAACATAAATACATTTTGTGGTACAAAACTCACTCAATCATGCACAGGTTGCTTGATATACATTTCCATTTTTATTTTATTAGCAAATTGTTGTACAGATATAGGTATTAACATTTCTAAAGCTTACTATGACCTGGGATGATGCATAAACTGTGGTCACTAGCAACCAATTTAGAATGGAAAAATAAACTTTTACCTTGACTAGTAAATATATTTCTATGTCAATAGAATTAGAAGATTATCTTAGTTATCTGCATCTTAATTTCCACATGATCCATCAAAGAGACAAAATGGGCTTCTCCAGAACAGATGATTTCAGCCTGTATTAGATAGCTGACTTTTAACTGATATGTTCTAGGTCACTAGCTAAATAATTTTCTTTTCTTATTCAAAATTCACACAAGAAGTTCATTACATTCTGCATTGGAACTGATGAGCATCAGTACAATATAGCTCCCTTGCCTATGCTTGAGTCTTCATGAAATGCATGTCTGTTGTGGAGTATTGCTTGTTCTGGTATTTCAAAGAATAAATGGCTGCCACCTGGATTATCCTGTGGGCAGGATAGTAGAATAATGGCAAATTCTCAGTCAGGACTCACCTTCCAGTGCCCCTCTCTGTTTTGTTCTGTGTTGCAGGCAGGGTGGTGGAATCCAGGACCTGCTGCAAGAGAGAGGTTTATAAATAAATAACCCAATCCTGCAGAGGCGGAGTGTCTCCTGCCTGGAATTGCCAGTGTGCCCACCTCACCTCCCCCAGCTTTGTATCCCTGCAAGATGGGTGAGGTGGTGCCTACATTGCCATAGACCCTAGGCATCTGATCTGGCTCTCCCAGCCAGAGGGTCCAGGAGGACAGCTTTGTGCCCCATGCACTCCAGCTGCCACCACCAGTGAATTGGAAGAGTTTCACTTTGAACACCTCACTCTGACCAAGGAGCTGGTTCCCTAGGAGTTCACCAGTGGCAGTCATCTCAAAAAGGATATACTGGCACTAGAAAAGGTTCAGAGAAGGGCAACTAAAATGATTAGGGGTTTGGAACGGGTCCCATATGAAGAGAGATTAAAGAGGCTAGGACTTTTTAGCTTGGAAAAGAGGAGACTAAGGGGGGGATATGATAGAGGTATATAAAATTATGAGTGGTGTGGAGGAAGTAAATAAGGAAAAGTTATTTACTTGTTCCCAAAATAGAAGAACTAGGGGCCACTCAATGAAATTGGCGTGCAGCAGGTTTAAAACAAATAAAAGGAAGTTCTTCTTCACACAGCGCACAGTCAACCTGTGGAACTCCTTACCTGAGGAGGCTGTGAAAGCTAGGACTATAACAGGGTTTAAAAGAGATCTGGATAAATTCATGGAGGCTAAGTCCATAAATGGCTATTAGCCGGGATGGGTAATGAATGGTGTCCCTAGCCTCTGTCTGTCAGAGGGGGGTGATGGATGGCAGGAGAGAGATCGCTCGATCATACCTGTTAGGTTCACTCACTCCGGGGCACCTGGCATTGGCCACTGTCGGTAGACAGGATGCTGGGCTAGATGGACCTTTGGTCTGACCCAGTATGGCCGTTCTTATGTTCTTATGACTGGCTGTGAATATCTCAAAGAATGGCAGGAAAATGAAGAGAGCCCTTTGGCTGCCAGAGGTGGTTACATCAAGGGATAGTGGCTTGGCATGGGGAAGCCATAAATGGCATTGGCTAAATCCACCAAAGGCATAGCAAAGAGCAGCCAGTGAGACTGTTTCCAGTGTGTGCCCTCCTGCAACACAGGTCTCATCATGTTTTCCCTCCCTCCTTCCTTCCTTCCCTCACATTGGCAATCAAATCTTGTTTCTCTAAGCCCCAGAGGAAGTCAGGAATTCTTCATGGAGGAGAGAAGAAGGGAATCTCCCCTTAGTAATAAAGTCCCTCTTGGGCTAGGGAGCTCTTGGATTTAGTGTGGAAACCACCTTTACCTTGGAGGCTTGTGAGTTATAGGCAGCAGCTCCGATCCTTTCTTAAAGTGGCAAAGGGATGCCTGTTAGCAGAAGAGATTAGTTAGCAGAACCTCATTTGACTCTGGTTTCCAATCCCCATCTCCCCAGAGGAGTAAAATTTTTAAAGGGTTAAAGAAACTACCTTGGAAATGTAGGAAAAAGACTGGCCTGTGCTATCCCCACAAGACATTCATCTGACTTGTCACCAGGGGGTGCCAGAGCTAAAGGCTCTGTTCACAAGGTTTTCATATGTGGAAAGAATATAATAAAAGGAATAGAATTGTCTGCTGGTTCTTCATCTTCCTCATCACATTGCCTTTGTCTTCTGGAAAAGATAGAAAAGACCAAATAGGAAACACCAGCAAAGTCTATGAGATTGTCCAGATGTTCCAAAAAATTCTACAACATTCACCATAGCAAAGCAGATTTTGTGTCTCTTCCCAAAAGGACAGGGCAGTTTCATTTCTAGTCAGATTCTGCTATCCCACTGGAAGGGGACTTTCTCCTGAAAGAAACCAATGATCACAATGGCAGTATCACTGAGCTGAATATTTTTGAGGCTTGTTCTTTAGAAGCCCTCAGAATAAGGTCTTTTGCAAGAGCAGCACTAACTTGGACTGACAGTTTGGCAGCCAGACTGCCAAAAATGCTACGAAATCATTGAAGTTAGGTTCAGAGTTAAAGGAAATCTTAATGGCTCTAGCATTCATAGCTTCTACAATCAGAAGTGCTTTCTTCTTTTCAGGACTCTCCTTCCAGTGCCCCTCTCTGTTTCTTCTTTTCAGCGCTTTTCAGCCCTCTAGTGTGGTGATCAGATGGCACCTGGTTACAAGCCTAGAAGATGGTTTTAGGACCATATAGAAAAGAGCATAGCTTTTGCTGCTAACATGTAAAATAGTTTTCTTAGTGGGAATGATATTCAGGCTCAGAGTGGGCTCTTAACATGAAGAAAATTCCTTTATCTACAGCATGATGAAGATTGAAATAATAAGTTTAGTTTCTTTAGTGAATGTGCCTAGCGCTAAATGTATGGGCATCCTTTATCTCTGTCCTCCTCCATAACCTTTCATCAACCTCTCCATCTCTCTTCTTATGTCTTTATTATAATTGGGGCACTTGTCTTTGGGCTGGCTAGCCTCCTACAGCCTGTGTTCTGGAGGTTGGGAGACTGGAGCACATAGTGGTCTCTTAATGCAGTTCCATGCGGGTGGCGGCCTCCTTATATTTAGATGAGGGTTCTTCTGCATTTTGTGCCACAGTCATGGTGCTTCCACTGAAATATGACAGCCTCTGTGTTCTCACAACCTCCCTGTTAACCAAATTATACCTTTTGATTTTCCATGGTAAAGACCATTACCCTAGAAGCACTGGCTGTCCACTATTTTAATATCTTCCTCCTTGGCCCCTTTTTCTCACTTCATCACATTATGGTTCTTCACCAGGAACCTCTATTTTTGCCAATTTTATTTAAATTGGTATGCATTTTCAGAAAAATACTGAATTTTAAAGATTATAATTGGTGCCGTTATCTTTAAAATTCAGTAAAGTACATACTAAACAAGAATTGTACAAATACCCAATGAGCCATGAACAATCACATTACAAATCTTCTCACAGGGATGTCCAGGGAAGAGCAAGCAAGTCATGAAGCTTTACAGTTCGCAAGCCTCTGACATATGAGGAGCACATTAGAACAGCAGTGGAGATTCACTAATGTAACACATATGGAAAGAACATAGGCAGTTTAGGCTGTGAAAAAGCTAACAAAAAGGGAAATTCTCAGGAGCTCATGTCTACCTAGGTACAGCTTTAACTTTTTCACTAATGAACCCCTTTGTACCTTTCTTTCAGATCCAAGTCATAACTGCCAAGTTTCTCGTTTATATTAGACTCTCTCAATCGTTATGTGATGTCAATATGTCTGCAAATTTGCACAACGTGACATTTGCATGCGGGGGGGAGGGAGAAATGATTTATACATTTTTTTTTAATTTTTTTTTAAAGGAATACAGAAGAACAACAAATTTTGCACATAACTATGCTGATTTAGATGCAGTGAGGGAATCTTAACTGCAGGCTAGCTTCAAAAATAAGCATAACACTCTTTTCAAGTGGTCACTAGAATGTTAAATTACAGCTGAACACCTGTGATAATAAATGTGACACCCAAATGATTATATGGTGAATGAATACTATTACTCAGAATCCTGAGTGAATTTGTGTTGATGCGACTCTTTCTACAGTACTGAAATACTGTCTATAAATCCATATATTTAATGGAGGTGTGTGAAAAGTTTCATACATACAACAAATTCTGTTTGTTAAGAAAAAGAGAACAATTCATTTCCCCAAAACATTCTAGTTATTGGCCAGAGCACGTTTCAGTAACAAAACAGCTTTGATTTCACTACCTCAGAGGGAAAGGCTCTGTGGAATTGTTGTAAAGCTAATCACACACCTCTTGTGGGCACATCCCTCAGCTTCATATGCAACAGAACAGGAATGACTTCATGACCTCTATGTTGGAATGGGGCTGGTCACAGTCTGTGGCAGCGATCCTCCCTGCCAGGATTGACAGACTCAGGCTCACTGGATTCAAAATTGCAGTTCAGGCTGGAGCTCAGGGTCTGAAGCTAGCAAGGAGGGTGGATGTCAGAGTCCAAGCCGTAGCTTGAGCTGCAACTTCAAAGAGCTATTTCTGCAGCTATTTTTAGAACACTACTGTGAGCACTGCAACTCTGAGTCCATCAACCCAGTTTGGAGAATGTAGGCTATGCAGACATACCCTCTATCTATGATGTGCGGGCCTCACCTAATCTAAATTGCTGCAGGGTCAAAGCGGCTGTGAAGTGCCTTCTTCACTCACCTCACCTCATAGTCCTCTGAAAAGCTGGCTCATCCACCTCTATCCTGCTGCAGGACCAGTATAAGAGACTAATGTTGTCTGTGTCATCTATCTTTCTTTCCTACACCAGGGTAGATGTTAGGACAGAAATCCTCTCTGATGTGCCTGACTGGCGTACCTCTACCGCAACATTGCCAACCCCAGTTATTCAAATTCACATGAGACTTAAAACAACATTGAAAAAAAAGAATAAATTGTATTATTTTTCACTTGCCTTCTGATATTTAGTCTTTAGTAGGAAGCCACCAACCCCCAATTTATGTGTGATTAACAGTATTGCCAACGCCAAATGTCCAAAAATCATGACTCAGACCTCAAAAATCATGAGACTGGCTTTAAAATTATGAGATTAAAATTGAGGGTTGATATCATTTCTCTTCTGGTTTCTGAGCTTAAGGTCCACTTGTTTCATGAGTTCAAACTTTGCTAGAAATTTTATTTTTTAAATGAAAGCAAATATCCATATGCAATCTTCTGATTCCAGCAGCTGGGCTTTGGGAAAAGCAGCTAATAGTGTGAGATTGTGGATAAGAAGGTGAGGGGTGACATCACTGGAGTATTTCAGGTTCAAAAAAATCAGTGTCAAATGCATCCATTAAAAATGTGGCCTCTCTGTAGCCAGATGGAGGAGAATTTGTTTAACCTCTCCTAATCACTGAACTGGGAGCTGTCCATCCTATTTTCTTACCTCATTCTCTTAGCTACCTCAGAGTTAAGTTCCTGACTCTCATGCCCCCTTCATTTATGTTAGCTGCAACATGAATGCAATGCACATTAATTTAGCTTTGGAGTAGCAGTCTTTAAGCCTGCACTGGGTAGATTTTGAAGAAAGCATTGTGATCCTCATGGTGAAGGAGAGACAGCGGTTGGTTATAATGAACACAGAGGAGAGACTTCACTGCGGTTACTAGAAACAAACATGGTTTTCTGGCTTCCAGACTAATTAAATACAATTTGTGTTGCTGGGGGTCAGCAAATAGGTGTAACAATAACCATTAGAGTCTGTGGATGCTGACTCTTGCAACATGATAGAGTATTAACCGTCTGTAACATAATCTGTGTTCAGTGATTGGGACCCAGGTAATAAAGTTCAGTTGCTCTTGAGCGTGTTTGTGTGTCACATTTATTACAGTTCTTGCTTTCAAAAAGGGCACAGTTTGGTATATTATCTTTGATTCTGCAGCAAGTCTAACATTTCTCTTATGTGCCAGTTTTATTGAAAATGATAGAATCTGGAATTAAATGACTGGAGTATGAATGTGGGAGAACATGCCACCCTAAAAAGACTTTTTCATTTAAATTTCTGTCTTTGGATATGTGTGTGGAAAGGGCAACTTTCTGAAGCCTTCATTTCTATTTATTATGTATCCTTTTACATTTATATGTTTTTCTCTGCATACTTCTGAATATGTATAAATAAAATATGCAGGTGGAGGAAGAGGTTAAAGCAATAAAGAGAATTATTGGTAACATGATACACATAATTTTATTACAGCTATATTTTCAGACAAAAGAAGTCCTTTTATAAGCAGTCCAAGAGAAGAATATAAATATCTAGCACAACTTCACTCATTCCTTTAAAAAAACAAACCATAATCTAGAAATGTTCATGAAGGTTGAACATTAGGTATGATTATGTGAAGGAAGCAACCATTGTAGAATTTTAGAGAGGATTGTGTCTGTGTAAAGCAGAGGAACCTGATGTACATGGGAAATTAATGTCATATTTTCCAAATGTGGATATCCATCTTAGAGAATAAAATATAAAATGGATATTAAAGTCTTAGGGCTAGATCTTCAAAAGTGCTCAGTATCTACATCTGGGGCCAGATTTTCAGAGTCCACCCCCTATTTAGGCACCTTAATAAAGTACCCAAATTTACAACACTATGCTGAATCCAACAATCCCAATTAGGTTGGGTGCTGAGCTCTTTGGAAAAATCTGTCCTTTACTCTGTTCTACTGTTTAGTCCATGAGTGTCAATAGGAGTTTTACCATTGATTTCAATGGAAGCAGCATTAGGCCAATGTTGAGCATTTTTTTAAATTCCACCAATAAGATCTGTAATGACTGTTACCCTTTGCGTGAATCTCCTTTACAGTAGACTCTCGATTATCCAGGATGATAGGGGAAAAAATAATTCTGGTTAATAAAATCCTGGATAATCACCATCCATAGGAAATATGCAGAGTAGGGGTTGATTTACCAGCCATCTTGTGCCGGGGGGAGGGGGGTTTGGTTCACTGGTTGCCCTGTGCCCTGGTAGGGGTTTTGTGTGTGTGTGCTTGGGGCGGCAGCAAAGCCAGAGCTGGCCCTGCGAGTTGCACGTATATTTTTTGACATCCTGGTTAATCCAATCTTGGATAATTGAGAGTCTACTGTATTTATTTTATGTTAGAATCTATTTCCTAATAGTTTTCTTTGGGGGGGGGGAGGAGCAACCCCAAATATATTGATGGCTATTTTTTTCTGCTTTTAATGAATCTTTTTTTTTATTGACAGTCCTATCTTGAAGTGTTACCACATACAAGAAGTGATTGCAACCAGAAAGCATCCATTTGTTTTTCAAATACTCAGTAGTTCCAGATTTTAGACTAAAATTTAGTTTAAATTAGTAAAGCTAATGGAGGACTCCAGATTTGGGTCTTAAGCATCACTGTACAGAATGAACTGAGCTGTACTTAAACTCTAGTGTAAGAGCTAATTGAAAAGAAAAAAATAGCAGAAAATACTGAGTTTGAGCCAAAAGTTTATGCTGACTCCTCCATCAGAACACACCTCTGAACACACACAGTAAAATATATATGGAAATATAAAAGGTCCCAGGATTAATGAGTTTGCCTAGTCCAAAAATGTTGTGTTTATCTTTTAAAATGAAGAGATGAATATATCATGCCACAAGAACCTCTATTATGTTACTTAATAATATACGTACTTTGTTTTTTTCCATTGAAGGGCTCGGCTATGTTAAGAAATTCAGTAAATACAAAATGTGTCATAGTTGCCGTTTTATCTCATTCTAACAGGCAAAACGATTATAGTTAGATCATAGTCCAGTCCATGTGTTCTAAAAATTAAATTCAAACAAATTTTAAACTGTACAGATAGTAATAGTGGCTGATAATACTTCAAGGCAAGTGATAATGCTGCACAGATTTTCAATGCACTTGCAGGAAGAAACATTCTTTTACAGTGATGAGTGCAATATAAAGGCCTACATACACAGAGAGAGCATAGAATTTTGAAAAATCTTAGCACTAAAAGCATTAAAGTCCTTGTATCAATCAGTGTCATTGCTTATGTCATCTTCCAGTCAAAGTAGTATCATTTTACAAAATCAAGCATTTCAGAGATTTCCTGATGTCAGTCTAGTCATTCTGCATTTGACTATACATCTTCTGTATGGAATATAATGTTTTAAATAGCAAATTAGCTCAACTATTCATAGTAGCTTGCCGTGGTATCTAACATAAGGAATAAGCTTTCTTATGACTACATTTTTTTGTGTGTGGTACATTCACATTTCTTCAAGATGGATGATTAGGGAACTGGTTGAAAAATATTTTTGTAGAAAATGTTGACTTTTCCTAGGGGGAGAAAAGACCATTAGTCTTCTGCTAAAGTGTTTTTGATGAAAACTCAAAATGTTCTGGGGAAAGCAATCACCTTTTATGGGAAAAAATAGTTTGTTTAGTTGAAGTCAAATGCAATTTTCTTTTGAAAAATATTTTTGATGGACATTTTAGTGATCAGTCTTAGTTATTAGTGAAAGTTTATCGCCTTCCCTATCTTAACGTGTTTAATTAAAATGAAGGATATATTGTATGCCATTCTGGTCTCATTAAAGTCAATGGGAATCTTGTCATTGGCTTCGATGCAGCCAGAATTTCACCCATAGGATACAATTCTGCGTCTAGTATGCACCCAGATCTTCAACTGAAAGAATGAGAGTTAGTGTGCAGAAATGCATGATTGGATTCCTTGTGGTTAAGAAATTATATGTGAAACAGGTGCTTTTGGAACTTTTCATAGCATGGACTATGCCTTAAAAGAGTGTCCCATAGCCAACCTCCCATCCCCATTCAAGATTGTATGACACCCTATACTAACTACAGCAATTACTTACATGGAAAAACAAGTCCTGTAATCAGTGCTTGAAGTGGTCTGAAAAAAAGTGGGAGGTCTGTCATAAGCACAGTCCAAGCAAATGTTTATGCACTTGATATGCACAATGCAAAATTTCTTTGAATGCATTTATGTAATATATATATTTTCAGCTCAAGAAGCTATTTATATTTATGCTGTTTTTTTAAAATGAGGCAACAGGTCTCATGCAAATATAAAAATATATCCTGTGCGTTTGGGAAATAGGGCTATGGGGAGTGCAGTGAGATTCTGTGAGGTTTGGAGGATCTCTATGGGGGTACAAGGCTAGGCATACATTGGATTCAGTGGGATTGGGGTATCTCTGGGGATGAGGGTCCAATAAAATTCAAATAGGATTGGGGCTTCTCAGATTTGCATGGCTATCTCTGGGGCTAAGGGGCTTGGGGTACAGTGAGATTCAGTGGGGTGTGTGTGGGTCTCTGGGGCTAAGGGGTGCAGTGACATATGGTGCAGCTCGGGAGGTTTCTGGGGACAACGACCTGGGGGTGCAATGAGTTTCAGTGGGCTGTTTGGGTCTTTTTAGGGTGTTTGGGAGTGCAGGGACATTCAGTGGGGTTGCAGATCTTTCTGGGCACTGTGCTTCAGTGAGATTCACTGGGGTTTGGAATCTCTAGTGTTAAGGGTCTGAGGGTAGGGTGAGATTCATTGCCGTTTGGGAGATCTCTGGGATTTAGGCTTTCTGCAGTTTAGAGGGCTTATCTGGAGATATGGGGCTGGAGGTTCAGGAAGATTCAGTGAGGTTGGGGCTCTCTGGGGTTGCGGGCTGTGAAATGAGATTTGGTGGGGCTTGGGGCCTCTCTAGGGTTGGAGGTAAAGTGACAGTCATTGGGGACGGGGAACTTTGTGGCTGGGTGAAGTGACAGTCAATGAGCTTTAGAGTCTCTCTGGGAATGGGGGTGCGGTGACAGTGGGAATCCGGGCTTCTCTAGGAGTCCTTGGGGCTTTGCCAGGGTGCTGCCTCTGCTCACCTGCTCCAACTGTACCCCACCTCCGCTGCTCCCCATCTATCCCATTCCTCTCTGCTGGCCTGGCAGCGAGCCTATCCCTACACAGTGCTGGGCAATTGGTGGAGGAGGGTCAATATACCCTTCAGTTTACCCCATCCCCTCCATAGCTTCTAGTCTCTGTTGCATTTTCTCCCTCCCTCTCCCCTGCCCCCTGTCCCCACCAGCTGCAGAGGTAGCTCCACTCCCTTCCTCCAGGGACACAGGCCACCTCTGGTTGCAACAGACAGGCAGAAAGGGAACGGCTGTCAGTGGGCCTATGCCCTCTGGCAGAAGCTCTGCTCTCCACAGTGATCATCCTCAAGCCTTGTGAGGGTGTGGGAGGGCCTGTGAGTGACACTTCCTGCACACACTAAGCACTGCTGTTAATACAATTTGGCAATGGGAAATAAGGAAGACCCAGCACCTTGTGGATCGTAAGTGCTCTTTGAGGTACAGTTTGAGAACCACTTATTACAGAGTTGATATTACAAAAATAGTTAACTATGGTATAGCAGAAAAGAAGCAATGTCAGAGACCCATTTAAAAAGTGATATTTGAAGCTAACAACTTTTACTTTTGTCTTGTTTGTTTTTAATAGACTTCATCTATTTAAATATTGAATTGTTGATCTTGACTGCCTATTACATTCAGATGATATCTACCAGTTCATAAAATGTGGAGCAAAAAAAGTTATTTTCAGTGTGTTAGTTTTTCTCTCTAATTCTAAGTGTGTCCATGTCTCTGTCATTCTGGATAGTTACTATGAGATGGCCTATGAATTAAAGAAAACCGTCTGCACATATATAGAATGATAGTTTGGGTGCTATGAAGGTTTAATTAGCATTTGTTTAGGATGCTCGCATTACTCTTGACTGGTGAAACCAAATATTAGTTAGGCAGGTCATCTGAAATTAACCTCACCATCATATAATCTGGATATAGTTAATCTTTTACAGATTTTTTTTGTAGAAAACTAAGTTTTGTTATTACTCTTTTTCATAATCATCTGGAAAAGGTAGGCCAGTTTTGTAGCAGGATTGCAGTTCTCAACTTTGGAAAAGAAAATTGGTAATATATTATCACCCTCTAAAACATTGACCTATGTTGTTCCAGGAATAAATCTGTGATTTTAATGTCCAGTATTTCAAAGCCTTCTAGGACTAAAAGCAAATCCTGTGTTCCCAATTAGAGTGGAAATTTTCTCCACTCCAGTGATATAAGGTTCCCCTTTGTACCCCTCCCTGAATGGTTATAGGATAATGGAACATAAGTTTGGTTGTATACCATGGTTAAATGGTGCCCATACTGCAGTTCAAACAAGTGTAGTTTTATGTGGAGATTCCATATCTGGGAAAAAATGTTTTCAGGTCTTTCTTTCCAACTGTCAGGGTGTAGCAGGGCAGCGACTCACCCCTACGGCGCCTCCCTCTGGTCCATCCGGGAATTAGCTCGCCAGCTTCCAGAGTGCCCTCTGCAGGCCCATGTCCCGCCTGCTGCTCTGGCCCCATGTCCCTCCCAGGATCCCGGTGCCCTCTTATCTAGGGTGCACCCCTGCAGTACCCCCTCAGGTCTTAGGGTCTCCCCTCCCTGGGGAATCCCTACCCTCTATCCCCACCTTGCCTCAGTCTAGGCAACTGCCAGTCACCACTTGCCCCCGTTCACTGGGGCAGACTGCAGTATAATTGCCACTCATCACTGGCAAGTCTGCTGCTTCTACCTCAGTAGACATGGGCTGTCCCCTGCAACCCCAGTACCCCTTTGTTGGGCCTTCCCCTAAGCCCTGCAGCCTGGGGGTTTCCAGGCCAGAGCTTCCCCAACTCCTCTTGCCTAGCCCCAGCCCCAGCCCCAGCCCCAGCCCTGCGCCACTCTAGGTACCTACTCAAGCTCTCAGCAGCCAGGCCTGTTTGCCTCCTCAGCTAGAGAAGGAGACTCTCTTTCCGATCAAACTAAGCCCTTTTTATCAGGGCCAGCTGGGCCCTAATTGACCTAGCCACAGCTGTGGCTGCTCTGCCCAATTAGCCTGGGAGCTGCTTGCCCCCAGCTACAGCCTTTTGCAGGGCTGTTTTAACCCCATTTTTTGCTGGAGTGGGGCAGCCACCCCACTACACAGGGCTAGACATGGGGGGGTGGGAGGGGGGAGGTCAGATTTTCATGTAGTCTATTGCTTCTGGAAACTGAGGTTTTAATAAAAACACCAAATCTCATGAGATTCACGATCAGATTACTGGAATTGGCAACACTTGGTCCAATTGTTTGAAATGATTTAACAGAAAGTAGCTGTTGCAGCCTCTTTATGATCCTGTGTTCCTAGAAGGGGGATGAAGATATCGGTGTCGCTAAAAACAGTAATCAATGCAATAGCAAAAATTATTCCTCGGGGGATTTTTTTCATTTTATAAATAATGTAGCTTGCTTGTTTCTAGCACTGTCATGCAAAATGTGGAAATTATTAACAAAACTAAATATAACTTGCATGCAAACCTAAATGCAAACAGGCCTGGGGTGGGAAGAAAAATTCAGCATTATTCATTTAAATGCAAACGACTCAAACGTGAGCACTGTAATGAAGGTTGGTTGTTTTTTTTTCAAGGTCAGGTAAATAATATTCTGTTCACTAGGAGTCACAGGAAGTAATTATTTTTAAAAATTCAGGCAGGATGAAGTACACAAAAAAATACTTACAATTTGGAGGTTCCTGTAGAAGTATGTCAGCAGAGCATTTCAACAAACAGGGAGTATAATTGAGTCATAATGAACTGTGTATGGTCCTTACTGGGATTTATTTTACATGTTCACAGCTGATTATTTGTTTGATTTTGGTTCTTTTGACACCCATTCCAGTACTGTTTGCATTAATCTGATTTATTCTTAAATCTTTTACAGACCTTTTCATTGGTTAGTTTCACTCAAAGCGTTTTCTCTAACCAAATCAGCAAAGCATTAGCTTATGTAAGGATCATACTGATATGAACAGAGAAATACTAATTGAAAATCTACATTAATTAAAATGTCAACAAATATATTCAGCAGAGAATATAAGCCCTTGTTTTCTGGGTGGACAAGGAAGAAAATTCATTACATGATGCAGTTTGTTAAGCAAGTTAAATCCCTTGGTATCCAGAAATTCCAGTAACTGTAATTCAAGTAATCTTCTTGGGATTAGAGAGGGAAAACATTCATTTGATATTTTCAATCCCACCAAATTTTCCGTTAGTCTTATTTAGGCAGTAAGAGTTTATTTGAGAGAGAGTTTGAGAAGCTCAAGTGGCTGCAGGCATCGGATTCCTGAGAGGCTGTTCCTTGAATCAGTCACATTATTGAATTGAAGGTTTCAGGAAGTGCCACTGGAGGAAAATATCTGGGACTGGGGGAGCAAAGAAGCGGGGTGCAGATCGTTCAGTGTACTAGGGTTTTTTTGCTCTGGTGCTGGCACATCTCGAAACAAGATTTTACAAGACAGTCCCAAAGCTCTGTGTGTGTATGCAAATGGCATTTTTTGCATCATGATGAGCATGGAGAAAAATGTCCTTATTTCTGAAATAGAAAATGAGCATAGATTGGGATGCAGTAGCTGTTGCCGTGTTTCCAAAATGTGGACTTTCCATTGGGCTAGATGTTATACAAACATCTAGGTCCATTTGAGCCTTTCCCCCAAAGAGTTTACAATCAGTATTTGAAACCTTCATTGTTCCTGACAATGAGAATGTTTAATCTGAAGTCTTCTACCTACCTATATGACCTTCATTGAGGCCTCCAAATACCACAGAAATATGCATGAATCTCTGTTTACAGAATCTCTGTGAAGTAAGGAGGTCATCACCCCATTTTATAGATAAGGAAATAAGCCATAGAGAGATTAAGCAATTGTCCAAAGTCACATGAAGTCTATGGCACAACCATGGATTAAACCCAAATCTCCTGAGGTGCAATCCAGTGCCTGTCTCTTCCTCTACAGATTTTGCTATGCCAGTTTATCATCTTAGTGAGCAGGGAACTTATTTGATTTGGTTTTTTAAAAAATTATTTTTGTTAGCACCTGATGTTATAAATGTATAAAGCTGCAGTTTTATATTTTAAAGAATGTCTGGGATTATAGAAATGTATCAATATATTTGACTTTGGCCAAATTAAGCAAGGGCCAACACTCCCTTTGATTTTTCCTCTTATTTGAAAACTGTCTGTAAAATTAGCAATGTACTGATTATTATAAAAATGATTTTCTTTGCAAATTACACATAAAACAACATCAAAATGTTTTAGGATCATTTTGAAGTCAATGGGTGTTTTGCCTGAATAGGATGGTAGGACTATATTCCTAAAGTTTTATCTGTTGACAGCAAAATAATGTCTGTAAATTATTGGAGATTTCATGCTTAGCCATTTTCAAACATTTCCCTCATAAATTAGGATTAAGGCCTGATAATATTCTGCCAGGCATTCCCTTGCCTCTACGAGTCCTATCTTTAATGATGCATAAATTATAATCATATGAGAATTTTCAGAACTTGGAAGCACTTTAATATGTGTTAGATACTTGTGTTTAATTGCATATTATAGAGCCAGATATTGCTTTGAGTGTTTTACAATGAATTAATTGAGAGACCCAGTTATTATTGGTTACACATGAATTTGTAATGATTCATTTATTTAAACATGAAGGTTTCCACCCCACATGATGGACTTGAAAATGATTAATTTGTAAAATAGTTGCAAGGGCTGTTCAGCTCCAAATTCATAACAGTGGAATATATTTTTAATTAAGGGATTATAGACGAATTAGTATTATTATACTACATGTGAGTTCAGTAATCACCATTCAAATTGTAATCATTCTATATTTCAGGTAAAACATTATGAATGTATTTGAATTCAGCTAGACCCATTATTGATTGTTTCTTGTGTAAATTTAATAGTTTAAAATGAAGGTCTAAAAATGATCTAGTCCTCTGATACTACTTATACTGTTGATCATGGCATGTGTGTTGGTTGTGGACTTCCATTAAAAAAGTTCTCACTATACTAGGGGTGAGCAAATGTTTTGGCCCGAGGGCCACATCAGGGTTGCAAAATTATATGGGGGGGCCAGTTAGGGAAGGCGGTGCCCTATCCGAAACCCTCCCACTTCCCATCCCCTGATTGCCCCCCTCAGAATTCCTGACCCATCCAACTCCCCCTGTTCCTTGTCCCCTGAACACAGCTCCCCCAGAGACCCCTGCCCCTAACCACCCCCTTTTATAAGCCCCCCTGCTCCTTGTCCCCTGACCACCCCCCAGAATCTCCGCACCATCCAACCACTCCCTGCCTCTTATCCAACTCCCTCGCCCCCTTACTATGCTACTCAAAGCAATGTGTCTGGCTCCATGCTGCCCCGCAGGAGCGCGCAGCCCTACCCCGCTCTGCCCCGGAGTGCTGCCTGATGTTCCGGCCCCGGGAGAGTGGGGCCCGGCGGCTTGCCATGCTCTGGCCGGGCACTCTGGCCTGGGTGAGCGGGGGCCAATGGCTTGCCGAGCTCCAGCCCAGGAGAGCGGGGGCCAGCTCTCGGGACAGAGTGCCAGGCAGCACTGTGAATGGGAGGGCTGAGCTCACGGGCCATAGTTTGCCCACCCCTGGTCTACCTCTTCCTTTTGAAGCTGCTTGTTGTTACCCAAGTAATCCTTGCTCCACCAATTTTTGAAGTTTAAGGGGGCTACTCAGATTCTTAAGGTTAAGCAGATTCCTAGGTGCCTTGTTAAATAATGACCAAAAGGTACATTGCAGAAGGATCAGACATTTTTGACAATTTTCTAAATCCGTCTGTGCTCTGCTTCCACCCTGGATCTGAAGAAGAGGTCTGTGTAGCTCTAAAGCCTGTACTTTCCACCAACATAAGTTGTTCCAATACACGATATCTCACCTACCTTGCCTCCGTGCTTCTATGAACATGTATTGTCCATATTCTCCATTACATCCAAGCTGTGCTAGGATGTAGTGGGCAGTGGGGGCTGTTAGGAACTAGCTCTGACTCTCTGCTCCCTGGTTGTTTTGGCCCCAACGGATGTTAGGTGCCTTGTTGTTCTGCTCCAGTTTCCACCACCTCGATACCATAATGGGTTTTATGTTGGTATGGGATCAGGTGTAATGAAGCTTTCCTGTCTATGTCCTTGTCTCTACTGTGCATTACCTCCAAACTTACCCTCACATGCTTCCTCCTGTTCCTTTCACCGGGAAAATGAAACTGGAGACTCCAGCTTATATATGCTTATGTGGTAACAAATCCATATTTAAATTGTTACATTTTAAAAGCCCATTTTCATGATAAAATAGAACGTACATTTTTTTTCCCTGTGTGCATTTTCCACATTATCACAAGAATTAGTGAAAATTGGCAGGGTGACTTTTGAGTGCATGATTATAAGTGCATGGTGCACATGAAATGTTTGGAAAGGAGAAGATAAATTAATAATTAATGAAACATGCACCCATGATTATTTCCTCCCCCCCCCAACAATAAAGTAGTGAGATTTCAGTGAAAAAATTAAGTGAAATAAATACAGAGAACATTAGACAAGCATATAATGAAACTTTCATTTGTTCTTAATACAAGGTTGTTAGAAAGCAGATGTTTGTTAAATATTATCCATAACTCATTATCATTTACAATGTATATTATCCACCATTTATAAACTTATTTTCTAAATGTACAAAAGAATAAAAAGATGAGAGAAAAAATTTCATAAAGAATTTGGTGACGTTAATTCAACAACATCAGAACATTATTTGTAAAGTATATAAATGACTGAAATTGCCTCTTTTTTTGAAATGCGAAAAGTACAAGCACATTTAATTAAACAGTCATCACCAGAAGAAAAAATGGGAATAGCAAGAGGACTGTTCCTGGTAGGAGGATGCAGATAATTTTAATCTAGATACAGTGCAGGACATTAAATATACAAGTGCTAAAACAACAGACTTGCTAAACTATCAGTGAGCATGTTTACTGTGAGTGCATTCAATTTCAGTTTTACGTCTTGGAAAGAAAACCAGGAAATAAAATCCATTACAGTCCATACTCCCGCACAAAATTAACGCTACTTTCTCTATGTTCTGTTTAAGCACTTTTTCACCATCTGCTCTGTTTGGAAACATTCAGGTATGTTTACTCATATATTATTCAAGTGTTGCTGTGTAGTTTGTCAAATCTGTACAATAAACAGCAATAATGTGTGACAGAAATCCCAGCTGGATTGATGATGCTGAAATAATAATCATTGCAGGACAGTTAAGTGTTGTTTTTCATATCAAGCAAAATGCAGAGAATATTCTGGTTCAACTAAATTTTATAGTACACATATCGCATGTACCTTTAAGGGTGACCATTAAGTTATTTTGTATATATGCCATATCACAGACCTTCTGTGCACTTAAATATTTATCTTCAGGGCTGAAGTAATGATTTCTTGTGAAATACTTGCATCTGCTATCTGCATTTCTATGGGTTCTTGCAATGTGGTGGTGGTAGAAAAATGAAATGGACCTAATGGAGGTCAGAAGCTCTGTAATTCAAAAGCTGTGGTGCTTTTGGAGTGTTTCGTTTTTGTGGGAAAGGAACATAAGAGCTGAAATAACTACCTAACATTCCACTGGTACAGTATGTCCCTATTTTAGTAACATTCTCATTGGTATAACAATGTCAGGTGTGAACTCTGACTCTAAAACTCAGGAGTCTAAAACAGTCCTGACCATTGTTTTATTGGATTAAAAGAGTTAATGCTAATTTAGAATACATCATAGAAAATGTCCTTGTAGCAGAACTGATTACCTCTGTACCAAAGGGGCAGGGATTCAGGCCACATAAAGACTGCACTGTAGTAGGGGAAAACCTTGTGGGTCCTTTGCCACATAAATATTTCACCCCTCTCCACCAAGGGGTCGTATACTTGAAGGCTAGTCGAGTGCAGTAGCTACTGCAGACTGGTTCTGTATCCTCTCTGCAGCTTTTCTGCTATTTAAGCACCTGCCAGCTCTCAGCCTCACTATTTGGAATGCGCTCAGGGTGCAGCCTTTTTAGCTCATAATTTTAATATCACTGCCTTCTTTTCCTCCAGTGGCACGTGACTTCATTTTAGCATCGAGGATCATGTGGATGAATTTGTGGATGCATTCAGTAAGCAGGAGCTGATAGAAGAGCTGTTGCCAGTTATGATAATATCAGAATATGTTATCATAAGGCAAACACCCATGTATCCTGGAAATAATTTGGATAACCTATCACAAGGATTTACATTGTTTTACATATAAACTCTAGTGACATGGTGTATTTTGAAACACATATAATTATTTTTGTTTAAACATGTTATGTGACTATTTTTGACTATACAAAATGCATGGCACAAAGCAGACTTAACAGGACTGAGGATCTGGATTTCTAATTATAGATAATAAAGCCCTGAGAAAATTGCTGATTTTTATTTTTAAATTCATGGCACCCTTATGGGTAAATGTTTGTATTTCACAGGGTATGCATGGCTGCTGTGTCCCCCTCCCTCCAAACTGCTTCAATTTTCCCAACAGCAGGAAGGCCCCGGCTGGCCTTGGGCAGTTAGGAGTCTGGTCCCATCCTGGAGGATGGGGAGGTGGTGGCCAGTCCTGTCCCAGGAAGGAAGGAAGAAGGTGGGCTGGGGTGTGAGACACCAATGGCCAGGGTAACAAACACCACTTGGATGAGCCGAGAGAGGCAACTCAGTGTGCAGATGAACCATGTGGCACATAAGAATGGCCATATTGAGTGAGACAAAAAGGTCCATCCAGCCCAGTATCCTGTCTACCGACAGTGGCCAATGCGAGGTACCCTGGAGTGAGTGAACCTAACAAGTAATGATCAAGTGATCTCTCTCCTGCCATCCATCACCCCCCTCTGACAATCAGAGGCTAGGAATACCATTCCTTAGCCATCCTGGCTAATAGTCACTAATGGACTTAACCTCTATGAATTTATCAAGTTCTCTTTTAAACCCTGTTCTAGTCCTAGCCTTCACAACCTCCTCTTGGAAGGAATTCCACAGGTTGACTGTACACTGTGTGAAGAAGAACCTCCTTTTATTTGTTTTAAACCTGCTGCCCATTAATTTCATGTGGTGGCCCCTAGTTCTTATATTGTGGGAACAAGTAAATAACTTTTCCTTATTCACTTTCTCCACACCACTCATGAGTTTATATACCTCTACCATATCCCCCCTTAGTCTCCTCTTTTCCAAGCTTAAAATTCCTAGCCTCTTTCATCTCTGACTAGTATGGCCCAGGACAGGAATTTGGATCCAACTTGTTCCATGCTTAGCTCCAGCCCAAGCCATCATTGCTGCTTCTGATCCAGTTGATGGAAAGAGGACAGTGCTGACAACCTGGTGATTTAGAAACCCAGCTTTCCATGCCTCACAGCAACCCCACAGGCCCATCAGCTGTCAAGGACCTGAGACCAGTATCCATCCCCCAGTAGGGGAGGGCCCCCTCACACATCTGCTCCTATTTCAAACAGCAGCAGGCCTGGCTACTGTGCTGGCTACAGCAGGAGGGTCAATCCTGGTCTCAGCTCCTTTCCAGCCAGCGCTCTGATGTCTGCCCCCGGGCATATGGAGGCTCCTGTGGGGTGGACTGAGGTTCTTAGTCACTGTATTGTAAGCACCACTCCTTCTTCCTGCCAGCTGGACAGAAAGCAGCATTTGGATCCTGGACTGGAACTGAGCCTGGAGCACACCAGGATACACACTCCACTCCTGGGATAAGTCTGGCCTTTCGCTGCCCATCTTCCTTTTGGAACTGTTCTGCTAACTGCCCCATGACCTCATCAGGCAGGTGGAAGCAGGGATGCTTGCTCATGCCTTGGAAAAAATTGCAGTATTGAGCTAATTTTACAATTTATGTGCAGTCCATGAAATCATGATTTACACAGGTTCTTAATTATGTATAATATATACTGGATGTATTTGTACAGTCCCATCTGTACCTCCTCCCCAGCCAATTTCTATCTAGGTTGCTCCCAGTATTGTGCAAATAGTCCTCTTCAGATCTGGGTGCTACCTCATACATAATGTTGGTGACTTGAAATGGCTTAATGAACTTAAATATTTTACTAAATTTTTAAACTTTTTGGAGTAAAATAATCAATTAGAGCTGGCCAGGAAACATTATTCAATCCTACAAAAAAAATTAAAATTTCAAAATATTTTCCTGTCTCCCAGTTGAGATGAAAAGTCAAAATATTGAATTTTTTTCTGAACCAAATATCCTCCCAAATTTTGGTTTGGGGCAATCAAAACTGACTAAAATATTTGGTTTGTTTTGATTTCAACCATTTTTCTATTTGCGTCCTACTAAGCTATTTTTAACTTAAAATTCAAAATGAAAAGTCATTTCAAACTGGAAAACTGGAATTTTTCATTTTGACAATTTTGTACCTTTACAAAAAAAAGTAATCAAGTTGAGAAACTTTCCAATTTTGATGACTCAGCATCAAATTGAAAACTTCCCAGCCAACTCTGTTAGTAATATTGTTGTACTTTTAGTATAGCACATTTTGTGTTTCAAAAGAAAATTCTTGGTTGTAGTGTGCATAACCACTTAAAGATATATTATTCTATACTTAGTTGCAATGGAAGGCATAGAGTAGATCAGGGATCTGCAACCTTTGGCATGCGGCCCACCAGGGTAAGCCCCCTTGGAGGCTGGGCTGGTTTGTTTACTTGCCTCATCTGCAGGTTCAGCTGATCGCAGCTCCCACTGACTGCAGTTTGCTGTTCCAAGCTAATGGGGGCTGAGGTAAGCGGCAGCCAGCACATCCATTGGCCCGTGCTGCTTCCTGCAGCCCACATTGGCCTGGGATGGCAAACCACGGCCAGCGAGAGCCATGGTCAGCTGAATCTGTGGGTCACGTGCCAAAGGTTGCTGATCCCTGGAGTAGATTCATAATCCTTGTATCTTTGATTTACCTTATTCACAAAAATGGGAGCCATCTTTTCTGGTTTCCATTCTGTTGCTTATTTACCAGTTCCTTATAAACTTCTGACCTCAAAAACCTAGGGAAAGAGTCCTTTGCCATGAGACTATAGATCAGTCGCTGAGCATCATCAAAACATTTCAGAGTTGGTTCCGAGATATTCTGTGAGATGTGGTCTCTGGTAGTGAAGTCAATATTAATCTGTGGAAAGTAAGGTGTCAAAATTAGTTCAAATTTTACTGGAGAATTGAAGTTTGTATTCATGCATGATGCAAATACTATTTACATTTTTTCTTAGAATATACTGGCTGATGCAAACTAGCACGTAGTTAATGCCTTTATTTTGTAGCATATTGAATATTAGTTTATTTTGGCTCCCTGGGCTTAAAGAGATGGTATCACTTTAGAAAGAAGTTAAAAAAATACTTTTGATTATCTAAGTATAGATCAAGGCAGGAAATTCTAACTCTTTATAATACAAAAAGGAAAGCATTTACATGTCCTTTCAGACACATACCCTTTGCAAAAAATATTCCATAACACAACTCAATCAACCGAGATACCTTAATTTTCCAGCTATTCTAGGGCTATTTGAATGTTAACTAATAACTAAAGGGAGTTCTGTTCTCCTGATGAATCACAGAGGTGTAACATATTAATCATAAAGGAAGTAATAAGTGTCTTTTGATGTGAAAATAGACTTCCCACTTGTTCTTTAATTGGCTAATTATTAACAATAATAATGAAGCTATGGTCCATAGGATGAACACACGGGACTGGCTCTGGGGAGGGTGTAATGTGGTGTTCAGCAACATTTACTACTGTGCACCTGGACGAAGATCCAAACAGTCTGCTCAGAGTTCTATGGCGTATGAGGGGGTGCTCTTTCTGTCTAGTCCATAGTTATTGCACCATTATGCCCACAGAAATGTAAAATTGGACCAATAAAATGGATTGGCTTTACTATCCTCTGAATGCTTAACAGGCCGGGAACCCAACTGTAGTTGAACTACACACAATAGTTGAATAATATATATGCTTCTGAATCTGGATTGATAAACTGTTTATGAAAGTGTGTATTTTATCACAATTTGGTGCATTCCTTGGATTTATCACTGTGAAGATTTATTGGTACTTTTATTGTCAGGCAGGTATTTTTCTTCAAATACGTATGAAACTATTATTTCAAATTTCCATTACAAGAATAGAACTTTTCTTTTTAAAACAGTTTACTGTTGGCAACTTACACTTCTCCAGCGCTCAGAGTGGGTCACTATTACCTGACAGCCACTGGAGAGAATAGACCAGCAATATTATTTGACCAGAACCCCCATCCCCAAATAATCATCTCTCCTGTCACAGAGGTGCGACACGGGGGCTGGGAGTCAGGAGAGTGCCAGGCCTCTGTCCAGCAGGGGGAGTACATTGGGCTCCGTATTCCGGGACTCCTGTCTGGGTGGTATCACCTAGCCAGGGCTGTGCTGAAAGGCCAATCTGCTCAGAGGAGCAAAAACTCATAGGGTTTTGCTCAGAGGAGCAAAAACTCATAGGCAGTGAGTGGGGAGGAAGCTGCCTGGTGTCATGCACAACTCGTATACAGTAGTTCTCAGGGCTGCTACTAACAGGTCAGATTCTTTTACCAGATAGGGACTGACTACAGAACTTCCTTCTTAGAGAGAGACACACCAGAGATATGTTCACTATAAAATCCTTTATTACACTGTCAGTGATGGCTGTTGTGAGCTTAGGTTTTAATGTATGTTATGCACCGTGCCCCTAGTATCAGAACAGTACAATACAATCTAACATTCTATTACATATCCCCTTTAAGGTTTATATTTCTACCATTTTACATAATCATGTTATCTTTAGAGTTTCCTGGAGTTCAGTCTGTTAAGTATCTCTGAATTATACTGGTTTTCTCATTACAAAACTCAAACATATATCAACTTGGTCACCTGGCTGTCCGTTAGTTTCAATGGCTGGTTATGTTTGGTTTGGAAACTTTGAATTGTTATCTTCTTGTTCTGTCTCCGCCATCTGTAGAATTTTCTTGCGCTGTTGATTATTTTGTAATGAGGAACAAACTGTAGATGTTGACAGTTTCTGTTGAATTCTCCACTGTCTGTCTTGGTCATATATGATCTAGGTGATTAATTATTTTTCTTTGTGACAGTTGGAATTGTCTATCCTTTTTCTTCATCCAGTTTGACACACACACTGACACCAGGTTCCAGGTCTGGTATTCTCGGAGATACATCTGTTGTGCAATTGTTTGGAAGCTCTTTTATTGCTTTTTTTATCCAATTTGGTTTCTCTCTCTCTGTCCAGATACTTTGGAGATAGACTCTCTTCCAAAGATGGAACAGTAGTTCTGAGTTGTCTTCTCATCAGGAGTTGTGCTGGACTGCATCCAATAACTGCTACTGGTGTTGATATATGGCCCAGAAGAACAAAGAATGGATATTCCTGTTGAAGGATTTTCTGGTTGTCTGAACAGCTGTTTCAGCCTCTCCATTCACTCGTAGGTTGTTAGTAATACAGTCAAAATCATATTTCATTCAGAATGACTTAAATTCTGCTGTATGAATTGCTGTCCATTGTCCATCACTAGTTGTTCTGAAATACTGAAATGAGCAAAAGTGCATTTCAGTTTCTCAATAACACTGTGATATGTTATGTCTTTTAAATACATTATTTTTATATACTTGGAAAAATAGTCCACTATAATCAGGTAATGATGTCCTCAGAAATCACACAAATCTGCAGCTAGTCTCTTCCCGGGTTTGTCTGGGGTAAAGGAGGTTTTATTAAAGCTTCTTTATGTTGTTTTGGTCTATTAGTTCTGCTACTTTCACATGCTGATACTTTATTCTTTGTCTTTGCTAATGCCCGGCCACCACACTGACTGGTTGACCTGTTTGTGGCATTTAGTTAATCCTTGATGTTGTTCATGGATGAGGTTTAGGAGTCCACCTCTCCATTTGTTTGGAATTACAGTGCAATCACCTTTTATCATTAGGCCACCTGGCTTTCTTAATTGTCCAAGTAGTGCAAACTAGCCTCCTGTCACTTCCTTCATGCCCTCTAGGGCTAGCTGGCCCTGTAACTTAGAACTTCCTGAAGCTGCATGTCTGCCATCGTTGGGTTTTCTTATAGCTGGTGTAGTGTCTTTTCTGATACTGGTCTGTATGCATCCATAGCATGCATGTATGCCCTTACATCGTCTTCAAGATCAAGGGTGTGATGCCTGGCTTTGGAATGGTGTGTCTGCTACTACCTGATTTTTGCCAGGAACACAGGTAGCAACTGGGTTAAATTGCATTAACGTTATTGATAGATGCTGGCATCACCGTGGTGCTTGATCCCAGTCTTTTCCATTGATGAGAGTTACAAATGACTTATAGTTTATTAGTGTAAAAGAATCCAGTCCACACAGATATTTGTAAAAATTCTCACATATTATTTGCTTGCCAGGCACATCTTTTCAATCTGTGAATATAGCTTAGCTGGCTTCCACTCAGATCCATGTTGCTGCAACGATACACTACCTACGGTCCTATACCATAACTGCTTGCATTTGTGGGTTGTGACTGACGATTGTGGGTTTGGTCACATCACAGTACTTGAGTATTGATTGGAGCTGTTGAGATAATTTCTTTTACCTTTCTGAAGGCAATTTCTTAATTTGACCCCTTTAGCAAAGATGTGTTGGATTTAAACAGTTCATTCAGTAGTTTTGTCACTATTGAAAGGTTTTGTAGGTATTAACCAAAGTAATTTACCATCCTCAGTACACATCCCAGTTCAGGTACACTTGTTGGTACATTCAATTCTCAAATAGCTTTTACTTTCTCGGAGCTAGGACTGAATTCATCTTGGTTCATTGTCAGTCCTAAAAACTTAATTTGAGATATTTGGGAAATGATTTTTTCTTTGTTTAGCTTCAGTCCAGACTGACTGATTAGGCTTAGAATTTTACTAAGAGTTTTGTTGTGTTCTTCCATCAAAGGACCCACATATTAAAATATCATCTAGGAAAACTGCAACTTCATTTATGTTTCTTAACAGTTCTGCCATCTTTCTTTAGAAAATTTCAGGTACACTGGTAATCCCAAAAGCTAAGCTTAAAAAGTAAAATCTCCCAAAGGGTATGATGAATATAGCCAGTTTAGAACTCTTTGGCTAAAGGAAGTAGCCAGAATCTGTTTGAGGCATCCAGTTTGGAGAATACTGTAACTCCTTTGCTTTGGGAAGGAAATCATCCATTGTGGGAGGATCTGTTTTTCTCTCACAGCTGTTTCATTAAATCTTTACGATCCATACAAATTTGCATTTTTCCATTTCCCTCTCCCCCCATTTTTCTTTATAACCAGGGTTACTGGGCACATTGGTTCAGATTTTCTCAATAATGCCTATCTGCTCCATTCTCTTTAATTTAGTTTCTCCAATGGGATATAAATCCTGCAAGGCGTACATATGTTATATGAATCAGCATTGTCTTCTAAGGTTATTTATATTGGATCTCCTTTCAAAAGCCCAGTAGCTCCAAATATTTTGAGTTCTCTCACCTTTCTCACTAGGCCCATCATGACTGCCATGACATGTCTGAGAAGATTGTTGGTCTTTGATCCTTTGAGCATGTACATTCTGAATGCAAAACTTTTGTCTTTGTAAATTGTTTCTGTGGTGAACTGGCACATGCAGTTCAGATTACCTCCAGAGCTAGTCAAGGAGATATCAGGTAATTTCAGCTCTGGGAGAGATTATAGGTGATTATAAATCCCTTTTGAGAGGATGGTCATATCTGACAGTCATTTAAAAGTTAGTGGTCTTCCCATGAATATTCAGTTTCACTCTCCAGACAGGCTATGTGTCCCCGGGAATAGTGGGTGAGAGGAGAGCAGTACCTCAAAGGGGAGGAGGGGTACCTGCTACTCACAAAGGGCAGCAAACAGAGGAGAGAGGGTGCTGTAGGTGTGCCCAGCACTCATAGGGGGCATCGGAGAAGAAGTGTCTGTTACTCACCACAATGCCTTAAGGAAGCCTTCTGTTTCTTGTGGACTTGTTGCTGTAAAGGTCAGGTCAGGTGGTCTTTGCTGTCAGGACCCAGCTCCCTAGTCATTTTGCTTACTCACTGCAGAGCAGCTGCCACCGACCAGAATATCCATCCTCTGCAGCGGCACATTGTGCCGTCTGGCAGGGATTCTGCATTAAGGGACCAAGCCACCATTTCTCCTTCCAGAGTGTGGAGTTGGGTCCAGGGACTTCTGGCACGTCCAAAATTTGGGTGGAAAAGTCAAATAATTTTTTTAAAACAGGAATATTTGGGGGAAAATTGATAAAAATGGAAAATAAAGGGCCTTATATATATATATATAATATTATGTAGTCTTAAAGGACATAGTGTTACTTTACCTCATGCAGAAAAAAAGACATGTCATAAAATAATTTTTAAAAAGGGGGATTCATGAGCAGATAAGTACTAAACTAGAGTCCCTGCCGTTTAGTTACCCCTACTTGGCGCTACCAGCATTTAATTATTATAATATCCTTTTTTCTATCATCTGCAGTTTCAGCTAGATAACTTCTCATGTTTTTCATGCTCTAAATCCAGAGGCATTGAGTACCTGCAACTCCCATTGACTTCATCAAGACAAAAAATGATAGGATTTGGCCTATAATTTTTGTAATTTTGTTTGTAATAATAATAATAATAAAATATAAAATAATATAAAAGCTTTGATCAGTCATAAGACATCAGGACATTCAAAACACTGTCACTATCAAAAGCAGAGGGATCAGTACAAAGGCCGCTGAAGGAGCACACATCATAAGATAATTAATTCACGTATTTCTTCATTCACACAAAACATTTTCTTTCGTGATCAAACTGAACATTGTGGAAGGAATATTTCAAAGGAAATATTTCAATATTCATCACATCAAAAATATCTCTGTTAAAAGAAATAAACAAACGGTAGCCAGTAGCACACTTTAATTTACTTTGTGAAAGGAATGTAGTTTATTGTCCTATAAAGAAGCATATAGTCAATGGAAAGCCAAGAAAAGTAAACTTACAGCCACTACTGCCAAGTCCAACCATTCAAAAATAATGAGATTGGCTTAATAATAAATAAATATTTTTGTGAGGGTTTTTATGTGCCTTATGGGTTTTTGAAGCTTTAGGGGGATGCCATCTGCCCCCAAAGTTTCAGAGAGCTTTAATTCAGCCTCAGATACACATGAAAAAATGTGTCCTCCCCCTGATTACTTGGAGGGAGCTCTTCTTGCTCTCTTCCACCTCTAAGGGGAGGGAGCTGCCATCTAATCTCTCTCCTATCCCATCAGTATCACTCCACCTTCTTCAGCCTCCCTTTACTCTCCATTAGAATTGCAGAAGAAGTCTGCTTCTCCCCCACCCCACCTGCCCGTGTCCTGCTCCTCTCACATTCTGCACATGTATCTTTTACGAAGTCTTTGATGCTACTCACAGTCTATTTCCTAAAGGTCTTGTCTAGAATGGCAGCCATTTTGCCTGTGGGAGGTAGCAACCACATTTATTATAGGCAGCCTCACTTCCACAAGCAGATAAACTGTAGGGAAATGGACATCATACTCTTTCCACCCCGCACTGAGAGTAATGGGAACTGACAGTCATTCTGAGTAAGGCAAAAATCTAGAGTTAACATGATGAAAAGTTAACCTCATGAAACAGGTTTTTAAAAAAGCCCCCAAATTGCTAGAGCTATGATAAAATTGAGAGTTGGCAATAATACATACCTCTCCAGGCATCAAAATGAGAATGCATGCATTAAGAGGTATCTCTGAACCCAAACCCTGTGTAATGTTTATTTGAAGTGTATATTCAGACACTAGATGTCTCTGTGTGCTTATAAGAGTCTCTAGTAAAATGAGAAAAGCAAATCTGGAACTCAAGCTCTTTGGAAGCCTGTTTGGTTGTCTGTAGTTGTAGTTATTTGTCTTTCATAAATGCATCCGGTGGCAGACACACTGTGATCTTGAATATAATGACATTCTGGATGTGAGCTTTGCAACTTGAGGACTATCCTTGGAAACTAGCTGAAGAAAGTAAAAGTGACTGTGTTACCTCTCTTGGAGCATCAGCCTGGATAAATTCTGAATAAATCTTTTGGGCTTTTGAGGCAATTTTAGCAGAAGACTTAGTTTTCTTGAAGTCCTCACAGGCCATCCAGAAGTCAATGTTCTCCTCACTGAACTCGGACTTCAGGAATGTTCTAAAGGCAGCCAAGCCATCTGCAGAAATAGAAAAATAATTTGGAAGATATACACACACACACATATATTTATATATATAAAACCTATGTAAGCAGTCTGGAGGGCAAATCACATTAGGATCCAAAAACTGGATCCTTCTGCCCTTATTCAGTCTACAAACCCCTGGGACAAATTCAGCCTTTTCTTAGATTCAAACAAAATCTCTTTCATTTCAGTGAAATTGTATGAGTATAAGAGAGGGCTGATTTTGGAACTTTGAATTTAATGGAAGTCTTGTCTGAGAAAGGACCACAGGATTTAGCTATATCAACGTAAACAAATGTTAATATTTGGGGGTTGATCACTCAGACAAACTCCCATTGAAGAAAAGATAGTTGGTTTCTGTTTGTTTCTCCCCGCTCCCCTTCAAATATTCAAAGTAATCAATGAGAATTTTTTCCAACTCAGAACTGCAGAATTTGACATGTGAAAAGTAATTTTAATGGGAAGACATTTACCTGTACAGTAAAACCTCCATTTAATGGACTAATTCGGGCGAGGGGAGTCCGTTAAATGAAAAAGTCCGTTATTTAATAATAAAAAAAAACCCGAGCTGTCAGAGCAGCAGCCCAACTGCCACAGGGTCGGGGCGCCAGCTCCGCAGCCCGCCCGCTGCCGGGACCCGGGTGGCAGCTGGGAGCCGTCAGCCAGCCCGCCCGGGTCCCGGCTGCTGGGACCCGGGTGGCAGCCGGGAGCCGGCAGCCAGCCAGCCTGCCCACCCGCAGGCGGGAGTCGGCAGCCAGCCCGCCTGCTTGCGGGACTCGGGCGGGAGCCGGGAGCCGGCAGCCCGCCCGCGACAAATGGATTTCAGATGCATCAGACTTGCTTAGAAATTTTGTCCGTTGCATCCGAAGTCCGTTAAATCGAGGTCCGTTAAATCGAGGGTTTACTGTATTAGAAAGACTGACTCTTAACTTTCCACTGTTTGCGGTATTACCTGTAGTTCATATGAAAACTATACCCCATCAGAAAAGGTTTGGGGATTTAAGCAGCATGTTGGGACCTGGGAGATGGCCGTTCAGTTCCTGGATCTGCCACAGAATTCCAATGTGGCCTTGTGAACTCGCTTAATCTCTCTTTGCCTCAGTTCCCCATTAGTAGACCAGGGATATCTGGGAAATCCAGTTAATCTGATCTATTTAGATTATAAGAACTCCAGCATTGGGAGTCTCTCTTTCTGCGTGTTTCTGCAATGCCAGCTGAAGTGGAGTTTTAATCTTGGTTGGGGCCTCCAGGTACTATTAGGTAATACAGCTAAGACATAATAATCCTGTATTCCATATCTTGTCATTTGAAAACAATTTTCTTCCATTCGGGAGATCCATTTCAGATTGATCCTGAGACTGTCTGTGGAAATTTAAAACTTATTTTGGGAGAGTGAATCTGTAATTTTATTTAAAGTCCATGTAAATGAAAAGAGAATATTTAAGAATGCAATTTAAATTCAAGTTTTAAGACTTTATGCCTTTCAATTGAAAACTCCATCTGGCAACTGTACTTTAAACGCAGAGAAATTCATTATGTTCTTGAAAGCTGTACAGGATTTATATTGAAATTGGCACTGAGATGGGAAAGATGATGGGAATTTTGTCTACTAGCAGTTTCCTTGTTACAGAACTCTAGACTGATCCTTCTCCCACTGAGGTCAATGTGACCTTTACAGTTAACTTCAATGAGAGTAAAATGAAAACCCTCTGCTAGGTCACAACCAGTGGAAGGGCCAGGGAGGTACAAAAAGGACATCTCTCTGGGGCAAGAGCTGTCTTTTACTCTGTATAGATAACATATAGCACCTCTCATTATCTGGACTAAATCAAGTGTGTGTCCTGGGCAGAGGAGAGGATGTCCAGAAACAGTGACTGATAAGTTAGGGGTGGTGTATGATCTGAAGTGCAGAGGTCAGTTGGAATGCTTCTGCTTGACACAGCATTTACCACTTGAGACAGACATTCAGTTAAATTCTGAGGAACTAAGGCAACAAAAACACTCTTCCTTTCCACCCCCCAAAAACAGTTCCACCTGCCATACAAAGAAGCCACCAAACAAAGGATCCCCATGGAAAGCCACACAGCCCAGTAACAACATAGGCCAACATATGGGTGAAATGTAACAACTCCTATAGTTAACTGTTTCCAGCTTATCCTCTTGCTTTCAGTCACTGATAATGTCCCCAAATTTTCACCTTTTTGACTGAATGTTTTGTTTTTGTTCAGTCTCTGCATAAAGATGAATGCGGGGGTCGGGGAATGTTTGGAGGAAGTTTGAGTAAAATCAGTTAAACTGCAATGGAGGATGGCCAAGGAGAGTGGAAAGCATCCTTTCTTGATTAAAAAACAACTTGCAAGCAATTTTTGAATGGCTCAACAGTCACAATGGCTTGGGGTTTAAAGTTGATGTGGAAATAGCCCTGTCAGAGGAAAAGTGCCTTTGCATGTTCCAAAGATAATTGATTTGGTTGGAGTTACCGGAGCATATCAATGCACTGAACATGCACAGATTTCTTTCCATTTAGCTTGTAATGTAAGCAGTTAAGAGAAGATTCTCTGTGCACGTATGGCTGGTTTAGGAGCACAGTTTAGAAATAACAGACCAACTAATTTTTCCTGTTACTATTTAGGCCATCCACATTATCTCAGAAAGCTCCAATCGTGTTACACTTATATGGTTAACTTTGAGCATGTGAGTAGTCTTACTGAAGTGTATACATTGAAGCTCATGTGTTTGCAAGATTAGGGCCCAAGTTGTCTGTGTGATATAACTGCCTTTTTCTTTCAGTGGCACCTGAGGAAGGCTGGTTGAAAAGAAAATGAATAGTACATAGCTGCTTACTGCACATTAAGCACTGTATTACAAAAAAGACCTTAGGAAAAACCGAATATATCACATAAGGGTTTAACAGTTAAATCTTAGTTCTGCAAAAGTCCTTAAACTTGCATCATTTTGGCTACGTAAAAGATCCTGTGACGTATAGACCCCTCTGTACCTTCTAGCGAGGGGATTATAAGAATATCCTGATTGTGGTATGTACATTCTGGTTCACCAAAAACTATCATGTAAAGTCTTAAATGAAAGCCAGGGTCACATTGGTTATTATGTATGTATTGGTTATGTATATATATAATGAAAATGTGTTTTAAAGTCTGTATCAAGGCAGAGTTGACAAACAGACTTTCTGTCACACAATAGATATTTATTGACCTGTCTCTGTCAGCTTGTTAAGCAGTATAAACTAACACAATGGCTGCATATCTACGTACAAAGTCAACGGAGTGTGTGAAATCAACAGAGAAGCTGGTTTGTATCCTCTTCCCTGGGGGACAGAAGACCTGGTATTTCAGTGAGTGTTCAATGGATAAGGGACTGTTCACTACAGAGGAATGCTTCAAAGGGACTTGGGGACTGGGGTGTACCTATTGTTGTCCTGCAAGGCAGAGTGATGGCTGGCATAGCCCAGAGAAAATTTTAGGTAGCTAGTAGGCTGGTGGTGTCAGGGAACCAATACCCAATTAAGCACAAGCAAGTCTCTCTGGAGGCAGGAGAGTAACAATGTAACTCTCAGTCCTGGGTACCCATGGAACTGTCACACTGCGCAAATGAGAATCGGGGCCTATGATGAAGACCTGCTGTTCTCTACAATATTTTCATTGTCAGAGAGGCCTAAACAAGCCACAAGACCGCCCACAGAGCAAAACCAAGAATTCCACAGGAATAGCTAAGTTTGTAGGGAGCAAAAAATGATGTGGCATTACCTAATATTATGTGAGAAATAGAACGTGATCATCTAATTATACCTATGGTGCAGATGTAAGTTAGTGTGAGTGGTGGGGAAGACTGCTTTATCTGGTGCCTTAATGCTAGTCACTTTTTGGTCACATGTATCACTGACTACACACCTGAGTGGGACTTTCCCCTTGACCAGTCCCTTTAAGACCAGCCTCACCTCCTTTCCCATCTCTTACTTTAATTTCTGGGCATCTGAATGGAGACATATTTATTTTGCATAATTGCAAAGGTCCAAACTGACAGAAATTAGGCTACTTTAAAACATACACAGGGAGTGGGGGGGGGGGAGGAGGGAGGGGAGGGAGGTGAATGAGTTCAGCATAGCTCCCTCTTCTGCTAAAATCAGAGGAAACCCCCCTCCTCTCCCTGGCTTGCTGGAGTGCCAAACTATGGCTCCCCACCAATCTAAATTTGCTTTAACCACTGCACTTGCATCATCTTTTTGACCAACTTAACACCTGACCCTGTAAATTTGTACTCAACTGAATAGCCTTCATTCACCTGTAGATAATGTATCTGAATAACTGTTTTGAGGATCAGATCCCTGTACTTAATATGGAACATTAATCATCAATTACATCTCCAGAGAATTTAGTCCCAAATCTTCAAGATGCCATTGTTTAAAATATGTTTTGAACATGTGAATGGACAGCAACAGACTACTTATTTACTGCATCATTCTAATCCTCTAAATGTAGAGAAACTCTTCCGTACTCAGGTGTGAGACTATAACCACAGAAAACTCCCACTTCCTTGGATAAGAAAATTGCAGTCAAAGTGGAGGACACTCTAGAGTAGGCCAAATTCTACCCTTCATTCTGCCTGTGTAACACCATTGAAATAATCTAAATAGGTCTAGATTCTTCAGTGAGGTTCTAATTTTGTGGGTTTTTTTTAAATTTAGCTAGTAATTTTTAAAAATAACTGTAGGTGGCCTAGTCAGATCAAACTGCCATTTCATTATAATATATTTGTGCTTGACCTTAGGTGACCTCAGGTAAACAGAGTCAGTAGATATGTTTTTACAGTTACTTCTTACCTTTATTTTCCAGTAGTGTATCCACAGACTCAGACCATGCCATTGTTTCCCTAGGGGTTGACCTGTGGAAACAACATCTACCCTTGAAAATAGCATTGTGATCTTTTGCCTATGCAGTCTATGTTAGTTTTCTATGGCTTGGAACACGTCGGCATCACCTCATTAGTGAAGCTAGATGAGTAACTTACAGCATTGCACCATATATCAAACAGTAAAAGGTTAAAAGAAAGTCTGACTTTTTTTAGCGTTCCAATAACCATAGAGCACTGCAAAGTAGAATGTAATTTGACACTGGCAACTTGATTATTAATGTAGGGAAGACAGTAGTAATAATGTTTGCAATTGGCTGAACTATAATAAAGGTGCAGAAGAGATCTAAGTCATTGTTCTCTAGTGGAGTGCTGGATTTCTTCTCAACTTTGAATGGATAAACCATTAATTTATATGACACTTTTTTGCTTCCAATGACTAAAATTATCTAAAAGGTTATCACACTAGCAATGGTGTGATAAATGGGCTATTTCTCAGTTTCCTACTGGTATAAAAATCTGGATCCATTCATAATTTTTCTTCTTACCAAGGATTTGATTAAGTATTTGTTACAGCTGTAATAATCTGTCTGTTTTGTTTCCCACTGGCATTGGAGGCTTCCTCCCTCCCATTTCTGAGAAAGCACAAGAATACAATTACTCAATATATTTTCAGTTCTGGGCTGATGTATCTAAATTTAGGAACCTGTCAGGGCAGAATAAGATCTTTTCCAAACTAGTTAATAATTTTAAGTGCGTCTTCCTTCCTTCCTTCCTTCCTGACTTGGTGCATGTGCAATATGGTCTAAAACAGACTTGCTGAACATCTGAACTGTTATCCATTATCTCTCCAATGAATAAAACCCATTATTATGTAAGTTTTCCACCCTAGGGGATATCTGATACAGAGCAGTCAAGTGGTTGTTTGTTTATATGTTCTGTTTATTAGGCTGGCTCCACTTTTTTTTAAATGTCCAGTTTCTGAAGATTTTACAGGACAGCAATATTTATAGCACAGTCTGTCTAGTTTAGATAATTTTTAGCCAGCTATCGCTTATATTTTAGGATTTCATCAAGATGTGCTTAACATATTGATATACAGAGTGGAAAGACTGTGCCACTCAAATGTACAGTTGTGTCTAAACTAGGAAAAAAAGGTTTATTGTTAACTACAATGTTATAATCCTAGCATAGACAAGGAAATTCTAGATTTAACACTTTAGCTGTGCTTAGGGTTTTCAATCAGCGAACATGTTAAAACTACAGTTTTCCTTGTCTAAAATAGTATTTTAATGAGTTTTAAATATACTGTTTTTCCCCTGAGTGAAGATGCAGATATGTGTAAATTAGGCCTTATCTATACGGAAAACTTACATCGGTATAGCTACATTCCTCAGGGGTGTGAAAATACACATGCCTGAGAGACATAGCTATGTTGACCCAATCCCCTGTGTAGACAGCACTAGGTAAACAGAAGAATTCTTCCATAAACCTAGTTTTTGCCTCTTAGGGCTGGTCTCCACTGGGGGGGGGGAATTGACTGTAGATACACAATTTCAGCTATGTTAATAATGTAGCTGAAATCGACATCTCTACAGCCGACTTACCTCCCATCCTCATGGCGTTGGCAGTCGGCGGCGTGGTCCCCCATCAACTCCAGCTTGCGCCTCTTGATGAGCTGGACTTCCGGAGTCGACGGGGGCGCCGCTGGCGATCGATTTATCGCGTCTTGACGAGACGCGATAAATCGATCACCAAAAAATCGATGCTTCCCTGCCGTAGTGAGGACAAGCCCTTAGAGAAGTGGATTAACTACAGCAACAGGAGAATCCCTCCCCCTACTGTAGTGAGTGTCTACAGTATAGCCCTACAGCAATACCTCTGTAGCATTTTAAGTGTAGACATGGCCTCAGAGTATTTTTCTATTAGTTAATTGATTGCATATGGCAAATGTTTGTGGATTGCCCAGGGAGATCAGCCTAGGAAAACAACAACAAGCAAACAGTACGGGAGTGTCAGCATGAGCCTTTTCAAGTGTGAATTTTTCTGAGTTAATTAATTAAGGTAAAAATCTTGGTGAACTCCAGGAGTAGATTACCCCAAAAATGAAGGGACGCCACCAGCACACAGAATCACATTGTCACAAGGGGGAGTTTGGTTACATGCACTAAAACTTCTGTGACATTTGTAAAGGCTCCATTTTTAACGATTGTGAGAGAGGATATAGGCCTCATTCCCTAATTCATAGTTCATAACCAAAAATTAGTGGGAGAGTGTTTTGTACGGATTAAAATGCCAATCTGCCTATTTGAAAGCACAATGCAGAACCTGGCTGGGGCAGACATATAGTCTGGATGTGTGAAGTATAGTATGGAAGCCAGTTTCTTAAGCCTTTCAAAAGCAATTATTTGGCATTGTTAAAGGGTTTTGGGTATCCTCAGTGGTTCCTAGAGAAAGCGGAGAGTCCAAACTCTCTTGTTTGTGTTGGTTACTGGTTTGCAAAGCCGAGGTCGCTGCTCTGGATCAAGGAGGGCTTGTTGGACATACAAGCTGATCGAGATGCAGGGTTTAATAAGCTGGCTGAGGGAGGTGAGTGACTCCCCACCTCACTCTGGACACAACAGCAGGATCTCGCCGACAAGATCTCGTCGTCAGAGCAGGAACTTGGTCTTTAGTCATATAAAATATTTCTTTTACCTCTGTAGCGAAGCTGAGATGGCCGTAGTTGGTTTAGCTTATCAGAAGGGTAAATCAAGATATTTAAAACAGCTTGTTTTAATTCCATTTTCTCTCCTTTTTTGTAAAAAATATTTACAAATGTGGTTAATGTTTCGGTAACTTCACTCTCCTGTCCACAGGAGCAAAGAGAAGCTCTTCACCTCTAAGAAAAGGCGCTGAAGGGTTATGAGTTTCTTAAACCTATACCCTTTTTGGCTCAGTCTGGGCAGAGGTGTTTTATCCCACAGATTTGGGTTAATACTAGGCTACCACTGGCAAATACTAGGATATATCTTCAATCCACAGTTAACCTGTGTGATTTCAAAGTTGCTAAATGTCTGAACCCTCTTCCCCTCCCCCGATTCACTGTATGTCCCATTTGTCCACCTCCTCGGGCTGAGCAACCAGTCAGAGCTTCTATAGGAAGACCTCCTTTCTCTCCTCTCCCCTCAGCAACCCCAAGCCATTCTCAGAGGGGAGAGTGAAGCGGGGAGCTAAAGACTAGCTCTGGGTAGCTCTGCTGTGTAATCCCCACTATCTCCTGGGACCAATAAGGATGGCACAGCACCTCTGCTCCTCCCCCAATCCTGGGAAGTTCATATCTCCCAACCCTTAAAGTGGCTAAAGTGGGGATGAGTCCTGCCCCCAGGATGGTGCGAGGCCTGGGGAAAGAATTACAGAGTATGTCCACCCCACACTAATCATGTGTTGATGCACTGAATGGGTGGAAGGGACCCTGCTGCAGCTCCCTCAAGGATGGATGTGTGTGTGTCTGTGAGAAACCCAGGAAGAACGGAGGTGAAATGATATGGGGAGGGGACTGGGTGACAGGATTGGCTTGGAGGTTAGGACAGAAGTAGTTGCTAGGCAGGGGATGGGCAGATATGGCAAGCTCATGCAGCAGGAGTCAAATTCACTGTACCGGGTATATCTGGGATAACTGGCAAAACTCTGTCACACATACGCAGGGTATGGGCTGGGAGGAGAGGAAGTGTGTTAAAAACATTTTAAAAATGTAATCCACAATAGAAGAAAAACTCAAGATTTTTTGGGGCATTTGACTCATGATTTTTGATCTCTTGAAGTTGGTAATACTGTGATTAGCACCCTGTTCTGAGCACCCTGGTTAACCCAGGCTGGGTGTGAGCATTGTTATAGCAAACTCTCCGTGTTACTATATCCTCACTGTTTCTGCACTTGCCTGGGTGTGTCAGGGGACATATCTCATGGTTCTTTGTGCTGTGATAGTCTCATATTCTTTCCCAGTCAGTTAGATCAGTTGTGGGAGACACAAAAATGTCCTACCACAGAACTATGGGAAGGGCATTGTAAGGTTAAATCACTTAAGGTGCTGATAGTCAATGTCCTTACTGCAAAATGGGCACTTTCCAGCCTGAAGCCTAGCTGGGGTCAGGTTTTAACCTACACCCAGGTAAGCTAGCCTGGGCTTAAGGACCTCTAAATCCTGGTCAGAGGTTCTTCTGTGTGGATGGTAAGGAAGTTTGGGCAAACCCAGTAGGAGCCTGGATTAACTGTGCATTGAAGACTCACCCTAGGTGGGAACTCAAAAGACCAAGGAGGAGATGTTAGTTGGAGAAGATTGTTGGTAACAATGTTCTCTTCCAAAAGATTCCCAGAGAGTAAATGGGGTAAGGAAATCATTCATTTTATTCAGAACAATGAAGAGTCTAAATTGACCCTGCTAAGTTCCAAATATGCAAGTCTAGTTATTTCCTACCTCATGCTTAGATAGGGTGACCAGACGTCCCGATTTTATCGGGACAGTCCCGATTTTCGGGGACGTGTCCCACGTCCCGATCATCCTTTGGTCGGGACGCCCTTTGTCCCGATATAGGGACCTTCAGAGGCCGGCGCCAGACTCGCGCCTCACTAACCGCTCCTTCCGGGGCGGCCGCAGCACCCTCCTGCCGGCAGGAGCAGGCAGCAAGTCTCACTGCCCCAGGCAGAGGCTCTCTGCCGCTGCACGTGGTGCAAGGAGGGGGAAGGAGGCTGTTTGCAGCCTGCACCGGCAGAGGGGGAGGGGCAGAGAGCCCCCGGCTGCTGCCCCCCAACCCGGCTCTGAGTCCGGCCCCTCATAGCCCGACGCCCACTGCCCCCCCCCCCCCCCCCCCATGGAGAGTCAGGGGCAGGCGGCAGCGGCCAGGACAGCTCTCTGCTGCTGCCTCACATGCTGCAGGGGTGGGGGAAGGAGGGCTGCTTGCCACCGGACGGTGAGGAGGGTGGCTACAGAGAGCGCCCAGCCGCCCCCCCCCCAAACCAGCCCCTGACCCACCTGCCGGCTGCCCCCTGGCCCAGCTGAGAACAGTTCCCCAGGGTAAGCAGCTGGGGCCCTGGATCCCCAACCCCTGCACCCTGACCCGTGGCTTCCTCACACTCTGCCCCCATGGGTCCAGTGGGGGGGGGGGAAGCCTGTGGCACCCTCCCCTCCCCTCTACTTCCTCCTCCCGTCCCCCCTCCCCCTCTTCCCCTCTCCCCCCCCACTTCCTCCCCGCCCCCATGGTTCCCGATATTTTTTTCTTGTCATCTGGTCACCCTATGCTTAGACCATGAAGCTATGGCCCCTAATGAGGACAGGAGTTCAGTCCAGCTAAAATTAGACTTGGTGATTGTTGTCTCACCAAAGTACTGCCAGCATCCTGTGTCTATCAGGTATGGAGGCTATTCATAATTCTTAATGGGGAGGAATCTCTGTCCTCTGCAGCTGCATAGCACCCAATCAAGAATTCTATGCTGCTGCTTTCTGTGGAGTAGAAATGTGAAGACAGATTCTTTCAGAGTTGACTGGACACCTGTCAGATAATTTTATAGTAACCTTTAATGTGAAGTTTATGAGGATCTTGTCTCACTGACAAATGTGTTCCTGAAATCATCTAAGGAATGTTCTTTATGCCAGTCGTTGACCCTAGCAGGGACTGATGCTACTATATATACTGAATTAAAAGGATGCCTTTCCAGAGACTTAACAGCTGGTAATGGCTAAAACTGGTCAGACTCTTCATTCTGAATACTATATTGAGGGTTTTTTAAAAACTTTTTTGATTCAGTCATGATTACTACTATAAATATAGTTGATATTCTTAAATATTCAATAAGAGCTAGGATATCACAGGTATTGCTGAGCTGCACAGGGGAGTTTGTGAGTTATATTCCGAATAGAGTTATGAAAGCACTGTATATTACAGACAATAATAGTATTCATTAATTGTATATTTCTCAAGATGCAACATTGGCGCATTAATATGTTATCATGCAAGTGCCATTGTTTTCAGATGAGTTTCTATAAGGTTAGTGAATTGATACTATTAAATTGCAAGCATTATTTTGAAGTAGCTATCAATTTGCTTGCATCATAACTATGCAAAATTATACACACAAAATTAATAAAATGTCATCTATATAAATGGAATCTAAATATAGTAAATATATATTAAAAACACAAATCAAAACCATAGAATATACTATATGAAATTGTGACCCTGTCATCAGTTGTCTGACAATCTGTGAGCCTGTCACCTCTCTGCTCCCTTTGGCGGAGTTATGCCAGCAGAGAAATTGGACCAGTAAATGTAACAACTTTAATCAAATATATAACAAATATGTGGGAAGTTCAGTGAATATTTAACTGCTTTCAAATCTCACAGGGAAGCAGAATGACAGACCAAGGCAAATCAGAAAGAATGGACCTAATCCTGCAAACTTTCCTCATGAGAGTAGTGCTGTTTGCTTCACTCAGAATGATCTTACTGACTTCAATTGGATTACTCTCATGAGTATAGTGAGCAGAATCCGCCCCAAGGACCAAAATCAGCATATTAATTATAAATGAGGAAGGAAATAAAAACTGTCCAGGCTAATCAGACATCAACTGTCCCATTCCATACATCTTCTCAGATAAAAATAGCCATAAACAACAACTCACTTCACTGGCATTTTTCGTTCCACTGTCTGACTGTCACAGGTAATGCAGAATTTTTCTTTCTGACTGATCTTCCAGCTGAAGGTAATGTGACAGCAGGAACATTACAATTAGTATGCAAATAACCAAACAGCGGGTTGCAAATTGACATTTTGTTTTTACCACTTTCTTTCAAATTATTTCTGTTTCACAAACATGGCTTGTTTTTGATCATGACCAGCCTAATTTAATCCCCCCAGCGCAAGGAATAGGTATTTAATTAAACATAGTTTAGATGGAAAATTCTCTCAAACTTTCTTTATACTCTGAGCAACATCTTCACAGAGACATCATCTTGTGGGCCACTTCTTGGTCTTGAACCCACAATGTTATCAGCCTGCCAGTTATGGCGAGAAAGGCGGCAAGTTGTTCCTGTTCCTCTTGCTCCTCTTTCCTTTTCCTACTTTTTTTCTACCTAAATCTAACCCCAATTAACAAAACAAAAACAAAAAACAAACAAACCTTACACTGTATACAATTAACAAAGCTGTGCCAATTCTTTTCCGAATTCATTTACTTTTATGTTGTATCCTACATCTCCTGCCCTCGTGCTATTTGTATCTTTTGCTTTTAAGCCCTCCAAGACAGGACTGTTCCTTCTGTGTGTTTGTACAGCATCCTGAACAATGGGGCCCTGGGCCTTTGTTAATAATGTAAGTATTTAGTCCTACTACTACCGGTACTACTTCTATAACTAGTAATGTGATCATGCAACATCCCAGTGGCAGCTACAGCAATTCTTTCAGAATCCATCTCTTTTTGACATAAACTCTTGGTGGATTTTAAATGGTGCTTAATGATGTAAGTGTATTTTCTTTCTGGAAAAACTAATTGCACTGTCTCCTTCTGCTTTCCGTGTTATCTGTCCTTTCCTTCTGTTCTTTATCCGCAAGCTTCCCTGCACTTGCTTCATACTGCCTGATTCTCGTCGTCCTCCTGACTTTTCTCTGCCCTCCTTTAATTCTCTCCCCTACTCCTCAGAAGAAGTTGGCCTGCAGACTGGTTTCCTTCTGCTCTCCTACCGGTACTGTGTCGTGCCCTACTCATTCTTCCCAGCTGAATGTTCAGTGATAGGTTTTCTTGGGTATATGAGCTACGTGAATTAATTACAGTAATACTGTTTTGGGCAATTTTTAATCAAGTGAAATCTGCACTAAGGACTGTCTTAAATATGTAACTCCCTGCACTAGGGACCACTTCATAGTACTATTATGCAGTTTACAGTACAATTTTGGTTGACCTTTATTCAAAGACAGATTCTGCTAGGCAACCAATACTTGCTGGTATCTGGAAAATCAATTGAGACAAGTTTTATTGTATTGGCTTTTAAAGGGTAACTGTAGGATGGCCTTAAATAACTTACCCTGGGAGAGATTAGTTTAGTATTTTGAAAAGTTTGATTTGATATTCTCCTTCGAACTACTTCAATATTTTGAAAACATTATTAGTTCTTAATATGTTTGTTAAAGAAAATTTAAAATCTCAAAATTTTAAGAATTACTTTAGCTAATTGAATTTGTATTAAGTACTTCAGCAATACTTAACAAGATCCTCAGCACAAAGATATTAAGTATTTTCATTGATAAGAAAATGTAGATTCTTGTCATTTTGATGGCAATGCAAGTTAAATGCAAATGTATCTCATATACCAACAAAAATCTTATCTAAAATAATTATAAAATCTAAAAATTCAACATTGTCTAGAAATTCTTTGCAATTTGATCAGTCCAAGACCATATATGTAGTGACTTGTTAATGAGCTTAAAGAGTATTTTGAAGTATTTTGTTTGTTTGAAAAAAGTAGCTTGGTTCCCACAGGTTATTGGTGTAATAGAAAAAGAAATCATTACAATATGTCTTTGTGGTATATACTTATATAAAGAAAAAGGGAGTTAGTAATTTGGGAAAACAACAAAAATCTTAAGGAAAGTATGCAAATAATATGGATAAACAAGGATTTTCTTTTGCTTTCTCAGGCCTCTATGTTTAAACTAAACATTAAGCTTTTAATAAATAAATATTTAAAAATTCTTTACTAAAAATAGACAAACACACAAGTATTTTGGAATCTCGCCTTGAAGTTCTGTTCTTGGGTGTGAACAGCATAGGGATAGCAACTCAGAAAGTTAGTACAGTATTAGTATATTCCAAAGCTTGTACAGGAGTTTCTCCATAGTTATTCTCTTATCACAAGCACAGTGATGTTTTCTTCAAGGACTTCTGGGAGACAAGGGACCAAATTTTGATTACAGTTATCAGTATTGCAATCCTAAACATTGAAAAATCATGAGTTAGGTGTCAAAAGCATGATATTGGCTTAAATGATGCGATAGAAATGTGCATAGAGAATAAAGACATGGGCTGTGTCCAAACAGCTTACTGTTTAATATGACTATGACAAGACAGGACACTGCATCAGGCAAAGAAATGAGGGGAAGAGAAGAACAAAACAATGTTAGGTTATGCAGCTTCTTGGCTGGCAAACCCTGTAATTAATTTATACAGAGCCAGTTTTTGTCTGATCCCTGTGCAGTGTACAAGGTATGGGGAGAACACTGTCATAGTACCCGACTTCCATTAAGCACAATGGCTACTTTCTGTCGAGTACTTCTTGAGGCACAAGCTAACCCAAGTGGGTGTGGAGCAGGCATGACAGTGGCCTTGACCTCTTCTCCAATCTGGACTGCAAATCTGGCAGGCTGTGAGAAGAATGTACTGCCCCTCCAATGGTCTGTAAGGATGCACTCTTTCTTATCTGAGCTCCCTGATACTCTTGCTCAGGCAGTGCAGCTGCACACTGCTCTGGGTGCAGGCTTGAGGCTCCCAGCCACAATACAGTTAGCGTAAAAGAGCATCATTTAAGATATGTAATTACTTTTTCAGGGAGGCATCAAGTACAAAGCCAAGATTCTCTGCCTAAAATTAGGCTTCTTGGATCTGATTCTGTACTTCAGCTCCAGGAGATGCAACACTAAAGGTCCATTCCAATAAAGGAAGAGGGCCAAAGTGATTTAATGCCATCATTGTACCCTCTGGATTATGGGAAACTCCAGGGGATGAAACTATTGTCAGTGTAAAGCAGGCCAATTTATAGTGGAGCTCTGACAAGAATGGAGGATAGAATTTGTCCCTGGAACCCTAAATAAGGTACCTAAATATGTGGCCTGACTTTTAAAAGTGCTGAACACTCAATAGCTCCCATTAAGCCTACCTTTAGGCATCAGTTTTGAAAGTCTTGTCCTAGTTCTGCTGTATTGCTCGGGCTAGCTCTTCTCAAACATAAGAATGGCTATAGTGAGTCAGACCAAAGGTCCATGTAGTCTACTATCCCATCTTCTGACTGTGGCCAATGCTAGGTGCTTCAGAAGGAATGAGCAGAACTGTTAATTATCACGTGATCCATCCTGTTGCCTATTTCTGACTTCTGGCAAACAGAGGCTAGGGACACCATCTGTGCCGATCCTGGCTAACAGCCATTGATGGACCATGAATTTAACTAGTTCTTTTTTGAACCCTGTTATAGTCTTGGCCTTCACAACATCCTCTGGCAAATAATTCCACAAGTTGACTGTGTTGTTTGAAGAAATACTTCATTTCTTTTGTTTTAAACCTGCTGCCCATTAATTTCATTTGGTACCCCCTAGATCTTTTGTTATGAGAAGACCTAGTCCTTTCTCCATAGTAATGATGATAGGTGTATCAGTTTTTAAGCAAAGAATGCTGCTTTTATGTCTTGCGAGTGTTTATGAAGACTAATCTAAATGAACAGTTAGTGCACAGCAAGCTGGGGTGTAAATCTACTTCACACTAGTCTACTGCACACAAACTGTCCATATGGGTCTTTTTGCTGTTCACTAAAAGTTACCTAGTGTACTTTGATCTGTCTGTTACAGCTTTCCCCCTACTCCATTTTGTCTGTTACAGCTGTCCCCTTCTCCATTTTGTTTTTGCTCTCCTGTGGCCGCCCCTCCCTGGCTGTTAAAATTATTTACCAGGGCCACTGCCCTTCTCAAAGGGAGGGCCCCTTAAGTTGTTTACAAAGAGCCGTTGCCCTTCTCAAAGGGATGGCCACTTGTGCTTAAGTGGGATAACTGCCCTGTTCAAAGGGTTGGTCCTGTTATCACCTTGTTAAACCTGGGCTAGGTGTAGGGCAAGGCTCTGTCCAAGCTGTAAGATCAATGTGCTTTGAAGATCCTGGGCATGAGTCATAGGCCTCATGTGCTTTTGAATCATGAGGGGGAACTCTGTCCAGGCATGTCTCTATACTCACCTGTAGTTTTTCTCTGAACTCCTCCCCTGTGACAGAAGGAGCCTATCAGCATTACTGGCAGGGAAACTGCCTGAGTTTGCTTTTAAGAACAGGCATTTTGAAACTAGCATCAGAAAGGTTCCTGCATTGCTACCTGGCCTGATCAGGCAGGGGTTCTGGGGGGTCCTTTCTCCGCTCTCGTTTTATTATTGAGCGTACCCCCGTTTTTAACCCCCCCCGCTCTCGTTTTATTTTTGAGCGTACCCCCGTTTTTAACCCCCCACCCCACAAAGAACGAATTGCTGCCTGAGAGACCTATTGCTGATCAAGACTGTGCTGAGCCCTCCTGGCTTCTTCTGATGTTGATTGCTGCTTCAGTCTTTGCTGCTGTCTGGGGACTGGTGAGAACCTCTCTTCTGTGAAACTTTCTATACTTAATTACTCTAGCTGCTGGCTCTGTTTTCCCAACACACAGACTTAAACTCCTTGCTTAAAGCCTCTCTTAAACTCCTTGCTTAAAAACCTCTCTTAAACTCCTCCTTAAACTCTGTTTCCCCAACACAGAGACTTAAACTCCTTGCTTAAAAACCTCTCTTAAACTCCTCCTTAAACTCTGTTTCCCCAACACACAGACTTAAACTCCTTGCTTAAAACCTCTCTTAAACTCCCCTTGGTCTGTGTCTCAAAACCTCTCTTAAACTCTCCTTGGTCTGTGTCTTAAAACCTCTCTTAAACTCCCCTTGGTCTGTGTCTCAAAACCTCTCTTAAACTCCCCTTGGTCTGTGTCTTAAAACCTCTCTTAGACTCAAACTAAACCTTGGTCTGTATCTGTAATCTGTTTCCTGTGTCTTCCTGGACTGTACCTGGGCACACACCACTCTGCCCTCTGAAACTACCCCTAGTATAAGGTGCACTCATTAGGTTAGATTTTGTCTTTTAGTCTAGATAAGTTGTAATTTCATTTTGCATTGTGTTTGATATTTGCTAATTTGTGTAGTTTGGTTAAGTTAAATCATAGATAAGATTTTGCTGTGTTTGTATAATTGTTTCTCTGCAGCCTGTCTGCTCTGTGTCTCCCTGAGTTTAAATCTCCCCCCACCACATGCTCCTCTTTCCCCATTCCCCAACCTTTACTTCTCTGCTGTTTCAACTTACAGCCTGTCTTCTCTCTCTCTCTTTCTAGCATAAAACCCCATTGGTTACCCCTTTTCTCTCTAATGCACCTCACATTTTACATTTACATTTTTACCTAAAGTTATTGGTTATTTAACACACTTTATCCATGCTGTTAGTTGATTATATGCTGCTGTGACACACTTTTTACATAGGAATTGTTAGCCACATTTATGCTTCAGTGTTAATTGGTTGCCTACTGTATTATACCCCACTGTATTGTACCCCACTATTGAAACCCCCTATCCCATTTACTAAAAGAAACCCCTCCCCAATTGTCCACTTTAACAAACTCCATACCCCTCACTATTGTATTTTCCCTGTTTTCGCATTTTCTTAATAAATTTATTTTGCACCCCACCTGTGTGGTAATTGCTCCCCAAGATCCCATATACCTGCTGGCAGGGACATGGCGTCACGAACAGGATCTTGGGGTAACAATTACTGCCCTCCCTGTCCCTGGAAAGAGGCCAAGACCTCTGGGACAGAGGAAGATCAGACCAACCACCTACAATACCACTTGCTGCAAAGTAAACAGCAGCCTGGGGCTCTAGAATGGGTCTGTACAATTGGCAAAGGCCAGAGCTCCAGGGTGTATACCACCCACCTGGGGCTCAAAGATGTGGGGTGCCTCTTAACCGGCCACCCCACATTCAGGGCCAGCCCTGCTGATTCCAGCCTCCGGCCAGTCTGCACTAAGGCAGGAGAGCCAGCCGCAGACTCAGATCCCACCCGCCTCTGGAGAGAGGTGGGAAGGGTCATGAAAGCCTGCGGGGGGGGCCCCATCTAAGCTTGCCCCTGAACCTCGAATTTTGCAGGGGTCCCCCACCCACCAGATATTAACCGAACTGGTGCAGAAGCTGGATGAAATTCGAAAGCCCAAGAAACTGTGGCATGACATATATAAGCCCCAAAAGGTAGCCACAGTTACCTATGAGATCCTGGCTCAGGCCCTTGATAAGCTAACTGTTTTCCATGGGGCCCTAATGACCTCGGCCAAGGAGGCCACCAGCCAGCCTAGCCAGGAGGGACCACCACTGACCCCTAGGCTGGCCAGTCCCAATAAATCCCCTGAAAAACCATCCCCATATACCCACCCAGAGGCCTCATCTCCCCTCAAGACAACCCCACTATACCCAGCCCTACCTTCAGCCCCTCCAGAGGCCCAAGCCCATGAACCTGCACCCACTGTCACCTCTGGTGAAGCCCTGCCGGTATCCATCAGTCGCATAAAGATTGATGACCAGGGCAACACCACACAGGTGACAGAACTCCGACCCCGCTCCAGAGCAGAGATGAAGGAGTTCATCTCAGACACCGCTAGGGGGGCCAATGAGCCACCACTACTGTGGCTAGGCCGCCTGGCTCTGGAAAATGGACAGGAGTTATTGGATAGGGAAGAGGGCATAGTATTAGCCAGGACCAGTAGCTGGTCCAGGGGTCTCTCAGGGAGCCTGGTGATGTCTAACACTGCATGGCCCCTGACTGCCCCAGCCCTGGCCTTCCTCCATTCACTGCACTCCCTTCAAGGGCTCCAAGTCCCCAGAGGAAGCGTCAAGGACATCTCTTCCCTGAGATGTGCCATCGCAGGGGGGTCCATCATGCTATGGTCCCCTACCCAACACCCTCTCGGACTTACTCAGGCCCATATTAACCACGTCAATGCCTTTAGGCATGTTATTGACCCCACCGAGATACCCATAGACGAAGCTGCCATTGACTTAGCCATGGATAAAAGTACCACCCCTGACACTGGGGCAGTTCTGTGGCTAAGGGGGTATGCTGGGCGCCCCATTGGGCGACTCTATGAAGCCCTCGAGAAAATAAGATGGCCCTCAGCCCAAGCTCTACCCATCAGTCCACCCCCACCACACGCCACTCCACCCCCACCACATACCAGTTCACAACCCAGGTCCCAGTACTCACAGCATTCATTTACAGAACGCAAAATCTTTGGGTTCTTATTGTACAAGGGCCTCACTAAGGAGGTTGTACGTAAGCTCAATAGCGAGCAGCAAAGAGCCTTGGCCATAACTCTGGGATGGGAAGAGCGCCCAGAACCTTCCCAGCCAAAAAAACAGGTAATGGCTGGGTGCTCGGCGGCGGCCAGCACCCGGCAAGGGGACCCCCGCCCCTATTATCCGCTAGTTTTTGACAAGGGTCTTGTCATCCCCTTTTTGCTGGACACGGGGGCACAGGTGTCCATTGTTCCTCCTCACGTCCCTCACACTCCCACGGGACACACCATTTATGTGCAAGGCCTCAACAGCACAGAACCCCGTCCAGAAGTAAAGGTACACGCATCCATAGGCCGCACACCAGTAACATTCCGGGCCCTAGTGGGACCCATGCCACTCCTTGGGGTTCAGGAGCTACGGCGTTTTAAAATGGCCAAAGCCGTGCTCGATGCACTACCAGTCACCCTATCGGGTGCCAGTGCCCCCCACGAGCCTGAACTGCTCAACACCACACCAACTAAAGTACAAAAGGTCACTGAACAGGTTCAGGCCACTTTACCCACTGATGGGTGGAACCTCAGTTTGCCTAAAAGTGTCCTCACTGCTACTTCTACCTTTCAGTTTTTAGGTTTTACTGTAGAGAAGGGACAGCTACGCCACTCTACTTACCACCCACTCATAAATTCTTTCCCCCTGGGGGAGCTCCCCCCAGACATGAAGTGCAGCATGTGTTAGGTGTAACTAACTATCACAGACAGTTTCTCCCTGCTGCTTTGTTACCACAACTATCTGTTTTGCAGCGATATGCCAGGAACGTTAAAACCCCTTGGACACCAGAGGCCGAGCAGGCGGTGTCTTCCCTGGCTGCCTGGTTGGGCTCTGGGCCCACCTTGGCTCGATGGAATCCCACCAACCCTATTCAGATTACCCTCACTGTGTCCTCAGACCATGTGGCTGTAACTGTGTCCCAAGAGGACCTCCCTGTCCACAATCAGGCCTGGAAGCTGTCAGGACACAAATATCGTTATGGGCCTGTGGGCATTGCCATGCTTGCTGTCCAGTGTGCTCTCCCATGGGGTAAATCTGCCACAGGCACCCTAAAGGGGCCTCATGTGGAGCTTCTTCCATACCTCACCTTCTCTCCGGCCCCCCATTTCCAGGGAGCCCCTGCTACCTGGGAGCGACTTGTTTATCAGGCCCAAGAGGTATTTGGACATTGGGCCCTCAAGTCCTCCTCCACCACAGCTCCCACTGAGCCGGGGGCTATTGCCCAATTGAGTGCGTATGCCCCTTGGATTGTATCTGATGGGGGCACATCGCCTTCTCCCCGAGCAGGAATGATGTGTGCTACCTGTAACACTCTCAAAGTTAAACCCTTAGATTTTTCCAGCTCAGCTCAGAAGGCCGAAGCAGAAGGCGTCCTGTTGGCAGCCTCTCACATTGTGGCAGCCCACCCGAAAACACGCGTGGTCCTGGGAGTGGACTCAAGCTACTGCATGTCCATTCTGGTGGGAGAAGGACGGCCCACCGTTCATGAAGAAACGTGGGCACAGATTACTCAACTGGCAGTGCAGTCCAAGCTGCCATGGTTTGTTACTCATTGTCCTTCACACAGGTCTGTCAGTAACCCTCTTCATTCCAGCCTGGATCTACAACTCCGAGAATATAAGTGTAATACATCCCAGGTTAACATTATCTCTTGCAGCGATCCCTTTATCACCTGGCTCCATAAAGAGTGGGGGCACTTCCCTGCCCGTGCCCTACATCAACTGTTGACTAGCCGAGGGAGACAGGCGTCACGCGTGTCTAGGCAGCAGTGCACCCAGGCTGTCCAGGGGTGTCTAAGCTGCCAACGGGCACGAGTCACTAGCAAGCCTGTCTATGCTCATGGTGCTTATAGCCCTGAGCACTTTAGCCCGGGTAAAACCTGGCAGATGGACCTCATTGGCCCCCTCCCGGGGGCAAAATGGTATCCAAAGGGGCTTGTAATAGTTAACCTGGGGTCTCGCCAGTTAATGTGTTCTTCCCTCAGGCGATCTACTGCACCGGCTGTTTCTGTAGCCCTTCTCCAGATAATTGCTGCCTGGGGGGCACCCGAAGAAATCCAGACCGATGGAGGGCCACCGTTCACCAGTAAAGCTGTAGACCAGACGGTGTCTCAGTGGGGGATGCGTATTCACACCCACCTGCCATATCACCCCCAAAGCAACGGAGTCGTGGAGAGATGGATCAGAATGCTGAAGACCCAGATTCGGGCCACGCTTGGCACCCCTGATTACAAGGGGTGGGACTGGGTCCTGCCTAAAGCTCTCATTTCCCTTAATAACATACAGTTTTACCCCCTCTCCTACAGTTTAACCTTGCAGCAAATCCGTGGTCTGTCGCTTGGTCTGGAGGCCCTCACCAACATCACAGCCGAAGGACTTCGTCGGACCAGCGATGCCCTCACTATCCTAGCTAACTACGCCGAGCAGAACCGCCTTCTAATCCAGACCACCCTACAAAAAGACTTTTGTGTCGCCTTGGAGGACCTCGATCCTCGCTTTAAGGGACAATGTTGCCTGCACCTTCAGCCTGGGTGGAACAACGTCTCAGCCATGGCTGACCAACTATCCTCCTTCGCCGTCCAGATTCGTGAAGAGCGTAATAAGTGGGATTGGTGGCAAGCTCAGTGGTCCAGCTGGGGTCTGGGGTCCTGGGCTCAGTCCGCCAAGCAGTGGCTTATTACTGTTGCTATTGTTCTTGTAGCCTTCTTGTTGGGGATAGCAGTGGTCAAGCAGCTTATTCGTAAGGTTGTGTCAGCCCTGCCTTTGCAGGTGAGGTATTCCTCCATCCCCTTGGACAGCAGCAAGCCATCACTTCCATACTACGAAGACGACGACTTGTAAAACTTTTTCTTTTTTCTTCCATTTTTTTTTTTGGTCTTTACATGGGACATCCCCCTCACAGCCCGTTCAGGTCGGCCAGGGGGGCATGTCTGTTACAGCTTTCCCCCTACTCCATTTTGTCTGTTACAGCTGTCCCCTTCTCCATTTTGTTTTTGCTCTCCTGTGGCCGCCCCTCCCTGGCTGTTAAAATTATTTACCAGGGCCACTGCCCTTCTCAAAGGGAGGGCCCCTTAAGTTGTTTACAAAGAGCCGTTGCCCTTCTCAAAGGGATGGCCACTTGTGCTTAAGTGGGATAACTGCCCTGTTCAAAGGGTTGGTCCTGTTATCACCTTGTTAAACCTGGGCTAGGTGTAGGGCAAGGCTCTGTCCAAGCTGTAAGATCAATGTGCTTTGAAGATCCTGGGCATGAGTCATAGGCCTCATGTGCTTTTGAATCATGAGGGGGAACTCTGTCCAGGCATGTCTCTATACTCACCTGTAGTTTTTCTCTGAACTCCTCCCCTGTGACAGAAGGAGCCTATCAGCATTACTGGCAGGGAAACTGCCTGAGTTTGCTTTTAAGAACAGGCATTTTGAAACTAGCATCAGAAAGGTTCCTGCATTGCTACCTGGCCTGATCAGGCAGGGGTTCTGGGGGGTCCTTTCTCCGCTCTCGTTTTATTATTGAGCGTACCCCCGTTTTTAACCCCCCCCGCTCTCGTTTTATTTTTGAGCGTACCCCCGTTTTTAACCCCCCACCCCACAAAGAACGAATTGCTGCCTGAGAGACCTATTGCTGATCAAGACTGTGCTGAGCCCTCCTGGCTTCTTCTGATGTTGATTGCTGCTTCAGTCTTTGCTGCTGTCTGGGGACTGGTGAGAACCTCTCTTCTGTGAAACTTTCTATACTTAATTACTCTAGCTGCTGGCTCTGTTTTCCCAACACACAGACTTAAACTCCTTGCTTAAAGCCTCTCTTAAACTCCTTGCTTAAAAACCTCTCTTAAACTCCTCCTTAAACTCTGTTTCCCCAACACAGAGACTTAAACTCCTTGCTTAAAAACCTCTCTTAAACTCCTCCTTAAACTCTGTTTCCCCAACACACAGACTTAAACTCCTTGCTTAAAACCTCTCTTAAACTCCCCTTGGTCTGTGTCTCAAAACCTCTCTTAAACTCTCCTTGGTCTGTGTCTTAAAACCTCTCTTAAACTCCCCTTGGTCTGTGTCTCAAAACCTCTCTTAAACTCCCCTTGGTCTGTGTCTTAAAACCTCTCTTAGACTCAAACTAAACCTTGGTCTGTATCTGTAATCTGTTTCCTGTGTCTTCCTGGACTGTACCTGGGCACACACCACTCTGCCCTCTGAAACTACCCCTAGTATAAGGTGCACTCATTAGGTTAGATTTTGTCTTTTAGTCTAGATAAGTTGTAATTTCATTTTGCATTGTGTTTGATATTTGCTAATTTGTGTAGTTTGGTTAAGTTAAATCATAGATAAGATTTTGCTGTGTTTGTATAATTGTTTCTCTGCAGCCTGTCTGCTCTGTGTCTCCCTGAGTTTAAATCTCCCCCCACCACATGCTCCTCTTTCCCCATTCCCCAACCTTTACTTCTCTGCTGTTTCAACTTACAGCCTGTCTTCTCTCTCTCTCTTTCTAGCATAAAACCCCATTGGTTACCCCTTTTCTCTCTAATGCACCTCACATTTTACATTTACATTTTTACCTAAAGTTATTGGTTATTTAACACACTTTATCCATGCTGTTAGTTGATTATATGCTGCTGTGACACACTTTTTACATAGGAATTGTTAGCCACATTTATGCTTCAGTGTTAATTGGTTGCCTACTGTATTATACCCCACTGTATTGTACCCCACTATTGAAACCCCCTATCCCATTTACTAAAAGAAACCCCTCCCCAATTGTCCACTTTAACAAACTCCATACCCCTCACTATTGTATTTTCCCTGTTTTCGCATTTTCTTAATAAATTTATTTTGCACCCCACCTGTGTGGTAATTGCTCCCCAAGATCCCATATACCTGCTGGCAGGGACATGATCCACTCCTGTTTCAAAGTGGGATAGATCAAAGCATACTACAGAACTTGTGGTGAGCAGCAGCAGGGTTCACACAGTTAGTTAGTGCATGGCAGCTAGTGCAGGGTAGATTTACATCTCAGGTTGCCATGCACGAGCTGTTCACATAAAGAAGATCTTAGTTACCATAGATTCCTAACCCAAAGGTTTGTTGTTTCTGGTGAGGCTAAGGCATTGTCTGTCCACCAAAGTTGAACCACTGTAACTATAATGGTATAGTTAATCGGTGCAACACTCGAACGTCAATGGTTATACCAGTATAAAAGTGCTTATATTGGTATAACTTTACAGTGCGCAACCTGCGGCCCATCAGAGTAATCTGATTGCAGGCCACGAGACATTTTGCTGATGCTGATCGTCCACAGGCACAGCCCCACACGGCTTCAGTCCCTGTGACCTGCTGCTTCCCACAGTTCCCATTGGCTGGGAACAGTGAACTGAGCCACTGAGGGTTGCAGGGGGTTGTGCCTGTGAACGGTCAACATCATCAAAGTGTCTTGTGGCCTGCAATCAGATTACCCTGATGGGCTGCACATGGCCTGTGTGCCGCAGGTTGACCACCACTGGTATAGCTTATTTCCATGTGGGAAAGGGAATAAGCTATAATGGTATAAGCACATTTATATTGGTATAACTGCATCCAGACTAGGGGTTGTACTAGTATCACTATGTTGGGGGAAAAAAATCTCACTCCTAATCGACATAGTTGTACTGGTACTAAAGCTGTATATAACAGGTCCACTATACTTGATGTGACTATTTCAATTGTCATTGCTACTTTGCTTCACAATCATGGCTTCCTTCCCCCAAACACTTTTATTCCAGTTACTGTTCATCTTGGGTTAGTTAGATAGTAGCTCTTGTTTCTCAACATCCTGTGTCAATGCTAACACAAGTGAACTCTCCCTTTGAGAATACCTTCAAAGCAATTCCTGTGTTAGTTTTATGTTGTTTTTCATAGATTTGCTTTATTATACAATTTTCATGACTTTCTAGGACTTTAGCAGTCCAAGGGCTTGTCTATATGGCCCCACAGTGCAGAATAGAGGCATGTGAGTTGCAGCACGCACATGTGCACTGTGACTACACTATGTAGACCCTGCTAACGGAAAACAAAAGCATACCTAGTTCACATTAATGTAATCCTGTTTCATACAGGACTATATTAGTGTGAATTAAGTAATATTGAGTTCTCGCTAGCATGGTCAAAATGGGGAAATCACAGTGTAATGCTTTAGCTTGTGCTGCAGCTCATCCCCCTATAGGCTGCATTGTAGGGCCATGTAGGCAAGTTCTAAATTGAGCTCCATCAGTGTTACTTGCATTCAGTGGAGGCCAATATGCTTTTGTACTTTAACTGGTTCTTTTTTTTTTCCACTTTGAATGATGGGAGATGTCTCTCGTGGAAGCTGTTTAGCATTTTAAATTAAACTGGCAGCACATCCACATTTCTGTACAATGTGATAGGATGGGATTTTTGTGCCAGCATAAATCTCCACCTTCTTCCATACACAATATGTACATGACCAAATGTAGAGCTAGGTTTATATATGCATGACTTACAAAAGCCATCTATTGAGCACATTACAGGGGAGAACAGTTCCAGTGAACTGCAAGTAAATGTTGTTGCTTCATTTAGCATTAGGCCATTAATCCCAATGTTTGCTCACTGTGCATTTAGGTGCAGACTGAGATATATGGTATTGTTTGAAATGCTAGGTCTCAAACCTAAGTTTGAAGAGGAAATAGAATGTGATTTCACTATGAGCAGGCCTTCTTCAGAGTGAGATACAAATGCACAGTCCTACACACACATTAGCTCTCCAATTGTCTGATCTCTCTGAGGGGTGCTTGTCAGGAATCTGCTGGGTTGTGTTTGTGGAGTGGGAGAGAGGGAAGGAGGGTCTGCGTGATGATTTTGCTTCCTGATCTTGGAGCCGTCTGGGCCCAAGGACAGACCCCAATGTAAATTAGAACAGCCCAGGGCTGCTATAAAATTAATTGGCTATTGATATGGCAATAGCATCAGTGGCTCACCAGGATTCAATGACCATGTCTCCCTTTCCCTATCGATGAATCCTATGCTGGTGGCCATGATTGGAAAGAGGTGTAGGAGCTACTATGTCAGCTCTATGCCACCTAAGTCTTCCCTTACACACTGGCCAGGGAAACTAGACAGTTTATAAAAATCTAGCCCTCTAGTAAGAGTTCTTTCTCCTTTTGTTTGTGCATTCAAATGTGATAATACTCTACATAGAGTGCACATAATAAGATAATTCTATTAACACTAAGAAAAGCCCAAATAGTAATGAAATGAGCACTACTCTTTAACACCATTCAGATTGTCAAAATAATTGGAGAAAAATCCCTGTGTACAGTCTTTTCCAATCCTGCAATTATGCATCTGCTGGATAATGGTGGCCATTTTACCTGGGCATCCAAATTTTCTCAGGACCCTACACCTTCCCATCTGACTATTTCAAAAGCTCTCATCTGGTCAAACAGGCAATAGAAAGGTCTATTTTGTTCAATGTATTTTTTATGTAATTGTTGAGCAAAAAAAGTTTTATATCAGAAGCACAGCCTTGTGATTTAAAAAATCACTTCAACCCAGGTTCTGTCCTCATTTACATCCATGGAACTCAACTGATGAGGAGAAACTGATTTTGGCCCTGTGATTTCTGCTCACAGTGTAGTACTGTTCCTTATGATATCTTTGCTCAGTAACTAAAGCAAATGTTAGAACATGATAGAGACCTTTACAGGAAGTTTTACTGATCTTACACAAAACTTGGGGATACCCCTCTATAAATGTTAAGTTACTGGAAAATAAATCAAAAGGCAAAGTGCATTGTTACCCCCAACATTTTAAAAAAATGAAATCAAATAATCACTTAAACTTCAAAAATGTATAGGTCCCAAATGATTGTTTAAATCATTTTTGAGAAATGAAATAAAGGATCCATAATTAAGCAGAAAGCAGCAATATTACATAGCAAAATTAATGAGAATTGTTAATCTTGGAAAAAAAGTTAAAATGAATACAATAAATACCTTGAAGGTATTCTCAAAGGGAAATTGACACAGGACATTGAGAAACTAGAGCTACTATCCAGCTAAACAAAGATGAACAGTAAATGTAGGAGTAAAAGTGCTCGGAAGAAAAGGATCAGAGAGACAAGCTCTTCACACTAGTTTCTGAGAAGGGAAGTGTGGCCCAGGAGGTGAATGGCTACAGTCTGGTGTGTTTCTTTATCTATGGGAATGAAGTTTTTGTTAGTGCTAGGTTGATTTAATGTAAGTGGTAATTGGTTAAATGTGAACTGTTTTATAGGAGAAAAATGATACTGTTACTTGAGATCTCCTCCCTCTTCTCATCCCGTGCTCTCATGTGAAGGACAGGGACCCAAGTCTAGACCTTTATCATGTATATCACAAAGTGCAGAGTTTGATATGGACTGTAATCGCTTTAGGGGGGGACTGTATTTTCTCTTTTGTTTATACAGACCCAACCACACTACAGGTGCTCAATAAATTATTATTATACGTACAGCATGCTGTGGCAGGGTGCTGGCCAGGAGTGCCTGAGCCAGCCCTGCGGGCCCTTTAAGAGGGAGCACCAGCCTGCAAACCTCCCTTGCAGGAAAGGCTAATCAGCCACCTGGCTTGCAGGGCAATCAGTCTGCATGAGTTTCACCTGGCAGCCTCCTCTGGGGAATATAAGGCTGCCAGGAATGAAGCCCAGTGTGGTGGTGGTGTGTGAGCTATCAAGAGCTGAGTGAGTCTTTGTGGAGCTATCAAGAGCTGAGTGAGTCTTTGTGGAGCTATCAAGAGCTGTGAGTCTTTGTGGAGCTATCAAGAGCTGTGTATATTAATGAGCTGTATGAGCTGGATATTAATGAGCTGTATGAGCTGGATATTAATGAGCTGTTGAGCTGGATATTAATGAGCTGTTTTAAGCTGTATATATTGGTGGTGGGGTCCTGCACTGTAAATTAAAGGGCACTGTTTGGAGCAAAAAAGGGTTTCCTGCCTGTGTTCCTGAGGGGGGTGAGAGAGCGGTCTGTCACATATGGTGTCAGAGGTGGGATCGCTACACCAGCAATCCAACTGGTGGCCCTGAGAAGGAGGGAACCCTGCAGTGGCTCGTGGTATAACCGAAGCGGACCCAGCAGGCCATACACGCCTTGCAGCGAAACCACCAGATGCAGCAGGCTCAGTTAGAGCTGAAGGTACTGCGGGACTTTTGAGAGGGCGGCCACCACAGCTGGGTGGGAGTGGACCACCCGGGCCCTCCGTCTTGCTCCGTACCTTGTGGGCAGAGGCCCAGGACTTTGGGAACTCATGGACTCCCTGATATTGGAGCAGTTTTGCTCAGCCTCCCCGAGACTGTCCGTACTGGGGTAACGAGGCACCAGCCAGAGACGGTGAAGTCTGCGGTGCACCCGACCAGAAGTACATGGAGACAGAGGGACCTCAGGGAGAAGATGGACCACGACGGGTCCGGGATTTGGGGCGATGGCCCATGGACTGGGGTTTGGGGGCGGAAACCGTGTGGGGTGCTACCCACGCTGCGGGTGCAGGTGGGGAGGAAGTCCCAACCGGGGGTAGTGGACTCAGCCTCCACCTGTACACTCGACCGCAGAGCGTTGATCCACCCTGAGTGGTTAACTCCAGGGGCGGGCCTTTCTAGACCTAAGCGGAGGCTGGAAGGGTCTGAGCCAGCCCAATGGGGCTAGGCTAAGGGGGGAGGTGTGTGGCAGGGTGCTGGCCAGGAGTGCCTGAGCCAGCCCTGCGGGCCCTTTAAGAGGGAGCACCAGCCTGCAAACCTCCCTTGCAGGAAAGGCTAATCAGCCACCTGGCTTGCAGGGCAATCAGTCTGCATGAGTTTCACCTGGCAGCCTCCTCTGGGGGATATAAGGCTGCCAGGAACGAAGCCCAGTTTGGTGGTGGTGTGTGAGCTATCAAGAGCTGAGTGAGTGTTTGTGGAGCTATCAAGAGCTGAGTGAGTGTTTGTGGAGCTATCAAGAGCTGAGTGAGTGTTTGTGGAGCTATCAAGAGCTGTATGAGCTGGATATTAATGAGCTGTATGAGCTGGATATTAATGAGCTGTTTTAAGCTGTATATATTGGTGGTTGGGTCCTGCACTGTAAATTAAAGTGCACTGTTTGGAGCAAAAAAGGGTTTCCTGCCTGTGTTCCTGAGGGGGGTGAGAGAGCGGTCTGTCACAATGCATAGATGGTGCTCCGGAAATTATTAAGAAAAAAGTATAAATGAGCAAATTTCCCTAGCTTCCCATAATGTTTCACCCTTGCAAAAGGGGTTTTCATTTTAAGCACATCCTATCTCAGTCATTCTTCTCTGGAGCACCACTTTCTTTGTCATAAAGGTATGTAAGCAGAAGGGACATTTTAGCACATTTTCACTATAATGATGATGTTAATGGAGAGACCCCAGTCATGTAATTATTGTATTGGTGACAGGTATTTTCAAAGTTCAGGGTTTTCATTCATATAGTCATAATAGGTAAGTTCATCCCTGGCAACATGGCTAATATAAGGCCTGGGTACCACTTAATTCTCAACTAGTATGTAAATGGGCTATGAAATAGTGTATAGGCCTTGTACTGGCCCACAGCATGGGATGATTTTATTCATATAGTGGATAACTAAATTATGCTGATCTGTTATATCTAAGCATTACTATTTTCCTTTATGTTTATTTTTCTCTTTCTTTATACTAAATATGCATTGTTTCTTTCCTAAAGATATAATTGCTAAAAAATATCATTAACAGAGCACCGGAATGGGAAAAAGCAGTTGTACAAACCTTATTCACCTTAAAGAATACTTATGTAGGCAAACAACCCTGTTAACTTTGAGTGGGACTAAATACACAGCTTAGGTTACCATGCAGGACCTCTGAGTTTGAACCTTTATCAGACGCATGTCTGAACTCTATTGAGTTCAGTGGGACTAATTGTGTGAATAAGTAAGTAAGCTAAGTGTGAATGTCGCAATTAATGTTTTATTTATTATCTGATTCCTATTTTACATTGTAAATAAATTCTCATTACAGTAGCTTCAGTCCTACTCTGAAGGAAAAGGACAGAATTAATATGTGTAAAGGCAGAAATATAGCTTTGGAATTGCAATAAAAGAAATCTGAAGGGAAACCTAGCAAAGCATCCTCTTTACAGGATCTTCAAAAAGAACACACAATAGATTATGGATTGGAACAGAAGGCTTTTTGAAAGAAAAGTACACTTTGTAAAATTACTTGTATTGATTTAAAGCTTCTATTTTATGCTAGCTGGCAGAGGTAGTAGCATCACAAACAACAATGTTGTGAAGTGGCAGCTATAAGACAAAGAGTGGCTAAGTTAAAAAAAATCACTTGTGAAACAAAATCTAAAAGAGCCATTCTCTGAGAAGAGAGTTTGATTTTAAATCTAAATAGTCCATTCCCTGACATTGCTGACATATTTCTGACCAACAGCGCTCTATGAAAAATAAATATTTCTGTTTTTAGAAGGGGCAAAACAAATCAGAACAAAAGATCCGATATGTCATTTTGTAGTACTTGTTCTGTTTAATCTCCTACCCCTCTTATCAATGGTATCCCATATGGCAGTAATTAACCAAGGGCTAGAATGTCCAGTCACAGAGGACCAAAAGCTTTGCTTCCTTTTTTATTTAAAGTACAAGGAACATTCTGACAGTGCTAATAGCTCTAGCTGTTCCCAAGTGGAGGGCTTAAAAATTTGCTTTTACTTTAAATCCTGGGTGACTCTAGTTCCAGGTTGAGGCTCCAGTGAGAGAGGGGCGAAAATATGGTAGTCACCCTTAACAGCATTTATAGATACTTTCTGGCTAAGCACCTGTAAATAGTAACAAATCTAATTTTCTTACTAAGTGAGAATGAGTTTTTCTTAATTTGTCAATTACTGCTGGACTAGCTCATTATTTTTAACATTATCAAGAAGACTGGAAGTCATCAAGTCAGAGTACTCCATTGAATTAGGCAGTAACAACTCTTTCAATCGATTTTGTCATTTGTTGACCACTTTAGGTTTTCTAATCTTCTGATTTGTGATCCCTGGGCGGCCTTTTCCAGGTTGCAAACAGGAAACTCTGTAAAGCTGTACATGTATTTATTTTTGACCAATTAGCTTTCCAACAATCAATATATTTTTCTTGAAAAGACGTTAAATGGTTAGCTTGTCATAGTTTGGATATTAAGCTATTAGATTCAGGAAGGGCAGAGTCTGCTTTTGAAATGCTAAATGTGTGTGAACAATCTCAGGTGTCTACGTGTTTGCAATACATCTACACCATGGGGGAGACTTTCAAAAGCACAAAAAGGAGTTAGGCATCTATCTTCCGTTGATATGTAATGAGGGTTGTGCACCTACACGTGTTTTGTGCCTTTAAAAATTTCCCTGCTTACTTCCGAAATAAACCAAAAGATGTTGAATACAACTGCAGAAGCATTCTAAGTCTTTAAATGCAGGAGAAAAAAGGAAGAAGCTAGAACATTATACAAGATGAGATGTGAAATGAAGTCATACATGATGACAGACTGCTCAAGCATTAAATAATTACTTCCTCAATGCATTTGTGTAGCTTGGCATGGCACCTGAAGAATGCCTTCTTATGGCCAGTGAACTGAAAAAGTTTGATCCAGAGCAGTATGTTAATGAATAGTGATATTTAATGGCCCAGATGCAATTGCAGGTATACTTTAATTTAGGGAGTCTTCCAAATAGATTATTATTATTTTACTTTTTTGAAAAATAAAATGGTGTCATACTTGACTTCACTAATCAGGAAATTTATATCCATAAAAATAATTCTGGTGGCATAGTAAAAGTGGCTGATGGGTAAGTCAGATGCATGTTGTATTCATCCCTGTTCAAAGGACCTGCACATGTCCTGTGTACCATATAAATCCCACATAAACCCTATTTTGAGGTCTTAATTGGTACATAGGACCAATGTGGGTGAATTTCACCTGTAAAGAACAACTATTTATATCTGAGCGATCTTTATAATTCCTAATATTATGGTGTTTTCTGGCACCTTTTATTCACTTCAATTTGAATATCACCGATAGATAACAGAAACATATATGGCTAGATTGTTTTTTGGGACAGGAATTGCCATTTTCTTTGTTTGTACAACACCTACCCCAATGGGGTCCTGACCCATGACAAGCGCTCCTTGGCACTATGATGCTACTGCTATTACTGATGATAGCAAATGGGTATATTTCACCATTTTTAAAAACTATGGTCATTTCCCTTAATTGTGTGCCACATCAATGTGGTGTATGCATTGTTATAGATTTTACCTGGCTGTCCCATTGTTAATTGTCAATGTAACCTTAACATATATTTTAAGAAGTAAAATCAAGCCAATAACATGAGTGGGCATCCACCAAATTAGGTCATCTGAAGTAAAACTAATCAAATCAGGATAGCTCCTGTACCTTGTTCCCCAGAGGCTTAAGGTTCGGTGAACAGGTTTCTCTATGCTTGCATGAAAAAGCTTGCAGCATTGCTTCCTTTAATCAGGCTCTCAGGATTCAAAGTAAGCTTTAAATTTGCCAGTACTTATTACTGTGTACTTGGAGTATGTGTTGTTTTGTCAATGTGTGTCTAGTCAGGGGATGGGCGTGAGGAGCAGAAGACGGACTAACTTTGCAAATCAAGAACTAAAAGATTAGGCCGGATCCACAGCTAGAATAAATTGATGTAGCTTTATTGGCTTCACTCAAACTAAGATGATTTGCATCAGCCGAGGATGTGATCCATTATATTTAGATGAAAGTTGGCCTGTTTTTACCAGAGATGCTGAGATCACACCATACCTAGGAGAGTGATCTGTGCTCAGAAACTCTGTTCACATTGTGGGTTTAAGTGCATAAATTTAGCCACCCAGTCTCTCCATAAAGTCACAGGCTTCAACAACCCTTCTGAAATGTGAGAAACTAGCTCACTTAGGGCTATTTTTCATTTGCCTTTCCATAAAGCATAAGGCATTGCTGTACGCAGGGATGCCACACAAGTTGGACAGTGGTTAGATCTGTTACCGTAAATCTTTTTTGTGTGTATTTTTTCCCCCATTTCCCCATTTTATTATTTTCTGTACCTTTATTTTAGATATATGACTAAAGGAAAGTGACAGAAATGTTCTAGTGGTTGTTGTTAGAGCTTGCCAGCCTTTGGCCAGGTCTACACTAGTGGGGGAGGGGGAGGTTGACCTAAGATATGCAACTTCAGCTACGTGAATAGGGTAGCTGAAATCGGCGCATCTTAGGTCGACTTAAGTGGTGTCCTCACAGTGTCAACGGGCTCCCTCATTGACTACGCTTACTCCTCTCGGCGAGATGGAGTACCGGAGTTTTGGGGATCAATTTATCATGTTTAGGTGAGATGCGATAAATTGATCCCCAAAAGATTGATCAGTACCTGCCAATCTGGTGGGTAGTGAAGACAAGCCCTTTTATTATTTACAAATAATATCTGTTAATTTTGGATTTGTGTGGTTAGACACATTTGTGAACTGATCCTGATTATCTTCAACTTTATAAACTTCATTACTGAATAATTTGGATCAATAATATTCAGACCACTAGTTGCTCACATTGAAACTGTTTGCTTCATCTTATGTAGTTGGTTACTCTACAATGCAGGATATTATTTGTGCTCCCTGGTCAGATGACTGAAGTATTTTAAACAGGAGCATAGCAAATAGTGATTAATAAATAACATCCTTCCAGTGAGCGTTTTCAGTGAAACAATTGTTTTGTGCTGGAATCTGTGACACAGTGAGGGCTAAAATATTTTCATGCATATGCAGTTGTCCACATGCATAAAAGTAATAAATTTTATCCTGTGAGTGGTAACAAATCATATACCCTGGCTAATATTGTCCAAAATATGAATGATCTTAGATCATTTAGTTTTTGGGTGCCCAGCTCCAGCACCTTAAAGGGCCCTGATTTCTAGAAGGTAGAGGCTGTATACTTCATGAAAATTGGGCCTGGTTTTGGTTTCTCAATTTGAACACCAAAAACAAAGGCACCCAAAGTCAATAGTCACTCTTCAAACCATTGATTAGTGGTTTTATTATTGAAAATATCTATGTTTTACATTTTTGCTGTGAGTAGCAATGGTAATTACAACATTTCTAGGACTTGATGAAATTTTGGAGAATGAAGGTTTTTTAATTTAAAGAGTCATTATTATGTTGATGGCACAAGGTTAAAAAAAAGAAAAGGAAAAAAAGGAATATAATCAAAAGGAAACTAAAAGTGTTTGGTTAGATGGGAAGAACTGATTTTCAAGATTTTGTCTTACAGAACTTGTGCGGAAATAGGCAAAAACTAATGAAAGTCCTATGTATTTGCATATTCCAATTTACCTATGTAAATTACATTGCAGTTGTGGTCTTGCTTCATACACCTCTCCATGAATTTGGATGTAATTTCAGTCACTGTGTCAAATCATTGAGTCTATTATTCACCTGTCTTAATAACACCATAAATTAATTAATTTGGTATTTTTGATTATATGCAATGTATTATACCTGGTTTCAATAGCTGATGGACAGTGAACAAAATCTCATATTTTGTTACAAAATCTAGACACATTATTATTTGACCTCAAAGAACAACATAACAGAACATTCTTTGAGTTATCAAGCGGGAAACACATGGAAATTCAAATAAAGGGGAATGAAAACCTTTTGGCATGAATAGTGATCTTTTAGATTTAGTGCATTTGATATTTATTATGATCTAAAATGTGCCATTCAAGGGTGCAGACATACAGCCTAAATTTTGAGTGGCCAGAGAGGGGAGGCCTCTGAGTTAAGTCACACTAGATGGCTGTATTGGTGAAGGGCTGATTATACCTGTGGTCACTGTTCCCTCTAAGCTGTGCGTGTGTGTGTGCGCGCACACAGATCCTAAACCCCGCGCACATGGTGAAACACTGCACGCACAAAAATTTGCACAGAAGAATTTTTTTGCGCACACAGCTTGTCAAAAATTAGAGGGAACATTGCCTGTGGTTCAATTGTAGCAAGGGGTATCCGTCCCCTTGCTCCCCCACAGGCTTTGGAAGTATTATGCCTTTGAAAGGCACAATACCTTTTGCAATCAGTGAATGTGCTTCTTCCCAATCCCGGTGCAGGCACAACTGACAGCTTAATTTTCAAACAGACTATACCAGGCTTACTCTTGCAAATGCTTGCTTACGTGAGTAGTTTTAACTTGTGAGAGTATTTCTGTTGGCTTCAAAGAGGCTATGCGTGTGAGGGGGAATTTGCAGGAATTGCCCCTATCTTTTTTTGTATTTAAAGAAATGTGAGCACACACCTAATTGAAAGCATTGGAAGAATTAAAAGAAAATGAACACAAGCACTGCAACTGTCTTTTTTTCTAAAGTAATTTTACAGCCATAATGGTAGAGATATAAGCATTACTTATAGCCTGTAAAAGTATGTAAATTCTCAGACTCAGTGTTAATGATTATTGGGATTGGAGCAAGGTTTAAATGTACCAAATCACCTAGTCCAATTTAAAATACTGGCTTTATAATTTAAGATGCCTACAATGGATTTTTTTCAGATATTTTGGAATTAAATGCATTTAGAAATGTTAAATTTGTTTCTTTTTCATCACACGATTTTCCATAGTTTTTAAACCTTTCAAGTATCACTAAGGCTATTCCATTGTGAATGAAGTTAATTGCACAGCAAATCATCATAGCAGCCATGGTGAGATGCTAATAACCATGAACACTTTGTATAGTGCACAACTAGTTATTTAACAACATTGTATATAGTCAGATTACTGTAACATTTTATAGTGCTGGGGAGTGGTGCCTGATTGACTGCTCTAGAGAATAAAGTACTTTACTTATTCACCCCACAGATATATCAGGGGCAGCACAGTGAAATCCTCCCCATCTTATCTGCCAGTGTGCTAAGTGCCTCAGCCCTGATTGTGGAGAAACATCTCTGATGTGAAGAGGATAGTTCAGAATCCATAGCCCATTAGACCTTTATCCTGCTTGTCTGGGTGGTCCAGGTTCAGGGGGCATGGAGGTCATTGGGTGTGTGTGGTCTGGGTATGGGGAGTCTGTTTATGAGGGGTCTGGATGCACAGGGGTTGGATGAATGGGGGAGCAGCTCCCTGTGCAGGGGTCTCTCCCCCTGCAGCTGAGGAGCAATGGGTACAGGAAGTGCTGGGAATGGGAGAGTTTGCAGCTGGGGGATAAATCTGGGGGTGGGTCTGATCTGGACCTGGATGCCGTGCAGGGGAAGAGGAAGTCCTGTCCTCCCCAGACATCTGGGACTAGCAGCTAAGTCCAGCTCAGAGTAGGAGCCACCACTCATTTCTTCCCAGTCCCACCCCTGTCCCACAGTGATTTACCTCTCTGCTGGCTGCCCAGGGAACCCAAAGCATACTGATGGGGAGGGTTGCATGGCTTCCCTTTGCTTCCCTGTCAGAAAGTCATGTTTCTGCGGGGAAACAAAGAAATCTCCTGGGGGCATACATTCTGTGCCTGTGCAGTGGCATAGAATTCCCCCAGGAATAGTATTTGTTCTTACTACTTCAAACCACAGGGTACAGCAGCATCCCCAGTTCTAGCAGCACTGAGACTGGGATCCTGGGCTCAATTCACATAGGTTGCTAAACAGCCATCAGAAGTTCCCATTATTTCATAAAAGATAGTACTTTTGTGTGATTATGCTTCAGAAATACACTCAGGAGCAGAAATCTGATTGCATTTCAGGCTAAACAGCAATGTGGAATATTTTCAGTTACCGTATTTTTCGTCCTATAGGACGCTCCGGCCTATAAGACGCCCCCTCATTTTACAATAAAAAAGCCGGACCAAAAAAAAAAAAAAAAAAAAAAAAAAAGCGCCTCGCTCTCCCGTCCCCGCCGCGCGGGCGGACTGCCGGAAGCGTCCCAGTTCCCCCCTCCCCGCCGCGGGCGGGCTGTCGAGGTTCCCGCGGCGGGGAGGGGTTGTTTTTTTTTTTGGTCCGGCGGGGAGGGGGGAACCGGGGCGCACATTTTTTTTTTTTTGGTCCGGCGGGGAGGGGGAACCTCGGCAGCCCGCCCGCGGCGGGGAGGGGGGAACCGGGGCGCACATTCGCCCTATAAGACGCACCAACTTTTCCCCCCCCGTTTTGGGGAAGAAAAAGTGCGTCTTATAGGGCGAAAAATACGGTACTTTTCTTGGTGATCCTTTGATTCCTCTATGATACAGGTCACATGTTAATATGTCACAAACATCATAGTAGATAATATGGCTACATTATTATAGTAGAACTCATACGTGTACAGTGACAAAGTTAATTATAATAAATTTCTCCTATGAAAAAGTAACCAGTAATATGAAGTGTATTTACATTTAGATTCCAAAAACCTAGAAGAGTAACATTAACAATCCTTGTCATGTATTTGCTCCATTCAGAGTTTTTAGAAAAGGACTTGACTGAAATTTTCTATGAAGCAGAATCCATCTGTTCTTAGAACTATTTGTATTATTAGTAGGATAGTATGAAAATACTGCGAGAGAATAATGCCTGTTTATAATGTACAGTATCTAAATAAAGTTAATTTTATGAACCAATAGTTCATAAGAACATAATGGCCATTCGGGGTCAGACTAATTGTCCATCCATCCCAGTAGCCTGTCTTCCAACAGTGAACAATGGTAGATGCTTCATAGGAAAGTAACAGAACAAGGCAATTATGTGATCCATAATGCCAAAAGTGATCCATGCCTATCATTCAGTCCTAGCTTCTGGCAATCAGATTTTTAGTGATACTTGAGCATTTGGTTGTGTCCCTGGCTATCTTTGCTAATAGTCTGATCATTCAGGATTTAACTCATCCACACACCCCAAAAGCCTGTCAGATGAGAAAGAAGGTCAATAAAAACATGACTAGATAATAGTAGAAATGTGTTGGATTAAATCCCAGCTCTGAATACCCTTGCTCTGTGGAGTAGTTTGCAGGTGAGGCCCATCTATAATATACCAGTTCAATCATATTTTAAGACATTCATCCATGAGAAGTAAGACTAAGAAGAATTTCTATAGCATTACTAGGTGTGCGTGAGAATCTCTATGCTTTGAGTCTCATGTCCTTGCTAAACCCAAGATAAAACTTCAGAAAAGAATGATATTAGCGCATTATTTCCTGGAAACGTCATGCCTTATGCTTTATGAAATATTTTGCTTTCCTTATTGCTCCACTTAACAACTACTGTATAATATTCAACTGCTTTCAAAAATCTTCATTTTAAGTCAGGTGTATTTATATTGCATGCCTAAAAATACTTCTTTGTACTCACCTAGATGAGATGTGGGAGAAGGATCTGCACGTCTCTATTCTTTGCTTTGACTCTTTACCTGGTGACTGCTGTATACAGTACTTTGTTTTGTTGGTTTTGGGTCCAAGTGTGCTCTTCTTGCCTAGGTCAGCTTTGCCTTCTTATTAACATCTAGTTCAAGTTTAACACTTAACCCGAACTGAATCCATTCCATACCAGGGTTGTTTAGATTTGTTTTTGTCTATGATTCACGTGAAAGGAAATGTTCTGTTTGACCAGACTGATCAAGTGAATCATGAGACCTTCACTGCCATTGAAAAGTGAAGAGCCACTAGATGCTCAGGACACAGTTAGCATCTTAGCAATGTGGAGCCACCTGCCATGTGGCATTCAAATACATTTTTGTCAAAACACTATGCAAATCTCCATGTTGCAGTTGCACTGCACAGATTGAGAAGAGCAAGGTCAACTTAGATTTTTTTTCTGTGTGCATAATTTGCCTGTCTTCGATATGTCACAAAGTACTTTTACATAGGAAAATGAGCTCTTATTTTGCAAGTAATGCATGTCCTTCAGGTAAAATATTTTGAAAGCCAAATGAAAAGAACTCTGGTTTCAAGTAAAATATTTAAAAAATATTGAGTAGTATTCTCTCTGTGGTTGTAAATAAAATAAACAATTTCAAAATGCTTTTCTTTGAAGACATATTTTAAGAGAGAATTTGAAAAATCTCCCAGAAAAACATATGTCATTCAGAATTCTCATTCTCAAAATGCCAGCACAGCTCATGCCTAGGCTATATACTGTTATTTTTATAGGATGTTCTTTAACAATACATGCAATTTGCACAGGAACCTCAACACAATACAAATATTTAGGGTCAGAATGTGCATTTAGGGACAATTCTGAGCAAGATGAAAAGTACACCATCCCAGGAGTAGCTGTGGGAAGCCTTGTACCCTAGAAACCTTGCTGAGCCACAATTCCTTCCCTGCTTCCCTCATGCTTCAGGGGTAGTACTTTGCAGATGGTCTATACAGGCTAGGCCAGCTAATATGTGGGAGAGCAAAGACAAGGTTCCACTCATGCCCTGCCCCTTCCCATCAAGTGCTCCAGAGCCAAGGAACCAGTGAGTATATAACTCCAAACTTCTCTTGTGGGCCCAGAATCAAGTAGTCTGTGCAGAGTCTGTATGTGGTGAGGGACGGTTCTTACTCATGTCCCTTTACATACATCTTTGAAAATAAACCATAAAGGCTTTGTCTTTGGTGTGTTTTGATGTTAACCTGATCACTCAAGTGAAAACTACAACCTGCCCTGTCTTCCCTAGAATTTTGCCTTATATTAGTTAACTTGAGTTAACACACCTTTTTTTTTTTTTGAGTGAAGTCGAGACAGACTATCTTGTGATGAGTGATTTCTTTATTTTAGCTAAGGCATTTGGATAATTTGGAGATACGGGAGTCAAATAATCTGAAAAGAGAAGATAACTAGCTAAGGCAAGTTCAATCAGTGTATGGACCAGACTATTAGCAATTGGGATTGATAGAAAGGAAGGAGATTGTGGAGAGAGCCTGGGATTGGAGGCTGAATGATAAGAAGAAAAAAAATGATTCCTGGAGAATAATTAAGGTACAAACCTTGATAGAAAGGTGAGGAGGAAAGAGGTCCAGGGAGATTTCAGATTTCTTTTTTAACATTGACTCTTAACAGACAGATTGGTCCAAATTAATCTATAGCATAACTGTTCTAAAGACACGATCTTAGCTGATCAAGGTTTCCTTTTCTTTTATATTTTTGCAGATAGTGGAAGTACATATTTAGTACTCAAATGAAAGAAAACGAAAACTCCAGAAATAGGAGAGAGGGGCCAATGACCTCCTCTACTGTGTAAAACCATGAAGAGGGAAATGAGTTAATGGAATTGTGATTGTAAGGAGTCTCAACCATGAAGTGCAAAGTGCCTCAGGCAGCATTAGTTTTGCATAGGCTTTACCTGCCCAGAGAAGGGAACTGCCAGTTAGCATGGATTTTTCCCTAGCTCCTCCTAGCCCCACTTGCCTCTCCTATAGAGATGGTTTTGTTAAGGGATGGAAAATGGATATGCAAAGACATGGAGGAGTAGGAACATCCCACTTGACCACTTGCATCTCTACATGGTCCTACAGTACAGCTTCTGCATATTTGCTACCCTCCTTATTTTGGGGGAATGTTCCCCCTGCCCCCAGATCCATGCGAAGGAGGAACATTCTGTATGTCCATCACTTCCTTCCTGTGTGGAATCAGCTATTTGTATGTTGTTGATCCTTCCTCTGCATCCCACAGGGGCTCTGTGGGGCTCTGAAGATCCCTGGAGGAGGAGGAGTCAGTAAAGTGTGGGGATCTGGTCCACCCTCCATCCCCCTAAAACACTGAACACAGCTCCGCTCACAAACTAAAGTTATTACAGCCTGGGGCTGTGTCACGTGTTATCTGGAGCCCCCTTCACATCAGGGAATCCCTATTAAGTTGGCACAAAGGGAGTTGCTCTTTGTGTTACAGGGTCTCTGCATACGTGGCCCTGACTTCCCACTCACCCTCAGGAATCTGCAGGCTTTATGAGCATTTTCCAGGGCTTATTCTCCAGGGAGTGTCCTATATTCCACTCTTATGCAGTAGGAAGAATCTGCAAAAGCATCCACACAGTTTTCATCTGCTGACCTCCCACTGTGGGATTTACCATGTGGGTGTGAAGTGATCCAGCCATGAGTACTTGCATATATGGGCAGGACACATTAAAGATTTGGAAAATTTTAAATGATCACAGTCCTTCATTATTAATGGGAGATGGAGCTCTCTGTCTTGTTCTTGGGTTATCACAGGATAAAATTCCATTAATCTTCAAACATTCCCTGCTGTTGATTAATAAAATAATTTAGCTGCCCATGGTATACAGAGATTTTAATCAAAACAAATAGTTTTTCAAGTTTAATGTTGAGTTCAAAGCCTGAAAATTGTGTGTGTATGCATACAAATGAACATTATATGGGACTTTAAATACATAATTTAAATCATTTATTTACCTCTCAGTTTCATAGCAGACAAACCTAGGGGCTCGTAAAACTGTGGGCTGAATCATTGAGCTATCCAGCTGACCAGATTGCTTCTCTGATGCTATGGATTTTAGGACTTGATCATACAGAATGGAATAAAATAAGGTGTTTATTTTAGAATAATTTACTGTATTTGTGAGACGGTTATTCAAAGACTTAGACCAAAGATTTTAATCACAAATCTTCAAAAAGTTATTATGAAAGCTTTTTTAAAAATTAACAAACAAAACAGCACAATGCAGCTTTAGGATTTTCCACCCTAAAACAAACAAACATACTTGCAGAGATTCAGAGCAAATTCATTTTTTAATTCATTACGAATTTTAGAGCTGACGAGGGCTGACTGAAAATTTTCAGTTCATACTGTTTTTGATGGAAAATTGGGATTTGATTAAATGAATTTTTTCAGGAAAACTGCTTTCCATGGAAAATGTTGACAAACGTTTGTGTTTTCTTGTCAACAATGTCAGGAATTAAAAACAAATCAATCCTGCTCCACATATAACAAATTAGATTAATATTTGAATGAAAGTAACTGTTTAAATTTGAGCCCGTTTCTCTTTATTTCCACTCCTGTTAAACTGAGCAGCTTGGATTGGGAGTACAATCCTGCACACACTTATATGCAGGGCTGGCTAGACATGAGCAGTTAAACATGGGGTGGCTTCATTTTTTTGGAAGACAGGATTAGGGAGGTAACTAGATCAAAAGACTGAAAAATAGAATGTTTTGATAATGAGTAAAGTATAGCATGGACAGTGTGTAGACACAGCATGCTGTACAGAGATGGTTTTCTGCAAAGGAACAAAGCCAATCCCAAAACATGACATACAATGTATAGTGAATATAATATGATGTGTAAATGTATATAAAGGAAGAGGGTATCTGTGTAACTCTAGGTGTGTGGTATGCCCTGTACCCAGACCCTATGTTTGAGTGTGATCAACTCAAGCGTAGTTTGATTGTATAGCACGGCCGGTCTCCTGCCTCCCGCGGGCCCCCCCGGCCGATCTCCCGCCGCCCGCGGGGGGCCCCCCCGCCAGTCTCCCGCCGCCCGCGGGGGCCCCCCCGCCAGTCTCCCGCCGCCCGCGGGGGCCCCCCCGCCAGTCTCCCGCCGCCCGCGGGGGCCCCCCCGCCAGTCTCCTGCCACCCGCGGCCCCCCTGCCCCCGGCCAGTCTCCCGCCGCCCGTGCTCCCCCCCGTCTCCTGCCTCCTGTGGCCCCCCCTCCGGCCGATCTCCCGCGGCCCCCCCCCCCGGCTGGTCTCCTGCCTCCCGCGGGCCCCCCCGGCCGATCTCCCGCCACCTGAGGCCCCCCCGCCGGTCTCCTGCCTCCCACGCCCCCCCAATCTCCTGCCTCCCGTGGCCCCCCCCGCGCCGGTCTCCTACTTCCCGCGCCCCCCCCAACCGATCTCCTGCCTCCCCCGCCCCCCCGCCGATCTCCCGCGCCCGCCCCCGGCCGATCTCCTGCCTCCCGCGGCCCCCCCGGCCGATCTCCCCCGGCCCCCCCGCCGATCTCCCGCGGACCCCCCCCCGTCCACCTGAACAGCCCCCCTGCCATACCCCCCCCGGGGGGGGGGGGGAGCCGGCGTGGGGCTGCTTGGGCGATCGGGTCACCTGCCTGGTCAATTTCAGGTGAAATTGACCAGGCAGCTGACCCGATCGCCCAAGCAGCCCCGCGCCGGCGACCCCACCCCCACCTGAGGGGGGGGGGGGAAGCCGGTGCGGGGCTGCTTGAGCGAGCGGGTCAGCTGCCTGGTCAATTTCACCTGAAATTTCACCGCATGGCCGGCCGGGAGAAGCAAAGAGGGGCGGGGGAGGCTGCTGGGGGCCGGGGGAGGGGGCTGGTGAGCGCGGCAGCGGCTGCCCGAGCCGCGCCTCGCTCACAGCCCCGGCGACAACGGGTACAGCTGAGTACCGGCCCTGGACTTCAGGGGGCCCCCCTGAAGTCCGGGGCCCGGTACAGCTGTAACCGTTGTACCACCCTGTCGCCGACCCTGTTGTATAGTAATCTTGGAAGCTGCTAAAAATTCATCCAGAAGCAGCCAACATTTTCCTGGAAGACTTAATTTTGCTTGTTAACCCTTTGGGTATCTCAATGCTTTTACAAATTTTACCATTTTTTAAAAAAAGTAGTGAATGTTGTATATAAATTAATAAATAAGAAGGACTAAAAAGGTGTCCAAAATCAGAATAGTTGGAAAAGACCATAGATACCTTCTTCAGTAATAAAGCAACAGCTAAAGAGCTGTACAATAGTAATCAGTGTGGAGGTTATAGGGTTGCTTACCATATAACCCAGAACTCACACCAGGGTTACAGGGCTCTTTATCATATAACCCATAACATGGGCTCTCCTCGCCCTACTCCCCATACACTCTAGGACTTAGTTCTCTCAGAGACCTAAAACTCTCTCCTCATGAGGGAGACAAGAGGGTGCAGCATGGGGAGGGTGACCTCAGCCTGTGAGAGGCACAAGGACTGACCTCAGTCCATAAAGGTCTCAAACTCTTGCCCTATCACTTAAGCCCAAGGCCCGTCACCAAAATTCCAGTCTTACTTCAGAGAACCATTCAGTTTATTTTCTTAACTACATTGGAAACTGGCTGCAATGAATAAACAACTCCACCCCAGTACCTCAGTTAGGTACTAAGTGTGTTCCTACTTAATCCACTGTGGCTTGAAGGTGCTTCAAGGAAGTCAAAAAACTCCCTTGTCCTTCATCAAATTGGCCCATGGGGGAAAAAAATCCTTCCTGACCTTTTAAACACGTGATCATCTAGACCTGTGGTACCTGTCAGACAGGGTTCCCATTCTTAGTTTGGGTGGATCGGGTGTAATTGTGGAACGGAGCTGAAAAGGGTCTCCACATGGCCCCTGAGTTAGGCTAAATCCTGGGAGCTGAGGAATGCTGAGGCCCTAAGGAGGAGAAGCAACCTACTGTCTCTTGGTGACTGTTTTCCTCCCTTGCCTGTTGGACTGTCCCCCTCTCACCACTGGCCCTATTCATTTTTCCCACCTGATTTTTTGTACAAACTCAGAAAATGGAATGTCTTGAAATTAGCTCTGTCTGTTGTGGAGCACCCTCAGCTGGTGGTGACCCATCTGTCGTTTGCCCTGTTGGGGTCCAGAGCCGCATTGCTCCCAGCTCGGTGACGTCCACTTCAGGACACTGCCCTCCAGCAGTGCCCTCTAGTCGATTGTCAGCCCCTTCTGGGGGCATCTTAGCAACTGTCCCTCTGCTTGTTCCTGCCACAGTGGCCAACCACAACCTACAGTGTAGGCCTTCACATCAGGGTTTAGTTGCAGTCTGACACAGCCACTTCCCTGCGGTCAGGTGCAATACACAAAGGTGGGGACCCAGGCCCGCCTGCTACTCTGGGTCCCAACCAACAGCAGCCTCCCTGCTCTCCTTCTTCTGCCCATCTCCCTGGCCACTTCTCTTTAGGTCCTTCTAGTCAGGGCTTGCAGCCTGGTAGGTAGCGGGCTGGAGCTCTCCTTTGCTCCCCCGAGCCTGCCCAGCACTGCACTGTCCTAGGTGCTGGTCTACTCATCTCAGGAGACCTTCCTTCCCCTTCAAAGGTCTGGGAGAGACTGCCAGCTTTGGATGAAGATTATCTGCCCCCCCCCCCCGGATTTAGTCCCACTAAGTTGTTCATGTTAGGCTTCTACATTGGATGTGGTAAGATCTACCTCCATATCCTCATTCCCATTTGTCAGTCAACCATTATCCCTAAGCTCCTCATTAGTCTCATTAAAGACTGAGGCAAAGTATTTGTTTATAAATTGGGCCATGCCTCCACTCCATCCTCAGTGTTTAGTGGTCCCACTTCTTCTTTCTTTGTTTCCTTCTTATTTATATGGTTATAGAATGTTTTACTATTGTTTGTAATTCTCGTTGCAAGCTCCAACTCTACATGGCTTTTGGCCTTTCTTTCTTTATCCCTACATGTTCTGACCTCAATAAGGTAGCTTTCCTTCCTGATCGTACCCATCTTCCACTCCTTGTAGGCTTTCTGCTTTTTCTTAATCACCTCTCTGATATGCTTGCTCATCCAGCTTGGTCTACAACTCTTGCCTATGATTTTCACCCCCCCCCCTTTCTTGTTTCTGCAGCTTTGACTTAGTCATTCCAAGTCTCCTCCACCTTTAGATTCACAAGTTCTTCAGTCCAATCCACTTCCCTAAATAATTCTCTTAACTTGTTTTAACCTGACACAAAATTCCTGACTGAATTTTGCCAATAGATGTCAGTGACAAGCTACCTAACCAAAACTTTTGCAGCAAATACTCATCTTGTTAAATGGCCCTTAGAAAAGCCGCCTTTTCGCTCCAGGGAAATCCCCCCCCCCCACCTCAAATATCACATTGGGAAGCATTTGTAACAATATCATTTTATTAAGGTACTATCAGTAATTTATGACTATTATGGTCTAAAGAGTCTCACTGATGAAAAATTCTGGGAAGTTTATAAGATACATGCTTTTCCCCAAATTAAATACTTCATAATCAATCTCTTTAGTGTTGCAGAAAGGAAGATGCAGACCATGTGCAAACCCCGCCACCCCTTCAGGAGTATAGTACGTGACTCTGCTGCATGGCCGAAGGAGTTCATATCAGTTTAATTTTGCCTTTCATTTATATGTCCGCTTGTCCCACCACTCCACTCCATTTCTTAATTAATCCTTCATCCAGATATATGATATATATCTGACAAATAATATATTTAATACAACTGATTCAATATTCTGATGTGCATTTTCAGTGCCATTTATGAAACAGTGTACTTCAGAGCATTCTGTGCTACATTACCAGAAAGTATAATATGCTTTTATTATTCTAACAGTAAAATTATAGTGACAATAAAGAAATATTTACGTAGGCTGATCAATTAGTGTGAAGTCACATCAGTGATGAGTGCTCCTACCTGCCCTTAATATGCTGCATTAAGGTCTTAAGTGAGGTTTAAGGAGTATGTGGGGCCCTGTGTGGGCCCTCAGCAAGAAAGTTTCATCCTTGAATGGATAAAATATAGATATATTATTAAACATATTGAGCTGAGGGGTTCTAGCAACATAACCAGATACATGTATGTATTAGTTGGTGGTTAAATTTGAGTAAATGTGTGGGCATTACAGTGGTCACCACTGTGCTTCACATTGTTTGCAACCAGAGTGTGTCAGAGTGACCAAGACCCGAAGGTGCTCAGCGAATGTACTGCCTAGAGAAGGGTGTAGTGTGTTGGCAAGGTGATACAGGAAAAGCATGTGCTATCCATGCTAAATATGCTCTTTGATTCAGTAGACTTCACTGTCCACTGCTGTCAATCCAGCACATTTCACCATCACGGAAATCACTTGCAGTGTTACAAGAAGAATTTGTCAAATGTTATTTATGAATTATATCGTACTTTACAAAAATACATTTTCTTTTGTTTATAAAAGGTTTGGCTGAATATTCATAAAGGGCCAGATTGTGAACCCCTTTCCTGTGTGGGTGAAGTAAATAGTTTACTCACATAAGTAAGCATTTACCAGGGAGAGTAAAACATTGACAATATGGCTGATAGTAAAATTTCAATAAACATCTTAATAATCATCTGGAATTTAAATAGGATCTACTTACTGTATGGCATGGTACTTGTTAATTCTCTATTAGGCTATCACTTAAGTGTCTGCCCTGTTTTACAAGACAATAATTGTATCTGGAGCTACATAGACTGAGTATGGTGTGAGAACCTCAATAAACCGTTCTCTTTTTGTAGGCATCTCCAGGTGAAGCATTCATGCCTTCCTCCCCTCCCCACTACAAAATTCCACAGTGAGACATCACAGCATATTCTTGTGTGGAGTGAACAAAGTAGCGTATCAGTGACATGTCACCCACAATCAGGAAACAGAAACAATATCAGTCATATGACTTATTCTATCAGTCACAATTTTTCAACACAACTCAAATGCCAAATGTTCTTCAAGATGATGAAGAAAAAAATCTAAATGTGCTGAATAAGCTATTAATTGTGAATTAGTTGCTCAGCTCTCTTCTTCTTAAGATATTTGGCCTGGCCCTACTTCAGCTAAAAAGTGGAGCAGGAGTCATTTGACATATTTAATTGTGTCATTAGTGTTTCATGTAATCAGAGGGAGACCTCTTAGAATAAAGGATAATTTGACACACCATCCATTAAAATATGAAATCAAACCGAATATCCTCATGTTAGTTTTTCTGAAGATTTTTGTGCAAGAGTATGTCATTGAATATGATAGTAAGTGAGAGATTATCATTAACATTATCAAGATGCCTACAATAGGTTTTCTATTTTAGATCTCTTACTGAAAGAATACTTCAGAAAACAACCTGACTAAAAATTTGTACTAAAGCCACCAGGTCCAAAGTAATTCATGCTAGTTCAAAATCCATCAGCTCTGTAAGTTGGGACCTCTGCTGTCATGATTAAAGAATTCAGAAATATTAAAGGTCCCATCTACCTTCACAACAGGAGCAAGAAACTCAATATGTTTGCATGTGTTCAGTTCTCTTTTCATTCTTCCACTGAAGGGTGTGCTTTGTTTCTCCAAGACCTACAGATGCCACCCAGCGATGTCTATACAGATCTCAGAGGAGCAGTGGGAAGCCAAGCAATCTGTGCCGAAGCCTCTCTGTCTTGAGCTATCACCCAATTCCTCCATCCCCTTCTGACCTTTTGGGAATGCAGATCCTACAAAGTCGTATGGTTAGGAGCTTTCCCACCAGTCACTTATTTCAAACAACTCTAAGTGTTGGATTCACAGGGCAGAAAGGTTGTATTAGTGAATTATTGTGATAGGGACATTATTAACCTATCCTCTGAAATGTTTATGGTAGGATACTGCCATGGAGAGCAGCTGTCCCTGCCTCCTCCTCTGGAAAACCCTTATGGAGGTCCCTTCACAGGGCTGAAAGAAAGGCTTAAAATGTTGCATAGACAGTAGAGAAGACAGCATGGCCTTAGATGCTCAAAATTGTGGAAACTTTTAAGAGGAAAATCTCAGCTGATGTGGGAAAGTAATATCTTACACCCTTTATAACATTTCAATTTGTGGCTGCTAGCTATCATCAGAGATTGGGATTAGAGAAACAAATCCAGCTATACAGTATATTCTATGCAAAAGAGTTCAGCACTCAAAGGGCAAAAAATAAGGTACATATTAAAAAAAATGGAGGATCCCATGCAAAGTAATGCAGCAGCAAAATAATGGAGGAGGGTTGCAAATGAAAAACATTTCCCAAATCTGTGGAAACGAAAATAACTGGGTAATCAAAGCTCATGTTTCAAAGCATAAAGTGGTTGATGTCATAAGGATTAGGACTAAACATTTTTTTCCAGTATGTACAGCAGAATACAACATTCCAGGGGTATAAATGCAGATTTTTGTCATCTTTCCTGGAAGCATCAGGTAGCTGGATATGCCGGTAGTGAGAAGTTGGGAAGAGAACCAACTAATAGAGAAATAGTCTGAGCCAATATCCTGAATTCTGTGCTCCTATTTTCCTGTCCACTTGCATGCCACAGTCCTAAACTGCCTGGCTTCTGTTCATTAATATGACTATGATAAGCATTTGGGAGGGAGATGGTTACTTCTAGGGTCTCTACAGTTCATATAAGTTTTCTGAACCTGTCTTTCTAATGAGTTATCTTAAGATTCTGCGTATAGATCACGATTTGAATTAAAAATATGTAAGCAGTGTAACTATTCTTCTCTATTTCTTTTACAGCAGATATTTAAATGAATTAATTAAATGTAACAAGGGGAACTGGATTTTCTCTAGTTCCCCTTCTGTATCAGCCCTGATGACTGTATAGAAATTTCTCTCTTAACTTTTATGTTATTACTCAGGGACACCCAAACTAGCAGCATGATGGAGTAGTTATAGTGCTACCAAAATCCCCACTGGAAGTGTGTGTAGCTGTTTCTTAGAGAGGTGTCTTTCATCACCATTTCAAAACAGAAATGATCTGGAAAACTAATAACAGATACAAAGGCAAACAACTCCAGGAGGCCTAATTTACAGCTAAATCTAACAGAATAAGTATAAAAACTGATGCTAATTGCAGGTTTTTATGAATTATTAAAATAAGGCTAATGAATATTCAGAAATATAGCAATCAACAAAGAAGTAAACTATTATTATGAGACTCTCCCGGTCCTACATGAGAGGGAAAGAACTGAATAATGGAGATGAAAATAATTTTCAACAGCTACGGTCTCAGGACCAGGTTTAGTGTGCGCATTTGGGGAAAGTAACTTGTCTTTGAAATGAAACCACAAGTCAAAAAGTAGACACAACATGTTGTGTTTAATTTATTAGCTTCAGTATCCAGTGCCCTAATTCACATTATTCTGAGAATACCCTAGAAGGAAAAGATGCTCAGCAGTTCTGACTCCTGCTGTGGTTTCTCAGGGCTCTTAATTAACATTTTATAAATCAGACAGAAAGAGGTAATGTGAGGCAAGTTTTTTCTTTTTTTTAAGATTACAGATTTCTAAATGATCTCTTCTAAATGGGGTGTACAGGTCAATAATTAGACAGGACATATAATTTAGTATTTTCACTGACCAGCTTCCTTTAATGTATTTGTTATAAACTGCTTATGTGTCCAAGAAAATGTATAATGGGTACTTGGATGGGTTTAATGGATTTTTTTAAATGAAAGCTGATCAATAAGAGCTAGCTAAGCAAATAAGCGATATGTTCTGCACGTATAACACAATCAGTAAACTAGTGTCCCATGCATTGGTATAGAAAAAAGAAAGAGAAAACAAAAGTTCCTATTTTGCCTCTTTATGAAAGATTTTTGAATAATGTAATGACATTTTTCCCTGTTACAAAGATTAGTTTCTACCTGTGTTTGTTTTAAGGAGGAAGTAGGTAGTAGGTAACCCCGTATGAGGCCAGAATTTCTGCTGGCATCAATCCATTGAGTTCATTGGGTCTACTTGTTACTTGCTAAGGTACTACTTAGTGTCAATATGCGGCTCATAATATGGCCTTTTGGTTTCACTCATTCCTTATGTTGGCAAATTCCATTGATATCAATAGGTGAGGTCTGAGTAATAATGGAATAGAGGCCTCAAGATTTGGTTCATTGTTATTGTAGAAAGCTTGTAACTACTACCATGTATACATGCTTATAATTAACCCTTAAACATGTATATCTGCTTACATATCAAAATGTATATATGCTTATAATTAACTTTTACTTTAAATGTATCCTGCAGATAACTTCTCATACAGCACAGGTTGGGAATAGGGATGTGTAAACAATTTACTTGTTGGTTTAAGATTAGCAGCCGTGTTAGTCTGTATCTGTAAATAAGACGAGGAAGTCTTTGTAGCACCTTAGGGCTTGTCTTCACTAAAGCTGGCAGGGATCGCTTTTTTGGCGATCGATTTATCGCGTCTTGTCAAGACGCGATAATTCGATCGCCAGCGGCGCCCCCGTCGACTCCGGAACTCCAGCTCGCCAAAAGGCGCAAGCTGGAGTCGACTGGGAGCGCGCCGCCGACTGCCGCTGCCGTGAGGACGGCAGGTAAGTTGGCTGTAGATACGCCGAATTCAGCTACGTTGTTAACGTAGCTGCATTTGCATATCTACAGCCGATCTACCCCCTTAGTGAAGACCAGCCCTTAGAGACTAACCAGTTTATTTCAGCATAAGCTTTTGCGGGCTATAGCTCACTTCATCGGATGCACAGAATGGAACAGAAGTAAATGCATCTAACCCCTCCCCCAGAACCTCCGCCCCTTCCAACCGCTCCCTGCTCGTTTTCCGCGACTGCCTCCTGGGACTCCCTGCCCTCTTATCTAACCCCCCCAACTCCTGCCCTGGACCCCTTACCACACTGCTCAGAGCAGTGACTGGAGCCAGACATGCTTCTGCGTAGCCCCGCCTGCGGGGAGCACTGCCCGTGCGGCGGTGTGGCTGTGGTGGGACAGCAGGAGAAGGGCCTCAGGGAGCCTCCCGGCAAACTCAGGGGGCAGGCAGGACGGGTCCGCGAGTCATAGTTTGCCCACCCCAGATTAAACCCTCATTTGTAGTAACATACTGATTGCACAGTAGAGTTGCTTTAAGTGGCTGGTAAGAAAGAGAGCATATTTTTAAAGTGGAAAGTGTAGGAATGACTCAATATGTTTTGTCAATTTTGTAATATCTCTCACTTTTGGCAGCACTTTTATCCAACAATTAAAGTGAGCCAAAGCATTTGGAAGGGGAGTCTATTTATTATTCACTCTCCATTAACACCTTTGAATACAGTCCCTTTGACTGAAAAATAAATTTGCGTAGATGGAGAATATTTATGACGATAGTGAGAAGGAATCTATTTTCTTATGGCCTTTCAGCTGAGATCTTTCTGGGAAGACTAATAGCCCCTGCTGGGTTACAGAATTCTAAAAGAAAATACCGTGTGGCCATTGAAGCACTGTACTAATGGTCTAGCCGGAGAGTAAGACGATCATTTGTCCTTAGACATTGATGCAGTGGCTCCTACATATACTCCTTCATCACCCTGTCTTTATAGGTCACATTGCTTTACAGATGATCTGTTATATGGGGAGTAGGTTAATGCTACTGGCTGTTCAACTCAGAGTTTTTCTGTGACTGCAGCACAGAGAGTGCTTGCAGTCTATGACAAAAGTATGGTGGATTCTAAGAAAGCATTCTTCAGCTCTTAGCATGCATGAAGTCTAGAGTAATGGGTTGCTCTGAATGGTGGGCAGCTTGGAGAATTGGGGATGTTTCCACTCCGAAATGATCAACTCTTTCAGCCTCTAGAGAATTGTATATTTCCTCAGCTAACAACAGATAGCATTAATAATGGATTGTCTGCTTGCATGGGTGCAGATTCATACCAACAGGGAAAAATGCATTGTCTTTCTGGATGCTATACAGCTGGCTTCACTTACTTCACACAGACTCTGAGTGCTGGAGGAGCTCCATTGTGCCCATCATAGCTGGTGATAACAAGCAGGAGGAACTTGGGACTAATGCCTCCATTTTAGTGGGAATGCGATCAGCTTCTTTAACTGGTTATTAAGTCCCTGCACAAATTATCTTATACCTTCCCTATGTGGTAAGGGCATGTGCAAACCAGGACTGGTGGAATCTGGAGTCTTCTGACTTCCTTGACCCTGTTCAGTGTGGTTTGAGACACGGGTATGGTGAAGAGAATGGATTTATTTTCTGAGTCAGTGATCGTCTCTCTCAATGGGTGAATAAGAGGTGTCTATTCTGAATATCTTAGATTTAAGAGTTGGCCGCAAGGTGCACTGTTAACATGCCTACAGAAACTTTCAGCAGGGCCGGCTCCAGGCACCAGCAAGAAAGCACATGCCTAGAGTGGCACATCTTAAGGGGCGGCTTTCCAGCCAATCTTGGTTCGGCAGTGCTCCGTTTCTGCCCCTGCCCCTTTTTTTAGTGTGCTTGGGGCGACAAAAAACCTAGAGCCGGCCCTGGCATTCAGGGCTGAATAGATTCCTTGTTCAGTGATTTTATTCCTCTTGATGAGGTTCTAGAAGGCAATATTGGGAAACCTGCATAGCTGAACTGATGGCTGTTTTGTGGGCATGCTCCTGTCCTGTTCAACAAGTATGTCACACCCCTGAGAAAACATGAGAAGGTTGGGGGCTGCAGGGCTATTAATGACTTACATCAGATTTGTTTCTCTTTTTTCATAGGATGTGAGCAGCACAGATTCTGCTTTACCCCTGCTTGACTGAGATAGGGACATGGGTGAGAGCGAGCTGGCTGTAGCAGTCTAAATAGGAAACCAGTGATACTAACAGTTAGGGAGAAGGAACTTGTTTAATCATCAAAAGAAAAGTCTTAAGTCTAGATTTAGTTTTTGTTCTTTGTGAAGAGCTCCTAATGCTATAAGTGAGAGCTCTGAACTTGGAGGCACACTGGAGCATTTAATATTTTCTTTCCCCACACAGAATAAGACATTGAATTGTTCAGTGTTGATTTTTAGGAACAAATTGTGTGGGACTTACTCTGTTGTTAGTCAGCCATGCTTCTGTGATGGTGTTATCATGGAGAGACAGTGGAGTACACCAAGAACTGCACAGCACATCTTAGGAGTGCGGTGTGAAGGAAGCATAGAGCTCACTTTTGAATTCCCCCATTTCTGGTTTGGCTTGTGTCTAGCTGCTTCACCAGCATACATAAGCAGAGTCTGAAGGAAGCTGGGCATTAGGGAGCCCCAGCCCGTGCTCCTGTCTTGACCCCCAGTGACGGCATCAGGGAAAACATAAGCCAGAGCTCCTATGCCAACATAGGATTGCCTTACACTGGGGAGATCTTTCCATTGCCAGTAATGACAGCTTTAAGGCCACGTCACCCCAGTGTTGCACTGCAGCATGGGATCTGGACTTCTGAGTGCAAGTGCAGTTGTCATGGTAAATATTTGCAAAAGAAAAATAAAACTGCCCAAATGTTGGCTGTGCCTTGACAATAAACAGAGAAAAGGCAGATCTAGGAAGACCGATACATCCTGCCTTTTGTTGCAGATCACATGAGGAAGAGAGTTCTTTGTGGAGAAAAAAGATGCAGAAAGCCACAGAGAATCCCTAAAGACTGCTGTTAGTAAACTGAATCCAAGATTTAGTAGGCCATTAAGGACTTTTACAACACAGATTTCTTTTAAAAGCATTTTACATAAGAGGACTTCCAGTGTGTTGAAAGTGACCATAGTAAGGATAAGGCCAGTGGAGAAAGTCTAAATGACTATAATAGTTACTTGGCTTTTTGTGAGGACAAAACAGTGCAGGTTTATATTTGTTTGCATCTGGTGGGTTTGTAAAAGCAATAGGGAAGGAATGCAATGATGTGTCCCTTCAGGGCTACTGGAGTCCTGTAATTTGAAAAACCCAGCACTGCTTGAAGTTAGTGCAGTGCTTGGGTAATCAGAATGTGGAGCAGATTGCTGGAGCTTTGCAAATAACCATCATTAAACATGTACCTTGATTTAGTTGCACAACTCACTGCACTGGGGCAGAGGAGGGAGGTATGTGCTGAACCCTCTTCAAAGGAAGCGTAGCAGCTGCACTCCACCCATTCTCCCCGCCCAGAGATAACATTACTCCTGTAGCTCCCACTGGGATGGTGTGGCTCCATGGTACCCTCGATGCAGAGCTGCTCCAAAAAGGCCCCAGGATTTGACTCTTAGGGACAATTTTGGACCTGATTGTCATGCCGTGCAACCCGACATGTAAAGTCAGCAGTACAATTTGTATCATTCTTAAATATTTTAGTAATGTTAATGCAGTGGTAATACTTGTACTAATGCAGGATGCAGTTTTATGTATAGCACATTCATGATCACAAATACTTTTCTACTCTCAGGCTATCCTACTGAGGAAAATAGACAAAGTTTCCTTTAAAACAGGAGACTTCCTGTAACTTTATTCAGAAATTTCCCATGCACCTCTTTGTTTACACTTCATATTCTTTTCATGATGCCTCCTTGTTTGCATAGATAAAAAGATCCCTGAGATGCATACAATTTGAGCAGTTGTTAAAATTGCAGAGTCTGTTCTAAGAATGAGCCTTAGTGAAATGTACAAACAAGTCTCTTGAGGCCCAGGAGCTTTAGCTGAGATGTTTTCTGCCATCCGCATTGTCGTGGCATTCTGCTCTGGATGACTGAATTATGCCCAGAAGGCTCACGCTGAAGAGTGAGCCTGCAGAAAATTTAAAACTTGCACCAGCGAGCATGTGAGAGATTAGCATTTGAGAAGTGGCAAGAGCCAACTGGGCTGCTCAAGTGGAAGGTCATGTTCAAAACAAGGTCATTCCACTGATGTTTTTTGGAAGCGAATGAGGGGGAGATATGTTCTGATGATTGTTATTGTGACTATCTCAAAAAGTGAAAGAGGAAAAAGGCAGATGAATTGACTAAGAAAATAATGCCTTTTAAAGTGTCTTGCCTTGGGCTTTCTTGAGTGTAATAGAGGGAGAATAGGCTTCTGAAGGGAAAAACACTCTTTATTGTATAGTTTCTCTTCCCACTTGTGTTCTGTCCGTTACCCTTCTCACTGAGAGATGGCTCATGCCCTAGCACAGTAGAGAGCAGAGTTTACGTCAGTAGACATAACAAGTGCAGACTAGCTTTGAGCAACAAAATAAAAATCCCAGCAACAAAATGTTACTCCTGCCAAATGAGTAAAGTTCACAGTAGAAGGCTGGTATTTCCTCAGTGGACCGTTTTCTTGCAGTCAGGGCCAGACATAGCTAAGCACTTAAGCACACACTTCACTTTATTTTCATGCACAGTCCTAATGGCTTCATTGGGACTACTTATAACTTAAAGTTTGGTCTGTGTTTAAGTACCTTGTTGAATTAGGACCTCTTTATATATTGCTCACCATCTGAGAGAGTATTGCTTAAGATAGCTGCGGAAGTTCAGAGAATAGTGAGTGGTTTTATAAGACATTTATTTGGCAAAATAATCCACTCTCCCAAGATATTCACAACTATTGGAACTTACAGTTTTTCCTGTTAAAAACTTGCTCAGTTGTATTAAAGGAAATCTGAGAAACTGAGGTAGGAAGAGGCTGAATATAACATTCCCTTCCCTACTCAAAATACATACATGGCCTTGTGTCCACTAGGGAAGTGAAGCAAATATTTTCACCAGTGTTATCCCCAGTTCAGCAACATCTCTGGCAATGCCATTGTGAGTACTAGCATAGGGAAGCCTCTGGCAGCCTTCAGCATTTTTACTACTATGTGAACCACTGTACTGTGTCAATGGAGTTGAAAGCCACCAGAAACCAATGGAACTGTGTCCTCATTAGGGTTCCCCTACACCAGCTACACTGGTGGTTGCACTAATGGAATTTTCATGCTAAAATATTTTATTGTGGAAAGGTCACCTAACACACAACGAAGGGACAAATTACATTTTAAGGGGGTTTTGGGAGCATTTTTCTTTAAATGCTTGAAAATGGGCACTGTAAATAATTTCCCAATAATGCAAATTAGTAAATGTCCAAGATATGTGAGTGAGACAAGTTGAGTGAGGTAGCATCTTTTAGTGGACTAACTTCTGTTGGTGTAAGAGACAGGCTTTGGAGCTTACACAGAGCTCTTCTACCACAAGATATGTTGGTTAATTCAAAACAATTAGTCTAAAAAAAATTGGCAATCAAAAACATTCTTTTAAAATTGTTATTGTGGGCTAATTATTTACCTACAAATGCAATTTTCAGCTCAATTGGATTGAAAACATGCAAGTTGTTATATCATTGAACATCCTGGTTTATACAGGAAGCAACAGCAGAAGTTTTAATTTTGCTCAATGCTGCTACAGCAATGAGTCTGTAATGAATGAGGTTCGTTGGATCGATAGTGTGTGACTTTTTCAGGCTGGCTAATAAGACAGCAAGCAAAACATTTCTGATATTAGGAAATGTTTTACTGCCCACAGGGCAAGTTCAAAAGCATTGGAGTTGAAATTCTTGGTTAAAAGCTGTTTTCTTTGTGAATTTAAAGGTGGAGAAAGGTGTTTTCTTGAGCGCTCTGGAGACTAGCAACCTTAATCCACAAGACCAGGCAGAACGGACAGAGTCTGTAGAAGCTCATTGCCTCCCAGCTCTTCTTCTAGCCTATTCTGGAGAATGGGCTACCTCCATAAGGTAAGATGGCAAGCCTGATTACCAATACAGTACTTAGCTTCTGGTGAGAATATGAAATTAATACCACATATCCACTTAGAATTACACTGGACTGGTAGCTCATTTTGTAGGCTGAATAGTTATCCAGTGAAATGGTTGGAATTTCTAAAGCAAAACTTATTGGGAACTCTAGTTCTTTAACCTTAATCTTTTGATATTTTTGGGAAAATAATGTTAATGTAATGGAAAAATTAACATTTCAGTGGTAGCTAATGGGTATGTGTAACATCTAATTGCATTACACGGTCTATTTTATTAAAGATTAGAGTTGAACAAATAATGTATGTATTGGATTTATCTTCTTTTTTCTGCTTTTAGATGTCCACAAGCACATTGTGATTCCCTCAGATTTATTTGAAATTATTCAACGATTTCTTTCTCTTCAAATTTATTGGGTAGACTGATCATGAATAATTCTGAGTATTCAATACTTAATATTCAAACTATCATTGGTTAGTAGTGATTTTGGGTCATGACGTATAGTTTCAGTTATGAATCAGGGTGGTAGCCGTGTTAGTCTGGAATAGCAGAGTTAACAAAGTCCTGTGGCACCTTAAAGACTAACTCTTTAAGGTGCCACAGGACTTTGTTAACTCTAGTTTCAGTTATGTGGTTTTCTGATCAAGCAATGACATGGAACCTAGAAAACTACTCTGCGCAAACATTTTTGGCAGTGACACCCAACTGCCAGAATGTTCACGTAAAGCAAACACAAAAGCTGTGCAACTATGGTGGAGCAAATTCTATTAAAGTTTTATAGTATGTGAATATTTAGCTAAGCACAGTGCTGCTACCTTGATCCTTCAAAGACTTTTGCACATGCTTAACTTTAAGCAGGAGAATAGACCCTAACAAGGATCTACTCCCATGCTTAAAGTTAAACACTGTGCTTATTCTTTGCAGTGTTAGGGTTTTTAGTCTGCTAGATTAAGGCTTCCTGAACACGATAAAAGCATCACAGACTTCCAATAAGTCTGGATTGAGGAGAGGAGTTATTTCATATGCAGAATTATGACAGTGGGCAGTCATGATAGTGGACTAGAAAGAATCTTTGGCTTTTGACAGAGAAGAGAATGAAAATGAAAGATAAGAAAACTCAGTTACTTATTAGAAGCTATCCAGTATTTCAATTGTAGACATTGTGTTGAGACAGGACAGAGATTAAATGTATATGTGCTCTTCTGAAAGAAAGAATTCATATTGCATCCATTTCACATTCAATTCCATCAAGCTATGTTGATATTCAATCTATGGGTTGAATTTAGGACCATATGATCATCATAATTAGAGCTGTGAAAAAATATAAAAAATATTTGCCTTTCCCTGCCCTACTTGAAGAACTACATTTTAGTTTGAAAATTTAAAATAATGCATATGCTATCTATTTGTTAAGTTAAATTCACTTACTGAATACGATATTCAGGTTAAGATTGTGTGCTAAGACCATGAAAGGAAGTATGGTTAAGGGTGAAATATTCCATATGCATTCCTTCTGCCATCTACATTCCATCTGGCTCCCACATTCATGGGCATTGTTTTGGTACCCTAGATGCTTTGGTGCTTCAACATAGGAGGTATAACTCTATTGGATAGTTTTCATCCTTATCATCTGAGATCTTTCTTTCTTTCTTTCTTTCTTTCTTTCTTTCTTTCTTTCTTTCTTTCTTTCTTTCTTTCTTTCTTTCTTTCTTTCTTTCTTTCTTTCTTTCTTTCTTTCTTTCTTTCTTTCTTTCTTGATGTAGATCTGAAAGAAAAAGGTGCTTCTATAGTAAGTTCATTAAATTTCAGGAATATGTTCTCTATAGAGGTTGAGTGTTTTCATGGCTCCTGTTGCTTTGAATAAGTCTCAGTGTATAAGTATTTCTGTGATCCATATATTTATTATTAATGTGGGAACTAGAAGGAAGTTTTCTTGGTAGTTGCTGTGGTCTGCTGTGTTTGTGACTGACTTATTTATGCCTGACATGTTGTAGCATTTGTATTTATGGGTTTATTTCTCAAAGCAGGAACTGTCCTTCTCTGCGGTCCATTTAAAAACAAACCCTACAGAAGAATGATTCCATAAAAAAAAAAGCTAAGCAGCTTTTTTATGTTTGTTTTAAACGAAGGCACTAAAATGTCCTTTAAATAATAGATATAAAATAGGGGAGATCAAAGTCTCAAAAGGTAATTTTCTGGTTTCAGTTTCTATGTGTAAAAGCATCCTCTTCAAGTAAAGACTCTCTGCTAAATCATGATGTCATTCTACTTTATCTTCTCATACTCCGCTTTCCTTCCCCTGGATTTATCTTGACTTTGTTCCTACAGTAGCTCCCTTGGCATTGGTTGGCTGTGGACTCAGTTATGCCTAATAATTATCTTTGAAAAACATACATGCATAAATAGGTACCAGTAGTATCTTGTTTGTTTAGATTATAAAACTTCTAACAGGGTAGTGTTGCCAGTGTACAAAATAAGAGTTCTGAAGGCCTCCCCGGGGAAAAGCAAAACTCTCCACTGTTAACATTGGAAATGAAATAAAAGGTGTCTGCTGACTTCTACTTCATATTACGAGCAGTTTATGACTTAAGGGCCCTGGTCTTTTGCTTGACACAGTTGGGTGATTGGTTTATTTTTCATACATCATATTGTTTCATCAATATTTATAAAAACCTTAAACTGTTTTCATTTTTTATAATAATAGAAATAATAAAGGTTCAGATTCTCAAGTGGTGTAAGTCAGTGTAACTCCATCAAAGTTAATGGAGTTAATGTCCAAAGACAATGGAGCTGCACATATTTGCATCAGCTGAGAATCTGACCCAAAATGTGTAAGTTTTATATCTATGTTTATACAAGTTGCACTCAGAGTACTCAAAGGTACCATTGGACGAAGACTGTGCATGCAGAAACTTGCATGGAACCAACCTGCATGGAACTTGGAAGGGAGGAGAACAGGTTGTGAGAGGAAAGAATTTTGAAGATGCACCAAGAAGTCTGTATGCTAGCTGCAGTTGCATCAGCTCTGTAAAATTGTTCTCTAAACGAAGAATCAGCTTCGTTTAGAAATAGGGAAGCCTCTCATGTTATTGTCTAGCACATGGTAAATGAAATAGTCCAAATCATCTCTCTTGTCTTTATTAATATACTCTATGAATTATTTCATGTGTCATAGTGGAATAGTCACTTACAGATTTTGGAGGGACAGTGTATCATTGGGAACACATCAATCAGAAGTCCAAAAAGTAAGAGGAATCTAATATTTTATCAGGACTTGATCCAAGCCTACTGAAGTCACTGGGAATCTTTCCAATACGTATCTGTTGGCAGTAACCCCATGCTGCTTTTTGAAATACAGTATTTGATTAAAAAAGAAACCAAAATTAAAGTTGTCTTTAGGTTGATTAAAGATTACAAACTTTTCTATGTATGATGACTTGCTTGAGAGTCTCATCAACTTCCCTGAATTCACCACAAAACTAAATCCCCTTCATTTACTAAGTGTTAACATTGCTGTTTTTTTAAAAAAAAAAATCTTTTTTTTTACATTATTTCAGTGCTTTTGCATTCTTATTTCACCATATTTCCTCTGCTATAGCATCCATTAATGCTCCACTGGAGTGAATGGAATGTTAGCATGCACCTGGACTATTTTAGCTGCATAACAGGTGTGTTCCATCAAGGTATATGGCAGCAGTCCAGCTGTTAATTACAAAAAGCAACTCAATGTAAGATTAATCAAAATCAAGGGGAAAACACCTGTGTCTTATCAGCTAGTTAATCATGTTATCTTCTTACATATTACTGTGGCTGTTCATCTTTCTTTGAAGTAAATAAAATAGAGGATAAATGTATTGCATTTAAAAGTGGTTTGAGAAACAGCATTGCACAGAGTCAGGAAGAACCAGTGTCTTATTGTTCTGCTTCTTGGTGGAGACAAAGGTTGAAACCTTTGAAATGAGACATTTGAATTTGGTTTCACTTGGAACCCAAGATAAGATATGAATCCAGCTCCCCAAAGATGCCTTGTAGCTTGTACGTTTGCCTTGTAGCTAGCGTGGTCAGTTTCTAGCCTTCAATACCTGTCTTTCCCTTGTACATCACTTTATTAAATTTGTAAGAATTGTAATTTTGTAGTCCTAAAGTATCATTCATGGAGAGCTCTCAAAGGGTTTTACAAACTTTTTACACCTTGAATTTACCTTCATTACCGACTACTGGTAGGTATTATTATATATTTTTTTAAATGAGAAAGCTGAGACACAGAAATATTAAGGTCAAAATGTAATTAATTTTGAGCCAAATTCTGACATTCATAATTAAGTTGACTCATCATACAGCAAGGAATTGTTCAGGATAAATAAATTCATTAGAATGTGACCCTAAGTTGTGTTAGAAATCCAGCTAGGGATCTGGCCTATGTTGTCTTAGGGTTAGTCCATCAAAAATCGAGGCACACAATATTAGTGAACATGACTGAAAATGTGTTACTTGCCCAAGTTCACATTGCAAGTCAATGGCAGAATCAGTAACAGACCCAGTAGTTCTGATTCACAGCTCCCTACTCTGCTAGAATTCGGGGGTCCTCAACTTTTTCTTTCTGAGTCTTCCCCTCCTCCCCCCGACATACTTTAAAAACTGCATGACCTACCTGTCCCACAACAGTTGTTTTTCTGCATATAAAATCCAGGGCCAGTGTTAAGGGGTAGCAAGCTGGGCAGTTGCTCAGGGGCCCAGGCCACAGGGCGCCCCACGAAACTGAGTTGCTCAGACTTCTGCTTCAGCCCCGGGTGGTAGGGCTCAGGGCCCGGGCTTCAGCCCTGCATGGCAGGACTTAGACTTTCTGACCCAGGCCTCAGTGAGTCTAACACTGGTCCTGCTTGGTGAAGTCCTTGAAACCTGCTCACAGGCCCCTTCTTGAGAACCACTGCGCTATATAGCACTCTGAATTGAATTTCGGTATGAAACACAAGATTTGAAAGTCTTGATTACTAAATATCAAAGCTCTAAGTTATATATAAATGTTGGTATAAGTTACAAGTCAGTGAGTAGGTGGAATTTGTGTAACTTGCATGCCGCAGGAATGAAAGGAACAGCAATTAGCAAGTGTTTGTATAAAGATGTCAAATAATTTAATGGGGAGCTACTTTGTCTCAGTACTCTCCTATTTACCATTCATCCTACAACTTTGCTTTGTATGGAGTGCCTGGTGGAAACTAGTGATACACACCTCAAGCAAAACTCCTGAGAGAAGGTATCAGTAGCACTGTCATCTTCCTTCTGCTGGTCATGAAATAACATACCTCTCTGAGCGATATAGATATATCTGATATGCATAGTTGCATGTACATTTCTTTTACAGCACACAGATGCATCAAAATATTGTAGCTGTACTTGACCATCCCCAGTGAAGTAGGTATGAGTAAGGGGGAAAACAGCCAGTAGAAATCCTTGCATAAGTTGGAAATGAATTTTTTTTTAAAGTATTGAAATTATCTAGCTTCACCAAGTCCCCAGGCTGTATCTGTATACCCATAAACCAGAAATATCTCATGTACATTTCAAATAAAAGTCCTCTCATACTCATGTAAATTGGGAGTTACAATAATTTACTGTGGGGGCAAATGAGAAGAGAATCAGGCTGAAAATATTTAAAATCTATTTGTTATGATGAGACCCAGTAGGTCACAAGACCTAATTAGAACCAGGTGTTAGAAAAAAAAAACCTTTGGAGGTAATTTGCCATTATGGAAATTTTAATAAAAGCACATGACTAAATATAACTTATTCCAGTATATCTATGTATACATGAGGTGGCATTTGGATATTGCTTGGTCACAATATTCATAACATTTCTGACCACTGTGCTTCACATAGTCTTGTTGACAAACACACACAAGAAATTTATGCCAAATTAATTCTAGAGTCTTCCATACTAAATCAGAAAAAATATGCCCCTGGAGAAAGACAGTGTATTGAATATGACAGCACAACCTGTAAAGTATCAAAGGCAGAAACATAGTGAAAACTTTGTCAAAAGTTGGCAGAAGTAGTTTATGAACCAATGTGCTGCAAATACAAAATAAAATGTCTCTTTAATTCTGCAAAAATGAGATTGAAAGATGCAGGCCAATGCAATACATTAACATTCTTTATTAATGTGCATCACAAGCTGAATGAGTCATTTGAATAATTTACTAATTTCAAAATAAAGTGTATATGCTATTTACTTCAAATGTTAATTATGAATATGCATTAGGCATTGCTTTTCCTCTTCTGTTAATGTAGGTTTTTTTAAATTTCATCAATAGACTTATTAGATTGTAAACGAGTTTCTGTCCTTCCTTATAAATCATAGCTCCTAAGATAAGTAAGCAAAGTTTTTGTTCTGTGATATACGAGATTTTACATAATGCAGATCTGAATGGCCCTTCAAGCTGAAGAAAACTTTGCTGAAAGCCTCAGTGAGGTTGGCAATCCAGGACCTGCTAACCTTTGGACTTGCAATTAACAGTTATTGTGTTAATGATGTCTTACACAGGTAATATAATGTTAAACAATGCATTCAATAATTGCTTTGAATCTTATGAATTTATTTGATTGCAATTAATATTTTAAGGACATTTATAAAAGCAAATGTTGGAGATGATCAATTTTTACACCTTATACTGTATATTCGGATATTACCACAGTATTATTATTATCCTTTTACAAGGCCAGATCCTCAGTGGACGTAAATCAGTGAAACTCCATTGAAGTCAATGGAGTGATGTAAATTTACACTTGCTGACAATTTGGGCTGTATTTGTAGGGCATGTTCTATTTGTGTTTAGCATACAGCATAGCTGTGTGCCAAATCTTGAAGACCCTATTCTGTCTTTAAACAGGCAAAACTCTCATTAATTCAATTTTCAGTCACACCTATGTAAATCTGGAGTAATTCCACTGAAGTAATCAGAGTCCTTTGAGTTGCCTCTAGATTTGCAGTGGTGTAAACAAGAATAGAATTTGGATCAGATGGAGTTTTGCCTGAATATATCAGGTTTTGTCCCTGTAAGTATGTGTTAGGAATTCTATGTGCTAGTCAGAAAAAAATTCATGTAATTAACTGTATATTTAGTGATTTATAATTGAGCTATCATGCTGATGATAGCATATAATTAGTTGTATTTGAGCAAGTCATGATGGTCCCCTCTTGCATGGTGGCCATGCTTTGCCATGTCACCTGCAGAATGGTCGGGAATGAATCCGAGCAAAGGCAGTAGGTTTCAGAAGGTTCTGATGTTTTTATGAACCAAGACATCCATGTTCAATAAGGAGATATTACTTCTTTCTTTTAAAAAAGGTTTGGCTCATATGCACGGCTGGAGACAAAGTACAACTCAGGAATATATGCAAATGTGATTACAAGCCAGTAATGTCCTTCTCCAATCCTGGTCTGGCTTCAGCATAAGTCAGAATAGCTTTTATATTGCCCTATCAGTTTCTGTCCCCCAGTGATGGGAAGATAGCTAATGTAACACCAAACAGGGCCGGGGACAGAAATTTGGGGGCCCCCCTACTCTGATCGTTTGGGGGCCCCCCAGCCCAGCTGGCACTTCCCCCCTCCCAGCTGACAGCGGCTGCCCCCCCCCCAGCCCAGCCGGTGCTCCCCCCCCAGCTGACAGCGGCTGGGGGAGGAAGCCCAGCCGGCGCTCCCCCCCCCCCAGCTGACAGCGGCTGGCGGCAGTGTGGGGTCCTAATGGAGCGCGAGCCTGGGAGCGGCGCGAGCCTGGGAGCGGCGCGAGCCGCCCTTGCTGCTCTTCCCCCCCACCACGTGCCCTTTCTCCCCCAGACTGCGCCGCTGCTGCTGGCCGGGCTCACCGCTCCTGCCGGGGACACGCGCGCTCGTCCGGAGGAGAGCCGCGCCGCCTCCCCGCCCCTTCCCCGCTCTCCAGGCCTGGTGACAAGGGGGGACGGACGACTACGGGTACTGCTGTGTACCGGGTCCCGGACTTAAGGGCCCCCCCCCTAAAGTCCGGGGCCCGGTACAGTTGTACCCGTAGTACCCCCCTGTCGCCGGCCCTGACACCAAAAGTTCTTCACACAGCGCACAGTCAGTCTGTGGAACCCCTTGTCTGAGGAGGTTGTGAAAGCTAGAACTATAACAGGGTTTAAAAGAGAACTAGATAAATTCATGGAGGTTAAATCCATTAATGGTGATTAACCCGTATGGGTAAGGAATGGTATCCCTAGTCTCTGTTTGTCAGAGGGTGGATATGGATGGGAGAAAAGAGATCACTTGATCATTACCTGTTAGGTTCACTCCCTCTGGAGCCCCTGGCATTGGCCACTGTTGGTAGACAGGATGCTGGGATGAACGGACCTTTGGTCTGACCTAGTATGGCCATTCTTATGTTCTTATGTAAAGTACACCTACTGTTATTAGCCACAGGGAGCCATTATGGTAATTGGTACTTGGTGGTGTGGAGGGGAACCCTGAACAACTCAGTTCTCCTAATCACATTCCCATCGCTGCGCTCATTGGTGTAGGAGCTCCATGCCACCAGAAGTTTCTCCTTATATTGGGCTGACCCTCCTGGGCAAGCTGTGGTGCTGGCTTTAAGGTCATTTTTATTCATGTGCTGTTACACAAAGCGGCCTGAATACGTGGGGAAACTCTTACAAGGTTCTTTCATTTCATAATACAACTCTTCTTGTACTTGCCTTAGTAATGTTAGTGCAAGAATGTAATTAGCTACCATTAACAATTCTGAGTTAAGGACAATGGACATTAATAAATATGATTTTACTGTGTTAGGTTTTTTAAGAACTCTCATTTTATTTTATATGGTGAAAAACTAGGTACCGAGGAACATCAGTGAGCATCATGGAGGCACCAGTGTACTAACTTTTTCCTGTCTGGATCCGTACATGATCATCTTCTATATATTACATATTTTTGAATTCATATGATGTATCAGGATCATCTTTTTGATGGCAAGTGCTGCCATACTATATTGAACTTGAATATTGATACATTTGTTTTCATTAAACCATAAGAGTGGGGGGAACAACAACAACAACAAAAAACACCTCTCGATAGAGGGGTATATTTTTCTGGTTAAAAGTATATAAGATCTAGTAGTACTGCATGAGTACATGAAACTCAAATATTGTATAACTGCATTTATTGCTTTTTCCATCTAATACAACTAGATTGTCTAACTGTTCTGCAATAGTGTGAACAACATTAGGTTTTAATCATGTTGAGACCTTCAAACCTTCATAGCACTTTACATAGCAACTTTTTATTACAATACCAACTGATGCTTAAGGACATTTCCAAGATAAAGTTATAAGAACATAGTACTATTTAGAAAGAGTAGTGGCAATATGACCATCTAAAACTCATTCATTTTAATGTACTGGTTGTCCCAGGACAGCATCTAATTGCTTCTTGAATTAACTTTGCATTTTTTTTAGTAAACCATTAGGCACATTTGTTATACTCTGGAAGAAGTGCTTTTCTAATGCATCTTCTGAAATTCTTTACCTTTAATTTCCTTGTTCTCTGATTCTGTCACATAATGCATTTAGATTGCTCTGTGCTGCTTAGTTGATTATCTGTAATATAATGTTTAAATAAGACAATTTCACTAAACTGGATGTTAGTGAATGGTGGTTTCCCCTTTCATCTTTTCCCATGTGTACTACTAGCCAGATTCCCATATCAATCACATTAATGTAAATTCAAAATAACCCCATTTCCTTAGAGTCACTCCAGGTTTCCATTGCTGTAACTCACAAGAGAACTTAGCTATATAAAGTAAAATCATGCCACACCAAAATCAATGACAAAACTTCTGTCAATGGACAGGATTTCACCCTAAGAAATGTCAGTTTCTATAGTAGAATCAGTAGAGCATACCACAAGAGCCACCTAATAGTTTAAAGTTTGCCCACTATTACCATGTTCACAAATCTTCTAAGTGAACACACGCAGAGTTCCATGTGAGCCTGTCTGAGTTTTGAGAGGCACAAACTGTTCCCTTTCTCCCTCATACTGAGGATCTAAAATTCTGATGACTGGCTGCAGTGAGTTTTGCTTTCAATGTTTGATTTCATTCAAACTTGAAAACCAAAATTCAGTTGGTGCTGAAACCACCGAGTTTCACTCAGCACTGCTTTGAATTAAGTGTTAAGGAGCATTGTGATTTTTCTGCTGTTGATAATTTCCCCAGTAATAAATGGAAGGGGAGACCTGAAACAGTTGCAACAAGCCCCATAGAACCATAACTACTGTGTTTATGATGCAGTTGTTTTTGAATTTACTCTGTGGGGACCATGGAAGCTGCTTCAGGCTTAGCAAATTTACTTGAACCATAGTTAATGGAGCTATCATAAAATCTGTGTAGATATTGGAAACTTTAAAGATGAGTTTGACCTAAACTTTACCTGTTGTAACATAGAAGGTAGAATGTTTATTGCAGAAATATTTGCAAAAGCTTGTTTAATTTTATAGGCTGATGCCAATACGGGCTTGTAGCTGTGTTCAGTACTGTAGCAGATTAAGATATTAAACTAGATTGTAGCCCATATTAGTGTGGGCCCAATCCCTGATCTATACATTCTCTTCTCCGCTTCCTCTCCTTGCATTCTGCTGCTGCTACTGTTTGAGCAGCTCATTGCTAAATGGTGCGCATCTGGTAGACAGATGTAAGGCCCCTCTGACCCTCTTCTGTACTGTCACTTCCTCCCCTTTTCCCTCTTCTGTTGTAAACCATGTGATGAGAAATGAAATGATTCAATATGCTCCAAAATGCTATTTTAATTCACACATTAAAATGGCATCACAGATACCATCTGAAACCTTGATGTACCTTAAATTCTTCTAAGGAGATATCTCATCTGATGCAATCATATTGTGATTATATGTTATACACATATATTGCACAGACAAACAAGGCTATTTAAGTAGGGTCAGATTATGCTACCCTTACTGAGTAGTGCCATGTTTCATGAATAGTTTCAGTGGTCCATAGAAAAATTAAAATTTTACTCTTGTTGCATTAGACCTACAATATTGCTACTCTGTTGAGTCAATAGAGAACTATAAAGCTAGATTGGGCGGGTTACTGTCAGCGCCTGAGATTGTCTCACTATGATCATTCTTGTGCCCAACATAAGTAAACATAATTTATGTAAAACACATAAACTAGGAATTCTCATCAGATTAACAGTTAGGTGATAATTACTTTCAGTCATAATTTACATAAATTAGTGGTTGGTAAATGGAATTGGGTGTCCTATTTATAGCAGATGATTTATGTAGAGATTTAGGGGTTTTATGTGTTTGTGAACAACATGCAGTCTTAAAGGAAGTGCCCATTGAACAATTGTATATGAGAAAATTTGTGAAAATCAAAGTCTGTTCATGAGGAGTGCAATTTGTTTTGCTTTGAGTCACTAGATTACGTGTTCTGGATGTCTAATCATCCATTTTATATGGCATTGTTTTTGCTAGATGATTGGATGACGGAGTCTATTGTAAACCGAAGGAGGGAAATCAGAGATGTGATTGTACTTTTTAATTTCAAAAGATGAGCCTTAGAAAATATTGGCTGATGATGAGATACTAAACTTTCTGAAGACCCACTGTTCATACAGTGTGGTTGGTCACCTAAATTACATGGTATTGTTTCTACCATATGAGTGGATGACTGAGCCATTTAACCCTAAGAGTAATAAATAGGAAATAATGAATGAACACCTTGGTCTGAACTTTCAAATGAATGATGATCATTTGTATTAAAATTCATGAAACTTGCAAGAGTCACAAACACTTTCACAAATACCGATTGGTTATTTGAATAGTCAAAAATAATGTGAGTTAGCTAAATTTGGCACTTTTAAAAACAATGCAATCTCTGTTATGTATGTTCTTAATATCTGCATTTCTTATTAGAAATGTCAATTGTACCTTTAATTCCACACAGAGATTGAGACTTCAGGTCTTTCAGACTCGAATGAGCATGGAGTTTTTTTAGACCTTTTTTATGGACTCTACTAAAATATCTGCAACACAAGTTAGAAATAAGATTGGTTTCGCAATAGCAGGAAATCATGCAAACATTAGTTTAGATTGATATAGTGGATTAATATTGCCCACAGTATTTTGTTTCATGAAACCTTAAAGATTTAATATTTCCATTTCACTTGTATATAATTTATTCATAAAGAATGGGGTCTTACAGAAGGAAAAGTATGTAGCTTAAATAAATCACCATAATTAATATCATAATAAAAGCCTATGACTTAAAACAAAATCCTTTATAATCCTCCTAATGCTTTTGGGGTCATTTAATAATTGCTCCCAAATCCTGAATAAAAAAATGTAAGAATAATAGTTTCCTTGTAATCAAAAGCTAGGTATTCCTCCTGACATTAGAACAAAGATTTTTCTATAATTGTTTCTTCAGAAACACGACGTAGAACTAGCCTGTGTCAGCAGGCACAGCACTGCACAGGAGGTATATGGAAACAGCATGATCCCAAGTGCCGTCTTGGAAGGCATTATGCTTTGGAGGCACACTCCTCTGAGGCCTACTTCTTCCCCTGTTTCCTCCTTGCTCCAAAGGATATAAAACTTCTAGGGGCTTGTAAGAGCAGGACATTTCCTAGTCCCACTCCTACCCACCCACTTATCACCATGGTAAAGTATGTAAACTAAGGTTTCTCTTCAATCACCATCCTCCTTTAACTCACACTAGGCCCACCTTCCCTAAGGAGGTAGTAAGAAGTGTAGGGAGTAACCCCACCTATTCCTGCATGTGTGGGGCCAAGCCTGTGTAGTGTAGTGCTCACTGTGTAGTGTAGTGCACACTGTGTAGTGTAGTGCTCACAAGGGTGTAGGGGAAATTCTTACTCCATCTGACTCCCCGGAGCAGGTCCGTAGTACAAGTCACAATCCAACCCATAGTAGCTGAATGTTTTCCTAATCAAGTTGCCTTATATAGAACAGATTCAGAATGTTGCAAAGTGGAAGTCAATGATCAAGAAGCTTTGCATCAGCTGCTTCCAGTGTGTTCCTCATATGTAGGTTGCCAACTTTCTACTAAAAAAAAAAACGAACACCCTTGCCCTTCCCCTTGCATTGCCCCTCCTCCCAGACCCCGCCCATGCCCTGCCCTTATTCCGAGGCCATGCCCTCTCTCACCCCATCCCCCTTCCCTCTGTCGCTCGCTCTCCCCACCCTCATTTACTTGCTCATTTTCACTGGGCTGGCTCGGGGGCTGGGGTGCCGGAGGGGGTGAGGGCTCCAGCTGGGGGTATGGACTCTGGAGTGGGACCAGAAATGAGTTCAGAGTGCAGAAGGGGGCTCCAGGCTGAAGAGGTGGTTTGGGATGTGAGGGGAGGAGGAGGAGTTCTGGCTGGCAGTGTGGGCTCTCTCTGGCAGGCTGGCAGTGCGGGCTCTCAGGAAGGGGATCGAGGCTGGGATAGGGGATTGGGGCCCAGGAGGCAGTCAGGAGTGCAGTCTCCGCTGGCTCCTACATGGAGGCACGGCCAGGTGGCTCTGTGTGCTGCCCTGTGTACAGCCTGTTCCCGGCCAATGGGAGCTGCGGGGACAGAGTTTGGGACAGGGGCAGCATGCGGAGTCCCCTGGCTGCCACTACACATTGGAGCTGGAGGGGGGGACATGCTGGCTGCTTCCTGGGAGCACATGGCACAGAGGCTAGGAGGGAGTCTGTCAGCCCCATTGTGTGGCGCCACCAGTTGTGCAGTCAACAGCCCAGTCGGCAGTGCTGACCGGTTCCGCCAGGATCCCTTTTCGACTGGGTGTTCTGGTTGAAATCTGGATATGTGGTCACCCTACTCAGGTGTACAGTATAGCTCTTTTGGGGTTTGATTTAAATTGTGCCACAAAATAGGATAGGGCAGAAAGTAGGAAGGAGATAACAAGAGGAAGGCAAAAAATGAATTATGTATGTTAGGGGCCCAATCCTGTGAGTTAATGAAGGCCTCAGTACCCAAAGGTGTTTTCAGAAACTCACAGTTCTGGCCTTCAGGTGAGGCCAACAGAATAGGGGCATATTTTTCATAAGGACAGGTAGAAATATAGATACTTTGGGTATGGAACAGAATTTTAATTAATATTTTAATGGACCTTCTATTCCATATTTATTTTCTAATGCACTTGTAAACAGTACGACAACTAGGGAAGATCATTAATTAGTATCAGAACTTATTAAAATTTGAATGACAAAGGATATCAAATAGGAATGGCATTTGTTCTCTAAAGTTAAAATACCTTAGAGAAAAATATCTCCCTATTATCTTTGATTAATATTTGATGAATTTCAGCCTGTGCATAATGAGACATGACGTTATTATTACAAAAGATCATTTGACCCCACACTTAATTTTTTTAAGGTAAATAGTGATATGTTTTGAATATTATTGGTTGTCAATGGTTTTTCAAAATGAAGCATTTTGTCCTTAAACTGTGGGTCTAATATCATTGGCTAGAACCAGTCATAATAGAGTCATGCAACATGAAAGATTCCCTACATAGCTCTGCATTGCATCTCAGTCCTGAGTTTGTATTAGATCTTAACCCTCCAGTCCTGAGCTATTTGTTAGGGTCTATGGATTTTCATGCTGTATTTCCACTGACTTCAACAGAATTCTGTTGGAGTCAATGGGAATACACGTGGGCACATATGTCTGTGGATGCAATGTCATGGGCCTGATTGAAGGATATGGGGCCTTACTGAAATAGTTAGAGAAATTGTTCAGATGCTTTGACAGCTTTGCAAAGTCATCCAATATCTGCAGCTCTTCTCTTTTCATTTTAAGCTGTCCTTCTCATTTACTAATTTTCACATATGCTTGTATTATTTAAACAAATCTATATATATAAAGTCAAATGGTGTATGCGTGTATGTATGTATGCGCAGGGCTGGCGACAGGAATTTTGGGCCCCCCCCCCGGTCTCCCGCCGCCCGCGGACCCCCCCCCCCGCCAGTCTCCCGCCGCCCGCGGACCCCCCCCCCCGCCAGTCTCCCGCCGCCCGCGGGCCCCCCCCGCCAGTCTCCCGCCACCCGCGGGGCCCCCCTGCCAGTCTCCCGCCGCCCCCGGCCCCCCCGCCCCCGGTCAGTCTCCCGCCACCTGCGCTCCCCCTCCCCCGTCTCCTGCCTCTCGCGCCCCCCGGCCGATCTCCCGCTGCCCGAGGGCCCCCCCCTCCGCCGGTCTCCTACCTCCCGCGCCCCCCCGGCCGATCCCCCGGCTGGTCTCCCGCGGCCCCCCCCGGCCGGTCTCCTACCTCCCGCGGGGCCCTCCCCCGGCCGATCTCCCAAGGCCCCCCCCGGCCGGTCTCCTGCCTCCCGCGCCCCCCCCCCCCCGACTGGTCTCCTGCCTCCCGCGGCCCCCCCGGCCAGTCTTCTGCCTCCCACGCCCCCCCCCACCGATCTCCTGCCTCCCGCCCCCCCGATCTCCCATGGCCCCCCCGCCGGTCTCCTACCTCCTGCGGGCCCCAACCCCCGCATGTGCTGCGGCCGCGTGGCTGGCCGGGAGAAGCAAAGGGGGGTGGGGCTGGCTTCCGGGAGAAGCAAAGGGGGGCGGGGCTGGCTGCTGGGTGGCGGGGGAGGGGGCTGGTGAGCGCGGCAGCGGCTGCCCGAGCCGCCCCTCGCTCACAGCCCCAGTGACAACGGTTACAGCTGTACCGGCCCCGGACTTCAGGGGGCCCGGTACAGCTGTAACCGTTGTACCACCCTGTCGCCGACCCTGTGTATGCGTGTATGTATGTATGTGCACTTACTCCTTCCACACCGTTTGAGCTAGAGACTTGAAATTTGGTACAGTTGTAGGTCTTAGGGTCCTAATCAGGGTAAGAGTCGAAAATTTTTCAAATCTCACCTCTGACGCCCCCAGGGGTGAAATTATTTAAAGGCCAATCACATCAGCTGGGCAGCTGCTGTTCTCTGTGATATAGTTATGATGTCATAATACCCCCTCCAACGGACCCTGCATTCACTCAGCTCTCTGCCCCTCCCCCCTCCAATGGAGCCTGTACTCGCTCAGCTCTCTGCCCCCTCCCCACCTCCAACGGACCCGAGTTGGGTTTGGTCGGAGGGTAAGTGAGGTAGGGGTGTCAGGATTGGTCGGGGGGTGAGGTGTGGGTGTCGGGTTTGGTCGGGGGGTAAGTGAGGTGTGGGTGTCGGGTTTGTTTGTGGTGGTAGGTAGGGGTGTTGGGTTTGGTTGGGGGGAAAGTGAGGTGGGTGTGTCAGGTTTGGTCTACAGGGGGTGAGGTGTGGGTGTTGGTCAGGGGGTGTTGGGGTTGGTAGGGGGAGACGTGGGGGTGTTGGGTTTGGGTGAGGGGGTGAAAATGTGAGTCGGGGTTGGTCGAGGGGTAAGTGCGGTGGGGGTGTCGGGTTTGGTCGGGGGGTGAGGTGGGGGTGTCAGGTTTGCTCTCTCCCCCCTCCAACGGACCCCACACTCGCTCAGCTCTCTGCCCCCTCCCCACCTCCGACTGACCCGAGCAATGCCGGGTATGTTCGCTAGTGTAAAATAAAACAAAATATGGGCAGTTAATTTACTTTGAATTTGTATGTATTGTATATAAGCACGTGTCACATGGTGGAATAGAAATTACGTTGTAATGTTCTACAGAGTGGCCTCTTGTGTACTCTTTAAAATCTGATCCATTTTAAAATATATATGGAATTTCAAAATAGCTGAGTGAATAAAACAGTTAAGTTCAATTTTATTTGTCAGCAGTCAATGGAAAATATTTAGGAGTAACTCATGGTAATGCTTTTGGGACTCGCATGTAAATATTCTTTGCATGGACAGAAAATACCATAAAATCTATAATAATATGTATCTTTATCTTTTGTGATGACTCAAGATATGGTCAGCCCATAGCTGTGAAGTTTGGAGCAAGCAAATGGGGGTAAAATAGAGGAGAAATGTCCCTAAAGCAATAGAAGAAGTAAACATTCTAAAAAATAACAAGCTTCCTGGCCTGAAGCCTCTTCCACAACACTGCAGTTCAGCCCATGGAGTCGCATCTGCTCAACTACACGGGACTAATATTTGGTAGGATTTCAGGGCACATGCTGGTATCTGGCAGAAGTGGAGCCAGAAGGAAGTTGCATAGCATGGAATGAACCATTCAGGCCCAAGTCCATTTTTATTTGAGTAAATGGTGCTGCCACCCATCTGCAGATTTATGTGTGGGGCCATCCATTTCCAGTGGAACCATGAAAGCATTAGAAGGAAATTTCAAAATTCATATTCTTGGGCCCTCTTTTGCAAACATGGTATTGCCTGAAGTCAGGCCAGTACTTAGGTTAAAGAAAGAAAATAACTTTATTCAAACTAGAGGCATACAGGAAAGGAAATTTTAATGCTGTTCTGTGGAATAGGAGCATAAAACTTATAGCCTGATGGAATTCCCTTTTTCTTAATTGTGCAACCTGACCTCTCCTATAGCAGTGGAAAATCATTAGATCTTAATTCAGCTCTGATATGTTTGGACACTACAGGACTAATGAAATCCTAATTCCCCAAGGCTGTGTCTCTGTGAGCTTTACCAATAGAGTATATGGTATATACTCTGGTATGTACACAATGGCTAGAGCAGGGCTAGATGATCCAACAAGACTTTCCCATCTTTCACCTTTAGGGTTCTGTGGTCTATAGCGCTTTATATGGACGGAACAGGGAAGGCTTTAACAGACCTTATCTAAAGTTAATGGAAAGGCTTCTATTATTAACTTTCAGGGGCTTTGGATCAAGTCAAGTGTTTGTCTTTCTGAATTATCCAAAACATAATTGCCATTTTTTATTAATGGTAGAATAACTTGTTTTGACATCATAGGAAGTCTCTGTGGACTAAGCCTGTATTAAAACTTCCCGTACATATCACCTATGATGTGCACAACTGAAGGTGAATAGGAAGCTAGTGATTTATTTAAAATGTTATAAAAAGTAACTAACATGTAAGTTCATAACTTACTTTTCAAAGTTTATTATCTCCGCTGTTTAACCCAAGAGAGGGTGTTCCATCTTTCTTTATTGTTTTGTTGCTGCTGTATGGATAAAATAACTTGCCTCACTTTGACTGGTACCTTAGTGATGACATCAGTGAGACATTTTGCAGTAAAATACTAGTCAGCACAATTAATGCTGGCTGAATTTTGACCCAAATTTGCTTTCAGCTGCAGATGGAAACCTGTAAAAATTGAGTTTCACAAAGAAATTATTATTATTACTGTTTGATATTAGTGTTGGATTAATGCTGAAAGGTCTCTCAGATTTGGACCAACCCATGCTGCGTGCTGTAAAAAAAAAAATAGCATTAGGAAGATGACGTCCTCGCTCTGGAGAGTTTACAAGAAAAAAAACATTTAAATCTCCGTTACTTTTTAATACAGAGCTAATCTACTACACTAATGTGTCTTGGAAGTACATGAATTCTATTAGCCATTGTCTGACCAGTGGGTGAGTAAAACATTCAGGCATTTTGTGACATTCTTTTCCTCACCCCAGGGTGGCAAACACAGAGGAAGAAAACCCTTTTGTTTTTTTCCAAATGAGAGATACTTGTGGAGCCGCGCATTTACTGATAAATATAAGAACGTTCTAGAACATAGTAACAGTACCAATGTGCCGAACAACCCCACACATCCCTCCAAATTAAAAATCAGGAAAACAAACGGGAGGAGGTAAAAAAGTAAACTCAGAATATGTGGACAAAAAGTGCTATAAAAGTAAACAACTTTTGAAAAGGAAAATGTCCTACTGCTCTCAAAATGAGGAAGGATGTTAGTGCAGTTTCTGTATATCATTTGCTACTGCAGTTTTGTTCCTTTTTACTCTGAGAAGACATTTTTTTTCCACATTCCATTGGAAAGGGAAGATGACGACCATTTATATTGATAGTTTCGTGAACATAGCTTTAGCCCCTGTGCTGGCTCATAGTAGTGAAGGGCTTTTTACTCCCAGAGGCAAAAAATGCATAAAGTTGCATTTTGAAGTCTGCATGTAGTACTAGGAGGCTGTGTAAGAATATGTCTCCCAGGTTTTACTGCTATTTAGCAGTATGTTCTGCTCTCAGAGGTCTGCTACAGCCATTTAGCGAGATATAATGCTAACAGTGGGCATAGGGAGATGGACATATGAAACTCCTTTAGATGCAAATCCAGCATTAAGAAATCATTCGGATTGCTTGCTTCAGAAATTAGATGGAGGTGATTCTAAAAGGGCCAATCCACAGTTTAAATTCAACCATGCCAAGGGAGCTGGTTTCAACACAATTATTCCCTGACCTGATCACATTGAATTTTACATTTTGTGCAATGGGACTCTGGTCCATAATGTCCTGTTTTTACTACTGAATTTAACTGTTTGGTAACCACAGTCCCTGAATCTATTGTATCCTGTTCAGTGGCCTGGGTGATTTTCAGTGCAGGTTTCCGCATTCCAAAACAGGCATGCAGAGGGAAAGAGAGGCAGTGTTCAACATAGGGAGACAGAGAAAGAGAGGAAGCTATTATTATGAAGCTAGTATAGAAGAAGGGGAGAAGAACTAGGCTCAAGGTCTTCAGGGCAAGAACTGTGTACAGTGCTAACCACAATGGGCCCATGAGCCATGACTGGGACCCACCAATACAGATAATTTATAATAGTTATAATAGATTATTATTAATTGTTATAATAGTCTTGTTCCAATTCATTTGGAGTTTTAGGGCTCTTGCTCTGATTGGCCTCAATCCAGCAAAGCATTTAAATACATGCTTAACTTTAAGCACATGAATATTCCCACTGAAGACAATTGGACTACTCCATTCTTAAAGTTAAGGGCATGTTCAAGAGCTTTGCTGGATTGGGCCCTGAACAATGATTCAGCTCCATGTCCCATATAGTTAGAGGATAGTGTCTTATCAAACCAGAGATTTAAGGATCCATATTCAATAACAAGTGCTTTGTTTGCTCAAGGAATGTCTCATCAGTTCTAACAGAAAATAAGATCACTTAGATACTGTATACTGTGTAATTAGTGAAAACAATATTTTCTACGCTTTACAATAGTTTCATTTTCAGTGATAACCTCATTAAATCGGATGCATGCCACTTCTTAAAATGTTATAATCTCATTCAGTATTTCTAATGCTGCCTCTCTACTTCTGTTACACTTGATTGAGTATACACAGATTAACAATAAATACAATTATGTGCAGAATTAAAAATGAGTGTGGATTAATTATATTCATGTATTCCTGCACACTACCATATAACAAGCAATTAACAACACATCACCATATATATAATGGCCTAAAAAGGAAAGAACAGGAAGTTCTAGATGCATTCCAATTATTCCAGCATGACTAGTTTATAGATTCACAGAAGATAGCGAAGAAAGATGGTCCCACCTGGGTCATCTACCCCAATCATCTCTACTAAACAGGAAGGAGTCCATAATTTTTCTTGCCTTCCATTTGGAATCTGACATTAGGGAATTCAGTGAATGTGTAGGAACAGATCCCAATAACCTTACTTGCAATGAATAGTCCCTTACTCCTTTATACTGCCTATTCATTCGGACAAACTAAACCAAAGGTGTAAGTGATAAATTGATCACCTGGAATCTAGAAGGGCAAGATTATGTATGCATCTAGTTATCAATGATAAATATAAACTAATTTTTTTATGTCTTTTGTTATATTGTACATGTTGCTTCTTTTTTCATCAACTGGTCTTTTCACGCTCCATGTCTAATGGGACAGAGCATTGAGTTTAGCTTACTTTTTAATGTTCTCCTCATAAAAATCATCACCACTCACTAAAGTTCATGATGATCTCTCAGTGGTTGTGCAGATTTCTGTCAGCAATATTATATACTCCCCATACACAATTTAATCTAATTTCACAGTTATGTCACACGTCTCACTCGAGACTCATATCCATTAGCTGAGATATCTATCAACATAAATACTAGGTAACAGAAATCAAACTTCTAGATGGCAAGATGACATCAGTTATAATGTCGGTATTTTGCATGTGGTTCACAAAACTACTATTAAAAAATCCCTGACAAATTATAGTTATAAGCTTTCTTTGCAAATCACCATGTCAGCTGAACTGCCACTAGAATTGGGTGACCTTGCTTTTCAAACTGGAAAAGCTGAAAAGTTTAATAATAGATTGGGAATTACATGCAAAAATATTTCCCCTGGTGTAAGGCTATTCTGCCATCCTTATTCATGCTGGGCCCATAACATATTTCAAAAATTTTGCATAAGCTTACTAATTAATCAGAATTAAAGAGTACAACAAACTAATATCCCTTTTTTCTGATATAGTATTAATGATGGTGACTTCCATTAGGAGAAAAATATATTTAACTCCTTTCATTTCATGTCTGAATATTTTGTGTGTTTTTCGTGGAAAACTCATTTTCTGCCACAGAATAGGCTTTTGAGAGCTATGGGAACAATAGAGAGTGAATACCTCCTAATCAGCAACAAGCTAAAATGGAAGTTAATAGTTCCTTTTGCTTCACTAGAAATGAGATGTTTTCCTTTTTTTCACCTTTTCTAAATATTAGTATTTCCTTCAAAGAATAAATGGAAACAAAAGACTTTAAGAAGATTACAGAGGAGCTAAAAAGTCCAAAGGAAATAGTTATATAAGACAAATTCGGTGAGTGAAGTGCTTTTGGAGAAGAAAAGAACTTCCTGAATCTTCTACTGAGGCTCAAACTAAACTAAAAATGACCTTTTTCATTTTGTAATGCTGTGTTCAGCTCTGAGCTGAAAGCAGAAATACTGAATAGTAGCAAGAAAGTATGTGTTCATAGGTTTCAGTTAGTCAGTATCAGCAAAAACAATGAGGAATCCTTGTGGCACCTTAGAGACTAACAAAAACTTTCATGGACTATAACCCACTTCATCAGATGCATAGAGTGGAAAAATACACTAGACGGGTATAAATATACAGCACGTGAAAAGATAGGAGTTGCCTTACCAAGTCTGGGGGTCAGTGCTAATGAGGCCAATTCAATGGGGCGGATGTGGCCTATTCCCAACAGTTGACAAGAAGGGGTGAATATCAACAGAGGGAAAATTGCTAAAGTAAAGAGACTGTCCCTTCCTAAGGGAACCCCCACAGCAAGGGACACCTGGGGTGAGGAAAACTCCACAGTTCCTTTCATGCAATTTTCCTACAGTTGTTCCATCCATAGGAATGCAATTTGTCCCTCCTCCTTCCTTGCTGAAAAGGCACTGGGGTTTAGTTCCCCCAAACCCAAAGTCTCACCTGAGATCCACACTTAACTTGAAGCTTCTGCCAGGAGCACAGGACCAGCTGCACTATAGATTGGTTACTAAAAAGATGAAAGCTTAAATTCCATGAAAGATGATTGATTATGCCAGTCACATACATATATTAATTCCTGTAGTCACTGAATTATTAAACTAAAACAATGTTTAATATTTTAAGAATTGCCCTGTGCTTCAAGATATCTTCACCAGCATTCTCCAGGCAAAACGGGCTTGACACATGCCGGTGATGGGGCTGTGAATGGCTAGAATAGTAAAGATTTTAAAAGGCAAACTCTCCCTTCCTCCTCTCATTTCCCTGTAGAGAATATATTAAACAAACATCCTAATTTAACAAGTGAAAGTACATCCCCATCAAGATCTCCTACTTCAAACTCAGACAAGTCTTGACTGTTATTCTTAACCCTTCAAAATAAAAGGCACAGGAACTTAGGGGCAAATTTAAAAAGATGTTAAATATCTAAACATGTAGATAGGTGCCTAGGTGAATTTTGAAAAGTGCCTACGCAATTTGAGCACCTAACTCCCATTGAAATACCTGAAATACCTTTGAAAATCAGACCTTTAGCACTTACTAGCACATGGACTCTGTGAACATCTGGTCTTATTTCTCAATGAGAACTGATTAAAGTGATTTCACTGTCATTCCCTGACATACTAGTTTTGCAAAAACTTGTCTTCTCAAAGAAGCTCCTTAGAATAGTAAATAGGTATAATTTTTCAATTATGAATCTGTCCTTTGGCCATTTATTTTATTTTTGTAATATGCCCTCGTCTTATGTTAGCCAGGGCTCTGAACCTACAAGCATTTACACAGATGAGTAACTCTAGAGATGTGAGTTGGAAGCAAGTGCCTCTGTTTTGTTCTATATAGGTTCTTATACCCCGCATCATCATAGGACTTGAGTGCCTTCCATTAGTGCATTAAGCAACATGGCTAACATCCATCATATCTGAGTCATTCTCTTTCCCTCCATTTCAATGACACCACTTAGGTCTCTATATTATTTACGTGTGTGTGCATGTTTGCCGAATCAGAGAAGAAGGTTGGCTACTACTCATGCTAGGCTGCCAGTTACCACTACAGCAAGTTATGCAAAGCAGTAGTGAGACACCTTGCCCAAGTCCCTATTATAAATGAAGACTTTTCCCCCCAAAGGAGTTTACTTGGTTAAATAAAGATTTTGAATGAGTGGAAAGATTTTGCACATAGACAGGAATTACAGTGGTGGAACCAGCAGTTTGATACAGCAAGGGAGACCCAGTCAAAGATGTTCTGAGTCTAATTCTGAGATGTGCTGTCTCCCAGAGAACTTCCCCAGTAAAGGGGCAAACACCAAATGGAACATAATGGTCAGGGAGCAAGTGTTTGGGACTCCATGACCAGTAACACCCATTCTGTATACATTAGTCCTGTTTCTGTCCCTGATTCCACAAAACACTGCGGCACATGCTTAAAAATATGTGCGCGAGATCCATTAAAGTGCTTAATATGAGCTTAAGTGCTTTGCTGAATGGAGGCCTGTATGTCACTGACCTTATAGCTATAGCATATCCCCACTTAGGTGTTATTCCTAAAGAGTGCCAGAATTTGTCCCTCAAAGTTTAGCAGACAAGCTAGGATGACACACAATTTACAAATGAATGGCAAATTAAAAGTTCATTCAACTGGTATTTGACAGCACAAAGATGTACTAATTACTTAGCTTTGTCCTTTTATTACTGTTCATTTAGCTGCAAATAATATAATACAAATATTTGAGTGCAAAGGCTAAACTATACAGCTTAATTTAAATAAAGAGACCAGAGAAATGTAATAAGAATATACCATAAAATGTAGTACTATAAAATTAATTAAATAGGCATTTTCCTATTAAAATATGCAGTAGTTAAAGTTCTTCAGTTATATAGTGGCTGTAGTTAAAAATCATGACATTTTTACCTTTTGCCTAATTAATGTTTCTGTGTGCTTGTGGTACAAAACCCTGTGCTTAGTGTAGGAACTATTGCAGTAACATTAATTATGTGCAAATGATGTGTAAAGATTTTGATGGTGACAGCATTGTGTTTTCTAAATATGATGGACCCAGGAAAGAGGATGAATTTTGTAAATGTTTTTTTTAAAACAGTATTTTTAGATAAAGTTTAAAGTTCTCACTGTCAGATATGATTTTGTGGAAAGAATTCATACATTCTCCTAGTTGAATTTAAGAGTCATAATATCTTGTCTAAATACATTGCATCTAACACATCTTCCCAATATGCTGCATATCTCTTTACAATAGGTTAAATTAATCACTGACTACAGCTTTCTGAGCTAGTTCCTTCAGTGGATAAATAGATGTAAGACTATTGAAACCAATGGATCTATGCCCATTTGCACCAGCTGAAGGTTTGTGTTTAGGATGCTGTGTATTATAATTTGCTACATTAGTTAGAATCTGAGCAGGTTACATTTCTTTATAACCAAATGGTAAAGTCTGATTGCACATCTTGGAATTCACTTAAGGTAAAAGAGCGTGATCGCCTTCTAAGAGCAGGATGGCCAGAGTGCTCCCTTCCCTTAATCAGATCTAAATACATGTCAGATCTCAGGAAGCGGGGGTAACTGTCTTGTTCCATCAGCCTGTACACTTTGGCTTGTGCTGCATCAAAGCTGTCGAGTGTAGGGTGAGCGATGTTCTGAGCGGTAACTTCTTTCGTGTGAAAGTCAAGATTAACCTGGAAAAGGCCAGAAAAGCATGCAGTACATTAATTCATTTAATATATGATCATTAATATCAATAATACTTGAGACAATAATACTTTCTACTAAAAATACTTTAAATTGGATATAACTATTGTGAAATCCACTGAGTCAGCATTTGTTAACTGCTACTAAAGAATCACCACAGATCTCTACTAAGAACAGGGGAAAACCGATAATCAAAAATATGTCACTTCTTGGTGGTACCTTTTGTTTAGGGCTGACTTTCTAATGGTACCCACTGTACATTTTCTGATGACACTGGCACAGAGAGATTTTGTGCCCAGTCCTGTAAAGTACTGAGGTATCTGAATTCCCACTGAAGCCAACAGGAATTATGGACGCTCAGCTCTGGTCGACGCGGATGGGGGGGAGGGGGAGAGGGAAGGAGATCAACCTAACATATTCAATTTCAGCTATGCAAATAGTGTAGCTGAAGTTGACGTATTCAGCTCGACTAACCTCAGCATTTTCATGATGCTGAGTGGCTCCCCTGTCGACTACGTCTGTGCCTGTCAGGCAGTGGAGTTCCAGAGTCGATGGGAGAGCGCACTGGGATGAATTTATCAAGTCTAGACAAGACATGATACATCGAGCCCCGAAAGATCGATCTCTACACGCCAATCTGGCGGGTAGTGTAGACCTGGCCTCAGTCTTGCAGGCTCAAAGCTTTATATCATCTCAATTGACCAGCTCCTGTTTTAATCTTTCATTTCTTTCGATCATCTTAGTAATAGGAAGGTTGGAATATTCTAATAATTAAAGTGTGCAGCAAAAATGTTTTCTAATTGATTTCTGGCTACTTTGGAGGGCGAAAAAGGCAAATTCAAGAGCTTTTTGGTTACAGTTTAAATACAATTATATATATTATCATTGGCTAGTCTCCTGGAGTGGTGGTTTTGTATAAGGATTATGTTTAGATCCACAATTGTAACTTCCATACAGCTTCCATAATGTTTTCTATAACTTATTTATTTTATATTTTTCAAATTCCTATTCATGCATTTACAAAAATATAACACACAGTGTGTATGTGAAAATTTAAAATCAATTAATGATAATTAAACAACTGAGTCCCCAAATTTTCAGAACCTTCCTACCTATCCTCTCAGAAAATGCTTTTTAATATGCCCTGCTGAACAGTAAACTTGGTTTCTATTGGTAAAAACAAATTCCAAAGTTGAGGGTTCTTTAATGTGAGAGTTCTCAACACACCGATGAAGCATGACAAGAGGATACACATGGTCCAATATATAAGGGATGATATAGCACAGAACAACAATCCTGTCTTTGCTCGTATCAAAGTAACAGCATATCAGTTAACTAGTCACTATGACACTGTTGGGCAATGTATGATTTCTACCATCTGTGCTCTAGGTTCCTTCCTTCCTGTTCCTTCCTTACAGGTCATCAGTGTAGCAATATATGAACAATATATAAAATGAAGGGAGCTTTTAAGGATGCTGTATGAATAGTTCTTGCTATAGCTTGGTGTCCACCCAACAGTGGGTAGAATGGCACACTGGAAAAATAGTATTCCTCTTCAGACAATTAAAAACTCCTTGGATTCATGCAGGGCCTGATCCTTCAAGGTGCAGCATGATAGAATATAAAAGGGTGTTGAGACCTCTCAGCATCTCATAGGACGCCATTACTCTTTGAGAGTAGACCAGACAAATAGGTTCTTTGCCTTGGCAGGAGTAGTGGTAACCTCCGAAGTCACACAGAGGGAATTACGACCTTAATTTGTACCATTCTTTAAATCACTTTCTTGGACTGAGAAGTGATACTTTCTTCTGCACTACAGCAGCAGATGATTTTTTAGATTTGCCAACATTTAACATTTCCTCTACCAACAATAAGAAAAAAACGCAGAAAATAAGAGTACGGGCAATCCACCTATTCTTAATCTGTTGTATAGAATTATAGGTAAATAGAGAATACCAAATCCTTATTTACTTTAGTGGGAGTTTATCATCTGCCAGTAAGTCCATCCTCCTGCTATTGCAAGGAAAGTAATTATTATATTCATTTGCACAAAGGACACTTTACAACACTCTGACAGTTTAATATAATCCTCGTCCACTTTAAGAAGCCTTTTACACTTCCAGAGCAGTGTAAAAGAGAATCAGTCACAATGTATCTTGTGTTTGTCTATAACATACCATATTATTGACTCATCACTCAGAGATTCCTTCAGAAAAAATACCCCAAACCTATGACAATCAAGTCTTTTCTCTGCTTAAAATGTTATAATTATTACCTTGAAGGGTATGTTTAATTTATTACTTTTTTTATTCATTTGGCATATTAAAGAAATCATCTGAAATCTCAGCAATATAATAATTTTATCTGTAATGCTGGTTTAGCAGACAGAGAATAATTCTACTGTTCTGAAAGGAGAGAACACAAAACATTGTTTTACAAATGACTGTTACTATTGGGGGTGTGCATTATTATGACAACAGACCTTAAATTTATTCAGCATGATGTTAAATCAGGTGTTTATATATAGCAGTGAGAAGTTTGAAAATTCCCTTGACTAGCATGACAAATTTACACCTATGGTCTTTTTTGTAGGGTTAAAAGAATAACATGGGGGTGGGGTGAGGGGAGAGAGAAAAAGAAAGTTCTGTGGTTGTTGGGTGCCATACTTCCTTCCAAAGCAGTGATTTGATATTTAAGATGCAGCATTCCTGTGGCAAGGTACACATGATAAACTGCTGCAACTTCATCAAATGTTGACCTTCATGGCTGAATGGATGATGTTTCTGTGTGTGCATTTATGAAAGGCAGATTCTATCAGAGGCAGCTTGTGTCAAGCACAGTATATCTTGTTTTTACTGTACCTCTTTTGGAGCATCTTTCCTTATGAATGTCTCATAAATTGTCTTGGCTTTAGGAAGAAGTTGATGAGATGCTTTGTTCTTCTTATAATCCTCACAGGCTGTCCAAAACTCAATGTTCTCCTCGCTGAACTCAGTTTTCAGAAACCTTGTAAAGGCATCCAGTCCTGCTATAAAAGGGAGCATTGCATTGCTTTAATTCTCAGAAGCATTAAAAGACCATCCCATAGACACTATAACATAATTCCTCGATTTAAATTATGCAACAACATATGTTTGGTCTCATTTTGAACTATTCTGTAACTTCACATTACAGATTTTTCTTTTGCATCACAAAATATGTGTAATTTGTTTTGCAGTCAGTCCAGAGGAAATGATATCAGGCTTTAGGCATACACTTTAAATATGGCCTTTGATTTTGGATGCCCCTTTGGGGCACACTGGGCCTAATTTTCAAAGATACTGACCCACCCAGCTCCAGATGATCTTAATGGTAACTGTGGAGGCTCAGAATCTTTAACAAATAGACCATAAGTGGTCACAAGCTGAGCACTCAAAAAACAGAGGCACCCACAAATGTGGCCATTATTGACCATTTTGGCTTTAGTTTTGTGTCCAAAACAGACTTAGGATGCCTCAAATGCCATTTAAATCTTGATTGTATTCACAAATAGGCTGTTCCCCAAAAATGATCCCAGTACAGAAGATAGTTTAAAAGGTAATGTAAATAGAACCTTTACAATTTTCTTTGTATATAATTATCATTGCCAAGTTGTTCAGGATATCCCCTTTATTAAAAACACTTAATATGTAGAAATAACTGGAATGTTATTACTGTCAGTTACCTGCATTGGGAACATTGTAAAGATTGTAATGGTCACCACTATACTGGAGGCACATGTTTGCTATGCACAGCATTTATCTTTAAAGGGAGGAAATGAAACAAGCCTTTTATCAGTAACTTGAGTTTCAGGCATTAGGCAATTATGTGTGTCATGGGTGGCTGACCACTTTTGTTTATATCCATCCCTGGGCCTTTGTTCTTGCCCTCCATGAACATTTGAGCAATGTTGCAATGAAAGATGTCATTTGATGTAAACATTGGTATTAACACCTTGGTCATGACCAGCATGGCTTGCCAAATCTGTGGACAAATCTTTGTCTTCTAGACCTCATGTATGTGGCAAAATTCTCCAAGCATCTATTTGACTTTTGACCACTTACTCTAAAATGGCTTAAAACCATTCAAGCTCCAGTGTTCCTAGGTGATATAACTACTTGAAGGTGTGCACTGCAGGTGTTACCACTGATGATGGTCCTACTTTAATTGCCTGACATTTCCAGACTTCCTGGAAATCTGATATCCACTACCTTTTGCTGCTGAGATTAACAAAGTACTTGAATACTTTAACCACCACCTTAAAATAAGGATTGGCTGCTCACTAGAACCAGTGACTCCCCTTTTACTGATGTTAACCTGAAAAGTTATTTCATAGGAAAAATCTTCCCTTAATGAATATTTCACCCAGAATTAGTCCTTAGACAAAATCCCCATCGACGTCAGTGGGCTGTTGGACTAAGTACAGACAGCAGGATGAAACCCAAAGTGATGCACAGAGATGAAATACTGACCACTCTAAGTTTTCACCCAGCTTAGATACTTTGCTTGTTGTCGGGTTTTAATTCTGATAAACATTCAGAACCATTTTACCACATGAATACATTTGCATGGTAAATTGAGTTTAATAGTCTCCATGCCTCACACATGACTAGTAATCTACAGTATACAAATAATCATAACAATACATTTTAGCACAAAACTGGGTGTAATATGGCATGCAAAAAGAAAGAAACATTATGTAATCCGTATAAAGTATGCACCCAGCAGGACTGGGATACATTTATGTTTTAGTGTTGGGAGAGGCAAAATAGCAGGTGATATTGTTACTAGCGGACTTCAACCCACTTGCAGTTGTCAGCTCATTGTAACATAGTGATCCTTCTGCGATAACTCTAAAAATATACTCCAGAGTCGAAAAGACAGACCTTTGTTAATTTCAGCATGTATTTTTCTAAATAATCAGTTGCAGTATCACAATGGAAATAATGTTATCTATAAATACTAGATAAGATGAATACTTATCTCAGTAGTCCATAAGTATTCATTATTATTAAATATTCATTAATGAGTAGCTCATTATTCCTTACCAAACAATACTTTAATTACATCTTATCCCCTTTTTTCTGTTTATTGAAGGAACCCTTCATTGTATCTCTTATGGTTACATTGCTCTTGTTGAATGAAATACCAAACTTAAACCTACAAATCAATTCTTAATTTTCTGTGGTTAATGGCATGCTGCTGCTTAAGCAGAGAAGCAGAGTAAAAACTCATATTGCTATAAATGACCTATTATACTGAATGTAGATAACTGCCAAGTGTATTTAATTGCGCACCTACATTGAGTCACTTTCCATCAAGAAATAGAGTGAGGAAAACACTACTAACCTTTCTGGGAAAGCAGTTTGTCAAAGGATTCACCCCATCTCACTGCTTCTTCAGGGGGCACACTGTACAAGACACAAAGTGTTTCTGATGTGTGTGTTTTCTGTATTTATTAAGCTATTGTAATATATATTACCTGCTATTTCTCTCACTTTGTCTTATTGCACAAGGTGTCTGATTAGGTTACTTTACAAAATAAGCTCTTTCTGCTAGAGACTTCAAAAGTATTTGGTTGATGTTTTGCCTATTGAAATAACAGTTGTTAGAGAAAATGTTTAAAGCAGAGCATTATGCCTTGAGTGTTTGTTTGCATTGTGCTCCAAATCTTTAAGGAAAATTTCCATCATGCAAGGGTAAAGATCATAAGTGAAGCAGGTCAAGTACCTTTTTAACTTTGAGAACAGAACGGCTTAGTAACTAAACTGACGTACTCTTGTAGAGATGTGGTTTTGATTGCAATCTGTCTGAGGCTATGTTACCACCGTCTATTTTTAACAGAATACAGGAAATTCAACAGTTTGAAAACAGTCACCACAACATGGTAAAGGCAATAGTCTCATAAACTAATAACACACATAGCCTGGTTTGTTTACCACAAACATTTTTCAAATGTCATGTTATTTTGAGAGACTAGGTTCTTTTTATAAAACTTCATGTATTCTTTATCGAATATGTCAAGCTGCATGTATTCTTCATTGATCTCAAACTTTCCACTGTTTAGGACAATAGAGAAAAACTATTTCACATCTCTGGATAAAAAAGTTTGTAAAATTACTTTTGTAACACTTTATAGATTAACCCTGAACACACAGCTAGGTTGTATTTTATTTCTGAAAAAAATAAAATGGAATAGGATCTGAGGCGATATTGTATCAGGACTCTGACCTGGTCCTAAGTCTGAATCTGGAGATAATATATTTAATCAATTTCTGAATCATATACTTACATACAACATAGCAGTTTTCCTCTGCAGAGTAAAAGCATGTACAAATTAAAATAGGTCTCATTACCCACAGATAGAAAAATAGAGACACGAAGACATGGAGTAACTTGCCTAAAGTCACACACAGTAAATTAGTGGTAGAGCTAGAAATAGAACCAGATCAGGTCTCCTGACTCCCAGTTCAATGCCTTGGAACCAATAGTGTAGTCAGAGTAAACTTAGATAAACTGAGTTTACCCACTTCTTATTTGGGGAATATGGAGTTTGATTTAGGTTAGTCTGCCCCCCTTCTTTTTTACCAGTACAACACTGAACTGGACCAATTTCTTCCCGATAGAGAATAAAGTTTGGACTTCTTTGACCTGGTCCCAAATGCTGTGGAAAACAGAGATGGCTTCCAAAACTGCTTGATCCTTTTCTAACTTAAATCTTTTTAATACTAGTTTATATGGCAAATTGTGTGGATTCAGAAAGACAGGATGAGGTGAAATTCCAGTCACATTAGGAAGGAATTTAGGGTAATGACCATTTTGTTCTTCAGAAAACTTAATGGAAGATTTGTCACAAATATGATTAGTCATTGCAATTAAATATGTAATTTTTAGATAGAAAGAGCAGAACAGTTCCCAAGAGGTGCAAGCACCAAAGAAATGAGTCTTGTAAGAACTGAATGAAAGGCCATTCAGAGGGGAGATTATATAATGGGGGAAATAGGTTGGTGAACTCTTAAGGAATCTTTCAATCAGAAATAGAAAAACTGCAGATCCTTGACCTATATGTCTGTCTGTGGCAGGGGGAGGATAAGTTGCTATAGCTGCTGAAGGGACTTAGTAATAGTGAAAGATAAACATGACTTCTGTAGCTCAAGTAGGTAGTCCAGAAGACAAGTAATACCAAAAGATGGTGAGTTATTTTTGGCTGGTTTAGATATGGAACAAGTCATTCAGATCTGAGGGCTCCCTGGGTGAACCTAGGTCAAACCAGAAAGCTCACAGGTCCAAACATTTGGAGTAGCAATGAGTGCTTTCACAGGAGAGACCTGACAAGAATGGATACCAATGTCTGTTAGGATCTCCCATGTTCAGGGCAGCAAGTTGGTTAAAAGTTGTGTTGGCGTGTAGCAATGGGCATCTTCATGGCCATCAGACCGTTTAGCTGTGGAGTTCCATAAGACCCAGTTCTCTTCCCATACTATTTAAAATTGATGAGACATGGACTAAATGCCAACAATATAAGGATATCACTCAGTTTTATACTAGAACTAATCAAAAGGTTGGATTTTCTCTCACACACATCTGAAATCTGAAATTTTAGAAAACTTTGACCAGCTGTACTTCACATAGAATAGAAACAATACCACTTCTGTCATCCCTACCTGAAATCAACACTTGGATGAGAGGCAGTTGATCCATAACCAGGCAAGGACATAGTATTATTTATAGGAAGAGAGAAACACTTCAGAGAACTATCATCCACTATTTTGACATTTCCCTCTCTTGAGGTTTTCTGTCCACAAATCATTAGAGGATTTGATTAAGAGGATTCCCTTTACATTAGTTACCCAAATATGATCAGCTACCCACATAAACATAGCTGCTAAAATCCAACTTTCTAGCTACAGATGGCTTGGAAACTATTCCTCATCCTGTTACTTGCAGACTTGCCATGGTTTTAGGTACACAAGGGGAGAAGTTTAAAAGAGTGATAGGAGAAGTTTTCTAGGCATCTGGCTCACTTCTGCATTTAATTAGAATGACCCCGGATCTCTGCATAAAATACAAAACTCACTTTTTCAGCTTAGCCTTCTCTTACCAATAACGAAGGGGAGGCAGGGAACATAAGCCCAAATCCAGCTAAGAAAAAAACCACTCCACCAATTCTTGTGTGGAAAGGAGAATATTTGATTATATGGATTTTATTCTTTGGATTTTTTAGGTGGCTGGATATTATAGTAGTAAATATAGTACAAATACCAAGGGCTTGTCTTCACTATGCTGGGGAGGGATCCATCTTTTGGCGATCAATTTATCGTGTCTCATCAAGACGCGATAAATCGATCGCCAGTGGCGCCCCCGTTGACTCCGGAACTCCAGCTTGCCAAAAGGCACAAGCTGTAGTCAACGGGGGAGCGTGGCGCCGACTGCCGCTGCCATGAGGATGGAAGGTAAGTCGGCTGTAGATACGCCAAATTCAGCTATGTTATTAACATAACTGAATTTGCGCATCTACAGCCGATCTACCCTCCTAGTGAAGACCAGCCCTTTGATGGATAGATTCAAGTGCTTCGGTCCTAGAAGTGGGAACCTTTATTATAGACTCAGAAACAGAGTTTAGGCCTTGAGAGCCTCCTCCCTAAAGATACTTTTCAGCCTATTTTCCCACTCAGGATGGGCTTGAAAGATGAAGATAGCAGTTACCCAAAACCTTTAGTGAATACCCTCAAACAGGCAATGTTCTGGTCACAAAAGGACAGTTTCCCCAGGCAAGTGATTCACTGCTAGAAGCCTGAGTTCTTGTCCAAACTGGTTAGGATTAATAACAAAAAAGTGAAAAGAAAGGAGAGAAAATAAATAGAAGTCATTAGATGTTCTGAAACTGTCTGTGGTGGAAAGGCTGGAACTTTTTTTTGGCCATGGAGTTTTTGTGGTTTCTCAATAGCAGGGAGCTGCAGAGGCAATTCTCAAATAATTACCACTGAAACTCTTGCAAAAGTGTAGTCACTGGCAAACTTCCCAATGGCTTCGTTGGAACCAGGATTTCATGCTAGGGATTTGCAAGGGAAATAGTACAGCATGATATTGTACACTCAGAGCTCTTATGAGGAAACTTAGTGGCTTATGTCAACAGGTCATTGGTCACTAAATTATTTCAAAGGAGATCTTTCTCAGAAACTATAAGAGTTCCAAGAAAACAGAAATGTTTCTCAACTACAGTAGGGCCTGAGCATGCCACTTTGCAATCAGTGGGGTGACTTTCAAACTAAGGTGCTCATCAACATGAGTAAAGGTGGGACTATCTGGTATAAAATATAAAAATAAACACTAAAAATAAACTGGCCCATAAACACTAGGTGCACAAGGGACAAATTCCATTGAGACTAGATTACATGAAAATTATTAGTGATATGAAGAGTACACTGCCCTTTTCCTCCTTCCCCCAATTGAGAAAAACTTTCATCCCTGCCCTATTCATCCTTCCCCTTTTTCCCCTTCCACCAATTGAAGAAAACTTGATGTATCATAGAGTTAAATAAACCTGTGTATTAGATTATGGTCATATTCATTCTGAATAATATTTTATACATGAAATAGTCCTTTTTAAGTCTATGAGACTACTGGTGACTAAAGTACTATTCTCTGAGAATACCCGTATCACAGTATGGCCCACTGGGTGAAAAAAACATTCTTTGTTAGCAAACTTTATATGTACTGTATGTGTGGCAGGTTACATAACTTGCATTTCATTATGCTAAACTTTAAAATAACATAGATATTAAAAAGCATTATTCGATGCAAAGCTTGAATGTACGCAGATACATGAATCAGAGGCGGCCATTTTCTGAAAGGAATTCTGTCTCTTTATATTTTACAATGCTCACCTTGAAGCTTTTGTCAAGTTCTCAAATTTCTCAAGATTGACATTTTCATGGAATTCAGCCTTTTGCAGAAGAAGGCTCAGCCTATTTCTTTTTTCCTTAGACCTGCAAGACAGTTTAAGCAGCTTTAAAGCAAACTGTGAGAGGTTTCTTTTTTTCAAATGTTCCCTGTTGACTAATTTTTCTCTCAGCATAGCTAATCATTTCCTCATACGCGCAGTTACACTAATGTTAATGCTATTTCTCTTTATTTGTCATGCAGATTAATGAATTTCCTCCTTATAGCTTTCCATACATTTACATGTTGAAGCATATCAAATTATTTACATATCAACGGGTAATGAAAGTCTTCATTTTCAGGCTCATTTTTCCCATTTATTTTGAAGATAGAGGGGAGTTAATGCTGATGAACCTGTAAGAGTGGGTAAACCTCTTCTGTTGTTCACACTTAATAAAGTATGAAAAAAATGATTTTCCTCCCATCAGTTGTAGCTGCTAAAAAGAAACTTTCATGGATCAAAGTTAGTCAGATTTTCTAAAATAATTTCGCAAAGCTTCACCTTAATAACTCCTTTCTCTTATTTGTTTTGCTTGATATATTATTTGATTTGCTTCTTATTCTTGCCCTTAAAAAAGTATTCCCTTGGTAAATAAATATTTCCAGTCTTGCAGTTAATTAATTTTTACACGTATCTGTCACAAATAAAAAGAACTGAGCCTTAAATTTACACTTATCAACTATGCAATAATAATCCCTTGTCTACATAGAACACTTGAGAGTATCAGTAAAACCATGGAACTTACCTAGTCTTGATTTCTTTGTTTGTTTCCTCTTTATTTGTGGATTTCATAACTTTACAACTGGTCTTCTCTTTCAAAGAGGATATATTTAGATGGGGAAATAAAAACAGTGGATTCTCCATCTTCCTTAGACAAAGATTCTTATGATCTCAAAATGCTTCTCTAGCTTACTTGCAGCAGTTCCATCTATTGTACCTTGTATGTTTCAGTTCAGGAGGGCACACATGCACAGAATCTGACTCTGAGTTGCTTCTCAGTTGGTACTTAATAGGTGTCCTAAGCAGGTAGCGGAAAGGAAGGGGTTCTCCACTTCCTCTGTAATGAAAGCTGCTCGTACACAAGTAGAGCTCTGTCTTACAGCCGTCACTTAGGGAAGTGAGATTACAAATTTGCAAAATGGCTGTTGATCAGGAGGATAAATACAGTTATAACTCCAGTGCAGTTTACGGTTAGTGCTTGTGGAACATGGTATTTTGCTACATGACAGCATCATTTTCCCCTAAATACTTTCATAAAAATAATATAAAATTTTTGTTTTTAAGTAAGGAATGCAGAGGAGCACCATGATGCACAAAATAACGCATGACATTATCTTAAACTGTTAGAATAATTTTTAAAGAAACCGAGACCAGTATTTTCCATCTTTGGAGCCTAACTCTAGACACACAAATCCATTTTAGTTACTAACTGAAAGTTGCCTGATACTCAGAGGTGCTGAGAAGTCCCATTGAAATCAGCTACTCAGCATCTCTGAAAATACAGATTTTAATTTTTGGGTCACTTTTCAGAAGTATTGAGACTCAAAATCTGTTGAAGTCAATGGAAGCTACAGGTGCTGAGCTTCTTTGAAAAGTAGGACCTGAGTGCCCATGTCCTCAAAGGTATTTAGGAACATAGCTCCCATTGATTTCAATGGTAGTTAATCACTTAAATACCTTTAAAAATTCAACCCTTAGTACCTAAATATAAGCTTAGATGCCTAATTTTATGCACCCATATTTGACATTTTTGGTTTTATGGCCATCTTGGCAGCTCTGGGTAGGTGAAGTTCTCTGCTGAGCTACAGCACAGTCTTCCATATGCTGGCTTTGCTGTATGTTCAGACTCCATGCTTAGAAAATCATGGGCTTCTTCTGCTGAGAGTGACTACAGGGTTGGAGTGGTGATTTGCTGTTTTGTGAACTCATGTCTTTCAGGAGCTAGCTAGAGATGACCAGTTTCACATGGACACCAAAGTCACTGGTTAGAAAACAAATTTTGGTAAGTAGACATCTAGGTCCAGGTGTGAACTAGTTACTTGGAGCTAAAAGGCTCTTACTCAATCCCCAATCCCTTGATCCATGCACTATATTAAATTAGATTTGTTTTTAAAAAGCAAGCCTCATAGAATCTTATGGCAGATCAGGAATTGGAATTTCATACAGCTGAACAGTTAACTGCATTCCTAATAAACATATCAATTACTTCATTTAATCAGTTTGGAAAATCCCAAGCCTTTCCCATATATCTGTCTGTATTAGCAGTTCTGTTTAATTGCTTACTGCATAACAGAAAATCTCACCTAATTGCATTAATAGTTTTTGAAACAGTTAAATGGATTGCTGTGCTTACCATGCGGGAAAACACCAGAAAAGAAGAACAAATAGTCAATTGATCAAAATGTGATGTTGGAAGAAGCCTGGAACAATGCATTCCAATATCGTATCACAGAAGTTAGAGGCGGAAAGGACTTATTAATCCCCCAAACTTTGTTCTCTACTATACATTGTCCAGTGTCTCATCCAATCTTCTTTTAAATAAGGCTTTTGTCATTTCCTATTTACACGTCTAAGAAAACACGGTGTGTTTTTTTTAAACTGATAAGAAAATCTGCATTGTGCATTCAGACCTGGTGCAGCATGGACAGCTGGCCTGGAAGCCAGATTCTGTCAGAAAAGTGAGTTCTGCTTAGGTCTTTTTAAATGACCCAAAACCCTGGCAAATGGTTGACCCATTTAAGCCAGGTTGAGCTTTACTAGTAATATTCCTGCAGGTGGCTAGATGGATCTGTGTGTTACCATGAAGTACCCACAAGAAATCAAAGAGATTTTTTTAAGCCAGTGGATATTTTTCTATACCTATTAATATGCTTGTGGAGGAATACAGCACAGACCTGTTTATGTGCAAATCAGCTTAATGTGTGGTAGCACCATGCCTCTGAGTGCTACCTATTTAACACATGAGACTCATTAACACATGGTACACAAACTTGCTATGTAGCGCTACAGATTTGCTCGCTAACTCAGTGATATAGAAATCAACAGGAGGTGCGGAGCGGAAACGTGTTGTAGGCCTACTGGTGTTTCCTCTTCCTTTTAATTGCTGATATTGGTAAAGGCATATGCACGCTTAGTCATTGTCATGCTAGAGATATGTACAGTAAACCCTCGATTTAACGGACTTTGCATGCAACGGACAAAATTTCTGAGCAAGTCTGATGCATCTGAAATCCATTTCTTGCGGGCTGGCAGCCGGCTTCCGGCTGCCGCCCAGGTCCAGGCAGTGGGCGGGCCGGCTGCCAGCTCCTGGCTGCCACCCGGGTCACAGCAACTGGCGGGCTGGCTGCTGGCTCCCGGCTGCCGCCCGGGTAACAGCAGCGGGCAGGCTGGCTGCCGGCTCCCGGCTGCCACCCGGGTCACGGCAGCAGGTGGGCTGGCTGCCGGGTCCTGGCTGCCGCCCGGGTCACGGCAGCAGGCGGGCTGGCTGCCGGCTCCCGGCTGCCGCCCGGGTCACGGCAGCGCGCGGGCCGGCTGCCGGCTCCCGGCTGCCGCCTGGGTCACAGCAGCGGGCCTGCCGGCTGCCGCCCGGGTCCCGGCAGCGGGCAGGCCGGCTGCCGGCTGCCGCCCGGGTCACGGCAGCAGGTGGGCCAGCTGCCGGCTGCCACCCGGGTCACGGCAGCGGGCTGGCTGGCTGCCGGCTCCCGCCCGGGTCCTGCCTGCGGGCGGGCTGCCAGTTCCCGGCTCCTGCCCAGGTCCCGCCAGCGGGCGGGCTGGCTGCCGGCTCCCGCCCGAGTCCCGCCTGCAGGTAGGCGGGCTGTCGGCTCTCGGCTCCCGCCCGGGTCCCAGCAGCCGGGACGCGGGCGGGCTGGCTGCCGGGTCCTGGCTGCCGCCCGGGTCCCAGCAACAGGCGGGCTGGCTGCCGGCTCCCGGCTGCCGCCCGGGTCCCAGCAGCGGGCCTGCTGGCTGCCGCCCGGGTCCCGGCAGCGGGCGGGCCGGCTGCCGGCTGCCACCCGGGTCACGGCAGCGGGCTGGCTGGCTGCCGGCTCCCGCCCGGGTCCTGCCTGCGGGCGGGCTGCCAGTTCCCGGCTCCTGCCCAGGTCCCGCCAGCGGGCGGGCTGGCTGCCAGCTCCTGCCCGAGTCCCGCCTGCAGGTGGGCGGGCTGTCGGCTCTCGGCTCCCGCCCGGGTCCCAGCAGCCGGGACGCGGGCGGGCTGGCTGCCGGGTCCTGGCTGCCGCCCGGGTCCCAGCAGTGGGCGGGCTGCGGAGCTGCCACCCCGACCCTGTGGCGGGCGGGCTGCTGCTCCGACAGCTCATGGTTTTTTTTATTAAATAACAGACTTTTTTATTTAACGGATACCGCCTCACCCGAATTAGTCCGTTAAATGGAGGTTTTTCTGTAATATATAGTCTGTGCTAATACATTTCAAAATTATTTAATTCTCATTGATTTGATTGCAATGGGGAACTTTTATTTCGTGAAAGGAGTGCCACTTTCACATTCTTTTGCTGAAAGGAAATTCCTTAGCAGCAATCCTTTCACCTTTCTTTCAATGAAAGGAATGCCGCTAAATGGGCCAATTCTTCAAGCCCAAGCACAAAAATTGGAAATTTAACAGGGGATGAATCCTTCCAAGCCAGCAAGGGGTTTATAAGTCATTATTTAAAGTGTTATAGCATAGCGCAGGTATTGATTTCTGGAGAGAGCCACAATCATGTTTCCCACCGAGTTAAAATCCTACAGTATTTGGGATGCCGTGAATATGAATGTAATCCTAGAAGATAATTATACATGTACTGATGTATATATCCTAATATATTTCAGCATGGCCCTCTTAACCTGCAGTCCATTAACACTCATTCGTGACAGCTTGACTCGCGACATCCGCACGTTAACGGGTCTGTTCTGTATTTGTCCTAGTCTCCTTGGCAAGGATGCTACTGTGGTTCAGTCCATCTTGTGTGGAGGATTTGATGAGTTTCTGCTACAGGTCCAGTGATGGCCCACCTTTGCTAAACAGGGTTAAAATAAAAACAGAAATATATGATCAGGTAAAACTCTGGTGACTTTTCAGAAGAGAGACTAAGTCAATGGCAGTACACGAAACCATGTAGTTTATCCTTTCTCCCCTGGTCTAAGCTAAAACAGATCCCATGGGAATGAAAGTAAAAGAGGGAGGATATCAAGGGAAATATCGACCAAAAATGTCTACAAGATACAGTTAAGAATTACACTTTAATGTGAGCTCATTGGTAAACTTCTAGTTCTCTGAACAGCCAGGCAATGGACCCAGATTTAACACCAGGACTGTGTGTGCTGTAGAGACATGCCGACCCTTGGGGAAAAGATAGGGCCTCATCATCACTCAATAACAGCCTATGTGGCCAGTAAAGGGTTTTGAAGAGATGTTCACCAAAGGTCCCCTTAGCAGGTTTGGGATGGTTTGAGGTAATCAAAGTGGTGAGGAGAAAAGGACAACATAGTTCCATTAGTAATATAAAGTTCCCAGACAGGGGAAGAAAAAGAGGCTAGCTTTTGTGATTCTGCATCATATTGCTTATTGCCATAGAAGTATTTAATGTGAAATGTATGTCACAAAAGTGGGGTGGAAAATATCTAGTTAGAAACCACATTCTAGTATCTATGAATCTTTGAGAGCCAGTTACGTTTTTAACATGTAGTTCCAGTTTCAGTGTTAGTCTGTACATCACATCCTGCATATTGTAAATTAGGTTTAACCACACAGCAGCCTTTAGAAATGGCTTCTGCCTTTCACAAAAAAAAGTCAAACTTTTTTTTTAAAGCTCTGAGGTAATATTCGTCATTTTAGCTCTTTCCCACCAATTAAGGAGTGTGTAATACTTTGTGTATGTTAATCTGTCACAATTTTATTTCATGGTAATTTAAATCAATGCATAAAAATGCTGGCAACTGTAGTCTTAATAGTTCATACAGATGGATTTAAGAAAGGTGTAAGATCAAATTGATCCATAACTGAATTACTTTCTGGTGGCCTTACCCATTAGGTCAACCCAGTGTTGGTTTCTCTCCATGGTATATTTTGAATGGCTTGTCCAAAGAACTTTTAAATGACTCAGAGCAATGGGGGTTACATTGTAGAGTCTTGAAATTTTAGTTTAGTAAAGCATGCCAATAGCATGACTCCCATACATGTCACTGTAATATGCAGCTCCTGAGAATTCATTCTGAATTCTTGAAAGAAACCATGGAATAATCATCCACTCTTATTTTTAATCCATTCATTAATGGAAAATTAGTATTAAATCCAGCTCCATGAAATACCCAATTTGCATACAGCCCAGAGTGTATTTTGTTAACTGCAGTCCAGGCAGTGGCTGCAGAAGGGCTGCTCTGTACCTGGAGCTTCAGGGGGAATTCTGGAACAACCTGAGTATCCTGGGGAATATCTTCTGCAATGGCAGTTCCACCACCCTTTGAAAGGCTCCAATGTATGCTCCCCAGCTGTCTAACCAGTGTGAAAATGCAATTCTGTCGCATTTTTCTTCCCCTCCTTCCCTATATTCTGTCCTAAATAATAGAGGCTGATTTTGGCCCCCTGCTTTGGCTATTATAGACTGCTCTAATGGTGGATAGGGGCTGTACAGGAGTTGCAAGACACTAGATCAGAATTCCCCTAGCACAGAAGCTGCATTGGGTGATGTAAATTGCCTTAGGCTGCTCTCCCTAGGAAACTCCAGGATGAGAGGATGTATGCACATAATCCTGACTTCTGTAAGGATTCAGGATTGCTTTAACCTGGCATGGGGGGGCATTTCAGCCTTGACAGCAGTGAAGAATCCACAGGGCACAAATGTGATGGAAAGCCAGCTTCATGGATTTGCGCACCAAGCACCAAAGGCCATTTCTGAAAATGTGAGCAGGTTGTCTGTGCTCCTGTGTATGTCATTCTCAGCTGCAGCAATGAGGAGGAGTGTCTAGATTCTATGCAGAAACACGCTTCAAATATTTTCTGAGATCAAACATGTTAGCAATAACCAGACTGGTTTATGGAGGCAAAACCTCCCCCAAATTCACAGTATTTTGTATTCTCTGACTGTTCTTAACCAGCTGTTCTCATTGTATTGTAAGCACCTTTAAATGGTCACTATATTTATTCAATAGAGGTCTTATGTAAACAGACAGTTTTCAGAATAAGCTCTCAAAATATGTTTGATCTAGTTTTCTTTCTTTTTGGGAGAGGTGAGGATAGAAAATATATATCCCCTGGTTTGCTTATGGTACAGAAATAAAGTGGTGATGGAAGAGGGAGAAGAATAGTAGAAAAACAAAATGTTTACTATGTCAGGAAAAAAGGGAACTCACATACACAGGCATGGTTAAGCAACATGTGAAGCTAATATTTAGCGTGCCTGTTCTAGCGTGTTGACAGGAAACAGACTCAGGGGTTTTTTGCTTGTGGTACAGATAAGTCAGCGGCTAACACTCCAGCAACATCTCACGTCTTACTTTTCATGAGCCAAAATAGTGCACAGTCATTTGCAAGCAAAGAGTTCAGTTTTGTGTATTCAGCCCAAGTATGTTATGTGCTGTTTATTGTTCACCTTTCTTTGGCTCAAAATTAATCTATCCAAGCCTCAAAAAGCTGCTAGCTCCATTCCTACTAGTACACCTTTTCCCTTTTCTTACCTCCTAAATGACCTACAACTACTCCAAAAGTTTTGATGCATACAATCAGGGCCGGCTTACAACATTTGGCACCTGAGGTGGGGAGCTCAAATGATGCCCTCCTGCCCCCTGGCCTGGGCCCAAACTTTGAAAGTTCTCAATTATGCCTTCTTCCTGTTTTGCTCCTCGCATGGTACTGCTCTGCTACCTTCCCCAATAAAGGAGAACTAACAACTTCAAATGCCTTGTTCAAAAAGTAAGTAACACTTAACTTTCAAATGCCAAAACAGCAAATGTAACTTTTTTTGTCTGCATAGTAAACACTGGCATTTTTATCTGTTTGAATAATCAAAGTGGTGTTTTCCGTGCCTTCTTGGTTGCAAAGATTTGAACTGCTTCTGCTTCCTGAAGGTCCACAGTCTGGGCCAGCTATTGCTCTATTGAGATGATTGCAAGGCCGATCAGCGTCTCCTGTGTCATTGTGGAGTGTAGATGTGTTTTTATTAACTTCAGCTGGGAGAAGCTGCATCCTTCACTGGCAACTGTTACAGGAAGTGTTAGAAGTATGCGCAGAGCAACAAAAGCATTTGGAAAGAGGGTGGTCATCTTATTTGTGCACATATATTCCAGAACAGCCTTTGGAGTTGATCCGGCTGAAATGGATCTTTCAGTTCATCACCTAAATCACTCGCATCAATATTGCACATGTCATCATGTGTCAGCACTGTCTCTAGTGCCCTGCATTGCTGGCGTAGTTCTTTTTCAGGTATAGTGAGGAGTTCTGAAATATCATACAACATCCCAAATATACTGCTGTGATCCTGCTGCATGAAACATTCTTCAACTGACTGTATTGCATAGTCTAGCACCTGGTTAAAGAAAACAACTTTGAATTGTTGTTTGGGATCAGAAATTACTAGATCACAGGCCCTGGTTCTCATGGGGGACTTCAATCACCCAGATATCTTCTGGGAGAGCACTACAATGGTGCACAGACAATCCAGGAAGTTTTTGGAAAGTGTAGGGGACAAATTCCTAGTGCAAGTGCTGGAGGAATCAACTAGGGGCAGGCTTTTCTTGACCTCTCACAAGCAGGGAAGAAATAGTAGGGGAAGCAAAAGTGGATGGGAACTTGGGAGGCAGTGACCATGAGATAGTCAAGTTCAGGATTCTGACACAAGGAAGAAAGGAGAGCAGCAGAATACAGACCCTTGACTTCAGAAAAGCAGACTTTGACTCCCTCAGGGAACTGATGGGCAAGGTCTCCTGGGAGAATAACATGAGGGGAAAAGGAGTCCAGCAGAGCTAACTGTGTTTTAAAGAATCCGTATTGAGATTGCAGGAACAAACCATCCCGATGTGTAGAAAGAATAGTAAATATGGCAGGCAACCAGCTTGTCTTAACAGTGAAATCCTTGCTGGTCTTAAACACAAAAAAGAAGCTTACAAGAAGTGGAAGATTGGACACATGACCAGGGAGGAGTATAAAAATATTGCTCAGGCATGCAAGAATGAAATTAGGAAGGCCAAATCACACTTGGACTTGTAGCTAGCAGGAGATGTTAAGAGTAACAAGAAGGGTTTCTTCCGGTATGTTAGCAAGAAGAAGAAAATCAAGGAAAGTGTGGGCCCCTTGCTGAATGAAGGAGGCAACTTAGTGATAGAGGATGTGGAGAAAGCTAATGTACTCAATACTTTTTTTGCCTCTATTTTCACAGACAAGGTCAGTTCCCAGACTACTGCACTGCGCAGCATGGTATGGGGAGGAAGAGACCAGCCATCTGTGGAAAAAGAAGTGGTTCAGGACTATTTAGAAAAGCTGGATGAACACAAGTCCATGGGGCTGAATGAACTGCATCCAAGGGTGCTAAAGGAGTTGGCAGATGGACATTAGGGAAGCAGTAGGAAATAGGAAGCTCCCTGAGAAGATGGTGTTAATCAGTCCAGGCTCCCGGGGGTGCTAGAGAGGTACCTAAGAGGCTCCTCCTCCTCTCTCTCCCTGCAGCTCCTGCTGCTTTCTGTTATTCCCTCTCATCTTTTCTCCTGCCTGCCTGTTATGTCTCTTGTGCCCTCCTTCCTCCAGCACAGCACTCCACCATGTCTGGGCATCTAGACCAGAGAGATTACATATGCATCAGCAGCAGTCACAATTTTCTACACTCTGGGTCCTAGTGGTGCCCCCCACAGTATGGCACCTGAGGCGTCTGCCTCAGTTCACCTCATGGTAAAGCCAGCCCCATATACAATTTGATTTTGCCAATTTGGGCACCAAGCGAGGGTTAACCCTCTCCATTAGAAAAATAAATTCTGTGTATGTTCCATTACTCTCATGACACTGACTTCAGTGGACGTTGGACTGGATCTTTATGTCCCGATTCAGCAAGGCTACTGTTAAGCATGTGATTGAAATCTGTACAGCTGGTTATCCTGCTTAAAGTTAGCCATCTTATTAAAACCTTGATGAATCAGGCCCTAGTGCTCAGCCCTTAATTAGCTGGCACATACTTGGATACCGTCTAAGAGCTATCCTTCTTACTACGTTTATAATTGTGCATGAAGTCAAAGTTTTCCTTTTGTTTACCTGAAGGTTACAAACCTAACTTCAATAACAGTTTTGAGTAACTAAAATCCTTGAATCCTTGTGTCAAACTGCCCTCTGCATGTATCTTCTGTCTCATTTGCACACTTAAGGTATTTGCACATAATCTAATGTAATGAATACACATTCACTGAGTAAATGTGAAGAATACATCAGTCCACTTCTGAACCTGTGCTACTATAATACTTGATAGATTCAGACAGCATGCCTGTTAATTTTTGTTCCTAACCATTTATGATATCAAATGATGAAAATTTGGTTGAAAGGGGTATTTTAGCACCTTATTCACGTTATGATAGGTGTCACACACACCCATTTGTCTCAGTATGATAGTGATCTTACTGAGAAATGCCCCATAGCTAAAACAGACATTCTTTCTTTTCACATACACAACATCAATTACAAGGTTTAATATTGATTTCTTGTTGAAATTCTGGAAGGTAAATGAGGGGGGAAATGCCTTTTAAAGTTAATGCACAAGATAGCGATTTGACAAGAATGCAAAGTAATTATTATTATTTTTAACTCTGTGTATTTGACTAGATGCTCATGAAGACTAGACAATAGGTATCACCTGCAAACTAAAGAAACTGGATGAGAAGCTTAGCTTGCTAACTAATTCCCCCATCTCTCCCCATATACATACAGGGCCTTAGCCCATCGAGATCAATGGAAGGTTTTCCAGTAGATTAGGCCCATACAGATGATCCTTTCATTGAATTTGTTTCTTTTCTTTATCTTCTCATATGTAAGTTATTTGACAGGTTTTAAAACTGAACTTCCTCTCAACTTCCCCGTGGTATTTACTGTTAGAAGCCAGGCTAACCACAGTTTAGCTAGACAATGAGTATATGCTTAGATTTGAGTAATTCTATTGGCATTGGGAATATACATAAAAGGCCACAGGGACTGAACCACATACAATTACTGGAATTTATTCATTTAGGGCACATCAGCTAATTGGTGCATTTTTGCTTTTCCTGTAGAATCAGCAGCTAATGTGTGCAACCAAGACAAATCTTATCCAGTAGCAGCAAAAGTTAGTGTGGAAGGGAAAGGATTGACACATGGATAATAGTGCACATTCCTGTTTTGTGCCAGAAAGATAGAGTTTTTATTGTAAATGTATAGGCTGGTAGCCTGTGTTTCAAAAACTGCTTCGTCCTTTGGAGGCTTATCCCAATTCTACCTTCAAAAGACAGGCAAAACTCAGTAGGTTTCTGGAAAACAGGTTTATTGCTAGCAAGAAGGAGCTAAGGGGTTAACACCCAAAACAACTGGCTCAACTCTATACATGGTTGAGGCCTTCTTATACTCCAGTGTGAATAAGGGAAGGGGGCTTTCAATAGTGAGTGAGAACACTTAATGGCTATCGTACCCATTGTTTGGTATTAATCTATTCCATTTACCTGTCTGGAACTCTTTAAAGACAGGAGATTCAGGGTATTCAGACACTGTGGCTCCTGCCTTGTGAAAAACACAGCTGGGGCAAGGTAAAAAGGAGTTTAAGATACAGGCAGGGCAGGGGTCAAGAGTGCATATACAAGGAGTGAGAATATAGTATAAGACTGTTTTTTAAAATCATACTACACAACATTCATAATACAGTTGCTTCTAAGTTTCATTATTCTAACACCTGCTTTAGCTTCAGTTACCTGATAATACTTTGTGCTTATATAATAACTTTATTTCAAGAACCACAAAATGCCATATAAAGGTGGGTAAAGTATTATTATACCCATTGTATAGACAGATAATCTCAGACCCAGAGAATTAAGTAACTTGCTGAAGGTCATATATATACAAGAGCAAGTCAGTGGGAAATTTGGGCATAGAACCAAATCTCCTGACTTCCAGTCCTGTGCTCTAACCACTAGACTGTAATCACAAACCCTCTTGTGAATGAGGCTAATTATTTAAAACCCCGCAATTTGTACAACACAAAGCCAGCTCTGCAAAGTCAAAGCAATGTTTCCTTAATGGTTAATTATAGCTAGAAGAGCACAAATACTCTTGTCAAGCGATTTCATGGATAGGGACAAAGAAAATCATGGAATCATAGAACTGGAAGGGACCTCACCTGGAGGAATCTTTCTCTGAAGACAAAGCAAAAGTTCTGAGGATCCCACAAATACAGGAAGTTCCTTAAGACTCTCCTTTTAGGGTCAAATCATGGTCCGTTTGGATTTGTGCTGATGTTGATAGAAGTCTTTCCATCAATTTTAATGGGTACTGAGTTGGGCCCTGAGAGGCAATGGCAAAACTATAATTGATTTCCATAGGACCAGGATGTTGCCTTTATTAAATAATAATTGGCAGATAACAGTAGTAATGGAATATGTGGCTTAAGTTCTTGATTTGAATGTGTTTCTTTTTGATGCTACAGCTTTGAAACCAGCAGAATTTTAATTTACTCTAGGTACATGCACAACTCTGATTACATGAATGAGTTCAGTTAGGCACTGGGAGGTACAGTAGAATAAGCAATTAAAGCAGTTCCTTTGAGTCATTTGTGTTTTGATTCATTCCTTCCTTTAATGGTTTTTATCCCCTTGCCAGCCAAAATGTTAACTTCGCCTACTTTACTCCAATGCCTGTGTTGCATCACCAGTACAAGTTTATCCACAGTGGGATCCTGCAGCTGCTTCCGTTCAGATCAGTTTGTACCAGCTGCATGGCTTGCTTGACTTTCAGTGTGGGGTGTGTGTGTGTGTTTTATCTGCCAGGGTAGGAAACAACGTTCATCTGTTGTGCCAAAACTTGAATATTCTCATGCCACCAAGTCTTAGCTATACTGTCAATGACAAGAATGGAAAGAAACTCTCTGAGGAGAATAGACTGACAGTGTATTTCATCTCTTTATTCCCCCGTCTCCCAACAGTCTACTTCACCTTCTTGATTTTGAGAAGAATGCAATTAGCAGCCAGGAATTGCTGTTATTTTAAAACCAAAACTTAAACTGACTTTGCATTAAGTATGTCTTTCTGAACCTTCCCATGGTTTAATTTGAGAGTGTGCCTATGTTTTCAAACTTATGATAGTTATTATTTGGAGATTACAAAAAAGCCCTCCATGCATAAATTCACCGTCAGTGCGTATGGATTAAATGAATAGAAATGAGTGCATATAGCAATTGTGCAGGATGCTATAGTTGATTCTCCTTAAAATTATGTTACTCAAAAAAGTACGGGACAAAGAATTGAGAATTCATCCTATAATTGCCATATATTCACAGCAGCTTATGTCTCCAAATGACTTTATCCACAGGAGACAGTTAAAAAATTCTTTACAGACTCAAATCAAGGAGATCACCACTATATCAATGCTGGATTCACCATAGAGCTATTGAGAAGGTATTGTTTTCTTAATGATAAATGAGTTTGCATTTATGTTGGTAGTTCATCAATAGTGTACGCTGCTTGCGGCAACAACTGTGTCATCCTTTATGTTTTTGTGATGACACCCTTCCATTGGTTATCAGTGGCATTTCAACCAGTACCAAAGACACAGGCCGCTGACACTTAAATAAAAGGACTCCATTAATTGGACAGGGCTAGAAGCTTCATATTCTGTGTGTTGGACAGCCACTGGAGGGTGACATGATCAGGTACACCTAGCCAAAATTCAGACAGTGCTGAAGACTGAGCGAGGCCCCATTCTGCAATGACATGCATCTGGGTGCCTCCTTGGAACCATGCACAGGCTTACTGAAGTCAATGGGTTTCCTTATGGGCACTGTCTAAAGTGCTTGGGGGATATGCTCAGATTACAGAGGCTGAGGTGTGTCCACTGCCCTTCGAAGGAGTAGCAAACTCATTAGTGAGTTTGCATTGATCAAGACAGTCTTGAGCAGTCTACACTACCCACGGGATAGTGATCTACCTATTGGGGGTCAATATATCACATCTAGTTTAGACATGATAAATTGATCCCCAAGCACTTTCCCATTGACTCTGGTACTCCACCACCACAAGAGGCAGAGGCGGAGTCAGGGGGGAGTGGCAGCAGTCAACTCAGCACTGTGAAGATGCCATGGTAAGTTGATCTAGGTATGTCAACTACAGGTACACTATTTTCATAGATGAAGTTGTGTATCTTAGGTCGATCCCCCTTCCTTCCCAATGTAGGCATGGCTAAAACATACATTTCTTGGGTGCAAGGCTGGGACTGGGGGAATTTGCTAGTCTCTACATATAGTTCATGAGTGGCTTGGGACTTAGCAGGGTATGCCTCTTTATGCTGATGGCTGAGTGAATAGAGCCTGGAGGAGTTTGCTATTCACTAGCATAGCAGTTTAGGAGACAGCCTAAGCAGGAGAGGAAAAGTGGGCACAGCAGTTCTACAGTCCAGGTTGCATGCCTATGAAATCAGTTTCATTGTATTACCATTCTATTAGAATGTCCCTTTTGATCGCTATCATTTCAACAAGAGGGTATCATAGTTGGGAGCTTTGTCCATTGATCCACCCTGCCTCATCTCTCTCAAAGATAAGGTGGTGTGGAGACTGGATTCCACCTTTATTACAAAAGTAAATTCAATGTTTCATTGAGCACAAGAGATCTCTTAAAACTGAGAGGGTCTCTGGAATGTGGGAGCTAGTCCCTTGTCAGCTGTTTAATCAACTTTGATTCTGTACCCTACATCTACAGACAGGATCCTCACTGAGGATCTGGGCACTTACCCCTTTGAAGAAGGGAAAATTTTCAAGTAAGCAACCCCAAGTTGTCCCATATCACAAGGGAGTGTGTTCCACATACACTATATTCAATGCTGTGTTCTTAAAGAGAGAACACAGAGACTTCTGATTGAGATAAGAGCCTTCATTTAGAACCTATTGGGGGTTATGAAGGATGATCTTAAAAACATTCTCTTTTCTTTTTACTGCAACAGAAATGGAAGAAATTAAAATTACATGTTTTGAATGAATTTGCTTGGGGAAAATAACTCTACTGCTCATAGGAAATATTTCAACAATTTATCAAAATATCATGAATATTTATGATGAGTTTACTCACTCTTGGAAACTGTAATTAGACAAACCATTTCATAATGATATGATAGTGATGAAAAACCAACATATGGTTCTTTTATTTATCTTCAGATAAAAACCCATTTTTACTTCATGGAACAATACCAGAGTGAAAATAATTTTATTGTAAATCTCAAGTAGAGAAGCTGCAGTTTGGTACAGTAATTCAGTAATTTTCTGTAGTTCAACTCTTAAGAGACTCATTACAATGAAGGAACTCAACATGCAGGATTCTTCAAAGTTAATATAAGAAATGCATTAACTTGACTCAACGTAGTTCACTTTACAAACTTTCTTTTGTTGCTGTTGTCTAAAATGAAGAAAGCAAAATTCCATTGCTTCATTTACATGATACTTACAAAAAAATAGAATTGGTTGCTCATTCTCTTCCAAGGATCTCAAAAATAGCTAACCGTCTCTCATCTGGTCCTATACTTTGTTGAAACTCAGGTGATGTTTGTGGACAAACTTTACTTTGGGCAAACCTAGACCCAGTTTGAGAGAGTATGGGCTGGATTATGCTATTTTAAAGCAAAGCTATTTTAAAAAACCCCATTGCTTTTCTCGGGAATACTTACATTGTAATAAGCAGTAAATAGTAAGTAATACGTGCATAGTAGTAAGCAGGTATTCAAAAATAGTTGGGTAGTAAATTGCTACCCAACATGAACAAGGGTGGGAGAGCCCAAAGCATGCACATCTCACTGGTTTTGTGTGTTCTGATCCTGAAAGCAGGTGAAACTGTCAGCAATTGTGATGGAGTTTGGAGAGTCATCCAAATAAGAGACTGTCCATAGGACTAGGTACAGCCATCATGGCTATCTGAGAATGAAATTTGCAAGGTGTAACCACTATGGGTAAATAATCAAGAGGGTTTGTATAAAAACTCCGGTGAAGGAAAAACCTGCTGATACTTTTAGCCAGTTCACTATTTTATCCACTTGACCAAACTCCTCTGTTAATTACTGTTTCACTTGGATTTATACTTTTCTGGGTTTAAGGAATGCTGGTTTTTAAACCTTTTTTTTAAAGACTTTATTGTTTGGACATATTTAAAATGTTTAGCCTATTTATTTAAAACTTTCCACTCACAGCTTCCATGTAAGTTAATTTGACAGTATGTTACAACTAATGTGTACCAACTCGTTTTAATGTCATAATACTAGTCCTTGAAACTCTACTGGTTGTCTTTATAGTTTCCAAGAGTTCTGCAACAGAAAATACGAACATGCTAAAGCTGAATTCACTTTTATTTTATTTTTCAAACATTTTTTAAAGAAGAAAATGAGTCTGCAAAGTATTTAACTGTGTTCATTTCCTGTATGTCTCATATTTATATTGCCTCTGTCTCCTATTAGTTCTAGATATGTGGCTTACATATCAGTTTGCCAAGTTATCTACAGGAAATTGAAGTTTCTCACTTTTCCTGACTATCACATGGTTTACAAGTAGGTTTTGTCTTACATAGAACAGTGAAATGAAGTGCTCACCTACCAATCAATATTTTAATATATATCTAGGGCCCTTTTAAAGCCCACTAAACACAGTGGAACTACTCACATGGAATTCAGTGGATTTTATATCAGGCATTTAGTGGAAATAGTACTATATTATAGCTTTAAGTAAAATGAGATACTAACGCATAGACTACCTGGTTGACAGAATGGGAAAGTTAATTTCTGTTCCGACTGTTTAGAGCATGGATAATCCTTTTACATTTCTTGATTTTTTTGAACATGAAGTGAATTACACTGTTTTATAGCATTACTCTTTCCGCCTAAAAATGTCCTAAGTGCATAGTTAGCTGTCTGGTGCAACCTGTGCTAAGATTTAGAGTGGATAATGGTGATTTTTCTTAAGAGCAGCAACAATTTTGATATAAAAATGTCAGAAATAACAGTCTGTCTAGCTCTTAGCACTCTCTAAACATAAAATGATCTTCAAAAATCTCTCTCCATTGCAAAATGAAGACAACTTTTTGGAGGTGTTAAAGCTACTGATTACTTTCTCTTCTATTCTTTTCTTCAGTATCATACCTGAGAAAGTTCACCGGAGAAAATTATATATAATTTAACAAGAAGTATGGGTCATATTTGACCATGTGTCAGATCGTCAGAAGAATTGAAGAATATTCCAGGAAGGTTCAACAGGTTATCTGAGGACCAAGATAAGCTATATTCCAAAATAGAAATGGAGGCAGTTTTACTTCCTGTCTGATTCAGGTTTAATAGAAGTAATTTCTCTTATCGCTCCATAATCTGCTCTATATTCTTTATGAAGAAGAGGCTGGCTATCAGGGCAGACTCTGGATTATGGTGCAAGCCATATACCTGCCAACCAATAGCAGCCCTACATGGTCAATCCCAGCACTGCTAACAAGTGCCTCAGAAGTCAGTAGTTAGGGTAATATCTCTTTCCCCCATATCAGGAACCAGCCTGGTCTGCACTGGATTAGCAAAGAAGGTCTAATTCTCATGAAAATCTCACTGATTGCTCCATGCAGTAGTGTACTTGGGGCTATGATCTTAACTGGGCCTGAGAAAGGCTGGAGACATAGCTGAGTCTGGATTTTGGACTAATGGAGGGCATCTAGGGTCTTAAGTTTATAGCTCTGCTTCAGCAAACCACTTAAACACATGCTTAACTTTAATCATTTGAAAGATGTCATTGAATTAATATACTTTGCTGGATGGAGCCTATGTGAGCTGTGTTAAATGCAGGACATGAAAGAGTGCTCTGGATCTGAGCACTGAAAGGGACAGAGGTCAGTAACAGCAGGGCACTGCTGTTACTTTCTTTCTTTTTGCTGCTGCTAGATCATATTACCTTTATAAATTAACTTTTTTGAAGTTAAAGGTATAATAAAGTTGGGGCCACTTGCCCAAAGGATTTTAATTTCTGTTTCCATTCTCACTGGCCCCATGCCATTCACAAGAGATATAAATTCTAAATACCCATTAAATAAACACATGACAAAAAATCTGTTGGGTATTATGGGATCAGTACTTTCCCAGATGTAAATTTAGTGAGATAGAAGTTCTAAAGTATTTTAAAAATTATCTTTCATTTTCTCTTGAAACCATAAATTAGAGAGGACTCGAGGAAAGAACAAGGTAAAAATTACTTAGACAAGTTAGATGTCTTCAAGTCGTCCGACCTTGATGAAATTTATCGTAGAATACTCAAGGAGCTGACTGAGGGGATATCTGAGCCATTAGTGATTATCTTTCAAAACTCATGGAAGGTGGGAGAGATTCCAGAGGATTGGAAGAGGGCAAATATAGTACCAATCTCTAAAAAAAAAAAAAGGGAATAATGATAACTCAGAGAATTATGGACCAGTCAGTTTAAAATCAGTACCCGAAAGGATGAATTAGCATATAATCAAGCAATCAGTTTGCAAACAGAAGATAAGGTGATAATCAGCATGGATTTGTCAAGAACAAATCATGTCAAACCTAACAAATAACTATCTTTGGCAGGGTAATAAGCCTTCGGATGGGGAGGATGAGGTATATGTTGACTTTAAAAGGCTTTTGATACTGTCTTGCATGACCTTCTCATAATCAAACCAGGGAGATACATTAAAATGGAGCTATTATAAGGTGGAAGCATAACTGGTTGGAAAACCATTCCCAGAGAGTAGTTATCAGTGGTTCACAGTCATGCTGGAAGGGCATAACGTGTTGGGTCCTGCAGGGATCAGTTCTAGGTCCAGTTTTGTTCAATATTCTCATCAATTATTTAGATAATGGCATAGAGAGTACACTTATAAAGTTTGCGGACGATACCAAGCTGGGAGGGGTTGCAAATCATCTTATGTATAGACAGTAGGCATCCAAGTTTTCCTTTAATTGAATTTTATAAACAAATCATTGAATGGTACGGGAGTAACAGCAAATGGAGAAACAAACTGAAACAATCATATACACTGAATGAAGAAACCAAAATGAGAGAGAGACAAATTATGATTTAGGTTAGTCAGATAATGTAATAGCCTACTTCTGTATAGTTCAGCAAATTGGAAACTTAGTTTCAATTCAGTTAGATCATTTTCCTTTATCATTCTTTGTTTATCCACATTCCTCTGATCAAAGTTTTGGTCATCTGAATGTTTATGATTAGTATATTTCAAGCTTGTAGCCAAAATTAATTCATTCAAGAAAACTAATATGTATTAATTAAAAATACCTCCATTGGTACAGAAACATCTTAACTCTGCCATATAAAAGATCAAAATATATATCAAAAGGATTACCATTAAGTCGTTTGTATGCAGTAGAAAAGGATAAAGCATGTGCTATGTACTTGGATAATGATACCATCATAAATAATCAACATAATTTAGAATATAAAATGATATTAATATTACAGCACCATGGGCTCAGTGCTGTGCAAGAACATAAGACACTATCCTTGATCCAAAGAACTTGTCACGTACACCAAATGAGTATAATAGTCACTTTGCAAAGGTTACTTTTCTGCCACATGAAGTACCGGTAATACATAGCACCAGAAATGAAGAATTTCAACATGAATGAACTCTTTCCTTAAAACAAACAGATCCCCGCTAAAGAGTATAAATCAACTGAAATAGTCATTTGATGTTGTTTTATTGAGACTTTCACAGTTACAGGTCATGATACAGGTTACAGTTACCAGTTACAGGTCACAGGGACAATACTTTCTGTTGCTACAAGGATTTTCTTTTTATAGTCTGGGGGCAAAATTTACTTCTAGTGCTAACAGAAGTGTGTATTGAGGGTAATGGAGCTGTATACACCTACACCAGATTATCAGTACGGCTCTGGGTTTTATTTGAAGTAAGCATGTAATCACTATTCTTCATTTCAGAAAAAAATGAAACAAAGATTGCATAAATTTGTTGTACTGAAATTTTTTTAAATTCATTTGAATTCAGAATTCATTTGAAAAGTACAGTTATTAATTTTTGTAGACCTTGAAAGTATTCTCATATATAATTTATTCCATGTTTTAGCCAGGGCCAGCGACAGGGGGGTACTACGGGTACAGCTGTACCGGGCCCCGGACTTAAGGGGGCCCCCCTTAAGTCCGGGGCCCGGTACACAGCTGTACCTGTAGTCATCCCCCCTTGTCGCCAGGCCTGGGCGGGTCCCGTCACCCGGCCAGGCAGGGAGGTAGGCGGGATCCAGAGGGGGGAAGGGAACGCCCTGGCTGGAAGTGAAGAGCAGAACCATAGAGCAGTGGTCCCCAACCTTTTGATCGCCGCGGCCCAGTCAACGCGGGCGAGTCATGCTTGCGGCCCGGTGGTGATTTTAATTTTTCAGTCTGTGCGGTGGACCGTTGTATGTCCGCCGAAAAGCCGCAGAATTCAGTTTATTTTTTTTTTAAATTCGGCGCGGCAGGCTCTTCTATGCTCGCCGAAAACCCCCCGGATTGGGAAGCCGCAGGATGCGGAAATGAAGAGTGACTGGAAGGGAAGCGCGGGCACCGCCGCGCATGACCCGAGGCAAGCTGCCCCTAGACTCCGGCGAGAAGACCCCCCGTAGCAGCCCTGCGGGAGGGGGAGCTGGACGTGGCGGTGAAGGAGAAGCCCGCGACCCCGGCCCTCACCTTCTTCAGCGCGCCGGCCATGATACTTGGCGGCATGGAGGGGAAGGCGGCCGCGGCCCGGTACCAAATGCTCCACGGACCGGTACCGGTCCGCGGCCCAGGGGTTGGGGACCACTGCCATAGAGCGCGGACTCTGCGGAGGGCTAGACAGGCACATTCTCGGTCCCTTCCAACCGCCTCATCTCGGTGCTTGCTGGCAGTAGGGCACGCGTGGCCTTCTGATTGGCCCGGAGGCCAGCGGCTCCAGACCCAGAGATGCAGACCCGGGCCACGGGGCTGCCGGAGTTAAGTGCGGGAAAGAGCTCGCCCTGCTCGGTCACTGGCCGGCCGGGAGCCGGAGGCCGCGATGTAGGCACCTCTCCCCGTCCCCGGCCACACTGCCCCCCGAAACCCATACCTCCCCACGTCTCAGACCCCCCTCCTCACCCAGAGACCCCCTCATTCATCTACCCCCATCCCCCTTCTCACCCAGAGCCCCCTCCCCATCTACTTCCCATCCATCCCGCTTCTCCCTCCTCACCCACAGACCCCCTCATCCATCTACCCCCATCCCCCTCCTCACCCAGAGCCCCCTCCCCATCCATCCCCCTCTCCCTCCTCACCCAGAGCCCCCTCCCCATCCATCCCCCTCTCCCTCCTCACCCAGAGCCCCCTCCCCATCCATCCCCCTTCTCCCGCCTCAGGAGTGATCTGAGAGCGAGCCCCGTTCCGCGGGGGCGGGGACCAGCAAGCGGGGCTGGGGAGACCTGGGACCGGGAGCCAATGGTAGCCCAGCGGGGGGGAAGCAGGGCAGCCGCGGAGCGCCGAGCCCACCGGAGCTGGGAGCTGGGAGTGATGCTGCGGCCACCGCTGGCGCAGGCAAGACACCTGCGGGCCGGCCGCCGGGGAGCGCGGGGGGAACCATGGGACGTAGCAAACGCCGGGCGGGCACCGGGATGCTCTGGGCACCTCCTCACTGCATCCTGGGTGATGCCCGGCCCGGGCAGAGCGCCCCCCCCACCTGCATCCCAGCCAGGATATCCAGTGGGGAGGGCGCCTCTGCATCCCTAACCCCGCCCACCTCAGGTGGGCCACCTCTCCCTGCGCATCTTCCCCTGCGCCGAGCCGAACCGGGCCACGGCGGGGCTTGCTGCGCAGGGCCGGCGACGGGGGGGTACTATGGGTACAGCTGTACCAGGCCCCGGACTTAAGGGGGTCCATCGCTCCATCTTCCCCACCCAGTGAGTCACGTCTGGAGCAGCGGGACCCAGCGGGCGACCCACCTAGGCCTGGGCGGGGCAGGGCGCGGGCGGCAGGAGACCGGCTGGGGGGGGGGCACAAACGATCAGAGTATGGGGCCCCAAAATTTCTGTCGCCGGCCCTGGTTTTAGCAACTCAGGGTCACAAATAAGAATACCAAACATGATGCATGTGTACCATTAGGAGCTTGTATCTAGGATGAAGACACTGTCACTATGGAAGCAAAACATGTGCTTCTGCTCCATTACATAATGCAAATTGTGAAAAACGATTGTTCATCCTACGCCTACTTCAACTTCATTGCTGACCATTTATAGAGAGGATGCCTGCAACTATTGTTTTACTAAAGTTGTCCTTTCCCAATATACCACAATTACAGAAACACCTTCACTAAAGAACATGTCACTGATTGACAGTGAAAATTCTTGACATTCAAAAGCTTTCTAAATTCCCCCACCTGAGAGTGATGCAACCTTCCAATGTCTGTATATTGTCCCACACCATACAAATCATAGGGACGCTAGTTCAAGACAATCTTAAATAACCTTCCTTTCACAATGTTCAAGGTAGACCTGAGCTGATTTTACTGATAGTTATCTGAGTATTTTGAAAGCTTTGGATATGTTAAGCTAAACAAGTCTTCTCTCATTCTCCTGAGACATGAAAGACGTTACCTCTTGATTAAGATTTTTCTTCTTCAAAAGTTAATGTGTCTTGTTTAATGAGTAGGCTTAATTACACCAAGGAAGAAGCTAATCTCTCAGTGTCTGAGCACACCAGGGGGCTGATTCTTGTCTCATGTACATTGATGTAAATGAGGAGTGACCAAAGCCAGTAGAGTTAATCCAGTATAAAACAGTCATAAAACAGAGGGAAAATAAACTCCTAGAGATTAATTTAGGAAGCTTTTGATGTTTGGGTTTCACCTAAAGAAATATAACGTGTCCATCAAAGACCAAATGTTCTCTACTATTTGCACTGTACTAGACAGGAGACATGAAAGGTAGATGGGAAGGATCATGACTGCAGCTTATTTCTCCTTCCCCAAGCCTATGGTAGTCCCTCTTCAGGGCTACTGTTAAATTGCGATTCTGTGGCCAGGACTGCCCGTATCAGGAAGCAGCCACTTTGTGTGGGTTCAAGAATAGCAGCCGTGTTAGTCTATATCTGTAAAGAAAGCGAGGAATAGATTTCCACATGCTGGTACGAATCCTTTGTTTTTTCCAGCACCTTTGGAGAGAGAGAGAGGAAGCAGGAGCAGAGGGAAAAACAGGGGCAGCATCGACCACACATGAATAAGAATGAAATAGGTGTTAAATGTTTAAAATTTAAGATTGTTTGCTTCTAGAAAATTCCCTTATTCCTTCTCTCTTTCTTTTTATGGTATTTTTTATAATGTCTAAATGGCAGTAAATGTTTTAGTTTGGAAAATCAAGACAACTTAGTTGATTGCTTTCAGCCTTTAGATGTTGGTGTTAATTTTTGAACCTTTTTATTTCTTATTAAGTAAGAACACAGGACAAAGAATGGGTGAGGAGGAGAAGGAGGCAATACATAGGCAAATGCTGCTTCTGCATCCATTGCATTCAGTTCAATTACTACAAGATCTCAGGGATAATATGACCCAATTAGCCATCCCGGACCCTGGAGCGACCATGGTAGCTCTCTGTAGATTCCCTGAGGAAAATGAATGTGTTCTTAGGTTCATAACTCTCTAAGGCTTCAGTTCAGCCAGGCATGTGAGCATGCTTAAGTACATCCTGTTAAACTCTCACACGGTTAAATTTAAGCATGTGCTTAAGTGTTCTTCTGAATTGGGACTCAAGCGATTTACCATTTCTCAAAGTGTGTACCTTGCAAGTTAATTTTGACTGCCATTTTAAATTGATTTATTCAGGGTTGAGTGGCGTGGACTCAGTATAACGTTGTGAAAAAAACATTCTAAGTAAGTTTTCATGTTTAACTGGTGTCCTCGAGTGACATTTAAAAACCCATTTAAAAAAACAACAACAACCCACACTTTTAAACAAGGTTATGCCCTGCCCTTACCGACTGGAACAAAATTCTCTGTCAGAATCATTTTTTACAAATCATATACAACGGGTTCCTTAACATGGAAGAAACATAGGATAGAAAGGGCTTTACTTCTAATTGAACTTTCATCAAGCTGTCCACATTTGTGACAGATAACATACAGAAATAAGTAATATTGGTAACTTCATGAATTTGTTTGTTAAAAAGCACAAAAGCACAAGATATATGTATAATGTGGCAGGGTGGGCTTGACCCAGCTTGCTGCCCCTTTAAGAGGGAGAAAAGCCCTCTGCAAACCCCTTGCAGAGAAGCCTAATCAGCCACTTGGGCTGCAGGGCAATCAGGCTGGATGAGCTGCACCTGGCAGCCTCCTCAGGAGGATATAAGCCTGCCAGGAAGGAAGCCCAGTGTGGTGGTGTGGAGTGAGGTAGAGCTGTAGCTGTAGAGCTGTGTGTAGAGCTGTAAGCGGAAGAGCTGAACCATATAAAGCTGTGTATATTGGTGGTGGGGCCTTGCACTGTGAAATAAAGAGCACTGTTGGAGCCAAAGAAGAGTTTCCTGCCTGGTGAGGAGGCGATCTGTCACAATAACTTAATTTATCCAATAATAGCCATCCACTATTTAATGTATAATTTGCAACAGGAAAGATTTCCTCCAATTAAAGCACAAGCTATAGGACTCAATAATGTTATCTTACCCAGAGCTAGAGCATAACATCATGGGTCAGTAGTGCACATTGTCTGCATAAGGAGAGGAAGGGGTTTCCCTTGCTTGCCGGATGTAGTAATGGTGCCATATTTGGTATTGAGATCCACCAAACTCTAGGTCACCTAACACTGCCACTGCCTGCCACTCTTGTTATACAGCCTCCCTCCATCTCACTGTGGCCCTCTGTGTGTCACATGATGTACACTTCAGCCAAGGGTCCTGTTACTTATGACTCTCAGTTGTACTGGTGACTAGGGGTTGATCAACTGACCAATACACTGCATTTCAGACAGATGGTAGGTGCTCCAACTGTTCTGGCAGCACAGTTTACCCCTTGCACTAGGTCAATGTTGAACTCCTACAAAGAAGGGTTATTTTCATGCACACTCCCTGATGCAATGAATCTCCATCTCTATATGCATGTTGATCCCAGATCTGTCATTGGCCTAGTGCAGAAGCTGGGTTTATGGCTCCTTGAGTCTTTCTGTGCAAACAGCACAGTTCCAAGTTTCCTTCATCCTTGTGGGCATGTGGCTCATTTTTCCTAGGCACTCTAAGATCATGGTTTTGCCTATAGGAGTGAAAAATAATTCCCTTCACTGTAGGAATTTCTGGGTGAAATTCTATGGCCTGTATTATGCAGGTCTGGCTAAATTATCACAGTGATTCCTTCTGGCCTTATAATCTTTGAATCTACATTAATGTTGAATGGTCACCATGGTTAAAAATTATCCCTCTCTACATCCCGCTGGGATATGCCATAAAAAACTCTCTGCCCAAGAAGCAGTACAGTTCATGCAGCAAAACCCTGGTCTTTTACTTTGAGTCCCACAGTGGTACATAATAGAATCTGTAACAAATGGCCAAAAATACAGTTCTTATATTCAATCACAATATTTGTCTGTTAGCCTCCTAAACAGAGGCATACATAATAAAGGGCCTCCTAATGAAGACAAATGGAAGAAGTTCCATTGACTTCCATGGCCTTTAGTTCAGGCCTAAAATGAACCATATTCTACTGGTGAAGTAAAAGATTGGTACAACTCTACTAATGAATAATACAGAGCTCCACCATGACTATATACACTACAAGTATTCAGTATAAGATAGCCCAATGTGAAGCAAGCACGGGATGGTCTAAGGTCTAAAATTCAGTGTAAGAAGTCTTTAAATGTTTGATTTGCAGATAAAATGAAGTACCTGTCTTGGGTTCCATTTGGACCTCTATTACTAGTGTCATATGGAAGATGTGTGTTCTACATGTAACATATTGAACTCCCATTTTAAAAAATACAAATAATATAAAAAGCCAAGGAGAATCCTCCTTGCAACTAGAAGAGACTGGAGGTGAAATGGTAAAAGTTGTCAGAGGGTAAAAGCTTAAAATGCTATAAGTGAAAAGTTTGTCTGTCTCTCTGAGTGAAAATATTTTACATTTGACTTAGAAGCTTGTGGGTTCTTTATTCCTTTTATCTAAGGATATTATACTGAGATTATTTGAGCTCTGGGGGAGGAAGGAATTTACACGGAGGAAGGCACCCTTTGTGTGTCTGTCTTTGCTGTCTTTACCTTAAAGATGATTGTGTGTGATGCTAAGCAACAAGGAACCAGTAGTAACAAGACTAAGTAGCAGGGATGTTTATTTGGAGAATGACTTTAGACATATATCTTTTTATGAATATTTATTGCATAAAGTTGGTGGACCTATTATAGCTCTGAAAAGAAATATATCAATTGATGGAAGGGAAATGTGACCTCCACATTTGTTTTACATTTAGTGTAGAGTTTTGAGACCACTTCAGTGGCAACATTAAGGTGTGCCAAACATTTCTATTCCTCTTATGATGGATTTTTAAAATGTTTGCAACATATTTAGTTAGATGTGAGGTTGATGCCAACTTCAGAGCCCACTGAAATCAGTGAGAGTCTTTCTGTTTATTTCAATTGGCATTGGCTCAGGCCCTTGGTGTGAGAGCTAAGATAGTGAGGCTGTGCTATATGCCTATGACTTGTGATACTGTGGATATTTGTTGATGCTGACTGTGTGGAAAACAGCAGGAATCAAGTGCCCTGGGGATTATTTTTGTGAGTATAGTTTTATATCATCTTCTACATTGCTAGCTGGAATTGTTGCATACATTATACACAAAATGCTCTAAATGTGGATGTCCCCTTCATGCCAGGAGAAGACCCAGACTGGCACAATATCATCATGCTTCTTTAAAGTAGAGGAAACAGGAGTAGTATTAGGTCAGAGATTTGAGTAGGCAATCTAAAGCCAACATTAAACTCATCTGGAACAGTTCTATTGTATGATGCCATTTTCTTTGTTACTATAGAAACGCTTTAAAATGTCAACTATTTTTAGTTATGTATTCCAAGAGTAAAATGGCCAGGCAAGCTACTGAGGTGCCCAAAGGTACCAGAAATACAAGGCTTGTAATGCAATATTTCAACTCTGATTTTTTTAATATTATAAATATCATACTTTACTGTAATAATCCCAAAGTGCTTTTATGTACATGGAGCAACACAAGGATTATAGATGTAACTACTTTATTTATTATAACCTAGAATCTAAGGTACTACAGTTAATGTTTTCAGTTAAGGTCCAAACACACCTCTTATTTACACAAGTGAACTCAGTTGACATCAAATGGGTGTGCACCAGTATAGTGGAGAGATGAATGTTGATCTCTCTTTCTAGATATAAATATAGTTTTAAGTGGAATTAATGTTCATCTTTAGATCTAAATACAAAGGAAACCTACTTAATCTTTACATTTCAGGTAATGATATTTTGTGAAAGCTTTATTTTTATTGTATTGCTAAATGAACAGTTTATCCAGTTTCCTAATACATGATTATTGCAATACTATTACCTTTTCCTCGTGAGGTTAAATTTTGCCCTCAGTGATATCCCTGAAGCCTTGTTGACTCCCTTGATTGTGAGTGTATGGGGAGGAGGGGAGTAGAATAAGGACCTAGAATTATAGATCACAGTGACAGTAATATGAAGTCTAGAATTTGACCATTTCTGTTTGATCCTATGTAGTCACCAGTGCTATAACCCTCATCCCATTTTATTTCCTTGTGATTTGTTTTCAATGCATTTTCCCCAACCAAATTCTGTTCTCAGTTATACCCAAACAGCTCTATTGTAGTCCACCACCATTAACACTCAAGTCTCAACACTTACTCTGGAGCTTTCAGCTTTCCATTTGCCTCAATCCAACAACAGTTAAAGCATAAATAATACCTTAGAAGATGTACCTCTGTGAGTGAGAACCTGTGCCGAGTTTAAATTGAGGCTTAATTGTCTTCAGTCTCTTCTTAGAGGTAGCTCACAGAAATCGATAGTAACTGGAATTTGGCTTAGAGAAAGCAAAGTTTATTGAATGGAAATAAAGAATCAATGGAAATAAAGGTAAATTACATAGCTGTCTACCACGATCCAGGGTTATCAAAAGCTTTGGTAGCTATAGAGGAAAGTTGTTTTGTGTAGCAGGTGAAGTTTAAGTAGTAAAAATATTTGAATCCTAGATTCAGCCAGGACCCTCTTGCTAATTTGCCTCCAGTTTCCATGGTTGTAGATGATGACACAGCTGGTTGGAGTGCCACATGTGTTGCTTCACATAGGACTAACCCTATTTACTAACCCAGTCTCCATTGATGGGCTTCTCGGTCTGAATCAAAACCAGAGGTGGGCAAACTACAGCCCGTGGGCCACATCTGGCCTACCTGAGTACCTGGCCAGGGAGGCTCCCCCAGCCCCATCCCTCCGGTCCCCTCTCCTCTCCCAGAGCCTCAGCGTGCTGCGTCCAGGAGTGGCCCTGTACAGTGCTGCAGCAGCCTGGCTCCGGCGGGGCCTGAGCTCCTGCTGCTCGAAGCGGCATGGTATGGGGGTGGGGCTGCGAGCTCTGGCGGGCCGGGCAGCCTCCAGACACACTGCTCGAACAGCATGGTAAGGGGGCTGGAGTCGGGGTGTGTGTGTGTGGATAAGGTGCAGGGAGTCCTGGGAGTGGTCAGGTGACAGGGAGCAGTGGGGGTCGGATGGGGCAGAGGTTCTGGGGGTGGTGGTCAGGGGATGGGGAATGGGAGGGTTGGATAGGATGTGGGAGTCCCAGGGGTCCGTCAGGAGGTGGGGGGAGGTGGATAAGAGTCGGGGCAGTTAGGGGACAGGGAGCAGGGGGAGTTGGGTAGGGGGTGAGGTCTCGGGGGTGGTGGTGGAAAGGGTTTTGGGAGGGGGCGGTCAGGGGACAAGGAGCAGGATGGGTCGGAGATTCTGAAGGGGGCAGTCAGCAGCAGGAAATGGGTGAGGGTTGGATAGGGGTGGGGCCAGACTGGTTGAGGAAGCACAGCCTTCCCTATCTGGCCCTTCATACAATTTTGGAACCCCGATGTGGCCCTCTGGCCAAAAAGCTTGCCCACCCGTGATCTAAACTGTTGTATGAGTCTGTCATTAGTCTGTCATGTCTGAGGTTATGAGCAAGGAAAGGCAGTTAGGGATAGGCTCATCCTTTCCATTATCCCCACCTGTTTGAACATCTGTGCTGGTAGTAATGTGGAAAAGCACTTAGTTCTCTTATGTACATCCTGCCATTGGCAAGGTGCTTGTAAGACAGCATGCTGCTGCTTTTGAGAACAATGGTAAAATATATAGTGGAACCCATTATCCATGGCCTCCATGATCCGTAGTGATCTTTGCATGTCAGTCAGCTCAGAGACCCTCCTCTCGGATGCTACCATTCTGTTCCAACAACATGGCACAAATCTGGGTCAGTCAGTGCAGTGGTTGGGTAGCAATTTTCCCTTTCATCTGTTATTTACAAATTGAGCAGTGATTCCAGAAATTCTCAGTAATATTTTAAAAATTTAAATGATAATGAAAGTGTATTTGACTTTTCCATCAGATATCACCTATAGGTCATCAGTCTTCTTTCTAAGATTTCATTCATCAGCTGGGTGTAATAGTTCCTCTCTGTAAGGACTATTCCGGTGGTTCTCCTTTAAATGAAAATGTCAGCTCCCTGCCTCCTACCTGCATCTTTTATCAGCTCCAGTAATGTTCTGGACTGGGATTCTCTGGAGTTCCTCCTTCTCAAGATCTTGCTAAATGGCTCCTGCCAAAGCTGACTATCCTTGGGGCTCAGGCTCATAAAAATGCTTTTGAAGAGCAAAATTTTTGCTTTTGGAAACGAATCTGGTTGCACTCACCTCCCAGTGTTACTAGGTCACATGTCCATGATTCAACTTTCACGAATGCAAAAAGGAATGTCCATTTTATTTACTCTGTGAAGACTATGATGACACTCTTTTTGCCTTCTGCTTATATCCCCAAATTCATTGTCTTTGCACCCCAGACACCCCTTATTAGTCTCCAGTATCTTCCCACCTCCCTGTTTACTCTATATGCAGATTTGGATTACCATGCTTAATTTACATTAAATTTACATTGACAGAAAAATATACCTCTTCTTGCCTGTCTGGAAGAAATCCTTTTGTCAGCATTGCCTTAATACAGACTTTCAGGATATATTTTCATATATTTTTCAGTACATATACAGAACTCCTTAAATATCATCCATGTAAGTCTCATGCAATGATATTCATGACCAGCATGATCCTGGTTTTGTTTAAGTTCTCAAATGACAGTCTTTAGGAATAGATACTCTGAAAACAATCTGTTAGATATAGTGAGTTTATCAGGCTTATTAAGAGTTGCTGACTCAGAGGAGTGAATCCTTTGGCAGTGGGCACAAACAGTGTCACAATCAGGTGTCAGGTATTTTTGAGAAGTTTTCACAGACTCGGGGCCTTCTTTTTGATCCAGGAAACAAGCACAGCCTTCTGTCAAAGGGGGTCTGCAATCCCTTTGCCTTTGGCCTACTAAGGCCCCATTGGACTGATGGGGGATCTCTGTAAGTTTTTAGTATATGTATAGGAGTTTTTATTGGTTTTTAATATGTTTTCTATGTAACCCTTTCTCCTTGAGAATAAATGTGCTTGCTTATGCAGGGCCATGTGGTAACTTACAACTGCTAGTGGTTAAGGCTTCAAAGAGAAAGCAAAGTGCAGATGTTGGACTGCTGAGGACTTGCTGGGGTTATCACAATGAAGGCAGGGAACTGTGCACTCGTGAAGAAACCCCGGTCAGGAAGGAAAGAGCTGTGGGTCGCTACCTAAGAAAGGGGATGGCTGGAGAGCCAGGAGCCTACTGTGGATGCCCTTGGTGTACCATAGGGGGTATACAGGCGCAGTTGTCCTGAACTGTGCTACCTAGTATAAGAACTTCCACTGATGTTGATACAATGTTGCACTGAAACTGTTAAACAGCTGATCATTCAGGGAAAGCCCTTAAGCACAGGACATATCATATAGAACAGTGGTCCCCAACCTTTTGATCGCCGCGGCCCGGTCAACGCGGGCGAGTCATGCTTGCGGCCCGGTGGTGATTTTAATTTTTCAGTCTGTGCGGCGGACCGTTGTATGTCCGCCGAAAAGCCACAGAATTCAGTTTATTTTTTTTTTAAATTCGGCGCGGCGGGCTCTTCTATGCTCGCCGAAAACCCGCCGGATTGGGAAGACGCAGGATGCGGAAATGAAGAGTGACCGGAAGGGAAGCGCGGGCACCGCCGCGCATGACCCGAAGCAAGCTGCCCCTAGACTCCGGCGAGAAGACCCCCCGTAGCAGCCCCGGGGAACGCGCACAGCCCTGCAGGAGGGGGAGCCGGACGTGGCGGTGAAGGAGAAGCCAGTGACCCCGGCCCTCACCTTCTTCAGCGTGCCGGCCATGATACTTGGCGGCACGGAGGGGAAGGCGGTCGCGGCCTGGTACCAAATGCTCCACGGACCGGTACCGGTCCGGGGGTTGGGAACCACTGATATAGAACACAATCCTTTCAGAGGCAAACGTAGCCAGCAGAGTTGCTGTTATTCAGAGCTAGATGCAAAACTTCTCTCTTTAACTTAGCTTCTATAAGCTCTTGGCACACATAATGGACATTCAAGACACATACAAATGTACTTGCATCTATGGAAATAAAGCAACATTTCTGTGTAAACACTTTCTTTCCTTTGAATAAATTCCTGAGTATATGGGGGAAAATGCTGACCAGAAGAAACAGTAGTGAAAATATATCAATGTGTTTTGCTACAGCTTCTAGTTACAAAAGGAATATACTTGGGCACATTTTTAAATTACACATCGTGGGCCTGATATTTTGCCCATTGAAATAAATAACAAAACTTCTGTTGACTTTAGTGAGCCTAGAATAAGATCTCACCTGGATTAAGAGTGCTGTACCAAAAATGGCAATATTATAAGTAGCAGGAGCATACAGTTCAACCATCCTATCTCTGTTTGGATGGTTGTTTAGAATGATAAAAGTGTGGCTAGTGTAATGGAAACTGTTTTGGAAGATGAGGCCCATGTTTAAAGAAAAACAGTTCCTGCAGTATCTGTAGGTAGTCCTTCTGAAAGATTTTACTTCCCAAACACCAGAATGAAGACTTGGATTTTCCTTAAAATAATTACCTAGACTGACAAGACCTACTCTAATTGAATGAAACCAGTTGATGAGATTGAGTTAACAATGAGATGCAATCTGTTTGGATGATTCCCCACCTGCTTTGGAATCAAAAAGCCAGAAGGGGTGGGTTGAGACTATAAGTTCCTTTGGCACTTCTTTGTCCTTTACATATGCTCTCATTGCCGCCTTCCATAAATCTGATTAATTCACTTTTAAATTTGCGTTCCAAGCACTATTTAGGTTGGACAAATATAATTTGTATGTCACCATCTGTGAAGAAAGATTATTAAACAATAAAGCATTGAGCGACAAACAGTGGTGATGCATTGAGTCCAAAAAATAAGTGCTAAGAGCTAGAAAATTTGTTCGACCCAAGTTTCTTAATTTTTTTAAGGTGCTGACTGTGTGACTGGAGATGAAGTCCAACAATGAGAAAACATTTACTGATGCTGAAATATGAATTCTAGCTGTTAAGCTAATTGTACAATGAATATCTGACTTCAATTTCTTACATCCATGCTGTGCCGTTTTAATGCCTGTTTCAGCTGAACCATATAAATGTGTTTCTGTTTTTATACAGAAATATATCAATGTGTTTTGCTACAGCTTCTAGTTACAAAAGGAATATACTTGGGCACATTTTTAAATTACACATCGTGGGCCTGATATTTTGCCCATTGAAATCAATAACAAAACTTCTGTTGACTTTAGTGAGCCTAGAATAAGATCTCACCTGGATTAAGAGTGCTGTACCAAAAATGGCAATATTATAAGTAGCAGGAGCATACAGTTCAACCATCCTATCTCTGTTTGGATGGTTGTTTAGAATGATAAAAGTGTGGCTAGTGTAATGGAAACTGTTTTGGAAGATGAGGCCCATGTTTGCTCAACAGCACACTCATTTGGTCCAATTCTGATCTTGCTTAAATCAGATAGGTGCAAATCATCATTAACTACATTTCAGATGAACAGGGACTGGATGGTGGTGGTGTGAATAGGCCTTGAGAGGATGTTCTGGGCATAAGGGCAGCATGGCATAGGCAAAGATGTGTCAGTAAGGGATGTCAAGGTGTTGCTAAGATGGAAGAAGTAGAGGGGAACAGGATGAGACAAAATCAGGTATGTGGATCAGGGTAGAGAAAAGGTGAACTTGTTCTTGAAATCAAGAACAAGGTGCTTGAACTTGATATGCAAGGCAAGGGGAGCAAGTAACTTTAAATAGTGTGACCAATGGACAAAGAAGCATTTTGAACAGATTGTTTGGGAAAGCCAGATTAGTTGAAATAAACCAATCATATGGAATTAGCTCTGGAAATTGTTTGGGTTCCAAGTCTAGGCACAGAGGCTAGGAGACTTACTGAAGATTACACAAGTAGTTTACTGCAGTGATGAACAGAAACCACACCCTCTGAATCCCAGAATCACGTCTTACCCACAAGACTATCTTTCTCTATATTGTGAATAAGAACATAAGAATGGTCATACTGGGTCAGACTAAAGGTCCATTCAGTCCAGTATCCAGTCTGCTGACAGTGGCCTATGCCAGGTGCCCCAGAGTGAGTGAACCTAACAGGTAATGATCAAGTGATCTCTCTCCTGCCATCCATCACCCCCCTCTGACAAACAGAGGCTAGGGATGCCATTCCTTTACCCATCCTGGCTAATACCCATTAATGGACTTAACCTCCATGAATTTATCCAGTTCTCTTTTAAACCCTGTTATAGTCCTAGACTTCATAGCCTCCTCTGGCAAGTAGTTCCACAGGTTGACTGTGTGCTGTGTGAAGAAGAACTTCCTTTTATTTGTTTTAAACCTGCTGCCCATTAATTTTATTTGGTAGCCCCTAGTTCTTACATTATGGGAACAAGTAAATATTCACTTTCTCCATAATTTTATATACCTCTATCATATCCCCCCCTTAGTCTCCTCTTAAATTTGCAGCAGCAATAAAAAAGCCAATCGACTTTCTGCCTCAAGCTGGTCTATTTAATAACATTTGCTAATCTAAAGTAACCATTATCTCTTTCTTACGTACCATTTATTAAGGTAACTTATTTCATGAGAGTGCTGAAAATGTTGAAATAATACTGGGATAGATTTTTTTTTTAAAGTGTGTAGAATCACATGTAAAATTTGCAGACACGTTCAGTGTCCTGTCAATTCTGTAACAATTCCTGACTGAGCTGCAGCAGCAGAATTTGTCAAAATGTCAGCGGAATCAAGAGTGTTTCCGGTTGTTGGAATTCTATATAAATGTTAAACAGCAGACTGCAGGCTAGGCATGCTAAGAATGTGGCACGGATCAAATCATGGTGATTGTGCTAGTGATGCTTTAAACTCCCACAGTATGGTGGTAGTTAAACTATACTACAGAATACCTATTACTCTGCCACCACCTGCTGGCTAAGAAGTAGCCTTGGGTATGCTTCTCACTTGGAGCATGTAAGTTCCAGAATGGTGTAGGAGACCCTGAGGAAAGAGAATCAGAGTTATGCAAAACCACAAAATCATGAGCAAAAAGTAAAATACTGTTTTACACCAATGTAAAATACTGTTTATTGTCTTAAAAAAATCAACATTGCAAAAAACCTCTCCCTATCTCCTCTCCCCCCATCTTTTCCCATGAACACATACGATACATGTATATTTTCCATACCCTTCAGGAACTATACATCTGAGCCTCTACATATAATTTCCATACAATTTAGAAATTAACTTCCAATAGGTGCCTTTGACAATTACAGTTAATTAAAATATGGTGTCAAATTGACTCTGAGGTTCAACCACTTACCTGAGTAACTAAAAGTTTGTAGGATTGGGCTCCTAAATAGAAAGTTAATTGCTATCCTATTATCTTATTGTAGCCATCTTGTTAAATACCCATTACATTCCCAAACATTCCTTAGAATTTAATGCATCAATAAGTCCTGAATTACTCTCTTCATCACTGTGTAAACGTATGGTTACTTACACAACTAGATGTGTCTGTTCCTCACCAATCAAAGCTCAATACATGCTCTAATAGCAATCACTGTTTACTATATGCATACATGATAACACGAGTAACAGTGGTGTATTTGATGAAGAGAGTTAGGCTTTGGTTACACGTACAGGATTATAGCGCTTTTGGTTATAGCTGTACCCATATACAGCAAAAGGTATAGCGCTATAACATATTCTGGTGTGGCCACATTTGCGGCACTTACAGCGGCACAGGGAGTGGTGCATTATGGGCAGCTATCCCAGCATTCAGCTGGGTGCAACGTGCTTTTCAAACGAGGGAGGTAAGGGGGAATGTGTAGTATGTATGCAGAGAGAGAGACCGAGGGGATTTCTACAGTTGACAGTCTGGTCAGAGGGTGTCCTTTGAAATTAGAGCCTGCCTTATAAGTTTCTCACCACACAGCTCCCTTTGTAAAACATTTGCAGTGCTGAGTTAAGTTAACATTTGCTGAGTTAAGAGAGAAACTCTGAAAAGGTACTTCCGCATTCCTCCTGCTGAGTTGAAAACAACACAGAGACGTCAATTGCCTTAAATGGCTCGGAGCCGTGCCAGAGATCACTTATAGCGTAATGACTGTTTACACTTGCCATAACACACTACAGTGGTAGCGCAACAGCCCTTATTCCCCGTGCAGAGGTGGTTTACCACGAGCGCTATAAACTCGGACTTATAGCGCAATATGTGCCTTGCCAGTGTGGTCGGGTACAGAGTTATAGTGCTCCTGGAGGCTTTATAGTGCTATACAGTGCCAGTAACCAAGGCCTTAGATGAGAGTTTCCTATATTAAAGGCATCACTGCACCTCTGTTGAGAATAGTGTGTCTTCCATTGACATAGAGATTGATAATTTCCTTTACAGAAGATTCTCCTGGGCAGAAAACACAGGGAACTTCTACCATTCTGTAAATTCAATTACAATGATGAAGCACCACCTAATGTCATGCATACTCACTGCAGTGCAGGTGAGGGAGTGAATACCCCAAAATAAACTAGAGCCTGGTTTTGTAAATCACTGGGATTTATGCATATGGAGGACTTTCTAGATCAACACCCTAGTTACTAGGCTTACTGTTAGTATTGTCTGTGTTGGGAACTTTTTAGCCACCAAAAAAAAAAAAAATTACACAGAAAAAAGTTATTAACTTTGGCCCTGATCCTGCAAACACCTACTTATGTGTATGATTTTATGCACTGTGAGTACTGAACTCATAATTGAGATGTGAGTGGGAGAAGGAAAGGAAATGGGGCATTGCATAGGATATCATTGAGGAGGAAGGAAGACACAATAAGAGATCTGAAATATAGGCTGGGAAGTACTGGCAGGACTTTGAGGGCAAGGACTCAGAATGGTAGGCAAAGGGGAGGTGTAAGGGGAATAAGGAATGCAGAAGATAATCTTTGCAGTAGTATTTTGGACAGTGAGGATAATTGATGTCATGGAGTAGGAGGTAGAGATTGAGTAGGAGGTAGATTATTGATATGGAAAAGGAAGGGCTAGATTTTCAGGGTATGTGGGGAGAAGAAGAGGGAGAAGTTAAAGATTATGCCAAGGTTATGAATCTAAGGATAGGTGGCTGGTGTTGCCCACAGTAATGTAGAAGGTCATAGGCAGAGAGACATTGGGAGAGAAAATAAGAAACTTTGACCATGTTGAGGTTGAACTGGTATCAGGCCATCCAGGATGTGTCTAGAAATGGTCATATATCAGGCATTGCCAAACTGTGGCTCGTGAGCTTCATGCAAGTCATTTACTTTTAAAGTGGAGCTTCCGGAAGGCCCCTCCCCCATATTTCCCCCTATTCTCCACCCATACATGATTGGGCAGTGGGGAGCTAGGCGCTTCTGCCCTGTAGTAGGGTGGTGGGAGTATGGGCTTCTGCCCTGCGGTGGGATGGTGGGACTATAGGCTCTAGCCCATTGGTGGGGGCATCAGGGAAGAAGTACCGCATCCTGGCTGGTGCCGCCCCAGGGGGCAGGTTGTGTGTGTGTTGCAGCTCTCAAACTTCTGAAGATTACTGTATGTGGCTCAGAGGGTCAGTAAGTCTTGTCATATATACTGATCAAGGCCAACAGAAACAGGGTAGATTTATGAAGCTCAGTAGAGGTGCCTTTCGATTAACAAGGTGTGATGGAGAGGTTATAACATGTACTGTACATCACAGTATACACAATATGATATTTTAGCTTTTCATAACCATGCAAAAAAGTTTTTAAAAAAGACCCCCACCACCTTTTATTTAACAACTCCGCTGTTAATTTACTGAAAAAAATACTTAAAATAAGATGCAAGAATATAATGTAGTAATAAATATTAAAAATACCAGGAAAGAAAACATATTTAACAAGTATACACAGAAACAGGCACGTTCACAAGTATCCTCAATATCATACTAGGTGGTAAGGGATTTTAGCTTAACTTAAATGACTATGAACTCTCCCCCACCCTTTTATAGAGCTTTAGACACAGCAATTTTTCTGTCAGACATAATTGGTTCAGGAACATTTAATGTAATCTCAAAAACAAATTGGAGCTAGGATAAGGGTATTATCATTAGTCCAAAAACATCTGCTTGGATGTATCCCTGCCAACAAACCTCAGATGCTTTTTGGCTTATCCACTAAGAACTAGTTATGCTGCATGAGGTTTTCAAAAACATCTAGAGGATTTGGGTGTCCAGATCCCACTGAAAGGAAGAAATTGGGATGCACACTTCCCAGTAGGAGGCTTTGAAAAATCTCAGCCTCTCTACATTAAACTGCACTTCACCATTTGTTTAAGACAGCCTTCTGGCACACTAAACCGATGTTAGAGTAGCCATGCAAGTCTTGTTTCTTAAACAGAGCGGCATTCTGTTTTAAAACAGGTGAGGAGATAAATGTACTTTTCCTCCTTAAGATTCAGTAAATTCCCTACTTACTAAGAGAATTAGGCTAAATATAACCTTAGTCGGAAATTGGTTTAACAAGATACATATTTTCTCTAAATTGTTTTTTCTCAGAAGCATTTAAAATAAAATTCAATTTTTAAGCTAGTTTTATTCTATTTATCTCTATTCAGTCATGTCTATGGGCATTATAACAAACTCATCTATCCAGTAGTTATAGTCTCTTCAGAGCAAGCCTTGTCAATTTCTTTTCATCAAAGCAATGACCTGAGTGGAATCTGACATTGGGCTCTGTGCCTTCTTTTAAACACTGTAAACTGCAATTTAAACCAGACGGAGGTCCTATCAGTCTGGTTTATGGAAACATATCCCTTTTCCTCCAGGGAAACTTGCAAATACTCCACAGGAAAATGGTGGTTGGAGTATAATTAACAGGATTTCTTCTGCTCTGAGGCTGATAGAAGGACTGTAGCTCAGCAGGGAAGTTTTAACTTTTCTTAAAATTTTTCTAGCAAGTCTAATATGTGGGCATCAGATTTTAATAAATGGGGGTGCGGGGGAGAGAAAGCCAGTCAGAAGTGAGGGGAAGAAGAGGCCAAGTTTAATGAGGGTTTAATATGTAAATGTAAGATAGATTGGTCAAAAGGGGGTTGATAATGGGGCAGTTTGATGTGGGAACTTGCATGAAAGACCTCCTAAGCTTATTTCTACCAGCTTAGGTTAAAAACTTCCCCAGGCACAAATTCTTTGCCCTGGAAACAGTATCGTCCAAGTGATTTAGAAAAAGAATCATGAAAGGACCATTTGGAGTTCCTATTCCCCCCCAAAATATCCCCCCAAGCCCATACACTCTTCCTGGGAAAGACTTGAGAATAAACCTCCCACCAATTTTACAGGTGAGCCCTATCCAAACCCCTGGATATTAAAAACAATGGAAAAATCAATCAGATTCTTAAAAGAAGAATTTTAATTAAAGAAAAGGTAAGAAGAATCACCTCTGTACAGTCAGGATGATAGGTAACCTTACAGAGTAACAAAAATATAAAGAGCACAGAGGAAACCCCTCTAGTCTTAGTTTCAAAGTTACAAACAAACAACAGGGACAAACCTCCTTCTAGCAAAGGGAAAATTCACAAGCTAAAAATACAAAGACAAACTGACACGCCTTGCCTGGCTATACTTACAATTTCTGAAATATTGAGACTTGTAAGATGGCTTATAGGACAAGGAGTTGCTGACCTGATGCTTCTCTGCTTTTCCAAGAATACACACACACGGAGCACAGAAACAAAGCCTTCCCCCTTCCCATATTTGACAGTATCTTCTGTCCCCATTGGTCCTTTTGGTCAGATGACAACCAGGTCATTTAAGCTTCTTAACCCCTTACAGGTAAGGAGGAATTTTAGGCTATCCTTATGGTTATGACAATGACATTAGCAAACCTTTAGCCTTGCACAAACACATAGCAAGAGAGTTTCTGGTTCAAAGAGCTTACAATCTAAAGAGATAGTGTGGGAATGGAAACAGAGGCACAAAGTGACTTTCCCAAGGTCACAATACAAGTCATCAGCAGATATGGCAACAACAACCAAGCCTCCTAATTCCCTATCCAGTGTCTGCTCCACTGTACCACCCACCTGGTCTCCCTTTCTTCCTTCTGCAGCCTTTGTCTCAAAGCATTCAGTTGGAAAATCTATGAACTTTCCCCAGTTCACCTTGCAAAATTATATTCAGATCACCTGGACTTCCTTGCCTTATGACTACTCAAACTGCATAGAATCATAGGACTGGAAGGGACCTCAAGATGTTTTCTAGTCCATTTCCAAGCACTCAAGACAGGACTAAACATTCTAAACCATCCCTGTAGGTATTTGTCTGACATGTTCTTAAAATCTCCAATGACAAATATTCAACAACCTCCCTAGCCAATTTGTTCCAATGCGTAATTACCCTGACAAGAAGCTTTTCCTTATGTCCAACCTAAACTGGCCTTGCTGCAATTTAAGCATATTGCTATTTGTCTATCCTTAGAGGCTGACAAGAACACTTTTTCTCCCTCCTCCTTGTAACAACTTTTATGTACTTGAAAGAAGTTATCATTTCCCCTTCAGTCTTCTCTTCTTCTGGCTAAACAAACCCATTTCCCCCCAATCTTTCCTCATAGTTCATGTTTTCTAGACCTTTAATAATTTTTGTTGCTTTTCTCTGGACTTTCTCCAGTTTGTCCATATTTCTCCTGAAATGTGAAGCCCAGAACTGGACACAATACTCCAGTTGAGGCCTACTAAGCATGTTATGCTTCTTGTGTCTTTCTTACAACATTCCTGCTAATATATCCCACAGTGATTCTTTTCTTTTTTCTTTTCTCTTTTCTTCCACACTGTTGACTCATATTTAGCTTGAGATTCATTATTGCCCCCATATCTCTTTCTGCAGTACTCCCTCCTAGGCAGTCATTTCCCATTTTGTATGTGTGCAACTGAGTGTTCCTTCCTGGGTGGAGTACTTTGCATTTGTCCTTATTTAATTTCATCCTGTTTGCTTCAGATAATTTCTTCAGTTTGTCCAGATCATTTTGAATTTTATTCCTGTCCTCCAAAGCACTTGCAACCCCTCCCAGCTTAGTATCACCTGTAAATTCTGTAAGTGTACTCTCTAATTCTTAGCCTCTGATCCTACCTCATTTTCACTAGTTTTAGCCCAATCACTACTAAATGTTTTGGTGAAAACTGAAACAAAAATGTCATTTAGCACTTCTGCATTTCCACATTTTCTCTTATTGTTTCCCACCCTCTCACTGAATAACAGGTTTACCCTGTCCTTGGTCTTCCTTTTGCATCTAATGTATTTGTAGAATGTTTTCTTGTTGCCCTTTATATCCCTAGCTAGTTTAATGTCATTTTGTGCCTTGAACATCATGCAAAACTATATCATATATTAAAACCTCTCTTCATATTTGGTGATGGAATATTAAAGAATGGTATAGATTTTCAAATCTGAAACATTTCCTAGAGGGCTTGTAGGTGTATTAAGGGTATTTAAGACAGCTGTTAATTTTATCAGCAATAAACAGCAAGTATCAAATATTTCCCCATGGAGTGCTTTATGCACTGCAGACTGTGGCTATTCATGTATGTTTTTCAAAGTATTGTGAAGCAAGATTCTTATGAACCCTTTGGAGATTCAAACCCTAATTATCATAATTACATTACTGCACCTTCTTATTACCCAAGAAGCCAGGAGTGATTTTTAATTTAAATGTTAAGTTACTTTCTGGCTTTCAGAATGATCTGAAATTTGTTTCTTTAGATGAAGCTCAGAAACTAGAGGATTAATAATTAGATGAACAGATGAAAATTAAAGGTATAAAGGATCCTCTTATGGAAATTCTCCCCCTGGACTCTTGTAATGCCATTATTTATCCTGACATGTTTCCTGTTCTTCCTACTGTAGATGTGTATCTTGTTCAAACAGCAACAGTAACAATGCTTCCTACTGTTTCACACTGCAGAGAGGAACAAAGAGAGGAACTGAATTCACTGAGTTCAGGTACGCATGTTCTATCCCCTTTATAAACAACCCCTCTACCTAACTCCAGTATGCTACTGCTTTCAGCCAACATGTAATGCTGTTATCCAAAGCCATTTTTAAAGAACAATGTCAATTATCAGACAACTATGATAGCTTTCCCAGGATGTTCACCCTTCCTTTTGCATATCTTCTCTTTAAGAACAATAATTAAGGTTACTATCATGAGTTAGTTTTAACAAACTAATAAACAGAACTCTGACCCATGAATACAGTGGTTTGGATTTTCAGAAGAACTCAGCACTTAGATTTGGGATCACATTTTCTAAAGCACTAAGTACTCATATTCTCAAATTACCTTTTGGTGTGGGGCCCCAGGCCTTTGTAGGGGTGGGGTGGGGGCAGTCCTCCAAGGGGTGGGGAAGGGGTCTTGGCCCGAGGCCTTTTCAGGGGTGAGCCCCAGGCCTCGGGGGGGGCGGGGGGAACCACCCCAGCACTCACCCATGGCGTGCTGAGGCTGGATGGCTGCACTTCCCATCACTGGTGAGTGCTGAAGGATATCTATAACAGTATGCAATATGCATATGTATAAATTTAAATGTAACAGTATTGCAATATGCAATATATATCAATTTAAATGTTGCAAGTTGCTTTTTGCACCAATAACGGTTGTACGTTAAGCCTTTAAGAGCTCGTTCCTATAGTGTAGAAAATCAATATTATGCTTTCATGTATTATGGTATTGTTCATAATCTCATTAATTATTTTAATTCCATCTGGAGAGCTTCAACTTTACAGACATAAAAGCAAAAATCTGGCTCTTACAACTGGTGTTTACACCCTAGTAAACATAATTTACCCTCATTTGAACACAACCATTAGCACAAATTAACTTTAATGCACTGCAACATTAGACATATTAACATCACTTGGCAAAACACCGTTAACTCCTTGTATGCCACACTCACCTAAAGGCCTTATCCAAAGCCCTTTGAAGTCAATGGGAGTCTTTCCATTGACTTCAAAGTGCTTTGCATTAGGCCCTAAATGGGCTAGTAAAGTGTTCTTTCTAGGGGGGGGGGAAGTCTTCCTCCTAGGAGACTTTTCAAAATATGGGATAATGGCATTTTCAGTTATCTATTTCTTACTCCCATTTAGACCTCTAATCTGGAAGAAAGTAACTTGGAAAAGTGTCTGTCATGGTACTGAAATAGTTTGGTACCGTGTAGATCAATGGGTGCACGAAATATTATGTGAAGGGGGTCATAACAGGTGTCTTATGTATGTATCTATTCCATATGTGTGTATCTATTCCATATGTGTGTATCTATTCTGTAACTAAAGTTAAAGTTGCCTGTAATGCAAGCTTAGGCTTGGCTCCTGTGAAGGCTCAGACAGGCTGGGGCTGCCTGATGGCCCATTAAGGGACATCAACCACACAATGGACTTTGTATAAGCCTGTCCACACCCGAGCTGCTCTAGGAATGTCACTGCCTGGTCAGAAACTGAATCCTGGAATGTCTGGTGATTGGACCTTGTGACTGTGGCCTCCATTTTGAAACCGGACTCTGCAAAAGAAGGAGGAGGGTCTTGGCCCAGAAGAAAAAGTCTATAAAAGCTGGAAGAACATTCCCCATTTGGTCTTTCACCTCCAGTCTTCAGCCTGCCTTGTTTCCAGCTTTGGATGGAACTTTGCTACTCAGGGAACTCTGGACAATGGTACTTACCCATCCCCCAAATGGGATGCATCCAAAGACTTTGATTTGAACCTGCAGTTATTCTACCTTTGCTGCAAGCCTGAGCTAAGAGATGTGCCATTACTGCATGTAATTGATTTATTTTAACCATTCTTAACCCTCACCTATACCTTTTTCCTTTTATAATAAACCTTTAGATTTTAGATTCTAAAGGATTGGCTACAGCGTGATTTGTGGTAAGATCTAATTTGTATATTGACCTGGGTCTGAGGCCTGATTCTTTGGAATTGGGGAGAACCGTTTTCTTTATTTGGGGGATTGGTTTTCATAACCATTGATCCCCAGGACAGGTGGCTGCTGGTGGTGATACTGGGAATCTGGAGTGTCTTAAGGGGATTGCTTATGTGACTTGTGGTTAGCCAGTGGGGTGAGACCAAAGTCTGTTCTGTTTGGCTGGTTTGGTTTGCCTTAGTGTGGAAAAACCCCAGCTTTGGGCTGTAGTTGCCCTTTGGAAGCAATCTGTCCTGATCTGACACTCACAGTTGGATCTCACCAGGAACAGCACCGCCACAGTGTCAATATTAGAAACCAGTATTATACGGGTAAGGTTTCAAAGCTAGCAAAGGGTTTCAAATGTAGTTTTCATTAATTGCATGGTGTCATTGAAAATGCAGCCGTAATGTGGGGGCAGCAGGAATTTGTATTCCGCTACCATATAGAGTAGTGGTGATGTTTCTGAAACTTGCAAACAGATATATGTGCACAGAAGAGTAAAATTCATAGCAGATCTTTACAAGTGTAAGTTATTTATTATTTAGACCAGCTACATACCACACATCTGTACTTTGAATATAAAATGAAAAGACAAGGAAGGGTTTAATTATTCTCAACAGATATTATTCTAGTATTTGCATAAGAAATCAATAAGGATACTTTATTATTAATTTATACTGAGCCTTTTGCAAATATCAAAGCACTTCACAGAATGAACTATATATTGTGCAGAGGGATCACCGCCTCTGCAGAATGTAGGTACCTCTGGTGAACGTCGGTTCAGAATGAAGTTGCATGACAATATGAAATATCTGGATCTGTGCTAAACTATTAATAAATAATACTTTTTGTACACGGCATCTTCTCCACTATTTTTCAAATACAGTAGCATAAAGTAAATGAGACAATCCTATGGAAAAAGCAGTGCTTGATCTTATAATTAAAGATTGTGTCTCAATGCATATGCACAAGAGGGATAATTAATATTGCACAGACAGCTTTAATTCTGGCATTTCCTAAAATCTGACTGCATGCATTTGCCAGCTTAACATTGTTTTAAAAAAATGTTATATGGCATTTATACTGCTGCAACATCACCGACTTTCATGGAGTTACTCCTTTATGTTGATAAACTGAGTGTAGAATCCAGCCCATAACCTTGCTTCTTGTTCTCCGATTTTCCATTTCAGCCCGATTATAACTAATTTCTAATGTTTGAGATGTTCCTTCCCAGACAAGATGGAGCATGCTGTCTTGTTAGGAGAAGTGCTGACTCAATTTTTTACAGCTCTTATCAAAGTTGAAAGTGTATGTGTGGGGGAAATCTTAGCTTTATATTGTGCACAGCTTTGTATTGATGATATTGTCCACATTCATGGGTTTTATCTACATTTAACTGCCTCTACAGAAATATCGGAAAAGCCACTTTAATGACTAATGGCAAGAAAGGAGTTTCATAATAAATATCTGGAAATTCCTTGGACTCTTTGTCAAGTGAATATAGAAATACTATTAGTGCGCGTTCTCTCTCTCTCTCTCTCTCTCTCTCTCTCTCTCTCTCTCTCTCTCCCTCCCTCCCTCCCTCCCTCCCTCCAAGGGATTGAGAGAATTTCCACTACCACCCACCTCTTCTATAGCTCTGCACATATATTGGCTTGCCAGCTAGGGAGTGTCTTTTCCCTATCTCCTCTATAGACTGTGTGATTTGCAGGATCATATGCTAAACATTACAACACATTCTTTAATTCAGGCTGCAAGGCTCAGATTTTTGTGTTGCTTCTTTAGTAGTTTAACCTCCCCTCTCCCCAAAAAACAAAGGTATAATAGGTTTTGTTTGAAATTTGGTTAATCTATATTTGGATCTGTTTGGCAATGCCCGCACAAGTGCACCATCATATTGCTTTAATTCTTTGTGACCTGTTGAGAACACAATCCTAACTTATGGGATTTCTATTCCTCTAGTCATATTGATTCTTCTACTCTTACTAATTTTCCCTTTCCTGAAAATTCATCACCTTATCTCTCTCATGCCCCCAAAATAATAAAAATTAAACCATTGCCAACAAAATTTGCAAATCTGTCCCCACTTTTCACTAGGTTCATTTTCCTGCATGTTATATCCCTGTTCCCAATCCATCAGCCATTTGTGCCTGTTACACTGAAAGCCCTCCAGAGCAGGAATTGCCTCTTCATCTCTATTTGTATTTCACACACCACAATGGAGTCCTGGTCCCAGTAGAGGGTTGCAGCCTCCACTATAATATCAGTGCTTTTTAATAGAATAGCGGTGTTCAGTACTTTCTGTCCACACATTGCTTTGAAAACTTTTACTAGAATGGCAAAGACACTCATTCGTGTATCTTATTTCCATTGCCTGCTTAATAAGAAAGTTATATTACTTTCTTGATGTCAGGCCGTACAGCACCATGCAAAATATTGGGTAGAGAAATAGAAAAAATCCAGCAAAATAATACTGATTAAACTCTTATGTCTATCCCACTTGATGGCAGTAGTTAATGAATAAAAATCAACAGGACTCACTGTTAAAAATGTGTTCAGAAATACATCTAGATAGAAGAACTACTTATATATCACAGTGCTTCATAGCAGAATGGAGCAGAGATTAATAAGGCATTTCCAACTATATTTTTTAATATTACAATGAAAAAAAATCAAAAATAATTTAAGAAAATTCACTTAAATATTAACTGTTTTCTTTAACTCTTGAATGGGAGAGTGCCCATTCAAGGAGTGTCTGAATTACAGCCTGACTTTTGTCACCCCACTCATTAGAATCACGTCTACCCACAGCAACATAGTATCAAAAACTTCTAGTAAATTAGACCCAGCTAATGAAAAGTGTCCCTTTTCATTTCACAGTGAAACAGCTACATGAGTAATTAATATATGTTATAGAACATAATAAATGTAGGTTAAAATTAATTTTTCAGTTTGAGGTTTAATACTAGGTCTAATGACTGCAGTGTATGATAATTCACCTAGTTTGGTAAGTAGAATTTAATGTTATCCATTTTGTAAATAATTACACATGGGTTCTTAGTTCATAATTGCTTAATTAACAATGTGAGAAATATATGCAGAAGATCTTCACCAACTCTTCTCTGTGCTTTTAATTAACTGTTGATGGATCTTGCATTTCAAGTTAAAGCTTCCATTTTAAAAACTAGGGATAGAAGTGAATAATCAGAGAGGTAGCCGTGTTAGTTTGGAATAGCGGAGGTAACAAAGAGTCCTGTGGCACCTTAAAGACTAACTATAAAGTTTTGAAGCATAAGCTTTCATGGGCTAATACCCACTTCGTTGGATGCAAGCAGTGGACAGGGATAGAAGTGTGGTTTAGTGAGGCCTCCACTGCAATGTTGTCATAATAATGACGGGCCTAGGTCTTCTGAGGCTTAAAGACTGAGTGTAGTTGATTTAGTTCCACTAATGTAAACAGGACTATTCTGTCTATACTGGCATTAGAAAAGGTTCAGAGAAGGGCAAGTAAAATGATTAGGGGTTTGGAACAGGTCCCAGATGAGGAGAGATTAAAGGGACTAGAACTTTTCAGCCTGGAAAAGAGGAGACTAAGGTAGGGATATGATAGAGGTATATAAACTCATGAGTGGTCTGGAGAAAGTAAATAAGGAAAAGTTATTTACTTGTTCCCATAACATAAGAACTAGGGACCACCAAATGAAATTAATGGGCAGCAGGTTTAAAACAAATACAAGGAAGTTCTTCTTCACACAGCACACAGTCAACCTGTGGAACTCCTTGCCTGAGAAGGTTGTGAAGTCTAGGACTATAACAGGGTTTAAAAGAGAACTGGATAAATTTATGGAGGTTAAGTACATAAACGGCTATTAGCCAGGTAAAGGAATGGTGTCCTAGCCTCTGTTTGTCAGAGGTGGGTGATGGATGGCAGGAGAGAGATCACTTGATCATTACCTGTGAGGTTCACTCACTCCAGGGCACCTGGCATTGGCCACTGTCAGTAGACAGGATACTGGGTTGGATGACCTTTGGTCTGACACTGTACAGCCGTTCTTATGTATAACAAAGTTAAGCATGTGCATAAGTGTTTGCTGGATCAGAGCTTTAGAGAACTCAGGATACTTTAGGATAGGGGTGGTGTAACAGTTACATTACTATCAGTCCACCAACTACATCCTCCTATCTCTAGATATACATTTACAAGAGAGGACAGTTTGTGTAAAATTTTGCTCAATCCCATAATTTTGCAGGACTCTCTTTAGGCAAAGAGTTACCTTCCTCTGTCATGAGGTGAATTTCTGAGCAACAATTGTAGCATTCAGTTCTGAAAATCCTTCCATGCAATACTTATCTTTACACATTTAATAATCTCCCTGAAATCCCTATCACAGTGAAATCATAATCACAGCGCACCAAATTAAGGGCAAGCATAAGTATTTGTGTGATTGAGGTCTCAGTTTTTGACTAGGGAGGGAGAAAAGGTAATTGTGGACTGGATCGACAGGGTAGGTCCAGGGCCCAAACCAGCTCAGTAGAGGAAAGAGGTGTGATGGTGTACCCCATAAGGCTTTATGCGGGGTGCCTGTACATATATGTATGACATTACTGGAATATGGTTTTGCTATATATGCCATGTGACATGTCTATGTGAAGGTGATGATCTGCTCCTATTTTGTGTTCAGGGTGATGATCTGTTCATCCTATTTTGTGTTCAGGGTTATGAATATTGGCTGTGTGCTTGGTTGATTGTAAGTAGACTTTGGGAAGCAGCTGAGCAGCTCTCTGAGAGAGACTTATTCTCAGTTAAGACCAATGAAGCTAACAATGAACTTTGTCGATGCTCATTCACACCCGAGATTCCTCAGGAATGCGGCCTGGCTGGTAATGAGCAGAGTCTGGTTCAAACCTGCAACTGGACCGTGTGCTCTGAGTCTCCATGTGGACTCTGCATAAGAAGGAGGAGGGGCTCTCCACCCAGAAGAGGAAGTCTATATAAACCCACGAGAGACCTCTCCATTTTGTTCTCAGATGGCTCAAAGAACAGCCCTCCACCCCCCAAGGACTGGAACAGAGGACTGTGACTGCAGGGGTGGGGTGTGAGTGACAGCTGGACCCAGGCTAATGGAGTTTAGCCTGAAAGAAGAAATTCACTGAGGGTGAGGCTTTTTACTGTATCAGTGTTAGACCTGCGTTTTCTATTTTATTTTATTTGGTAATTCACTTTATTCTGTCTTTTACTACTTGGAACCACTTAAATACTACTTCCTGTCTTTATTAAAATCACTTTTTACTTATTAATTAACCTGGAGTAAGTGTTGGTACCTGGGGGGGAGGGAGGGGCAAACAGCTGTGCATATCTCTTTATCATTGTTATAGAGGGCGAACAATCCATGAGTTTGCCCTGTATAAGCTTTATACATGGTAAAATGGTAAAACTAATTTATTCTGGGTTTGACCCCATTGGGAGTTGAGCATCTGAGTGCCAGAGGCAAAAATACTTCTGCCTGTTTCCAGGCAAGCCCACAGCTGTTGGGGAATACGGCTCAGACCTGGCAGGGTACTGAGATCCTAAGCTGTTTGGGCAGGAAAACTGAGGCAAGAGTAGCCTTGGCACATCGGATGGCAGCTTCTAAGCGGGTTTCTGTGATCCCAGCCTGTCACAAGTGGGTTAGTCTTCTCGCATTGAGGATTCTCTGGGTACGTCTACAGTACAAAATTAGGTCGCATTTATAGAGGTCGATTTTTCAGAAGAGATTTTATACAGTCGATTGTACGTGTCCCCACTAAGGGTGTTAAGTTGGTGAAGTTCATCTACAGTACTGTGGCTAGCATCGACTCTCTGAGCGGTGCATGGTGGGTAGCTATCTCACAGTTCCTACAGTCTCCGCTGCCCATTGGAATACTGGGTTAAACTCCCAATGCCTGATGGGGAAAAAAACATTGCCACTGGTGGTTTTGGGTACATCATCAGTCACCCCTCCCTCCATGAAAGCAATGGCAAACAATCGTTTCACCCTTTTATCCCTGAGTTACCCATGCAGCTGCCATGCCACAGCAAGCATGGAGCCTGCTCAGCTCACCGTCAATGCTGCTGTAGTGGGCAACTCTGCTCTCCTGCGAGCTAGAGGCTTCTGCCTCAGACTGCTCTCCCAGCTGGGAGCACTGTGCAGTCGCACCCACCCCAGCCTACTGCTTGCTCCCATGGCTCATAAGGCCTGGGCAGTAGTAAGGAACAGTTCAACAATAGCCTGAGCAAGTGCAGAATGGTGGTAGAATGTGCCTGTTGACGTTTAAAAGCTCACTGGTGCTGTTGGTCAGACCTCAGCGCAACCAATATTCCCATTGTCATTGCTGCTTGCTGGGTGCTCCATAATATCTGTGAGAGTAAGGGGGAGACATTTATGGCAGAGTGGGAGGTTGAGCCAAATCACCTGGTGTCCAATTTTGAGCAGTCAGACACCAGGGCAATTAGAAGAGCACAGCAAGGTGCGCTGCACATCAGAGAGACTTTGAAAACCATTTTCATGACTAGCCAGGCTACGGTGTGACAGTTGTGTGTGTTCCTCCCTGATGAAAACCCGCCCCCTTTGTTGATTTTAATTCCCTGTAAGACAACCACCCTCCCCCTTCAAAATAAAGTAATTATTGTTTTGAAACCATGCATTCTTTATTAATTAAAAAAATGTGATAACAGACAAAGTAGCCTGGATGGGGTTGGGGGAGGGACAAGGCCACATTGTTTATTGCAGTCACACTAAAAATCAAAATGGTTGAATGACAGCCTTCTGTTGCTTAGGCCGTCCTCTGGAGTGGAGTGGCTGGGTGCCCAGAGCCTCCCCCACCCCGCAACGTTCTATGGGTGAGGAGGCTACCGAACGTGGGGAGGAAGGTAGGTGGTTATACAGTGGATGCAGCAGGGGTCTGTGCTCTTGTTGGTTTTCCTGCAGCTCCAACAGACACTTCATCATGTCTGTTTACTTCCCTATTAGCCTCAGCATTGTGTCCTGCCTCCACTCTTCATGGTCACTTAATTCTTTCCAGCATCTCAGGCGTCCTCTGCCACTGAATGCCTCCATGCATTAAGCTGTGCTCTAGCAGTGTGGGAGGACTTCATGAGCTCAGAAAACATGTCCTCATGAGGGCATGTAGATTTTTTTCACCTTCTAATCTGCAATAACCTCAGGGACAGAGATGATAGGGAGAGCGTAGAAACATTCTACGCTCTATGATTCTGGGGGGACTGCATGGTCACCTGTGATGCTGAGTGCTACTGAGTTCACCATGCTGACCAAACAGGAAATGAAAGTTCCAGGGCCTTTTTCTTTGTACCTGACCAGTGCATCGGAGTTCAAAGTGCTGTCCAGGGCAGTCACAATGGAGCATTCTGGGATAGCTGCTGGAGGTCAATAACATTGAATTGTATCCACAGTACCCCAAATTCGATCCAGTGATGCCGGTTTTAGTGCTACTCCCATTGCCAAGATGGAGTACAGAATTGGATTTTAAAAGCCCTCTAAGTTGACAAAATGGGGTTGGTTGTGTCGACAGATTGAGTTTTAATTTCACATAACATGGCTAAACTCGACCTAATCGCGTACTATAGTCCAGGCCTTTTACTAGTGATGAGGCACAGATTAGTCAGTGTTTTGGATCCAGATTTAGGACTCAGTTCTGCAAGGTGCTGAGCACTCCAGGGAGTAGCTGATAGCCTTCAACTGCCACTGACTTCAGTGAGAATTGAGGGTGTTCAGCATCTTGCAGGATCAAGCCAAAAGTCTGCTCATGGTTTATGAGCCAGAGGCAGTACATGGTGCCAGGAGGAAGTAAGCAAATGCAATTCAACTAAATTAAAATGTGGAACTTTAAATGTAAATATTCCACCCCCACCTTTCATGTCAAGTGACCCAACCAAAAGGGGTGAGTCTACCATTTTAAAAGATATTTTTGGTATTTACAATTTTTGTTCTGTTCTGTTCTTGTTCCTTGGATGATCGGCATTCCCCAGATTTGACAGGTTTCTCACAAAAGCTTTATGGGCACAATTTTCAAAAAATTCTTACTGCGTGTCTCAATTTTGGGGTTCTCAACCTAAAGCCTGATTTTCAAATGTGCTGAGCAGTCACATCCCCATTTGAAGTCAACTAGAGCTGCATTTCCTCATCATCTTTAAAATCAGGCCCCAAGTGTTTCAAATTGGGCTCCTGGAAATGGAGACACCCATAACTACTAGTCCCCTATTCAAATGGTGCTTCATGTCAGGGAAGATGGGTGCTCTCTAAGGTTAGAAAGCCAAACAAAAAAATATATCCAAAATATCTTGATTAGGACATCTAGCTATCCATTCATCTGCACGACTGCTGCATCTTCTCCCTTCCCTCCCTCCCCCCCAGCTTGTGTCTGGTTTAACTACAATAGGAAATAGCATAGAACTTCTATCTGTACTGCCCTAGTCTTTGTGCACTGGGTAAAAACAGAATGTTTATTTCATACATCATTTACAACGTGCTGCAGCTATTCCACAAAGTCAGTCTACATCCTCTGCCCTGAAAACAAAGGGCTGGATTCCATGCTGGTGTAAATCAACATGACTCCATTGAAGTCATTGGAACTGCACTGATTTACAGCACCTAAGGATCTGGCCAAAAGTCAGTGAGAATGAGAAATGTTTTCCCATTCCCCCCCATATTCTTAAGGGCTGTTGCATAGACCCAATGAGCATTGATTCCATTCCACTCTACAATGCCAAGCTACCTGAGCTATTGGATACAAACATACAGCTGTGCCAGTGCTACCCTCATCTAGAAGCTGAATTCTTTTTATATGATGTCTGTGTTCTTCTGTACCTCATTGAGATCTTATCTCCCCATTCTGCTGCTGCAGAATGGTAATCTCATATAATAAGCTCCATCTCTGTACATGTCAAACCTAATGGGGGAAAAAAAGAAAACATTAACAAGTGAACTACCATTTCTGTGGTTCCTGCTCTGAGAAGTACTTTTTCAAAGTGGCGTGTGCCTGCTTTATTGGCATGACTTTCAGTGACCTCAGTGGGGAAGCACGTGTTTAAGTCTCACACATGCTGCTTTGAAAACTTTCCCCTTAGGGTATTAGAATCTCAGCAGGTTATTTCTACAATTCAGCACTGAGACTACCATTATTTCTGCTACTGCTGTTCTCATAGCTGGGACACCATTAACACAAGAACACATTGGGAGAAAAAATCAGTTACACTTCAGTTAGAAAATATTAAATATCTTTGTATGAATTTGTAATTGACTTACTACATAGGTACAGCACACTTTTATCCAGAAGCATCTGGAGATACTGGATCTGATTTTGAAAGATAATATCTAATTTTCTGGGCAAAGTTTTTCAGCAACAATTAATTGTACCCACAAAATTGCAGGGGAAAATGTTATCTACATGAAAGGGACAAGGCAAGAGATGTGAATATTTTCTTCTCCTTTTCCTTTCCTCTTTGCTATGCCTTAGTGGCATGATCGTACAATGTCTAAAGTAGCCAATTGGGCACCACAGCAGGAGCCTTGTCAGATGACTCCACCTGTCCCTGGAGTCCTTGTTTTCAAGAATCTTTCTTCTATCCACCCTGCTGTGGATTCTGTCCCACTTATTCTAGCCAACTCTTACCCATTCATCACTGCTTAGTTCCAACCCTCAACCACTAATCTAGCCTTTAGTTTTATTCCTTGCCAGGGACCACCGACCATCTAGACTGAGCTGTAGATGACAAGCCAGAAACTCCACCCAGCACCCACACACTATACCCAAACAGTTGAAATTAGATCAAAGCTTTACAGTGCACAGGAGACTAGACTATTATGTGCCACAGGCAGAGAATAGGAGGGACTGAGGTACACAAGTGATTGGGACCCCACAATGTCAGTGAAATGTCAGCTAATCTCCTGTTCCCAACCGCACTGTCACCCTCCTGGAGTCTAGAGCTGCTGATGTCATATGGGCTCATGAAACAGTAAAGGCAGGTCCTGGTGCCCCCAGAAGCTAGTGCTGTTGGCTCTCTTCTCAAAGGGATTTGAGCCATTATCAGCTGTCCCTGGAAAGTCCTGATGGGATTCTGTCCCCATGTGGCACTGCTGGATGCACGTCAGGGGTCATTGGAGACCCAGGGTAAAATTCAGGCTTTGTTAAATGGCATAACTCCCATTGACTTCAATGGGGAAAGGATTTCACCCCCAGTGCCTCCTCAATTTGAATCCCTGGGTGTGGTTGTAGAGGACCTAGTCATTCCACTCTCTTCAGTCTCCTGGTGCTCCTGGCAGCTGTGGATATTTGAGAGTTGGCAGGCTACTGGTAGGGCTCTGGTCTCTTGTGCATTTCCGAGTGCCGAGAAGCCACCCTAGTTTCATGTCAAGTTACATGTGTTGGGTATAATAGTCAAGATTTTCTCCCACCCATGATGTCCTACAGCTCTTCTGAACTCTCACATGTCCAGATGGGATGAAGATTTTGAGTTACCCTTCTACACACCTATTGTACTGGGATTGCCAGCTCTCCTCCCTTGTTTCCTTGCTCTCTGCTTCCCCTACTGGACTGCAGACAGTAAAACAGAGCCATTGGGGAGTGGAATTGGTGGTGGTAGCTAGCATTAAATGTTGCAGTACTGTTGGGTAGTTCAGATGAAAATAACTGCGTAGTAGGAAAGGGGAGTAAAACTGTGAAAAATGGAGCACAATTAGGGGAAAGGATTGATGTCACTACTGTTCCCAAAAGGCATTTATGTCCCTTCCATTGTCACTCATGGAGCCCATTAAAACTTGACAGTTTTGCTCTGCCCCTCCCCACCCACACTGTGTCCAGTCCCACTTCACTTAGGGGTCCACATTGCAGCAAGAAACAACATTTTTAAAGCTTGGGATAGTGCTATAAGAACAAGGATTTTGGAATATATTGAGCAGAGCTTAGCAGCTCAGAGTCCTTTGCTAAAAGAAATGGGACCTCTTCCTCACTCAGTGTGCTTGTTAAACAAAACAAAAACAAACAAAAATATGGATTAACTTGTTAATGGAAAAATTCCCCTTTGAATAGATGCTTATACCTATATTTTTTAAATGTACAGGAATCAAAGACTCTGGGCTGTGGAGGAGTTGGGAAGGTAAGCCAAAGTAGAGACTGTTTTAATGAAAATACAAATAACTGCTATCCAGGAAAGGAAATAAAGGGAAGGAAGATTAAAGTCACACTTGACATTTGCAATACACAGTCATATACAGATTAGAATAATTCACCATCTTCTAACCTACATGGTTAATTTTTTCACATGGTCCTCAGAGAGAAAGGTGTTACCCACATATGCTTCCTGAACAGAAGTCCCTTCACACTGCCAGACAAAGACAATACTCATATTGAAACTCAATGTTGGTCTCTTCTAGCTCCTTCCAAAAATTGGATTAATTAAGCACTCGCAGCAGCTCCATGAGGTGGATAAGTCCCTATTACACCTATTTACTGGTGGCTAAAATGAAGCAGAGAAAGGTTATGTGATCTGTGATGCTTTGTTAGTGGCAGAGCTGCAACTATAATTCAGAAATTGTGACACCCTGTCTCTTGGTTTACCCACTACGCACAACCCTTCTCTGCATTCTGTGCCAAGTTCTGCTGACTCACACCAAATGTGTGGCAGAGATGTAATGGAAAGCAAAAGTTGGCTCAGCGTGTTCAGCTCGATGATCAGATACAATCTGGTGCAATCCTGCACATTTTTCTAGTTTTTTTAATAGTGTGCTAATATCCCAGCCAGATTTTCTGGGACTGTAACGAACGGGAGCATGCCAGCAGTTAAATTACAAAAATATTTTACAATAGCAGTAACTGAGTTAGAAGTTAGATTAGAGAGGAAGGATAGTCCAAAACTTTTAGGACACTAGAGTCAAGAGACTTGGGTTCAATGTCCTGCTCCGCTCCATTCTTCCTGAATGACCTTGAGCAAAATAATCTAATCTGTGCTTCACTTTCCTGTCAGAAAAATGAGGATAATCACATTTCCCTACCTCCAGGGATGTTGTGAGGATAAACATATGAACGGCTAGGAAGTGTTCAGATAAGGTGGTAATGGGGGGCATATACATACCTAAGGTAGATAGAATGGCATATTTCCCCCTTCCAGTGTCCTTGTTATCAAAAATGAATGGAATCCTCCATCTTTCAGCACCTTACGAACAGGGATAAATCAGACATGGGTTAAGGTAAGTCATCAGCTGTCACTTGGGTGAAGCATTGTAAAAAGTGAGGAGGGGAGACACAGGAAAATGGCTAACCAGAAGAAAAAAAAGGTCCATCAAAACTAGGAGCAGAGCTCAATGAGGCTACGTAATGATCTTAGCTGTCTGCAATTTCATAAAAAACAAGCCAGGAAATATGAGTGTGGTTAAACAAAAACAGCTTCTGTTCATAACAAACACTCGGGCACCAGGTTAATTCTGTGGTTCAGTTCAGCAATCAGTTAGAAAAGTACTGCAAATGGAAAACGCTAGTCCTTGAAATTCACAGGCAAACTGCCAAACTGTGAAAATTTTTTGAACCCGCCCTGTTTAATAGTAATGTGTTTTTTTAAAGTCTGCTGGAGCTTCTGATCAGGTGGAACTATACTGCTTATGTACAGTTCCAAATGAAATTATTCTCTTTCAATGCCTGGTTTACTGCCATTTCACCTGTCATTGTTGCGTTGGGAAATATTGAAGAGGGGTCAGATTCCAGAAGGATTTCTCTGGAAGAGTCTCCGCTAAGGATCTGGGAGTTCCGAACAGTTCCAAACGTTGGTCCTTGTTCTCAGTTCTGTGCTTTTGTTCTGTGCCAAACACTGAAGCTTGGTTGCTGCTGAATTTTTTCACTGACCTTATAAATTAGTTAAATGATAGAAAAAGACTGTTTTGTGACCTTCTGTAGTTGAAATAAGACAGGAGTATCAGGGCACAGGCAATTTTCATTTTATAGAAAGAATCTATTTTGCCCTATGTATCTGTCTTTTATGAGTCACTTGTTACTAATTTCTCCCTTCCTGATCATTTGGATGGTGTCATTTTGGGGGAAATGCTGTTGGGGCATAAACACAAATATTTCACACATCAGGATATGTATATAAGAGGCTGGTTATAATATGATATATGTTGCTGTAGCCTGATCAGTTATTACACTTACTTACCATATTACACATGCTGCAACATGCACTTGTCACAGTGGACAAGTTCTTTTTCAGGCAGCTACTTAGAGTAAATTGAGAAGATAAAATTTGGTGAAACACAAACACAAACTTTATGAGCTTTATAAATTTATATACAGACAAATATAGGCAAGAAAACCAATATATGTAAATGTAAGAACTCTATGGAGACCACTGTAAACGAAGATAAAAGGAAAAGTAAGTGGAGGCTATCAAAAGGGAGGTCCTCATTCAGTTTACATAGTCTTGGGGACCCAATGAATCTAAGAAAACAGAATTACATTATGTAACCTTCCAGATATATAACCATACTTGATCAATTTCCATGACCATAACAAGATTAAGACCTACCCATTACCAAACATTCCAGCTTTCCATAGCTACATCTTTAATCATGAATATTGCTAAATTACATCACACATTTCTTAATAATTCCTATATGTTATTGTGATCTAAGTACCTAGTTATTGCCTAGCAACCAAACTGTGAGCTTCCTAGGAGATCCTGTAAAAGAAACTACCTTGAAGAAGGACCATATCTTGTTAAACGAAGTTTTAGATTTTTAGATGCAACTTCGCTTTTATCTGCTTGTAACCACCTCTAGCTTTTTCACTCTTACTTCGTATCACTCTCTCTCACACACTTGGTATCACAATGCTCTTTTGTTAATAGCAATTTTTTTTTACTATTTTTACTAAATAGGCCCTTATTTTACTTTTACTATAAACAAATTCAGTGCTGTGATTAAAGGGAATGGTGTATTTTTCCCATTAAATTGATGAACTGTGAGGTATTGACTCTTTAGAAGAGCAGCACACTTAATGTCTTCTGTGAATGCATAGTGGCAGGGGCTGTGCATTGCAGAGATATATCACTAAGGAGCTTGGCGACTCAAAGTTCATTGATTGTTATCTATGAGGTGAGGTTTGGGCTGGGAGAGCCTTGAGGAGTTTGCAGGTGAGGAAGATAGTCTATTCACAGCAAAAATCACTCTGGCTGAGTCAGTGTGGTATCACCAGCAGTGTGTTACAACTTGTTAAGGCCAGATTCTCATCTGGTGTAAATTGGAGTTGACCAATTGACTTCAGCTGAGGACTTGACCTTGTAACTTGTGTCCATGTGGGAACACCTGGAAGGGACCACACGGGGCACTTAATCCCTTGGTATAAGTGTGCTGATAAATGGTATAGTTAATTGCTTGGCCATGCTTTGGTTGTTGTACGGTGCCTGTTCTGGACCAGCCTTAAGGAATGGGGTGAGAAAAAGAGTAGAGCTTCAAGGAAGAAGAAATTAGAAATTTTGGTTGAGTAAGACAAAATGAGGGAGATAATGAGGTAGAAAGGACTCACTTAGATTGGTGCTAAGGGACTCATCAAAATGTTGCTACTGCTCTGTACCTATGACATTTCAATAGAAGTTGTATGTTTAAGGACCTAGTCACTTTTAATGGTTTCATCATCACCCCAGCTCCTGAAAAAATTAATAGTGATCCCTTCAAGAGAGATGGTGAAAACTGCTGGAGCCTTTTCAATCCCCTACTTTTGTACTGAGACTTGTTTCTCAAATCCTAATAATATTGTCTGCTGTCAGATCAGCAATCTCCTGTTATTAAGCACTGCTGGATCATCTAATCAAAAAGAAACATCTTATTCCCGGTGGTGAAGACTGATTGTAATTAGTTATTGGCTGCAGTTCATGCTTAATAAATTTGGGCTGTAACGATCACAAGTCTCTCGCACATACCCACTGTGTGTATATTTTAAGTTCTGAGCATTTGATAATGAGCATCGTGCAAGCTGTTGAACTTTTTGAAGCCTAACTGCAGGAAAACTGAATTCTCCTGGCAATTTTCTTTAGCATGAAGTGGAATGATATTCTAAATTTTGTGAGTGTGTGTGTGTGTGTGTTTGTCTTTAAAGAAGAGCCCATAACAGAAGCTGAGATTTAAATAGGAAATTTAAAACACAAAGAGCTTGAGCACTGCGAGAGAACTGTGGCCCACGGGTAGCAAAAGAAATAACATCCCTGGGTAAAATTCTGTCCACTTACATTGATTTTCTTTCTTTTAATTAAACATTACATTGCTTTGCCATCGCAGTAAGTGGGATCAGAACAGATGTAAGCGTGGCAGGTGAATAAGACACAGCACACAGTTCGTATAACTTAAGTGCAGGACTTAGGTTTATTTAACCATTTAAATAAGCACAAATAATTGTAAAAGATTAAATATAGAACTGGTAAAAAAAATTGTCTCAACAGTTTTCTTCAGAAAATGTAGTTTAGTCTAAATCAAAGATGTTTTTCAGGAATCAGCTTTAATTAGTTACCCCAACATCCTATTCCGGTGTGGTATGTATCATTGGCTATATAGTCCCCATCTTACATGGAGAGGCTAACTTTAGCTCCTGATTTTAATCCAATCCACAGGCTTATATATCCCAGTCCATCCTTGACTATTGAAAGAGCTCAGCAGAGCATCCTGACAAAGTGTAATTCAATGTGTACATCATCACCTTCTGCATACCACAGCAGGGCCTTAACAAAGGTTTTCTGCTCCTATACTACTATGTGGTAACTGTAGGCTGGATCCTGTTACCACCGCAATTCTATACTGGAAACTCTACCTACCCTAAAACATTGTAATAAATATAATATGCCAAAATGCCACTTGAATAATTCCCACATATATTGGAAAAAGATGTTCATGTCCATTTGAAATGTGAGAAAAATTGGTCCTGACCCCATCAGGTGATCAGCGATTAATCAAAGCATGCCAAGAGATTTAGCATAGGTAATCCAGCATCAGCTACCTGTAACAAGTCACAGGCCCTCCCAAACCATCTCTCCACACCCAACTCCATGAGGATAATAGGAATGCAGAGGGAGAAGGGTCCCTCCTCCTGCCCTATAGAATTCCAAAGGTCTGTATTCCTCAGCTGGCCAATCGAACCCCCATCCCAGTGAAAAAAGATGGATAACAGAAGGATGTGGTAAGTACATCGTCTGGAGATTTGATATGAATGCACACTGTACACACTTTGATTTCAAGTATTGACATGCAACAAAAGAGCTACGGTAAATAAAATGAATCCTTTTTTGTAATAGCATGGAATGGACAATAATAATGATGGCAAACCTCACCGGGATATATAGTATAATTTAGATTTTAAAAAGTAATCAAGCACTAGGATGCTTATCTGAGCCATGCCCATGTCTACTGAGTCTTCAGAAGTGGGATGGAAACCCTCAAGAACAGGGCTTTTTGTGAAATTTCCACTGCTTCAGTTTCCTGACCTGGTTTGGGTAACTACCTGGAAATTGGAAGTGTAAGAAAAATTCCAAATATCCAAACATTTGAGAACTTGATGCTCAAATGAATTCATTCTGGAGGTGCCAGCTGGTTACACTTCAAAGATTTAAACTGCAGATTGGGTGCAGATTTATTGAACTCATCTATTGGGTAATTCTGTATAGTACTGTAAGGGGATCAGAATGAGACTGTTCTGATAATTGAATTTGAAAGGGACCTCTCCAGGAAAATAAGGAGCCCATAATAAATACATTGACCTTTTCATCCACTTTGCAGACATTGTGAGTGATGTGACTTTAATATTAGCAATGACAGTTCATTGTTCAAGTGTCTGGGAGTGCGTTTTCTTATTTGGGTCATAAGGAGTAGGTGTTAATAATGATTGATAAATCTGGATTAAAAGCCAGTAAACGATATACATAAACTATGTGTTTGTATGACAGTTTCTTCAATCAATACCACTCTTTATCCTATAAAAGCATTTATTACGTTACTCCAACTTCCAAGAATGTCCTGGATAACCATTGTAAAGCTAGTCTAGCCTTTGGTAGTAGAACTTGACTACATGATGTTTCGTAGTCTCATTAAATATTCCCATTAATGACTTCTAAATAATAGTTACATCAAAATATAAGAGACAAACAATTACAATCTGCTTTTTAATCATCCTACTAATTCTAATATAAACTGACAAGGTATTTACTTATAAGTTGTTTATTTAAAATGGTCATTTACAATTTAAGAGAACTGCTTTTAAACCCATGAAAAGTGAATGGGAGATGAAAAACAGGTCATCACTTTCACTGAAATTTGAAATGAAACACTAGTAATTATCACTATCCACATCTCAGCAAAAAATGGTTCATTTTGTTCCTGACAATCTGCTTACTCCACTTAGACTTTTGGGATAGACTTATTTCAATTTTATATCTTCCAGCCCTATTTAGGGCATAATCAAAAGGGAGATTCAATTGTGCAGACCACCTGAAAGGAGAGGGTAAAATTCACTTAAAGGTCTATAAGATCCACCTGTAAAGTATTGCATTATTTGCAAGAAAAAAAAATTCTAATTGTACCAAGTATTCTATTTAACTTATTTAGACTGATAATTTGCTTTAATGGTACTAGAAAAAGTAGCTTGCATGACTCAGGTAACAAAGAGTCCTGTGGCACCTTAAAGACTAACTATAAAGTTTTGAAGCATAAGCTTTCGTGGGCTAATACCCACTTCGTCGGATGCAAGCAGTGGACGTGTCCAGGGGCTTGCATCCGACGAAGTGGGTATTAGCCCACGAAAGCTTATGCTTCAAAACTTTATAGTTAGTCTTTAAGGTGCCACAGAACTCTTTGTTACCTCTACTATTCCAGACTAACATGGCTACCTCTCTGATTCTTGCATGACTCAGAGAGAGTAGACTGTGTTATGTGGCTGCTTGTTCAAGGTAACCATCAGTGCCAGGTGCATGTTAAATGTACGCAAGTATATTCATTAATTTTATTACCTCTGGCATAGATTAGATTAATTTAATTCTACCACATGTCGATTGTATTAAAACAGATGAAGAGGCTTTTTAAGTTACTCATGTGACTTGGAACAGTCATACAAATAACAGATTATAGCACCACCCGCTAACACCATTATAGCGAAGGGTCTGTCACCGCTCCCATATTACAACCCCCTATCATACTCCTAAATTTCTCTCAGGGCTGCAATTTGTCAGATGAGGAATTTATTTTTTAATTGATATACTCTTTTCAAGGCCATATGTATTGCAGCAATAGCCGTTTTCCATACTATTTTTGAATGTATTTCATGAAAATTTGAATGTTGCATTTTTCTATGAAAGGCCCTTATAAATATACATGTTTTTAGCTCACCAGAAAAATACTTTCTGGATAGCTGTTTAGGGTGACCAGACAGCAAATGTGAAAAATTGGAACAGGGGTGGGAAGTAATAGGGGCCTATATAAGAAAAAGACCCAAAAATCGGGACTGTCCCTATAAAATCAGAACATCTGGTCACTCTAGATATAACCCAATATTTCTAGTTGTAAACTTAAAAAAAAAATGTAAAGAAATTAAAATTCAGGCATGTTGGTTAATATTGAAACTCCATTATTAACTCATTTGCTTGCATCCGACGAAGTGGGTATTAGCCCACGAAAGCTTGTGCTTCAATACTTCAGTTAGTCTTTAAGGTGCCACAGGACTCTTTGTTACCTCTGCAATTCCAGACTAACACGGCTACCTCTCTGATTCTGAACTCATTTTGTGCACTCAGATTGTAGGTTATGTATCCTTGACCAGGGCTCCTCTGAACCATAGTTGGTATTTCTGTCTATAATTTATTGAAGTAATATTTAAAGTACAATAAGGTGATTTAAAGACGGTATTCAATCTGTCTTCAGTCTGCATTCCCTGGCACAATATTTTGACAGAATTTGTGTACATGAATAATGTTTGACATGAATTCATACTTAATCATGAACTAATCTATGCCTTTTTAGGGATTACACCAATATAAATTCCTATATTTTCCCCTTCCCTGGAGCACTCAGCTCAAGGCAATGTAAATTGGAAATGTACTGATATGTCTCACTAGAAAAGCTAAAGAGAAGATGAAGGCACTTCAGAAATTGTGGCAACTCTTTATAGATAATTTCTATAACAAAATGATCCATTTTCTATACATTTAATGCTTTGGCTGCAGCAGGTGAGCCTTACTGAGTGATGCAGTTTTCCTTGGCTTTTACCTTCTGTCATTAGGTTCTTACGGTGTTTAATTCTATACAGCTAATTATATTTAAATAGTGTATATCAGATTAAGTAATTTAGCAAATTAAGTATGTTATGCTGTGACGGTCACCATGCTTCCTGTGTTTTCTTAAACGTGTTCATAGACTTAATATCTGATTAACGGGATCTTTACTGCTGCTATCAAGTGACTGTGTTTTCATATAATGTTAAAACAAAGTTCAGTTATTAAATATGTTATAGGCCAGACTGTGCAGTCCTTACTCAGGGAAGTCCTATTAAAACTAAACTAAGGTTTACAGGATTTGAATCATATATAATAATAATTATTATTAATTATTATTATTATTATTATACACAAATGATTGATTCATTATTAAACGTTCTGCACTGCTTTAGAAAAAGTGACGAACATCTGAGTGGCAGAAGTGCTAAAGGGTATGTTTTCTCGGCGGGTAGCCGTCGATCTTCTGGCAATCGATTTCTCATGTCTTATGAAGACGCGAGAAATCGATCGCTCGCGGCGCCCCCGTCGACTCCGGAACTCCAGCTTGCTGGGAGGCGCAAGCTGGAGTCGACGGGGGGGCGTGCCGCCGACTGCCGCCGCCATGAGGACGGACGGTAAGTCGGCTGCAGATACGCAAACTTCAACTACGTGATTCATGTAGCTGAAGTTGCGTATCTGCAGTCGATCCGCCCCCATAGTGGAGACCAGCCCAAAGTCAGCAACTCTGAAAATCAGTCCTCCTCTTCTTGGGTGCCTCAATATAGAATGCTGTTGATGTCTCACTTCAAGCAACCAGGTATGGAAATTATGGTCTGCCTAATGCACTGTGTATAAACTTCCTCTTATTTGAAATTAGGATAATATTTACCTGTGTTCTGAAGTTTAATCAGGTGTAAAAGACTTTGCAAGCAATATTAATTGTCTAACTGTATCTTATTAGTAAATGGACTAAATCCTGGGCAATGTGAAGCACCCATCACAATTCCAATGAAAATCATTGGAAACTGTGGGCATTCAGCATCTCCTGTAGTTTGCATTGTTGTTAATTACTATATGGAACTACTCATCTCTCTCTCTCTCTCTCTCTCTCTCTCTCGCTGTCAAAAATTTTTGACAGCAACTGTACAGTGCTTTACAGAATTAATATTTACAGTGGATTCAGTTAAAAATGGACAATTAGGGGAGCTGTGGATGCTCAGCATCTCTGAAAATCACTCTTATCTCATTCTCTAAAATTGACTTTTATTGCCTAATATTTGGCAACCAATTTTGAAAATGTTATCATAAAACTTCACAATGAACCAATGTGAAAGCCATGATTATGACTTAATAGATATTATTTTACCAGGCTTGTGCTCATTCTGTAACAAACAAACAAAAAGACCCCCAAACCCTGAAACCAAATAAAGCTTCTTTTTGCCAGATTTTGACTTCCTTACCCACAATAGTGGACATTAAACATGTGATCTCAAGTAAATCCGACCACTCACATAAGTGATTATCAAACGTAAGTTTACCAAAATCTGGACCTTGGTTATTACAATCAAACATTACAAAATACCTCGTTTATTATTTCAGGTTGCCTATTTCCTATGCCAAACTTCTGTTGCCCACTCAACACCACATCAATGCTCAGTTCACCCACCCGCACCCTTTTCACATCCATTTTCCTACCCTTCTCCCCCAGAAAAAGCCTCTCTCATTTGTTTCATTTTACTTTTTACAGTGGGAATAAAGTGTAATTATTGTTTTGATTCAGCTGATTTATCAAGAAGTAAGTGTAGGTGGAGAATATGGATGAACCTCATATGAAATGCTGCTTGGAGACATTGCTGAGAGATGCAGGCTTCATAACCACGTTTTTCTTCTTTTTCTGGGAATGCCAAGCAAAGTCCCAGCAGCACGAGGGGTAGCGAGGCAGCAGATGTGCATAGCCTAAATACCATTCTCTTTTAAGATGATTACATTTTAAGATTAGACTGAAATTACATTACAGTATGGATATGTTTGTATTCTAAATAGTAGCACAACTAAAGTTAGAAGAGAAAGTCAGAGCACCCTGAAAGGAAGCATACGTATTCTTTCGGTACTAGATACAAAACTGCACTAATTAATCTGTGTTTAATTGGATCCAACAGCTGTTTGTGGGGTTGTGTTCACATATTTTGTGATGTTTTTCAATGTGCAAAAATAGGTCCAACCATTACATGTAGCTAAGATATTGCTACAGCTATACCCATGGTGTATAGCCAGGATCAGATACTGGCCATTCAGAAGGCAGAATTTTCCAAAAGCAGGAAGAACTTTAGACTCGGAATTTAGGCCATTTAGATATCTATGATGTGCACTCACAGGTACGTACATGTCTATTGCACATTGTTTATTGGCACAGATAATTGCAGGTGCATCTTTGTGCCTCCAGTTACCTGTGCCTGCAAAATGTTATGTGCAATAATAGAAGCTCAGTTAAGACTAGGCTCAAAATATTTAGCTATATTCTTTTTCTTGATGAAAGTGAAAATCCAGACATAGAACTTTATATCATTGAGCAGCACTTTGGCCCTGCCATCTATTTCACTGTGTGACTTATGGAATTTGAGTCTTAGCCATTATACATGGAAAAAGGAGCTCCAGGTCTGGACTGCTAATTTTATTCGAAGTCAAAATGACTTTTTTTCTTCTTGACAAAAATGATGTATACAGGAAAGGAGATGCACAATGAAGATAAGTCCTGAGCGTCATTATATTTTAAAAATATTATTGTTATTTCAGCTGTGTATCTACTTTTAAAACTTCACTTGCTAATCTTTTGTGTTAACTGCAGATAAAGATTCTTGCAGAAGAAACTGTGGTTCAGGGTTAGCATAAGGATTCAAGAGATCTTAAAAATGTTAAAGGCCACGTGACAGCCTATTAAAATGATGCCATCTAGTGATTACTCTTTCTACTGTGAATTCTCAAGGCTGCAGCTCTTAATGCATTTCTATAGACGTGTGGAAATGTATGTGTCTGAACAGATTCTTATTCACATTATTCAGACAAGTGGGATCCTTGGTACATTGTCATGCAGTGCACTGTTTTGTTTCCAGCGGGAAGTTAATTAATTAGAGATTATGGAGGGGAATATTTTATTAGCTAAATGCAAACTTCAAAAACTTGGCTGAAATCCTGTTTACTTTACTCAGTTGGATTATTCCCACAAGTAAGGGGAGTAAGATCTGACACTGTGTCTCTGAGAGTCACAATTCAGTCCCTGCTTCCCCTTTGCTCCAGGGAAGAAGTACCGTATTTTTCGTCCTATAGGACGCTCCGGCCTATAAGACGCCCCCTCGTTTTTCGATAAAAAAGCCGGACCCCCCCCCCCCCAAAAGCGCCTCGCTCTCCCGTCCCCGCCGCGCGGGCGGGCTGCCGGGAGCGTCCCGGTTCCCCCCTCCCCGCCGCGGGCGGGCTGCCGGGAGCGTCCCGGTTCCCCCCTCCCCGCCGCGGGCGGGCTGCCGGGAGCGCCGCGGCGGGGAGGGGGGAACCGGGATGCTCCCGGCAGCCCGCCCGCGGCGGGGAGGGGGGAACCCCGGCAGCCCGCCCGCGGCGGGGAGGGGGGAACCGGGATGCTCCCGGCAGCCCGCCCGTGGCGGGGAGGGGGGAACCGGGATGCTCCTGGCAGCCCGCCCGCGGCGGGGAGGGGGGAACCTCGGCAGCCCGCCCGCGGCGGGGAGGGGGGAACCTCGGCAGCCCGCCCGCGGCGGGGAGGGGGGAACCGGGACGCTCCCGGCAGCCCGCCCGCGGCGGGGAGGGGGGAACCGGGGCGCACATTCGCCCTATAAGACGCACCAACTTTTCCTCCCCCGTTTTGGGGAAGAAAAAGTGCGTCTTATAGGGCGAAAAATACGGTAACTGTGCTAGCCCTTTTTCTGTTATAGTTTATATTCTGCTATGTACTGCCTCAGCTGCAGTTGCCGGTGCTTTGAAAGAGGGGAAATAGATCAAGAATCTACCTATTCCCTATGTTTGCCTATCCAATGCAAGAAGTGATCAAGTAACAGTTGTGTTCTCTCCCTGATACTGTCGGTGACACAAATAGTTCATGTACCGGAGTAAGGGAGCTCCTTACTCTACTGTGCTGGAGAGGACCAGAGTCATAATGTGGCCAATATTGACTAGGCCATAGCTCTAGTTTTGTGGAAACTCCTCCACTGTTGCCTTTTGTAAAGCTGTTGTTACCAACCTAAAGTTCTTCTTGGGGGGAAAAAGCATTCAAGAAATAAGAACTGTCCCAATGTGGATTTTTAAGGGGCTGCTAAAAGATTTATGGATAAAAGAAAATTTGCACTAGAAGCAGAGAAAGGGGAATGGCAATCAATATTCAGTGACAGTTAAGAGCAGCAAGACTTTTACAAAAGGAGGACATGGGAGAATATAGATAAAGTTGGCTGAGAGACTGGACTCCTTATTTAAGTCAGGCTGCAACAAGAGAAATGGAGAGGAGGTGTTTTAACAATTAATAAAGTTAGAGCCTGTAAATAGTAGGTGAAGGAAATACTTGGACTATACTCCTGATTTTGCAGCAAGGCACAGAGCTACTTGTGGGGCCAGAATCTGGAGTCCCTTCAATGGATGAATGAAGAACAAATTAAAATTAATTGTATCCGAAGGGTGATAGGTGAATTACAGAACAGGGAAAGGATTTTCTCCTCCTTTTCATACCACACAGATAGGGCCTGTCCTCTCCACCAGCTAACAGTTTCATTTTGAAGCTGTTAGTTTGGGCCACTGCCTCTGTGAAGCACTGACCCATGCAGTCTTCCTATCTGTCACCCAGATTAAAAGAATTCACCCCATCCCTGCTGTACGAGCCACCAATATCTCTGTGATCAGGATGCTTGACAAAGCCCTGGCTGGGATGATTTAGTTGGGGATTGGTCCTGCTTTTAGCAGGGGGTTGGACTAGATGACTTCCAGAGGTCCCTTCCAACCCTAATATTCTATGATTCTACGCTCTGAGCAGGGTGGATGGAGCAACAGGTTCCATACCCTGTAGAGAGATTAGGTTTAGCTTGGTTTATATGAGCAATGTAGCTAACCCTCTGCACTTCTGTTGCTCCCTTGAGTCCTATATGGGTGCAGAGTAAGGTGAGGGTCTCACATGTCCATTGGGATTCTAGCTACAGAGAGTATGACTAAGCCCCATGTGATATGCATTAGAAGACAAGTTTAAGCTGGAAAATCCCTGAGTTATTTGTACATGGGTTACTTTCTCAGATAATAAAAAGACAAAACTCAGTTTTCTCCTGTCAAAATTTTTGTCTTAGATAAATTAGGAGCTCAGTTTTGCAACTTTAAGTTACCAGTACTTCCTCATGTGAAACACCCGGAGTTAATAAGAATGTTCAGCTGCAGGCATGCACCAGAAAAAACACATAGCAATCCTAAGGAAGGCATTATTTTGTCTTAATTGCAGGTGAGGGAAATTAAAGAGCCATGAAAAACTACAAAAAGCAAGTTTGCATTGAACAAAATAACTGCCACAGTTGAGACTGTGCCACCTGCTTCTCATGAGGCAAACAAGCGATATGAGGGCACAATCCAGTGTCTGAAAATAATATGATGTATTACTGGGCCATTCACAGTGAAACATTCCCAGTTTGTTTGGGATGATCATCAGGGAACAATGTACCATAAGAGCTGCTTTTACAATCCTCAGTGCTGTACAGAGGGGTTCTGAAATACAGGACCTATCCATCTGATTCTTTTGGACATGGCTGTGGCTGAAAACTGTATCCAACAGAGAAAGAGGTCAATGGCAGGCCTTGCTATGTACACATGATTACAGGCTGCAATATACACAAAAGTGGTGGTTTTAAACCACAGAGATTGTACTTTGTGAAACAGGGCAACACCTTCAACTTATCCCTGCAGGCAGGCAAATACAGACCCACAGCAATGAAGTGGGCCAAATAAGGAAGAAACTAAGGGCCAGGTTCAATGGGGCTACTTACAAAGAAAGATACTACTCGGACTGAGTAAGAGTAGCAGAATCAGTACCTAAATAATTTGTAATATAATAATAATTATTAGCATAACTGTTCTTTCTAGAAAATATTTATGTGAGTGTTAGTAGACGAAAGCTCCTTATATGATCCTCTTCTTCTCTTATATACCCATGCAGTGGACAACCAGAATCTGACCCTGTATAGGATAGACTATTCCATGTGAGACGTACGCTTGTAAATTAAATCAAATGCATCCCTTATTGTAGGCACCTTGGGAAAATGCTTTGAATAAAAGCACTCCCCAATATAACCCTCATTAAGCATCCATCTTCTTGGGCAACTTATTTCCTAAATAATTAAGAAATCAACTCCTTTGAGTAACTACAGGTACAGGATAAGGTTATAAAGCACTTTCTGAAATCAGTGCAGTGTGTGAGGGTGTAACAAAGTAAAATAAGATGCCTGCCCTACTAGATGGATGATACAATTAAAATGGAAAAGATAAATATACTATACAAAACATGCCCTTGAATGAAATATTTCATTTTTCTTTTGCTCTTAGAAACAGGTTTTTTTCCCCATTAAGTCAGATGTGTGTAAATTACATCTAAAATCGCGGTGATAAAAAAAGAGTCCTTACTCCAGGAGTTCCAGCTCCTCTCTACTGTTTTGATATTCAAAATAAGGTACAATAAGGGACATGGTGTTTCCTAAAAACCAAGCTTCATAGTAAGTGGTGGCCTGCTGCTTGGCTGCCCCAACTGCATGCTATGAAAAGAACTGATGCCAGGGATCCACAATCTTCTCCCTGCTCCCCTCTTGTTCCAGAGCATGAGTAAATTGCTGCTGGCCTAGAGCAGCAGAAAATTACTATGCCCATCACCCCACTTCAGCTCACCTAAACTGGTCAAGGGCACCACCCATTTCCCCAGTTCCTCCCACCCACACACTTCTACTTTTGCAGGGAGGGAAGTAAGCAGGTGGGCAGCATCCATTAGCCTTGCTCACCCAGACTTGAATTCCAGCTAGCCCATGCAGGAAGCTAGGATTTTGATTCTTCCATGAGTTCACATTGGGCTCAGAATCTAGGCTTAATAAAAGCTCCTACTATCCTCTGCTTTGCTACTATGCCTGTTTCTCTTGGGTATGGCAAGGTTTAAATTTGCTGGTGGCTCAGTGCCATGCCCTTTCAGCTTCTCAGGTTTATAGTACAGTATACACATGAGAAAAAGCTTCAATTTCAGCCCAATATCTCACAGCAGGAAAGGAACTGATTTATCCTTCATCTCAACATTTTAGGTGTCCATCTATTCCAGTGAAATCCCTCTCTGGGCAAAACCAAAATGACTGCACAGGATAAAACCATCACTGGAATGAGTGTCACAGAGCTGTTTCCTGTGTCAGTTACAGGATATATGTCTTCAGCATTCCTACTACTTAGGTTCAAAAGAGTATTCATCTGTGATACAATTAAAGAATGATCAGACAGAAAATATGAGTTTGCCAAAAGCACCTGTACTATGTTTGCCAACAGCACTTCAACAACAGGTGCTTCCTAATTGCTCCCAGCTCAAGGTTGTTTGAAGTGACACAAATGATTCTCTGATTGATTAAGCTCAGTTTTATGTAGACTATCCTAACATGCAAATGTTCTATAACTAAACCTTATACACGTGTCATAAACATAAGGGTAGTCTAGAATTCCTCCTTACCTGTAAGGGGTTAAGAAGCTCAAACAACCTGGTTGGCACCTGACAAAAAAAAACAATGGAGGCAAAAGGTACTTTCAAATCTGGAGGGGGAGAGGCTTTTGTGTGGGCTCTTTGTTTGTGAGTTGTTCGCTCTTGGATTTGGGAGGAACCAGACATCAATCCATATTCTCCAAATCATTCTGAACCAGCAAATCCAGCCAGGCGAGGCGTGCTAGATTATTTCTGTTTTTCCATTTGTGAATCTTCCCTTTGTAGAGGGAGTTTTTATTCCTGTTTTTCTCTGTAACTTTATCACTAAAGGGGATTCCTCTATTTTAATAATCTTTTTGTGACTCTGTAAACTAACTTCCATCTGAATTTGACGGGTAATTCTCTCATCTTTTCTTTAAATAAAATCTTTCTTTTTAAGAATCTGACTTTTTTTTATATTGTTTTAAAGATCCAGGGTTTTGGATTGGGATCACCTGTAAGGATTGGTGAGGGTTTTATTTTCAAGTCTTTCCCAGGAAGGAGGTATAAGGCTTGGGGGTGGGGGGGGAATAGAACTCCAAGTGGCAGTGATACTGTTCCAGGTAGTTGAGCCTGGGGAAGTTTTTTTAACCTAAGCTTGTAAAAATAAGCTTAGGGGGTCTTTATGCGGGTCCCCACATCTGTACCCTACAGTTCTGAGTGGGGAGAGAACCCTGACAACATGTGTTGTCTATTGACTTCAATGAGACTACTCACATGAGTAAGGATTACACATGTGAGTGAGTTTTGTAGGGCCAGTCTCCTCATTAAGGAATATATTCAATCTTCAAACTTTCCCAGCAAAAATCCTATTTATATGAATAATGTCTCCATTTGTTCACTGATGATAGAATAGGCCGTGTGACTATTGTATTATAGATAATGTGTAATTTCTTTCACTAGCTGTATTCCGTTTGTTGTGATATTGTAGCAGCCTAATGGTATACTTGTCATTCTTTAAAACATTTCACGTTATTCATTTTATCAAGGAAAAATATGAAGATACCTTTCTCCCCTTAAACATTAATGCCTGATGTGTTAACGTCTTCTTAATATAATCTTGTTTGCATATATAAAACTGAAGGGCTTAATGATATCCAGCTGTCAAATGTAATTCCCCACCCCTATCTAGTGAGTTATATACTCTCTCTTGGCTGTTAGGCTCAGAATAGTACTGAAAATATTGGTCCACTGAAAAAAAACTATGAAGAAAAATGGCAACCATAAAACATCCAAATGAAATAACTGCACAGTGACTGTACTTGTGAATGTCTCTTCTTTGGTGATTCAGAAGCACTGATCTGAGCACTACAAAGTGTCTCCCTCCTTGAATGGTAGCAAATCTCTAATTAAATTAATTCTCAGCTTCCTTGTAGTATTAGATTGGAAGGCTTGGTTGGTTGGTTTTGATTTGTAAAGCAACCTACCTCACTTGGCAGATTTCCTTCCACTCTAACAGAACATCCATCTTCCAATTTGGATTTGCGTTTATCCTGCTGTTCTGTACAACACAATGGCAGAGCCAAGGAGCTCAAACATTCTGGAATACTGGAAACTACAGCTAAAGTTCTGAGAGTTTTAGTAAAACTGTTACTAGGTACAGAGACTGAAATAAAGTTTATTCTAAACTGATGCACCGTACCAGTCTGTCTGCTTTACAGAGGAAGGGATGGTGATTATCTTTTAATCAAATTCCATGAATTCAAATTCAGAGTTTGCTGAATTTTTCATAAAATAGTACTTTGTGTTGGATTATATAGCAAACCGTTATTTGAAGATCTCAAATCACATTATGCATATTAATTAATGAGATGATCAGATCTTTGAGGCTGGGATTGTGTCTTCCTATCTGTTTGTACAGTGCCTAGTACAATGGGGACTTTATCTTAAAAAAGAATAATACATTAAATTACACAAGCCTTGCACCTTTGTGAGGTTATTATACACATTTTATTAAAGGGTAAACTGATACTTAAAGCTAAGAGACTTGCAGCAGACCACAGAGAAAACTAGTGACAGAGCCAGACACAACATTTAGGAGTCCTGATTCCCAGTCTCCTGCTCTAATCACTAGATAACTGGCTCCCATAATAATGGTGTTGCTTTCTGTAAAATTTGGCATACTCCATCTCCAACTGTTTTTGGTGAAAGAAAATGTTGTAGGTTTACCACATGTTTAATGAGACTGTACACAGCAAACTTATTTTTTTTTTCTTCCCTCATTTTTGTGAAATGGGTGAAAAGAAAAAATTGGTGTCCTTGACAATTTTCAGACAGGTGTATTAGTGACAAATGTGAATTTAATGCACATGAAAAAAATGACTCCTTTGAAGCTTCAGGACACAGAAGACATATCAAAATGGAGGTAAATATGATAAATGAGAATAAAGACAAAGGCTCCAATCCAACTCCTACTGAAGCCAATGGTCACATTTTCATTGGCTGCAATGGAAACTGAATCAGACCCAAAGTAATTTGAAATCCTGGGTGTGGCACTTTAATTCTCAAACTACATTTAAATATCTAAAAGATTCAGAAGTTAATGTAAGATTAGTACCATGTGCTCCTCCCCCTTACACAATTTGGAAGGAAGCAAATGGACAGAAGTCATGTGGGCAAAGGCATGGAAGATTAGGCAAAGAGAAAATACATTGGTGTATCATATGCCCCTTTCAAAAATGGTGAGTGAACAAAGCCAAGATTTGAGAAGGGATGAGGAAGGGGAATCAGAGAATACCTTCCATTTTATAAATCAGCATATATTATACTATCATCCCTACAGAAGTTAATGCTGCTCTGAGATGTATTAACTCTCCCTAGGAAACTTTTGATCCCACCTGTCAGCAATGGAGTAACTTGGAAAACACACTGAATAAATGGCAAAATTCACTGAATAAATGATTCACCATGAATACTTTGCCAAACTTTAATTATTATAATTTTATTTGTCACCCAGAAATGTTGGGTGCTTTACGGAGGGCAGGAAAGACACACTCCCTTCCCTGAAGAGTTGACAGTCTAGTGCCCAGACAGTTAATCACCTCGCAAGATCCCCATTTTCTTCAACTGAAGATGGATCATCTCTAAATACAGACCTGACATTAGTTAGGAAATAAAAGTTGGCATTATGTGGTTTCTCATTTGGGGCCTATGCCTTTTGAGATGAGTGGAGTTGGAACGATTCCTAATAGCATGCACTTACCTTGATTGGGCTGTTGTTTATTTTATTTTATTGTTTAAACTCCCTTTGTGCAAACAACATGGCTGAATTGCATTAGTAGGAGGGATTTGATGTAGGACAGGGTAGTAGCTTAGCAAACAGGTTTAGGGGACCCTAATTATCTCTGTAGAGGTGACACCAATATGTTGTTGCATATCACTGTTTAATAGCTGCCACTTCACAAACACAAGACTCCCTAATAGCTTTCTGGCTCCCTTTCCTAACTCCAGCCATTTACCCTCATTGTATAGTTTAAACAACAATAAAAGCATCTACACTACATTAGCACAGCAATTCAAAATTCTATGACCTTGGAATAAATTGCCTCAAAGCACAGGTACTTTGTAAGAAAATTGTCTTTGCCCGCAACAGAAGTGACTTGTATTAATTTTGAGTAGTAGCTATTGTAGGAATGACTGTGCTATAACCACAATGGATGGCTGTACTTAAGGGTTTAAAATTGAAATATCAACCCCATTAATATAAAAGGGTCACAGGAGGTGAATCAATATACTCACCTTTGACATTTGTGTTTTGTTTTATTGTTAGGAGCATTTTCTCTTGTGATTTGCTTTTACTTTCATGAGCAATGAAGTAGTAGTATTAGAGGCACACTATTTATTTCACTCATCAGCAAGGTATAGGTAGCCATGGCATTTCATACTTTAGATGCATCTCTGTTCTAACCAGGGGGAAATTACTATTAGAACAGAGGGAGTGATTCAGTCTCTAGGCTTCACAAGATTACATAAGAATTTTAGACTTCGTTTGGATTTATGTGGGTGCATTAACATGTATCGTTGGCAGTCCTGCACCATCTTTTCTAATATCTATTATGGTATTATCAACACAACTATCAAATCATTTTGGTATAAAGCAAATGTAGCTTCATATATCTGTGATATTCAATATTCTTTGTCTGTCATTTGAGTTCAGAAACCATCAGCCTCCTCACTAATCGTGCAACATATTTTCTGAGATGTAAAATGCTATCCCTATCAACGGTATCCGAGTCTTTGAAAGAGAAAATTGCTCATCTGAAATTAAATCTCACTGAAAATGTATGCCACCACAATAAAGACGCAGGAGTCAAGTACAGATGCCAAACTGGCTTGGCATTTCACGAGAAATACTTTCTTCCACTCTCAATTTTTTCTGTACTGAAACAATATGAGATCAACACAATTATGATAGGAAATATGCACAGAGCTGTTGTTTTCTTACAAGCAGAAATGCGAGGTTTGTACTGGAACGACTAATATGTTGTGGGTAAAGCAACAACAGACCTAAGCCCATCCCCAAATCTTGATCTGGATTGGAATCAAATCTCGATGTGATTTAGAAATGTTTGGATACTTTTATTTGTGTTTTCAGTTTGTCTGTTCGTTTGTGTGGATCCATTTGGAAAATCGAGAAGTACCTGAATGTCACTGGAGTGTTATCACAGTATTTCTGACCAGATTAGATGCAGCAAGCACTAGAAATTTTGGATGGAGCCTTGAACTCTTAGGAATTACAAGTAAATTTTCCACTTGAGGTAAAGGGTTCTTATAATTTGCATATAGCTCAGGCATATCTCCATACTATGGGTTCCCTACCTAGAAAGAATCTCTGAAACAATTGTGATTCCTCTATCATCAATGCTGAAGAAATACTAGGAAAGAGCTCAAATAAACCAAGCAAGGCACAAGGTATTAGTGCTTATAGTTTCAACATAAGGACTGTGTGTATGTGTGAGTGAGGTGGAAAGGGGACTTTTCCTTTCTTTTATGAACCTTGTACAAGGGCCAGTTGCAGTTCTCAAGTGGAGTGACTGCCCCCCCCCCCATGTCCTCACACAAAGAATGGAAAAAGAATAGCATCATCCCATCCCTTCTGTGCTGGCCTGAAAAAATGGGCCTGTGCAACAAGAGAGCATGTGACACCATCCAAGGGAGCTTGGGGAGGTATTGTCCTTCGCTGAGACACAGTTCCTCTTAAGCTACCCCTGGGGGCCCTATGCAAGGTAGCACCTAAATGGCACCGTTTGGCCTCTAATCCATATGTCCATTTTTTAATGTGTCCAATACATACGAGGTACTATACCAGCACCAGGATTATTTTGCTGAGTTTTCAATAGCAGAAGAATCAAGGTTTTCCTTTGTTGCCTTTGAGAGGCGTCATCTAGCCACGCGAGTGGAACTGATTTAACAATTTGAAGGGAAATGTCTGTAGGATCTGGTTGATATTAATAGCAGGTATTTTATTTCAGTAAATACAAAAGCTGCCTGATGACTCCTTTCTACTGGTAATTAAAGAGAGATCTCGTGGAATATAGGAAATGTTGTTATGCTGGATGAGATAAATGACCCATTTAATTAAGTATCCTGGTTCAGAGAGGGGACAATACGTGAAAGTTCCATACAAAGGAGCAGTGAGGTCCACAGGCTCATAAGATACTGCATATTGAGTGCCCTCTCTGTACCACTGATTGGTTTAATTATCTCTTATGATTCGTCTTCCTCTTAATCTCTCCATATATGAAGCACGAGGTTCTGTGCTGCACCTCTCCGCTCTGGAAGCTCAGCAACAAAAGTGCAACCAGGGAGGAGTGGGGAGGGAGAGTTGACTTTTTTAGTCTCCAACCCTGCTCCAATTTATGGTAGATCTCCCAAGGCTGCCTTGGGGCAGCTCTTCAGTCCAGAAAAACTGTCACTCTTTGCACTATGGCCAGTTCCCAGCACTCCCCCACCCATCATACACGTCTACTGGTAGCTAAGAAGGGGAGTAATGTAGGTTTGTGTGTGTACACTGCCCCTATACTGCTCCTACAGTAGGAGAATTTTCTCCATTGCTGTTGTGATTAGTCTATGGCATATTCCTGCTGCCAGAGCAGCAATAAGGGATGGAGTGGGAACCAAAGTCTGACCCTGTGTATCTCATAATAATTCTTGTTCTCCTCTAGATCATTATTTTTTTCTAATTGCTTTTTTTTAATGGAAAGCAGCATTAAAGGTGAGAACATTGATTTATGCTACAGAGTTATAGTATTTTCCATATTATTTATTTTCTCTTAACAGAGCCCAACATCTCACTTGCCTTTTCATCTATTGCTGTACACTGAGGAAGCATCTTTATTAAGTTCACATAAAGCTTCACCTCGTTCTTTTTCTTGACAGGTTGCAAATAGTTAGAACATGTTCTACCTAGTAGATTAAACGACACCTTTCAGTATATTTCTTTATGCCCATTACCTTGTGCTGTCCATGCTTCTTCCAACTATGTATTCATTTTTAGGTGTCTTTTTAAAAATTGAACACTTAGCTAAGAGGGGGAAATGGTGGACTGATAAAAGCAATAAAAATAGATGTAATCTTTACCTGGACCTTCAGGAATGCTACACGTCAGGTATTTCTGTTGGTGTTATCTCTATTATGTTGGTAATAAACACTCCTGTTCTTCAGGGATATTATACAGAATCCCTGTTGTTCCTCAGCTATATAAATGACTTTTCAAATTCCTGACAGCCTGTCAAAGTATTCATGCACAGAAATGATGCATTAATCTCTCTTTTCCTAATCACAATGTAAGCAGTCGTAATAGAGATCAGAATGGTAGTTGGCTAGGGTGGAAAAATGAGTTGGCATTTCAATAATCACTTATCAAGCAAGTTGAAAAAAAGGGAATTCGTATTTTTCTTTTCTGGCAGCAAACCTCCCAGCAGATTTTGTCTTAAAGTTCCTTAGGTTGCAGCAATGGAACTAGAGTTTTATCCTTTGAACATCTTTGGCTTCACATCAGACAGCTGTTATAATCAAGTTTCATGTCTGGAAGACAGAGTAACCTAAACCCCCTGGAATAGCTCTGTCCTTAAGTTGTCCTACATCAAATGAAAGCATGTATAATATTCTTTGGTTCAATGTAGGTTCACTTACTTCATTGGAAAAATAACATATATATAGCCTTAGTATAATGTGGTGAAGTGAAAATCCCTACATCAAAGCACTGAATTCAGTGGACATGTTGGGTTACATAGCTAGACTGTATATTGTATCTGGACTAGGGATAAAAATATGGACTGCTAGTATATAAGGAATTAGGTAGAATTTTTTTTAAAAGACACCTGCTCAAGAGGCTGCTTATGGAACCTTTTCCCTATATTTTACTTGATCAAATCTTAGGGTTCTACCGCAACTGTGAACCAGAGTCCTGCTGCCGGCAGTGTGGAACTGTGATGCCTCAGTGAGCAAACCAGTACATTATACGTTGTGTCCTGAAGCACCCAGGTCAAAGATGAGTACTCCGACTGCTGCATTCCTTCAAGATGTGTGTGTGTGGAGACGTGTGCCTCTTTGTGGCTGGCCAGATCCACTGATTGGTGTAGAGGTGGGTTAGGGAAGGGCATGTTCCTGCCTCCTACCTGCCTTCCTTTGCCCAATTCCAGTGGATAGCATCTGAAGGGTGCATCTGAAGGGACAATGTTGAGTCCCTATCTTCAGCAGAAAGCAAGGCCCATGTTCTCAACTGTGAGACAAGGGGGCAGACTTCTTGCACAGTCTTCCTCCCTGGTATGCTTCTACAGGGGTCAATCACACTCCAGCCTTTAGCAAGGCTCATAATGCAATTCCATGGACTTTCATTGGCCTATAATATCAAAAGAGTTGATGCCATCAGACCAGTTCTAAATGGCTAGACATTCATACCATCTTTCACACTGTTGGAAATCCCAGCAGAAGCCAAAGACTGACCTATGGGGGGGAGGGGGTCTTCATAAGGTTTATGATGGAAAGTTTACAATGCTCTTGTTCTGTGGATTAAAAATGGATTACCTCAGACTCAGAAGTACCAGTAAAAGGATATTATTTAATGACACATTTAAATAATATGAAATTAAGAATGTACATTAATATATTAGAATATTCACTGCTTTTTTGTATTTTTAATGGTTTAAACTTTAAATAGTTTAATTGTTTAATGAGATTAAACTCTGAATCAGCAAATTACAAGGTGAAATTCTCTTAAATGGTGCAAGTGCTCCCTGAGCTTCACCCAGGAACTAAACACATTTTTGTATGTAGAATGAACTGTAGCAAACACTCACTCTCTTAAAAGAACAATACAAATTACTGCTTCCAATGAAAAAGAATGTACACAATCATGACTGCTGCAAAGTAAAAGGGAGTGAATTATTAAATACTGTATTGATGACAGTCAGGGACAAATTAATGTAATATTTGTACACCTTCAAGTCTGATGATTGAAGGGGCTGTATTTATCAGAGTGACTGATAAACCAAGAACTCATCTGGGAGGCTGAGAAGAGAATATCAAAGAGTTCACTGGGGATTATGAGAACATGGGAAGAAGCATCAGTCCGCAATGTGTTTGGGAAGGAAGATCAAAGTATCTTGTTGTGGGCTTGTGTGTATGGAGGAAAGAGGGAGTGGGGGACAGAAATAAATTTTAGGAAAAATTATTCAAATTTTTTGGTAAATCCAATATTATTTCAGCCCGTTTTGATATTAAAATGAGAGAGGGTACAGACCAGGGGTCATCCTCATGCACCCCCTCAGGGTCCCTGTTAGGAGACCACTTCTATTGCCTGATCCGTTGTTGACTGTTTTTGGTGTTATTGGTTACACTGATTACTTGAAGATTCTCAATTAACAAATTGGTGGAACGTCAGAGGTTCGATATGTTCTAGTCCCAGAATCAAGCACAGGATTAATAGAATTGCTGTTTGAATGGGAGCACTGACATGCACAGTTGCATCATTCACACTTAGGAAAAAGTTGAATTTTCAATAATTCTATTTACAACACTGTTGTAAAAACACAAATGTTCTGATCCAAACAAGAAAATAGCAGTAGTGCAGTATTAGATTGATGTCCCATGTCATATCATAGGTATACTCATACAGTTCTTGTGGAGAGCTAGGGAAGCAGGTTGTGGTTCATTGGGGTCCTATACTGGCTCTGGCATGCCAGGCAAGCCCAGTGATTTCAGTCTAATTGGCCTAGGTCTTGGTTGGGCCTATGATAAGGTCTCATGGCAGCTATGAATATTCTTAAGAGTGTTCTGCCTCAGTTGACCATAATTAATTTCCTCACTCCAATAATGTTGGGTGTATGTCTCCTTTAGATTAGTATATGAATTGTCCAAAACTTATTAATATATACAATAATTGCTTACTGTGGTAATCTTGCATTTATAAATCTGCTGATGTGCTATCCAAAAATACCGAATACTAGTAACAACTGACTTCTTGCAACCTGTCAGCATTTTGTGCATGAGCTCAGCAAAGTTGAATATTACAAAATAAAAAAAATATGTATATTATGCCATCTTGTGACCTAGGGTCACTGTTGGTCAACTTATTTATGCTAAGGCTCATAGGCATGACTACCTTATTCTAATTGCTAAGGTCATATTTTGTAGGTTCCTTGCATTACTGCTGAATATATCTCTTTTTAAGTTAACTTAAAATCTGTAATATACCCCATAGACTACAGCATGTATTACCTATATAGCTCACAAGACCACGAGAGAGAAGTTAGCAAGCACTGAAAAGATTATTAGTTTGATTTTAGCAAAAGCCAACAGATTGTCAGTGATCGACATGCAGACAAGAGTGATCATGAAAATAAAGAAGATAATAAGACTAGCTAGATAATATCAAAATCTGAGCCAAATTATGGAAGATCGGCTTCAGACCGAAGTCAGGAACAGCGAGCAATGGAAGAAACAGGTAACTGTTCAAAAGGCGAAAGACTTATTTTCAATGTTTTTCTTTAGTGTTTAAGCAAGGATGATTTTATTTTCCACAAGAAACTACAAAAGTGACATTGGTGCACCAAAGAAAAGGCTGTTTTCTAGTGACGATCTTCAGAATGAAAGGCATTGAACAGGATACAGGGCCAGTCAAACGAGGCAATTTCAGTTTTTTTACAGCACGTGATTCCCTTTTCTATTCTGCTAATCAGGAGAATGGCGAACAAAAATAAATTTAATTACAGGTGCATTTGCAGTCCTCTCCACACTCTAGAGTGATTTTTCTTCTAACTCTCCAGCTGAGAAGCCATCCAATGTGCTCAGGGGATCTAATTATACTAAGAAGCTAGCCTTCCTGGTGGGCTCTAATAAGCGCAGTTCGTTCCAGAACTTTACCAATGCAAGTCAAAGGCCTGCAACTGTGTGGGACTGATGCTGGGGGCATGTAATGCATAGTTTAGTAATATAATTGCACTTGACACTTACATAATTACCAGGGTGCTGCTGGAATCATAGCAGCAGCTACAGTATATGAACTATTAGTTACATTAATGCCAATCTGTAGGGGTCAGAGAGTTAATTAAGGGACTAAAGGGATAATGATCTTACCTACCGCAAACACATTTCTAATGCAACTTATGTATGTAGGCGCTTTATGGTGGAATTTGTGTGAGCCATCTGTTAACTGAGCTACCGTGGCTGGTAGGAGGGTATTTTATTTAAGCCTGTAGCAGTTGCTATAAAAGTCCTCTTAAAAACAATACTGAATCAAAAGAAACTGCATAGCATCTCATTTGATATTTTGCAGAGAAGTTAGCAATATGGAAAGCATGAGAATGACAGCAAAGTATATTAGTCATGTTATAGTTCCACCCATCACTAGAATGGCAGAATGATACATATTGAATCTTCCCTGCCTTGCACATATAATCGATTTGGTGCTAAAAAGCTGGAGCTTGATTGGAAGGACATTTCTACAAGGGTCTTATAAAGGTGTCCTTATGAAAAAGTTGCAGGTGGAAGCAAGTAATGGAAGTAGACAGTGAGGAAGTGAATGGGAGTTTTCTCTGAGCATGGAATAAGTAAGGAGTAAATACCGAGTAAAGCTCATAGCATAAATTGAGGGTTCTGCCCTATGCCCGGGAGGAAGAGAAGCCCTGTCTTGGCAGAGACTACGTAAGCAATACATAGCCACTCAACCACTGTACTTTATTGTAGCCTTTTGAAATTTAAATAGAATTTAGTGATATTGTATGAAACTGCCATGGGTTCAGCTCCTATTGCTCAACAGAGAGAAAATCACCTCTGGTACTTTTCCCAAATGTGGAGACCCCAGGAACACACGAAGGCCAACGATGGAGACAACAGACACAATCACAACAAATCTTATTTGTACTACAAGTTTTTTTTAGTAATAAATAAAGTTACAATTGCCCATTTAGATATAAATCCTACAGAAACCTATGCAATGACTAAGACTGTAGTCATACTCACATCCTCAAAGATATTCTAAGGTCTGATGAATCCCTCAACAGGTGGACATGGATAAAGTAGTGATTCCTTGGGGTCTTCCCAATTTTACCCAACCAGGAACCTCTTTTATATTGTTGTTCTGACCACCTTATGCATATAAATGAGGGTTTCAACCCCATTTTCCTGATCTGTACTTCCTCACTCCAAGAATATCACTCCACTAAGGCCCTGTGTTTCATAGGTTGTCTCTTAGCTCCCCTTATTCTCATTAGCATCACAGTAGACATGTGTGCATGGTAACCTTTGGTCAAGGCTAGACATTCCATGATGTTACAGCCAGGTATTCTGTGGTATTTAGCATATATTGATTACATATAAAATAACAAAAGTTGACCATAACACCAAATAACACAATGAATGAATGAAATGAACTAATTGGCCACAGTGTGGCATTCATGCCCACCGTCTAACATTTGAGCTCTGAAAGAGAGCATCCATTAAGGCACTGCATATCATACCTCCTGAAGGCTCTTCTTGCCTGCCTGATGCTTTGCTTCAAGGGTTCATTACATGTTCCTGAGATTTCACTTTAGTAGACAGCTCTGAAACAGAGGTCAGAAGAGAGGAGAGGGCTGCATCATGGTGAGGATTCCCCACCTCTAGCCATGAAGAAAAGAGATAAATATAACAACAATCTCTCCAAAAGGACACATCAATGTGGGAACTTACCAGTGTACCTTTCATTCTCTGTACCTACTCTGGAAGTTACTGAATCCCAAAGTATTTAATAGAGGTGAGCCTGACACAAACCCTGGATCTGAACATCCTCAAACAGTGGAGAAAGTTGTATCCAAACATTCTTCTTCAAATAGTGTCTCTGGAGATACTCCACTTCACGTGCCCCATGGATGTTCAATCAGAGATTTTAGGTAGCATTGCCCGTTTGACCCATGCAGTGCTCTTTAGCCCACCTCATGCTCTTCACTGTGGCTATAAAGAGCTGCATGCCCTGCCCTCAGTTCTGTCTCAGCTGCCTCAGCCTGAAGCACTTCAGCAGTGTCCAGGGTCAGCTTACCTCAACTATATATTTTTTCCATAATCTGACTTAGCCTAGTTAGTTATAGTAGTAGTAATAGTTGTAGTAGTAAAGACTGTAGTCTTTTCAGTTTTTTCCCTTTCCCCAGTTTATCCCTAATGGATACTTTACATACCTGAAAGTGTATCTGGATTTTAAACATTGCTTTTCATATTAGGAGGCTATCCCTGAGAGTGATGGGCACTCCCAGTGTGCCCATTGCCTTGGGGAGTCACAAGTCTCCCAAAATGATAATTTTGCCTGGAATTCAAATAGAGAGCCAGAAAGAACAAGTAAATTAAACTGTGCATCCTCATCGTAAGAGCTCCCACCATCTGACTTCTGATCCAGGCCACGAGATTTCCCCCATACACTGGTCTCTAAGAAAATCTAGAATCTGAACCATTTAGATGGTCCCCTAGATCATCTAAGAGGAAAACTCAAGGATCCTCTCAAAACATTTTTATGAAACAGCACTCAGGTTCCCCAGATAGGGAATCTACCTCAAAGAAATCTCTGTCGTTAATCGAGACAAATACTTTAACATTCGCTAGTTCCCAACTTGGAACCCATGAGATTGCAGGTTCCTCAAGTACTGCGACTACCACTAAACCCAAAGAATCTAAGGGTTCTGGCTCCAGAAGATCATGGATATCATCAAAGGATAGAGGAGACAAGGAAAAGAAGTCTATCACTTCTAAGTCAGTACTGGTAGAATCAGTCAGGCTCTTAGTACCTACAATTTTAGTACCACAGAAGACAAGACTATCATCTAGCAGACACTCCTCAGAAAACAAAGTCTATGGTACCATCTGATCCCTCTGCTACAATCACCTCTGCTCAGGGTGCTTCCTTTTTACTGACCACCATTTTGATACCAGAGAAAGTTAGATTTTCTTGAGACCCCATGGTGACAAAGATGCCTGACACCCCTTAGTTCAGTACCAACCCATTCTTGGTATCAAGGACATATAGGTCTCCAGATAGTCACCCGGTACCAATGGAATCACCACCATTTTCTGCTGGTGCTCCATGTCTACAAAGTGATGTTAAAATGATGACAGTAATGATGATGGGGAATACTTATTGATCTCTCAGATTTTGGTTCAGGGCTCTCCTTGTCACTAGGGACAGGGAACATATTCAAGAAAGACCCTCAATCTCCATCCTGGTGACACAAGCACTCTTGGATGCCCCCATATGTACCATACAGGACCCCACAATGTCTGTACTGGGATCCATGGGTCCCATTCCACCAACAATTCTCTAGGACCCCGAACATCAAACGTCACCACAATATGAGTAGAGATCCACAACTATACCCACAACTTGAATATCTGACTTGAATATTTGTTTCATGATGATGAGACAGCTGCACATAGTTGCTTTATGTAGTGCAGAGGTTGCTGCAAAGGTCATCTGAGAACAAACTAGTGTGGTTATGCACTGTGATTGTAGTCTTCCAAAATCCATTAAAAGGGGCATCAATTTGCTTGGAAAAACACAAAGCCAAGTTGAGCCTTCAGGACCTTTCACAAGCATCTGTCTTTTTGGCCAAAGAAGGTCAAATTTTCTTCTTACTTATAATTGTGCAATCCCACTAAAGTCAATGGCACCTGTAGATGAAAGGAGAATTTAGTCTGGATACTTTTCATTCACTTTCACTCTGACCATAGTGTATTGGCATAAAGGGTGGAGAGAGAGAGAGAGAGAGATTCAGTAGGTAGTTTTCTGCTGGGATGGCATTTTAAGTCAATCACTTTGTTAATCAGGGATTAGATGATACTCTGCACCTAGCAAAGGCTAAGTCACATCCCCATTTAATTTAAAATAAATCAATGTGTTTATCAGAGTGGGAATTCATTTTCTGGGAGGAAAAGAAGGGCAAACATATCCTTTTTTCAGACCTGTGATTTAATATATGCTGTAGAGTACTGACATAGCAAGAACTTCCAAGCAGACTCAACAAGGGAATGGACATATTTCAAAGTAGCATCAACTAACTTTAATTAAACTCTCCTAAGGCCCATAATTGTGGAGAGTTTTTACTTTTATTTTTTTTACCAAACAGTGGGGTTTTTTAAAACAAACTCAAAAATTTCAACTTAACCTACTGAGTGGAAATAAGAAAATCATCATAAGGAACTAAAGCAAACTTTCATTTTTAATGCAAATCACGGTACTAGTTGGCATTCAGTCTCTTTGATAAAAAGGTTGCCTGCCAAGACCTGACTTTAGAGTTTTGTAATTTTACCTGTCAGGAATAAAATTATCTGTTTTAACCTTTAAGGATCTAAACTCAGATTTCTGTATTTTTCTTGTATGAGTTGATGCGATCACTCGGACCAAATACATGGATAAGTGAACATTCTCTATTCAATTTAAAGATGTTCCAAGTAATTTCTACAGACCTCAATTTCACTCCCAATCCTACAGTGAGCCCTGTACTCACATGGAGGTCCATTGAAACTACTTGAGTGAAAAGAATAGGACAATGTATGATAAGGGCCTTAGTTTAAGAACCCTACTAGTTTAATCTCTTTTAAATGATAGGATTTTTCTATAAAGGGGATTGCAAATGGAAAAGAATTTCTGCTGATATATTTTATATTAAATAGAGTATCTAGATATGATTTTAGAAATCTAAGACACTAGTAACTAATTCTAGAAAAGAAAATCTGCTATCTTCTGCTATTGTCCCTAAAAAATGTAAAATCAAGGAATCTGGCAAAACATCTCATCAACTAGTAGTAGGTTCATACTCTTTTTGTGAACTTTTAAAGTACAACTAAAGACATAATGCTTAACAACATATACTAAGAAACCTCATCTGTGAAGAATGTGAGAGGTATGTGTATTATTTTGATGGAACATTTTTTATATGTGGGTTTGGTGGTTATGGTACTGCTGTCTAAAAGGTGACAAAGGGTTAAACTCTGTAGGAACCCAAAACAATGGTTCAATTGACTGGTTCTCAAATAAACAATTCCAGGAATCTACTGTATGAAGAGTAGCTCTAAATAGGATTAGCATATGTCCAGGTTTTCTCAGATACTGCCTCTTTTTTGATCCTCCACTGTCTGCCTGGGCAGATATTTTCCAAATAACAGGCAATATCTGGGATTTTTAAAGAGCAGTCATTGCAGCTCATTGGTCTGCTTTCAGAGTTATCCCTCTCTGCATCTGCAGCTGATTGGTCCATTCCTCTGCAGCCACAGCTGCTGGATCCTGCCTATACAGGCTGTGGCTCTCACTGTTGGGGAGGGGCTTGTACAGGGAGGTGCTGATTGGTGGCTGGTACTCAGGGCCAGCGACAGGGGGGTACTACGGGTAGAGCTGTACCTGGTCCCGCACTTTAGGGGGCCCCCGGTACAGCTCTACCCGTAGTCATCCGGCACGGCTCTCCTCTGGACGAGCGCGCGTGTCCCCGGCCGGAGCAGTGAGCCCGGCCGGCGGCAGCGGCGTAGTCCGGGAGGAGAAAGGGCGGGGGCGAGCAGCAAGGGCGGCTCACGCAGCTCCCGGGCTCTCGCTCTGCTGCGGCCAGCTGTCAGCTGGGGGGGAGCGCTGGCTGGGCTTCCTCCCCCAGGCGCTCTCAGCTGGGGGGGGGGGCGGCTGGGCTTCCTCCCCCAGGCGCTGTCAGCTGGGGGGAGCGCTGGCTGGGCTGGGCTGGGGGGAGGGGCGGCTGGGCTTCCTCCCCCAGCCGCTGTCAGCTGGGGGGGAGCGCCGGCTGGGCTGGGGCCCCCCCAGCCGCTGGCGGCTGGGCTGGGGGGGGCTGGCTGGGCGGGGGGGGGGCAGCCGCTGTTGGCTGGGCTGGGGGGGGCCTGGCTGGGCTGGGGCCCCCCAAACTATCAGAGTAGGGGGGGCCCAAATTTCTGTCGCCGGCCCTGCTGGTACTGCATCCTGAACTTGTCTCAGCTGCCCTGCCATGATGACAGGGAGAGACTCTGATCCCACCTTCAGTGAAACCCCTGCCAACTCTTCCAACACCACCCAATACCCTTTTCATCCCTTCCCCTCCAGCTCCCTTCCCCCAGCAATGTCCTCATTTTTGGAACCTGAAATATGGCAACCCTACCTCCAACCCTATCTGAAGATGCACAAACCAGTATGCACAAGGTTCAAGGTGCCAGAGCAGACATAGGAACTTTAAATGGGTAAAAGATTGCCTGTGAATTCAGAAACACTGACTGAAAGAGAAGGTCTGCAGAGATAGACTGGGACAAGTGGATCCCACCTAAATGGTCCAGAAGAAGATAAGATTTAGTAAAGAAAGTGAGGAATACTTGTAGCACCTTAGAGACTAACTAGTTTATTTCAGCATAAGCTCTCGTGGACTATAGCTCACTCCATCGGATGCATAGAATGGAACAGAAGTAAGATGCATTTATACACACAGAAAGAAAGAAAGAAAGAAAGAAAGAAAGAAAGAAAGAAAGAAAGAAAATTATACATTAGCATACCAATTCTAAGAGGGCTGTTAAATGTAGATGGGCCATTTTCAGTAGGAGAAAAAAAAATACCTTTTGAAAAGGATTTGTGTGTCAGGTAAATTAACTCAGGAAATGCAATCAATTAGTGTAATGAGAGAACCATTCCCAAGTCCTATTTAGACCCTGGTTAATTGTATCCAATTTGAAAATTAATTCCAGTTCTTCAGTTTCTCATTGGAGACTGTTTTGGAAGTTTTTCTGTTTCAAAATTGAAACCATCAAATTTTTAATGGAATGGCCAGGAAGATTTAGGTGAGTTAAGCTGTGTTTAGAGTTTTGTTATTGTAAGGCTTTTTTGTCTGCTTGCAAAGTTTCTAGAGCATCCAGAGATTATTCTAGAACGGGCCAAATCCAGCTGAACCTTCTAGTGGTAATCAAGTTGAGAAACAGGTAGTACTGAAACCAAGGGCACAGTTAAAAATGGATTGAATCAGGGAATTCCACTCAGGGAGAAATGAAGATGTAGACCTGCCACCTAACAGAATTCCCATGGAGAGACTGAAGGAAAGGTCACAGGTACAGCTCACTCCTGAATCATAAAACTCTCTCTGCAGCCTCAGCCTAACACCAGTTCAGAAGCTTTTTATAGACAAGATCAGAGAATACAACATGAAGAGCCAGAAAGCTGGTGGTCCTGCTGATGTAAACCCAGAATACCAGAAAGATATGGCTAAAGAAATTGCCAAAATTCAGTGGTTGTATGGTGCGGGAGACCTGACCAAATTTCCAGACTTCAAATTTGAGGAGCCCAACTTTGAAGAGACTCCAAAGTGATGTGCCTGATGTCTGCATTCCAAGCACTGATGTCATCTTTCTCATGGAGTTGTTAAATAGGCCAGCAATTGTAACTGAGTGTGGGGTTTCACTTTCAATACTTCAGGGGTGTTAAACTCAATTGCACAGGGGGCCAAAACTCAAAACTCGCGGGCCGAACAGTATAACCATTTATTTAACAGACTAAATATTTATGTTTTTTAACCATTAATATGAACCAAAATACAGGATATCATTCCAAAATAAATACATTTCAACTTAAAATATTTTGCTCTTCATAAAAAAATATCCTGTCAATACAATACATTCAAAATCTGTGGTGTGGGGGAGCGGTGTGGGGGAGAGATCGGGCTGGGTGGGTCAGGTGGGGGGGGGAGGGAGAGCGCGGCGGCAGCGGCGGCGTCGGGGGGGTAAAGGAGAGCGCGGCGGCAGCGGTGGCGGGGGGGAACGGAGAGCGCGGCGGTGGCGGGGGGGAAACGGAGAGCGCGGCGGCAGCGGGGGAACGGAGAGCGCGGCGTCAGCGGCGGCGTCGGGGGGGTAAAGGAGAGCGCGGCGGAAGCGGTGGCGGGGGGCAAAGGAGAGCGCGGCGGTGGCGGGGGGGGGAACGGAGAGCGCGGCGGCAGCGGGGGAATGGAGAGCGCGGCGGCAGCGGCGGCGTCAGGGGGGTAAAGGAGAGCGCGGCGGCAGCGGTGGCGGGGGGGAACGGAGAGCGCGGCGGCAGCGGGGGAACGGAGAGCACGGCGGCAGCGGCGGCGTCGGGGGGGTAAAGGAGAGCGCGGCGGCAGCGGTGGCAGAGGGGAAAGGAGAGCGCGGCGGTGGCGGGGGGGGAACGGAGAGCGCGGCGGCAGCGGGGGAACGGAGAGCGCGGCGGCAGCGGCGGCGTCGGGGGGGTAAAGGAGAGCGCGGCGGAAGCGGTGGCGGGGGGGGAAAGGAGAGCGCGGCGGCAGCGGCGGCGTCAGGGGGGTAAAGGAGAGCGCGGCGGCAGTGGTGGCGGGGGGGAAAGGAGAGCGCGGCGGCGGCGGGGGGGGAACGGAGAGCGCGGCGGCGGCGTCAGGGGGGTAAAGGAGAGCGCGGCGGCAGCGGTGGCGGGGGGGAAAGGAGAGCGCGGCGGTGGCGGGGGGGGAACGGAGAGCGCGGCGGCAGCGGGGGAACGGAGAGCGCGGCGGCAGCGGCGGCGTCGGGGGGGTAAAGGAGAGCGCGGCGGAAGCGGTGGCGGGGGGAAAGGAGAGCGCGGCGGCAGCGTCGTCGTCGGGGGGGTAAAGGAGAGCGCGGCGGCAGCGGTGGCGGGGGGGGAACGGAGAGCGCGGCGGTGGCGGGGGGGGACGGAGAGCGCGGCGGCAGTGGGGGAACGGAGAGCGCGGCGGCAGCGGCGGCGTCGGGGGGGTAAAGGAGAGCGCGGCGGAAGCGGTGGCGGGGGGGAAGGAGAGCGCGGCGGTGGCGGGGGGGAACGGAGAGCGCGGCGGCAGCGGTGGCGGGGGGGGGGGGGGAAAGGAGAGCGCGGCGGCAGCGGTGGCGGGGAGAGGAGAGCGCGGCGGCGGCGGGGGGGCCCTATTATATGGCTCTCTGAGCCAAAAAGGTTCCCGACCCCTGTCACAGGGCCATTAAAAACAGATATATAAAACGATTTCGCGGGCCGGATATAATTGTATGGCGGGCCGGATGTGGCCCGCGGGCCTTGAGTTTGACACATGTGCAATACTTGTTTGACTTGTGAACTCAATACAGTACAAGTACTACATGATCCTTGTGAACTACTGTATTCATAAAATTCTCTTGGAAATAAAAAAAAAACACCTTAAGTAACAAAATTCCATTTTAACAGCCTATCATTACAGCCAGATAAATGTAAATGATCTCTCTACGTACCTTTACATGTTTACACTGCCTTGTTGTTCTACATTGCAGCCCAGCTGGTAGTTCCTGTAGCAGTTTATCTCTACCACTATATCAGATATACTTTCAGCTGCTGTTTTTTTCTGCATCAGCAGTCATTGAAAAACAGCCACTGGCGGGATTTGTTTTCTCACAGTGCAGTAGAATGCATAGCACTTTCAATGATTTCTGTGTTTGGCTCTATGCACATAGCACTGGGCAAGGCTAAGGCTTCCAGCAGCTGTACAGCCTAGTGAAACAGAAACTGAAATACAGCAGCCATATAGACACCACTGCTAGTAAATGAGAGCAGGAACCTTGTGATTGTCACAGGGGTACTAGCAGCACATTCCCCCTTCATGTCAGAATGAGGGGACCTAACCTGCAATTGGCAGTTCATGAAAGGACCTGCCAATTGCACCTGTGCAGAGCCCTCACTGAAGTCACAATCACCGCAGTTCATCTGTGTGTTGCTAATTGCTGGATAGGGGGTAATGTGCATCAAAGTAATACAAAGTGGGGTAATGTATTTTGGTGGATGATTTCTCTTCCATTTCTGTTAAGATCATCAAGGTGTCTCCAAAAAGTAACTGAGGGAATAATTGCTGTGTTATCCATTGACATATGATTAATTACAATACACTTGATTTGTATTATTCTGCTCCAGCACAGTTCTATGCTGTTGTCAGGCTGGAGTAACTCTACTGAAGTCAATGCAATTAGTCTGAATTTACACTACTGTAACTCCGAGCAGAATCTGGACCCATTAAGAACTCAAAAAAGTCTCAATAATTTAGAGAGATCTCTAATAACCTAGCAATTAACAGCCAATTTAGAGTCTGGAAGCAGATGCTATTAAATAGGGAACCTGCTTGGGAGGGAAACTGTGTTACCTTTTAGAGAATTCAATTTAAGCATTAACTTCCCAATTCATACTTCTGCATTTTGTAGCCAAGGGCCTGTGGCTACTCATGTAAACATAGAATGAAGAGGGTGGACTCTGGTATCTGGAGAAACCCACCACATTACCTTCTGCAGGAGACAAATTAGCAGAGGGACCATACTAAATGAATTCACTCTGTCCCCATGAAATCTGTCTGCTTTTGTGCATCCTCTGACCACTCCCCACTGTTGGCAACATGGCATCTCATGTGGTGTGATGCAACTGACTTTCCCTGGGGTGGCTGCTTATTTATACCATTATGAAATTATGCTAGGAGAGGAATTAATGCTGACATTAACAGCATTAACTTCCCCAGCTATTTGGTGCATGTGCTAAGCCACTTCTCCAGGGAACTTGCAGCACAAAGTAGCTTCTCTTCTGCTTTCCCATACATTTCTCCTTGGTGCAGATTTAGGCCCTGATTCAAAGTCCTTTGGAATTAATAGGAATCTCTCCACGGAGTTCTATGTGCTTTGGAACAGACTCTTAGGAGCTACCAAGGGTCTGGTTATATCTTATAACCAGGTATCCACTCTAGCTTCTCTGCTCTATGTCCCTTTTGAACTGCCTCAGAGACAGAGAGGAGGTGAAGAACTGCCTTAAGGCAGCAGCTGAGGAGTTCCCTGGCATAGTCTTATGGGTAAGCATATGCCACTATGTGGAATATTGGTGGTGAGGAGGGAACATATCAGAGCTGAGAGAGGGCAGTCCTGAGGGCTATTATGTGCTGGTGAAAGATAATTGCTCTTGCATAGTGGGTCAGTATCAAACCCCCGCCACAGCCTTGGGTTAGGGCGATGCAAAACGACCAGTGTTCTTTTCCCTAGGTGTGTCAAGCTCAGCTTTGTTGCTCTTGGGGCTTTAACCTCATGTTTCCAACTTTTCCCTCTGAGTGGTTCTTCCCTGCCCTCTCCTATAGATGATTTCTGAATGACATGTGCTTTCCTCCACACTCCTGAAGAACAAACCAAAACAATATCCTTATACATTAAGCTAGATTATATTCATTTTAAAATATCTTTACTTATTATTTATCATGGGCACTACAGCAGCATGCCAAGGCCCCAGTCAGGAGTAATTAATTATTATTTTACAGAAATCCAACCAAAACATTTCTGTGATAAAGTGTAATAATCTTAAACTGACATGGGATGTTTTTGGCATATGTTGTGGAAATGTAGAGTGATAGAAACACTTCAGAACAAGTTAGCCACTAATTGACAGGACATTTTGAGAGCTAGAAAAGGGTAATACTCCAAGAATATGCTTGATTCATGACTTCTTAGCAGCGGGAATTGTCAGTGGCACAAAAGTTATTGGAATACCACAATACTCAATAAAATAAGGGACATGTTTGCAAAGAGTATTTAGGTTCACTATGGATAGTACATATATAAAAAACACACCACAATGTGTTTGATATTACTATTGCAAACATAGACTAATATGAAATACCTCAAAACAATTGATTGCAGTTTAGCTAATTGCAAATTATAAAGTTCTAATGATTAACCTTCTGTCCAGGTGGGCAGAGACAAAATTTCCCAGATTTATTCCTGCTAGTTCAACTGCAGGTGCAAGAAATGATTGTACAAATTTTTGTGGGTTAAATTTGGTCACCATTATTAAAATTTGTTCCTTTATGTATAGTGTTAGCCCTCCTCTGGGAAGAAAACCAAAGACTTTTTCAGCAAAAATATTCAAAAGAAAACAAAATACATTTTGGCTCAGTTCATCCCATGAAACTGCGCAGAATGCATCTGAGTTGGTAATTACTTACTTAGACCTGCCAAACACACAAAATCAATGTGTCAACTCAAATGCACATTTGTACTTATTGGCATTTGTTCAGTTAATTTACTGGCACAAAGTAAAGTGAGCTTTTGAGACCAAATTAGACATTGAGCATTCCAATTACCTGTTATGACAAAATCATGACATTTTCAAATCTGGGTACCTAAAGTTAGATTCCTGTGGGTGAGCTTTTCAAAAGTGTTCACTGGCAGCCTAACTCTACTCCCACTGACTCCTATGGTAGTAGTTGGTATTGGTCTTGCTTTGAGCAGGGGATTGGACTAGATGATCTCCTGAGGTCTCTTCCAACCCTAATATTCTCTGATTCTATGATTCCTATTGGCTTCAACTGGAGCAGAATTAGGCCAATGTTGACCACATCTGAATTTATATGTTGGTAACTAAACATATATGTCCTGATTTTCAGATGTGCTACACCCACAAATTCCAGTGAAGATAATAGAAGCTGTAAAATTTAACATTTTTGAGAGTAGGACCTCTTATGTTTAGGTGCTTAAATGTGGATTTAGGAGCCTAACTTTATGTTTAAAAGTTTGGTCCTTGGTTTTTGTATTACCTTGAATATGATTAATTTTTCAGTTCTCTCAATATGCTCAGTGGTACAAGACACAAAATGTGATTGGCCCCTTGTCCTGAGTATCAGACAACCTAACTGCAAATCTGAATTTCTGGTTCCGCTCCCACCAATCTAACATTTTTGGAATTCCTTAGCACTGACTTCAGTGCTCTACTATAATAAGCAAAACTTTAAATTGCCCCAGATAGTATTTGTAATAGGATGAAGTGAGTTCAAAAATATTGTGTTTTCAGTTCAGCTTGAAATGAAGAAGTGTCCACACTATTAAAAATGCCAGGAAGCCCAATACCAGCGAACAAGAAAGACCTGGACTATCTTTGCTTCTTCTGATCACAGGCATAGCACTTTGGTGAGACAGGAAGAGAATGCTTGCATTACTTTTACCCTTGCCATTCTTCGCTGAATATGGGACTTTGAGGCTATTAATCTACACATTTTACCAAGGCTTATTTCACATCCTCACACACAGAGAGAACTTCAAATTAACTTGGCAGAGGACAATTTAAATTCTATCCATTTAGCATTGTAATTTAGCAGCTGAGTCAGCAGAATGCTTTGTGATATCCTATGCAAACACCGCCTGAAAGGTATTTCTATTGTATCACTTTATGGTTATATTTACACTGATATAGCTTCTGTGGAAAAATTATGCTAGCTGACAGAATGGAATGCTTGCTTTTCTAATCTTTTCATTTATTTTCCCTTTGGAACTCACTATCCTTTGCAGCTTGACTGACCCCAGTAAGTTAAATATTCCATTTCATCTCATTCTTTACTTGCAGAGAGTACATTCCCTTCTTCCTCTTCTGCTACATTTTCATCTAGAGATCAACTTTGACTTTGCAGCATTTACAATCCAGCCATCTTTCCCACAGCATTCATCATTTTTCAGTTTGTGCATGTGTAAAGGTTGCCATGGGAGGAAAGCAAAGTCCTCTAGAAAGTTAAGCCCAGTTAGTGGCGGTTCTTTATTCCAAAGTTTTAAATACCTAAGACACTTTCCAACTGCTAATTCAGGGAATCAATCATAGAGTGGGGAAGTGGTGACAGACTGTATAGTAGTGTCCATCAAAGGAAACTGATTGAAAACCATCCAACATAGCCTGCATTTTTTTGAAAGTCAGTATTTTAAACTTTCGGGCAACATGTGTTCTAGTAAGCCATGCATTCTCTTAAGCCACTTAAAGAGAAACCTCAATGACCAAAGTGGCCATCCAAATGTTATATGCATTGGTACAAAGAAGGGCAACTAGCAGAATGTGTGTCAGTCAACAAAATTTTAACGTCATCAGCTTCTGACATTGTAAATAGTCTTCAGAGATTATACAAAGGGTCACTGATGTACTCTCCTCAAAAGCTATGTGAATGAAATTTATAATCTATTACACTTATTATTATTGTTATTCAGCACCATGATGTGAGGAGCTTTACACACAACTAAAACTACATGTCCTTGCTCCACAGAGCTCATAATCCATATTAAACTTAATACAGCAAAGGATGTCAATAAACAAAGGCTCATGAACATAGGAGGACAAGGACTATGTATTGACTGTCTGAAGATGTCCTTGCAAATGCCCAACAGCTGAGTTAGATAGAGATTAAGGTAAAGGATAGGGAGATAAAATTCCCAGATTCTCTTCCAAGTTTGGAAAGTAAGCTTTCTTTCTGAGCTGGAGCAAGGAAATTAATCTCTTTGAATTCATTATAGCCTTGTTGAAAATACCTATCTCACAGGAGTCATATGTGTGTAAAATGTTTGAAATACAAGGAAGGAAGAGCATTAATTATTATTAGCGGTTTAGGAACTCTGCGGTGGCCTTATTGGTAGCAGTGATATACAGAAGAAACAATTCATTTTCTGTCATTTATTCAGTTATATAAATCTAAGGAAAAATTTCATGAAGCAGAATGACCTAGCCATTTTGCTAATGGCTCAGAGCAGATTCTGTTATAACATGAGAAGTATGCATTTGTGGTTGCTGTGAGAGGTAATAAAAGGAAAAGCTGGGCACTGAGGAAGATAAATAAAATTAACTGTTGATCAGCACTTCAATGGATGAGATCATTCCTTACTCTGATTTCCCTGTAGGTTATTCTAAACATATTTTCATGGTCACCTTATAGAAACTCTGAAGGTTCCCTTTGATTTCTCTTTCTTTCTTTGTACAATTTTATGTTGAATGCCCTTTCTGCTATTAGCAGGTGCAGAGTTGTCCAAGTTCTGTCACATGTAAAAACTTTATAGCCCAGCGTTATGCTTCAATGTATACACTGGTGACCTTCCAAAATGCAAATGCTGACATACTATGAAATCTTGGTACAAAATACAAACATCTCATATGTCTCTGATTCAAAACATTGTTTGAAAAGGGATATGGACAAGAGTCAGAGGTAAGTGTAGAGGAAGCTTAAAAATAATGTAATTTATACCTTCTTCTGACTCCCTCAATGTGCTGCTCTTGTTCTGAAGATCATGGGGGTACTTAGACTCCCTCTAGAATCTGTTAGGATTTAGATTCACTTTAGATTCATACACACTAAAGTGACTTGTAGCTACACATGCACATAAAAACATACTGACATATCACTGAATTTGGACCACTGCATCAACATGTAAGAGCTAGTGGGCTGGTATAACTCGCATACCAAGGAGTCAGAAGAGTGGAAATTACCAAGCAAAGCAAACAGGAGGATTTAAGGGTGTGAATAATTCTATCCCTTATTTTAAAGTTAGGAGGGTTCATTTTAGGCCCCAATTCTGCCACTCTTACTCATATTAAGTAGGAACTTGCTCCATAAGCAGCCCCATTGATTTAAACCTGAAAGTGGTAAATCTCTGGATGTCTGCAAAGAAGAGGATACTCTAATTTACACCATCTTTGACATCATGTCTGAATATGATTCAGTAAAAGAAAACAAATCAGGAGTATATGGAGTAATCATCTTGAAGACTGCAGTTCACGGTGTTGTGTCTACTCAATCTCTGTGGGAGAGCACAGACTTAAATCTGGGCATAAAGGCTTTGAACTCATAGTTGCAATTCATAGAACAACAACTTCAGTGCTATGTAAAATTTGATTCGCAAAATAAGGAGATTTTTAACTTTTCCATACCTTATAACTAGTTCTTATTTTGGAGCGTGTCCTTCATTTTAGACCCAAAACCCGCCTGTATTTCACACAAGCATGCTTTGTGTGGGTCCACTGGAATTACTATAAGTTTTGACATTAAAAATGCTAACTTACTAAACTAATGCTGTATAAATATTGACAGAATATGATAATTCTATCTCAAGTTAAGATTCCTGCGCCCTTGTCTTTGTGATCTTCTGTAGTCTGAGTGATATCTTTTTCATTATCCTGGTAGGTCAGATATATATTTGTAATACTTTTCATATGAGAACTAGTTTTTAAAATGCTGATCAACAATAGCTGGACTCTAGAGTACAACTAAAATCATCATGATTTTATGTGAAATAACCTTATCTATTTATCAAGTTAGCATTTTTAGTAGTCTTTGGCTGTTAGAGGTATCAGATGATCCACATTTTGTGGAAAATATTTTTGGTTCTGGGGCAGAAGATAAAGCAAGGACCAAAGTAAGATCAGTTTTATTTCCAAAATGGAAGATAGCAGGACTGGATCCAAAGCCTGGTAAGTCAGTGGGCATCTAATTCTTTTATGGATTTTATATCAGCAATAGAGAGAAAAACTCTTGGTTTATTTTGTGTGTGAGACCAGGGGGAGAGGGAGTTATTGGAGTGCATAAGAAGTGATGTGTTTCTTAAAGATCATAAAGGTGTTTCCTTTTTTTCTTATCCCTGCAGCACAGCAAACACTTTTTGCTGTTAAATGATAAGACAGCCAAAGGCCTCATTTTTACCCAGTGAACTTCCCAGTAAAGTATTATAGCCTTCTTTTGCAGTTTGTTTAAACTCCTTGTCAAGACACATTAACATTGGAAGCATCAGTAATTCTTTTGAATGCCCTATTTTTATTAATGCATTTGTTATTCAAGATAATAAAACTGAACATAATAAACTCAATTTAATATGAGAAATGGTAGATGATACCTGGTGGATTTGCTGACTACAGAGTTTCAAAATACAGGGTGCGTTTCTCCTTCAAATTCCTGACATCTGGCTACTTTTTGTCCTACGTCTCAAATGTTAGGCTTCACAAAAATGACAAGGCAACATCTATATTAAAATATAAATTCTGTTCAACAGACAAAGTCAAATTAAAAATCAAAGTATGCTGTTCAGTTTCTTAAGGTATCTGTCGGGGACTTGTGTAGTAAGGACAAAATAAATGATATGAATCTAAAACAAAGAATTCTTGTTTTTATAGACACTACTGTGTGCTGTTCTTCTAACTTTGGAAAGCTCTGACATGAACACCAGATGTCTTCTTATATAGCTTAGGGGTTTTTTTCTTTTTATTTAAGTGGCTAAGCCCTATTTCCCCAGAGGTGGCAGTTTTGTACAATATAAGCTTTTGTTAGCGCTGTCTAAACATTTGCCAAATCCCACGAACAATAATGTCATCCAAGACCTGCTGCAGTGTATGTTTCAGGTCCTTTTAAGTCATTGTTTGTGAACCTTTCACGAGCGACTCATTTTAGGAAACCAAAAGGCATCATTGTGATCTAAAGTAGGCCGAAGGAAGTTCAAGATAGCTATGATGTTGTATAGCATTTGTCAATAATCCTCAACAATACTCAGAAAACTCCTGCTTTCCTCATTTGTTCAGAATGAACACCTTTCTATCGGGAAAGTTAAAAACAGATACTAATTCACAAATAGAAAATAGCACCAAAACTACCAGCACTTACTAATGACAAAGTTTGGAAGCCCTGTCACCTCCACTGTCCATCTGTCTTGTGACACTGTGTTGAAGTGACTTGCAAAATCTCTCATAGGAACTACAGTTCATAGGATTCAGTTCTGCAAGGCTCTGAGAAGCCTCAACTCCATCTGGCTTAAATATCTTAGAGGGGACAGCATGCACTTATTAGGATCCTGCAATTAATGAGCAGTATGTTTTGTCAACTATGTTTTGTCAGTATGTTTTTTTGGAGGGGGATGGGGGAACCTGTTTGTCAACTACAGGCCTGAGAAATTATTAACTGAGTGGATCATACTGTTCTGAAATGCTCATCAAAATATATATTGGATCATATTTGTTACCTATTAGGATTTTCTCTAGCACCCAACACTATAATCGCTGAATGCATCCCAGATAAACTGTCTCGTGCAATAATTTTGGGGGGCCTGGGGCAACTAGCCCTGGGAAAGGAAGGGTCTTCTGGTATAACTGAATGGTGGCATAGTCATGAGGCAGGCCAAGGGGCTCATATCCTTGGAGAGAGGAGGAACAGAATGAGCCCCAGCGCTCCATGGCTCTTCCTAGTGCTGTAAGGTTGGGGTGAGTTACGGCTAAGAGGATGGATGGCCCTGACTGCCCATCTGGTGCTGGTGGCAGGTGTTCTGAGAAGTGGAATGGCTCCCATTTTCCTTCTGTGGGCAATCAGAGTCAACCCCTACTGACTCCATTGCTTGTCCTGATGCTTGTCCTGATGGGGCGTTGAGACTTGGAAGAAGAGTGTCCTGGCTTAGCTGGCTTATAGTGAGCATAGTAGTTGATTGAGGCATGGAAGAGATTCATTCTGGAACCACTTTTTCTTGAGGGGAGAAGAGTCAAATGAGCAGAATAAGCCTTGGGCTAACTTTGCACTCCCTGATGCAGGGCAACAGGGGGAGGGGACAGAATAGAAAAGGGGCTCTGCTGCCCCCTCTGGAAATAAATTCTCTACACAAATTTCTAAAGAGAGTTTTCTGAAAACAGTAACACAGAGAATCTTCCCTACAGCCTCTGCTCTGAGGCACAGGTTTGTTTGTCTCACAATCTGAGATTTATATGCCTGAGGTCATGTCTCACTCACATTTGTGTCTCATAGCTGAAATGACTCTTTCTACTTTAGTCCTGGCTGACCCAAAGGTTTTCAGCTTTTGTACAGTTTGACTCCAAAAATATATTTAGAGGTTTTTGAATCTTTTCCTCAGAGTGTCATTGGAGGCTAAGTCACTACAGCGGCTGGAAAGTGAGCATTTAACATAATCTAAACTGTGTCTGAACATTGAGTCAACATATGGCCTTCACGGCACGTGCCCGTTTGCTGAGAAACAGCTAGTCATCTGCACTAGCAGAGAGAAAACCTGTAAAGTTTCTGTGATTTGGTTAAGCTAAGCACATAACAGTCTGAATGCTCCTTGTCCAAAGCTTCTCTGAATGATCTCAACTGATCTCAACTGAAAACTGGTCTTGAACCCTCACAACAGGTTTTCTCATGAGATTTCTGCTACTCCTGTTTTTTTCCCCATTCGGGTTACAACTTCTCTGAGAACAGGCTTTCTTCTAAGACTTTGACATTGGTTCCAGCCAGAGAGATTCTTGCAAAATAAATAACACTATAGAAATGTTTTTCAAAGTGCAGAAGAATAAAAAAAAAAAAGTGAAAGTCAATTCAAGTTAACTTCAGAAATTATTCAGCTCAAATGTGCTGTGAACCTTTGTGTAGGATTTTAAATTTATTCAAACAATTTTTCTAAAGGCCAGAACTTCAGCTGCCATGTAAAGCAGTCCATTAATGTCAGCAGTTTAATGTCAGCTGAGGATCTTGCCCCTAGTTTCAAAGGGAACCTGAACATAGCCGCCATATGTGCATGAGCAGTCACTTGTGCAGGCAATTTGTTGCGTACTACATCCATGGCTTGCAAATGAGATGCTACACACACCCCATGCACACAAAACTCCCTTGTGTTTGCTTCACCCCTTGCTCCCACAAATGGAATTTATGAATGTAAATTAATGCTCTCCAATGATGGGTCAGAGAAAAGTGCCCACAAGAGTGTAAAGGCCTATAGCGGCAATATTTTGTAAATGTGTCCCCCATTTGTCTGAAAACTGCAGAGCCAGTGTACATGTATATTACAGGTATCAACTTTGTGGGAAACAAGGTGTGTGTGTAAGGTGGGGGGGGAGGAGTACAGCTGTCTGTATGCAGACATCCACATCATTATACCTCATCATTATACCTGCAGGCTGTATACTGCATAATATCTGTAAGGAAAAGTGTGTGTGTTTGTATATGGGGAGGGGGGTAGGGGTATGCGAGATGGACTAGCTGTCTGCTGAATTTGAACAGCCACACACAAAGGTAATTAGAAGAGGTAACTGTCGAACTATGTGGCTGAGGAAAGCCTTAAAAGAGCATCTTCAATCAGATATAGTAGTGTTTTGTCATGCTTTTAGGCACTAGTGTGGCTTTGTACGTACAGAGCTTAAATATAGGTGGGTTATTTACTCCTGGTATGAAATTTGTAATGCAGCATTCATGCTTGGTATAACTAAGAAATATAGACTGACTTTTTTTTTTAAAATATGTTCAAAGAGTTGAGAAATAAAATTCAAGTGGAAATCCACAGGGTAAAAATATTGCAGCAGATCCTCCCTTGTCCATTTCTTTTGTCACTGGATGCTGGTCAGCTGTTCAGCAGGCATGGAGGGGACACCTCTTAAGGCCGCCACACCAGAGGCTGCTAATTAACACAGAGATACTGAAACACTCTGCAGCTCAAGCTATGGTCAGTGTCCCAAAATAGGGGGAAAGAGGAGGTCTATTGAAAAGAAGGTTTAGATGATGGTTGCCCCTGGTATGAGTATAGGGAAAGAGCAGTGAATATTGCTAGTTTTTTCACGGGCAGTGGCAATTTTGGCTGGTATCTCACACCCAAGAGTGCCAAAAGGCCAGAGAACCCAGCTGCTTGTTGATAAATTGTATTGACAATTACTTGATCACATGTCGGTTCATTATTTCCTTATTAAATATACTCAAGAGACCAAATAACCAATATCAGTCAGGTTTATAAATATGATACAGGAAAATGTTTCTATATAATCCTAATCCTCAAAGAGCAATCCCATGCAGTGATGTTGCATTCATCTTAAGCAGAAGGTGTGCTCCCCAAGTTACACATTTCAGTAGCTGTCACTAAAATTCAACCCATCAGTTTGTTCCAATTCCCTAACTTGTTCTTCAGCTTTGTTTTGTATACTTGCATTCTGGGTACTGATCCATGAATATACTTCCCTAGCCTGTACTATGACAAGAAAGTGAACATACCTTGATTTTGACAAAATTTCCAATCTGCTTGGGCCAAATGCTTCCTGCAGCAAATGCAAGGTGATATGGGCTACTTAGCATGAGTGAACAGGATTATGCTATAGGCCAGTTGAGACTATACTGCTGTTACAATATTTGTGCTTAATGAACGCTGATTGATAAATGTACAACTATCTATATATATGATGTGGATAATACATATTATTAACTAGCAAAAATACCTGGCATTGATCGGGTCCATCGGTGGGGGGGACAGAGCTGAGCGAGTGGGGGAGGGGCGTTGGAGGGGGGAGAGAGCTGAGCGAGTGGGGGAGAGAGCTGAGCGAGTGGGGGGGGCGTTGGAGTGGGGGGGAGGAGGGAGAGAGATGAGCGAATGCGGGGTCCATTGGAGGGGGGTATTATTACATCATAACTATGTCACAGAGAACAGCAGGTGTTAACCTGCTGCCCAGCTGATGTGAATGGGCTTTAAAGAATTTCACCCCTAGTGGGCGTCAGAGGTGAGATTTGAAAAATTTTCAATTCTTTCCCTGATTAGGACCCTAAAGCCTATAACTGTACCAAATTTCAAGTCTCTAGCTCAAACGGTGTGGAAGGAGTAAGGGAAAGTACATACACGCACGCATACACCATTTGACTTTTATATATATAGATATGATATATTCTAGGCAGCTCATATTAGTCAACATGCTACTGGTATCCCAAAACTGCTTAAGCCTATATGGTACTAGCCTGTTTGTTGTCATGAGGCCAGCAGAACTTATTGCAGAGTGGTGTAGGAAAATCTCCTGTTGTAGGAAAAAAAACAAGTCTGCCATCCCTAAAAATATTTGAAAGAGAATTGCAGAATACCACCATTAAAGTTTCTTTGAATCACTAATAGTACTTAGAAGGATAAAGAACTCCAAATGGTTCCCTCTACTTAGCCTAACAAACAAAAGAAGGCAAGTGGCTATCACCTTGACCTCTTTCTGCTACCTTCGCCCAAGCACAGGACACAGATCTGATGTGGCTTGTGTAATGTGGACTGCCTTACTAATTATTGTTATTTTTTTAACACCTCACAAGTAGAGTGAATATGTTTGTTCTCTAAACATGAATATGGGATGGGTGCCATTTTTAAATGGAGAAGTGAGGAAGAGAGGGCATTTTGGTCAATTATATGGTACAAAAATGCTTGTAAGGAATAATTTATGAGTGATGCTGTCTCACAGGTTGTCAGCAGGCTAATTCACTTGCAGGCTAATAGAAATCAAAGTAATGCTAAAAGTTCAGGGTGTGTTCAAACCAATTCACTTGTAAAATGCAACTGTATTGTTAAGCCTGACTATATCATGTTGTTCATTTGCTATTATGCATGCTATGTAGTAAATAACCCTTGATCAAAAGGTGTGTTAGTATAAAGATGAGAATTTACTTGGCCTGCAGAACTTCATGAATATTAATGAAGGATACTACATTGTTTCCACTTATCCAATCCCATTGTAATGAATGACTGGCAATTACATTAAATATATCACTGTAACTGGATTACTTGTATATGCACAGGAGAGAGGAATGTTAACCTCAAAACAAGATCCACTGTGTTATTCAATAGGAGTCACAGGCCTACGCTGCATTTCCTAATCTTCATCATCAAAGGAAGCACCCACCTGGGTCAAGACGCTTGTCAGCTCATCTTATGAGCAAGATCTATAAAATATTGGATCCCAAAGATGATCCTTTATTTCTGGACTGATGAATTCTGAGAGGGTGGAATTCTGAGCAATTGGACTGATAACCCTAGAGTCGTTCTAAGTAACCCTGAGAGAATATCGGAAGCCAGCAAATTATTACACCTCTGCTATCAAATTGAATTCATAAACTGTGATTCACCCATAATGTATTTTACCTGCTTTAACTTCTCAATACCTCTCATTTCTTTTTCTTAGCTAATAAATCTTTAGTTTAGTTTACTAAAGAAATTAGCTACAGCATGGTCTTTGAGATCTGAAGTATACTTTGATCTGGGCTGAGTGACTGGCACTTTGGGGCTGAGAGTAAATGAATGTGTGATGTTTTTTGGTTTGAATAACTTTTCATCATTAATTCCAGTCTGTCTGGATGGTAATATAGGCTGGAGAGTCTAAGGGGACTGGCTGTGGCTCCATGATAAGTTAATATACTGATCCAGGAGCATATATTTGTTGCTGGTTTGGTTAAATCTAGTTATAGAGTATACCACCTCTTTGGTTGTTTCTGCCCTGTTTTCTGACAACCTGACCTGAGATTGGCACTCTCAGCTGTGACCCATTCCAGGACAGTGTGACAATTTATACACTTTCTCATTCATCATCCAATTTATCTGCACTTGCCTGGCACAACTGAGTTGGCTTCTGTGGAGTTTTAAATAGCTCCTGTCTTCCCACATGGTTTATGTCGCCCTCTGGTTTTCTTCTTTGCCTCCCCCCCCCCCCCTGCTGGGCACCTTTCTGTGTCAGGCTCCCACAAATTGTCCACGGTTGTATGTAATGGGGGTCCATGCCAAATGTTTCATTCAGTTCAGTTCATTCAGTTGTAAAAGAAGAAGGTCTGTGGGGCAGCCCCAGATTTGTTGCTTTCCTCCCTTGCCTTCTGATATGCCCATTGAAGTTCCTTTGCTTTCACATACTGTTGCTGCTCTTGCCTGTCCTGCCCCAGTTTTAGCATCCCCTGTGCAATTTGCACATAGGTGTTGACATTTCTATGGCTATTCTCTAGCTGTGCTTGCATATTCTTTTCTCCCCACAGGCCAAGAAGATACATAACTTTTTTAGCAGTGTGTCTGGTAGCTCTCTGTGTGCATGGATGCAGCCTGGTTGGAAGCTCTCAAGGGTGGGTTTAGGTGGTAAGCTATCATCACAAAGGCATTTTAAAAACATACTGGAGGCTTTAAAAGGGATAAGGGGAGGCTTCTCTAGGATCTCTCTCTCCAGGGTAGCAGAGTTTAAAATTGTGACTGGAGCGACCACTGTCGTAGGGGCATTGAGAGGCAGTTGCTGGAGAACTGTCAGATAACACCAGTGATGCAGTGTCTACACTCATATTGTGGCAATGGCAGTAGATTGACTGTGGAGCTGTGTTGTGCAGGGAGGGGATAGTGTGTCACTGTGACAGGGTGCTTATGTTGGCAGGAGATAAATTTAGTAGTTGAAGCATGCACAATTGACTTAGGTTAATCTAATTTTGTAATGTAGAGCAGGCTTCAGCAACAGCTCCACCACTCAGCCAAACTCTGTGGTAAATATTTTCAGGTGGACAGGCCCTGTTGGAAAATGGCCCAGATGTTCACTCACAACTCCAAAATGGAGTTTTCAGCAAACAAAGACATCAATTCATGGGGATCAAGATGCACACACTCTTCTGGGGGAAACATTGTGGAAGACACCTGAACCTTCCATGATCACGAACAGAGGACAACAAAACTGGACTGAGGAAAATTCCTTGGGTATATGTGGATAATAGATACATTATTTACCACTAGTGCATTCCTTTTGCAATATCATTCCTTACCAAAGTAAATGCCTTGCATTAAATACACTGAATTAAACCCCCCCTAAAAACTCACTCATGTGTCTCCATTATATGCTAAAGCACTAACGGGACATGGTCCAGTAAAATAAATTGGCTCACTGAGAGGGCTGAGTCATTGGTAGTGGTCTCCTTTTATGATGCTTGAAAACCCAAAGTAAACATGTTTTTCTCCATGTAGACTCATTAATTTTTACAGAAGGCTTATGTTGCTCTCTTATTTATTCATCCTGTCTATTACTGTATGTAATTCTCTTTGTAAATCTCCTCCCACTCTAAGGTAATCATTATCCAGACTTCCTGCATGTGACATGTTTGTATTATATTTGGCAAAGAGTGCCATAAAAATGTTTCGAGGAGCTTCCTGTGTGTCTTTTCTCTTCCATATTCTGAGCGCCTTGTCTTAAAGACAAATCATTTTACCAGTGCTGATGTAAAATAGATAAATAGGCTGCAGGGAGGAAAAGAAGATTTTTCACTTCTGTCAAGTCTTTATTGGGAAAAATCGGAGAGAAAACTTGCTAGATAGTTGCAGGCTCTACATGAAAATATTTAGATTGCAAGCTTTTTGTGTAGGTCTTGACATTTTTCAAAGCTTTAGAGCTGAGGATGGAACCAGATGGTAAATCAGAGCTGTCCCAGAATGAGAACTCTGTATTAGCTCATTACAGAACTGAGTGGATAAGCACAACTCTGTACAAGCTTCACAAGGGAAAGTGTGTGAACATGGCCTTTCTAAAGATATTTGCCTTCCAAAGATGGAAGTAACATAATAATAGCTTTTGAAATAGCTTGAGAAAGGCCATTCTCTTCTTATTTCTTGATAATACGGGATCAGGGCATGACATTTTCAGAGCCATTTGAGAGAACAGAAGTTGCGGGGCATCTGGAAATATGCTGGCCCTCACAGGGGAAGAAATTCCCCAAACATACCATATTAAAAGAGTGAAACTAAAATTTTAACAAAACCATGAATATAAATGAATGAAAAAAATTGAAGGAAAGAAGAAAAGATCCTTATCGAATTACTTGCATGGTGGTTAAGGTAGGAATCATTTTGGAGAGGAATGAACCACCAAATATGCTCTATGGATCAAATTTTATGTTGGCATTAAGGGCTCAAAAATGTATATATCTGCTGTTCAAGTTTATATTTGGCTCTTTCAAGCTGGCATTCAGCACTGAAGCCGTAGGCAGTTCGCCTGTGACCTTAACAGCAGTTCTGACAGAAGTGGCCTGATCTTTCTCTGATCTGAGTATGCTGATCCTGAAAAGTCCTTGAGAATGGGACACTTATGGCTTTAGCATAGCTCCTCTTTTGAGGGCTTTGCTTTTTCATAATGACCATGTTTTGGCAAGTCACACAGAATGAACTATTATCTGCATTCAAACTCCAAAGGTTTTCCTCTCTCATTCTTTCGTGAAAGAAAAGACCCTGAAAGCAAAACAATCAGAGAAGGACTTTGAATTTATTTCATTCTTTCATTTTTCCTGGTTAGTTAGGATATACACAAACAAGGACTGGTCTAGTAAGCCTTACTCCCAATCTCAGGCCTGCAGGTTTACACCTAAATCTCCACAGGAGAAAATGTAGGCAAAGACTTTCATTGCCATCTAGGGAATTCGGGTACCTGAATTCCATTAATTGCAAGGGGATTTGGAGCTCTATGCAGTCTTAATGAATTCATTCTCAATCTCCAGCAAAAGAGCTTTTTAAAGTTGTGATAGTTCCTCTTTTAATGTGACGATGAAAGATGGATAGATTCAAGCAAGTATCAACTGAAAAATTAAGTTGGAAATAAGCCTTGCCCTCTCATACCAGGATGACCTAATCTTCTAAAATGGTCTTGCTCATGGATGCAGAATTATATACTGCTACTAATATGGTTTCATACATGCATATGTGACTTTAAGATATTATACAGTAAAAATACTTTATCTCTATATACAGTAGTCACCCATTGTGTCTGATCTTTCATCAAATAAACCAGAATTTGTATATTACCTACTTTGCCAGAGATATCTTCACCTAATCATATACAACACCGCATGAAAAAAAAAATTGTCTTCTAATTCACCTACTCTGACATAGTTTTCATTTAAAAAGCCAGGCATATCACAAATTGGCTATATTATGAAAACAGTCAAAGATAGCCAACCTGTTACTTCTATTAAGTCACCTAATAAAAATGTAAGTATTTATTCACACTTTCATATAAATTATATGCCTCACCATATAAGTGCAATGTTACATAAATCAAAGACAACATAATGTTTATTGAGACATACCGTATTTTTCGGCATATAAGACGCCTTTTTAACCCCCAAAAATATTCGCAAAATTAGGGGGGGCGTCTTATATGCCGAATATATGACCTCACCGGGGAGCTGGGGTGGCTGCAGGTGGCCCGGTGGGCGGGGCGGGGCGGCGCTTCCCCCCCGAGCCCACCCGCATGTATTCGGGGCCGGCGGGGAATGGGAGCAGCTCGGGACAGCCGGGAAGCCCCGGTCGCGAGTCCTTTGCAGAGACGCAACTTCGGAACCGGGCAGGCGGTTGCCTCCCAGTTCATCCTCCCCGGCCGTGACCCCGCAGGATCGAGCCCCGGCGCTGCCCTCCCACAACAAACCCGTCCGTGCGCCAAGTCTCCCAGCTGGGGCCGGGCGCGTCCAGCAGCGCGGCTCGGGGAAAAGGGGCCCGACCACGGGCTACTGCGAGCGCCGCTGCCCCTACACGGCGGGGACCGGGGCCGTCCGCACCCGGCCGGGAGGAGGGGGGAAGCCGCGAGCCCGACAGCAACAAACTTATTGACCCTTCGCACGAGAACGGTCTGGAGCCGCCCAGCGCGATCGATGGGCTCGCCGGCCGGGCTCGGGTCCCTCCGCACGCTCCTGCCTCCCCCGCACCCCCCGCCGCCAGCAGCGCTGCTTGGCACACCCCCGGTGCAATCAGCGGCGCATGGAACCTCCCGGGGACGGGAGAGCGGCGCGCTCCCAGCAGCCCGCCCGCGCGGCGGGGACGGGAGAGCGAGGCGCTTTTTGTGTGTGGTGGTGGGTTTTTTTTTTTTTTTTTTTTTTGTGTCCGGCTTTTTTATTTAAAAACTCGGGGGCGTCTTATAGGCCGGAGCGTCCTATAGGGCGAAAAATACGGTAGTTATTGGCATATTTTAGCACAGATTGTGCTTGGAGCTCCTTCTGGATTTCAGAGATATGTTATTACTAAAAAATCAGAATGCTTAGGAGAGTAATTTTAAGTTTATTTATACTGGTATATAGCATCTGCATTACAACCATAATAAAACAACAGAGGCTATTGTAAGTTCTTGGTAGTAATGAGAGCTGGCCACATTGTTCATTGCAGATCAATTGTCTGGCAAACTTAGCCCTCTTGCCTATTTGTGAACTTGGGGAAGTGCTGGGTTCTACAAATACATCCCCATTCAACAAGAAATGTAAAGCACAAGCCCAACTGTAAGAATATAAAGGACATGAACGTGACTGAAACTGAGCAACATGTTGAAATACAAATCAATGTCTGCATATACTGTTTTGCGGTATCTGGTCTGCTTTCGAAGTAACCACAATTTCACTAAAGGCATATCTACACAGCAGCCAGGAAGCATAATTCCCAGCTCAGACAAACATACACAGACTAGCTCTGCTTTAGCTAGTGCCTAAAACTATCACTGTGATAGCAATGGCTCAAGCTAGAAGCTCAAGTACAGAGGTAGGATCTCATTTGGGGTTGTGTTTGGGAGGCTGGCCTACGTGTCTCCATGGGCACTCTATTTTTAACATACTAGCTGAAGCATGGGTAGTGCATATAAGTCTATCTGAGGGATGAGTTATACCTCCCAGCTGCAGTGTAGCTGCAGTGTAGCTGAGAGAAAAGATGTTGACCACTAAACTAAAAAGGACATACGCTACTACGGTACTGAATTAGAGAGAATGCAGTGAAAATAAAAGTGTGACCAGTTTAAACTGATGCTCTGAAATGTAGGCAAAACAATGTGTTGGGGGCAAAAATGGTGATCCAAGCATAAAGGCTTAAAACAGTAATGAAAAATGGGGCATGTATTTGTAACTTCTAGGTTTGGAAAAGTTATCAAAGATTAATACCTGATCTTACCTATTTTGAATACTGCTCAATTTCAGGCTTGGTCACATGCGCGTACCATTTACTCTCTGATGGGTTAACAGGAAAAAAGCAAAATGTGTACTAGTATAAAATCACGTCCTATCACAAGTTGTGCAAAAGAAAATGAAGAATGACAGGAAAAGAGAATAAAACAATTTCTGGTAAGCTAATATCAAAGGGAACAATTTGAAAAGCACGAAAAACTGTTTCAACAGAGCTGAATTTTGGCAGACAACACACACTTTGTGTATTCCTCTGCACCTATCATATGTGCTTATTTGTTCTGTATCAGTGCAATTTAGATAGATATAGGGAAAAATTGTGTTGATATTTTCATCTAGATTGTGACTTAGTCTATGTGCATGCTCAGATAAATAAGATTATATCTAGGCAGGCTCCCTGGACTTGGTACAGAGTAGGTGGGGAGAGGATTGGGTCCACACTCTCTACTTGCTAGCACAGATGAGCTGGGGGGGGGGGGGGAGGGAGGCAAAGGGAAGGGCACAAGTTATTTACCAGTCCTCCATACAAAGATGATGCAGGAGAAAAATTGGGAATCAAAGGTGTGTATGTGATACAGCATCACCCTTTGTTCAAGGCTGTGTATCCATTTGTATTTGTAAAACATCATGCACACTTACAGCATTGTACCTTATAAGCAATTCTAAAAATATAAAATGAAATAAGTGAATAGCTTTTATGAAGTAGAAGCAATTAGTTAAAATGTTTCCAACTTTGGGACTTTTAGATCTAATGCACACAACAGATTTCAAATATTTTCATGCTTTTATTAATGGCTTTAATGGTCTTAGCGTCATTGCAGAAAAGGATTAATTTGAAAGATTCCCTATACTGTACCTATTTCTTCTGTTATCTCCCACCTATGCCACACATATAGTCTTTGAATTTTTTACATCTGTTTTAAAACTTGAATTACTTGAGTTTTACAGTGTAGCTGCACTAAAGGCAGTGATGTAAAATTGGACTACAAAGTGATGATTCAGGCCCAGATTTTTAAGTGTAATGTTTGACTATTTATTTTTCCTACAAAGAAAAGCCCTGATCCAATAATTTGTAAGTGATACATATGGGACAGATATGCCTTGAATGATTAATGACTTCTTCTGACCCTCAGAAATTAGAAAAACTGTTGACCTATGACTATCCCAAAATACGATCTACCTATATGAAAATGGTTCATATAATATGAGACAGTTCATCTAAGGTCCCACAGCTCAGCCAACTATCAAGTGTTCCCCTCCCCAGTTATTAAACTGGCAAAACAGAGTATAATTAATCACATAGTCAATAATCCCTAATTTTCATATGGATAAAACTTCTTTTGCTTTCCCAGTTTAGTTCGAAAGAACTACAAGTTACCATGCATGGGTCATATCCTGATTTTATATGCAAAGTGTTTTAACCCCAAAATATAAACTATACATTGTGTTCCTTGTACATAAATTTCACGAATAATCTTTTTCACCCCAAATTCAGATCTGCATATTTTTGTACAATCAAAGAATATATGGAGTACATCCTCTGAAACTTAAAACCAATGACATCCTTATCTTTTCTCATTGTAAACATTGTTGCAGTTTAGCAATTGTCTGTTGCAAGAAAGAAGAAATGATAAAAGATATAAACCATAACTTTTGGGGCATTAAGAGACATTGCTTAAAGGAAGGAGATCCCAACAGATAAGAAAAAGTTTAAAGATTTTTTTCTTACCACCATCATCTACCGTATACCAGTGGAAACTAAGAACTGAAATCTAAGCACCCAATTGGCATATGTCCAATAGGAATCAGAGGGTGGCTCTTCCACAAACCAAGAAACTAGAATATATAAAATTGAAGTCACCATGTGCTGAGGAGAGTTGACTGAACCGAACACAAAAAACTACAAAATTCTAAATGTACCCAGTGGCAAAACCAGACATGTGGAAAGGATTCTTCCTCATCCCAGGGCTTAGAGGTCAAGAAGAAGATTTTATTTCAAATATTGTATTTCTTCTTCTATTCTTTAATATAAATAACTGTTACCTTGCTGCATCTGCACTCTCTAGTGAGAAACTCAAGCCACCATATTTTTGATTTTTAACTCCCTGGCAACAGGGCCGGCTCTAGGTTTTTTGCCATCCCCAAGCAAAAATCCCCCACCCCCTTTTTTTGTGGCTTTTACACATTTGCACTTTGCAATTTTTTTTGACTATTTAAAATTAAAAAAATGAAAACAGAGAATTTGTAGTTAGAATAAGTAAATACATAAATGCTTTACTCACCTTTACCAAATTGTGATTACTTTGAACGTTAAAACAATTTAAAACAGGTTCAAACACAAGCAAAATATTCAATACCACATGCTAAACAGCTGCCACTGATGTGACACGGAAATTGGTGTGAATGGCACTGATAGGGCGGCACAGTACACACAAGTAATCGTGATTCCTGATTTAATTAATCAATAACCATTAAGGTTAGCAAATTTATGCACGTTCACATTATGAGTGACCGTGTCACAACGTGACACAATATTTTTTACATCATGCTCCTATCTCACTACCGGAGATTTTTTTGATCTTCAGGCATTATTTTTTTTTGTACATTGGTGTATTTTTTTGAAAAATAGGGATGGCTAGTGCCAGAATACCGCCCCTGGGAATGTGCTGCCCCAAGCACATGCTTGCTTTTCTGGTGCCTAGAGCTGACCCTGCTAGTAAATCTAAGCAAATTGGATTAAAGAGGGATTGAAAAGAATTGTTTTAAACAATTACTTTTTATAATGTTCCTTTTGGACCAATTTCAAAGCATAATAATCACTTTTTTAAAATGTTCCTTAAAGACAAGTTCATCCTTGGAGTGTGTTAAATGTGTTAGGAACTGAGGATTAATGATTATAAGTAAAGGTAATAAATAATCATGGTAATTTGCGTTGTTCCTTCATATAACTGCTGAGCCTCAACTCTAGTTTGTGATAATTGCTTGAAAGATTGTGGTGAATTGTTGACTGTTTACTAATGTGGTTCTGGGTCAATAAATAGTTGTTTGGTTAAGAATAAACAAGTGTCCTGATTTAAAAAAAAAAAGTACTGTTGAAGTTAAAAGTTGACCTGAAAAGAACACAGTGTTAAAACTAGTAAACTCATACTTTCTGGACTTGATAAAAAGGGCTTATCATATTGGATTCCATTATATATTGGCAAACCTAATTTGTTAGCTTGCAGCTTTCAAATCTAACTGGAACCCTGGAAAATTCATAAATTGACCCTCTTTCATGCTTACAAATTGTATCCATGAGACTTTCTGACATCAAAATGATTCCTCATAGGCCCGTGAGCCACCTGATTTCTGCTTGCAGGATCAGGGCCAATTATTTTAACAAGGTCTCCATGACAACAAACTATAACCCATAAAGTATGCTGCTGTTAATCTGTTCATTCTAATATCATTAATCTCAATAGCAGCTTTGTGCTCAATCAAGGACAGTTTAATAGATCCATGTATGGAATATGAAAGATAAACATGTACTTATATTAAGTTGCTCAATTAGATATTACATTTGTCTGACATCTGGTCTATTTGATCATCTGATTAGCTGTTGTGCAATTTCAACTGCCCCTTTTTCAAATAGAATATCAAAATATGGCTTCTACTGTTCAGCAGCAGTCATTTTTATGATACTCTAAAATAACTAAACCCTACATATCTGAAAGTGTACAGTGTTAGGTTGATTTCCCCCATTAGGTTTTATAAGCTTCGTGCTTTTGTTAATTTTTCTATTGCTTTTATTCATTCTCTGAAGTGGCATATATTCTAGAAAATATAAGAAAATTGCAGCACTTTGCACAGGATAAATCATTTTCTTCTGCTTCATTAATTTCTTTCAACATGTTCCCATTTTCTAACATTTGTTACAGTTCTTATCTTTATGTTATGCAGCAAAAAAAATGAATGTCAGAGCTTTGGCAGTCAGCAGTAAGAAAGGGCAAGGACTATGGAATATGCAGATAGTAGTCAGTCAAGTAATAGCTACCTTCAATGTCCTGGTTTATAAAGATACAGCAGAGATAAGGCAACTGGTCATTTTGGTCTCTGTACAATGAGAAAGCTTTGAAGATATGAGCAGCATCTGATTAGGACTTTAGCCCAAGGGGGCACTGCTGTACTACATTTAACAGGACATCAAGGCTATTCCAGCTAACTCCACTCTTAGGTTTAGGCACATTAAATCAAAATCATTCAGTACTTAATACCGTCTAAAGAACTGTTTGTGAGAGCATAGAAGTGGGTTTTGGTTTTTTAACCTTGCAAAGACAAGAAGAGAAACCTTTGATGCCTTTCAACCAGTTTCTTTTTACTTTTTTAAAATAAGTTTTACAGGTATGACAGTTTGCTGTACAAACATTGCAACTCCCACACAAATAATACCTTGTAATAGAATAGTAAGAGTACTATTGATTTTCCATTAATTTGAATTTATAATAAAGAATTTATGCTGGCTGCCAACTGATAAAAATACCCCAAGGTCCTGGAAATGTGAAGCTTACAAACCCTAAGCAGCATATTTCAGTGAACTGCCTTATTTGGATTAAAGTGCAAGTACTACATCAGAGCTAGATATTTATTCATTGTTGTGATTATTACTCCAGTCATAATGTTATAGTAATATAGTTGATTTTATTTTTTTAAATATGCACATTTTAATTATGTGACTTGGCCAAAATCTAAGCACGATAAAAAAATATAGACATCAGACTAGAAGATGGAAAAAAATGTAGGACTGATTATGTCGAAAAGCTCCTAAACACAAAGAACAAGGCTTTTCTAGGGCTCTAAAGTAATAGAAAAAAACTTCCTAAGGTAAAAGTGAGAACATGATACAGAGAACACTTATATCTTCTCTATCTTAACACTCCCTAAGCACCTTCTTTGATGCTTTTTACACTCTCCTCTGATTGGGGGCTTGCTACCTAAAAAATTATAAGCGTCAATAGCATTCTACTTGGAGCTCTTGCTGACTAATTAGGACTTGCTATCAGACTTCTTGTTGCTTACAATAGTGCCAGTATTTGTAGGGACTGCTAGCTGTATGGGAGCTGGGGATTTAACTTGTTAGTCTGGTGCAGCAGCTGTTCTTCTGCCCCGTAACAAAGTTTTACAACATTATGTATTTTAAATGTTGGAGAGTTCCATATTAGTTTAAACCAGCATTCTACACACATACACCGTGCTATCCAAAAGTTGCCTTCCAAATCTTGGTTTCATTATACTGGACTCTCTCACTAGATAGTCAAACTACTAGCATGACCAGACAGGAAAAATTGGGACAGGGGGTAGGGGATAATAGAAGCATATAAAAGAAAAAGCCCAAATATTGGAATTGTCCCTATAAAATTGGGACATCTGGTCACCCTACAAACCACAGAACATTGTTTCTAATCAGCCAGTTGCCATGGCAACCTGTCAGAAAACCGTATTATCCAAAATAAGTATATTTCCTGTAAATCAAGGCTAAACAAATGCAATATTCTGTTTCCATGTTATGACTCATCATTCTGCAGCGGTTCGGAATGGGAGTTTTATCACTCTACCCACACTTGCAAAAATAAAAGTAGAAGTGATGACACGCTGACTCTCTGTTATTCTGAGAAAAGCAGATGAAAACCAGCCACTCCAACACCACTAGGAAATGCCCTCTTAACCAGTTGAGATATTATCCTTTGCAAATGGGAGATGACTTGCTCAATATTCTTCTTCCTCTCTGACCAAGCATTAATGATTTAGCAAATCTGCAGTAGGATGGAAAGGAGAGCAGTCACCATTTGATGTACAATGGAGAGAATTTCCTGTCTTGATCAGAGAGTTTCCCTTTACCTTGCCAAAAACAATAAAAAGTACATGAAGCATCTGATGATGCCATGTCTTTGATAGATGACATTACAAAGATACTTCCTGTAATTTAAGTAAGCATTATCAGAGGATTCATTGCATGTTATCTTTCCAGTAAAAGACAATGAATCAAATTAATCCCTAGTGTAACTCCACTAACCACACTCGACCAGTATGAGTGAACCATAGAAATGTAGGGCTGAAGGGGACCTCAAGAGGTCATGTAGTCCTATTCACAGAGAGAGAGCCAAATACAACTAGACCATCCCTGGCAGGTGTTTGGCCAAACTAGTTCTTAAAAATCTCTAATGAAGGGGCTTCCAAGAGAATCTCTGGAATGCCAGTGCTTAATTATTGTTATAAGTGGAAAGTTTCTGCCTATGTCTCACCTAAATCTCCCTTGTTGCAAATGCAGCCCTTCAGCTTCATCACAATTTTATTTATAACAACTCTTAATATGTTTGGAAATTATCAGGTTTCTCTCCTCAGTCTTCTTTTCTCAAGAGCAAATATCTATTTTTTTTAACCTTTCCTCATAGATCAGACTTTCTAAACCTTTTTATCATTTTTCGATACTTGCCACTTAACTCTCCCTACTTTGTCCATTGCTTTTTTAAAGTGTGGCATTCAGAATTGGATCTGGAGCACAGGCTGAGATCTCATCAGTACTGAATAGGAAAAATTACCTCATAGGTCTGACATACAACACTTCTATTGATATACCCCTCTATGATATTAGGCTTTTTTGCAACTGTATCACATTGCTCACTACTATAGCTCACAGAATCTATTCAGCAGTTCTACAGCCTAGCCAGTTATTCCCACATTTTGTAGTTGTGCATTTGATTTTTCTTTCCTAAGTCTAGTACCTGAGAGAAGACTGCCAAATATGTGTCAATAACCAGAAATATTTGAAAGTAAAACGTTGATTGCACTGGAAGCTTTCCCTCATGATTGAAGTGACTTGGAATCAGCTCTTTCCTAGGCGGCTACCCAGTCAAAGTAAACAACAGATGATCATCATTAAATAGTAACAGGTTCAAGAATAGCAGTCATTAGTCTGTATCCATAAAGAAAGTGAGGAATACTTGTAGCACCTTAGAGACTAACTGGTTTATTTCAGCATAAGTAAAATGCATCTTACTTCTGTTCCATTCTATGCATCCGATGAAGTGAGCTATAGCCCACGAAAGCTTATGCTGAAATAAACTAGTTAGTCTCTAAGGTGCTACAAGTATTCCTCACTTTCTTTATTAAATAGTAATTCACTCATTCAGTTATTTTCATCCCAGGATCACAAACTACTGATAAAGATGTACTGGTATAATTACAACTGTTTTGCAAATCATAGAATATTAGGGCTGGAGGTCATCTAGTCCAACTCAACATCTAGTCCAGCTCAAAGCTGACCAATCACCCACTAAATCATCCCAGCCAGGGCTTTATCAAGCCTGACCTTAAAAACCTCTAAGGAAGGCGATTCTACCACCTCCCTAGGTAACCCATTCCAATGCTTCACCACCCTCCTAGTGAATTTTTTTTTCCTAATATCCAATCTAAACCTTCCCAACCGCAACTTGAGACCATTACTCCTTGTTCTGTCATCTGCTACCACTGACAACAGTCTAGATCCATCCTCTTTAGAACCCCCTTTCAGGTAGTTGAAAGCAGCTATCAAATCGTCCCTCAGTCTTCTCTTCTGTAGACTAAACAATCCCAGTTCCCTCAGCCTCTCCTCCTAAGTCATGCGCTCCAGGCCTCTAATCATTTTTGTTGCCCTTTTCTAGACTCTTTCCAATTTCTCCACATCCTTCTTGTAGTGTGGGCCCCAAAACTGGACATGGTACTCCAGATGAGGCCTCACCGATGTTGAATAGAGGGGAACAATCACGTTGGAATCAAAGTTGGAATCAGAAGCACAGAGGGGTAAATAACTTGTTCAAAGTCTCACACAGTAGGAGACGTGGCAAGAGATAAGAAAGGAAGGTGAAAATCAGGTAGATTGGGTCTGAGGAAGAGTAGTTTCCAGAAGATATGGACAGGTGAAAGCCCAAGACTAAGATGCACACACTTCTTCTTTAAGAGCCTGACCCACTGAAATCAATAAAAAGACTCCTGTGTACTTCATCTGGTATTGACGAGGGTTTCAAGTTCTCCCCTATAGAGGTGCGAACACTATTGGTTAAGCAGGTATTTATATTGCTCACAGGAAAAAAAAAAGACAAACAAATGGAACCTGTATAATATTTAGCATATACCCTGTGACCTTCATTTTTCACCCTGCACCATGATGCACAAATTTTACTTTTACTAAGCAAAGAGAAATTTATATCAGCAAAGACCATCGTTTTTCTTATGAGATTCATAAAACAGCACTAGCCAAAAAAAAAAAAAAGGGACTTTGTTCACCTCCTCACACAGCACTGATAAATAATTACAAGAGCTGGTTACAAATCTGCCAATGAAGGAGAGAAACCTAACTCAGATAAGGTCAGAGATAGACAGAGATGAAATACCAGTTTTCCCATGGCTGATTCTGAGAACATACTTTTTCACATGAAATGGGACTAAGTCTTTGCTCTTAGTAGACTATCACACAGAATCTTTTGAAGTAACAGCTCTTATATACCAAGAGCTGTGTGGCAATCAGCTTCACAAATTCCATTCTGCTGCCTCACGGAGAATTTAAAAAATTGGTACCAGATATTTATTCTTTCATTTATTTTCTAATGCATGCAAATTATTTCTAAATATATGTACTATTTAAAAACCCTATACTTCAGAAAATTAGTAAAACAACAACATTAATAAATAGAGAGCCAACAGGGTATATTAGTAATTATTAGATCTGGTCAAAAAATTTCCAGTGTAACATTTTACTATGAACAAATGCTGACTGGATAAAATTGATATGTCAAAAATTTATCAAAACTATGTATGTCAATAAAGTTGAAACATTTTATTTTGATAAAGATAAAATGTCATTTTAACTATTGTTCTGAATAATATAATATTCAAATTGATCTGAATTAAGTTCCATGGGAAATTCAGCTTTTTCATTCTCATACAGAACAAAACGTCAAAATTTTGGAGTTGCCCATAGAATGAGAATTCTGGGTTACAAATGACTATAGTGTTTACCCAACATAACTCTGATACATGTCTCTGAAAGTTAAGAGCCACAAAACTCCTCCACCCTGTTGCTGGCAGTGTCCACGGCTGAGTCAACAAAATATTATGGTCAATGTTATCAGACTTATGAACTATCAAAAACAATCCATATGGACATATCAACTTTATCATTGCCCAAGATCATCAGTTGTAAAAAACAGTGAAGTCTCTCTATCATACCCAAAGCCTAAAACTTGACTGACAGAGATCAAGGATTTTATATGATGTCAGAGCTATCTCACCAGTATCTCTTTAAATCACCTTGTTCATAAAGGACAGATCAGTGATTGGCGAGATCATCACTGCCATAATGGCAATATAAGGGTTTATTGAACAAAAGCAATAAACTGCTACTGCTAATTTTGAATGAAACTGGCACTGTGTTTGCCCAAAGGAAGTGTTAATGGTCTGCACCATCAATGGATGCAATAAGCTTATTTTCACTAAGTATGGATCCAACTTGCTTTTATAGCTGATCAAAAATGTTCATTAAGACTCTTTTTCGATGGAAAAGGCTTTTTGCAGAAACTTTTGGCTTTTTAAAAGTTTTTCCAATTCTTAAAATTACAACCCTAAAAACCCACCAAATCCCCAAAATTGAAGATGTATTGATTTTTAAAAAATTAAATATACAATATTTTTCAGTTTTCAGCTGCAAAAGGTTTAGTCTTATCTCAATTTCTCTTCTATTTTTATTATTTTGCCACTAAGAAAGGGATTTAAAAAGGGTGAAAAAATGAGGGAACCAAAATTCAAAGAACCTGAAAATTATTCAATTTTTTACAAAAAACCATAAGAAATTAGTTTTCAGTATTTTTCATCAAAATTAAAAAATATATATCAAAAGTTTTCATTAAAATACATTATTATTTCTTTTAAAATCGTTACATGTATGTAGCATTTTCCAACCGGCTCTACTCAGAATTGACATCCAATCTCCCTCCAGTACCTCTACCTGACCAAGAGTCCTTCAGACATTAGTTCAAATCATACATGAATCTGTCTCCACAGAGAGAGACAAAACAAGTCTGAAAAGATTAAACTAAGATAGATATTTTCTCCATAGCATTAAACATATTTACACAGTGTATTTAACAAAATCAGTTCTTATTCAAATTCTAGCCTTAGTATCCCAAGCAAACATATATGATCCCCAAACACACACCAGCTCCTATTACCTTTGCTCCTACAGTAACAGTGATTTCCAGCCATTTTTGCTAGAACCAGCCTAGAAATAAGTGGCATCTCTCCACATCCCGCCCATTCTGCCCTCACACTATGACCTGGTACACCTATCACTTAAATCAGCTTCTGTACCAAAAGACTCTCTCTCTCTGCCCGTCACCCCCCAGCCGGGGTATGGGCCACCACCTGGTGTTGGTGTTTCAGTAGCAATTGGTTCCCTTACAGGGTGGAGTTGCTAGCCCCACGCCCATGTTAAGCCTACAGCACCTGGTATTCCCAGGAGGTCTCCCATCCAAGTACTAGCCAGGCCCAACCTTAGCTTCTGAGATCAGACAGGATCGGGCATGTTCAGGGTGGTTTAGCCGTACACCAAAAGACTGGAGGATAGTTAATGCAACACCAATTTTTAAAAAATGCTCCAGAGGTAATCCTGTCAGTTATGAGCCAGTAAGCCTAACTTCAGTACCAGGCAAATTGATTGAAACTATAGTAAAGAACAGAATTATTAGACACACTGGTGAACACAATTTGTTGAGGAAAAGTTAACATGACTTTTGTAAAGGGAAATCATGCCTCAATCTACTAGAATTCTTTGGGGGGGTCAACAAACATGGGAGAAGGGTGATTCAGTGGATATAGTGAACTTGGACTTTCAGAAAGCCTTTGACAAAGTTCTTCACCAAAGGCTCTACAAGTAGCCATAGGATAAGAGGGAAGGTCCTCTCATGGATCAGTAACTGGCTAAAAGACAGGAAACAAAGGGCAGGAATAAATGGTCAGCTTTCAGAATGGAGAGAGGTAAATAGTGGTGTTCCCTATGGCAGTGCTCCCCAACCGGTGTGCCGCGGCACACTGGTGTGCCGTGAGGCCATGCCAAGTGTGCCGCGGCAAAAGCTCTGACCGCGAGGCTGGGGAGCGGGGGAGGCGGTGTGGCGCGGCGCTGCTCTGACCGCGAGGCTGGGGGGCGGGGGAGGCGGTGTGGCGCGGCGCTGCTCTGACCGCGAGGCTGGGGGGTGGGGGAGGCGGTGTGGCGCGCCGCTGCTCTGACCGCGAGGCTGGGGGGCGTGTCGCTCTTCTCCTTCCCTCGCTGGAGTCGGGTCACAGCAGCGTGACCCAGCGAACAAGTAAGCGCGGGGGGGAAGCGGTGTGCAAGGGAGTGTGGGGGGAGGCTGGGCTGGGAGCGGGAGTAAGCGGTGTGCAAGGGGGCGTTGGGGGGAGGCTGGGCTGGGAGCGGGGGTAAGCGGTGTGCAAGAGGGCGTTGGGGGGAGGCTGGGCTGGGAGCGGGGGTAAGCGGTGTGCAAGGGGGCGTGGGGGGAGGCTGGGCTGGGAGCGGGGGTAAGCGATGTGCAAGGGGGCGTGGGGGGAGGCTGGTCTGGGAGCGGGGGTAAGCGGTGTGCAAGAGGGCGTTGGGGGGAGGCTGGGCTGGGAGCGGGGGTAAGCGGTGTGCAAGGGGGTGTGGGGGGGAGGCTGGGCTGGGAGCAGGGGGTAAGCGGTGTGTAAGGGGGTGGGGGGGGAGGCTGGGCTGGGAGCGGGGGTAAGCGGTGTGGGGGAGAGACCGGGCTGGGTGGGTCAGTTGGGGGGGGAAGGAGGTTTTGGGGGGGGAGAGACCGGGCTGGGTGAGTCAGTTGGGGGGGGGGGTTGGAGGAAAGGAGGTTTGGGGGGGGGGAGAGACCTGGCTGGGTGGGTCAGTTGGGGGGTTGGAGGAAAGGAGGTTTGGGATTCTGTTATGCCCAGTTTTACATTCCTATACTATTATACTCTTCAAAACGATATTTTGAAGATTATATTTGTTTTTTATCCAATTTTTGTATGTGGTGTGCCGTGGAATTTTGGGAGAGGCTATGGTGTGCCGAGGGTGACAAAAGGTTGGGGAGCACTGCCCTATGGGGACCAGTGTTGTTCAATTTATGATCTGGAAAAAGAGGTAAACAATGAAGTTGCAAAGTTTGCAGATTATACAAAATTACTCAAGACAGTTAAGTCCAGAGCAGACTACAAAAAGTTACAAAGTGTCCTCACAAAACTAGGTGACTGGGCGACAAAATTAGAGATGAAATTCAGTGTACATAAATGCAAAGTAATGCATATTGGAAAACATAATCCCAACTGTTCATACAATTAGCTATTACCACTTAAGAAAGAGTCATTGTGGCTCGGTCTCTGAAAACATCCACTCAATATGCAGCCAGGGTCAAAAAAGCTAACAGAATGTTAGGAACCATTAGGAAAGGGACAGATAATAGGAAAGTAAATATCATAATGCCACTAAATTAATCCATGTTATGCCCATAACTTGAACTGCCTGAAGTGGTCACCCCATCTCCAAAACAGATATACTAGAATTAGAAAAGGTACAGAGAATGGCAACAAAACTGGTTAGAGGCATGGCCAGCTTCCGTATGAAGGGAGATTTAAAATACTGGGTCTATTCATCCTAAAAACAAGATGATAAATGGGCTAAGGGGGAATATAATAGAGGTATATAAAATCATGAATAGTGTAGAGAAAGTGAAAATGTTATTTACTCCTTCATATAACACAAGGACCAGCGGTCATCCAATGTAATTATTAAGCAGCATGTTTACAACAAAGAAAAGGAAGTACTTCTTCACACAACCCATAGTCAACCTATGGAACTTGTCAAGGATGTTTTGAAATCTGAAACTGTAAGTGGATTAAAAAATTAAATAACTTCATGGAGGATAGGGCCATCAATAGCACTTAGGCAAGCCAGTCAGTGATGTAGCCCTAAGCTTTTGACTGTCATAAACAGGGGACTTCAGGCTCACTTGATGCGCTGTTCTGTTCATTCCCTCAGCAACAGTGGCATTGGCCACTATTGGAAGATAAGATACTGGGCTAGCTAGACCACTGGTCTGAGCCCCTGTGGTTATCCTTGTGTACCCACAGGCAGATTAGTACTTGTGGTGGCTATCCTGTGCCTTTGCTTCCACTGTTCATACTACCACTGGGGCGCCTATGTCTATGCTCAATGGGAATCGCACTCCCAGCTCATAACGTAAGCATAGCCTGTGATAAATACCTTGCATGCAAACTTAGCCACTCAAAGCCACTTCATAACAACAACACAGGCCTCAAACTTAAGCAAGCACTATTTCTAGGTGTTAAAGCTAATACATCAGCAGCTGAACACATGCATACCCTTGGAACCCACTAATTAGTGCAAGAAAAGTGAACATTTTATTTTCCCATAAGGAGCACATTGGTTACACTCACACAGGTGTTTTGCATGTGAAAACAGAATAGTCTTTTTCTCCAGTGAAAACAAAGCTTTGAAAGCATCAGAAATGACATTGAGAATTTACTCCATTTGACCACCTTGGTGTTTGTTAGTTTAAAACATTGATGTGGAAACATCTATGGCAGTGCCAGATATTGAAAAGGACAATAATATAAACAGGAAGTATTTTTAGTGTTCTTGTGTACAAACTTTTAAAAACAATATCTCAAAGCTATAATGTAAAGGGAGAGCTATACGCGCCATTGGCAAACTAGCTCTCTCAGGCCATGAAATATGACTTATTTTGGATAGCTAGAAGTGTGATGTACCCTTAGCCGTTAAACATGAAAAAAGTGGATATTTTGTACTGCAAAATTGGAAATAATTTAAAAAGAGATTTGAGCAGGGGACATTGTAATAACCCATAATACAATTAGAGCTCAAGTGTGTAACTTTTAAAATTTCTTTGGAGGACAGTTGATACCAGATTTTTTTTTCCCAACACTAGTACACTCTGATGTCAACAAAGACATAAACTCCTGACTCTTTGAAACATTGCGTTTTGTCTTTAAAAGAGCAGGACTGGGCCCATGTTGAATAGATATCGATTCAAAGTAAATGTGCATGCCCCAAACTATAGGAAAGTCATAGTTTATATTAGGACCATAGTTTTGCAGCTTGAAAACATTGGTAATAATAGGGTTTGCTTGTTATGTAGCACTTCCTTGTGAAAGACAACACTGTAAATGCAATTATAAATCTTCGGTATATTTATGAGATAATATGGAGTAAGGGAACTAGCATATTAAACTGTACTTGTCACCCAAATGCATAGAGTAAGTACAAAGTGAAGTTAAAATAAACTGATGATAAACTAGAACTACATATAGGGAATTTATCATTTTCTAGCAGTCTCCTTGCTCAAGCTGATAAATGGCATTGTGTTTGAATTGCAGGCCCTTTTCACCATGATAAACTCATTGAAAGGATCCCAGTTCTGTGATAAAGAGATTTAGGCAGAAATGAGGAGCAGTTGCCTAGTTAGCATGGTGTGCTGTAGAATTTGATGAATGAAAAGGAAGTCAGTTGTGGCAGGGTGCCAGACAGTAGAGGCAGAAATGCACTTGGCTGAAGCAGAGTGTAGCTGATTTGACATCCTGAAAACACTGTGTATTCTAATACGGTGAGAGGACCTTCTGAAGCCTTTTACAAAGCCCTGGATTTGTTTGGTTTTTTACTTGTAAGGGCACGTACCCAGTGCACAGGGTGTCATGTCAAACTGTCATCTTAGAAATCCAATCAGTAGACTGTAAAATAGACCAAGGAAAAAGAAAACCACTGGATAATTCCTGAATTTAAAACTTTTGTTATAGCAGTGTTCAGATTTAAGAATGTGCATGCATGTTTGAGCGTGTGTACACACATATAAGGAAAGAAAAATGAACACAAACACTTTTCTTTTTCCATAAAAGATCAGACTAATATTTTGTTTTCAAATAGCATAAGGACACAAATGTAATTCCTGTATAGAGGCCTGGGATGCATACAGATTACTTTTATACATTAAAATATAGCCTTTAATCATCTATCATAATTCACTTCCATTTTTGTATTATTTAAACTAGTTTCATATTAAACAGGCCTAAGAAGCAGGTTTTGATGTGCATGTAGGTTTAGGTCAAATTAGGGTTAAGGATTGGGTTTAGATTAGATGGTGTTGAAATATGAACCATTCTCACAAAATTTCAAACCAAAATGCTGGAAATCACATGACAGTGTTGGTCACATCTGAACTGGAGTTGAAGAAGGTGGCTCTTTTGGTTCTGGATCAGCCCCTGAATCAAAATGGTGGTATTATGGTTTGTTATATTACACTAGTGCCCAGACCCTAACTGAAATGAGGGCCCCATTGTGTTGGGCACCGTGTACCTGTAATGCTGACAGATCCCGGTCATTGGCAAGGCAGGATTGAATCAGGGAACTCTGGAGCGTAATGCATGAGCCTCTGCAGCATGAACTAAAGGGCTTTTAGCTCACACTGTAGACTGATGCTGATACTCTAAGCTTCAGAGATCCTCAGTTCGATCCTGCACGACCACAACTGGGGTTTATCGGCATTACATGTACACACAGTAAAACAAAACAATCCCTGTCAGGTGCTTAAAGTTTGCATTGAAAAGACAGGTGATAGAAAAAGTATCACCAATGAACTAAAGCTCAGAAAGACATTACAGGCCCAATCCTGCAAAGATTCAGATATAAATGTAAGCACATACTTAACGTTACACACTGTGATTAGGCTAACTGGTTCTAAACGCAGGGTGAAATCCTGGCCCTATGCAGATTAATGGGTGCTTTACCAGTGAGTTCAGTGGAGTCAGGATTTCACTCATCTATATATATAAAAGTCAAATGGTGTATGCGTGCGTGCGTGTATGTATGAACGCTTACTCCTTCCACACCGTTTGAGCTAGAGACTTGAAATTTGGTACAGTTAGGTCCTAATCAGGGTAAGAGTCGAAAATTGTTCAAATCTCACCTCTGACGCCCCCCAGGGGTGAAATTATTTAAAGGCCAATCACATCAGCTGGGCAGCTGCTGTTCTCTGTGACATAGTTATGATGTCATAATACCCCCGCCAACAGACACCGCACTCGCTCAGCTCTCTGCCCCCTCCCCCCTCCAATGGATCCCAGAATCCCTCAGCTCTCTGCCCCCTCCCCACCTCTGACGGATCCAAGTTGGGTTTGGTCGGAGGGTAAGTGAGGTAGGGGTGTCGGGTTTGGTCGGGGGGTGAGGTGGGGGTGTCGGGTTTGGTCGGGGGGGTGAAGTGGGGGTGTCGGGTTTGGTCGGGGGGTAAGTGAGCCGGGGGTGTTTGGTTTGGTCTGGGGGGGTGGGAAGGTGTCTGGGGGGGTGAGGGGTGAGGTGTGGGGGTTGGGGTTGGTCAGGGGGTGTTGGGTTTGGTGGGGGGTAAGGTGGGGGTGTTGGGTTTGATTGGAGGTTGAGGAGGGGGGTCGGGGTTGGTTGGGGGGGAAAGTGAGGTGGGTGTGTCAGGTTTGGTCTACGGGGGGTGAGGTGTGGGTATTGGTCAGGGGGTGTTGGGGTTGGTAGGGGGGAGACGTGGGGGTGTCGGGTTTGGTCGGGGGGGTGAGGTGGGGGTGTCAAGTTTGCTCTCTGCCCCCTCCAATGGACCCCGCACTCGCTCAGCTCTCTGCCCCCTCCCCACCTCCGACTGACCCAAGCAACGCCGGGTATTTTTGCTAGTAGTTTATAAAATTAAGCATGTGTATACATCTTTGCAATATCTGGGCCTAGGTCATTTGTCCAAGGTTACACAGGAAGTCTGTGGCCAAACTGATGATTTAACCCAACTCTTGAGTCTCAGTCCAGTGTTTTAACCACATGACCTTGGAAGGGTTGGGTTTAGAGACAAATCTAAATGTTGAAGGTGTCCAGATTCAAGGTTTGGAGTTTGGGCCATTTCTATTCCAAACTTATGCAACAACCTATTCTAAAGGTAACAGCATTAGAAGAGAAACATACCAGGGCCTCTTTTTAAAATTTACACTTCAGCTAATTGCAGTTAGCATACTGCTTTGGATATTAAAACTGAGTTATACCATAAATTATACATTAATGAATTCTGTTGCTTCAAAGCATGAAATGGTCTTCTGAAGATAAATGGTTTTTACAAAAACATTTTTCAATGTACTTATGAGTTTCTGAGGCTGGAAGATTAGAAATGTGTTCTCTATTTAAATTATGGTAAATATTTCCATTTTTCAAACTGTTCCAGAAATTCACAAATAACTATTAACAAGTTAGAAAATAACACAGCAAGTGGTAATGCAAACTTTAAAACAAAAGCAATAAACAGATAGATAGAGGAATATTGTTTGGACATCATTACTAGAACCAATACGCCCCCATAAAACAGCAGTTGTCAAGTCTCTCTCTTCCTCCCCCGTAATACTTCCTAGTCAGTGGTAATTAGGGTGACCAGATCACAGGACCAAAATATCGGGACACACTGGGGCCCTGCCCACAGTCCACCCCTGCTCCTGCTGGACTCCACCCCCACCCTGCCCCAGGTCCTGCCCCCCTTCCCCTGGGGCACAGGACATTCCCCCCACACACATACAGCTCCTCCGCGGGTCAGGGGCACCAAGACCCCCCCCCCGATCCAGGCACAGCCCCCTGCTGTGGGTCGGGGGCACCAGCCCTCCGCCCCCAGCTCCAGGCACCGCACAGCCCTGCCATGGGTCGGGGGCAGAAGCCCTCCCCCCCCCAGCTCCGGGCAGCCCCGCCGCTGGTTGGGGGCGAACCCCCCCCCCTTCTGAAACCATGGGCTGGGGACCAAGGGCCTTGGCTCCCATCAGCCCACAGCCCCCCCCCCCCCCCTGCTTACCTGGCATTTCCGGTCTGGCTCCTAGGGTCAGCAGGGGGAGGGGGGGCCCTGCACTCCACGTGCTATGCCGGCCATAAGCAGCTGCCATTGGCTGAAAGCTGGGGGGGGGGGTGTCTGTGCCCGCAGCTCCCATTGGCCATGATGGAGCCAGTGCTTGTCGTGGGTGCAGCAGGGACTTGCCGCTCCTGTGCTTAGGAGCCGCAGGGTCCTACTGCGCACCCTTTCCTGGGAGCAGCCCCGAGCCAAAATATGGGGACAAATGGCGTCCCGGCCATACCTCGGTCGGGACGCGGGACAAACAACTAAATATCAGGACGTCTGGTCACCCTAGTGGTAATAAAGCTCAATCTCCAATAAAATTAACTAGGACTTCAACTGAGCAAAAAAACAGTTAACAAACAAACAAAATAATTTGGGATCAACCCAAAATGGAGTTTTGTATATATGGTGGGTGAGAGGGTGAACTGAAAAAAAAATCATTTCAGGTTGAACAAAATGGTTTGTTTTAAAAGGAGATTTTTAAAAACAAATGAAACCAGAGAAGTTTGCAAAGTGTTGAAATATAGCACATTTTTTTGATTCTCTTGGTCATATTTGTTTCTTGACATACACATTTCAGTGAAATTGACATGGATTGGTAAAATGTTTTGATTGACCCAATCAGGCAATTTTTTTTTGGTGGAAAAAAATTCATCCAAAAATTTCTCCCAGTACTAATTCGGAATGATAAGGAAACAATATTATGGAAAAAATAATTGTTAATCTAAAATAATTATACAAATATCTGTACACACTTATTATCAATATCATGTCCTATCTTGACCTGCATCTTATACTGATTATATAAACTCGGATACGCTGTGAACCCAGAGATGGCTTATGTGAGGCACCAAGTTGCTAATTCTGAGCATTATGTAGTGAATTGTGATTATAGAGATTCACTCAGATATGCTTCGGGCAAGATTCTCGTCTGATGAAAATCATTACACCAGCTGAGGATCTGGCCCTGTGTAATTGTTATCGAAGGCACACAACCATAATCTATCTCTGTCCCCGGTTTTCTACATTTTTAAAAAAAGTATCTAATATACTTTCTGATGCTGCTAAATAGCAACACTTACTGGCCAGTCAGGAAGAGCATTACCTGAGATCTGAAGAGAGCTTAGCTCATACTTTGTAGGCTATAAAAAACAGTTTAGATAAAATTATCCTTTCTAGCACTTGTATGTCAAATTGGTTTCGGCAGCTTTTCTTATTTAACAGAATTTGTGAAGTTTACTGTTTTCGGTTTAGATAATGAATGACTAGCCAGCATTGCCAATAACATCATGAAAATTCAATGTCTTCTAAGTAGCTGTTCAAGGAACCTGAGAAAGTAATTCAAAAATTGGTAAAGCTGCTAAGACAGTGAGCTCATTCGCACAAGGACTTACTATGTATGGGTATAGTGCCTACCCCAATGCGGCCCCATTCATAGGTAACACTACCACAATATAATAATTGAAGGACTACAAAACAGTCGGACCTGCTCCTTCAAGGACAGCCATGGCTTACTTATGTGATGGAGGGGGTAAAAACTGGGATCATATTAAAAACTGCTGTTAAAACAAGTAACAGAACAATGCTAGAACAAGTTCTAATAGTTTTGTGGTCACAAACTATGTTGTGAGTCAGTAAGAGGCAGTGTCCAGAGTACTTAAAGGAACTGACTCTCTGGAAACTTGATCAGACATGGGCAAACTAAGAAAAGGACTCAAATATTTTATCCCCCAAAAGCACATAGACTAATGAAATAGTCTAAAACAATTTGTCTAAAACCAACTACATATGGCTAAGAAGGAGTAAAACTCTCAAAAGCATTGCACTCTATCAACAATTAGCAGGTCAGAAAATTGCATGATGGTAGTAAAGTATCAGAGGCTTATTAATTTTTTTTTTTTTATTTGGAGTAGCACCTATAGGATCCAATAAACAAACGTCTAAAATACAATCCTACCCAGCAACATAGCCATAAACAATCTAAAAGTTCTTCTAGTTTCCTCTCTGCATGCAATATGCGATACTTACCCAGTCATCAGTTGTGCACTTTGTAAGTTTCTTATGGCAATTTTTAGTGCATGAAGTGATAGCTTGGTAATGCTGGAGGTTCTCTCTTCCACCACAGAACAGGTATGTCATGGCAAGCATCAGTACATGTTTTGATCTCACTCCCTGCCTTCTCTGCCAATAGGGACTACCACTTATTGGTGGTTTTGTGATGGAGCAATTGTCCCAAAATGTATGAGCTAACATTAATACAGTTCACATTGGTAGTGAATGAACGAAAGCCATCAGCTTAGAGGTAAAATATTCCACACCAATTGCCAGATTCTTGAGACATCAAATCCTCAAGGTGTTCCGTGTTAGTTAAAAACCTATAGTCACTTATCCTATATAATAATCGGCTAGAGAAGTTTGTGTGAAGCCGTCATGCGCAGTAGAGACAGCCCGGACGAACGGCATGCTGGGCGTTGTAGTTCGGCGGCACAAAATGGCCGCTGCGCGTGCGCCGCCACGAGCTTCAGAGACGGCCCAGACAAACATCTCCGCATGGCGCGGGGGTTACCTGGGCGCCGAGTCACTCGCGCATGGAGGCGGGGCCAGGAGGAGCAGGCGCTGCGGCTCTAGCGCCCCTGTTATTGCTACACTGTAGCGGGGTCGGGGTTACACGGCACCCGCCCTTCCCCCTCGGGCAGAGAAGCTGGGTGCGGACCGGAGCTGTCCCGCAGGGACTCGCTCAGGATGCCGGTGAGGCTCCAGAGCCGGCCCGCGGGCCCCGCTTTCCCCATCGCTACAGAGCGTTGTGCCGTTGCTAGGGCGGCGCGGGGCCTGGGCCGGCTGTGGGGGGTGGAGTGTGGAGTACAGGGGGGTCTTGGGCTGGGGAGGGGGGTCTGAAGTGAGGGGCCTGGCATGGGGGTGGAGTGTTTATATGGGGGGGAGGTTATACGGGGTGCTGTATGGCCAGGGGGTGGGGATGAACAGGTTATATGGGGGGTTATACGGGGTGCTGTATGGCCAGGGGGTGGGGATGAACAGGTTATATGGGGGGTTATATGGGGTGCTGTATGGCCGGGGGGGGGATGAGCAGGTTATATGGGAGGGAGATTATACGGGGTGCTGTATGGCTGGGGGGGGGGGGGAACAGGTTAAATGGGGGGAGGTTATACGGGGTGCTGTATGGCCAGGGGGGATGAACAGGTTATATGGGGGGGTTATATGGGGTGCTGTATGGCCGGGGGGGGGATGCCGCCGCGAGCCGTAGAGACGGCCCAGACAAACAGGATTAAGCACTTTGGCCCGTGTACACGGGCTTCTACACTAGTAAGGTATAAACAACTATACCCTAGTTATGGGCTCAGTCATGCCACAGACTAATATAAAAACTGCACATGAAAGAGAATGGAGCAGCATCACCAGACGAAGAACCACAAGAATTCTGCCTCTGCTATCACTGCCAGTTTTCCTCACCGCACTCATTACTGTATCTCCTCAGCGATAATAGAATACCCCCTATTGTGTGCCTGGGTGCCGTACCAGGAGCTAGATCAACATCCATGACTTCTCCCTGACCCTGTGGGATGTCTTGCACCACAGAAGTAGCTCTATCAAGGAACAATCCTTGTGTTTGTGGGAGTGCAGGGACTGTGAATGTGCCCAGCCACTGTGCAGGTAAGTAAGAGTTGGTAAAGGCTTCCGGCACTCCCCCTGTCCCGTGCACCTCAGAAGCAGGCAGGTGAGAAGCTTAGCTATGTCTCTATAAACTTAGAGCAGGTTCACACTATGATTAAAAGTATCTGGGGCACATAATCTAAAGCAAGCTATGGCCCACGGGCTGGATCCGGCCCTTCAGGGCTTTGGATCCGGCCAGTGGGATCGTTACCCCCTGTGGTGCTGGGCCCTCCGCCAATCCCAGAAGCTGCTAGCACTCTCTGCAGCTCCTGGGAGATGGTAGGCAGAGGGCTTAATTTGCTGCCCTTGTCTGTGGGTACCTCTCCATTGGCCAGGAATGGGAAACCGCAGCCAATGGGAGCTTTGGGGGAGGTACCCACAAGCAAGGACAGGACACAGAGCCCTCTGGATCTCCCCATCCCCCATGGGCCGCAGGGATGTGATGCCGGATACTTCCCAGAGTGGAGCGGTGTGGGGCTGGGGCAGGCTTCCTGCCTGCCCTGGCCCCGGTGCACACTCCTGCCACCCCAAAGCTTCTCCAGGTAAGCCAGAGCCCGCACCCCTCCTACACTCTGCCCCCAACTCCATGCCCTGAGCCCCCTGCCTGCACCACAACCTCCTGCCACTCCCTGTGCCCTTTCTGCATCCTAACCCCCTGCCTTGAGCCCCCTCCTTCACTGTGCACACCTCCTGCACCCTAAACCCCTTCCCTGAACCCCCTCATACACCTTGCACCCTTCCTGTGCCCCAACCACTTGCCCTGAGCCCCTTCCTAAAAACCACACCCTACACATCCTTCCACACCCCAACCCCCTGCCCCAGGCTTACATTTATGGCCCTGCATGCAATTTTCCCACACAGATGTGACCCTTGGTCTAGTGTTGCTGATAGTTTTGAAATGGTTTGTTTTATTTATTTCTAGACACTGGCTTAGCTTTTCAAAGGTTTATTTTCCTTCAACAGTTCAGTCAACAGCAGGTAATAGACTACCCACCATGAGTCCTAAAGTTATCACCTTCTCACTCACCTCTGACAACCCCTCGCCAAGCAGTTCAAATATATTTTTTGTCTTTTAGATGAAGTATCCTGCAGAATGTTCAAAAGGTTATTGACTTTATTGCTCCCTGCTCTTAATAGCTCTGAAACTTTATTTATAAAAATATTCAGGGAGCCAGGAATATTTCAGACACACACAGCTGTGGTATCCTATGAAGGATATGAAGGAGGTATTGCTTTAAAAAGAATTAGCTGAGCGAGTAGGGGGGCCGTTGGAGTGGGGAGAGAGCTGAGCGAGTGGGGGGGGTGTTGGAGTGGGGGGAGGGGGGAGAGAGTGGGGGGGCAGTTGGGGAGGGGGGAGAGAGCTGAACGAGTGTGGAGGCTGTTGGAGGGGGGAGGGGGTAGAGAGCTGAACAAGTGCGGGGGCCGTTGGAGGGGAGGAGAGGGAGAGAGCTGAGCAAGTGCGGGGGCCGTTGGAGTGGGGGGAGGGGGGAGAGTGCTGAGTGAATGCAGGGGCTGTTGGAGGGGGGGAGAGGGTGAGATTTTAAAATTTTTCGATTCTTACCTGAGGGAGGAGAGAGCTGAGTGAGTGGGGGGGCATTGGAGGGGGGAGAGAGCTGACCGAGTGCGGGGGCTGTTGGAGGGGGGAGGGGGCAGAGAGCTGAGCAAGTGCGGGGTCCATTGGAGGGGGGTATTATAACATCATAGCTATGTCACAGAGAACAGCAGGTGTTAACCTGCTGCCCAGCTGATGTTAATGGGCTTTAAAGAATTTTACCCCTAGGGGGCGTCAGAGGTGAGAGATAAAAAAAATTCGATTCTTACCCTGATTAGGACCCTAAAGCCTATAACTGTACCAAATTTCAAGTCTCTAGCTCAAACGGTGTGGAAGGAGTAAGGGAATGTACATACATGCACGCATAAACCATTTTACTTTTATATAGAGAGAGATAACAGACTGCAAGTAAAACAGAGCAGGGGACATAAAATTTCCCCCCCAAGCAGTTCAACCACAAATTTAATTAATGCATTATTCTTTTAATGAGTGTCATCAGTATGGAAGCATCCTTTCTGGAATGGTGGCTGAAGAATGAAGGGGCATACAAATTTTTACCATATCTGGCACATAAATATCTTGCAATGCCAGCTACAGAAGTGCCATGCAAGCATCTGTTCTCACTTTCTGTTGACACTGTAAATAAGAAGAAAGCAGTAAACAAACTTGTTTGTCTTAGTGATTTGGCTGAACAAGAAGTAGGACTGAGGGAACTTGTAGGACTTGAAGTTTTATATTGTTTTGTTTTTGAGTGCAAAAATTCTAAATTTGTCAGTTGCACTTTCATGACACAGAGATTGCACAACAGTACTCGTCTGAGGATATATGGAAATAACTATTTCTTTTGTTCATCTTTTACAGTGCAAATATTTGTAATCAAGGATAACATACACTTTGATTTTAATTACAACACCAAATACAATATATATAAAAATATAGAACATATCTAAAATATTTAATAAATTTCAATTGGTATTCTATTATTTAACAGTGTGATTAATCAAGTTTAAATATTTTAATCACACTTAATTTTTTGAGTTAATCCCTTGAGTTAACTGCAATTAATTGACAGTCCATACAAATACACCTCTACCGCATATAATGTGATCTGATATAACACAAATTCATATATAACGTGGTAAAGCATTTCCTCTCCTCCCCGCTCCCTCCCAGGCTTGTGCAAACAGGGAGGGAGTGGGGAAAAGAGGAGCAGCGGCGCCCACAGGGGAGGAGGTGGAGCAGCGGTGAGCTGGGGTGTAGGGCATGGAGAGGGCTATAGCAAGTAACTGGGGGGGTGGTGCAGAGGAACCGCTCCCCTCCCCAGCTCCCCTCTGCTCCACCTCCACCACCTACCGCAAGTGCGCAGCCTCTTTGCTTCTCCCTCTCCCTCCTTCCCTCAAAGCCTTGCCGTATCAAACAGCTGATTCACGGCAAGCCTTGGAGGGAAAGACGAAGGGAGGTAAAGCGAAGCAGCAGCGGCGTGCTCAGGGGAGGTGGTGGAGCGGAGGGGAGCTGAGGTGGGGGGGCGCAGGGTGGGAAGCTACCAATGGGTGCTCTTCACCCACCAATTTTTCTCGGGGGATGAAAAGTACGTGGGGGTCAGACGGGGATGGGGCTAGGCTGTTTGGGGAACCACAGCCTTCCCGACCCAGCCCTCTATAGCAAGTTCGATATAATGCAGTTTCACCTCTAAGGTGGTAAGATTTTTTGGCTCCTGAGGTCCGCGTTGTATCGGGGTGGAGTTGTAATATCTCTCTATATAAAAGTCAAATGGTGTATGTATGCGTGTATGTACGTGCACTTACTCCTTCCACACCGTTTGAGCTAGAGACTTGAAATTTGGTACAGTTGGAGGTCTTAGGGTACTAATCAGGGTTAGAGTCGAAAATTTTTCAAATTTCACCTCTGACACCCCCCAGGGGTGAAATTATTTAAAGGCCAATCACATCAGCTGGGCAGCTGCTGTTCTCTGTGACATAGTTATGATGTCATAATACCCCCTCCAACGGACCCTGCATTCGCTCATCTCTCTGCCCCCTCCCCCCTCCAATGGACCCCACACTCGCTCAGCTCTCTGCCCCCTCCCCACCGCCGACGGACCTGAGTTGGGTTTGGTCGGAGGGTAAGTGAGGTGGGGGTGTCGGGTTTGGTCGGGGGGTGAGGTGGGGGTGTCGGGTTTGGTGTGGGAGGGGTGGGAAGGTGTCGGGGTGGGTGAGGGGTGAGGTGTGGGTGTTGGTGTTGGTCAGGGGGTGTTGGGTTTGGTGGGGGGTAAGGTGGGGGTGTTGGGTTTGTTTGGGGGGTGAGCCAGGGGGGTCAGGGTTGGTCAAGGGGTAAGTGAGGTGTGGGTGTAGGGTTTGTTTGTGGTGGTAGGTAGGGGTGTCGGGTTTGGTTGGGGGAAAAGTGAGGTGGGTGTGTCAGGTTTGGTCTACGGGGGGTGAGGTGTGGGTGTTGGTCAGGGGGTGTTGGGTTTGGGTGGGGGGGTGAAAATGTGAATCAGGGTTGGTCGAGGGGTAAGTGAGGTGGGGGGTGTCGGGTTTGCTCTCTGCCCCCTCCCTCCTGCAACAGACCCCGCACTCGCTCAGCTCTCTGCCCCCTCCCCACCTCCAACGGACCCGAGCAACGCTGGGTATTTTCGCTAGTCTATATATATAAAAGTCAAATGGTGTATGCGTGTATGTATGCGTGCGTGCGTGCATGTACGTGCACTTACTCCTTCCACACCGTTTGAGCTAGAGACTTGAAATTTGGTACAGTTATAGCTCTTAGGGTCCTAATCAGCGTAAGAGTTGAAAATTTTTCTAATTTCACCTCTGATGCCCCCCAGGGGTGAAATTATTTAAAGGCCAATCACATCAGCTGGGCAGGAGGATAAGTGAGGTAGGGGTGTCGGGTTTGGTCGGGGGGGTGAGGTGGGGGTGTTGGGTTTGGTCGGGGGTAAGTGAGCCGGGGGTGTTGGGTTTGGTCTGGGGGGGGTGGGAAGGTGTCAGGGTGGGTGAGGGGTGAGGTGTGGGTGTTGGGGTTGGTCAGGGGGTATTGGGTTTGGTTGGGGGGGGTGAGGAGGAGGGGTCGGGGTTGGTCGAGGGGTAAGTGAGGTGTGGGTGTTGGGTTTGGTTGTGGTGGTAGGTAGGGGTGTCGGGTTTGGTTGGGGGGGAAAGTGAGGTGGGTGTGTCAGGTTTGGTCTACGGGGGGTGAGGTGTGGGTGTTGGTCAGTGGGTTTTGGGGTTGGTAGGGGGGTGACGTGGTGGTGTTGGGTTTGGGTGGGGGGATGAAAATGTGAGTCGGGGTTGGACGAGGGGTAAGTGAGGTGGGGGTGTCAGGTTTGGTCGGGGGGGTGAGGTGGGGGTGTCAGGTTTGCTCTCTGCCCCCTCCCCCCTCCAACGGACCCCGCACTCGCTCAGCTCTCACCCCCTCCCCACCTCCGATGGACCCGAGCAACGCCGGGTATTTTTGCTAGTATTAAATATATTAAGAGCAGAACATACAATGAAGATCACAGAGGGAGAATAAAGGGTATGTATCCACAAATCTGAGCCTATCACATGGTTGGTTGTAGATCAGCTCTAAGGTGACCAGATGTCACGATTTTATAGGGACAGTCCTGATTTTTGGGTTATTTTCTTAAGCTCCTATTATCTCCCACCCTCTGTCCCGATTTTTCACACTTGCTGTCTGGTCACCCTGGCTCAGATTTAAAATTAGAAAAGGCTTATTTCCCAGATTTGGTTCAGACCTCGAAAGCCTAATCTAAATCTAGGCCGACTTCAAACACACTTTTGCGTTGCCATATCTTGCAAAATTCTTAAATCTTGAAGGGGTGATGAAAGCAGGTATAAGAAAAATTACCTTATTTTCCCAGTGTTCAATGTACTAGTATCTTTAAAATTGATTTGTTCATTTAAAAATGTACTATACAGACAGACAGTACAACATTTGACTTTGCTATATGTGTAAGTGTAAAAAACCCTGAGGATTCTTTGAATTAGTGCTCAACTTTATTTCATGCTACAGACAAATATACAAACAGTGGAATGATTCACTTCGGATGAACAACAAATACTGCTGTTTTCCGGTTTATTGACTGCAATGGGACATATACTGTGTGTTTTCTGTGCCTCTGTTGGTGGATACGATTATATTCTTCCAATTTAACTGGCTCATTTCCATAGTCATCCTTTACTCTTTCTGAACTGCTGTAGGGAATCTGACAAGCTGTTTTATATGCCAGGATTTTGTAGAAAAAGCACAGTACAAAGAGCATGCCAGTGTCACTGCATAGTAAGAATAGTCCATGTAATCTCAGCTAATGGTTGGCAAGATAACACTCTAAAAGTCATTTAATTCTTCATGGCAGAAATAAATATTTTTCCAGTAACAAAATACAGTCAATGTTTAATGCAAAACCCTTATAGGTCCACAGTTCCAAACCTGGATGTCTATGTTTAAACACCTAAATTCACGTTACATCCAAATAAGAGCCTTTATTTAACAAGAACTTTGAGGTTCCGCACCTAAGCAGTGACTTTGAAGTTAATGCCAAAATTCCAAAATTGGGACCAATATAGAGGTTCAATTGTGCAGGCTGAGTATGGGCCTGATCTAAAATCCACTGACTACAGCTTTGAGGCCGGTACTGTATAACTCTCACAACTTTTCTAAATCAAAAAAACTCATTTCAGTGACACCAGTTCCCTCGAGGACTATGTCCTAGCCAAGTTATGAATTTAAGTCATCCTTAACTCCTGCCATGTTTAAAAAGAATGGTGAGATTATTTGATATATATATATATTATTTTAAAACAATTAGACTTCTTTTCACTCACACACCAAAATTGATTACGTTTGTTTTTAATTAAACTTTCCAGAAATATTCATGTTCAAGTCAGAGTGAAACATTTCAAACTAAACGGTGAATGTTTTGGAAACATCAAGGCCGCTGAAACCAGGAGGTCATGAAGCCTCAATGCGCCTGGCTGAAAACTCTATGGATTAATTAGTTCATCCATCTTTGATTTTTAGTAACTTAATTATAGTGGGAACCAGCAGCCATATGGCATAATATTTAGTGAATCAGGCCCAGAATTACAGCTCTAAGTAGTGATAGAATCAGTCAGACACAGTACAGCTTTCCCACAGATCTTTAACAAGGCACCTCATTGCTACTGAAAACCTTTTCAGATTATCCTCTGGATTTATACTATGCAAAGAATCTACAAGGGAACAGATCAAGGCAACTAATTAGAATTAAAAGTTCCATAAGTGAAAGTCTAATCCATTAGCTTGATACACTGCCTACTGCTTTTCTATAGTGCATTTTTTTTTAGGGTATAGCAGCTTTATATATAATTGTCATGACATGCCCCTGTTTCACTGGAACTTTGCTTGGCCTCCCTCATGCTCAGTGGGACACATGTTTTTCCCCTAAAGAGTGAAACTATATATTGGTCTTATCTATTCTAGATCAAAAGCCAGAAATCTGAAATATGAACAAACTGGAGTTTCACAATGAACTTAGCAGGCAGTCTGTGGAATACTACTAATCAAGTCTGGATATTCTGAATATATTAATTGAAATCTGCAGTTCAGCTTTGGAGTCAAAATGGCTGCCTCTGGCAAATTCCTGAAATAGCAAAACGGTATTTGGTAACATTTGTTATTGTATTTAAGGTCATTAAGAAAGGGAATCTAAAGTGGTTCTGATGATGGTAGTTCATAATCATGGTGTATAGCCTTAATGATCCATAATTATTTGGTTATGATTATTAATTTATATTGGAGTGGAACCTAGAGGCTACAACCAAGTTGGTAATGTTGTGCAATACAGTGTACAGACAAAGGGCTTGGCTACATAGTGAGATAATATGCACTAAGGATGTGTGATGTCTAACGGACACTATGGAGTTGTGCATTAACTGGTCCATCTAGAGCCTGTTGGTGCGCACTAAATGTTCCTTAGTCCTTATGTCAAAGGATTTCATTAAAGCACACTATCTGATCACTGCACTAACATGGAAACACTTACGTTTTCACACACTGATCTATAAAAATCTACTAACGAGCCTGCTCTAATTTCTCCAGCTGTTTACTTCCACTATTTCTTACAACTTTATGTAGCATTCTATGATTTTTCTAAGATATGTTTTTGTATTCCATTCACAAGTTTGTATTATGCATTTTGACATTTCAAGTAAATAATTCATTTACTTTCTAAAAAATTCTTTTGGTTCTAAGGCAATTCCCAGTCTCATGGTAGTTTGGTATCTTCACTGCATATATTTTCACAATCACTTTGTAGCGGGGTGGTTATCCACTCCAGCCCTGAAAGGGCTAAAAGCGAGTCCTTGGAGAGATCTGGGGACGAGAGTGAGGGGAATAAGGGCTGGAATTATAGGCCATGCCCACTCAGGCCACACCTGGCCCTGTTATAAGGGCTCAGGGAGAAGCTAGGTGAGACAATCCCCCACCAGTGTTAGAGGGAGAAGGACCTGGCTGCCTAAAAGCGCAAAGGGTACTGAGGGTAGAGCAGAGCTGGGGAAGGGGCAGGCTGAGCTGGGGAGCTCAGGCCTGGTGACCTCCCAGGCTGTGGCCTTATATGAAGGCCTGACAGGGTACTAGACTGCAGGGAAAGGCAACAGGTCCAACCACCCCTGCCCTATGATGACTGGCTTTTATACTGTAGTCTGTACCAAGGAGTGGGGGCTTGATGTTGACTGGCAATAGCTATGGACTTAGGCAAGGTGGGGATAGAGGAGTGGAGGGTCCCTAGGGAGGGGAGACGCAGAGAGGGTGTGGGGATATTGCCGGGGGCAGTACCCAAGCTAAAGGGCACTGGAGTCCGGGAGGGACATGGGGCCAGAGGCAAGCGGGATGGCAAGATACCAGCCTTCAGAGGGTGCTCTGCAGCTGGAAACAAGCTAATTTCCAGATAGACAGCAGGAGGCGCCACCCCGGTGAGTCTGGCATCACTACACACTTTTACAAAGACCTTTTATTGTGGGCTCTATATACTCACACAAGTGGGGCCATTGATCTGGACAATATCAAAACAAGAACAGAAGAGAAAGTGGTGTCGTATTCTACAAGCTTCAATTCAATATCTAATTGTCCCAGGTCATCATGATGATTTTTCTCCCACTCAAAATCCAAATTCCCAACCGTGTGTCAAAAAGTTGTTCTTACTGTTGCCTGACAGTGCTCTCTTGATATTCTGTGTAATGTTTTCCATTGACTACCAACATCTGGGGAGAGCTGGGACTGTGCATAGACAAAAATATGCTAGTTTTTATATTAGTCTACAGTTACCTCTTCCAATTTTTCTACAGCATCTAGTAAACATGCTACAAATATAGCATGTTGTATATGCATTGAATTAATCCTTTACATACCACTGCTTCATGAAGCATCAGTGTCTTGGCAATGGGAGTTTACATATTTGTTTTCATGTTTTAAGCTGTTAGATGATGATGAGCCATTATCTGATCATTACATTGGTCAGAAGTAGTGCTAGAAAAGTATATAAATTTTCTGACCACACATACAGTTATGTCATGTACAATTTATAGTGTAATAAGGTGAAAGATTTAAATAAACCTCAGATTTCAACATTACAAATTAATACTCCTTTACTGTGCTGTATTAGGCTTTCCTATTTATTTACCGGAGCTGGTTTCTTATGTATTCTTTCCCTCATCATCTTTAGTGAAGTAGCCATTGTTCACTGATTTTAATTAAGAGTTTGTCCTATAAAGTTTATCAATGTTACCAGTGAAAATTGCTATTTTTTTTTTATTAAAGTGGTTACACACAACACTGAAGAAAAGCTCACTTTATATTGGGATGACAGAACTGAAGAAATGGTCATTACAGATAATGTATGGTGAATTGAATACAGTTTTTTATTTGTGTATAATAAATAAAATATGTTTTTCTGAAGTTGTGTTGTATCCTATTTGGAATGAAGAAAAATACAGTAATTTAAGTATAAAATTTCCTTGGCAGTCTCTTACCAATGTGTTTCAAAATTGAAATAATAAAAATGTGCAAAGTAATTTTGCAGGGACAAATTGCTGAAAATAACCGTAATAGATGAATTAAGGTGTTTTATACTGACATCTATATATTTTCACAACACAATGCATATCTAGCTGTGTATACTCACTGTGAAATAAAGGCTTATTCTCTTTCCTTTAAATTATCTGCTTAGGTTTCTGAAAACAACAGTTTACTGGATTTACAGTTTACTTCTTGACCAGAAGTCATGTGAGGTATGTATCTCTTAGGGCTGGTCTCCACTAGGGGGGGAAATCGACTGTAGATATGCAATTTCAGCTACGTTAATAACGTAGCTGAAATCGACGTCTCTACAGCCGACTTACCTCCCATCCTCATGGCGGTGGCGGTCGGCGGCGCGGTCCCCCGTCAACTCCAGCTTGCGCCTCTTCATGAGCTGGACTTCTGGAGTCGACGGGGGAGCCGCTGGTGGTCGATTTATCACGTCTTAACAAGATGCGATAAATCGATCACCAAAAGATCGATCCCTGCCGGCTCAAGTGAAGACAAGCCCTAAGAGCCTTACTCAAAGCAGACAATGAAATTCACCCTCGTGCACAGTATCAGTACAAGACTTAGGTGCGACTCCATAAGTCCCATGGGATGGGAATCACCCCTGTGCAGAGGACCAGCACAACACTGGTGCACCAGTTCATTATCTTCTGTGCGGTGTGCATGAGACTTATGGTGTAGTGCCTAGCCTTGTACTGGGTATATAATGAGCGTCATTGCAAATCAGCTAATGGGTTAGTGAACTGCAGTTAGTGGGGTCACATCCAAGGAATAATTTAAATAGCCAAATTGTTTGCTGTTCATCTCTGATCCAGTATTAATCTTCTGAGTTCAGAAGACTGATAGAGTGGAGAGATTAAAATGCCCAAGTTGACCCCCAGCAGAAAGGTTGGCATATTCCTAGTAAAGTTATTGAGATCAGTGATTATGCAAACCACTGCACTTTAATAACAGCTGTGAATCAGAGTACAGGAACTCTGGTTCACTATATAATTAAGGAATAACCATGCAGATGCAATAATTATACAAGTCAAATACTCACAACCAGTCAGTGGAGGAAACTGCTATACAATTTCTACAGGCCACTACAGGCCACTTCCCTCCGATCCCACTGAGGAATATACTAAGAAACTGCACCATCTACTCAGGACTCTCCCTGCACTAAAACAGGAACAAATTAATATACCCTTAGAGCCCCGACCGGGGTTATTCTATCTACGACCCAAGATCCACAAACCTGGAAACCCTGGACGCCCCATCATCTCGGGCATTGGCACTCTCACTGAAGGACTGTCTGGATATGTAGACTCTCTACTCAGACCCTATGCCACAAGCACTCCCAGCTATCTCCGTGATACCACCGACTTCCTGAGGAAACTACAATGCATTGGTGACCTTCCAGAAAACACCATCCTAGCCACCATGGATGTAGAGGCTCTCTACACAAACATCCCACACAAAGATGGAATACAAGCTGTCCGGAATAGTATCCCTGATGATGCCACAGCACAGGTGGTTGCTGAGCTCTGTGACTTTATCCTCACACACAACTATTTCAAATTCGGTGACAATATATACCTCCAGACCAGTGGCACTGCTATGGGCACCCGCATGGCCCCACAGTATGCTAACATCTTTATGGCTGACCTGGAACAACACTTCCTCAACTCTCGTCCACTCACACCCCTTCTCTATCTACGCTACATTGATGACATCTTCATCATCTGGACCCATGGGAAAGAAACTCTGGAAGAATTCCACCATGACTTCAACAGCTTCCACCCCAACATCCACCTCAGTCTGGACCAGTCCACACAGGAAGTCCACTTCCTAGACACCACAGTGCAAATCAATGACGGCCACATCGACACCACCCTATACCGAAAACCTACTGACAGCTATGCCTACCTTCATGCCACCAGCTTCCATCCCGAACATACCACACAATCCATTGTCTACAGCCAAGCACTGAGGTACAATCGGATTTGCTCCAACCCCTCAGACAGAGACCAACACCTACAAGATCTTCACCAAGCTTTCTCAAAACTACAATACCCACACAAGGAAATAAGGACACAGATCAACAGAGCCAGACGTGTACCCAGAAGCCTGCTGCTGCAAGACAAGCCCAAGAAAGAAAACAATAGAACACCACTGGCCATCACCTACAGTCCTCAGTTAAAACCTCTGCAATGCATCATCAGCGACCTACAACCCATCCTGGACAATAATCCCTCACTTTCACAGGTCTTGGGAGGAAGGCCAGTCCTGGCACACAGACAACCTGCCAACCTTAAACAGATTCTCACCAGCAACAGCACACTGCACCACAATAACTCCAATTCAGGAACCAATCCATGCAACAAACCTCGATGCCAACTCCGCCCACATATCTACACCAGCAGCACCATCACAGGACCTAACCAGATCAGCCATACCATCACTGGATCATTCACCTGCACATCTACCAATGTCATATATGCCATTATATATATAGCAATGTCCCTCTGCTATGTACATCGGCCAAACTGGACAGTCCCTACGAAAAAGGATAAATGGACATAAATCACATATCAGGAATGGCAATATACAAAAACCTGTAGGAGAACACTTCAACCTGCCTGGACACACAATTACAGATTTAAAAGTCACCATACTGCAGCAAAAAAACTTCAAACCAGACTGCAAAGAGAGACTGCAGAGCTGCAATTCATTTGCAAATTTAACACAATCAATCTGGGACTGAACAAAGACCTTGAGTGGCTTGCTAATTACAAAAACAGCTTCTCCTCCCTCCAAGTTCACACCTTCAATTCAGCTGCTAGAAGAACATCTCACCCTCCCTGATTGGAGATAACAAGCTGGTTCAGCCTGATTGGACTAACCTTGTTACCTCCTACCTGATTCCTGACTATTTATCTATACCTGCCTCTGGACACTTCCACTGCTTGCATCCGACGAAGTGGGCATTAGCCCACGAAAGCTTATGCTTCAAAACTTTATAGTTAGTCTTTAAGGTGCCACAGGACTTTGTTACCACTGCTATACTGTAACTGAAGAGAGAACTGCATGTACATTCATATATTGCAAGGCCCGTAAGAACCATTAAGATCATCTAGTCTGACCTTCTGCATCGCATAGGCCATAGAATTTCATCAAGTGATCCCTGCATTAACTCCAACATCCTGCATTGGTTGAAGAACACATCTTTTAGACACACATTATATCTCCCCCCCCCTGCCCCTCCCTCATCTTCATACGCCCCTCTTCCCCATGTGGGCAGTGCTCCGGCCCGCTGATCCTGGGCAGCACTGCAGTGGTGTGGCTGGCTTCAGTGGGGCCGTGTGCTCCTGCCTCTCTGAGCGGCATGGTAAGGGGGACGGGGGGATTGGTTAAGGGGAAGGGAGTCCTGGGGAGCGGTCAGGGGACATAAAGCAGGTGGTGGTTGGATGGGGTGGAGGTTCGGGGGGGGGGGGGGGGGGGGGTTGGATAGGGTGTGGGAGTCCCGGGGATTTGTCAAGGGGTGGAGGGGTCAGGGCAGTCCGGGGACAGGGAGCAGGGGGAGTTGGGTAGAGGGTGGGGTCCTGGGGGGGGCAGTTAGGGTGGAGGGTCTCAGGAGGGAGTGGTCGGGGACAAGGAGCAGGGAGGATTATATGGGGCTAGGGTCACGGGGCGGTGGTTTGGTGCAGGGGGTATCTGGAGAGGGGGGGACAAGGAATGGGGGGGTTGGATGGGTTGAGGGTTCTGAGGGGGGCAGTCGGGGCTAGCAGTGGGTCAGGGGTCAGATGGGGATGGGGGGCATGTGTGTACACACACTCAAAGGCTGTATTAAGGCCCTTTTGTAAATGTGGCCCCGGGTACATATAAATTACTCCAGAAAGAATGGCACACAAATGGAGTGCTCTAATCAGTATACGTAAAGGAAGAATGTTCTTTTAGTATCTACAATGTTTTCATGACCTGGATGATAATTTTCTCAACTAAACAGATCACTTAAATCTGAATTAACCAATATGCCTTTCAGGATGAAACCTGGAGGACAAACTTGTTTGAGTTTAGCTATGTAAAATAGAAATGACACAATGTCAATTTGCTCTCAATCTGTATGCCCCATTTAAGAATTAAGGAGTCAATTAAACAGGATTAAATTGATTTCATTTTGATATCAGGACAGCATTAAGCTTACTTCAATTGTTATAAAAACAATCTGAACAAGAGATGAGGTCCAAACTTCCCACGCTGGGCACTGTATACCTTTTCTATCTGGCAATAATGACTCTCTCTAAACTTCTTGATTGGATAAATTGGCTTGAAGCAAATCACTGACAATATTTGTCATGCAATATAATCATATTAAAACGCCTAATGAAAAGAATGATTATGCGAGTTGCACAAGAAAGCGTTTGGGTAAATTTTATTAACGGAGTCCATACTTTCTAACTATTAAAGCTTGATTCCATATTACTGTTTACTGAGTCATTTATATATATATTTTTTCAGTTCAGGGTAATTCAGCCCTCCTCAGAAACTCTGAGTAATTAATAGCAGACCTTGTGCCTACAACTAAGCATGGCTGTGTGGGATGGAATCTGCATATCCAAACTCAAACATAGGAGACAGCACAAGCCCCTGTTTGACAATTATCTGCTTTATGGGCTAAATAATATCTAATACCCTTCTGGGCCACTGGGTGTGTATCGTTGTGGATCCCATTGCTCATAGCACAGGCTGATTCCAATGTCATTTCTCCTTTTGTATTCACCTATTAGAACTGGCAATGGGAAGTGCCTATGGAGACTCAGCAGTTAGGAGGGGGGGAATTAGGGGCTACTGGAAGCATAGTGTATAGATTTCATTAGTATAGTATGAGGAAAAGACAAGTACTTTCTATGGCATCAGCCATAAACATCTTATTTTAATATCCCCAGATTTTATGCATATTGGACCCATATAGAGGAGTTCTGGACCAATTTGGGCAACTGTTTAAATGATTATACCAGTGAATTTCTAAAATTAGATGTGCATAGAAACAAAAATTCTATTTCAGAAAGACAGATCAGGTTCTGCTAGGCATTTTAATAATACATTAGGTCAATCAAGCTATAATTGGCTCTAATTATCTGTTATTTAGGCTGCATTGTTCTTTACCTGAAGTTGAGCGTCACTTGAAATGTTGCAAATACAATTCTGCCTTGCAAAGTAAAACTCAGAGAACATCATTTCTGGTCTGATTCTTCTATCAGACATCTACACTACCAGGGGCTGATGCAAAACCCAATGAAATCAACAGGACTCTTGCCATTGACTTCCATAGGGTTTAGACCAGGCCCGAAGCAATTAGTACAATTAGGATTTGACTTTGGGAATGTAAGTTTTGAATAATAATATAATATGGGCATGTGATGATCAGTAAAACCCAATTACGTTGTGTTTCCTAGTCACAGGTAGCTAATACACACCGTTAATTAAGATCAAATAGAAAAAGGGCACCTACTTTGAAAATATTATTGGCACCATTGAAACTTAATTTTTCCAGTCTGAGTGATCCATTCTAGGAAAACTACCTGCTGAAGACTGTTTTAAAAATGTTGATGGCCTGCAGCCATGAATTAGTTTATCAGATCTCACATGATAGGCAGGGTTGGGCCCTGTCAGCACTTTGCTGGAAGACATTCAAGGAACCCCCAAGATGCTCCAGCAAGTCTGATTTTCAGTTTGTCTGATCCACCAAATAAAGAAGAGGGAACAGGAGCAGCTACCTGATAACTAGCATTCAGCAACCTACAGAAGCAAAAAAGAGTCAACTGCCAGGCTATGATTACTAACCAATGTTCAAACATACACACTTCTAAATAAAGGCATTTCCCAATTCAAGTAGGTCTACTGAGGCAGTTTTGGCCTCTATCACAGTTGCATTTAATATTTTCTTAGCCTCAAATTAATACTGATTCATCATCATACCAAAAGATAAGGCTTATTTTTTTTGCAAAATGAGACTGTAAATACAAAAGGAGGGCTGCTTTCTTTAGAGGACGAGCATTAGAGAAAGTACAGATTTCAGAGCAGTAGTCGTGTTAGTCTCTACCACAAAAAACCAAGGAGTACTTTTGGCACCTTAGAGATTAACAAATTTATTTTGTCATAAGCTTTCATGTGCTAGAAACAACTTTATCAGATGCATGGAATGGAAAATACAGTAGGAATATATATATGTTAAGTATTCCCCTACTGTTACTCCCACCTTCTTGTCAACTGTTTGATATGGGCCATCCTACAAAAGTTTTTTTTCCCTCCTGCTAATAACAGCTCACCTTAATTGATTAGCTACTTAAAGTTGGTATAGCAACCTCCACCTTTTCATGTTCTCTGTATGTGTGTGTATATATATAGATCTTCCTACTGTATGTTCCACTCTATGCATCTGATGAAGTGCATTCTTGCCCATGAAAGCTTATGCCCAAATAAATTTGTTAGTCTCTAAGGTGCCACAAGTACTCATTCTTTTTTTAGAGAAAGTAGTTATTTTTCCTGGTTATTCTTTTTTCCCAACCTTGGATTCGTTGTTACAATCCTGGTTTCTATCCTATATAATAAAAGGCCAGAGGATGTTTGTCCAAAGCTGTCATGCACAGTAGAGACTGCCCGGACCAAGAGCATGCTGGGAGGTGTAGTTCGGCGGCACAAAATGGCCACCGCGCGTGCGCTGCCACGAGCCGTACAGATGTCCCGGACAAACGTCCACTGTTCTCTCTTTCCTGCTTCTGTCTCACGGCTCCTCCAATTAGGAGCTGAGGGGGACGGGTCCTAGCTGCTCTGGGAGGCGGATCCCCCCATTCAGGCTCTAGGGGAGTGTTGGCTCTCTTCCAATGGGAAGCGAGGACGGCGATTCAAGTGGAGTGTGACAGTTCTGAAGCCAGGGGTTTGCTGGGGCTCGCCCGTTGGGGTCTAACGGCAGCAGGGCTGATGCAGGCGACTTAGCCGGCCCGGGGCCAAGAGAAGGGGGTCATCAGGGGAGGGACAGCAGAGTGAGAGAGGGGAGCATAGGGTACCCCGTGGGGAGGGAGGGACAGCGGGTTCTTGGTGGTGGTGGCGGCGAGGGAGCAGAGAGAGCACAGGGCCCCCACTGGTAGGACAGGAGCCCCACTAGGGGGAGGGGGAGAAGGCAGGGGGGGTCAGTAGTAGGGGAGAGCAGCATAAGGCCCCCCACTGGTAAGTAAAAAGGGGGAGTACAAGGCCTGCAGTGGGGCGAGGTAACAGGGCCTGAAAGGGGGGTGGGGTGTTGGAGCCTGGAGGGGGCAGCCAGGTGGGAAAGGGGAGTCAATCTCCAGGGGAAAGGAGGCTGTACCCTGAGGGAGGGGGCAGGGAGTGTGGGAAGAGCAGCTGAGGGGGAACAGTCCCTGAGGCAAGGATCCTGAGAGAGGAGGAGCGGAAGGGGAGGCTAAGAGCAGCTAAGAGGGTCTGGTGGTCAGTCTACCAGCAGAGAAGCAAGGCGCACTCTCACCACTCTCTGGGAAGAGGGGACAGACCCTTTTTGTCCAGAGCCATCATGTCCACAAGCCATAGAGACGGCCCGGACAAACAGCATTCAGCACTTTGGCCCGTGTACACGGGCTTTTACACTAGTCATGCTATAAAGCATAACGTTCCGGACAGGACTAGCATTTAAAAGTCATCTGGCAATTCCAAATTCGAGGACGATATTTACACGTGTATGCTTTGTGCTTCAATGCTCCATGTTTAGGCAGGTGCACCTGTTTTGATTAAAACAACCAAATGAGGTTCACACACACACACAGACACACCCACTCCTTCCTCCCAAATACATACTATAGCATGGATGTTTTGAAGAACCTAAGAAAAGATGAAGTCTTTGCTTTTTTCCCCCCACCTTACCTCAAGTTCTGCTTCAATAATCACATTTTTCTCTTTAGTTGTCCTCCCTTCCTCCCCCCTTCATCTTCTGAAAAAAGTAATTGCATACATTGGCCTGTGGCCTTTGAGCAGAAGTTGGATGCATATTTTAGAAGATAATAAAATGCCTACTGAGAAAAGTACAAGGAAGTTGGCATGCTTTTTATGTTTTAAGAGATGAAACTTCCCTTTACTCAAGGAACGTTCAAGCTGCAATGTTCTTCCAGGCTCTAAGTAAGGGCTGATGAAAGCAGTTCTGTAATTCAGAGGGCTTTTTCCCAGCCCTAATGATGCCATAACTACTGAGAGTTGATACTTTATCAACTTGATACTTTGTCAACTTGATACTTTGTCAAGACTCTAGCATGGAATGATTATTTTGAGATGTAAAAAGTACCAAAACAGTATAAAATCTGAGATTTACTACCAACACACTCCTGCAAATAGTTCCAGACATGCTTAACTTTATGCATGTGAAATCAATAGGATTACTCTCATGTGTAAAGTTAAGAATAAGCATATGCATAAGTTTTTTCAGGATCGGTATCCAAGCCATTATGATAATTAGCCAATTGTCACATTAATTCCAAACTATTAGGTATTGTGACAAAAAACTCATAACATATTCTAGTAATTTTCTTAAGAGAATTCTCTCTCTCTAAAACCCTGAATTTTGTGGTAGTGAAGCAAAACCCTCTAAGCATACAGCTATGAGGAGAAAAATGCTAAAAATATAAACCCGTACATAAAAGGTGGGAAAAAAAATCAATAATTTGAAACCCTAAAAAGAATCTAATCAGCTACCAAAATATTGTATCTGTACATTGATTTACAAAACAAAGGAGGCACTACCTACACCAAAGTGGAGATGTAGAAAAATTAATTTTGACACTCTGTTATTTGATAGCATTCTGCTACATTTCTTGCTTCTGAATTCCAGTCCTTGAGGATTTCTCTCTCTGACAAATATTGAACAGTGCAGTGGAAGGCACAGAGAGTTATGATTTATGGGAAGTACTTCACTGTGACATTGATATCTTTTTTTTTCAGAAAATCGCCAATTACTGACCTATAAAACAGACCTCTGTGGCAGTTCTCTGCTCATATATATCATTAGAGACACGGGGCATAATTCAGTCATTGTGGGACTTTCTAGGCGGACATTTACAACAACTAAATTTATATAAGGAAGGAAATAAGATCTGGTTCCCTCAAGTCTTATTTCTATATGGTACATAGTAACTTGCGAGTTCAGTCTGCAAATATAGACAGACAGGGTTTGGAATCATATTGGTTGCCCCTGCTATTGACTCATTAGTTTAGATTGGGATTTTCTAAGGGAGTCAGGAATCCAAAGACCATTAAAATTCAGTGTCAGCTGGATGCCCCCCTTGGTAGACTGGTTTATTTTAAGATCCTTTGAAAATCCTAATCAGGAAGCCCTTACTAAACTTGACCCAGACTTAACTATGTTAGTAATCTGCACTGTTACAGACATCTACAAGATCTGAGTGGCAAAGGCTATGGACATACACTACTCTATCAGGGCCTAAATCCATGCTGAAGTAATGGCTCAAACTTAGGCTGACCATATTTCCTTTAGACAAAAACGGGACATTGGGAGGGCAAAAACGGGACAGGGTGTGTGTGGGGGGGGGGGGGGGCATGGCCCCACCTGGGGCCCCCAGCACCGGGCGGGAGAGGGGGGTCGGGGGGGATGGATGGAGGAATAAGCAGAACAGGGGTGGGGGATGAAGAGGATGGAGGGAGAGAGAGAGAAGGTGGGATGAGGGATGAAGATGATGGAGGGGACGGAGGGAGAGAAGGCACGAAGGTGAGAAGGGAGAGGATGGATGGATGAGAGAAGAGATGGGGGTAGGGAGCAGGGGGGATGGAGAAGGGAGATGGAAGAGGAGGCAGTGGACGGAGGGAGAGAGAGAAGGGAGGAAGGGAGGGATGGAGAAGGGGGATAGAGAGAAGGAAGAGAGGGATGGAGGGATAGAGAGAAGGGAGGAAGGAAGGGATGGAGGGATGGAGAAGGGGATAGAGAGAAGGGATGGAGGGAGTGAGAGGAGGCAGCGGACGGAGGGAGAGAGCAGGGAGGAAGGAGGGATGGAGAAGGGGGATGGAGAGAAGGGAGGGATGGAGAGAAGGAGGGAAGGAGGAATAGAGAGGAGGAGGTGGCAGCGGGCGGCGGGCTGGAGGCGGCAGATCGGAGCTGTCCGGAGCCGCAGCCGGGGGCCGAGCGAGCCGGCGGGGGGGCTGCCGGCCAGGTTTTATGAAGAGAGAAGGGATGGAGGGAGTGAGAGGAGGCAGTGGACAGAGGGAGAGAGCAGGGAGGAAGGGGGGGATGGAGAGAAGGGAGGGATGGAGGGAAGGAGGAATAGAGAGGAGGAGGCGGCAGCGGGCAGCGGGCGGCGGGCTGGAGGAGGCGGCAGATCAGAGCTGTCAGGAGCCGCAGCCGGGGGCCGAGCGAGCCGGCGGCGGCGGCGGCGGCGGTGGCGGCAGCGGCGGTGGGGGGGACGTTTTATGACTCCATGTTTTTTCTGAGTCCTGCCCCAAAAACGGGACAAAATTGATATTTTGGTCAAAAAGACGGGACGGTTAAAAAACATTAAAAAAACGGGACTGTCCCGTTCAAAACGGGACGTATGGTCAGCCTACTCAAACTGAACTTTCCTTCTACACAAAAACACTATAGCAGAAATAGAAGGGGTTCAGAGGGGGTAATTGAAACTGATTGGAAAGACTAAGGAAGAAAAAATTATGACTAATTTAAAGAGAGAACAAATTAAAGGAAACATAATAGAAGCACATTGAATGATATAGATAAAGTAAATTGGGTGCTCCAACTTTCTCATAAAAAGCAGGGAGGGGCCATTCAGTGAAAGGCAGTACATTTAAGAAGCGATAAATGGACTCGTTATATTGAATACAGTGCCTACATAATCCATGGAACTCACTGCCATAAGGTAATGTTGAGGCCAAGAGACTAGCAGGAGTTACAAAACAATTAAATATTTATATGGACAATAAGAACATTCAGCATTACTTTAGGAAGGCTAAAATTGTATAAGAGGTATAAACACTTCAACCACTCATTCATTCCTTAGGGCTAGGAAAAAACATCCTTTTCTCATTGTCAGATTTGTTCATTAGGAGTTTTTTGAAACTTCCACTGAAGCAGTAGTTACTTCCCAGGATAGGCTGCCAGATGAGATGGACCGCCAGACCCACCCAATAGGATACTTTGTACAGTTTTCATTCCTGTGGCAAAGCCTAAGGATGCTTTGAGATTAATCCCAAGCATAACTGATGAATCTTTATAACATTATCTGACTTTTTTTTTGGAAGAAATTTTGATTCAAATTATTTTTTTTAAAAGGGACTCTTAGTTTTTCAATCAATCAATCAATCTAACGGATTCATTTTACACATAAATTTACGCTCTCATGCACACAACCCAACCTCCAATACTGTTGCTTCTTCTTTTCAGCCATACTGATTAATTTACATTTGTTTGCATTTTAAGGCAATCTTCATAAGGAAAGGGGTTAACAATGAACATTTATACTTTTTTTGTTGTTGTTGAGTAAGATTTTTCCTCCAGAAGGTCTAGAGGCCAGTTCTTCTAACTAAAGGGGCTCCTGTGATCCCCCAGATTCCCCCAGCTCATTAGTACATGGATGTTAATCCTTCTTTTCCCTACCCACCCAAAGCAAAGGCTTAAACATCTAGAAATTAATCTGATTTTTCCCCCTTGATCTTCTCACTAGTTTCTCTCCACAAGAATGTTTCATCCACCCTACATAGCACCACATAAAAGTACCTAAAGGATTTTAACTGGGTACTTTGAGCACTTTTAAAGAAACAGAGGGTCTTTGTGCGCTGCTCAGAGAAGAGACAGTGTATGGTGCCGCCCCTCCCCTGCCCCTGTTCCCCCCTCCCCCCCGACCAGGGGTGCGCAGAGATGTGCCAGGAGCTGGCCATTTCCAGGAGCACCATGGGGCCATGGCATGCAGGCAACTTGAGCTCTGCTGCGCAGCCGGCTGGTAATCAGGGGCAGGTTGTCAGATATTTGTCCTGCATTTTGGGGGCTCCATCCCTGGGGCCCCCGGTTGTTTCATGATAAATCCACTCCTGTCTCAACCCTTCATCTCAGCCCCATTCCAGAACCCACACCCCTTCTGCACCTCAACCCCATGCCCCAGTCTGGAGCCCCCTCCTACACCCCAAACTCCTCTTTTCCGGCCCCATCCCAGAGCCCGTACCTGCAGCCAGAGCCCTCACTGCCATACCCCCCTCCAGCATCCCAACCCCTTGCCCCAGCCCAATGAAGTGAGCAAGAATGGGGGAGAGTGAGCAACAGAGGGAGGGGGATGGAGTGAGTGAGGTGTGGCTCTGGAAAAGGGGCAGGACAGGGGGCAAGACTAGGGTGCACAGTTTTCTGCAAATAGAAAGTCAGCAACCATATATACATACATTTAGCTAGTTTCTTTGTGACCACAATGTGCTAGATTTCAAAATACAAGCAAAATATTTATTTATATAAAAACAAGAGTTCTATAATTTATAGCAAAATAATCGTTTCCACGTGATGCCTATAACATGATCAACTAGATAACCTGGAATGATTAAAAAGTTTGTGGTTAAACTGTAAACCTCATCATGCCTGAAAGATCATTTATATTCCAGTCTTGTGAGGTTGTTATTTTCTTTGCAATTATTCTGCCATTTCTTCCCCTTCCCCTCCCCAAGGAAACTCTCTCTTCACAGCATATTGGAAAAGGAATCCTGATTGTAAGTGTGTGGCAGGGCATCTGAACTCTGCACTGGCATGGTTAAGGAGCTTCTTTGGGTTGGAGTGGCCCTGGCCCTCTGCACCTGAAAATCATGCCAGGACTGGGGGAGGAGTTAAAAGAGGGAACTCCACTCAGATAGGGGCACCCTGCGAAAGAGAATAGATGACTGTTGAGCTTCTCCAGCCCAAAGAGGGCTGACAGCTAGCAGCGTCTCTCTGCCCTTGCCGAATGCAGATTCCCTGAACTAAAAGAGGGAAAAGACCGAGACTCTCCCTGGAGCCCAAGTGAACTCTGAAGTGACTCTTAGAGTCCTCTGAAGTAAGAGGGGCCCATAGTATCCAAGAGGTTTCTTTGCCACCTTGCCCTTGTTTTCTGACTGACGTAGCTCCTATAGAGGGCACTTTGCTATGGACAGATTTGTGACAATGTGTATGAGATTGAAATGAACTGCACTTTGCAATGAGATATTCTAATATTCTGGGACAAATCCATCTTTAAAATCAGTAGAGTCACACAAGGGATAAATCTGGACATTTGTGTGATTTCTCAGATTTTGCTTATGAAATTTCTTTGCCTTATTTATGACATTAATGAAAAATGAACAGGGTCTGCATGACATTTGATTGATATTACATTACTAATGCATATTATTTTACTTTTCTTCTTTTAATTAAATTGATACGGACGTGGCAGAGCTGGAAAGACACAATCTTTATACACATTACAAGTGTGCATCACATTTAAGACAAAGTCCTCGGTGTGTCTGTGTGTGAGTACTGGGAGATGTTGCTTTTGTGCCTGCTTCAGACATAACACAGCTCTTGAGAGCAAAGTGAAATATTTGTTGTAATGTCATCCAGTGTGCACTTAAAATCGGTTAGTGCTACTGAATAGTTTAGAGGCAGACACTGCTGTTGCTAGTGCCACTTTGGGTGTTCTACAAGAACCACCACTGTGCCCAAGGATCAAAACTTGAATGAAAGTACATGAAAGGCGTACAACAACTAGTCACAGTATGGGTTTGGTCTTGAAGTTAAGGCACCGGAGTAGGACTCAGGAGCTCTGGAGTCAATTCCCAATGTTGCTGCAATGTTACTTCCTATTTGATCCTGGGTAAGTCACCTAAATGTTCCGTGCCTCAGTTTCCTCTGAGGCACGGAGTATAACAAGGATATTCATATTTGTTTTCTTCCAAAATTTGTCTGTTTTACATGGTGACATTGTTAGCTCTTCAGGATAGGTACTCCTTCACAATGTGCCTAGCACAAAAGACTCAGTTGGGGCCTATAGGTCCATATGCGGTCTTCTGTCTTCTGTTTTCCTTCAGTCCAATACAGACAAACAATTTCTGCTCTGTCTGTGGCTCACTGCCTCCAGAAATTTGACACATACTAATTAAGACAAAATACAAACAGTGTAGGAATCCTTATTGGTCAGACAACTAATCTTACTTGTTGGACTAATATTTTTCCTCCTAACCAGATATGATTACACAGGAATTTAATAATGTTCTTATAAAGATTTTGGTTTATAAAAGCAAGGACTTTTTAAAGAAAGAGTCATTCTGTTACTACCAAAGTGATGAATTGGAGTACTTTTTACACCGTTATATTAAACTGGTTTTAATTGGTATTCAGCCAGAATAGCTCACTTGAAGTGCTGGGAATGCTTTGCTTTTAGTAATGAACAGTAAAGCCACAGGCAAGTGGTTAAACTTTTGTATCAGTTATGTGTTTGCTCTGTGTGTGTTTTTTTAAACAGCTCACGGTGCCAGACAGAACATCAGTCTAAGAAATTGTGAGTTAACAGCTGCAAATAGAATCATTCCTCATGAAAAGCTGTAGGTAGAGCAAGTGTATTCCTAGGATGTTTTTAGAAAGGTGGCACAAATCATGTCAGATGAAATATATTACACACAATTTAAATGCATGTATGTGCACCCACAAGATGGCAGTTGGGATAATGGTGGTGGAAAGTTTCCTCTCAAAGTGAAAGGTAATTTTAATGGGAATCCTCTGGTGGAGGTATAGTTAATGTATACATGCATGCAAAAAAGTGTTTAGGAATGTTATGCCATTTTGATCTCTCTCTCTCTCTCTTTCTCACACACACACACACACACACACACACACTTCCTAAAACTTACAATCAAACAATTCCACTTTGGATGTACTTCCTTGAATTAGCAGGATATTTGCATTATTGATTGCAGCTTCAATTAAGCATAATGTCATATATCTGAACAGAGATTACATGAACCACCAATTTTGATAAGGACTCAGTAAAAGAGCTTGCATAACAAAGCCTACACAGATACACATGTAAGCATATAGAAGATGAGCCAACATTTCTTTTGTTCAAACTAGTATATTCAATCCTGGGAATCCTCTAAGCTTCTTGTCATTGTGACAAGAGTTATAGGAGAGGAGGAGTATCCACAATGACAAAGGAAAAACAGCAGAATATAACAGCAGCTGTTATAATTATGAAATAATTTTGGTTATGATGTTTGCCTCTCTCATTTCTTAAGCTTGTAATAACTGGGACAAAAGTTTTGGGAAAAAACAAAGCCAGAGCTCTTAGGAGTAATAGTGCTACCAACAAGAAGCCATACGACCTTGTGTTGTGATCCTGTCAACTCTCACATATTAGGCAGGGTAATGTTGTGTGTGTCGTATTTCATGCGGCACATGGATAAAAGGACTCCAACAAACTCCTCATTGCAGTAAGTAGCGTTTTCCCCCATCAAAGTAAGGAGTGGGAAGGGAGGAGGTTGATGTCTTTCACCTGAGACTAAAAACAGAGAAACTAACAACCTGTAGTCACTCAGTGCAACAGATTCTCTGGTGCTCTTTGTGACACTAGGTTTATCGTCCATTTCTGGCCAAATTTTAGTTTGAGGGATTACTTTGTGCCTAACTAAATTATCCCTGAAGCTTCCCCTGAATTCAGTGCCTTCCCTATTATGTTATGTTGAAGTTCATTGTTAAACAGCTACTGCATTTCAGTGGCGTGGGAGGGGGCGTGCTTAAGTTTGTAAAGCACTTTGGAAAGAAGGCTGCACTACAAATGAAATATATTATTCATAATTAATTGTAAGGTATAAATAATACAGAAGTTCCAGCAACAACAATGTGCACAGTATAATCTCCTCCTCCACCACTACTCATTATCTAGCTCCCACAGCAGAAGCAACAGTTAATCTAAATTAACTAAATACCTGAACTGAACTAGATTCTAACTCTCTCATAATTCAGTGCCAGTTGGTGAGCTGCCCATTCTCTTACTAGTCCACGTTAGGCAGGGGTGGGGAACCTTTTTCCTGCCAAGGGCCATTTTGACATTTATAATGTCATTCGCGGGCCGCTCCTGCTCTGCCACACTCCCCCCCAAGCCCAGGCTGGCAAGGGGAGCTGAGACCCCAGCTGGCAAGGGGCCAGCGGGGGAAACCCCAAAGCAGTGGCAGGCGGAGTGCTTAGCCCTGCATTGCTTTGGGGTTTCCCCCACTGGCCCCTTGCCAGCCAGTGTCCTGCCGCCTGCCTGACCCGCCCAGCCCAGCCTCCCCCCCCACCAAACCTCCTTCCCTCCCGCACCCACGCCTCGCCTGACCCACCCAGCCCGGTCTCTCCCCCCCCCCCCCCCCCGACCGTCGGCTCCCCGCGGCTCCTCGTTTCGCCGCCCGGCTGATGGTGGCCGCGCGGCGCTTCCCAGCCCCAGCGTGGAGCCAGCCCCGGCCGGCGGCGGCGGCCTGCACGGCGCTTCCCGGCCCCTTCGGGAAGCCGTCCCTGGCCGGCAGCCACGGGCCGGACAAAATGATGTGGCGGGCCATATAAGGCCCGCGGGCTGGAGGTTCCACACCCCTAACGTCGTTAGGAGTACTAGTGACAATATAGGATTCAGGTCTGTATTTCTGCCTGAGATAGTATTCTGCATTTTGCTTGCCTGTTTGATTTATTTGATACACCTATATTTTTACTAATGTATTTGAACAAAGGGATCCTTACTAATATGTGTAAACAAAGGACAAAGACACGGTGTATGTTGCTTCTGCCTAGCCACATGGGTTTGTTAGTATAATGGGACCAGGTAAGAGCAGTTAAAGTGTTACTAGGCATGGTGAGAGTACAATATATGAGCGCACACTTGAAGACTGCCTCAGCTCCTATCATCTCAAGTCAAGGTCAAGTAACCAGTCAGGAGTGGCATTGGGGAGATTGGGGTGAAAGTAAAACACTAAAAGACCAGAGAAATACCTGCCCTTGGCTGTAGCACAACCTCACACCTTACCCCTACCATGGGGTACAACAGAAGTAGGATGAAGACCCCAGACCCATGACCCCCCCAAAACAGAACATGACCATAAAGTTGTAAGGAGTGGGGCTGTGGGCATGAATTTCAGGTATAATTATGCCTGCTGAGGGGTGGGGGGGGGGGAGGGTTGGGGGTTGGGGGTGGAACACTGGAAAACAAGGCTCTGCGGTGGCAGAGTTATGAGATCCTTGCTGGAAACTAACCCCAATAAACATGGCATTGCCTGCACTTCTGGTCCTCTGCTCTCTGTCTGCATGAGAAAAACCAGGAGAGGGGGTGAAGGAAAAGCCCTCTAATAATCCAAACCATGCCAAATAGAGATAGTAAACCTTTCTGTCAACACACTCTTTGCTGCTACCCCAGAGATCAACCAGATTTGAGATGACAGACCAAAGAAGTTTAACTAAGGTAAAAGTAAGGGAGGAGGGAAGAAAGAAATAATTAGAATCAATTACTTCTATGCAGCTGAGATCCTTGTTAATCTCTTCTGATAAGTGCCTCTCTAATTAAAACATTTGTAAAATATAAATTGAGGTACATGGGCATAACTTGTTTAATTGAGAGTGTCACTTCACATGTCCATAGGGTGACTGAACTGTTTAGCTTAATGATCTTCTCACCTTTATTCCGTGCACACCGACACTTCTTATTAAGCAAGTGACACCAATGTACTTGGCTATCTATATGGGAGAACTGAATTTTAAATGATGAAGGAACCAGTGCTCAAAACCACCTGCCCCAACTGGGCACCCAAGATTTTTACACTACTACATTATATTTAGTAAGTGACCACTTCTCCTGTGTGATCAGAGGCTGCTCAGAACTTGACCTACACACAGCTGCCCCTCTCAAAGAAGACTTAACTGCTTCGGAATTCAGTGCCCATAAAAGATGTACATCATTTGTGAACTTGGACAACTGATCAGCAACAGAGTAATGCTCTCTCTCATTGTATCTATGGCTATTGGCATTGGTACTCTTATCTTTATTGAAAGTCGCAGATAAGACGTGGGTAATAAACAATAACTCATGGAAATGTACAGAAAGATGGCATTAGGTGGTAGCAAGCAGGGCAACTGCCTGGGCCCCCTCTCCGCAGCAGCCCATGTGAAGCTAAATTACAGGTGGCAGGGTTTAGGCTTGGGCTTCAGCCTTGCTGCCAGGGCTGAATCCAGAGCCCTGCAGCTTGGGACCGGGCAATAAGTCACAGTCGTCTCATAAAATCACGGAATCTGTGATAGATGTGTAGCCTTAATTATATCCCTAAGTTTTTGGAATATATCATGGCATCACCAGAGACTCAAACCCTGATGATCACACAACTGGAAGCTAGCAATAATATTAACAGGATTTACAGAAAGAAGTAACATCATATTTCAGGAACATCAGCGGCATATGGCTTTAAGACAGTTAGCCCCGCATATTCACTGGAAACTATGTGTTCAGTATATCTAAAAATAAGGTCCCACGTACCCCTTTGGACAAATAAAAATGAAAGAACTCCAAATTAAGGGCCACTGGAAAATTTTGGGTCTTAATGTGCCATCACTTAACCGCTGTGATAGTTATGAGTGATCTATGGGGTTTGATTCACAGCGGTGGTTGTAAACTGGTTTTATGGACATTGTAGTCTTAAGCTTGATCCTCAACTCACTGGGACTATTAACATGCTTAAATTAAGTGCAAGCTTAAATACTTTGATGGATCAGGGAATTAGTGTTCAGCACTTCATATTTTGAGCCTCTAGTAGTAAAAAATGAACACACACACACACACACACATGGAATACATTCAATAACCTAAAGACACACAAAACTTAATGGAATACACATGGCTTGTATGGAATCCTCGCAGGGGAAATTATACTTCATGTGCCAAATTCTGCACTCATTTTGACTCATCTAAACTCCCTAATTGCAATGTGTTTCCATAAATATAATGGACATCGTAGTTTTCCCCCAATGTTTCTTGCTACAAAGCTATGATGCTGTATTTTTATGTGTGGGACTTCGACCATTCCAAAAATGTGTGCTATTATCTATCCATGAGGTTTTAAAACTGATGTACAGTCATTTTGGTTATGTAGCTCCATAATCAGTATGAAGTGTTCTATCACTTGTAGATGGCCTTAGTTAAGCCCTTCTTACTATTCCTTGTTGATCAGTATTGTAAAGACAAATCAAAACTCCATCAAGCTGTTTGGTTTTAACTGGAATTACTTTTCTGTAAATTAAAAGTGATCCTTCATCCTGCAATATTTAGTTCAAAGTTTACCAGTTCAGTTAAATGAACACATTCCCAATTTTATATCTTGCAATACAATTTGGAAGGCTTAAGTTTTCCTCGTCTAGCCAATGTGGCAAAGCATCCTATGATAATTATCGGAAAAGTGGTCAATTAGGAGCTGAATGCTCAGACATGTTCCATTTGAACAATCATGTCCTCAGATTGAGAGAACATCAGTTATTCAGCCAAATCAAGTGATGTGACTGAATTTATATCCATTACTGACTTAAACATTTAAGTATACATTGAAATATTAAACTATATATTGAAGTTTAGAAACTGCAATATATTGGAATGATATATATATTCCACGTGTATTATGATCAGTGATAACCAATTACATTATATAAATTCTCAAAATAGGCTTTTAAATTAAGAGTTGCAAAGATCTATTTAATTTAGCTTTTAAGATTGTCAGGGATTCTATTTCCCCACTCTGAACTCTAGGGTAAAGATGTGGGGACCCCGCATGGAAGACAAATCACCCCCCAAGCTTATTTTACCAGCTTAGGTTAAATCTTTTCCTCCAAAACCCAAACTTCTCCATTTGGGGCTTGGAAATTGCTGCCACCACCAATATGAGTACCCAAAACTATGGGGTGGGGCACATTGGACCCCCAATAGTAATACCCCTCCCCCCCTTTTACCTGGGAGAGATTCGAAACCACAAACCCTCACTAGCTATGAGACGAGCCTGATCCAAACTAGGATCACTCCAATGGAAATAACAGACAGTTCTTACACAAGAAAAAGTTTTAATGAAAGAAAAAGAGAAAAGCATAAACTCCTTACACAGAAATTCATAGATACTAAGTCTCCTAGCCTTACCCAGCCCTCGTGGAGCCCCCTCCCTTGGAATTTCTCTTTCTGCTAAACTTTACGGTTTAAGGACACCGTGGATCGATTACAAAGTGATGCAATTCAAGAATACACTTACTGCCACTTTTGTTTTCTTAGCAGGTTATTGAAATGATGAATAGAAACATAGATATGATTCCTCCCCATATCCAGGGAATGCAGACAGGCTCCCAGTAGCCTGAGAGAAAGACAGACAGAAAAACCCGGGAACAAAGTGAAAGTAACTCCTTTGTCTGCTAGGTATTAGCAGCTCCGATACATCATCCCCTCTCCTGGTTCAGGTTTAACCCTTCACAGGTAAAACATTAATTCTAAGGCACTTCATACTTATGACAAAGATGATAATTGTAAATACCAGTGACTTAAAATTTTTCTATTGTGCTTTTTCATTAAAAAAGTAACATTATAAAATAATGACTGAACATTTAGTGTGTTTATTATTTGTATTTGTGGGTTAATTAATTGAAACATTAATTTCTAGAAAGATTATCTACAAGAAATAAAACAAACAATACAAAAATAAAATTCTGTGTCCAGTTATATTTTTATGAGCTGAGAATTGAAAGGGTCGGGAAACAATGTTGAAAGTTTTAAACTGTGTACTTCAAATATTTCTCATTTAATTATTTTCACTCTCCTGAGGTAGTCTTTTCAGTAGAATTTAAGGTTGACATTCCCATTTTATTCTATTATTTTAACTGCAATCCCTAATAGTAAAAAGGTTAATACTTCCAAACTTATCTAACAAAGTGATAAGCTTGTGTCTTCCTAGGGTAGCCTAAACTATTAATTAAATCAATCCTTAATGCCTATTTGACCCAAGCAAACTCCCGGTGATTCAAATGGGATTACTGACAAAATAAAGACCAGGGGATTGTGCCCCAGAAGGTCATCAGTCCACTACAAAGATATTGGATGTTTCTTATGACAGAGTCAACATGGTAAATGCTGAATTACTGTAAATCAGAGCCAGATTTTAATCTCAATTAACCAGCGCATGTGACGTGATTGATTTACTGGAGTTATTATAGGCTGATATACTTGAGATCAGCATTAAGCTTATATGTAGTACTTCACAGGTTACTACTACCTTTATCATTGCATATTTTGTTAGGATGAGCCATTCTGACAGTTAACTACATAAGTAGCCTCCTGAAAGACTGGTGGTCTTGATCAGAGACCTTTTCCAACTGACTGAAAAATAAAAGCTCATCTCAAGATGAATAGGGGGAAAATAACATATATTGTTACTGGCTCTTGCCAGAGTGCATTTCATCCAGGATCAAAAGATAATGAAATGGGACAGGACCAGACAAACTTCTGTCCATCTGTGCCCTTACAAAAAGATACATCATCTTGATATGAATTTTACAGAAAAAAAAATAGGAAGCCATCATAGACTAGTTTTATAAGTCAAGCCCCATAATCATGGGTCTGGTATTTTAAAATGAATGTTAGAAACCTGAACAAATTATGTGTGTCAGATAATATCCAACTAGAGAAACCACACTCATTTCCTAAAAATATTACGAGGGGGAAATAACTTCACTGAAATAGCTAATGTGAATAAGTAATATTAGGGTTAACAGAATGACTCAGATCTGGCATTAGAGTCGTGCTGGGCAAAGCAGGAGCTTCGAGTTGAAATAAAATGACATCTTAGTGAAAAGAGTCCACTCAGCTGGAGACTTTGTGAGAAGGGAACATTCTGCAAAGACATTTTAAAAATCTTTGCCTGCAAGACAGAATTTTAAATCAGTTTGTTAAATGGAGATTTGGTTACTAAGGTTGTCATTCACTTGCCCATTAAAAACCAAGAACTCCTGTCAAAAATAAGACAGGCAGAAATTGCATAAATCAAGGCTGAATGGAGTTTGAAAAACAGGACATACCTCAAGAGTCTGTAATGGGTAGAGATTTCAAGGGAAAGCTACAAACCAGCATGGAGACTAGGAGCTATTTTTTCTGTTATTCTATGATGTGCTGATTGCAGCTACCTAATTCTCTGTCCAAAGCCTCAGTTTGGGTTAGAGCAGTCTGGGGCTTCTAGTTTGCACCAGCTGGCAAAGATAATTGAGAGGCCATCAGCCAGCTGGGGATAGTCAAGTGCAGTGTCCTCTGGCCCATTCCTCCTCACCACATGCCCTTCCCTGTTCCCCAGCTGGGGAGGAGACAGAAACTAGCTGTGTCCACTGAGGGAATGCCCCCCTCCAAGTGAGGTAGGGGCAATATTCACTCCCTTTGTGCTATCTGAGCAAGCTAGAGTCTCTAGCTATAAGTGGGAAAGAGCAGTTACATTTTAGGTTGAGATTTACCATTACTTTCAATGGGTAACCATACATTCTGTACTCAAGTCAGATGGATAAACAATGTCATATTGTACCAGATCCATTCCCTTGTCACCTGTGACAAATCTAGACAAAGCAAAAATAGGAATTTTTGCAGCATCTCAGATGCCACAGTGTGGCAGTGACCATCAGTAACATTGACTTCTGTGTGGGAAAATCTACAAAAGCTAAGGAAGATGACTTCATTTGGTCTGATTTGCTAGTCCGACTTTCTACAGATTAAATAAGGACTAACAGGATGAACAGGGAGTATAATATTGGAAATAATGAAGATGATGTGTACTTAGAAGGACTGCCGACCAAAAAGCCTCCTATGGAAAGGTAAAGAGCGTTTTAAATCATTTAAAAAAAAATCAGAGAGGTAGCCGTGTTAGTCTGGAATAGCAGAGGTAACAAAGTCCTGTGGCACCTTAAAGACTAAGGTCTTTAGTCTTTAAGGTGCCACAGGACTTTGTTACCTCTAAAAAAAATCATAATTACAACAGAAATAGGTACAACAGAAACATACAAGACTATTGAAATGTCTGCTAATGTCATTACTATTCCCTCATCTCTCACCCAAGCAACCATACTGTAATTTACCTGGGACTATCCAGGGAACAAGCACACCAGATCTACTGCCTTCTCTCCCTAGCACTCAGCATCACAATGTGGGATCACTGTTTACCCCCCTTTCTGGATCATTTATGACTCGGTTGAGCAGCACAGGTCCCACTACAGATCCTTGGGGGGAATTCCACTATTTACCTCTTGCCCTTGTGAAAACTGACCTTTTATGCCTATCCCTGTTGTTTTGCTTCAGATTGTTTCTGGAAAGTCTCCTGCCATTTAGAAAGGTATTAAATGACTCTCAACCATATTTCAAATCTCATATGGAAATGTATTTCTCTCGTCTATGCTTACTTCTTAAATAATAGCAGCACAGAGTGTGCTATTTAACTCTGTACACTCACGCTTATTTACAGTAACTCCGTAGAGTGCTTTGGAATTCAATTTGTATGAAATATGTCATTTAACTAAAGAGTGCACAGTGAGTATATCCACTGGCAACGAACAAGCTGGACTGGAAATAATAAACTCTTCCACACTGCTGAACTTTTTAAAAGAGAGAGAGAGAGAGAGAGAGAGAGAGAGAGAGAGAGAGAGAGAGAGAAGGAATGGAATTTTTTTAAGTTTCTCAAGTGTCTGGATATATTTGTTATGTTTTAATATATCTTTGCAACCGAGTCAACATCAGAGCAAGATGTACTGAATTACAGAGAGCAAGGTTGTTCTCAGAATACTTTCAGCCAGTTTTACAGACTCAAGAGGTTTGGATCAGCCACATGTAAACATCCAAAACTGGGGCTATTTAACAAAATCAAATTTGAATGCAGATCTTCCAATTTCAATTATATCTAATTTCCACCAAAAGATTTTTTAAAAAACTGTTTAGGATGATCTGCTAGGGATTCAAACCTGGAATGTTCGAGGCTTATATGAAATCCCCTGGAGACAAATGCAAGACAGATGCAGATGCAAGGGAAACCATTATGTGTAAGGTAAGATGGGCATTTCTCTCCATGATAGAAATTACTGTGATAAAACAGATTAATTACTGTGATAAAACAGATTCTACATGGTTTGTTTCTAACAGATTTTAGTAGAAAACACCTTTTAAAAAAAACTTTCCTAGGTATTACCCCCAGCAGTCATTATGATTTATCTTTTGTTCTAGCAAAGTTGTTTCTAACAACCTTTCATATTTTGGTTCCATATTTATAAGGATAAACTGATTAAGTGGCTAGAAAGTCTAGTAAACTGTATAGTAATGCAACTGTCTTTGCGCAGTTTATTAGAATCCACAGGGCAGAGAGCAAGTGGATTGAGAGTATGATATGACATGGCAGTCTCTCTCCTCAGGGAGCTGCTATCAGATTATCATCTAAATAAATCAGAAGCCTGAGAAGTAGGAACTGGAGGAGGGAATCCATTAGTCTTAGAATCAAAGCAAGCAAGCAAGAAAGAAACTCGTTCCCATTAGCAACGTGTACACTGCAAATGAATCCTGAGTAACTGCTTGCAATAAGCATGGGATGCAAGACTGAAAAAAAAAATCCCATGTTTAAAACGCATGGTACCTTGGCTAGACAATTTGAAGGTCTATTGGGTTCCCTTGAGGTACTTCTAGCTGTGCATTCAGAAATTCTTCAGATAAAGAATTTAATTTTTTTTATGTCTAGATATGCTGAAGAGCTCTGCTGGATGCTAAAATGAATGTTGAACCCCCCCCCCCCTACTATTTCCACTATATCCAACTAAAACAGAAGATTTTCTTGCATTCATACAGAGAAGGTACAAATAAATTAAATAATAGACTGTCTGAGAAGCAGAATTCAATTATTAACCACTTCTGTTAAGTAGTTATACCTGTAACATGCTGCAGGGGGAAGTAATTTAAACTGAATTGATGCTGCAACTTCTAAATCAAGAGGTATGGAATCTTCACCAAATGTCTCACAGTGCATTTTGCAGCTGTGCAAAGTATATTAGGAGGTGTTATGGTAACTCAAGCACATGAGCAATACAAATCCAGAAATTATATGTTTAATTTATTTTAAACAATTAGTTTTTGTCAGCATGGTCTGAAGAAAGCTGCAAAATCAAACTTCAGGTTGCCAATCTCTATTCCACACTATACTAGATTCCTAACAGAGTAGTGCAAGGCTTATTGTAAGGCTTAATAATTTATAACCCACTAATATCCACAGTGAAAGTTGATCTAGAAGTGCAAAGTATTACTATTTTTCTTCTTCCATGAGTCAGACCAACACTTAGATCACTGCAGGGTGAGAACAGAGGAAATAAATTGAAACAATAATTTAAGCACAGTAACACACATACACATTTTTGAATAGATTCCATTAAAAGAGGAGGTGGAACCTGCCAAACTAAATTAAACATAAATAGACACTAAACTCTCCTGCAAGGTATTTCAGACCTAAGTGCAGATTTTCTTCATTCCCACCACTATTCTCCATAATACAGCCAGCAGGAAGCCCCCTCCCAACTGTATACAGCCTAAACTTCCTGGGTGTGAAGGAGAGAGTGACAGTTAACTGACAAAATGAGAAGTCAGAGGAGTCTGAGTGAACTACAATACAGTCCATAAAAAACAGTCCCCTTTGCACCACATTCTTCTCTCTCATCATGTAATTTCAAAACAGGAGGAAGTGAATTTAGGTCAAATTAGCTTTTCAGAATTACTGAGTGCTGTCTGTGGGAGAAGAAGGTGCTCGGCACCTTTGAAAATTAGGCCAATAGCAACTGGAGCAGCGAAGATGCTGATCACAGAAGGCAGTGTGTAAAGGAGGATGTGGAAAAGGAGCAGCCCCACCGACACCACCAGCCATCTTGACATCACCAAACTGTTTCCTTCTCACAGGCCAAACAGTTGTAGATTTGACTCCTTCACACTATACTCCTGCCATCTCTTCTATGCAGGAATTTCTGGAATGGGTTGGTGCCGGAATGTACTTTTGGGACAAGGGCAGATGTTGTCTGTTGCCTTGCCTCAAAGTGAGAGAATCATGCCTCTAAGTGGTAGTCTTGCCAATCTCACCATGATTGAGCTTGTTACCTCTGCTAGCTTGGGTTAATTGCTCCCTTTGGCTGTGTTTGCAGTTGCTTTCACCCCAGCTTTGTGAACAGGTGCAATAATGGGCAGGCTGTTGCCCACTTACCTCTCCATGGCCTGCCCTGTGCAGAATGCAGTTAATGCTCATGTGGTATAGGTGGGTATTACAACTGCACACCACATTTTCTAAATAGTTATTTTAGATGCTTGTTCCCATTGTATTTTTTATACTATATTAGGGCCTGATCATCCTGCATATTTGAAATAGGATATGTATTTGTAATATTTACATTATGAGTTACAGTCTACATTATCTCTCAAAAACCCACCACCCACACTCAAAGAAGTTTCTACGAGGCTATTTCTGGCTCACTATCTTTTTTGAGGTATATGAACAATATACCCTTGCAGTGTGACCAGAGAGTGAGTGTGTGTGGAGGGGGGAGGGGTAAATAGGAGCCCAAATAAAAAAAGACCCAAGTAACAGGACTGTCCCTATATAATCGGGTCACCCTATGCCCTTGTGATCAGTGCATGTTGAACGCCACCAGACAAAAATGTCTGATGGCTTTCTGAAAGGTTCTGATCACTATTATTTTGATTACATTTCAAAAACTTGAGTTTGAGCAAAAAACACAGATTACCAATCTACAATATCTGTTTCATTTGTTGCCCATGTAAAATTTCACAAAGTTATATCACCCTTGTCATTAAGCATCAATTAATGAGCCCATGATTAAGGGGAAAATCGTTGGTATATCCTACCCAGAGTGATGCTCAAAGGCATATCCAGGAAAGCCTCTGCCGTCGGTCAGTGAAAGATGATGTATGCACTCAACATAAACCTGTCAGTAGCAAAGAAAGCATGAGAGGATAAATCATAATGATAACAGACTGTTGTTCAAGCCATAATGTCATCTAAACTGCCATTTACAGATGGCTAACTGTTAAAAATGGTACACTTCCCTTTGCTTTTGAAAAGAGGTATTAGCAATACCTTGTGGAAAATGACAGACTCAAATGCAATCTTTAGCTTCATTAATAGTATTTTTGCAGTAGTACTCTTGGGGGCCCTGTGCTAGAAATGTACAAATACAGAGTGAGGGACAGTCCTTGCCCTAAATAGCTCTTCTTTTAGCTATTTTCACTCAGGTCTATGATCACTGAAAAACCCTTCCTACCAGCCTCAAGGTAACAGGTGCAATACTTTCAGTACTGGAAGCTCTGCCTCAATGCCTCCAAATCCTTGGTAACAACCTATGAAATAAAAAAAGCCACCTAGAAACCACTTTAACACCTTTTGTGGTTAACAGATCTGAAATGAGCCTGGTGTATTTGAACATAAGACAAGTGAAAAGGTAAAAGCAAGGACCAACTTTGTCCAAAAACTCATGGCCATAACAAGGGGTTCCAATGCTCACATACGTTGAACAGTGACTCTAGCACTGGTATACCTGATGGCTGAATATGGCACACTAATCCAGGGAGGGGAGCTCATACCATCCAAAGATTCATATGTGCACCCTGGTACTTTAATTAAAGATATACCGTATTTTTCGGCATATAAGACGCCCTTTTAACCCCCCAAAATAATCTCAAAATTAGGGGGGGCGTCTTATATGCCGAATATATGAAACACTTACCGGGCAGCTGGAGCTGGGGCTGCTGCAGGTGGCCCGGCGGGCGGGGCGGCGCTTCCCCCCCGAGCCCACCCGCATGTGTTCGGGGCCGGCGGGGAACGAGAGCAGCTCGGGCCCCGGGGCCCCTGGGAGCGCCCGCTCGCGCGGCGGGGACGGGAGAGCGGCGCGCTCCCAGCAGCCCGCCCGCGCGGCGGGGACGGGAGAGCGGCGCGCTCCCAGCAGCCCGCCCGCGCGGCGGGGACGGGAGAGCGAGGCGCTTTTTTTTTTTTTTTTTTTTGTCCGGCTTTTTTATTGAAAAACTCGGGGGCGTCTTATAGGCCGGAGCGTCCTATAGGGCGAAAAATACGGTAACTAGAACATTATAATCAAAACCAAAGTGAGTATATTAATCATTCAAGGGCTATCTGTTCTATATATCCTTTACACCTGAGCATTTGCAGGATGGGAGCTGCAGAAAGTCTGTCAACGGCAGCAGTTAAATGCCACTCAAGAACAAAAATGATTCCTGAGCTTGTGGTTCAATGCCACCATCAACAAACTTACCCCAAAAGGCAATTTCATCACCTCAGGTTTCTTCTTCAGCCAACATGGGCTCGCCAAGCATTCAAACTCAATTCTGCAGGATGAACAGAAGCTTAGGGGGGAAAGAACTCTTACTTTTGCCATGGAAAAAAAGATACCGAAGTGTCCCAGAATATGAGGGGACCAAGCACTGCATATGTTCCTTTCACTGTGTCTAAAAATTAATTCTAGATAAATGAATAAATAGACTTGTATGTACTGAAAAATAATCTCAAAATAGCATTTTATAAACTTTGTGATCAAACTACTCCAGAGCTGCTGTAATAATGAAGTGACAAAGAGTCCTGTGGCACCTTAAAGACTAACTAAAGTATTGAAGCATAAGCTTTCGTGGGCTAATACCCACTTCGTTGGATGCATGCAGTGGAAGTATCCAGGGGCAGGTATCCGAAGAAGGTATCCACTGCATGCATCCGACGAAGTGGGTATTCACCCACGAAAGCTTATGCTTCAATACTTTAGTTAGTCTTTAAAGTGCCACAGGACTCTTTGTCACTTCTGCAAATCCAGACTAACATGACTACCTCGCTGATTCTTGTAATAATGAAGAACATAATTCCTAGGTTTAGAGACTGAGGCATTATTTTTTCAGTACACGGCATGCTTAATCAAAGAGAATCTGTCAAATTCCTTTGACACTTTTGCAACACCATATCACTTTTGCCAGTTACCGCATACTGCATTTTGACATTCAGACTTTCCAAAGTATCAGGATTTTTTTTGTTCACATACAATGTTGAGAAAATAACCATAGCTCCTCTGTCTGGCATGTGAATATGCTTGGAGCCTCTCTTCAGAACATATTACTATTTAAAGAACCATTTTCATTACTACATTTAGGAAAAAAGAAAAAAACTGCTGTGTTGAAAGGTTACACTTATTTTTGTCGTCTCACCAAGAACCTCTTCCTGTCCTTTTGGGTTTCATATAGCTTTTATCATTAATACGTACTGTATCACTGCTAACCTGCTGCAGACTTGTAGATAAAGCACACATCAAAAATATGGTAATATATTTGCAACAAGTGCACACTAGACCATATGATTCTTTGGGTTTGTTGATTTCACCTATTTTAAGTAGCTCCAAACGGTAATTTAAACTACTAAAAATTAGGCTGCTCAAATAATTAGTAGCAAATATATCACCTGTTTTCAAGTTGTCCACAAATGTTACAATAATGTACAATGTATAGTTCAGAATTATTCATGACAATCATTTGGTGAATAGTTTTTGATAATTGCAATAAAAATTTGCAATTTATTGTTTACTTTTAAAGCTGTGGTGGTGAATTTTAATTGGATAAATAGGCCATGTGGTATGTTTTTCTTCTGACTGGATAACTATAACTGTAAGAATTCCCAGACGTTCACTATAAGTTTTCTAAGATTTTTGGAAAATATTCATCTGAAATACAGTATGATGGTGAACATTTATCCCAGAAAAAAAACCCTCACTTGCTAGAATATTCACATAAAATAAACACAACAATAGTGTGAATGGAATTGAAGTCAGTTTGCCTATGTGTAAAGAAATACTAGTGGAAGTTGTTTTGTAGTATTTGTTTAGGAAAACAAGGAAAAAAATCTTTTTTTTTGTCCTCCTCACAAAATTGATATTTAAACTCCATCACAGTTAAGAGCAACTTCTGAAACACCACAAAGGTTCTAGGGAGCAACAAAAAAGAAGCTAGTATTGCTAGAGTGTAAGATTAATCCCAGAATGCCAAAATGAGGAATGGCTTATATAAATTTCAAATTTATCCTGAGTTCCTCTAATCCCAGAACTGATTGACTTCTCGTGAATTCACATTATACAACAGAGGCCGAACACCTCTCTGACTCCAAACCTTCTAGATTAATAAGGCAAGCATAAGAAAAGAACACACAATTGTTTGTTTATTTAGTCATCCTTATGCAAATAGTACCAATTGGACTCATGCTAGTAAGACTTGAAGGTTCTAACTCTCGTGGAACGGTGTAAGTTGTGCGTCAGTATTTTCAAGATAGGACCAAAGATGTGAGCTAAAAGATTTGACTCTTGGTTTGAAAAACTGCAGCTGAGAAGAGAGATAATACAGGAAGAATATCCCTCAAAGCAAAACCAACTTTAGGGGGAATAAGAATGAACCTATAGCCAACAACCTGGGGAGAAAGAAAGAAAGTGTGTGCACAGGCCTGTGAGGAGGAGGGAGAAGAGAAAGGAGAGAGACATTGTACAAGTAGTATCACTGCTGTTAGTAAAGATATTTTATTAATACCCTTAAGGATTAGAATCCTAACAGAGCCAATGTGTTAGTTCAGAAGAAAGAAATATATTAGAAAAATCTACACACAACAAATGAGACAGAAAAAAAAGCACGTGGGACATATATTGTACATATACTGTACTTGGCCTTTTATTTTTTTCAGCTTCAAACATATGTAACTAAGTGACAAAGGAAAATACTACGAAATTAATTGGCATTTTTCTAGTTAAAAATCTATTACTATTTTCAAATATCAATGCAAATTAATAAATTCTTTCAGTAGAGCAAGTCCATTTATTGTGGGTGTTGCTAAAGTGAAACTTTCTGTATTTGTGTATGACCACAACATGTCTCATTGGTATGCAAATAGAAAAATACATAAAGCACATCAAGGCTGTTTGATAGACTGACCAGGAAATGGTGGTAATTTAACCTACAGTGTACTCTGAAGTATATCATCTAATTTGTCTAGCCTACCTGGACAGAACTAATGAGCCATGAGCTCACTTTACGCGACATGAAGACAAAGAGAAAATGGTGGTGGCAGAAGAAACCTAAGACTATATTGCACATAAACGGGGAACACTGCAGAAGCATAATAATAAACTATGATGAGTAGAAATTGTTTTAAAAAACTCTGTCAGAAGTTCAATTATTATAAAACGGCTACATTGTGGAACTTATCCACAGCTCTAAGTGGGCCAATGTGTTACCTCATTGACTAAGCATGTGGTGCTGAGCAGACATGGTCACTCCATGAGGTCTTGAGGGTGCAGACTGCACCATCCTTTATAAACTGACAAAACCAGGTCTTAATTTATGACAGGGCTTGCCAAGGCTGAGCCCCGGTAGCTCTAGGCTTGGTAGTTCATAGCCCCAGCATCTCTGGACTTGCCGCATCAGTTACGAAAGTAAAAAAAATTGCTTGAGCTGGAGGCACCTAATTGTTTGAGTCCTGACACCTCTTTCATTACAAATTAAGCACTGGATACAATCCACCTCTCTCAGAATCCATGGGTCATTGTGGAGTCTGGAGCATCATGGGTGGAACTACTTCCAAATATTTCCACCCTTGAATACTTTTTGGCTTCTCACACAAACAGGTCAGTGCCTTCTTCCCTGGTGCCCTGTATGCAAAATATGGGCTTCATCCTCAAGTGATTACATCCTTGATGCCCACTTTCCTCCACACTAGTTTATATGTGTAAGTGTTGTGTTGGAGAGGGCACAGCAGATCTGGCAGTAGTATCCTGATAGCATTACATGGCTCATCCCTAATCCAGCACACCATGGAGTTATGATATTAATTTGATTACTTCTCTCAGAGTTATGATGTTCTTTCTCCACAACTGGAGACTGATGGACAAGTCAATTCTCTGCTGGGGTCATTCATCTCAAGAGAGTGTTATAGACCAGAAAAGATTATCTGTGTATTTAATGGCAATTAAATTACATTGAAGTTTGCAATCTGTTATTCAAAATACAATATAAAAACCTCACATCTTTAGCATATTGATCTGATATAAAATCACTCTACATTTTCTATCAAATGTCTTGGCACACAGATAATGTAAACATATTATAAATAATCAGACACACGTTGCAATGAATGTTTAAGGTCTACATTTGGTTTCAGAAATATAGACTGAGCAATGGTTTGACTATACTAAATACACAATTAGGGTATAAAAACATACCATTAGTATTTCTGAAGGTATGTGTAGACTGCAGTCATGTGTGACTGGAACTCGTGTAGACGTACCTGAGCTCGCTTAAATCCAGCTAGCTTTGGTCACAGATCAGTGCAGAGACAGGCTATGCAAGCCAACCCCAAACTGTTCTGAGAACCCTAACTAATTAGATTAAACCTAGCTAAGGTATGTCTATACAAGCTGCAATCAAACCTCATGATTGCAATGCATACATACTTAAGGTTGCTGGTATTTACACCAGGGTCACTCAAGTCCATTCAGTTAAAGGAGTTACTCCATACATTGGTGTAAATCAGAGTAGAACTTAGTCTGAAGACTTTAACTCTGGCCCATGACAAAAAATGTACCTGAAGGAAAGTAGGTGACAAGTTGGCATTTCCTCAGCTATGCTCTACACTGGGAAAATTCCAGCCACATTTTCTGACCTTAACACAAACTCTTACATAAAATGCCATTCAAACACTGTCATCTTTTGAAGAGTTTCAATTATTTTCAGGTGAAGCAAGGTTAAAGGCTTAGTTATTGGCTCTGCATCTTCTGGAAAAAAGAAAAACGCTTCCTTGGCAATAAGTGTTTTAAAAAAAACCCTCAATATTTTTGTTTACATTCCAACATGATGATGATGAGGCTATTTTAAAATAAACACATATATAGGGCTGGAAATGGCAGAGTTTCTTTTTTTAATATTTGCAAATATTCTTTTAACTAACACCAATGAATTCATCTTGATGGTATTTGAGATACCCTTTATTCACTATCCACAATCATCCAGACAAATACAATTTTGTTTCAGAAAATGTTTTCAAAGAGAAAAAGGTTCAATGATATGTTTGATAAGCATACATCTGTGAATACTCATGCTGCAAGTGCTCACACAGCCATGATGAAGTCTGCAGATAGACTGGAAGCCAGATGGAAGCAGAGGTGTTTTTGCAGAGAAGCAAGATGTTATTTTCCCCACTCACAAAGAGAAAAACAAGTATTTCACATTCTAGATGAGAATTAAATAAAAACAAGAAAAAATGTACAGTGACAGAGAGAAAAATGCACTGACAAATGGCAACATTCTGTGTCTGAAATGAAACACAAAGTGGCAGGTGCCTCTTGGCTACCTCTGCAGCAGGCAGGAGGAAACCCAACATTTAAAGATACAGTACACAGAACATACATAAACACCTCCTCATTTCAGTTGCTTAGCTACACAAGTCATAATAATGGTCTGTCATTTTATTTTCCACAAATTAGATGTGCATTTAGGGCTTGATCCAAAACCCATTACATTTAATAGTCACCATTGCCTAATGCTCTGAAAAACTGTTGATGAAAAATAATGCTCACTTCAGAGGATTCCAAGGGCTGTTTCTGCTCCCTCCACTCTAATAACAATCACACTTGAGCTGGTATGTGGTCGGCAGGAGTCTATACCATAGACAGGCTTGGAAGATTTTTTTCTTTTTGTTAATTGTGATGATTTGTATCGGTATTTATTTTTAAGCTTTTTAAGATTCATTTAAATTTTCACACATGCACAACATTATGGGATCAGAGAGGTAGCCGTGTTAGTCTGGAATAGCAGAAGTGATAAAGAGTCCTGTGGCACCTTAAATACTAACTAAAGTAGTGAAGCATAAGCTTTCGTGGGCTAATACCCACTTCATTGGATGCAAGCAGACATTCCGGGATGGTCAGATAGTTATTTAAGGACAGTAGAGGTTGAGATTCCAAAAGTGAAAGCTCTACCTTTCTGTTAAATCTCAAATTGTCAACATCACATCAAAATACTGTATCAAAATAAATATCCTTAAATCAACAAGTCATGCCTGTTTTCACAATTCATTTGCTAGCCTACCCCAAAGGTCTAAATCACTGGGTTTTGAATTTCATAGGTTTTCAAGCAGCATCTTTATTACTTTACCTATCTATAAATGTTGATCATCATGGATGGAAATATTTTTTCATTGATTTTTGTGTGTATAAAGAAATCCACGTTTACTGACATTTACCAATATAAATGAAACCCTTCCAAGCCTGGCTACATAGAATGCTAGATCCTGTAACATGGTTTAATGGTAGCAGATGTTCATCAAGCACTTCTGGATACACTGTATAATGCTATGAGGAGCTATTACTTGTCCAATACACCTCTGCTCCCCACGATAGCAAGGCTATGGCTTAAAGTTGCAACCCAACAGTTAGCGTATCCTTTTATAATTATATGTTCATTACTACTAGAGAAGGGTCCAGATATTGATCTGAACTTCATAGCTTAGGCCCATGTCCTGATTACTACCTACTTCAATAGCAATGAAATAAACAGTGTTAATAAAATGTCGCCTTCCTTATTCCCTCGAGTGTTAGTTTGAAGCCATGATGAGGCTCTACCTCACTTATCATTCTTTTATAACTGCTTGTCAGAATTACTCCCAACCCTTTCTTTATTCTTAAGGCTGCTTTCTCTCGCTATATTCTTCCTGATCAATTCTAACCCATCTCAATCCAAGAATACTTAGACTTTATTGATTTTCCTTTCCAAACAGATCCTGCTGAGCCAGGAAGTGAAATAACAGAATCAGCAAATTGGGGGTTGTGATCTTAAGCCCTAATAAAAGTTAGCTATGGTTTACAAGCTTGAAAAAAATATATCTCTACATGCAGGTACTACAAATGTTATGGATAAATTCATCTCTGAAGCAGTGGTGACCCTCAACAAGGACCACAACAAAAAATCCCTTCAGTTTTCAATTTATTGCCCTGTTTTTATATGTCAATCAATTTAATAGACCTTTTCCTGAACCACAAATAATCACCTGCTATCCAAAAGGAAACAAGGCACCATATACAAAGCAGTTTGGGTGTGTAAAGGGTTAGAAGAGCTTTAGATTAAGATACAAAAATTTTAGACTGAAAGAATGCAATGACTTTACAATCAGTGTAAGTACTTTCAATAATGGACTATCTCACCTTTGCAACAGCTTAAAAGTCATTGAAATGTGATAAAGTCATATTAGGAACACAAAACCAAGCTGAAATCTAATCTCAGGCAGGAGAATAGGTCATTTTTACCACTGAACTATTTTCAACATAAATAATAGTGTGCTACACATTATTTATTGATGTCATTTCTTTAAGTACAAAGGAAAATAAGATTTTCATATTCTTCTAAGATAAGAGGTTCCACTTTATTGATCGTGAACTTCACTGCTTCAGTATACAGTTAATAAACTTTATTATCTTCCTCCACCATGGCATACCACATCAATAATCGAGAATTTAATGTACAGCAGTATGCTCACTGTTGGCAAAAATGTTCCAATAATACTTTTTAAAAAAAAATATTCTTTGAAACTACTGTCATAACCTTGGTAAGGAATATCCTTTGAACTGTTTTTACTCTATGGTATGGCTGTGCTCCAACATGTTACTCTAATTTGCAGCTGTACAATAATTACCAGCAGGTGCTATGTACTGACATGTGGGATGCCTGAACTTAACAAGTGTTTGAAATCAGACTAAAAAAAAATAATCCATTCTAAAAATGAAAAGCTCATCTGATGCTAATAATCCTGGCTTCTCATTGATTAGTGCTGATGTAGTTTCGAACTGAACCATAAAAGCAAAATTAATAAAGGCCCTGATTCAAAGCCCCTTGCACATAATCCAAAGATTTCCATTGACTAAAGAGAGCTTTGGCTCAGGCCTTACACACGCAGGAAGATGAGTTGAGATGATACTGCTGTAACTTTTAAAGGTAGATTTTTCAAATGGAAAATATTTTCCATTTATTTTTTCCAGGCACATTTGCATTCCTCTGAATGTGCATTTCTGTGTGACTTCACAAACTAGCTATTTTGGAAGTATGGACAATTTTGAAATTTGAACTGTGAATGCCAGATATTGGATTTTGACATTTCAATGCCACCTTTTGCTTCTGATGCCTTCTCTTTTGGGTGGGGGGGCGGGAGGGGAATGGATAAAACTTGATTTTTCAACAAAATTTTCAGTTGGAATTTCAGCAGAAAACAAGTCTCCGCTAACATTTTCATTAATAGTTTTTCCTTACAATTTTTACCCATCTCTATTTACTTATACTTAGAAATGAGCTTGTTTGAGCATCAAAATATCCATTACACACAATGGAGGACAACACCTTCAACAACAAAACACCATGTTTTGAGTGTTCTCATTAATCATTGCAATTATTTCTGGATCCTCTCATATCTTTATGATGAGTGAAGCCATAAGCTAAAAAGAAGAGACAGGCTGTAAAGTACATCTCATTCTACTCTCACTGAAGGAAGGGAGTTTAGCCCAGTGAATGAAAAACAAAAAACAAAAAAAAAACCCAACACCCCCCCCCAACCTAAGTTGAAACAGGAAGATGGGCCAGGCTGTGAATTGCCAGGTCAGTGCAGGACTGTATGAGCTCCAACTCACTCTTTGCCTCAGTCCAGCCCTGGTGAGTGTCATACCATGGAGGATATTTTTCTGTTTCAATTATTTATTTTACTGATACAACATATAGTGCTGATTATTTTAGACACAGGGGGCTAAAGGAACTCACCATCTCATAGGTTACATGTTGCGCGGTTAGGTCTCTAGACTACATATTCTCCCCTTTCCCCGATACATGTTTACTGACAATATCTTGCAATGGTTCCCAGCACTGGAACTCACTGTGCAATTTTTTTGGGGGGGAAGGGTACTTTTTCTAATTTAAGCCCTATTATATTAATAACCTGTGTGGGTGAGATATTGTAGGAAAATTGGTATATACACATGTAGTGCTATACACAAGTCCCAACACCACTTTTCAATGCCTTATGTGCTTCCAGCTGTTTTCTTTATGACATGCTTCAACACCACAAAGGGTTCCCTGTTCCTCTTCTCTTGGTTTTATTTAGTGTTTTTTTCCCATCTTACTGGGTCCTCCCTTCTGATGCTCCCTTAAGCTCACAGGCTGCTTCTTTTTTTGGAGAAACTAGATAAAGGAAAAACAGTGACAAATCAGCTCTGAAAATAGGTCATGGATTTCTTACCTCAGGAGGCTTAAAATCAAAATTTCTAGAAGTCTCTTTTTCACAACTGATAATATGTTGTAGGGGCAGTGTATTTCCATTCTAGAAACAATGATGCTCCATAAGAACAATGCATACTATTCATCCTACAGTGGAAAGTTTAGGATAAATTGAAGTTATGGCTTAATAAAAACTCCAGCTCCAAACATCCCTGAATTTTTTGGAAGATCAGGATTTGAATCCAAGCTCTTGAAGAAAAATTCTGTTGAGCAATAGTCTTCTCCTGTCACAGACAAAGATTGTCTTCTCCTACAAATGTTGTGATTTTTATCCACACTAGAGGAAACAAAGTACTTCCCTAGGCATCTGGATCTGAAACCATAGGTATAAGTAGCAATTTAACTCTCTGCTGTAAAATTGCCTAAGGAAATATAATGCTCAGAGCTCCATTGGGCCTCATGTTTAACCTATGTGTATTATATGACTTCAGATTCATTCATTTATTAGTTCTACTAATCTAAGAAGAATATTAATTCTGCTGTAGAACCCTCACAGAACCCTTTGCACTGTACCATGTTCAATGCCTAACGTGGTGATGGAAGTAAATTTTCTGATGTTCCATCTGTCAAGGCCACCCCACCGGCATAACTTACACTAAGCTTGAGTGAAGTGCAAACCAAAGTCCAAATGACTTCCCCTCTGCCCTACAGGAATCTTAGGGAATAGAACAGTTTGCATCAGTTGAATGCTTTTAGTATACAACAGTATTTATTCATGCTTACTTGACACAGTTCTTTAAGATTATGTCCCTTCTGGGACTTGGAACAGTTAACTGACTAATATAGAAGAGCTGGCAATGATTCACACTTTTGGCACAGGAGAATGTTACATTCAAGATGTAGCAATTTAGACTATCTCAAACCAATTTTCAGTAGCAGAATTAGTTTTTTTAATAGTAGCAACTACAAATTTACAGAATTCCATCTGTCATAACTCATTTGACAACTTCCTTTGGGGGCAGATATTGACTTCTTCCTTCCTGAAGGGTTGTCATGAGGTTCTCTGCCTGCTGGGGAGGAGTCTCAGTTTTTCGGGGCAGTAATATTGCTTATTGTTTTAATTCATTTGAAAAGTTAAAATGGTTCACTCTGAACCAATTATAAGGATTGTTTTGGAAGAGTGTGCCAACAGAGAATACACTTCACCAGACATTATTTGCTATTACATGAGTTATGATAACTCCAGCATGACTAGTTTTACTGGCTCACAAACAACCCATGTAAGGTCTTCTGGGTATAATTTCATCTACATATATGAAGACCAGCTGTAAACATAACATTAACCACCCCAAATGTTTCAATTATTATGTGGTTGCTTTAAACGCACATTAGGTGGATTTGAGATTTGTACTTAAGGTACCTTGTTATATATTAAGAACATAGAACAACATTCCCTTGCCATCAGTATTTAGTCTGAATACAGAATGAATGTTCTGAGAATTTCCAAGTAAATCTGTTAGTGGCTTTTCAAATTATAAGAGGTTACAGAACCAGCTCAAGCCCCTTAGGTACACTGTGGTAGCCTGTGGGCAGGCACCGGATATGCTTGTGGTTCATGTGTATGTGTGGGCATCTGTAAAAGGGTAGCCTTAATGCCCAGATCTGAGTGCTTAGCCCACCACCGCTCTCTGTTTCCCCTGCACCCAGGCTAGCAGCAGGAACTGAGTGGGGGCAAGCAGCAGGACCCCAGCTGTCAAGTGCACAGCAACCTGGGGAGTGGATTTATAGAGCATTATCAACCTTGCGCTAACTTCTTTGTTTAGTCAAGCCCTTAAAGAGAGAGATGTATATACATAGGGGGTAGGGTCTTAGCTCACTGAAGCCTAATGGAGCTATGACAATTCACACTAGTTGAGGATCTGCCAGGTTTTATATATACAATAAAACCTCGATTTAACGGACCTCGATTTAACGGACTTCGGATGCAACGGACAAAATTTCTGAGCAAGTCTGATGCATCCCAAATCCATTTCTCGCGGGCTGGCTGCCAGCTCCCGGCTGCCGCCCGGGTCCCGGCAGCGGACAGGCTGCGGAGCTGCCACCCCGACCCTGTGGCGGTTGGGCTGCTGCTCCGATAGTTCGTTTTTTTATTATTATTATTATTGAATAACGGACTTTTTCATTTAACGGACACCCCCTCGCCCGAATTAGTCCGTTAAATGGAGGTTTCACTGTATACATAATACCACAGAGCATGGCTTAGTTCACATCTTCATGAGCATAACCTTCTAAAAAGATGCTGTTTCAATTAATAGTCTTTTCTCTGGTTTGGATCCCTTTTACCAAACACTGCTCCTTGGGCAGTGAAGCAATGTTTTCAATTATTTGTCCAGCTGTGGTATGCAGATAAATGGAACATTTTCGAATATATTTCAATATTTCAAATGTAGGCTAATTAACCATGGTAGAAGAATAATAATACAAAGTGCTAAATAAAATGGATTCCCTCCCTCTCCCCAATTTTCCAAACTTTCTGTTTATATTGAACTATGCACAGAAGTAGTCATTTTATAAGAGGCACAGAAGTAAACCTAGGAAGTAATTACCCAGATGACAAATTAAACCATTTGGGACTGGAATGGACTGAGAATTTCAGGAAAGCAGAAAACATAATTTAAACAGGTTTAAGGGATCAGAAGATAATATTCTTCCAATACCATTTTATATTTCCCCCCCAATGTACTGAAAATCAGCTGAAAAGTTACTGAAAATAGAAAATACCCCAGAACATCAACTGAATAAATGAGAGATTTGCAGGGGGAAAGGAGGGGAAGGAGATGAGGGAGGGGGAAAATCTATCTTCAAGGGTTAAAAAGACCCATATGCTCTCTACATTTTCAGGGTGATACAGCATTCAAATCCCTGCTTCTCTGCAGTGATATTTAACACTAAATGGTTACATATTTGTGATGGAACACCACAGGAGATCCACAAAATGTTATTTTGAACCTGAAGTGGATGAAAAACAGTTGAGTGTATCAGCTTCAATTTGTATATATTCTCGAGCGGTCTAGCATTTTATGATCAATAACAAATCAACTACAATGGAGGCACCCAGAAGAAATATAATGAAGAAGTGAGTTCTATTCATTTCAGTTGCAATAAGAACAAGCAATGAGCCCAGTCCTGCAACACACATGTGCATAGTCCCATTGACTGACTGTAAATTACTTTATTGAAACTATTTTACTGGTAATTCAATAGGGCCTGATTCTGTAAACCGTGCATGATGTCTGAGACACACAAGAGTTTAATAGGATTTGTTGCAATAAAGAGAATTTTTCCAGTAAATCACTGATAGTTCTAAAAAATTAAATTTTCCTTTTAGTCCTTGATTCATTTTGCCCTAATAACTTTCAGAGCGTAGTGTATTATTAGTGAATACAATCAATAATGTATATTTAGATGTTAATACTGACACTAAATTAGAATATATATTATATTCATGTCTCTAATACGACAGCCTGCACATAGAAACACTGCCCTAAACCCACATTTGCCTCATTTATCTTTGCTGAATCTGAAGCCTGAAGTCTAAAAAGTAGTAGCAGTGGTTGGGGGTTTGCATGCTTTCCTTTGAGCATTCTCCTGTCAATTGTATTTATACTGATGTTCAGAAAATTATCTAGACAAGATGAGCCATGCACTATAATGAGAATATAACACATCTGAACATTCAGAACTACTGTCTAAACTTAGTAAGCACCGTGAAGCCTACTTATAAACCAAGAGATAACATAGCAGGGTTTGTAATGTGTCTCTGGTTTCTTTATTTTGTCCATAGTGGTACTTTATTATTGTATAATTGAATATAGGAAAATGTTAACTAATTTCTTGTTTACAGTGGACACTAGGCCCGATTCTCATTTGCAATCAAGCCACTTTGAAATGCCTAAGCACCGCTTTGGCAGGGCAAAATGGTCTTACAGTGGATGTAAGTTAAATTTACCTGTGGTCCCTTTTTAGTGCTAGAACAGTGTAAAGTAAGTATGTAAGGCAGACTCTGATCCACAAAGATTTCTGAAACAGCACACCAGATATTTTCCTTGTATTATGATTGAATATGTTGTTATTTTCCTCTTATTTTATATAGTACTGTAACAGTTTGAAATAAGGAGATTATTCTCTCTGGGTTGGAAATATTAGAGGTATATTCACCTCAACTAGTTTCATCAGCTGAAAGTTTAAGACATCTTATTCAAGTAGAAAAGCTGTCTGTGAACAAGTGCCTATATGGTTTGACACATTCATCTTGGGGTGCATTTAACTTTTTTTTATAGCCATTTATATTATTAATTATAATTATTATATTATATTATGCCAGCATTTTATTTCTAATAAGACTTGGAACTCTCACAATATATATGATATACTGGGTTTTTTCACCTTCCATTATTTGTAGAACAGGCAATGGTGATTTCTTATTAAGGTCAATCTAATTTATATATTGGCAGAGAATGATCATCCTCTAGTGTTTATCATCTCTTAAGCAATCATAACTCACTACAATTATTTAGTAGACTTTTCTCTTCTCAAACTAACCCAAAAGCACAGAAATCTACACTTACTTAGTAATTGGAATAATAACTAAAAATTAATTGCTGAATAAATAATATAGTTTCATGCAATGTCAATTTTGAACAGTCTAATTAAAAAAAAGAGAGATACATTTCTAAAATTCTTAAGTACCAATTGCTATCTTGCCAGAATCTCATTTACCAATTGTGTAACTCCCATTAACTATAATGGGAATTCTGAAAATGAATCAAAAGGAGAAGAGACATTATCATCTTACTCAGTCCTCACTTTTCTCCAGATTTTTGAAAGGTGGTAGAGGAATTTATTCCTGAAATTCCCATTAAAATCAGTATCTCCATGGGCAACAGGTGTTTAACTTATTAGCATTGTTGTTTAAATTACTATTCTCCTAGAAACTCTGCAAGACAGTGGAATCCAGGGCTTTTGCCCTTAGAGTTGTCATCTCCAAGATGCAGAAGGTTTAAGATTAGCAGCTATGTTAGTCTATATCCATAAATAAGACAAGGAACACTTGTGGCACCTTAGAGACTAATCAGTTTATTTCAGCATAAGCTTTGGATGAAGTGGGCTATAGCTCCCTTGCTTGAGGGAACCCCCTTTTATCGCCTTCTAGGAGTCCTTGCCTTCTTCACCCCACTCCTTCCTCTTCCCTGCTGGTGAGTCTTGGGTTCATCCCACTTCCTTGTCCTCAGGAACAGTAGGAGCTGCCACACTTTTGGCAAGCTGAGCAGGACCGGGGTATTGAGTATGGTAGTTACAAAATCACTCCATGGCCAGGCGTGCACACAGCTTACAGGGAACATTGGTCCCAAATGAAAAACAAAACAAAAAAATCCACAGAACATTAAATCTTGTCCATCAACAAGGCAGTACAAAAAAAATAAAAAAAAACCCACAGCTTCCAGCTGCTGGGGGGAGGGATGAAATGGCCCATGTCTTTGCGGAACTCACTCCCCCCCCCCCCCCCCCGTCACCCCCTTTCCCCATATAGCCCAAAGCAACTTGTCCCTTCCTGCCCACACAGTGTGGAAAGGCACTTCCAGGGTTCTGCTAGCCACCAACATAACCCAGTCACCTCTGAATACAGTGCTGGTAGGAAGGAATTAAGCCCTAAGGATGCATTGTGCATGAGGCCCAGGGAATCTGATTGCAGGGGCTTCCACACATCCAGCCATAGAGGTGGCTCAGCAGGGGAGGGTGCCTCAGGATGGAGCAGCCCCATGCTCCCTGGGTGAAGAACGGAGGGAGGTCGGGGTTTGGGTGAAGAGAATGCTAAGACCCTGCCCTTGGGCAGGGGTGGGGTGGTGCTGCTGTAGAGTCTGCAGGGTTGGGGTGTGAACAGGCTGGAAATTGCTTTCCCCTCCACCTGAGCTTAGCTGAGGGATGGAGAAGCTTTCCTGTGCCAGTGCTGCACAAGGCTTTGGCACATTGAGTTATTGGTAGGCTGACCATACGTCCCGTTTTGAACGGGACAGTCCCGTTTTTTTCATGTTTTTGAACCGTCCCGTCTTTTTGTCAAAAATATCAATTTTGTCCCGTTTTTGGGGCAGGTGCAGGACTCCCAAGATCTTAGATGCAGAATCTTGCTACCTAAGGACAAGTATCAGATGTCAAAATCTCCGATGAGCAAACTGAGCTCATCGGAGATTTTGACATCTGATACTTGTCCTTAGGTAGGGAGAGGAGGCAGCGGACGGAGGGAGAGAGCAGGGAGGAAGGGAGGGATGGAGAAGGGGGATGGAGAGAAGGGAGGGATGGAGAGAAGGAGGAATAGTGAGAAGAGGAGGCAGCGGGCAGCGGGCTGAAGCCGACGGCAGAGCGGAGCTGTCCGGAGCCGCAGCCAGGGGCTGAGCGCGCCAGCGGGCTGCCGGCCGGGTTCTATGAGCTGCCACCCACTTGGAACAAGCTCAGCCCCTCTCACTCACCACCAAACCGGAAGCCAGGGCCCAGCTGTCTCTCCATTCAGCTGCTTTTCTGTCGAGTAAGGCTGCCGCCGCCTCCTCCTCCAGCCTTAGCAGCCCGTCGCCTCTTCTCTCCAGACCCATCCCATTTGCCACAATGACCCACACGGCTCTCCTGACCTCGCCGCCTTCCTTTCCGGCCACCATTCCTTCCCCACAGGCTGCCCTGGCCTTGCTGAAGGCCCAGCCGCTGTTCCTGGTCATAAAACCCAGCCGGCAGCCCCCCCTCCGGCGCGCTCGGCCCCCGGCTGTGGCTCTGGACAGCTCCGCCGCCCGCCGCCGCCCGCTGCCTCCTCTTCTCACTATTCCTTCTTCTTCCCTCCTTCTCTCCATCCCTCCCTTCTCTCCATCCCCCTTCTCCATCCCTCCCTTCCTCCCTGCTCTCTCCCTCCATCCGCTGCCTCCTCTCGCTCCCTCCATCCCTTCTCTCTATCCCCTTCTCCATCCCTCCATCCCTGTCTTCCTTCTCTCTATCCCCCTTCTCCATCCCTCCCTTCCTCCCTTCTCTCTCTCCCTCCGTCCACTGCCTCCTCTTCCATCTCCCTTCTCTCCATCCCTCCTTCTCGCTGTCCCTTGCCTCCTCCATCCCCCCTGCTCCCTACCCCCATCTCTTCTCTCATCCATCCATCCTCCCTTCTCACCTTCCCGCCTTCTCTCCCTCCGTCCCCTCCATCATCTTCATCTCTCATCCCCCCTTCTCTCTCTCCCTCCATCCTCTTCATCCCCCATCCCTGTTCTGCTTATTCCTCCATCCATCTCCCCCCACCCCCCTCTGCCTCACCCCCGCCCGGCGCTGGGGGGCCCAGGTGGGGCCATGGGCCCCCCCCACACACACCCTGTCCCGTTTTTGCCATCCCAATGTCCTGTTTTTGTCTAAAGGAAATATGGTCAGCCTAGTTATTGGCTCCTCCTGGTCAACATCTTGAACCAGAGGGCCTTGGGCTTTCCTGGGTTGCTGGCCCAACCAGAAGCAATGGGCAAAGGAAGGAGCCTGCCGGTGAGCTGAGCGCTCCGACCAGGGGCTGCTTCTCCACACAGTGCTGGGAGTGGGACCAATGGGTATAGGGAAGAATAGCAGATTGGGGGGAGGGGGGAAGGAGGGGAGTGCAGGGAGAGGACAGCAAGGGGGAAGCACATAAAAAGGCCGATGAGTGGGCAGCAGAGGCAATAGGTCACTGCCTGGTGCCTGCCCGCAAGCACCGGCCACCTCAGTTTGCAGTGCACAGTGCCGTCCGGAAATCACCCTGCCACCAGCCTTGCACACCCACCTACACCGTCAGCCACTGGACCCCCCCCCCACTCTACTGGTGGGTGGGCAGCTGGCGAGCAGGGATCCGGCCAGCAGCAGGACCCACCAGTACTGATGTGGGAAGGGAGAGATAGAAAATTTTGGACAATTTGCCTGATTTTAAGAAAAAGGTCGGGACACCTGCAGGGGGGCTTAAGTATGAGACGGTTCCTTTAGAAATGGGACATTTGGTCACCCTTGCCCAGGGCTGTTTAGTTCCCTCAGTCCCCATTCCCTGCTGGCAGGAAGGAGAGAATAGTAGCCCCAGTTGCTCCCTATTTCACAGCAAGTGGAAAGTTTAGTTCCCAGGTCAGAAAGAGAAGGGAACAGGGTGCCTACTTTCAGAGAAGGATCTCCTCCCTCACTCCCCCACCAATTGCTGGCTATGCCAAACACTGGGGATTAGGTAGGTATAATTATGTCCCTCAGGGGCATGGATTTTCACACCCCTGAGTGATGGAGTTATACCCATATAGATTTTATTTCCTTCATTCAGCTTCCAAATCCATGGGATGAGCTTCCTTGTATGTAAAATGTCCAAGGTGCAATAGGGTCATTAACCAACCTTTTGTATTGCAATGTGTGTTCAAAGAGGATTTGAAAATATTCACCCTGCCCAGGACAACTACAATCTTTTTTGTAAGATAAATAACCCAGAAATCCCCATTAGAAGTTCCTTGGTCAATAAAAAGGGCCAGTGGAGTTATGTTACTTTACAGCATTTGAGGATCTGGTACCAGAGTCTATAATCAGAATATGTCAGATGCTCCAGTTGAAAAATTTCATACAGGTGGTATACACTAACCAAATCACTATAATGCTTTCCCCCTTTATCTATTCCTTACTTCCATGAGTTTTTGAATGACTGCCCTTCAAATTGCTTCTTTTAGTGTGACAACATTCACCTGGGGGGGGGGGGGGGGAAAGCAACTTTGTCCTGAGTCCTGCATCAGCCAAGCAAATCACTCCAAGTTTTTGTTTGAAGACACATTAATCCTCTGGACTCTTCAAATCAAGTCACTTCTGCTGGCCTTTTGATAACATTTTAATACTTAACTCTTCCAACTGTGCCTGCCATCCTGGCTTGTCATAGCCAAGAAATCTGTCTATTAGGGGAAACAAACAAACAAAAAAACCCACAATGCACTGAACTCAGTACCCTTTTTGACAGAGGGGAAAACAGAAGATGTGCCTATGAAAAATGACCACAGCCCTGTGGCTGTGCTTTCTGCAGGCTGCTAAAGACTATTTGAAAACATTTTAAATGTGCTGGAATAGCTATTCCTGAGCTCACTGTAGTCTGGTGAAACAATTCCAGATATCTTTTAAGTAACAAAATATGGAAAAGCCGGAGCAAACATGAAGGGCCTATAGGATATTTTTGACAGAACCGTTATATAACTTTTCTCACCCTGATTATTGATTGAAATTGTGACCTGGATTGTGTTTGTGGCCTAAAGCCAATATTTCAAACCCTCTCTTCCCTATTAACACACATATCTGACTGTACAGTGCTCTACAAAGGGGTGGGGCATCTTTTCCTAATGCTAAGAAAAATCATTTTATTCCCCATGAGATTTAGTTACCCTTATTATTTAGTTACCCTTATTTTATTCCCCATGAGATTTAGTTACCCTTATTATTTTAGTGGGTATGTAATACCTTGGGGAAATAATAGAGGAAATACCAAAGCACTAAACATTAAAAATAAAAAAAAAAATCTTTCAGTGGTTGGAGGAGTAATTTAGTGTCAGTGCATGGATTTGCAAAGATTACAGTCTCCTGAAATGGGTGGAATTTGGAAAACGAGACAGTGAAAAGGAAGCAAGAGCAGTGGTCGCCAACCTTTCGGACCTCAGGGATCACTAAACCCACAATTTTGAATCCCGCGGACCACTAACATGGACCCTACTCCTTCCTGCGGGGGCTGCTGTGCGGAGTCTCTCGCGGCCATAGGGGCACACTTAGGTGAAGAGTGAAATATCAGGACACATTGGGCGACAAGAGGGGGGGAGGAAGAGGTGGCTGACATGAGCAGGGGGTGGGGCATGAGCAGGGGGAGGGTTATGGGGGGGCATGACAGGCACAGGTGCAAAGCCCTGACTGGATCCATGAGAGGGGGGGGCAGCCCTAGGAAGCTGAAAAGGGTTATAGAAACCACAGGGCCAGGGGCAGAGGACTCTGGCTCTAGCCCCCGGCCGAAGCCGCAGGATGGGGTGCAAGATCCTGGTTGCAGTCAGACCCAGTTGCAGGGCAATAATATGTTAAAAGATTTTTAAAAATTGCTCGTCAATGTTTTTAAGAGAGAGAATTAGGATGCTGGGCTAAAGAGAAACATATGGTCCAGTCTGCATTTGTGCCTTTGATTCAAAGCTCTGGTAGGTACCTGAGTTTGGATTTCAGGTGGATCCCATATCATTTCTATCTCTCTCCTCCTCCCGCCCCACAAATCTAGCTCAACCTCCTGTCTGGACTGGGCCATCCAGTTCTGAGGCTGTCCCTTCCTGGCCGGGAGTGATGCACTCACTACTTTCCCCATTCCCTACCCACTGAAGGGGTCTGAGGAATAGAAAAGACCCTAGTTTGGAGCGAGCGAAGACAAGTCTCATGCTTTTGCATGTTAGGTACCAAAGCAGAGGCATTTTTGTGGACTCCAGCTAAGAACAGCACTCGCCTCCTTGGGAATATTCAAATCCCTGCTCCTCCTAAGTGATCACTGCCTAGGCATTGGAGTTGTCCTGATCTCTGGAAGGGGAGGCACAGACAGATCAGACTGTCTTTGAAGTGAGGAGCCTGGTGTAAATAGCTGCGAGATTGACTGCACAGAAACCACTATTTGAATTCAAGAGGACATTTACATTTTTATCAAGTGTAAACAGCTGGGGGCTTGGGACCGATGTGGACTGGGAAGGGGGAGGGAGCTCTCTGCCCCTGCCCCCTTCTGCTGGCTGTTGCCTGCATGTAAGCACCCTCCCTTCCCCTCCCCCCCGCATTCGCAGCAGGAGGCAGAGAGCTGTCCTGCAGCTGACTCTCTCTGCCCAAGGGTGGGGGGCAGTGGGCGTGGGGCTGATGAGGGGCCGGATGCGGAGCTGGGGTGGGGGGGCAGCCGGGAGCTCTCTGCCCCTACGCCCCCCCCTGCCGGCACCGGCTGCAAGCAGTCTTCCCCCCCCCCCCCCCCCCCCCGTTCCAGCAGCATGTGCGGCAGCAGAAAGCTGGCTGCCTAGTCTCTGCCTGGGGCAGTGGGGCGTGCCGCGGGCTCCTGCCGGCAGGAGGGTGCTGCGGCCGCCCGGGAAGGAGCAGTAAGTCAAGCATACACACATACCCCCACCCCACAGGGGCACACTCGCACCACGCCGTGCTGGGGGAAAGCGCTCTGCTCCCGGCTGGCGGGGGGCGGGGGGGCTCCTGCTGCTTACCTCCCACCCCGCCCCGGCTCGCTCTCCCCCCCGCCCCGAAATTTCCCCGCGGACCACCCAAATTTTCTCACGGACCATCAGTGGTCCGTGGACCACTGGTTGGCGACCACTGAGCTAGAGGACAGCAATGCAAGCTGTCAAAGGGGGAGAGTGAGAACATGCAAGGCTGCAGGAGGGAAGCTCAGCTTTTTTTATTCTGTAAAGAAAATAACTGTCTCTCGATCTCCCTTTATGTCTCTTAACCAAAATGACTCTGGCCTAGTTGTCTATGCCTCTGATCATTCTATTAAAAAAAAGCTGAGAGTTGAGTTTTTATTAAACTTCTACACACTGGACACCTTAAGAAATAGAGAAATGGAGAGCAGTCAAGCTCAACCACCACCTCTCTCCAGGCTCGTTGTGTTTTTGTAACTCTCCCAGACCAAAAGGCTGTTTTACCTTTTGATGTTGGGTCAGTTCCTTCAACTCTCTGGGTCTCTTTTACCCTCACACTCTTGTGTCTCTCCATTTAGATAGTAAGCTCTTCATGGCACACATTTTCTCCTACTATGTGCACTTAGCAGACACCTAACAGCTTAGGGTCATGATGCAAGGTGGCGTCTGTAGGCGGAACTGTCATGTAATAAGAAGTCAATTGGGTACATTTTTCTTAACAAGATTTATAATGTTTTCCTATATAATATTTCCCTTATTCTTGCATTATGAGCCCAGGAATACCCTTTGCAGTGCTTTTGAGACAATTAAGTACAACACAGGATGAGACAGTTTATTTTGTTACTTTTCCTATAATCAGTCATATGTTCAAACTCTTACTCTAACTACAGCTTGGCTCTGCCTGACGTGACCTATAGTACTGGCTGAAAAGGCAAAGTGACATTTTATAAAAGCCAAGAGAGGTTTATGATTAGGGACAGAACAAAGGTAATAAAAGTGAAGAGATGAAATGGCATTTACAGCACCTGCCAAATAATTTTACCATGGGGAGAGAATAACATTTGTGCTTTTACATTAGCCAACTTAATATTTGAGTCACAATGTGACTCCAGGAGCTGTTTATAAACCTTGATTTGTTAAGAATAACCATATGACAAACAGGTAGAATTAAAAGGAGTGAATGAAGGATATACTGTTGCAGATATCTGAGATCTGTTGCAGTCTTAATGAATTTGACTTAAGTATTAAGTGAGAATAGGCCAGATTTCTTGAAATTTGGCCCAGTGCATGATTTTCAGTGAAAGGCAACTAAAACTTTATGCTAGTTTATGGTTTCAACCTAAAAACAAGTGAAAACTGGCAAAAGCTTGTCTTACACACACTGAACATCAAACCCATTGAGTTTTGCACAGCTCTAAAATAGAAGAAAACCAGGACGTATTCTTCAATGGGAACTGATTAGCTATGTAACAAAGGCCTGAAGATTTTAGTACAGCTGGCCGACCTGAGAATAAAGCAATTTATTGTGATTTTTTTTAAAAAAAACCCAACAACATGGACAAGCTAGAAATGCACGAATAAAATATACCAGGAAAAGAATCATGGGCCTTGAACTTGCGTCCTATCCGTGTGTTCTTAACTGCAGCCCTCTGGCCACTTGACCCTTGTAATTGGATGTCTCCAGAGTTTAATCATATATATTCTTAATAGATATAAATCCCTTTCTTTTCAAGAGGAAAACTTTAGAATATTCTTATGGGTTTCTTAAGAAAACCTTAAAGTAAAGCCATATGATTTGCAAAGAAAATATGGCTGTGAAAAATATTGCCATATCCAGAAGTAGTTAATGATGCCAATTTGAGGTCTGAATATCTTTGATGAGACCAGTTTTGAAGTGTCATACAAGTTTTTGTTAGGAGAAAAAGTATATTGTAAATTATAGTATCATAGGAAAAAAGGAATAAAATAGCACACTGTAGCAAAGTGTGACTCACCATCATGGAACCTTCATCTGGTCATTTGGCACAATTAGCTAATTTTCAGCTCCGGAGAACCTCCTTCTGATCGGTGTCTTGTCAGCCTCAAGCCCCCCGTGTTCCTCCCAGACCCCAGTGCCCTTTACCTCAGGGTTCTGCCCCAGCAGTACCCCCAAACTCTGGGTCTCCCTTCCCAAGGGAACCCCTAATCCTTTAAACCCACCTTGCCTCCGTGGCTTCTGCCAGTCATCATCTAGGCCCCGCTCACTGAGGTAGACTGCAGTCTGTAATGGCCACTCATCATTGCAAAGAGGTAGGACCAGGTACCTCCTTCTATCCCTGCACTACACCTCTGAAGCCCTAGTACGTCTGTAGGCCTTCACCAAAGCCTGCAGCCTGGGGGGTTTACAAGGCTGGAGCTCCCCAGTGCCTCTTGCCTTTTCCCCAGCACTGCTCTGCTTCAGGTATCTTACTCCCAGGCAACTAGCCATTCCCACTCCAGGGTTAGCGTGAGACTCCTAACAGCACCTGGCCACAGCCTTCTTATAAGGGCCAGCTGGGCCCTGATTGAGCTGGCCACACCTGTGGTCAGCTATTCACTCAGCTACTCTCACTTCTTTTCCCAGCCACAGAACTCTCCCAGGCTGTTTTTAACCCCTGTTCTGCCAGAGTGGGGCAGCCACCTCACTACACACACTAATTAAAGAGAGAGAAAATACTGAAATAACTGTGCAGTGTGGGTGTCAGATTCATATTTCATGGCAAATCTGTGAAATAAGTAAAATAAATTACATGCCATTTTTCTTTCTTTAACAAGAGTAAAAGTGGGTGAAGAAAGTTATGCAGGAGACTGGAAAATCATGGATGACTTTAGAATCACGGATTCCTGAAATAGAACCTAATGGATGCCTGTAGTATGTTGACAGTGGGGTACTGCTGCTGGGTCTGGGGAGGGCCAGTCCACCACCTCAGTTGGACCCTAGACCTTGCTTGCTGTGGCGGGGAAGGGGGGGGGGCAGAAATCGGTGAGGCCTGTTAAACTATGGCTCAAGCCTGCACTCAGGTGAAGCTGCAAATAGTCAATTGGCCTAGGCTCTGGTTCAGACTGGGGCAGGAAACAAAGTCTCTCTGCTCCAACCTGTACTCAGGTGGGGTTGCAAGCAGTTAATGAGCCCGAGCTCTGGTCTGGAGCTGAGCGGGGAAACAAAGTCACTCAGCCTGGGTCTGCCACCAAAGTCAGTTTACTCAGGCTTCTATTCAGCTAGTCTGAGAGTAGATGGAGACTCATTCACAGCTTGGATGACTGGGGGGATGCAGGCCCTCCAACTCTACTGCATCTTGGCCCAGGCCTAGGAAGTTCAGAGAACTTTTCCTGAGGAGAGATGGGGCAAGCCCAATATTTTACCTCTCCAGTACCCTGGAGATGTTGGGTAAAAATTTCAAATGCATCTATGTGACTTACATTCCTAGGTGCTTTTGAAACTTTTCCCCCTTTGTTCTTTAATGATAAGTTTATAAATTTTCTTATGGTTTGTCTGAACAAGTTCTGGAGGGGATCTTTTTGTTTCTCTCTGAACTTCTGAAGCATTCTCTTAATTTTCCCAAGAGCAGAAACAAAATGTTTCCCTTTTCCTGTGTAAAGGCATAAGTGAAGACAGTGTGACTGCAACTCAGGAAAAGTTGGGAGGAAAAAATCAAAGAGATTTAAAGTAAAAGGTGTTCCTTGTCTGAACACATCTTGTCAGAACACCTCTGTGATGACAAGAGGAGCTGGGTGAATATTTTCATTGAATATTCACTTGAATACACTTTATCTGTGTTTATGCTAGTTGTGTGTTCATTTTCCCTGAGGTAACTGGCATGAATACTCATTGAAACTGCAAATATTATAAATTATTCACTGAAAGTGACTTTAGAATATGTAAATGCATGTACCTATACTAGAACCCCAATTGTAGAAGTTATACTCCTCTAGTGTGGGAAGAGTAATGTGTAGACTATTGTGTCCACTCAAAAGCAACCAACATAACCACAGGCTTAGTCTGAAGTTTAAAACATAATTCCCCGTAAAAAATAATAATTAAAAGTTTCAGTGCATCAGTGAGGTACCATGTAAGTGTTTCTAAATGCCTATGTTTACTTCCTGGAATTGTACATGTGTATTAGTGAAAATGTTGGGTTTGTCAGCTTCTGTTTCAAACATCTGCTAGATAGTCAAGCATAGCCCCAAGAAATAACCATTATGATTTCACACAGTGAACAGTGGTCATAACTGGTCAAGTGAGATGGGGCTAGAATTCACTTAAGGAGCTCATCTATTCTTCCTCGACCCTCTGGAACCGCCGTGGCTGCTCCTTTTGCTTGTTTCCCCTGGGGCATATTGAAAAAAAAAGTTTACCCAATGTTTCTGGCAACACTTCTTTGTCTTTGCTGACAAACCCAAACCCTAAAACATTTTGGTTTCTAAAACTAAAAGTGTGTTCTTTTTAATCTCTCCTCCTCCCATTTCTTTCTGTCTCCTATTTACCCCTCCCTTCTTCCATCCCCTCCCTTCTGCTGATATGAATGGGCAAAAAAAGGGACAAAATGAAGTGAGAAATATCCCATGCAGTTCCTTTCTCTGGTAAAGGAAAGGGTATTTGTTGATTTGGACTCATGCTTCTAATCAGAATTCTTTACAGCAATTCAAAATTAGTACAAGCTGTCACTATTTTTTTCAAAATAAGAAATACATAAAGTTAACTAACTATACCAAGAGACAACATAATCATATTTTGAGTATTAATACATTTTAATATATGATTTGGTTAACTTGTTCTCTTTGAAGGGTTACTGCATTATTAATATATGATCACAAATTTACTTTGGTACCTCATTTTGTCAATAGTGTGGCTTCAAATTATTAAATAGCAATAACAATCAAGATTATTAAAGAAAAGTTATTACATGCCACTGAGGTGAATCCATCAAATACATATGGTCTTGATGTGGGCCATTAAAACATTTGCAAAACCAGTTTGGTTGGTGCATACTCTAAAACGTATGCTAATTTTGCACGAAAAACAAGGAAACAACGTGCTTAACAGAATTGATAATGATTATGAATTAACTATATTGAAGAATTTAAAATTATCTGTTAAGCCTTAGTGTAAGTATCATATAACTGAAAAACTTAACTTAAAAACAACAACAACAAAAAACAACAACTCCACACTGTGGATTAATGGCCAGCTGGTCTTATAACAGTTATATGCTTTTCCTTAATAAAATGTCACAATTTATACTGTAAAAAACCCAGAAATCATGTAAAGTTATAATGAAAAACTAATTAGAGAAATTATGTTGCACAATCTATCCATTTCCACCTTAAGGTCCTACATGGAGCACGCGTGGTAGGGGCCAAAATTCAAGATGACTGCTTGGGAGTGCATGCTCCAATGCACCACTGATCTCAGGTCCACAGGAACTCCTTATGAGTTGCTGGGAGGTCAACTGGGCTATGACTAGAGAAAGGCTGTCCCATGATCCTAGGGAATTAAATATTGCATGATGCATGAGGCATCAACAAAATCATGTTGACAATGTCAATTCATGGAGGGTGTTATGCTCAAATTAGAAATATGATACCTGATTTTCAACCACCTTGAACTCCATGTAGTCATTTCCACCTGTGCACACCACACTTTCACATTCCTCGTGGAAGAAAGGAGGAGGATCGCAGATGTGCACAATTTATGGTGACCTGGTCTATACTTAAAAGTTTTTGTGCCATAGCTATGTTGGTATGGGATGGCATTTATTTTTCTCCTATAGTACTATGCCAGGAAAAGCCCTAGAAGAGATGAAGTTATACCAGCAAAAGTGTCCTTTTGCCAGTATAGTTTATTTTGCACAGGGAACTGATTTAAGCTATACTGGCAAAAAAGACTTTTCTGCCAGTATAGACTGTATTTAGGCTAGAAGGGTTTGCTGGTAGAACTATATTGATAAAGCTATACCAAAACACATTTTAAACTTAGACTAGATCTGTGAGTGATGCCTCACTTTGGTGCTTGTGAGATGTAGAGATGTCAAATATGCCTTGAATAGATGGTTGATAAATATAGCATCTTCTCACCCTTAGATAGAAAAGATATCACTCTGTTCCCTTCTCAAGGACATCCAAGGTCACAACTGATCATCTCTGTGGCTATTCTAAACTTTTCTTATTCCCAGAAACTATGGACAATGGGAGATCAACATTCCAATTATAATGTGTGAGACACCTTCTCTAAGGATCCCAGATAAGCTGAAATAGGAATCTCTATTCCCCCAGTGTAGCAGGCAGCTGACTTAGCGCCTGCTGAGTCAGCCCCTGCTCCCTCCTTGCCCTGCAAAAGCCAAAAGCCTCTGCAAGCCCGGCCTGCTAGGGAAGGCTAATCAGCCACCTGGCTGTAGCCCTGGGCTGCAGAGGGCTTAATGTGCTCCACCTGGCAGCCTCCAGAGGCTATAAGGCCTGCTAGGGAGGAAGCCAGAGGAGTGTGAGAGGTAGAGAGAGGTAGAAGGAGGAAGGAAGGAGAAGGAGAAGGAGAAGGAGAAAAAGGTTAGGAGAGAAGGTGCAGGGCACCAAGTAGCTGCTGAGGAAGCTAGCAAGGACTGGAAGCCTGCAAGGGCTAGCTATTCCTGGGGCTAGCCAAGCTAAGGGTTGAGCCTGAGCTCTACTTGTATAGATAGCTGTATATAGGTGGTGGGGTTTTTGCACTGTGTGTGATCAAAATAAAGACACTGGTGAAGCCAACAAGCAGTCTCCTGCCTGTGTTTTGAAGAGGGCAGTCAGAGGCCTGCTTACACCCAGTAATAGAAACTGAGATGTTAAAACAATATCTTAAACTGCTTTTGCACAACTGAAGATACAGATGAAAATCCTATCTCTAGTTACCTAACCTCCCCTCCCCCCAAAGATTGAAAAACAAGAGTAAAATCCTGTTTTTCTATGCAGGATGAACCCGTGTCTCTTAATTAAGTCCCAGAGTTGGGTAGGAAAACTGTTGATTTCATCTGACTTAGCTTGTTGTTTGATCTCCAAGAAATTCCCAGGTTAAATAAATACTCATACTTCCCAGTACCTCATAAGAGTTCAAGCCACATGTTTTCACCCCAAACTAAAAATTGCAAATTTGTTTGCCTTCTTAATCAGAGAGTCCCCCTATGACTATATCTACACTAAAACTGGGAATTGAATTCCCAGCTTGAGGAGAAGGACACGTGCTAGCTCTGGTCAAGTTAGTGTGCTAAAAAATATCAGTGTGGCCACAGCAGCTCAGACTAACTCCCCAAATAGAACCTCATCCAAGATCTTAACTATGTACAGAATCGAGGAAGACTAGGGTTGGAATAGACCTCAGGAGGTTATCTAGTCCAATTCCCTGCTCAAAGCAGGACCAAAATCAACTAAATCATCCCAGCCAAGGCTTTATCAAGCCAGGCATTAAAAACCTCTTGGATGGCTCTAAAAAATGTACTTGGATGGTTAGCCCGAGCTTGTCACCTGTGCCATTGCAGCCAGCCTGCTATTTTTAGTGTGCTAGGTTAAGCAAAGCTAGCATGAGTTTACCCACCCAAGCAGGGAATTACCGTTTTTGTGGATAATCCATCTTGTTCTTTAGGTATGTTTCTTCTTCTATTGCAAGACCAGAAGGATGTGAAATTAAAGGTACTGAATAAAAATAATGAATGTGTGGACCAGGTCCACTATAGCTAGAAGAACTACAAAATATTTTGGGTTTTTTTTAATTGAATAGCATAAGAAGAAAGGGAATATTGAAAGATAAGCAACTGACCTGTACAGAGCTTTGAAATATTAAAATACATTACTTAAAAAGAAGATCAATAATATTCTGGGTTAATACAGAGATACAATAATTGAAATGAATAAAACATAAGAAGCTTCCGACAAGAGAATGATCAAACAAGTTTGTTATACATTGATGTCATCTATTGGATATTGATGGAAGTATCAGGAAAACTGGGGAGCAGGATTTGAAGAGCTGGTTGGCAAGCACCTAATAGAAATAATAGGACAGCCACCCTTGAATGATACCTGAAATAGGACATGAATATGAAAGTCACTCTGTGCTCTTCTGAGTTTGGATCAGCCAAACTTATCAGGACTAAGAGAAAGTGGCAAGAATTCACTTCAGACATTGTATTGCTTTTTGTTTTTGTTTAGTCTATGTAATTGAAAGTTACCTTGTTGAACCTGTGCTCTTTCTAGTGAGAACACAAGGATTGTGTTGGGATTGTACTAAGTAATGTATGCATATTTTTTCTTTGCAAGTCCAAGTAAACTGGCCTATGGGAACAGTAAAGAAATAATGTTTAAGCAATTGAGTTTGGTACTTTAAACTATTCCCTTTCAAATCAAATACTAGAGATAGCAGGTAGTATATTCATAAGAGCACCTTGAGACAAAGAGCAAGATTATTTCTTGGAGAATTATTTAAAATGGGATAAATGTATAAGAAATAGTAAAGAATTGATAACTGATTAACATTAAGTGAATGGAATAAAAAATCTTGGTAATTTTATTGTTCTAGGGCATAACTGCTTGGCCCTAACACTAATATAAGTCAATTGCTTCCAAAACTATATATTGTGTTCAGTACATGCCTAGAATATCAGGTAACCAAAATTAATCTATACACCCTTTTAAAAACTGTTGATTGTACCCCTGGTTCTTGGTGAATGAATTAGTCTTAATCAATCAACAAGTTTATTACATGTTCTGATTTGATAATAAAAGTGGACACAATAAAATGGATTGAATTCATTTTAACCAATCACCAGAAAGAGAGTGTGATTTTTTAAGTGTCCTGATTTGATACCTCAGGCTGGCATGCAAGAGTATAGCAGAGAGTCCCCTACGTGGAGGATGGGGTTAACCTGTCTTGTGACCAGAAATTTTGTACCTACATTTGTTCCAAAGTTAGCTGTGAACCAACTATTTCTAGGAGAAGGGGAACTGATTTCAAATCAGGCTCTTTTAGGTAAGTCTTCAAACGAGGCTCTTTTAGGTAAGTCTGTCTAGGAGAAGGAAAATTCTGATATCAAACCTGAGCAGTTCAAGCTCATTAGCCATGGAAGACAAGCGGGCTAGGGTGCAAGCACTGATACCTGTTCCTAGCAGGCAAACAAGATATGATTTGGCATTTCTATGTATCAGATAAGGTGGATTGGCCTAACAAACCATTACATCTTAAACTTGCTTGTTATAGAAACAATACAGCAAGTCAGACTTACTTATATGAAACTCAGCAAAGGTCTGCCAAGTGTAGCAAATAGAAGTGGTCATGGATTCTGTCTAAACATATTACATATATTGTGAGCTGAAATGTCAAAATTCTATTCATTTCAGGCCAAATTGAACAAGTAGTGGAGGAGTTATGGAAGTTATACATTTTCTTTGCTGCGATTCAGGACATACACTGGTTAGTTACTGGAGAGTTTACAGCTGGAAAATTTATTTTCCTTTTTTCTGGACAGTTAAGTGGACAAGCAAAGCATAAGTTGCTATAGCATTGAAAAAGTTATTTCAGTGAATATATGGAAACTGGTATCTGAGTGGATTGGCATAGTAAGATTTACTAGTGCCTACAATAAATTATGTATAACTGATCAGTTCATATACACCAACAGAAGAGAAAGAGGAAGAGAAAGAGAAAAACAAATGTTATCAACTTCAGGACAGCATTGTAGATGATATTCCTCATCATTATATGATTTTGATAATGGGAGATATGTAGTGGATGTGGTAAGCAAATGAATAGTGGTAGACCATGTGGCATTGGAATACCAAACAATATTGGAAGAAGGTAAAGAACTTGACGTATGATTATTGGTGGTACTTGGTTTCCTCACAAAGATATCCACCAGGTGACAGGAAAGTCATCATATCATCAAACCAAAAAGCAGATTAACCAAATCATCAATAAAAGGCATAGGAGGTCACTTTTGGATGTTAGCATCTATAGAAGTGCTAAGTGTGGTGAAGATCATGAAATGAATGGTCATTTCAGGACATTAATTTGTGATTATGAAGAAATCTTAATACAGACTGGATGGAAAATATTAAAGAAAGTGATATAAAATAAATTGGAGGAAGTTGTTGGAAGGTAATCAAATAAGAAAAATCTGGACAAGCAACAAACCAAGAATATTACCAGAAAGGTGTAAAAAGGTCAAGATTGTTGGGAAAATAGAAGTAAAAGTGTTACACAAAACAGTGAAGAAATTACAAAGATTGGACAAGCAAAAGTTCTGGAAAGAAGACATGCAAGAACTAGGGAAGACATCAAGAAAAACCAAGATATGGAAATGATATACAAAGGGTTACATTTTAGGGAAACTTGATCAGGCCAATAATGCAAAAAGTAAGAAAGGCTACTAGTGAATTGAAAACAAATGCTGAAGAGGTGCTGGAAGCATGGAAGGATCATGTTGACAGAATGCTGAACACCGTAGTTTGTACAAATGCAAATATTTAAGCCATTCTATCTGAACTAGGCAGTTTGCAAGGCAGAAGTGATATCAGAATTGAGCCACCATCAGAAGAAACAGAAAGAAAAGTGACACACTTAAAAAAAAAGGGAATGTTGCAGGAGTAGATATCATCAAGTTGAGCTGCTAAAAGCCAGTGGGACAAGAACTACCAAAACATTAGAAAAAATATATAACACTGTGTAGGAGCAAGAGGAGATACCAGTTGATGACTTAATGACAACAGTTGTGTCAATCCTAGAGACCAAAGATCTCGGAACTATTATAGAGGTATAAGCAAAAATAGGGATTAAAAATGTTTGCAGTTTTCATCAACTTCACAAGGGCATTTAATTCAGTTTGGAGGGAAGCATTATGGAAAGTAGTAAATTCAAATGGCATTCCAGATACCTGCAATTATAAATGTTACGAGTGAAGACTCGGTAGTGCCATAAGAATTGGTGGAAAATTAAATTAGTTCAACTGTAAGTTTGGTGTACCACAAGGGGCATGAAATCACTGTAGCTTTCCATCATGTTCTTCAACAGGATATTAACAGTGGTAGGCAAGTTGGAAGGCATGACATTGGGTGCACTAGAGTTAAGCTTGTTACCTTCTGGAGATAACATGTTGAAAACTGGTGGACATTTTTAAATTCATGACAATACTCTTCATTGCCCTGGAAAACCGGTGCAGTTGACTTGCACTAAGTGCCACATAGTCAACGTGATTGCATCCTGGGAAAGAAACATTAGTTAAAGTGATGAAATGCAGCAGCAAAGTCATAGAACAAGTTAAATCTTGTGTATACCTAGGAATCTTGATCAATGCTGATGGCTTCATCAAAGATGAGGTTAATAGTAGATGTGCTTTAGCTACAAGTGCTTAGAAATTGATAAAATTATGGATTGATAAAAAAAATCATGTTTGGTACCAAAGTGAATTTTTTTCAAACCAGTGTACTAACAGCATTACTCCACACTCTGGAAGAACCTGCATTATGTGTAATACATCAATGGCTAGAGGCAACAGAGATGATAATTCTTCAAAAGATGGCAGATGTGAAGTGGAATGAAAAATTTAGAAGGAGTGTAGGATGTGAAGTCAGGACACTTCAAAAAGACTAACCAAAGGACTAATCAAAAAGAATACAATGGTCAAGAGACTCTGAGACACAAAGGTATGATTGATAGGATGCCAAATAAAATAATGCAAACACAACCAAAGTCAGTCAGATCTAGAGGCTGACCACGAACTAGATGGTGGGACATCATACACAGAGACACAACAAGGCTGGGCATAATGAAGGAACAAGCCATGGACAGGAAGAATGGTGATGCTGTACTGTTCCCTGTATCTCTAAAGATTATTTGATGAGTACAATTGAAGGTAAAAGTTGACTTGAGAAGAACGTAGCACTGAAAATTAGTAATCTAGTATTCAATAAAAGAGGTTATCCTCATTAAATTCAATTGAAACATGCTTATCAAATTGACAAATCTAGTCAGATTTCATTTTAACAATCTAACAGGCACCCTGGCAAATTCATAAATTGACTCTACTCATTCCATTTACACTTACATGCTACAAGTGGGTAGCATTTTGAAGAGTACTACCCTTTATTTCCTTTCCCCCCTCCTCAGTGCCAAGTCCAATTAAGCCCACATCCAAGTCCCACTGAAGAGCAGTCAGGCTGAGGGAACCTAGCCCTGCTCAAAGATCATGCATAATCCTAATTTGAACATTTTCACAATCAACATATTGTGAATAATATCTTATTTTGTTTACTCTGCGCAGAACTCATGTTTTGGGTGCAGCTTGGAAGAGTACCACCTCCTTTCTCTGGTTCCCCCCAGTTAGACCCCTTGTAAAATTAATGATGTAATGGACTTAGAGTCCACTATATATCAATTATTAACTACCAAAGTTGATACCATCTAACAAATATACCAAATAGTTTGATATAGTTCTTGTGAGGCGAGTTTTGCAGACCCAAGTATATGGGGTAGTTCAGGTAAGCATTATACCTGAACTTCAAAAATTGTGGTTTATGTATTGATAGTTTGCAAGAAACTCATGAATTCTTTAGGTATCATCCCATGAAAGACTAATGTATTACTAAAGAAAGCGAGGAATACTTGTAGCACCTTAGAGACTCTACAAGTATTCCTCCCTTTCTTTACGGATACAGACTAACATGGCTGCAATTCTTGAACCTGTCATAATGTATTACTGTATTTAATTAGTGGTAGACTGTCTATATTTTCTTTATTTTTTCCAATTATTTTTTAATAGAACTCTGATCTCAAAAATCCACTCATCTGTTGTGCATCCAAGAAATGTCTTGTTAGTAATACTGCATAAATAACTTGCCTCAAACTAATATAAATGTTACTAAGGTTCAGGTGAACTGACTGAAGTTAGAATTCTAGCCATAGATTCACAAGGGAAACTAAAGCACTTACTGGTTACTTTAAGTGCCTTAGTGCAACATTTAGGTACCTCTGGCATTCACAACAGCACCTTTCAGCTGCTGCCTAACCCTGTAGATGTCAAATTCCCTAGACACTTAACCACACACAAAACTACTGAAGTCCTAACATATCTAAGCAACCTTGGGGCATCTAGCTCATGCCTAAGCCCCAGCAGGATTCACAAACTAGGCATTTCCCTGCCTTTGGCATAGTTAGAGCACACCTAACCCACAGAAAAGACAAAGGGAGGTGTCACTGCCCCCCTTCTTACAACCCATAGGCCAGTATTTGGGCACTCCCCTGGGACATGGTTTTAAATCCCCACAGTGCCTGATTTGGAGCAAGGACTTGAACCCAATGCCCTACACACTAAGTTATTGGGTGTAAAGGGAAAAACACTACTAGAACCTCACCAGTTTTTCACGAGAAAAGACTGACCTGGCTTTGGCACCTAGCTGCAGAAGAGTACTCATGGCTGTGAATCCCACGTGTAGGATAGTGCCCTCCTCCAAATTAGAATTAGGTGCCTAATTTATTTTGATTCACCAGGTTAGACAACTACCAGCTCACTGTGCTGGTTTCTTTGAATCCCTTATTTAGGTTCCTAATTCTCCTCATCTATTGTATGGGGAGTTTGGATGCCCAACTCAGAGTTATGAATTTCACTAGGCCACAGGGTGTCTGGAAATTAGGTGCTTCAATTCTCAACAGTGCAATGCTTAAATCCCCCTTCTAGTCAGATTCTGATTAATGCAACATGCTAATTAGTTACCTTATCAGAAGCTTGTTATCAACTCAAATTCACTGCTCTTAAGTGGTAATTGAGCTTTTGTGAATGAATTTTAAAAATATGAATTTATGTGGAAACAAGGAAATATCTCAAATGAAACAGATAAGTCAATCCTTTTATGTCAGAGTTTCCTTTATAAAGCAGAATGGAAGATTTCTGGATTAAAAGCTGTGTTTCATTATAAATAGAGTTAACTCAAGCAACTAAACTACTATTAATTATAATGAATAATGAACAAAGTGAAGAGTCATCAATATTAGTGAATCTGTAGTGAAAGCTAAACCTAAAATTTTTATCAACAAACCAGAGCTATACTATTGCACAGTGAATGATAAATCACAATAAATAATGTTATATCAGTAAATAATATTAATCAGAGAACCTGGCTTTTTATAAGAAAGTGAATACAAAGAACCTTCCACCTCATGCAGACTCAGAAGGGCCAGCACAATGTGGCCTGAAGTGTCTAATCTGGTTGTGAATTTAACTAAGCTCTTTGCCTCTGTAATGCCTTTGTGAGAGGGACTTCTCTAGAGTGAAAGCATTGGAGACTCACCTAGCATAGCAAGCTACAGCAAACCTGTGTGACTGGTTTTATTCGCATGATAGATTATTGCAGGGTAAGAAAGATACTCAATGCAACTACACTCCCCAATTACAAAAGAGTCTGAGAAATATCCTGGGATATGGATGACTAGAGACACTTGTGCCAGGTAGTACAAAAGAGAATCAGAGAAGTAGGAAACATAAGCTTTATTTATAAGGAATTCCACTGGCTCTCTTTTGGGCACAGAATTTGGTTCCTCTGTCCTGAGATCATTTCAAGGACAGGGAGACAACACATATGCAAAAAGCAATGTAACTTTATTGTACTCAAATACAAAGGATTCCCCTGTCTTAAGTTTTTTTTAACCCCAACAAACTATCTATTTAATATGGTGTCCTATCAACCTGTCAGATTCCAGCAAATAATTTTCATATAAGGAAGGAGCAGACTATTATTGGTTAGGCAATTTTCTGTCCAGAATGCTAGGATGTGTAGCGCAGACAGAGAGAAAGTACTCAAAAGCATACAAAATATGACTAATGACATCAATTCCTTCACAGCAGAGAAGGATAGACTTCTATACCAGTGCTACAAAAGAAATCTTATTTGGTTTAGAACATATCTCTGACTTTTAATTCACCTCTGTCAGTCAGTATGGCTCTCCCAGGAATTAATTCCTTCGCAATCACTGTGGAGAGCCTGATAGTGTCTACATACCATGACCTCCACCCTCTTTCCATAAGACCACTGCTTAGGATCATGTAAACCAGCACATAAGAAAAACAAACAGTAAAAATAATAAAAATTCAGACTCAATAACTGTCTGATACAATCCTATGTTTTGACAGGGCTGAGAAATGGTCTCCCTGTAGATTAGTCTGCAATAATTTGAAGCCTGAGGCTGTACTAGCTTGCAAAGCCATGACCCTTCTAAGACTTCCTGTTATGTATGTGTGTGAGGAATCTGAGCCCAGCCAAGTCAAGAGCACAACCTCAGCAGGAAGAGACTAGACACAACAAGAGCTAACTTCACATTTCAGAGACATCTGCCAAGACTATAGTTATTCTCACAATACAGTGGAAACAGAGCAAGCGGATACTGTGATTCACTGACTAATATATTCCACCACTTTCTCTAAATCAAAGAGTTTTTATTATTCTTGCCCATGTTAAAGTGTAGAATTATATAGGGGTTAATTTCACATGGGTCCAGATGGCTGGGACAATATCTGTTCACCACTTAAACCCTGATTACACCCTATTACGAGGACTTAATTAAGAATGGTGTTGGAATGGAGTTCATGCTTATGTTGGACCTCTGGAAAGATATGAATTTAATGCATTAATGAATATTTAGATTTATCATCAATTTTTTAAAAAGTCAGCATAAACACACCATTAAAGCCACTTTTTAGGAAATACAAAGCTAATGCTGAAACAGCAACTTTATTTATGTGATGGTCCAAACATCTCTTAAATCTTATAGTGTTGAGAGATGAGGTGGGTAAGGTAATATCTTTTATTGAATCAACTTCTGTTGGTGAGAAAGACATGCTTTTGAGCCATGCAGAGGTCTTCTTCAGAGCATAATTAGTTAATTCTTCAGAAGTTGGTTCAATAAAAGATATTACCTCACCCACCTTGTCTCTCTAACATCCTGGTACCAACATGGCTATAACTACACTGCATACATCTTATTAGTGTACACATTTTGGAATACAAATAATTTACTACACTCCACGTGTAACCAGAAAAAAAATCAATAGAAACTATTTTGTCATTGAAATGATTCAAGTCAAAACAATGAGTCGGTATGACTTTTACCCATTAAAAATGATCAAGATAAACATTCCCACAAAATGTTTCATTTAGATGAACTAAATTTCAATGGAAAACTGTTCCATATATATTTTCTTTTTACCAACTCTAACAGTAACCTTGTGTCTGCCAAGCTTATGCTGAGGCTGTGATAAACAATAAAAGGATTTTGCAATATCAGTATAGGGCTTGGGGAATGGGCTTCATTTATTTTAATATTTTTAGAAGATGTCCTCGGAGCATGTGCAGAGATATTCCTCCCCCCCCCACACACACACCTTATTTTTTCCACTCAAACCAAGCCAATCTCACACTCCTGAAGGAGTATGTGCTTGGCAAATTTCAAATTTTAGCTTTTTGCTATAACTTTGTTCCAAAAAGAGGTTAGAATTGTGCATGAATTATAAAAGTCAAACTATGTGGTCATAATTATATGATCACATTGTTTTTTCCACTGGACTCTTGCCTCTTTTGGGGCAAAAGAAGGGCACTTAATGGGATGGAGTTAAGGTTTCATAGGCAACTGTAAATCTGCCTTTTCGTAATGTGTGCTTGACTTTGCAACTTAAATAACTTTCTTTCAACATAGTTTTTTGTATGTACTGCCTGTAAAAATATGTTAAAAAATCCACTTTGTTTCATAATGCCTCAAAAGAAATGATGAATACAGTTTACTGTTTCTAACAATCAGCAATAGAACAGACTTCCTTCACCCAAGTCACATAAAAATATCCTATTTTGAATCCTGGTGAGAATTGAGCAAGCTGCAGCATGCATAGAATGTGCTACTTACATCTCTGATCATCCAGTAAATTGCCTTTGTGCTAAATATTATTCAGTAGAGTGATAGCCTGACTATAATGCAGAGAGTGAACTCATCAGCTCCCTGACTGAGTCTTGAAAGAACTCATGCAGCATTAAGCCACCCCTGATTGTAAGTATATGCTTCGGGGAATCTGGATAAAACAAACATCCACAAGGTGGAAATAAGTTAATAAAACTGAGTGGCATAGGAAACTGCAGAGAAGTAACACATGCATAGATTATATAAATTCCAAGGCAAACTACTATTCATTTCTGTCATTAACTCTTGAATTTTGTGGGTGTCCTTCCAATTACAAGGGGAAGTCCAGCAGAAGCACTGTACTTATCTGTGTCTGGATTTTCTTTCTAATGATTGGGTATGAGAGAAGAACAGAATCAGACCTATTTTATTATTCCATTGAAGTAAAGATTCCAATTAGCTTTCCGTCGTCCTTTGTCCCTTGTTAATGTCTTTCAGAGATCACCCATTATAAAAAAAATGGAAAATGTTTCTTTTAAAAGCCAGTTTAAAATCCTATAAAGGTTAAGCAATTTTCCAAAATTGATATTTCCTTCTATATATACATTGAAGCTCCCTGTGGTTTTATCCATAAATCACACATGAGATACTTGGAAAATATTGTGTCACCATTCTCATTTGCATGGTGCCTCATTTAAAATTCCATTACAGTATACTACAAAGTGTATACAGGTAAGAAGTATTTGTTACCCATTGGCTAGACTATACCACATCTCATCTTCCAGTTTGAGAAGACAGAAGGCAAGAATAAATGAGAATAAGCCACATTCTACATTTGGTGCTATGAAAGAGTTTGATGTTACTTGTTCTCATTCACAACATGCACATAGTGAGCATATGGCTGAAAATGTAGGAATGCTGCATAGTAGTCTTAAAGGTCTTGTCTGCACAGGGACATCCAGGAAAATTAATCCAAATTAACTAAACATGTGGATTTGAAATGGATTAATCAAATGACATGCAAGCCCCAATGGGGACACACATTCAGAATTAAAACAGCCTTTATCCATTTTAATTCACTTCCAAATTAAGGCCACTTTAATTCTGGATAACAACATTCACACAGGGATTTAATATGATTTAACTAATTGACTTCAAATTCACACCTGTAGTTCATTTGGATAAATTTTTCAGCATAATCCTGTGTAAGATAAACCCTTAGTTCCATATGCAAATGTCACAGAGAAACAATACAGGCTTGTACTAGATTGGAATGGTGACTCCATCACATCTGTTAAGGAAACCCTAAAAATGTTTCTAGACCTTCTAGCACCAGCTTGTATGGACATAGTAATTGGCATTACTTGGCATAGGGAAAGGGGCCAGAAGGTGGATATAAGAAGGCATTGGGCACATTAAGGTGAAAGGGACGGAAGGTGAGGGACTAAAAAGTGAGACAAGAAAAAGTGGAGAAAGAAAGGAGGAGACTGAGGAAAAAAGAAGTGTTTTACAGTAGCTCACAGAAGCAGGCACTCCTTCAGAATTTGAGCCTACCAACTTCAATGTGTGTGTCCTCTGACTCCTGTAACATTCTGAGATTATGATCAAGGCAAGATAGCAATTACCAGTTTTGGGGGTTTGCTGTTGTTTGAGGGTGAGGTTGGGAGGGAGACTTGTGTTTTGCCATTTTCACAATGACTTACAGAATCAGCTTTAATAAAGTGTTCCTGCAAATAAATCTTCTTCTGACCTTTTCCACAGAGAATCAATTAAGCAGGGGTGGCAAAATCACCTCTTTGAAGAAGGATATTCTTGATTTCAGCATTTGTGGACTATAGCCACAACATGTTCTGTGTTTCACAAACAAACACACAACGCTAATAAAAGAACAATTATCCCCCCCCCCATGTATACTTTTAGCATTCCCTTTAATTCATCCTTTAAGTTTACATATTCACTAAGTATCAGGCACTGAACAGCTGATATTTTTAACAGCCCAATTTCTAGTCTCAGCTTGCCTGTTACAGAGGCATTGCACTGTTTGCTATGCCTCTGTTTACTTTCTGCTTTTCATCTTCTAATATTGACAATATGACAAGATTTTGATAGAAGTTTCACCTTACCAAGGGAAAGAAAAGCCCACTACTCTGGTGCAGTTCAACAGTATGTATACTGTACTGTTACAATTCCTTCGGGCATAAAACATTCAGGTCCTGTGCATGAGTACATACTGTACACTAGTATTCTTCACAGACAATGCACTTGAGAGCTGTGGGCAGTAGGCAAAGAAGCAAAAAGTAGCTTCAGAGCATCATAGAGAACAACTTTGCTCCCTTTTTTAGACAGTTGGATCCATGTACACAGTTGGGAATTTGTGAACAGCTTTGGCGCTCTCTTGGTTAAATTAAAAAGAAGAACAAAATGGAATTTAATAAACTAATCATTACATGCTAGAATTGTGTAGGTATTTTTTAAAACTTTAACTTTTAGAGCCAAGTTTTTAAAATGTGCTTTAATGAAGCACGAAGGATTCATGCCCAATTGGATTTTGGACATGCAAAATGCTGTGCATTGAAAGATTGGCTCTTAAAATAACATGGTTCATGTAAAGTAAATACATTAAAAAAAACAACACTCTGCCACCTGATTTTTTAAACCTACCAGTTATATTTAACATCTGATATTAATAACTAGGGAATGGAGGGAGTTTCAACTTTCTTTATTCATGTAACAGTTCACTAAATGATGAAGTGGATTATAGCATTTGAAGTCTTTACAAATCAAGAATGGGTATCCTTTAAAAAGAGATATGCTTGAGCTCAAGCAGATGATATGACCCATGATACGAAGAAGGTAAAACTCGATGACAAAGATTGTGTCTGGCACTGAAAGCCTATGAATATCATGGGAGTAATCTGACCAATTCCAATAATATTCAAACTCAATGGGTTTAAATACTCAGTGAAAAGTCAAATCCATCTCTTCCTGTTTTCCTACTGTAGAAAAATGTTCTTTCTAGTTAGAATTTTGTGTGTATTATATTTACGGACCAAGTTTAGGTGTTCAGAGAGTTACTGTCGAGTGCATCCAGTGTTTCTCCTCTGTGGAAATGGAACATCCTCCTCATATTGCAAAGTACTTAATATTTAGATAGATAGATTAGATTAGATAGATAGGACTACTCATTTGCCTAAAGTTATATATGTATTTAAGTGCTATTCTGCTTTCAGTTACATGTGTGCAACTTCCATTTATTTTAATGAAAGCCATATATTACACTAGCGAAAATACCTGGCGTTTCTCGGGTCAGTCGGAGGTGGGGAGGGGGCAGAGAGCTCAGCGAGTGCGGGGTCCGTTGGAGGAGGGAGGGGGCAGAGAGCAAACCTGACACCCCCACCGCACCCCTCCGACCAAACCCGATACCCCCACCGCACTTACCCCTCGACCAACCCCGACTCACATTTTCACCCCCCCCACCCAAACCCAACACCCCACATCACCCCCCTACCAACACCCCCTGACCAACACCCACACCTCATCCCCCATTAGACCAAACCTGACACACCCACCTCACTTTCCCCCCCAAACAAACCCGACACCCCTACCTACCACCACAAACAAACCCGACACCCTCACCTCACTTACCCCTCGACCAACCCCGACCCCCCTCCTCACCCCGCCAAACAAACCCAACAACCCCACCTTACCCCCCCACCAAACCCAACACTCCCTGACCAACCCCAACACCCACACCTCACCCCTCACCCACCCCGACACCTTCCCACACCCCCAGACCAAACCCAACACCCCCGGCTCACTTACCCCTCAACCAAACCCGACACCCCCACCTCACCCCCTGACCAAACCCGACACCCCTACCTCACTTATCCTCTGACCAAACCCAACTCGGGTCCGTCGGAGGTGGGGAGGGGGCAGAGAGCTGAGCAAGTGTGGGGTCCATTGGAGGGGGGAGGGGGCAGAGAGCTGAGCGAGTGCAGGGTCCGTTGGAGGGGGGAGGGGCAGAGAGCTGAGCGAGTGCGGGGTCCGTTGGAGGGGGTATTATGACATCATAACTATGTCACAGAGAACAGCAGCTGCCCAGCTAATGTGATTGGCCTTTGGATAATTTCACCCCTGGGGGGGCATGAGGTGAAAATTTTTTGACTCTTACCCTGATTAGGACCCTAAGACCTCTAACTGTACCAAATTTCAAGTCTCTAGCTCAAACGGTGTGGAAGGAGTAAGCGCACGTACGTACATGCATACACGCATACACCATTTGACTTTTATATATATAGATGTATCTAAGGATAGAATTCTGTCCTGAATTTTTTTAATAAAAGATTTATAATAGACATACTAAAAGATTAGTCCCAGGATTCCTACATGGGTTGTCTTAGAAGTTTCCAAACATTGCTATTTGATTCTAACATCATCATTACTATTTATTTAGTTGGGATTAGCCCTGCTTTAAGCAGGGGGTTGAATAAGATGTCCTCCTGAGGTCCCTTCCAACCCTGATATTCTATGATTCTATGATTTACTGAATTGCTATATGCTGGTAGGGAAAGGAAAACCCTATGGTAAAGTGTAGTGTTATGCAAAATGCAGCAGTAGAGAATATCTTTAAAAACCATGTAATAACATGTGCCTGATCTTGCAAAATAGATTTACCATGTTATTTTAATAACAATAATTCAATTTTTAGTGATTAAGTGAGTTGATGAGTTTCATTTAATAGAACTCTGAAGGTATTTGGGAGTTAAGAATTGGGACCATGTTTTCACAAAGCAACTGGAAAGCTGATCTGGAGGGGCAATCAAGGATTTATCTCACAAATAAGGCAATAAGGGAATTTTCAGGTGGCCTAATGCCTGTTTAGGCCTGATTACTGAAATCCATTTTAGCCAAGAAAGGGGCTGGGATTTTGAAAGGAGCCTAAGGAAATTAGACATTCACATCCCATTGAATTCCTTTGCACCGGCCACAATATAGGCCACTGAAAAAAATATCACCCTGTGCAGTCTCTTGATGGTTACAGAATTGAATTCAACATTTGGGATCTGATATTCAAAGCCTCCCTGTGGGCTTGGACCAGGTTACTTGGAAAAACAGCTTCCTGTAGAAGACTATAATCAACCACAGCACCTACAGAAATAGCAGAAGTACTAGTTACCAGGCAACACTAAGGAACTTGGGAACAAAGAGGTCTCCTCATCTACTTACTAGACAATGTATATATCTGATATCCAATTTTTAAAAATATTACCTTTTAAAGTTTGTCTCCCTCCCACTCCCTTTGTAGTTTAGATTTCCCACAACAAATAATTAAAGTCAAATAGGTCACTTTTGCATTTTTTTCTAAAAGCAATGAGATCCATGGCCTTTCAGATATGTTCTTGGCTTGAGCTCCACAGTTATGTTCTCCAGTTTATATATAGGGACAAACACTCTTCAGATTGATGATCCATATGGCTGTGATCATCTTCATCAATGAATACTATACTACTGCCTTGAGTACTCACTTTCCCTTTTTAGGGTTGCTACCATGTCTCATTTTACTTTCAGGTTTAGTTTACCCTCTTATTGAAGCATAGTTTGGCATAGGCTCAGTCCTTTGGTCCTCTACCCAAAGGAAAGGTCCTCCAGTTCTATACTAAACAAGAAATAAAGCCTTCATCCTGGTCATGCAGGGTTGATATCAATAGTCATTTGCATTGCAGAGGCCAATAGTCCTTTCTTCCAGGCTTGCCCATACAGTATCTTCCCCACTGTAAGCAAAGAGACACTAGCTCCTACAATCTCTGAAAGTCTGAGCTTTTGGGCCCCAACACAAGAAACTAGTGTTTGGTGTCCATACCATCTGCTACGTTGCACACCTCCCTATTCCCTCACTTCTCTTTGTAGGGAGCCCTACTACAGTTTTAGTCTCCCCTCCCCAACATCATTCGATTGAACAAAAATCTTCTCTTAGATAGTGAAGCCTTTCACAGCTTTCCTTGCTATCCCAAGCTAGTCACATGATTCCTGGGCTATGACTCCCATCCACTTCTGCAACATTACATTCCCCAGAATGCCTTTGTGTGAGTTAAGAAGATTGGCATTGGGTCCTCTTTAAATCCCCCCCCCCAAAACACACCCCTATATTGACTCAAGCTATTTATTGACTGCAGCCAAAGGCAAAAAAATAAACCCCGAAAGACATTTAATAATATTGCAATAGTATGATATTTTCCCTATAATTTCCCCTATTGTACAGAATTTTGTAAAGTCCTTTGAGGACTTCCAATGAAAGATGCTATAAAATATAAGATTATTATTATTAATTTATTGTACTATTATTAACATGTTAGTAAATCATGAGAGGATTGATTCTCTACGTATTTTAATAGATTATATTTTGCTAATTTTTAGGCCTTTGAAAATCCCAACCTTAAAATCCTATTGTCCCTGCCAGCAGGTATATGGGATCTTGGGGAGCAATTACCACACAGGTGGGGTGCAAAATAAACTTTATTAAGAAAATGCAAAAACAGGGAAAATTTAATAGTGAGGGGTATGGGGTTTGTTGAAGTAGACAATTGGGGAGGGGTTTCTTTTAATAAATGGGATAGGGGGTTTCAATAGCAGGGTACAATACAGTTGGTAACCAATTAGCACTGAAGTATAAATGTAACAGGTAGCTAACAATTTCTATGTAAGGAGTGTGTCACAGCAGCATATAACCAACTAACAGTATGGGTAAAATGTGTTAAATAACCAACAATTTTAGGTAAAAATTTAAATGTAAAATGTGAGGTGTGTTAGAGAGAAAAGGGGTAACCAATGGGGTTTTATGCTAGAAAGAGAGAGAGAGAGAAGACAGGCTGTAAGTTGAAACAGCAGAGAGGGAGAGAGAGAGAGAGAGAGAGAAAGAAAGTGGTAGATAAGTAAGGTTGGGGGATGGGGGAAGAGGAGCATGTGGTGGAGGGAGATTTAAACTCAGGGAGACACAGAACAGACAGGCTGCAAGTTTAAACAGCAGAGAGACAATTATACAAACACAGTAAAATCTTATCTATGATTTAACTTAACCAAAAACTACACAAATTAGCAAGTAACAAAACACAATGCAACAATTCTTTAAGGCTAACTTACAGGGCACAATGCAAGCAATTTCCTAAACCTAACTTAACTACAGCTATGCAAAATGAAATTACAACTTATCTAGACTAAAAGACAAAATCTAACCTAATGGGTGCACCTTATACTAGGGGTAGTTTCAGAGGGCAGGGTGGTGTGTGCCCAGGTACAGTCCAGGAAGGCACAGGCTTATTTCTAGCAGCAAAGGTGCTGCAAAGCAAGAAACAGATTACAGATACAGACCGAGGTTTAGTTTAACAGAGGTTTTAAGACACAGACCAAGGTTTAGTTTAAGAGAGGTTTTAAGACACAGACCAAGGTTTAGTTTAAGAGAGGTTTTAAGACACAGACCAAGGTTTAGTTTAAGACTAAGAGAGGTTTTAAGACACAGACCAAGGTTTAGTTTAAGACTAAGAGAGGTTTTAAGACACAGACCAAGGTTTAGTTTAAGACTAAGAGAGGTTTTAAGACACAGACCAAGGTTTAGTTTAAGACTAACAGAGGTTTTAAGACACAGACCAAGGAGTTTAAGACTAAGAGAGGTTTTATGACACAGACCAAGGTTGAGTTTAAGAGAGGTTTTAAGACACAGACCAAGGTTTAGTTTAAGAGAGGTTTTAGTTTGAGTCTGTGTGTTGGGGAAACAGAGCCAGCAGCTAAAGTAATTAAGTATAGAAAAGGTAACAAAGTCCTGTGGCACCTTAAAGACTAACTATAAAGTTTTGAAGCATGAGCTTTCGTGGGCTAATACCCACTTCATCGGATGCAAGCAGTGGAAGTGTCCAGAGGCAGGTATAGAAAAGTAGGCAAGAACCAGGTGGGAGGTAAAAAGGTTAGTCCAATTAGAATGAACCAGCTTGTTATCTCCGATCAGGGAGGGTGGGTTATTCTTCTAGCATTTGAATGGGGAGTGTGGACACGGAGAGAGGAGAAACTATTTCTGTAATTAGCGAGCCATTGTAGGTCTACAAAGACTAGCTATTCCAGACTAACACGGCTACCTCTCTGATTCTTAAGTATAGAAAGTTTCACAGAGGGATTCTCACCAGTCCCCAAGGCAGCAGCAAAGGCAGAAGCAGCAACAGCATCAGAAGAAGCCAGGAGGGCTCGGTACGGTCCTGATAATCAAGAGGTCTCTCAGGCAGCAATTCGTTCTTCGTGGGGTTGTTGCACAAATGGCTCGTTTCCTTTGGAGGTGTCCCAATTTACCTTCAAAGAACAGGCAGGCCTTGGAGAAAGCTTGAATACAAAAGTTTATTCGCTAGCGAAGTGAAGCCACAGAGATAGCTCTCAAATTATGGCTTCCTCTCATACATCATTACAAGGCTTTTTATATGGTTCTTTACATGGAGGAGGAGGCAAGAAGGGCCTCATGCAAATGAACAGGTGAAAAACATGACGTTGTTCTCTATCTATTTACTTATTTGTCTGGAAAGAACAGGACATCTAAACATAAAGTTCTTGCCTTGAAATGGTACATATGGGGTAAAACAAACTTATGAAATATACAGGGACAAGGATGAGTGAGGCCCAGTGGCGCCTCCAAGAATGCATAACACAAGATAAAAACTTAAAGCAGCTCAGAGCTAGTTACCCAGCTTCAGTAAGACATTTTCTTATATTTTAACCTTTTCTTACAGGGTGGGGGGTTAAAAATGGGGGTACGCTCAAAAATAAAATGAGAGCGGAGAAAGGACCCCCCAGAACCCTGGCTGATCAGACCAGGTAGCAATGCAGGAACCTTTCTGATGTTTGTTTAAAAAATGCCTGTTCTTAAAGGCAAACTAAGCCAGTTTCCCCACCAGTAATCCTGATAGGCTCCCTCTGTCACAGGGGAGGAGTTACAGGGAAAAACTGCAGGTGAGCATAGAGACATGCCTGGGCAGAGTCCTGGACCATAGGCGTGAGTTCCATCTCATGACTCAAAAGCACATGAGGCCTATGACTCATGCCCAGGATCTCAAAAACACATTAGGTCTTACAGCTTTGGACATTGCCTACCCTACACCGAGCCCAGGTTTAACAAGGTGATAACAGGACCAACCCTTTGAACAGGGCAGTTGTCCTACTTAGCACGCAGCACAAGTGGCCATCCCTTTGAGAAGAGCAATGGCTCTTGGTAAACAACTTAAGGGGCCCTCCCTTTGAGAAGGGCAGTAGCCCTGGTAAACAACTTAACAGCCAGGGAGGGGCGGCCACAGGAGAACAAAAACAAAATGGAGTAAGGGGACAGCTGTAAGAATCAAAATGGAATAGGGGGAAAGCTGTAACAGACACCTATCTGTATTTAAAATTACTTTAATAAGTGATATACTATATCATGGGTGTGGATGAATTTTATCTCTCCATTTTCTTCCTGTTCCTGGCTCTATTCTTGAACTTATGGATAAGAATCATAGATGTGTTTTGTTACTTTATTTATGAAAGTCATGCCAAGTGAAAAAGGTTAAGGAAAGACAGTGTTTGTTAAACTCTGTCTGTAGTATGGAATCAAGGGCTTTCACTTTAGGCTATATTAGGTGCCTGAGCCTACTGAATATTATATGCTGAACTACTAGTGCGTAGAACAACAACAACAACAAAAATTACCTTAGTTTGACTACAGTCCTTTGTGACACATTTACCAGCTATTATAATCAGACGGGCTCTCTCTCAATCAGGGGAACTTTTGTTACACAGGGGGAATATTAGCCACTGTTTCCTAATTAAGGAACCACATGAATCTAAATCAGCAATTTAGATTGAAGAGAAGATTTGAGTCAGTAAACTAATGACACATACAGGTTTTTTATTATTATTATTACCTACACACACAAGAAGTACAGAGATGTTTGGAGTCTTAATAGTCCAGATTCTATGGAGCTGGCACTTCCTAACTAGAGATGTGTTTAATGTTTTTTAACCTCCAATTCACTAATCACTTTTCAAAATGTTCAAACCAAATCACTTCATGAATTAATTGACAATGGCCAAGAGAGAAAGAAGCTTATTGTAAGAGAGATGGGCTCACTACTTGGCATAATGAAGAATCATGAAAAACATTAGCAAATATTTCAGTATTTTTTTCCAGTATAAATATTGGCCCTGATTCAGCAAGATATTTAAGCAGTTGCTAGTGTATAGCAATAGTTGCTGACATCAGTGGCACTACATGCATGTTTAAAGTTAGGAATGTGTCTAAGTATCTTCCAGAATCAGGGCATATATGGGAATTCTCTTTCCATTTTTCTGGAGGTCTGTTTCTAAATTACTGGGGGGGAAACTCTGTGAAATGCCCTCAACTTCCATTAAATTCAAAAGGCAGTTGAGATGATGAACACCAAAACTGGCTGGTTTACATAAAAGTGTTACTTAAATAAATGTAGTTGATTGAACTGGTGACAGAAGCTTTGTGGATACATTTAAATCAGTATAAATCTGGCTTATTTCTATTTAGCTTAAGTTTACTGGAACAAGTTTAAGCTGAATTGAAAAAAAAAGCCTCTCAAACCAAAATAAGGGTATTTATAAAAGGGTTTTGCATTCGTTTAATTAAACCTGTTCAAAAACTGATTTAAGTTACACCAGTGCAAGTTTTGTTCATATTTCTCAAGATATGCTCAGCAGTTTCCGAGGATATACCATCTATGACTGTTGGGCCTGCAGAAACACAGCAAGACATCCTAGCAAATTCTGCAGCTAACTCCAATTTATTAGTTTTACATCAAATCTTTTAGAAAGTATGACACTAATGTACTCACTAACTTTTTCTTTTTTCGGTTGAGCCTTTGCTTCTAAATGAGGATTTATATATTTGTATGAAACACTGCGGATCCATCAGTATCGCCACATTAGTTAGTACATCTGAGCAACAATTTAAAAGCAATTTCTAATGTTTGCTAATGTAGCGACACTAAACCTAAATATTAAGCAACAATTTAAATGTTACACCACATCAGGCAACATAGCAAGAAAACCAATCTAAAACTTGGACAAAAAGATGACCTAAAAAGGATTTTTGAAATATCAGGCTTTTTGTATCCTTTTTGGAAAATCTGTGATGCATAAAAGCACCTGAAATGAGGAGGGTTGCTTGTGGTAATTTTGGTTTATTTTGATGTTAAAAAGTGTGGGTTTTTTTCCTCCTTGTTTTTGAGTCAATGATATCAAATTCAGTTTTCCTTGGTTTTGCTGTGGGATTTATTAGCTTTTCCAAATCATGTCTATTGTAAGCTTGCCACTTTTAATGAAGGGATAGAGGGATTGCATCTTTAACACAGACATCCTTTACCCATAGTTTTAGTCACTTAAGTACAGCAGTTGTTCACAAACAACAACAAAAAGAGTAGACAACAGTTGATTAACTATCACTTCCACTCTCATTTATTCAAAGTTGCGGTCTTGTTTCCTGATGTCATCATTTCACAAATTCTCCTATCATCAATCTTCCATGGTGACAAGACATACATTGCATACAAGCAGAAAAACTCCACATTGAAAAAAATGGGGTGTTCTTTGTAAAACATAAATGGAAAAAAGGCTTTTTCCTCATTTTGCTTATGCCCGTTAGACTTGATTTCCTTGTACAACACTCCACACAGCTTCTGTAAGTGATGATTCTACAGGGGTAAATTCAGGCCTTGTTACTCCACAGTAGCCCTACCAGGATATTTCTATAGCTGCTTACAGAGAACAAGTGTTAAAAACAGAATGATCCTCGGGTTTGTTCTATACTACCAACTTGTATCAGCATAACTATGTCATTCAGGGATGTGAAACACCCCCCCCCCCCCACACACACACACCCCTGAGCACCATAGTTATACTAGCCTAACCCATAATGCAGACAGCACTAAGTCAAGGGGAGGGCATCTCCTGTCAATGATGTTCTGCCCCTCAGGGAGAGGGAGTACCTAACTGACAGGAGAAGCTCCTCCATTGGTATAGGTAGTGTCTTCACTAAATGCTACCGTGATGCCACTACAGCATTGTAATTGTAGACAAGAGCTCAGTATCCTTAAAGTCCTTCTCCAGAGAATGGCTAGATATAGTGCAACCTATAAATAGAACTCTCTAGACATGCCAAGGTATTTAGAAGGTTCCTGCAGGAGTTTTAGGATCTGACTAAGTAATTGACAGAGAAATAAGATAGAAACAAATTAGGATTTCATAGTCACAATACAAATGTCCCCAAAGACAAGAGTTTTACAGTTCCAAGAAGTTTGGTAATGGGATTTTATGTAGCTCAATCACCTCATGCCTTGAAACACTGTGATGTAATTTTCTTGCATTTCAAACCAGTGCTGAAACATATTGCACCATGATAATGCTATTTGGGGGCCAGCTTCCACTGAAATAAGATGATTTATTTGAAAGGAATGCTTGTTCTACTTGCAAAATACTTAAAATTGTAGGGTGGGATTTGTAAAAGCAGTCAACATTGGACTTACTCTGCTCCGACAGAAATCAACAAGACGACTCCAAATTATTTCACTGACCACAGAGTTAGGTGAACACTACATGCTTCTGGAAATCTTGTCTGTAGAGGCGATCTGCAAACACAGCATCACTGCAATAAAATTCATCAGATGTTTTTATCCTTCTTCTGGGTGCTCCAACTTAACAGCAGAACTTCAGTAGTAACAGTGGCAGTCTTCTTGGGTAAACCAAAGTCATACCATCTCATACTGGTTTACTGGTAAATCTTGCTGGGCTCACATCTTGTTGCCTCAAGAATGTTGGATTGTTTTTATTTGCATATTATTTTTATTTTAGCAAAATGGTGGAAGAGCCTAAACAGCAGCTAATGAGTCCTCAAAAGCTGCATTCACTGTGGAATAAGTTGTTCTATTTTCAATATGGTTGAGACCCGGTCTTGCTTTCTTAAGGCATACTTTTTATATATTTTACTAGCATAAGTGCCCGGCGCTGCTCGGGTCAGTCGGAGGTGGGGAGGGGGCAGACAGCTGACACCCCCTGACCAACCCCAACACCCCCCGGCTCACTTACCCCCCGATCAAACCCGAGACCCCCACCTGACCCCCCCCAAGCAAACCCCACCCCCCACCTCACCCCCTGACCGAACCCGACACCCCCACCTCACTTACCGTCCCACCAAACCCAACTCGGATCCGTCGCAGGCGGGGAGAGGGCCCAGAGCTGAGGGATTCCGGGGACCTTCGCAGGTGGTGGTGGTGGGGGCACAGGGCTGATGGATTCCGGGGTTCCGTTGGGAGGGGGGAGGGGCAGAGAACTGAGGGATTTCCGGGGTTTATATAATATAATATAAATGGAGATATACCAATCTCCTAGAACTGGAAAGACCTTGAAGGTCATCGAATCCAGTCCCCTGCCTACACTAGCAGGATCGAGTACTGTCCCCTGACAGATTTGTTGCCCCAGATCCCTAAATGGCCCCCTCAAGGATTGAACTCACAACCCTGGGTTTAGCAGGCCAATGCTCAAACTACTGAGCTATCCCTCCCTCCCTCTTCCGTTGGAGGAGGGAGGGGCAGGGAGCTGAGCGAGTGCGGTGTCTGTTGGAGGGGGTATTATGACATCATCACCACCTAGCTGCCCAGCTGATGTGATTGGCCCTTAAAGACTTTCACCCCTGGGGGGGCATCAGAGGTGAGATTCGAAAATTTTTCGACCCTTATGACCATCTAGACCCCAAGACCTCTAACTGTACCAAATTTCAAGTCTCTAGCTCAAACGGTGCGGGAGGAGTTCGCGGTCATACATACATACATATATATAGATTTTACCTGCCGAATCAATTACAGGTATACACCTGGGTAATAGTATCTCTAAATACAGGACTTGGATCTTCCCTTCAATTATAGGTACACGCAACTTTTGCAAGTGCAGATTGCAGATACAAAAAATAGGCCAGCCTTTTGAAAATGTAGCCCTTTGCAATTTTAGGTTTGCCCTCCGCATCAGAGTCACCTTGTGATTAATTCTACTTCCAGTTAAGTTGCGTAAAGTCATCCTGTCTGAACCATACGATGGACAGCCAATAATTTCTGAAACTATGTGGATAATCACACTGCACACATTAATTGTTACCAATCTGTCAAACATGAAGAAAGCACAAATATTAAACTAATTAATTGAAAGAAGCTCTGTTTCTGTCTGAAGGCTTTTACAATTAATGAAAGCCGTGCTCATCATTGTCAGTCGGTGAGGAGAAACTCTCCATGCATCACTAACTACCACTATGTTAAGTAAGAAGTCAGAACATTTCCTTCCCTTTTGACTACTGTTGGTCTGTTGCATATATGTAGCACAGTCAATATTATAAACTAAATTAAATTGAGGAGTTTTCCTTTGAGGAGGGCAGGGGCAAAGGGAGAGAGAGAGATAAGTATCTGCTTTGTATTTTTCTTAATATTTAAATTTGCAACCATCACATTTTATAGTTAGCCACAGCATTTACAGATCAGATGGATTATTTTTTACTGCTGTGAGATGCAAGAGATGCTGCCTGAAATCAGCCCCTACAACCTCATGATTATCTGACTTACTCTTTTGAATTCGGTTATATATAGAGGTGGTAACTAGAAAAAAATTCTCATTAGGGAATGGTTATCTATTTTTATAAGCAATCTGCAAGAGAACTAAGTTGTGTCATTCAAACCCTCAACCCTTTGTTACAAGGAAAATGTTTTAATAGAACGAAAAATAGTAATACAAAAATCCACAGTTCTAACAGATTAAACAAGTGACACAGCAAGCAACTCATTTGCAGACTAAGTTTTATATCCAAAGCCTCCTTATCTATTAACACAGCTCTGAGGGTAATCATCAAACAAATAATCAGGTTGGTCACATACTGGGAACAGCTGCAGGTTTTAATACATTGTTCAGTTAAGTAACGGTTACAGATTTTCAGATGCTGTGTCTTTTGCCTACTTGTTTGAGAACTCTTGATACCCACTATGGAACATTCATTCATAACAGAAACACTGATATGTGGGAAAAGATTTTAAAACTTAGACACAATATAAGGTTCATCAACATAATATATATACCCCTTTGAAGACATACAGTCAAAAGGGAGAAAACTTAAATAAACAATGTACAGGAGAAACATTGTTCACTTAAGACACAATGACAGTCCTCCAAGTTTCTGAAACAATTATTTTTTCATGGAATGTTAACTATGAAGGGAGGAAATAAGGGGCAAAGTTAAAGCACAAGATAAGGAGTCAAGAAATGTGAATTTTAGTTCCTCTTCTATGAATGTGCAGTCTTAAGTGAGTTGCTGTCGGACAAACATCTTAAGCACATCCTCATAAATGGAACAATGATCATTCTGCACCCTAAGAATCAATCCATTTGCAAATAACTGCCGAAGTATGGACGTATGTGCCTACCTTTGCACAAAGTTCAAAAATGTTGGCATTAGGCTTGTCCTCTTTGCATCTCATTTCCTATCATCTGCATGTTTACCTACCCCAGAGGTTCAAAAATGTGAGTAAAGTGCTTCTAGATCCTCAGATGTAAGATGTTACAAAAATATAGTCATTTTATTTGCTTAGTTCTTTTAGATTCATTCACACACACACACCATCTATATGCACTAGGTGCCCCTAAAATAAAACAAAATTAATATGCAAAGCTAAATGCTAGTTTCTCTTTAGCTATATATTCAGTATTATTAGGTCTATTGTGACCTCTCTTTTTGCAAACTATTCTCTCTACATTTGATTGTTGATTTCATTGACCTACAGGTGCAGGAACCACACATCTGTCTACAATAATCAAGTCCATTAAAAAAGTATGTTATGGGCCTGATTTTCCTATCTAATTTGTTACGCTCATGGAAGTGAAATGATGTGGATATAATGTGTGCTCTAGTGAGCCAATGGTTAACATGCGAGGAATGGCTGAAAAAAATATATTTTGAAATTTCAATGCAATAATTAGCCGCTTTTTATTTTATTCCAGTAAAAAGAGAGTAGAAGATTCCTAATTGCAGACTTCATGGAAAAGATTTTTAAGTTTTGTCCTATTAAAGAGCTTGCTATGTTCTAAAGTGGGCTATTCTATCCATTCAAGCACTCAAACTGTATATTTAATTCCAGCTCTCCACAATCCCAGTAAATCACCTCATCATCTGTCATTTCAGGTAAATCTTTACCTGTGAGTAACAGAAGCTTTTATACACCCTGGTGAGTGACAGCTTTGAACTTTAAGGGCATTCGGCCACACTTCTAAATGTTTCTGCTGTCCATGGGGCATATGTCTTTCATTTATACATTATAAATGTGGCTTTTTTCAATTCCTATAAAATGTCATTATATATTGTACTAGAAAAATACTCGGCGTTGCTCGGGTCCATCGGAGGTGGGGAGGGGGCAGAGAGCTGAGCGAGTGCGGGGTCCGTTGGAGGGGGTAGGGGGCAGAGAGCAAACCTGACACCCCCACCTCACCCCCCCGACCAAACCCGATACCCCCACCTCACTTACCCATCGACCAACCCCGACTCACATTTTCACCCCCCACCCAAACCCAACACCCCCACGTCACCCCCTACCAACCCCAACACCCTCTGACCAACACCCACACCTCACCCCCCGTAGACCAAACCTGACACACCCACCTCACTTTCCCCCCCAACCAAACCCAACACCCCACCTACCACCACAAACAAACCCGACACCCACACCTCACTTACCCCTCGACCAACCCCGACCCCCTCCTCATCCCCCAACCAATCCCAACACCCCCACTTTACCCCCCCACCAAACCCAACACACCCTGACCAACCCCAACACCCACACCTCACCCCTCACCCACCCCGACACCTTCCCACACCCCCAGACCAAACCCAACACCCCTGGCTCACTTACCCCCCAACCAAACCCGACACCCCCACCTCACCCCCCGACCAAACCCGACACCCCTACCTCACTTACCCTCCGACCAAACCCAACTCGGGTCTGTCGGAGGTGGGGAGGGGGCAGAGAGCTGAGCGAGTGCGGGGTCCGTTGGAAGGGGGAGGGGGCAGAGAGCTGAGCGAGTGCGGGGTCCATTGGAGGGGGGAGGGGGCAGAGAGCTGAGCGAGTGCAGGGTCCGTTGGAGGGGGGCATTATGACATCATAACTATGTCACAGAGAACAGCAGCTGCCCAGCAGATGTGATTGGCCTTTAAATAATTTCACCCCTGGGGGGCGTCAGAGGTGAGATTTGAAAATTTTTGACTCTAACCCTGATTAGGACCCTAAGACCTATAACTGTACCAAATTTCAAGTCTCTAGCTCAAACGGTGTGGAGGGAGTAAGGGAACGTACATACACGCATACACCATTTGACTTTTATATATATAGATATCATTCAGCAAGTTAGGAATTCACGAAGATAGATGTTTTTTGCTGGAAACCTCTTTTGCTTTTTTTTGGCAAAAACAAAAAGGTCCATTAAATGGCAATAATTCAAATACATTTCAATTGGGAATTAGATCTGCCAGATTGTTTATAACACTGTTGATTTGAGACATTTAAATGTTATTGATAAATATTTATCATCCTAAATTTTGTCATGTATTGCTTTCATGCAAGTCTTTTTTTTCTCCAAGGGATGTGTTATCTACATACACTTAATTCTCTTGAAGCTCTTCTTTCTTTCCATCAAGCTCATTAGTTTCATCTGGATAGATTTCAACAGAAGCAGAAAAAGTCCAGATATAACATGATCATCCAATTTTAAGTTAGTTTATTCCACAGAAACTGCAATAATTGAATAGTCCTTCAAGAATCAGAAGCATAAGTCATATAAGTTAAATTTTGGGAAATGAGTATCCTATGGATCTCTATGAAAAGGAAGTTATATTGCTAGTCACTTTAAAAGAAACTGCAAAGTTATTACCAGTCACACATTATTATCCAGAATAGCTAATAAAAATATCTGTCGTGTCACAGCTAGAACATTAAACCTTGATTTCACTCTCAGCTATACCATGGATTTTAAAAATCAAGTGCTGGGATTGTACATTCTTAGCATGTTTGTGACAAAGAAGAAATACCTCCAAACCACACCTGAATGGAGAGTGGTTGAGGATAATTTTTCTAATCTAAGCTTCTCTCTCTCTCTCGACGTATTATGTGCCAACTTTCACGATAGAGTGCATCCCACAGTGACTATCCTTAAAACCTCACAATTTTGACCAGATAAATAGGTAAGAGTTACTGTGGTATTGGCAGTATATTTTTTAATTCCTTATTGTTACTACAGGATGGGATCTCAAATATATTGCAAATACAGAAGCAACAGTATATAATTATTTAACAGGCAAATCTTTAAGGGTGGCCGCCGTCGATCTGAAGCTAAAGGAAAGTGGGCCTGGCCTCAGCTAATGTTTTTAATAAAAACACAATTTATGTTAAATAGTATAAATACCCTGTGGCAGGGTGCTGGCCAGGAGTGCCTGAGCCAGCCCCACTGCCCCTTTAAGGGAGAAAAACCTCTGAAAGCCTCCCCTTGCAGGGAAGGCTAATTAGCCACCTGGGTGTAACCCTGGGCTACAGAGGACCTTATGTGCTGCACCTGGCAGCCTCCCTGGGGGATATAAGGCCAGGCAGGAAGGAAGCCCAGCGTGGAGTGAGGAGCGAGTGAGAAAGAAGCTAGGGAGTCAGGATAGGGAGGAGTACTTAGACTCTGGATCCCTGTGAGCCAGGAAGGGGGTTGGTTCCTGAGCTGTGGTCTGTCTCCCTGAGCAGGTGTTAAGCTAGCACGGTTAGAGCTGTACATAGAAGGTGGTGGGGTTTGCAATTATAAATATAAGAGCACTGGTGAGTCACAGAAGAGTCTCATGCCTGTAATTGTGGAGTGGGCGACGGATGGATCTCCTACAACCCACAATGACCAGATCCTAAGTTGGTATAAATCAGCATAACTGTTGACTTCAGTGGAGATGTACTGATTTGCACCAGTTGAAAGATCTGGCCTAATATTTAGCCGTTTTTTTCCATGTTCAAGAGAATAAAGAAAGGCACTTTGACAAGAGGGAAAGACAATACAAGCATGAAGTCAAGAGCAAGGTTTAGTAAAAACAGAGTATTCAGTCCCACTTTTAGTTCTAGACCATCCATGTGCTTCAAGCACTTGATTGCATCATCCATCAGCCTCTACTCTTTGGCCTAGTTTAGAGAGACACTCCAATTTCAGTTTTTTCCCACTGTGCTACATAGAAATTACATCTGTACCTAACTTGGGAAATTTAAAACAATTCTGCCACTTAAAGTACATGTTGCTGTTCAACCCAATAGTGGTTTTATTTAATGGGACACTCAGAGTAAGGCCTTCAATTCATCAGTGTCCTACGGCTGCCATTGTAGCATGGATTTGAACCTTAGTAACTGAATGTCACTAAGAAAGAAGGTAGTATAGGTGATGTATCTTTTTAGAGTAACTACAGTGAGTTACTAAACTGTTAGGTAGCAGTACAGAGATGTATATAATTAATATAGTGCTTAAGAAATAGGCAAATTAATCTCAGTTAATGCTGTTTGTAAGAGTATGAGAATGACCTAGCATCATAATAGAAAAGCTTGAGAACAAGGTAAGAATTAATAATTTGTGGCCCCTGAGAATGCAAGAGAAGACCCAGCAAGGGAACATGACAAGTGTTCCTGAATTATTGGCTATCGGGATCCCTAGGAAATTCCACTTATAGGCTCTCAGTATGACGCTGTGACAGGTTCGGTCACATAAATGTCCTTGGGACTGTCACCTCATATTGAAATTACCTCTGAGCCCATTTTCCCTGCCAGCTTGGGACTTCCAGAAGTTTCCCTTGTTGAACCAGACAGTCTAGCCTGCTGCAAAAGAGACACAGATCTGGTCCATGCCCCCAAAGCAGCTTTGGGGGTGAGATGTTATCTGTTATCAGTTTCTTAATATATTAGGCTTTAAGTAAAAACAGCTCTGCGGGTTACCTGACTCCAGAACCCAAACCTCCATAGGATCCAAATCCCAGCTAAATATGTTTTTCTCTTTAAAGATTATATGGGGTAAACTCTAGAATACTGATAGAGAGATATGTACAGCTGTTTGCTCCCCCAGGTATTGATCACTTACTCTGGGATCATTAATAAAAGTATAAAAAGTAGGATTTAAGTAGTTTCAAGTAATAACAGACAGAACAAAGTAAGTTACCAAGCAAAATAAAGCAAACACACGCAAGTCTAAACCTAATATATTAAGAAACTGATAACACCCTCAGAGATGTTCCAGTAAGCTTCTTTCACAGACTAGATTCATTCCTAGTCTGAGGCCAATCCTTTTATCCTGGCACAGTCCTTGTTAGTTCCAACAGATATGTTAAGCGGTAACTAAGGGTTTTCTCATGAGTGGCCTCCCCTTTCTCCAGCTCCACCCCCTTTTATAGCTTTGGCACAAGGTGTGAATCTTTCTGGATCCCTACCCTTCCTTTTAAATGGAAAAGTACCAGATTGAATATGGATTTCATTATCAGATGACATGGTCATATGTCCCTGGGAGACCTCCTTCTTCATTACCCATGGGCTCGCCCACATGTCCACAGGAGGGCTTGCTGGTAAATAAAACATTTACACTCAGTTGTCCTAGTCAATGGGACCCATCCAAGATTCTAAACCACCATTAATGGCCCACACTTTGCATAATTACAATAGGACTGCAGAATTATACTTCATATTTCTAGCTTCAGATTCATGAATGATACATACATACAAATAGGATGACCATACTCAGTAGATTATAAACTTTGTAATGATACCTTACAAGAGACCTTTCACATAAATCATATTCCATTTACATTATATTCATAAACATATTTTCATAAAGCATATGAAGTACAATGCCATAGATGCGTCCCCTAAAAATCCTCCCCCACATTCACCTCAGACAAGAACCATCCTTTTTGTTGTGAAGCTGTGAGTTCTAGACGTATTTTTTTCTGAAGTGAAGTATGATTCCAAGCTTATTTTCAATGTAATTACATACACAACTATTACCCTGACTATAATAGCTTGAAGATTCCCAATAGGCCCAAGTGCACAGCTATGGTACAAATGGCATGGAAAATTAGCTTAGTTCAGCTGTTTGAGATCTAGCTAGCCTGTCAGTAGAACAAAGATGATAAACCCACACCCTACTTTTTGCTCTGAAGTGGCAATGACATTTAGGCAAGCCAGGAGCTGGGTGAAGAGGCAACTTGTGAAATGCTGTCCGATAAGGGAGAGGGACTTAGAATTTACTAAATTAACACTTATTTTCCATTTGTCAAGTTCAAGGAGGAAAAAGAAATGGTACATTGTTATGTATATCCTTTACTAAGGCGGCTTCATTATGCCACTGATTGTTTAAGAGAACTTCCCATTGAGTTGGACTTCTTAAAAATGTATGGCAATATACAGCCTAAGGTGTGTACTCTGAGCTATAGCTAGGCTGTGGACAACCAGGTATAACATATATACACATTCAATTTTACTCAGGAAAAAAAAAAGTGTGATCTCAGACTGAACCAAGAATGGTTATTGGGCTATTCACTGACTACGGATAGACATTAAATGGATAATTTTAATAAAAGGGAAGACTGGGATGGACACACAATAAAAAAATTCATTTTCTATTCGTGTTGTAACTGTTTCCATAAGGCCAATCTAAAAGTGTGGAAAGTTTTAGTTAGTAATTTCTCCTTGTGCCTTGTAATTACCTAGCTGGTTATTACCTCAAAGGTTAATAGACAAGCAGCATGGTAGCAGGGTAATAGATCCTGAATGTCCATAGCAACTAATATAGCTAATTCTTTAAGGGCTCCAAGTGAATGTTTAGTACCTTCACCAAACTCAAAACAGATGGATAATCAGTAGGTGCTTAAGTACATAAATGACCATAGGATAAAACTTCATTTTACTGCAAGGCTTAAAAACCTCTAATCCTTATATTTAGTACATGCACCAAAGCGAGTTCCCATTGAGCGAGGGTTATGGAAGGTAGAAGGAAGAAACATTAAGAAAAATATATATTAATGTTTTTAATGATGCCTGGTCACATTAATCAAACACATTACTATATCTTATCAGTGAAGCACTTATCTACCTCTTCCCATAGCAAGCTGGTCCACATCCTTCACATGTTGAAACAATTTAAATTGTGATCTCCTCAACATAGTCTTCATATTGTTATTTGCCTGTACAATGTCCTGCACAATTATGGCGTTGAAAGAATAATCAATAATGAAACTGCTGGTTGCTGTTGCTGCCATTGAGAGCTTTCGCTTGGACCTGTGATGTTATCTTTAAGTTTTTTGGGGGTCCAGCAGCATAGCTTTAAAATTGCATTGTACACAAAGAGAAATTTCACAAAGTGGTCAGTTAGCTTGATACTCTTCCAGATGGTATCCCAGCCATAGAGTCAATTAACTGGAGAGCTGGTTCAATACACCCTATTTGTGTCTGATGCTAGACTGACTTGAATAAGAGAGTCAATTGAGATAGTTACAGCTTTGACCTACAAAGTAAGAAAGGAGATCAAATGCAATTAGAAGCTCTACTAGCTGCAAGATAGCAGGAGAGCTTCTTATTGAGTTTGTTCTTCCAAAGAGGTAGAAGTGAAATTGTAGAATAGCACCATTTCTTAAGATGGGGGCTGAGAAGTTGTCCTGTGGATAATTCTCACATTATTACCTACAGTAAGTCTATTTGCCTTAATTGATACAGATATTATGACATACTAATGTTTGCTCCAAGCTGGTCTTAAGCATGGAACTGTGAATAATATTTAATCTAGTAATTTTCAGTTCTTCAGACTGATGCATTCTTGATGCATTTAAGGTAATGTTTAAGGCATCAGAAATTAGAATAGGAATCCATATACACTTCCCTCCCCTGTTGCCACCAAAGGAAAGGTTCTCTCTTTCTCTTTGGTTGCTGAAGGAGCAATTGTGTCAAAAGCCCCGACCCTTGAGCAAAGGGCAGCATGTGGTTGTATGGCCACAGGAGAAGACAAGAAAACACATCGTGACCAACCTGGTTCCCCCCTTGCTGCATAAGCTTTATATGTGGCACAGATAATTTACCCTGGTGTTCCAGCTCAGCTTTGCTAGCCAATGCATCTGCAAAGGAGGTAGAAGGGCTGAGGAGCCTATCCCTAACTCTGATCCTCTTACTACAAACACCATGGCCTACACAGACATCCCTTCTAAGCTCTATTCATGCATATCTGTCCAACTAAAACCTAATCAGCCATACAGATTTTGCCAAATAATTAATACATCATTAAAGCAATGCAACTTTCTGGGTTTACAAGCCACTCCAGGCAAATGTCCTAATTCATAACCTGGAGATGGCTGACCCATCAGAAAGAGGAGTGAAAGAGACTCAGTAGTTGCAGAGAATGACCTACCACAAAAGCAGGTGGGTTGTCCTCTCTTCAAAGGAGAGAAATTCCTTCCCAGCCCTTAATGAAAGGTGACCATGTTTCCTAGTGCAGGCTGCTCAGATCCCAAGAGAAATGTGCCAAACGTACCAGCTCCTATTGCTAACCCCTTCCTAAATAGCCAAAAGCAAACCTCTGAAACTGCAGACATAAATGGAGGAAAAAACGGCCATCAGCTGACTGATGGGCAAACAGTCTGAGAATAGTAGCAATTACACCTGCAACTCCCTGTGATCCCCAGTCCTGTGGAACCACACTCCCTAATGAGTTCAGGGTAGACAAAAGGATCCATGAGGCCAGTGTGTCAGGATGAAATGGGGGTTGAAGCAGAACAATGGGTCCAGCAATGTGAGACTCTCTTAGAGAGCAAGTTCTGTTCACTCTTGCAAAAACTAAAACAGAACTTTGGGCCACTTTCCCACAATCTGATTAAAGTTTTAGAGCTAGAATTTTTTGACAGAATACAATAGTCTAGAGAGGGATGAAGCCAGTCAGACACTTCATTATTGCTTCTACTCTAATCCAAAGCACCCTGCATGACAAAAGGCATCTATCACTTATTGTATTGGGTACAGTAGTTCTGTCAGTCATAGATCACTACCTTTTCTGTACATTTTTTGTACATTTTTTCTTAGGTGACTATTATCATTTATGTTCATCAAGCCTAAGCTGGCCTCAAGGCAATAGTTTAAAACTCAGTTCTATTGAATATATATTTAAACTTTCCAGTTCTTGTTATACTTTTTCACTGTATTTGTTCAACTTCAAATTATAAATGTGACTTAATAGAACTGTAATATAGTGGGCTGGAGTTTGTAAGAATTATCTCCATTAATCAGCCGTATTATTTATAGAGTATTGGCAATATACAGATCTTAGTATAAAAATATCACATCTAATACAATAACAGAACAAAATGTAATTAGCAAAGCAGTTTGTTAGTATCATCATTGCCATGGGCTCTAATTAACATGGAAATTAATTTAATAACTTAGTAGAAAAGACTAATCATGTAAAATTTATCATCACTGCTCCAGGAATCTATCTGCCTTAGGACATGGCTTCTTGAAGATGATCATATTAAATCCTTTAAAACAATTTATCTGGATGATTCATACAAATATCAGTGAAATACTTTGCGATAGATGGCAAATATTTTGAATGATAAAGAAACTAGAGGTTTGCTACCTATTTCCATAAACATTGTGTGGTGAGAAAAAGCTAAAATAAGGGAGAGGGCAACAGATCTGCAAAAATGGCTTTATATGATACACATTGATGGGTTTGTATTATTTACACTGAGACCATATGCAAATTCCAGCATGAATAATTTATTCATCCCTGATCAGAACAGAGATAAATTATTAATTACTGTAGGCTGTTCAGACTAATACCATTATTTTAGATCATGTAAACATTACATGTTCTTGATTTTTAGTTACTAGTCCCTTGTAGAAATAAGCTAAAACAAACAGAAAAAAATAATAATTCAACCTGCATCATTATTCTGATTGAGTCAATGTTTCCATGGCTTTCTCCCCTCCCGCCTTTTGACATTATTCCAATAGTAGAAACAGTGAGGATGCTTCCCCAAACCAGGATTTGGGTATTTCATCTAGAAATGCAAAGCATCTATTTCATACATAGCTACCCAGACAGCTCACATTGGATCATCAATTTGTTGGTGAGGTAGTATCTTTTATTGGACCAACTTCTACTGGTGAGACAGAGGCTCTAGAACAGGAACAGCAACCTTTCAGAAGTGGTGTGCCGAATCTTCATTTATTCACTCGAATTTAAGATTTCGTGTGCCAGTAATACATTTTAATGTTTTTAGAAGGTCTCTTTTGATATGTCTATAATATATAACTAAACTATTGCTGTATGAAAAGTAAATAAGGTTTTAAATGTTTAAGATGCTTCATTTAAAATTAAATTAAAATGCAGAGCCCCCCCAGACCAGTGGCCAGGACCCGGGCAGTGTGAGTGCCACTGAAAATCAGCTCACATGCCGCCTTTGGCACGTGTGCCAGAGGTTTCCTATCCCTGCTCTAGAGCATACACAGAGCTCTTGTCTTTCTCACCAACAGAAGTAGGTCCCATAAAGGATATTACCTCATCCAACTTGTCTCTTTAATAGCTTGAGACCAACTCGACTTCAACAACATTGTTTATTTGTTGCTATTCTTATTTATTAGTATTACTATATCATGCAGGAGTCCTACTAATGGAGTAGGGCCCAGCTGTGGTAGGTGCTGTCATTCTGTCTATGTATCTCATCAGAGAAATATATATATGGAAAGATCTTTACCAAATGTGTAGGAAATAGGGAAAGGAAGTAGTGGTCTAAAGGCAAACATAAGTTCCTGGTAAATATTCAGCAAATATTTTCAAAAAAAGTCTTATCCAAACTAGTCCATTCATTTTCATGTATTACATTAAAAATACCTCATTTTTATGTAATGTTTCCATTTTAACCATTCAGAAGTCAGGGAATGAAAAGGAGAAAGATCTTAATGTAATAGTCATTTGTTTATGCTGCTCATCCTATATATTTTGTAGTATGTAATCAACTGCTTAACTTGTCAAATACAAAAACTACATGAACAAGATTTTTTTTTAAAGGAAGAAGATACTACATATTACTGAAGAGGCTGTATTACTGAGAGAGGAGAAAATCACAGAGAACTAGGAATGGCAATATACAAAATATACAGGCAATATACAAAAGCCTGTAGGAGAACACTTTAACCTGACTGGGCATACAATTGCAGACCTCAAGACAGCCATCCTGCAGCAAAAAAACTTCAAAACCAGACTTCAAAGAGAAACTGCTGAGCTCCAGTTCATCTGCAAATTTGACACTCTTAGGTGTGGACTTACCATTAGCTGTGAATGGCTCACCAATTATAAAAGCAGTTTCTCCTCTCTGGGCGTTCACACCTCCAGATCACCTGCTGAAAGTGGGCTTCACCGCCCTCACTGATTGGATTTACCTTGTTTTCTTGCTTGCATATTTATGCCTGCCTCTGGAGATTTCCACAACATTCATCTGATGAAGTGGGTTTTAACCCATGAAAGCTCATAATCCCTAAAATCTGTTAGTCTATAAAGTGCGACAAGACTGTTTGTCGCTTTTGCAGATCCAGACTAACACGGCTACACCTCTGATAATAGCCCTTTATGTTACATTAATGCAAGTATTGGTATCTGATTTCCTGGCAATTGTTTTACGAGAAAAAAAAAGTCCACCTCATATTAAAATTGTTTTTCAAATACATTACAAGTCCTATTTACCTATGATGCAATCTTTCCATTTAAATTTTAGTTTTGATAACATTCCTACAAGTAATCTTAAATAGGAAAGAAGTTTTCTACTGAATTTGTGCAAAAGTTTTTCCATACTCTTTTCCCTGAGTTCATATTAGAATCTCAGAAGCCCAAACACCAGGTACATTTTCACAGGAAAATAATTCTCTTTTAAATTGATATGTGAAAGAGAGAATCCAAGTCGGGCTACGTGAAAAGGTATACGATTTTTCACACATTTACAACTAAGAAGTTAACCACTCATCTTTGTGCAGAGTTGACACAAATAAACTATAGCCCAAACTGAGAATATCTGAAGTATCAAGATGGAGAAAAGAGGCTTTTTTTAAAGAGAGCCCTAACATAGAATTTTGACCAGGTAAATGCTGTACTGAATTTTTTAAGATTTGCATCTGAACCCTAACTCACAGGAGGTGTTACTCAGGGATATTTTACTCAAGCAGTGGGTCATGCTTTCTCTCACTCTTGAGGTGGAAAAAAAATGTCCTTCACTGAGCTAGGCATGTATTATTTTCTGTTAGCTAGTCCTTATGCCCAGGCCAACCTTTGGACTCTGACCCTACATGGAAAGTTTTAACAGAAACTGTAGTTAAGATTTTACATCCACAGCAAATGGATTTTGGCCCTTCAGTTCTAAACCTAAAGGCTGGAATGGACCAAAAGATTGTACCTAAGTACACTCTTTAAGTAAAATAAATCAATTAAACACTGGGTGCATCCCAAGAAATCATCAAACTCTACCCAAAATCTCTAGCTTGGCCCTCAGCATTCAGAGACAACTGTGGCAGGAAAGTGATTGCATTTGGGATAATGACCAGCAAATGATTGTTTTACAGGTCAGACCAAAAATGCAAAGGCCAGCTCTTTTTGCCACCTGAAACCTGAAAGCATGGCAGAGCTCAAGAATCAGCTATTTAACATGAAAAAAACACACATTTGTAGAAGTTCTTTTTTAAATATCACAATTAATTTCTATGAAGTTGTGCCCTAAAACTGAACTTGATGTATTATTTGGCATGTAATAATTCACAATGACAAAGAACATAGAACATAAGAACATAAGAAGGCCATACTGGGTCAGACCAAAGGTCCATCTAGCCCAGCATCCTGTCTACCGACAGTGGCCAATGCCAGGTGCCCCGGAGTGAGTGAACCTAACAGGTATGATCGAGCGATCTCTCTCCTGCCATCCATCACCCCCCTCTGACAGACAGAGGCTAGGGACACCATTCATTACCCATCCCGGCTAATAGCCATTTATGGACTTAGCCTCCATGAATTTATCCAGCTCTCTTTTAAACCCTGTTATAGTCCTAGCCTTCACAGCCTCCTCAGGTAAGGAGTTCCACAGGTTGACTGTGCGCTGTGTGAAGAAGAACTTCCTTTTATTTGTTTTAAACCTGCTGCACTCCAATTTCATTGAGTGGCCCCTAGTTCTTCTATTTTGGGAACAAGTAAATAACTTTTCCTTATTTACTTCCTCCACACCACTCATAATTTTATATACCTCTATCATATCCCCCCTTAGTCTCCTCTTTTCCAAGCTAAAAAGTCCTAGCCTCTTTAATCTCTCTTCATATGGGACCCGTTCCAAACCCCTAATCATTTTAGTTGCCCTTCTCTGAACCTTTTCTAGTGCCAGTATATCCTTTTTGAGATGAGGAGACCACATTTGTACGCAGTATTCAAGATGTGGGCGCACCATGGATTTATATAAGGGCAATAAGATATTCTCCGACTTATTCTCTATCCCTTTTTTAATGATTCCTAACATCCTGTTTGCTTTTTTGACTGCCGCTGCACACTGCGTGGATGCCTTCAGAGAACTATCCACAATGACTCCCAGGTCTTTTTCCTGATTGGTTGTAGCTAAATTAGCCCCCATCATATTGTATGTATAGTTGGGGTTATTTTTTCTAATGTGCATTACTTTACATTTATCCACATTAAATTTCATTTGCCATTTTGTTGCCCAATCACTTAGTTTAGTGAGATCTTTTTGAAGTTCTTCACAGTCTGCTTTGGTCCTTACTACTTTGAGCAGTTTAGTATCATCTGCAAACTTTGCCACATCACTGTTTACCCCTTCCTCCAAATCATTTATAAATAAGTTGAATAGGATCGGTCCCAGGACTGACCCTTGGGGAACACCACTAGTTACCCCTCTCCATTCTGAAAAAGTTCCATTTATTCCTACCCTTTGTTCCCTGTCTTTTAACCAGTTTTCAATCCTCGAGAAGATCTTCCCTCTTATCCCATGGCAGCTTAATTTACGTAAGAGCCTTTGGTGAGGGACCTTGTCAAAGGCTTTCTGGAAATCTAAGTACACTATGTCCACCGGATCCCCCTTGTCCACATGTTTGTTGACCCCTTCAAAGAACTCTAATAGATTAGTAAGACACGATTTCCCTTTGCAGAAACCATGTTGACTTTTGCCCAACAATTTATGCTCTTCTATGTGTCTGACAATTTTATTCTTTACTATTGTTTCAACTAATTTTCCCGATACGGATGTTAGACTGACTGATCTGTAATTGCCAGGATCACCTCTAGAGCCCTTTTTAAATATTGGCGTTACATTAGCTATCTTCCAGTCACTGGGCACAGTAGCCGATTTAAAGGATAGGTTACAAAGCAAGAAGCAAAGTAACTTGCTGACTTGTGTGCGCCATGTCACAGGTTTAAGTCAAAGATTAAACAAAAAGGCTGGCTTTTCAGCCAGTTCACAAATAATTTTAACTGTCAGTGTTTAGTTTGGATTTATTTCCTAGAGCGAATGGAGAGACAGAGACACGAAGGAACTACTAAAAATGTCAGTCAGTGGTTCAGCTAACTTTTTGATTGCTGTTTCATTTATACTTTTTAAACAGCCCCATCCAAAAAAACCTATAACCATATATTTACTCAACAGCCACACATATCCAAAATGGTCAAATTCTTTTATGATTGCATGTTTACAGTTCCCACTGAATCAACTTAGCTATGTGTATGCTCCAAAAGCAGAATTTGGCTCGGCACATTTGAAATAATTACCATTGAAAGCTGCTGTTGTTGCAGACAAACATAGTCACCACTGAAATATTAGAATTTGCAAATCTCCTCCCCCCCAGAAGTAACAGCATGGATTTGTCAAGAACAAATCACGTAAAATCAACCCAATAACTTTCTTTGACAGGGTAACAATCCTGGGGGATAGGAGAAAATGGTAGATGTGATATACTTTGACTTTAGTAAGGCTTTTCATACTCGCATGACCTTCTCAAAAACAAACTAGGGAAATACAACCTAGATGGAGCTATTATAAGGTGGGTGCATAAATGGTTAGAAAATCAAGCTGGAGAGGCATGTCAAGTCGGGTCCTGCGGGTATCAGTTCTGGGTCCAGTTCTGGTCCATATTTTCATTAATGATTTAGACAATGATATAGAGAGCACACTTTAAAAATTTGTGGACGATACAAAGCTGGGAGGGGCTGCAAGTGCTTTGGGGGATAGGATTAAAATTCAAAATGATCTGAACAAACTGGAGAAATGGTCTGAAGTAAATAGGATGAAATTCAATAAGGACAAATGCAAAGTATACCACTTAGGAAGGAATAATCAGTTGCACACATACAAAATGGAAAATGACTGCCTAGGAAGGAGTACTGCAGAAAGGGATCTGGGGGTCATAGCGGATCACAAGCTAAATATGAGTCAACAGTATAACACTAATGCAAAAAAAAGCAAATGCCATTCTGGAATGTATTAGCAGGAACGTTATGAGCAAGACGCTAGAAGTAATTCTTCTATTCCATTCCACTCTGATTAGCCTCAGATGGAGTATTGTGTCCAGATCGGGGCACCACATTTCAGGAAAGATGTGGACAAATTAGAGAAAGTCCAGAGAAGAGCAACAATTACTGATTAAAGGTCTATAAACTATGACATATGAGGGGAGACTGGAAAAACTGGGTTTGTTTAGTCTGGAGGAGAGAAGACTGCCTGGCAAGAGGCTGCACTCCAACTTCCATCCCTGAGCCTCCTCCTGGAGCCAGCATTCCCATGCCCCACCTGAGCCCCCTCCCAGAGCCAGCACCCCTTACCCTCTCCTGTACCTCAACACTGTGCTCCAGCCTGGAGCCCGCTCCTGAACCCAAACTCCCTTTTAGAGTTTTCACCCCTCCTGCACCCCAACCCCTGTCCCAGGCTAGAGTCCACACCCCCTCCCAAACCCCAAACCCTTGTCCCAGCCTGGTGAAAGTGAGTGAGGGTGGGGGAGAGTGAGCGATGGGAGGGGTGGAGGGAGCAGGGCGTGGCTCTGGGGACGGCAATTTCTGGGTTGTCCTTAGATTCAAAAAGTGCCCTTGGGCATAAAAAAGTTGGACATCACTGGTTTAGATAATATTTACTCCTGCCTAGAGTGCAGGGGACTGGACTATATGACCTCTCAAGGTCTCTTCCAGTCCTACGATTCTATGGACGGGAGGGAGAAGGAACAGAGCTGAGCTAAAAGGTTTTGTTAAAAATAGAAATTAAGAAAGCATTAAGTACTGGGTTGGAGAGAATGGGAAGTACTTGAATGAAAAGGTTACAATCCCATCAACATTATTGCTGTGAGTGGTGAAAATTGTATATGGGATTATAGATTAAATATTTTTTTTAATTACCCCTGAGACCATACGGCATACTATTGAAAGAGTTGAACTTTGTAAAGAGGGATAACTTGAAGGTAAATAGTTCAAAGAACTTCCAGAAAATCTACAAAAAAGGTATCATTCAAGTAACAGTTACCTGAACAGCCAACTTGCACACATTCCACACATTAAAAAGCATGTGCCTAATTCTGCTGGACCATGTTACTGATCAAGTTCTCACAAGAGTTACTACATGAAAAAAATGCTTAAAAGTATTGAATTGGGGGGAAAAAACCTTTTTTTTTAAAAAAAAAATCTGCAAATTCAGTGCTGGATTTTCTGAACTGCTCATGTGAAAAACTAGGTAGATAGAAATGGAAAAGGAAGGGGGTAGAAAGAAGTAGTATGAGGGAAGGAAATAAATAATATGAACATGAGAGCATCAAAGGTATGGGGGGGAGAAGATAAAGCATAAAAACAAAAAAGGAAGGGCAGGTCGAGGAAGGATTAAAATAGAACACACACACACACACACACACTTTACATATTCACATTTTCAAAGTTGGGTTCCCAACATTAAGCCCCTAAATCCTCATTAGTAGTCTCTGAACATCTGTTATTCCCATTAACTTCAGTGGGAATTGCACATGTTCAACATCCTAAAAATGATGTGCATTACTATAGCAACTAGGAGCCCGAGCCCTGTGCTAGACACCTGAATAGGTAGCCTGATTTAAAGTTCTTTGGGGCAGGGACCATCTTTTTGTTCTGTGCTTGTACAGTGCCTAGCACAGGACCAGGGCTCCTAGTTGCTACAGTAATGCACATAATTTTCAGGACGTTGAACATGTGCAATTCCCACTGAAGTTAATGGGAATGGCAGATGTTCAGAGACTACTGCTTGAGGTGCCTAATTATGGATTTCAGTGTCCACACTGTTTGAACATTTTAAAACATAGAATATATATCCATATGCATGTATAGCCATGTGAACCAGATTCTAGATTGGTTATTTACCACCCTGCCAGAAGATTCTGGTTGTAAGATTGACCTCACAGCTCTTAAAAAAGTCAGTCCAGCACACTCCTCCCATTCCCTGCTTCTGTTATAGGGTGTTACTAGAGGAAAGAGATGTGGCTGGGACTCCTTGAATGCCATTTTGGCTCTCTAGGGCTGTTATGATCAGTAAGTAAAACCATATTCATACTGTTCAAATTTACATTACGTACAGCAGCAGGGGTGTGCCATGACAAACATGAAGCCTCCATTGCAAAATCACCTTGCCTAACATGTTAGGTTTGCCTTTTAACTACACATGAGGACCTGGACTGAACATAGAAAATAACAATATACCCAAAATCTGCAGTTTTCTAAATCTCTATGCCAAATCAAGTAGGTAAAGGAGGTTTAGGATGTATCCTCAGAATGGAATGAACTGAATATAAACTAGTGCTAAAAAGAGTGAACTCTAATCTCTTTGGATTCTATTTCGTGGCTCCTCCACAATAATAATTGCATGACTTTGGGCAAATCACTTAGCCATTCTGTTTACCTCTCTGTAAAACAGAATTGGGTATAAAAATACCTAATTAACTCACAATAGTGTTTTAAAGCTTAATTACTTATTGTCTGGAAAACGTGTTAAGCTCTTCACATGAATGGTGCTAAGCACTGTAAATGGAAGTGAAGCAGTGTTATTGTATTTTATTACTGGACAGGAAATATAATCACCAGCAAGCACACACCTGTGTTTTCCATAATTGACTACTAGATGTCACTCTTGCTTCAGATAAATAGCTGAAATGACACATCTCATCTAATGATGAATCATCACCATTTTGAATTTATAAATGGGGAATCGGTTGCAGCTCAAAAGGGAGAGGTCATCGTATTGAAGGGGTATTCGAAAGGAGACCTTTACCCACCTAAAACCTCACCGTGTTAGTTAACTCCACAGCAAGTAACAACATAAAAATAAAAGCCTCTCATGCAGAAACCAGAACTTAATTGAGCAGTTTCCTTATCCATGGGAGAGTGCTGTTCACCTATTTCAGCCTGAGAGCTAAACACATTATATCGAAAAGGTCCAGAGAGACCTCCCTTTGCACCAGTCACTCAATGCAAAGGAAGCAGAAAGAACCTTTTAAATCCCTTCTGTGGATTCATAGACCTGGAGATGGAGCAGAAAACCAGGGACCCATAGCTAGTGTTAGTTCCGGGCATCTCTTCTTTTTCCCAGCTACAGGACTGCCCTGGATGGGTGTGGAGGAGGGGTGCCATTCTTTTCTAGATACTCCCCTAAATTCATGTAACCAGATGACTGCCTCTCTTCCTAGGCCAGCGCAGTGAAAAACACAATGGAGCAGCCTCTTTCTGCCCTCTTCTGCAATGCAGGAGATGCCTTACAGAGGAGATACTGAGCAACCTCAGCAGGGAAGGGATGGAAGCTTCTCAGAAGGCTTCTGGCATTTTGGCTCATGTCAGAGCTGCTCCAGGGGCTGTAAAGGAGGTGTCCTCTAGCAACAAGGCTAATTTAGCTTTTACATAGCAGAGTGTGGCTCCGGGAACATATTTTCAATTCATAATCCACTACAAATTATTTTAGCAGTCACACAATTCAGAGCCTTGGGGAACACCAGCTGGATACCACTTCTGTTGCAGGTCTGATGAAACATTGCATTAAGTCTGTGTTCATCCCTCACCAATAGGGCTAACATTAGATCTTGTCGTGGTTCTTAAACAGTTCTTTTCCCCTCAGATGTCTGAACACTACAGGAGCTGTGTTGCCAGCAATCACGGTTTTATCCTGAGTTTTGCAACATTTTTTTTAAAAGCCCAGTTCCCAGAGTTGTTTGATTACATGTGAATCACAGCTTTCATCTAACAATATGTTTATAGCCCTCACAGTTTTGAAGAAAAGCTTGAAAACACGAAATCTAATGACTCAAAAGTTCTTAGGCAAATAAGATCATTTTAGTAGCTTGACCCAGGCTTGGGGCTGGCAATCTGACAACTCAAAATCTCTCTCTTATTCAATGTTTATATTTGTACTATTCTTGAAAAGCCTCCTGCTATAATCACATTGAAAGAAGAACAATGCAGTCTCCCTCCCCCCGCCCCCCCTTTGGGATTTTTTTTGACAGAAGAGCCAAATGACTTTGTTTACTGATTACAGAGAGGCCCCTTTCAGGGTACTCATCCAGATTCTCTACTTTTTGCTACAATTTGTCTCCTATTTCCTTTAGTTCTAGTGAGACTGGATCCACTCTCCCGCATCTCCAAATTTCCTTTATCTTGAGATGAGACATTGTTTGGGCTCTGACATACTGTTTTTAATCGTCACTACACTGAGATAAACAAAAACAAAACAACTTTCCCCACACATAATCTCAACCCCACCAACTCATTCTCCCCAAATCATGGATGGCCAGGCTAAGAAATACAAATCTGCAGACTGCAAGGAATGACAAGTCCCTGTGTTTAGATGAGATATATGTCCAGCTCAAGAGGTGGAGGCATCTCCTCTCTTTTAGGTCAACATAGTTTACATTAAAACTAGCACTTCAGATATATTGTGACTGAAACTCTACTTCTGGAGAAACATGATAAATGTTTCTAGGTCCATGCTGACACATGCATTCATTTATTATAGCCAGAGTAATGAATGCTTCCCTCCTCCCCATCCCACAGGGACTAAAACATGTTCCTTGCCTCCAGGAGTGATATTTAGCATCACAACAACCAGTATGGTAGTAGATAACAGACTGTGGAATAGAACTGTGGAGATAACCACTCAGTAGAGGGGAGTCCCAGGAGTTGTTAAGGGAGCTAGCCTTTGGTAACTGTAAAGGAGAATACAAAAATAAGTCTCTAACCCTTTTCCTAATGAAGATCCCTGATAGCGTAAACAAATGTAAAGAGATGCAAAGCAATTGTTAACTCAGGAAGGAATACACAGCTGGACTCCATTTCTTCAGCAGGTGGTCCATGTATTACCCCCACAACACATGCATCTTTTTATGCAAGATGAGCCAGTTGATGTTGGTGTATCATCTCACTAACTCTCCCCAGAATCCTTTTGCCAAGCCTGCACATAGAGGTATCAGTATGATCAGAAACCTGTCCAAAACCTCAAAGGTATTCCCCGTCCCTGATATGAGGTGATGGTCTCTGTTACTATTTGTTTGTTTTTAAGGAAAGGGCCTTTGGGGTTTTTAGTGCCACATAGTTTCCAAATCAGCTCCTGGGAAATGGTAATTTCAGAACATTAAAGATGTAGTTTAAAATAGACACCAGCAGTTACAGTTTCTGAACCAGTTCTTCTGGCCCTGGGAAACTTTGATTTCCAGAGGTATTACATTGCAACTTAAATTGCAGTTCAATAAAACTGGGGTATGAATGCCTTGAATTGTTCAAGGTTGCATTGTTGCAGTGGTGAAGGTCCTTAACTTCAGACCATAAAACACAGACATACAGAGATGATCCTCAGGCTCTAATAAAATTACAGGAAACAGGTCCTTAACCAAAAAAATAGTAACAGAGACCATCACCTCACATCAGGGATGGGGAATACCTTTGAGGTTTTGGACAGGTTTCTGATCATACTGATACCTCTATGTGCAGGCTTGGCAAAAGGATTCTGGGGAGAGTTAGTGAGATGATACACCAACATCAACTGGCTCATCTTGCATAAAAAGATGCATGTGTTGTGGGGGTAATACATGGACCACCTGCTGAAGAAATGGAGTCCAGCTGTGTATTCCTTCCTGAGTTAACAATTGCTTTGCATCTCTTTACATTTGTTTACGCTATCAGGGATCTTCATTAGGAAAAGAGTTAGAGAGTTATTTTTGTATTCTCCTTTACAGTTACCAAAGGCTAGCTCCCTTAACAACTCCTGGGACTCCCCTCTACTGAGTGGTTATCTCCACAGTTCTACTCCACAATCTGTTATCTACTCCCATACTGGTTGTTGTGATGCTAAATATCACTCCTGGAGGAAAGGAACATGTTTTAGTCCCTGTGGGATGGGGATGAGGGAGGAGGGAAGCATTCATTACTCTGGCTATTTGATTACAGGCCAATTTGTCTACCTAGTCTTGGAGCATTGCACTGTCATGCAAAGGTACTAGTATTTTGCTCCCTGTTCAGAACCAAGAGATTTAGAGTTCTCAGCTACTGGTGGGGTATGAATGCCTTGAATTGTTCAAGGTTGCATTGTTGCAGTGGTGAAGGTCCTTAACTTCAGACCATAAAACACAGACATACAGAGATGATCCTCAGGCTCTAATAAAATTACAGGAAACTCCTTTAAAGGATAAATCTGTTGTGGTGCAACACAGCTTGGACAGAATGAAGAGTGTGGGTTACATTAAACTGCAAACTAGTCTAAATTCGTATTAATTTAATTCTCTCTCTTTTTTTGACATGCATAACATATAATCGAGGCAGTAAAAACATTTTTACCTTATTTTTTTTACAGGTGGTATTATTAATTATTATTGGTATGGGCAAGATATACAGAAATACAGTCCTACTTGTATTTCCTAACATGAGTGTAGGGGAAACTGCTAACATCTTGTTTATTTGCAAAACAATAAAAGACAACATTTAAAAGCACCCTCTGTAAGAAGTACAATTATGTTGTAGCAAAAGAATTTCCTGTTTGCCTTAAAAGAAAAGATAGCAGCAATTATCAGAAGAATAATGTTACATCAGAAATCTAAGGTGCTGAAGTGGCTGTAAGTGACTCCATACATATTTATTAAAAATGGCTTGGCATTTAGGCATTTCCCTGCAGAATTATACATGTCAAAGGTGAAAATTGAGATGATTTATTTCTAGTCATCAAACACGCTGAATTATTGCTGCTACAGCTTACCTAAGGAGGGGAAAATTTGTTTCTCAATCATTTAACACTTAGAAATATAATACTTGTTTTAGCACAGTAGCAAGTACTTCACTAAAGGTAAATGGGAATGCTAGTCTAAATAGCATATTGGTTCATTATAGAAAGAAGTGAATTACAGAAAAAAATCATATGTGAATGAAATAGATTGGCAACAAACTTATCCTGTCAATAACAAAGCAATTATGATTATTTGTTCTTTACCCAATGCCCAAAATTGTGCTAGAATCATTACAGACCAACAGAAATACATGGTCCCCGGGCTGGAAAATGTACAGTCTAAATAGGGAGAAGATAAATCAGAAGGCGGGAAGAAGAAGATGGGGGTTCTAAGTCTGGGGGAGAAGTCACAGGCCACCACACTCACTCCGGTGCCTGAGTCCTAAAGGGTCTGGCATCTGTGGCTGGAGTAGCTGTGCTGGGCAGACATGCCAAACCCTCAAAAAACAAAACAAACAAACAAAAAACCCTCAGAAGTTGGGCTTGTTTTTGGCTTAATTGGCTTGTGAGTTGCTTGTTGGCCAGGTTTTGGCTTGTAACTTGTTGCTGCTTTTTTTTTTTTATCAGCTCCTGGCAAGCAGGGGTAATGGAGGATACGGGGAGCAGAGAGTCAGGGGTGCACAATGGGCCCACCATGGTCCCAGACTGCATGCCGGGGGGACCTAGTCACAGGAGTGTTGGGGCTCTTGGGGACTGACTTGCTTTGGCCTGTTTTGAAATGGCATTAGTTTGGTTTTTGGCTTATTGTGAAAGTTGGGGTATTTATTTACCACATGAAAGATGGTAACGGTGGTGTCAGGATCTGGGGGCTTGTGAGCTCTCCAAGGAACCTTCTGATCCAGTGGAAGTCAGGTCTGGCTTGGAACAAAGGAGGCGCAGCAGCCCTTCAACTCAGAGCTGCTGGAAATGTCAGCTTTATATAGAGGATAGCCTTGCTCCCCCACTACAAAAATATCAATCCAAAACCCAGAGCCCCCTAAAATCAGGTAACACCCCTATTCCCCTTTGTAGAGCACAGCAAATCAACCATCAGCATGTGTTATACTCAGGAATTCCCCTATGCACTTATTTAAACAATTATTTTGCTACAGTAAGCTATTATGTTTCCCACAAGATGACATGTATATATCCATCTATCTACATGGGAACAGAGGAAGGAAGTCAGCTTAATGTGATAGTTCTCACATTTTCCTTGCATCCTATAACATAATTTGTATCAATCTCTTCTTGACATGATTAAATAAGAGTTCCACCTGTTTGTATGAGTTCAAGCCAACAAATGCCATCAAAGATATAAACTTTGGGAAACAATGGGATATCAGTTGGGAAGTGTGAAAAGGCGGCATTTCTTCATTTCTAAAATAATTTTATAAAGCACAAAACTGGGATAACGGAATATCCACTGCTGATTAAACATTGCCCGCATGAGAAAATGGGGACTGGCTTGCTTTGAAAGTTTCCTTTACTAAGAATCAGAATGGAAGGTCTCTGGAGACTCATCTAAGAAGCTTCAAGGAAAGAAAACGGGAACAAGTTTGAAGATAAGACAGTGTCCAGAAAGACAGCCGTAAGCCACAATTGTGAAAGATCCAATGTACCCAAATAAAACCCCAAGAATAAAATGTCAGACTGCTGGAGAAAAGTGTTGTGTGGAGTAATCTGAAATAAATGAATGAAAACAGAAGAATTTTATTGAACCTTAAAAACAGTTCGCCTTGCACTGATTTCAAAGAATGGGTCAGTTATTTTGTTTGAACTAAACCACTCCTCTGTAATTGCAGACCCAAAAATGAATTCAAAATCTGGTGTGTATCCAGACGTTATTCATAAAGCAGAGCATAAGGTCATACACGGTATGCTTCCTGAAGCGAGAAAACACACTGGGTCAATAGTTCAATAATTTTTAGACCTAAGCCTGGAGAGACATTGAAATTACTTCAGTGATTATTTATTGAGCACCACATGTGTCCTGAGTGTTTTACAGTAAGGATAACAGTTAATGTGGTTAAAGAGGGGTTCAGAAACAAGTAATGAATTTGGCCTAATATATTTAACAAATAAGATGTAGATTTTGTCATAAATATTTAGAGCACAGTGTGCCCAAGACTGCCTAGGAAGAAGACAGACAATGTTAAGGGGCATCAGAATTTCAAATGGCCTTTCAAGCATATCAGTAATTGGGAAAAGTCTGACTGTTCCAACTTTTTCTTTCAGTGGACCTATTCATAAGAGAGAAATCCTCATAACACAGCCCACATCCACTCTCAACAAACTAGTAATAGAAATATTTGCAGGACCAAATAGTGGTATTTGCAGACTACCAAGGAAGATTTTGTTGACCAGTCAGTCTAAGGACCACAGTTTAAAAACAGCTTAGGTAGATGAATGTCTGGTGATTGTGTTGTTGCTGAGATGAGGAAACATTCCTTGAAGGGTTTGAAAGATAGTTTTAAAATACCTTGTGGTGGTTTAAGACTAGTCACTGATGCTCACAATTAAAAAAACCAATAGTGCCACATGCATAAATAAATTACAAGGAAAAAAAGAGTTAAGACCAGAGTATGTACTCTTTACAAAGCTCCCATTAATACAGATGCAGCATTTATTAATGAGCGTGGTTCTTGGAAGAGTCCTTGAGAAATGCAGGTAAATTCTTTAGCTTTCCCATATGTTGTTGGGTCTGCAAATGGCTTTATGGATCTAGAGGGTTGCTTCTTTTCCTAGATACTGTTAGGAAAAGCAATAGGTATAGGTCATGTGAGCAAGAATAATGTAGAAACCATTCTTCATTTATTCACTTTTAATTATGAAGAAACATACTTTGTTAATTGTATCTTTGAATTACATTTTTGTGTGTGTTTTTTTCTACAGCTCTGCTCATGTGCAGTGGTGCAGAAAGTAGAAGTTGTAATAATGTGTCAGTTGGATGATTTTCTACTAATTGGTCCAAGAAGCGGGATGTGGCTAGGATTTTGGGGGTCAAAGAACAGCTGATGAGTTTGGAGTCCTGTTGTCTGAGAGAGGGTGGGTGGAAGGAGGAAGACAGAGGTCCTACTAGCAGATTCAATATTCTTAACAATTAACTTGGATTCTATAAGCATGAAGATTTATTTTCCAGTGTCTTAAGGAGCTGCAAAGTAGTGGGGGGTGGAGAGGGATCTGTATTGAGTCAAGGGAAGTACTTGGTGCATAATTTCAATTCTGTTTTCAAGGTAACCACATCAGGTTAGCTATTCAGCACTTACATACTACAGTGATAAGTGCCTTAGAAATACCTAAGATAGGTACAGACTAACAGATTTTCATATCAGTAAAAATAGAACATTCACAGCACCTACAAGGATGCCTTATGTAGTGAGCAAATCATGTACATTTGGAATTTTCTTCTAAAGTAGGGACTATGTCAGAGCAAAGGGGTAAGGAATGGACAGCAGAGAATTGGAAGTCAATAGTGGGAATGAAGGCAAAAGAAGTGGGTTCTTATGCTGGTTTTGAAGTGGAAGAATGAGAACACTTGGCACAGGGGAAAAGGGGTGTTATTTCCTGCAAATGAAAAAATGGATTGAAGAGTGGAGGAGACAAAAGCTTCTGATGCAGCAAAGCACAGGAGCATATTTGTATTTTTAAATGTGTGAAATATGCACGGAAATCAGTGGGGATACTTGTATGCTTAAAGTTGTGCATGTACTAAAGTTCTTTGCTGGGGACAAAGGATAGGGGACATAGGGGGCAAGAAAGAACATCAGAGATTATACAGCAGTCATGGCAGAGCTGAGTGTAAACTTAAAAGTGAAGCTGGTGAATTTGAAGTTCACACAGAAAAAGGCAGTAAAGGGAATTGAGGAGGTGAAGTACAGTGTGCTGATGTGATCAAAAGAACAGGCACTTCTGAATGTTAATAATAACAGGCACTTCTGAATGAAAAATAATAAGTACTAATAGCAATACCTGTTACCTGTATGGTGTGATGCTTTTCAACACTATAGCTTAAAGTACTTTTCAAAGATGAATATAATGATGCTTATCTATTTTATAGAAGAGAAAACTGATGCATAGAAAGGTTAATGGCCTGATTTTCAGAGGTACCAAACACCTGCAACTCCACCTCTGAAAATGATGCCATAAATAACTGCCCAAGGTCACAAAGTGAGCAAGTGATAAAGCTAGAAATAGCTTCAATCTCAATCTCCTGGCTTCCATTCCACCATCCTATGTAATATGCCACACAGTTTAAAAAATCTGGCCCAAAGTCTATCAATAGTTCATTGCTCACTTTTTGAAGGGTTTAGCTGCCTAATTCTCATATAAATATTAATTGAATCATCGGTCTCTATGTTTTCAAATCCAAATCCCACAATGGTCCTATAGAAAGTGATTTTCAGTCTCTGAAACCAAACTGTGAAAAGGTGCAACAAGTAAAAGATTGGACTTTACAATATAAAGAATAGATCAGCTCAGAAAATGTGTTCTAAATATTTTAATTTTTTTTTTCCATTTTTTAAAAATTGTTCGCTGTCCCCTGAAAATTTCTGCAATTTCTAATGTAAAACAAAAGGAACTATTTTTTTTTAAAAAAAAGGTTTTCAGTGCTTGGCAGGAAAAGCCAAGGTTGGAACAGGCTACATCCCCTTTCTCCTGGATGGGGTGTGAGGGGGAGGGTCATGCATCAACAGTGGCTCTTCATGCATGTATAAACAAGCTAGCACAGCTTTAATTTAAAAAAAAAAAAACCTAAGAAGGGAAAATTCACTCTGGGTTATACCATCTTCTCCTGGAGTAAACCAGGGTGCAAGCATCCTATCTGCAGAAAGTTAGATGGGGTAATGCTGCTTTGTAACAAGCAACCCAATCAATGAGTGATTTGAACAGCAGTAATGAACAACTGATCTACATTGATTCACAACAGCTGAGGATCTGCCCCACATATTTCTAAAACAGGATTTCACTTTTTGTGTACACACACCATATGAAATTAAATCCTTCTGGCAAGCCCCATACAAAAACAGAGACAAAATATTGGGAATAATGAAAGTACAGAAAAGTTTTACCAGATTTATTTTTCAGCTCTTGTGACCTGGTGAGAATGTGACATGAACATTAACAAAGGCACAACCAAATAATACTTTTTAATAACAGCACAGGGATTGGAGCTGCCTGTTCACACATACAGTGGGAATAACAGTGTCAAAATACTTAACCTACTACCCGGAAGCTTCTAAGCATACTTGTGTGGCTTTGTCACTGTTATTAATATTTATAAAATAGAATGTGATATGCACTTTAATAAGGGAACTAAACCACATCTTCAGATAACATCACCCTAATGACCATGACAGAAATTGCCAGCTTAATTAAACCCGAATCTAAATAAACAAAATGCAATAAATAATTAAAGATCCAGGTTCTGATATCTTTATTCATATCAGATCCCCTTACTCCTCCTGTGTTCCCATCTAACAGAGTTTCTCCCCAGCAGATGAGCAATTTCTCCCCATCAGAGGAACTTCCTGAATTCTGAGATCACGTATCAGTGTTGCAAAAGCTATATAAAATAATCTGAAAGAATATATTCCTCTCAGGAACAATGCTAGCAATCTGAGGTCAGGTGCTCTATTTGCAGAAAAGACAGCATGGACATGTTTCTAGAGCTCCCTCTCAAGTTCTCCTGGAGTCTCACCCTTCACTCCCCCCACCCTCCAAATGCATATGATGTTCATAAAGTAAAAATATAATCTTGTTTTTCCTGTAGTTTACATGAAATCACTTTTAAAGTCATTGAGCTTTTTGATCTAACTGGTTTCTACTGCTGTCACTCTAATGACTTCAACAGCTACTACAGAATTATACTGGTTTACACTGGTGAAACAATCAACCCTAAATTCAGTCCTGGTATAAGCAGTGCAGCTGAGATTGTGACTGCTTACACCCAGTGGCTGTATTTGGCTAGGTGTATTTTTAATCAGTTTTACAGAGCTTTCATTTAAATTCCGGTTCTATTCTTTCCTGTAAATGTACCCATACCCCCTCTCCCTCATGTGCACTCATGAGGCATTGTACTGCCAAATTTTGTTCCAAATTTATGTTCAGAAAAATGTGGAGCTCAGGCAAAGGGACAAAGCCTAGGAGGGCTCAAGAGAAGTGGAACAGCACCTGTCCTGAGTTGGCATCAGAGAGGTGGAACAGGATAGCACAGGGCAGCCAAGAGGAGGAAGTGTTAGGAACACTTCAATGATTCTTTTAAAAGAAGCAACTGGCTCTCCTGGGAACTATTTTTTTCTGGTTGCAACATAGCCACTGGTTGGGATCTGTAAACATGCCTGTTAATCAGAAGACTGTGCTTCTCTGGAACAGCAGTGTTCAAGCTTGTTGAAGGCACTCTTGAGTGCTAAGCAGAGATCCTCCCCTAATGCTTCTCTAAGGGTAGAATCTCCTATGTCCTCCTCCAGCAGAGCATATGTCAGGATTTTGTCATGAAGCTGGATGTTCTCTCTCTGCTACTTATTCTTATCTTCAGTGTTCCTCCACTGAGTGGCTCATGCTCTGTCCTCTGGGGGGAATCAAATGTCAAACCTATCAGAATTCCTACTAGCCTCCCTCTCCCATACCACCCAGCACAATGGACCAAGATTTCAGTCACTCTCCCCTCGGTCCTCATATGCAGTTGCAAGAGTCCACGATTCTAGAAAACGGCAGTAGAATTCAACTTTCAGTCTGGTGAGGCTGATGAGCTCCTCCAATCAGGAGTGAGAAAGAAGGGACAGCCAAAGGCAGGACTGAGGCCTATCAGACAGATCTAACGTGGAGACATAACAGCTCTACTTTGTGTTTCCTGCCTACGGCCCAAATAAGTTTGGAGATGGCAAGCAATTCTGTATTCCACTGGTCAGGAATTATTCATAGCATTACCTCATCCTGCTTCTCTGTTCCTTCCTGAAAGAGATGAAGAATGGGTGGGAGCAGGAGAAAAGGAAAGTGGATATCAAGGAAGATTCTCTGCTGTTTTCCATTCCCTGTGTGGGAACCTCTAAACACTATAGGCAACTCCACCCTCCCTTGCTGCAGACCCTGAACCAGCAGTTGTGTCACAAGCAGGAAGAGTTGGAGAAGGACCCACAGCTAGCTGGCATAAGTTAGAAAACCCCTAACGCTCCCCTAAATTAGGCCAGAACTTGGGAGGGAGAATTAGGGCGCTATTAGCAGCTCCAGCTGTCAACTGTACTTACAGACTGCAACTCCCTTTCCATTGCACAGGAGTTAAACCATTCCCCGTGAACTTTTCCCTGTAAATTACCTTCTGTACCTAGCATTACAAGCTCTCAGCATCCCTCAGATGTCACCCATTATGTTCTGTACAAAAGTTCCCATTCACCAGGTGATAAGTTTGTAAACTCTTTCAATCACTCAGTAATTAACACATCAAGTAGAAGCACAAAAACAAAATATTCAACTCTAAATTACATAAATTAGAGGGGGGAAATGAAATAGAATCAAGTCAGAAGCTTTTTTTTTTTCCCACTTTACTCAGGGAAAAGTATAAACACTTGGGCGGGCGGGGGGGGGTCCGGCGCGGGGCTGCTTGGGCGAGCGGGGGGTTCGCGGGGCTGTTTGGGCAGGCGGGGGGTCTGGCGCGGGGCTGCTTGGGCGAGTGGGGGGGTTCGCGGAGCTGTTTGGGCGGGCGGGGGTCCGGCACGGGGCTGCTTGGCCGAGTGGGGGGTTCACGGAGCTGTTTGGGCGGGCGGGGGTCCGGCGCGGGGCTGCTTGGGCGAGAGGGGGGGGGTTTCACAGAGCGGTTTGGGCAGGCGGGGGGTCCAGCGCGGGGCTTCTTGGGCGAGCGGGGGGTCCAGCGCGGGGCTGCTTGGGCAAGTGGGGGGTTCGCGGAGCTGTTTGGGCAGGCGGGGTGGGGGTCCGGCACGCATTGCACTGTGGGCTACCTACCCACAGTGCAATGCGGGCTATGTCGACCCCTACAAAAGTTCTAGGACAGACAGTGTCACCTGCTGTCCTGGTGGGGACACATTGATTCGATTTTCTAAAGTCGAGTTTAGAAAATCAAATTAAGGGAAATCGACCTAGTCCTGTAGTGAAGACATACCCGTAGATACCTGGGAAAGGGGGTAGGAGACACTGAACCTCTCAATTATTTCCTGTGTGGTTGAACCACAATTTCACCCTGAACTCTTAAAATTTTCATAACCCATTTTAATCATAAGTACTATTGGTATCTACTCTCTTGGGTGAAAGGCATTCCTGCATAGTGGGCTAACACAAGGCCTGTGGAGCAATTAAGTCACACTTGAGTCCACAAAAAGGTTTAAGGGAGATTTAAAAAGTGTGCAGACCTTGTGCTGGCTTTCTGTGCAAGGATAAATTGCACCTGCCCTTTGAATGGTAGCTTTTAAAAAGGGGATCCCTGTAACATTGGCCTTCCTCTCTTGCAATTATTTGTACCATATTTTTAAGACTATACCTTTCCCTAGTAAAATGAACTCCCTGTACTTAAATAGGTAGCCTGCCAATCCTATCTTTTCAGGGAGTTGAGATTTTGAAGCGAGTGCCTGAGAACAAAACAGCAGGCCTGAATTTTCTAATAAGGAGACCAATTTTGTGCTTTAAGTTTGTGAGCACAAATGTCATAATATAGGTAAACAATAAGACAGAAGTAAAAAAAGGAGCGTGAAAGCGAGGAGGAAGTGGAACAGGAGCTGACGGTTACTAAAAGAGACCAGATCCTCACATCATGTAAATGGTCACTAGTCTACTGACTTCAACTGACAATTTACACAAACCAAAGATCTGGCCCATGATATTTCAGTGCACTCTACCGTGTAGGAAGCTGAAAGGTCTTTTGAATAAAATAATGTTTACATAGTTTAAAATTTTCAAGTGTAAGTTTATTAAAATAGATTTAATAAAATCAGACTGACGAGTAAACAAAGAGGAAAAATCTCTTGTGAAATAGAAAGGTAGGAAAACAGTTTTAAAACTTTGATATGGTCTGAGGGTGCCAATTTTGGTTGGATGCATTCCTTATTCTTCAATTCCTGGAGACTCCAGGACAATCCTGGAGGATTGGCAACCATAATATGGATTTAGATATTAATTACTGTGGGCAAGACAGACTTTACACAGGGCAAATACTGCTATTGCACTATCCCAGAACTACCCCCCGGAAGGAATTCTGACTCAGCAAGAAAATTCCCTCCTTGGTCCCCCCCTCATTCCCTGGAAGAGGGGAAGTGACAAGATGATGCCTTTACTGACATTTACGATGCAGACACTTGTGCCTTGAAATAAACTAGTTCAATATTTTTATTCATGCTCTTTTAATATAATACAAAGGAGAGGTGGGAAAGTCCTACTAAAACCCTCTCTATCAGCTAATGCAGGATTATTCCATATGCTACATGATCTCCTTTGTTTTGTCTAGTCTGGTTTAAAATTGCACAGGAAAGGGGTCTTAGTCCACTTACCATAGGGGGCTAGTCCAAAATAAGAGCACGGAATGTAATGGTTCACCATAAAAGTTCATTATTTGTATTCAATAACAGAAGCCTCAATTCAGATCAAGGTAAAAACCTGGCTCTACTGAAGTCAATGGGAGTTTACTATTGGCTTTCAGGGAGGCCAGAATTTCACCACAGGTCTATATAGCGCTAAGCACTGTAGAGATAAGTAAGCAGAGACAGCCCTGAAGAGCTTCCACCCTAAAGAGACAAGACAGACTAAGGAGGAGAAACAGTGGCACAGAGGTTTAAAGTGGCTTCTCTAATGTCACATAGCAAGTCACAGGCAGAACCAGGAAATGAACCCATGTCTCTCGACTCCTAATCCATCACCCTACTCAATGATCCACACATATTAGAATAATAATTATTAAGAAAAATATAAGGGTTCATGAGTATTCTAAAAACACAAGAACCACCAGCAAGCCACACAAGCCCTAGATATCTTTCCCTTTCTTCTTCAAACGATTTACATTTTTATGTTAGTGCAAGTTAAGGAAAAAGCACGTTTCTCTGCATTATTTTCAATGGATTTCAGGAGAAAAGTTCATTTTGGTTTACACATTTCTCTATTTATATCCTGCACTTACGCTGTGCACTTTTAGGCACCACTATGGTGAAATCTTTAAAAATGCATAAGAATGCATTGACAAAATATCAATAGCAATATCCCCCTGCCATGCTTTATAGTTAAAGGAAAGTATCCTTTTCATTTAACCTCACATCTGAGGAAATGCAACATGCTCTAAAGCAGTGGACCCCAACCTTTTTATCGCCGCGGACCGGTCAACGCGGGCGAGTCAATGCGTGCGGCCCGGGAGTGATTTCAATTTTTTCCTTTGTGCGGCGGACCGTTGTATGTCCGCCGAAAACCCGCCGGATACGGAAGAGAAGCCGCCGAATGCAGAACAGAAAGCAGACCGGAACGGAAGGCGGCCGATGCGGAGGGGGAAGCCGCCGGATGCGGAAGGGAAGGCGGCCATGGAGGGGAACACGGCCGTGGCCCGGTAACAATTGCTCCACGGACCGGTACCGGTCCGCGGACCGGGGGTTGGGGATCACTGCTCTAAAGGTCTTCAAACCTAGGCTCGCTCTCCCGTGTAAGACATTTTTATATTACAGGAACATCTAAAAGCTCCATCCAAGACCATACCCCATTATGCTATGATAAGATGAAATAGATAAAGTGTAAGACAACAAAGGTGAAGTACCTTGGCCAAGGTCACACACAGCAGGTCAGTGACAGAGCCAGGAGTGGAACTCATCCCTTGACCTCTCATCCCATGCCCTAACTATTGGACAGTGCTACCTATGTGATGTTCAGAGCAAATATTTACATTCAGTGTGGTTAATAACTTCTTCATAACATTATTTAGTGCTGATTCTCATTGCAAATAAATTAAGCAGTTATTTTAACTAATTCTAAGAAACAGCTTTTATCGAAAATTTTAGTAACACATTTATTCTATGTATTTCAAAGAGAACTTAAATAATACCTGGAATGACAAACCAGAATGACTGGAAACACTTGAAGAGTATGTCAAAAATATATCCCCCAAGAGTACTAAAGATGTTGTATACTGAATTCCAGAGTGAATTACAAAGATCCATTTTCCTGATTAATTTTCAGAACTCTGAGCAATTTAAATTCTCATCATCAATGTCAATTATTAAAATCTCAGCACCCAGCAGAACTGTCTTCCAGTCGAGGAAGATATTTGTGGCTCTGAACACAGCACTGCAGTTTCAGTAAAAAGAAATATCTCTTGGCTACTTGCCTATGACACAAGGAGACAAAAAACTAATATAAATTCAGAATCATTATTCTTTGTAGACAGAGCTTCCTGCAGAGTTAATGTATGGTATATTTATTTCAAACTTATACAATGCAAATGTAAACCAATCTATTATTTATCAGATTGCTGAATGTGGTGAAATTAGCCTCATTATAGCAAAACTGAGGGGAAACCCCCCCCCCAAAAACCAAACAGTAAAGCAACCTCAGTATAGCAAAACTGCCAGTGAATAGTGTGAAGGAAATCATAATATGAGTTTTGGCATTTGATTTGGGTAAGCATTCCAAAGTTTGGATGGTTAGCTGAATCATTTAAACCTACTGAGGCCCTCACCAAATCCTGCAGCAAGCTGTGCCTTAAAATCTCCCTTCCATCAGTAGTCCCTGGAATACACATGCCTTCCACACTATAAATATAGTGTTGTCTTTTTGGGTGGAAAGGAAGAAGGAACAGTGGCCTGCTGCTCCATCCAACACATTTGCAGGATACCATGACCCTTCTATTCTGACTGGGGAGGCCCTCTGGTGAGCCTCCTCCGTACATTAAGGACAAAGCAGGTCAGAGAATAGGAAGAAATGCCAGGGGACCTGATTTATTGGATTTTTACCAATATCAACTCAAAATGTACAGTAAAATGCTGCCTCACAATGTCTATGGACTTCTGTAGAAAAACTTTAAACCAGAATTTTGATGAAAATGTCACTTCATACACATTAGTGGAATCTTTAGGAACTGGAAAGATAGGACTAATTTGGATTTTAAGAGAAAATATTCAGTATGAATTTTATTTTTTTCACTTAGTAAATACAATCAGAACATTATTTAATTTCATAGAATGACATAAAAATGCACCTTTCCTATTCACCCTCTCACCACTTTTTATTGTAAAGGTGATGCTAATTATACAAATGACCTCTACACAGGGCATTTCTGGGACAAATGATGACCAGATGGAGTTAATGATCTTTGACATCCTCACAACATATTAGCTCTCTCCAATAAACATCAATCCTTAGGAAAACGGCTGTGATCTGCCATTTTATTGACTGAATTAATACATTGTGTATGAAAATCATCAGAGAGACACATTTTCCACACACCAATGAGATGCACCTGCAAACCAACTACATATAACCCATTCATAAAGAAACAAGCTATTCTTGTGAAGCCATATGGCAGACAAGCAAATGATGGCAACTGTCAGATCAATGTAATTTTTAAAAGCATACCACAAAAATGGTATTTCAGTAGTTGAGTCCCAGAAGGCCCAAAAAGTGGAGGTGAAGAGTTCAGTTCAGATAAGCTATCAGAAGTTCACTCCTAAGCAATCTTTTCTGAACCTTTTTAATCATGCTGCATCCTTCCAACTGGTTCTGATTCTTCTCCTGACCCCCGTTTTTTCCTTGCCTCTTAATCCTTATCTAGGCTATCCCTCTGACTCCACTTTGATGAAGCTTTCCTCTTGTTAACTCTTCTCTATTTTTTTTTCCATTTGAAAGAGAGTCCCTTTCAATTACACCATGTAATGGCACACAGCTAAAAGGAGGCATGTTTTTAAAGTGCTTATATACCAATTGTAGAAGTCTAAATAATAAAATGTGTGAACTGGAGTGCCTCATTAAATTAGGGTATTGATATAACAGGCATCACAGAAACTTGGTAGAATGAGGATAATCAATGCGATACAGTAATAGCAGGGTACAAAATATATCTGAAGGACAAAACAGGTCATGCTGCCAGGGAAGTGGCATTATATGTGAAATAAAACAGAATCAAATGACATAAAAATTGTAAATGAATCAAACTGTTCCATAGAATCTCCATGGATAGAAATCCCATGCTCTAATAACAATATAGTGGTAGGGATATATTACCAACCACCTGACCAGGATGGTGATAGTGACAAATGCTCAGGGAGATTAGAGAGGCTATTAAAATAAAAAAAACCCTCAAAAATAAAATAATAAAATAATAATAATAATAATAATAATAATAATAATAATAATAATAATAATAATAATAATAATAATAATAATAAGGGATTTCAATTATCACCATATTGACTGGGTACATATCAGGATGTGATGCAGAGATAAAAAAAATTCTTGACATAAGTGACTGCTTTTTGGAGGAGCTGCTCCTGAAATCCACTAGAGGAGAGAAAATTCTTGATTTAGTCCTAAGTAGATCACAGGATCTAGTCCAAGAGGTGACTATTGCTGGTAACATATAATTAAATTTAATATCCCTATGACGTGAAACACACCACAGTGGCCCAATACTTTAGAATTTAATTTCAGAAAGGGGAACTACACAAAAATGAGGTTAGTTAAACAGAAATTAAGAGTACAGCACCAAAAGTGAAATCTCTGCAAGCTGCATGGAAACTTTTTAAAGACACCATAATAGAGGCTCAACTTAAATGCATATCCCAAATTAAAAAAAAAAACAACAACAAAACCCATAGTAAGAGAACCGAAAGAGCGCCACTGTGGGTAAACAACAAAGTAAAAGAAGCAGTGAGAAGCAAAAAGGCATCTTTTAAAAGTGGAAGTTAAATCCTAGTGAAGAAAATAGAAAAGATCATAAACACTGGCAATAAAGTATAAAATTACAATTCAGAAGTCCCAAAAAGAATCTGAGGAACAGTTAGACAAATACTCAAAAAGTAATAGCAATTTTTTTAAAGTACATCAGAAGCAGGAAGCCTGCTAAACAACCAGTGAGCCACTGGATGATCGAGGTGCTAAAGGAGCACCAAGGACAATAAGGTCATTGCAGAGAAACTAAATGAATACTTCAGAAGTGACAAAGAGTCCTGTGGCCCCTTAAAGACTAACTAAAGAATTGAAGCATAAGTTTTTTGCATCTGACAAAGTGGGTATTAGCCCACGAAAGCTTATGCTTTAATACTTTAGTCTTTAAAGTGCCACAGGACTCTGTCTCTTCTCCAATACCAGACTAACAGGGCTACCTCTCTGATAAATGAATACTTTGTATCAATCATCACAGCTGAGAATGTGAGGGAGGGAGATTCCCAAACCTGAGCCATTTCTTTTTAGGTGTCAGATCTGAGGAACTGTCCCAGATTAAGGTATCACTAGAGGACGTTTTGGAACAAATTGATAAATTAAAACAGCAATAAGTCACTAGGAACAGATGGTTCTGAAGGAACTCAATTGTGAAACTGCAGAACTAAGAGTACGTCTTCACTACCTGCCGGATTGGCAGGTAGCGATAGATCTATCAGGGAATCAATTTATCACATCTGGTTTAGACGGGAGAAATCAATCCCCAATGGCCCTCCCCGTTATTCACGTAGCTGAAGTGGTGTATCTTAGGTTGGCCCTCCCCCGCTAGTGTAAACCAGGCCTCAGTGTAGTCTGTAACCTATCATTGAAATCAGCTTCTGTACCAGATGACTGGAGGATAGCTAATGTGACGTCAATTTTTTAAAAGGGCTCCAGTGGTGATCCTGGCAATTACAGGCCTATAAGCCTGACTTCAGTACCGGGCAAACTGCTGAAACTATAATAAAGAACAATATTGTCAAACATATCGATGAACATAATTTGTTGAGGAAAAGTCAACATGGTTTTTGTTGAGGTAGGATTTCCCTTTACTATCTACTAGAATTCTTTGAGGGGGCCATCCACTGCAGCAGCAGTCAAAAAAGTGAACAGAATGCTGGGAATAATTGAGAGGGATAGGCCCATCAATGGCTATTAGCCAGGATGGGCAGGAATGGTGTGTCTAGCCTCTGTTTGCCAGAAGCTGGGAATGAGAAATAGGGGGTGGATCACTTAATTACCTGTACTGTTCATTCCCTCTGGGGCACCTGGCACTGGACACTGTTGGAAGACAGGATACTGAGCTAGATGGACGTTTGGTCTTACTTAGTAGGGCCATTCTGATGTTTCCTTTCATCCCCTTGTATCCATTTTCTCCCTTTGATGTCCACTCATCTTCACAGACTCTCTCCACACATCCCTTAATCCTCTAATTGAACTTTTTTCTTCACCCCAATTTCGTTTTCTTTTCTATCCCACCCTCTGTTCTTTGCCCCTGCCCACTTGGATGGGGAGGTATATGGCTCATCAGTGCCAATATCTTCAGGACTTTTGACAGAGGCTAGGATTGCACACTTAGTTTTAACCGTCCCCTGCTCAGTTCACAGCTCCTTTTAATCCTGCATGTTTATATTGGGCATCATCAGTAAGAGAACATGAGCCCACCCTTTAGCTGAATCTACTACAGTAAGAAGGCAAATATTTTAAAAAATGGCTCCCTGGTGACAAAGTTGTTTATAGTCACCAGAATTTCCAATTTTGAGACCAAATTCAAATATTGCCTGAGGATCACTAATGAAAGTGCTTCATCGTCTCTTCCTAGACCTCATTTGTGCACACACAGAAAACACCTCACAATTTGGCCTGATTGATTGGCAGTCTGCACCTGCAGCCAGGAGCTAGAATAAGGGAATCATGCAGATGTCATGGACTCACAGGTCATGCCCACTCTTGGCCCTGTGCAGTCTGTAGGGGTTGCCTCTTTCAGTGAGACAGCCCTTCTTGGGGGTCCACTCTCTCCCGGGGTAAGCGCTCCACCTCCTGGATCTGCACCTCTCTGAGCCATAGCACGCCTGCCTCTGCCATGGGCCTCTTCCGGGAGTCCCCTTGCCTGGGACCCCCGGGGCTTCCACCCCTGAAGGGGATGATGCAACCCTGTTCTCCAGACTGGAGCAACTTTCAGCCAGCGTAAAACAGGAGGGTTTATTGAGCATTGAACACAGCACAGGAATTCAGGGCCCTCAGGCTTGGCCTCCCTTTAACACAGCACTTCCCAGTCTCTTGCATACAGGTGGCTCTCCTGCTCCCCCTCCTTCCCAGCTGGGTAGCTGATCTCACTCCCACCAAGTCCTGCCTTCAGGTAAACAGGGTCATAAACAAGGTTGTCTGGGCCTCTACCTGGAACCGGATGGTCGGGTCCCCAGGGATCCTCTCTTAGCAGCCCATTGTTCTCTCACCGGCCAGCACTGCCTGCGACTCCTGAGCTGCGCTCCAGGTCACCGGTCATTGGGGTCTCCATTCTCCAGGCCATTGGCTGGGATCCCCAAGTTCCCTCGATGGTCCTCTGGAACAACAAACTCCCTCTCCCATTACCTTGTTAAATCAGTAACACCCAGGGAAACTGAGTCCCACCTCCTCTGCTTGCAACCCATAGGAAACCCAAGGGAAAAAAAAAAGAGCCCTCATTCTGTCACAGCAGTTAACTACTGAAGTCCACTGACAGAGCAGCACAGGGCATCCTGCAAGCCCCTGCTCACCTTGTTCTTGGCCAGTGATACTGGTTCCTCACTTCTGTGAGCATTAAAATTCATTAATGCCTTTGTGAAGATGACAAAGACAAAGACTACCACAAAGAAAGAAAAATACCACCACAGAAATAATATAAACAAACAACAACAAAAATATACTGAAGACATTTCAGCCTCATGAGTCTTCCTGATTTGTAGCAAAATTACTGTTAACTGGACAGAAGAGAAACCTTCCTAGTTCTAACATACTGATCATTCATTTCTTGTGGTTTATTTTTTTGTTTCAGCCACCACTAAAGTAAAACAGCTGACAAGAATATTTTCTATTTTTAGTGTCTATTTTAGCAGCCTTTTAAAAGTTTATGATGGGTCTTATCTAGAAGTTCTATTGGGGAAATCACATGCTGATAAAAGTTAGTTAGCCCTTCCTGATTCCAATAAATCACAGGGTTTTGTTTTAATAAGAAAGCTTCCATCTCTGTCCTGCTACTGCAGCCTGCTGGCTCACAAGTCTATTATAGCAAGGAACATCTGGGATTGTTGCTATCGCTCAGTCAGCTTAGCTTTGAGAGGTGCCAAGTATAAGCCGAGAAGCTTGGTAACATGTTGTTTACTCTGTCACAGAGGAGAGATTGAAGAATAATTAGGGGGGGGGGAAAGAAAAAGAAATAAGATCAGCAATAATACATTTTCTTATGAGATTATTCAGCTATATACTATGTAGAAGAGGCTAACAAAGTTAGTCCATAAAGAGCATACATAATCTATGGAGGATCCTATAGTGACCACCAACTGATGCAAGATATTAAAACCAATTTAGAGAATTATGACTTGATTCCGCAATTAGTAATGAGTGGACTGTTGCTGCAAACCTCTCTCAGTTGAGAGTCAGGGCCCAAGATGGGTCACTGCGTCTGGTGTGTAGCAGAGAGTGGCGACTCACCCCCTGGCACCTCCTACTGGTTTGTCCAGGGAATTAGCTTGCCTGCGTCTGGAGCGCCCTCTGCAGGCCAAGGTCCCGCTTGCTGCTCTTGCCCAGAGTCCCTCCCTAGACCCCAGAGCCCTCTTCCCTTGGGTGCTGCACCTCTGCAGTACACCATCAGATCGTAGGGTTTCCACTCCTAGGGAACCCCCACACTCTATTCCCACCTTGCCTCATTCTAGGCAACTGCCAGTCACCACTTGCCCCTGTAAGAGGGGTTACCCCCAGCCTTTATGCTCCTGAGTACAAAGGCTGGGCCTCTTCTATGCCAGATCAACAAGTCCTTTCACCCCCACCTCCCACTTTGCCAGTTGAGGTTTTTGGGGTTACCAATCACTGCCACAAATCGAGTATACTTCCAAAACCTTGGAGGGGCCCCCGATCTTCCCCACCCCAACTTTGTCCCTCTCCCTGGGTTTCAAAGTCAGATACCTGAAGGCTGCTTTCCTTCACCCTCTGTCTCTCTGTACCTGAGAGCCAGACACTTGGAAACTGCTGCCCTTCACCCTCCCCAGCTGAAGGCAGACTTCCCTTAACCCTGACTCTGTCTTCTTCCCTGGAAGCCAAGTCAGATACCTGGGGGCTATGCACCCCCCCCCCCCCTCAGTGAAGAGAGAAAAACCTTAAGGAAAATAAACCAGACGGTTTTAACTAGAAGGTTTAATAAAGAAAAAGGTTAAAGCAGACATACCCTGTTTCCCCGAAAGTAAGACATCCCCCGAAAATAAGACGTACTTCCAGTTTTGCCTCTCGCTGTAATATAATGTAATGTAATTTTGGGAGCAAAAATTAATATAAGACACTGTCTTATTTTCGGGGAAACACGGTACAGACACTTTACATTTGGGGTTTCCCACTTTCTTCTGAAAAGGAAAGAACACCCCAAAGGCACAGCTTATTAGAAGAATCAAATGGCTATACTCACATCAGCTAATCAGAAATGTAAGAAGAAAAGAGAGTTATCTCCATAGCTAGAGACACACTCCTGGACCCTTGCCCCTGTTGCCTGGTAAGCCTCCTGCCTCATGGACAACCAAGATGGAACACTCCTGGCCCTGGCCTCCTCCCTGGAGACCAGCCAAGATGGAACTCCCTGGCTTTTGCCTCCTCCCTGGAGACCAGCCAAGATGGAACTGACTGTTTTGCTCCTCCCTTCTTCCTGGGCTTGAGGCTCCTCCCTCCCCCATGGCAGGGAAACTCCCACATCACCTGTCTCAGACAACCTAGACCCCACCCAGGCAAGGCACACTGTATTAGAGAACATAGCCCAACCCAGGCAAGGCCCCCTCCATACTTATGACAGCCCCCGTTCACTGGGGCAGATTGCAGTGTAATTGCCACTCATCACTGGCAAGGAGGGTTTGGCCTGCTGCCTCTGTCTCTATAGCCATGGGCTGCCCCCTGCAACCCCGATACTCCTTTGTTGGGCCTTCTCCTAGGCCCTGCAGCCTGCGGGTTTCCAGACCAGAGCTTCCCCAGCTCCTCAGCCCTATCCGTAGGTACCTACTCAAGCTCCCAGCAGCCAGGCCTGTCTGTCTCTTCAGCTAGAGAAGGAGACTGTCTCTCTGCACCAAGCTGAGTCCTTTTATCAGGGCCAGCTGGGCCTTAATTGAACCAGCCTCAGCTGTGGCTGCTCAGCCAATCAGGCTGGAGCTTGCTTGCTCCCAGCCACAACCCTTTCTTCTATTTGGTTACCCGAGAAGTGGGCGGGCCTAGGCCCGCCCATAACTAAAGTCCCTCCCCCAGCCTGGCGGGAGGGACACTAGGCCCGGGGCCAACTACATACGGGGGGCAACTAATGAAAAAAAGGCAGGGGAGTGCGTGAAGGTCATAGGTTCAAAACAAGGGTACAGGATGGGGACACCGAGCAGAGAACCCCGCACAGCGCCCACTGCTCCGCGAAGCTATCGAGGGAGCCAGTGGACGCTGCCCATTGGAACTCTGCCCGGATGCGTGACTGGAGAAGTGACCTGAGGTAGGCCCCACAGTCGCAGCGTACCCCCTCGTCTAGCATCCTCCTCCTGGTCTTATAGATGGCGACTTTAGCAAGCGCCAGGAGGAGGTTGACGAGGAGGTCTCGCGACTTTGTGGGGCCACGGATAGGGTGCCCAAAAAGAAAAAGGTGTGGGGAAAAGTGCAGCCAGAACCTCAGTAAGAGGTTCTGGAGGAGCCTGAATAGGGGCTGCAGCCTGGCGCACTCTAGATAGGCGTGCGCCAGGTCCTCCCTCACGCCGCAGAAAGGACAGGCGTCGGGCACGGGGAGGAACCGCGACAAGTACACGCCCGTGCTCACGGCTCCGTGAAGGAGCCGCCAACTAATATCCCCGGCGGGCCGTGGGATCAAGGTAACCCTTTCTTGGGCTGTTTTAAGCCCTTTTCCCCCAGAGTCAGGCACCACTACATGGTGGATAAACTGCAGCTAACAACAGAACCTGGACATATATGTCACAATAGCAGCTGCTGTATCTGAAAATGAGAACTTCACACTGGAACCTACATATCATCATCAAATACTATGGCAACTGTGGCTACACAGAATACTGCATGGTTCAAAAATTCAAGGCCTAACTTCAGCTGTCATGATCCTATGAATGATTTTCAAGTGAAGACAAAGAAAAAGACAAGAAAAATAAAACAGTCATTTTAACACAGACATTTCAGTCATATCAGAGTTCAAACTCTATCCTTTCTTGTCTACCACACAAGAGAAGTATCAGTCTAATATTGATACAGTCATCTGACAGAACATCCCTCAATTTTAGAGGCAACAATCTAACACTATATAATATCCTATTTCCATCTCCGGTTTCCATGACCTGGTGTTACCGCATCTGGCATGATTTCACCCTGAAGCATCCTCAGTGTTCCTATTCTGAAGAGCACTCTCAGTTTTCACAACTATATCCCTAAAGTTCTTGCTTCACAGCCACAATCGTTTCCCTTGAGGAGGCCTAGATGGTGGTCCAGATAACACAGTGGTCAGTTTCTATGGTGATGAACATGGTATAAACCTAGACAGAATAAAATCCCCTGCAGCACTAACCCATAGCACAATTTAATCAGCTGGAAGTATTGCTGCTGAGTGACAGAAGGCCCTCCTATCTTCTGAGGAAGTAAGCACACAGATTTTGTTTGCAGCTTTTCAGACTGGTAAGCAAGAGACTAGGTCCCTAAATTGCTGGAGAGGATGAGAGTGAGGCAGCTGTGTTTCCGTTTGAAAGAAATTTTGTTTGTAAAGTTGTATTTCTGTGAAAATAGTGGTTCTGTTATACCAAAATGCCTTCTCAACATTAGTAATTCAACTCTGTGCTGGTATTTATCACTATTAATATGGTCACCTCTGATGCCTAACCCAAAATGATCTTTTTGTTAATGAGTATTGTTCTGTCTTTCTTTTGTTTAACACAAACCTTAATTTTTAAACACACAGAAATATCTTGGTTTTATACTGCCTGCTGGTAATTGCCCAAGAGGCTATGACTGTATATGATTCACTCCTGTCCATGCTATTTTTTCTTGTCGTTGCACCAATCATGATATATTTCAAAGGTATATGAAAAATGTGTTTGTTCTTAACAGGGATAGTATGCCCTCATACTTCTGCTGTGTTCAAGATTTCCAGGAGGTTCAATTTTGGACCTCAGGAAGTGAGTTGGATAACCTTTGGCAGCACATAAAAATGAAATCTGCCTTCTTGCATTACTCTGCAAGGTTGGGTAGCAGCAGCAGCAGGGGAATCATAATTCACTTGAGAAGGAAAATCAGTATGACATGTAGCCATATAGAGTAACAGTTTGCTTTTAAAACTAGCTTGAGCACACGGAGATACTGTAGGCTTCACATTTCTTGATAGAAAAATGCCCACTAGTCAGTCATTTGGAAAAAGGTATACAATACAAACAAACCAGAATCTTATCAGTCTGCTTCAGGCTGAACTTTTGAAACCTTCAGCTGTAACAGTTCCACCATTTCTTATAACAAGATTAAGGAAAAAATACATTGTTTCATCCACGTTAAAAAATTCTTACAACTGATTTGTTGAGAAGCATGAAAAACTATGTGCTTTGCTTCAGGGACTTGAAATTTTGCATCACCCTGATGTCAAGGATGTGTCTGTTGCCATCCCCATGAAAATCTACCCACATTTTGACAAATTATGAGACCCTACAAAAATTAAAACCCTCAGTTCACACATGCTCAATGGAGACTTGTTAGAGTTTGGCAGTTAAATTCTTAGAAGATTACATCTGCATTGAGTATGTTCCATCCCCTCACCACGCTTACTTTACTGAGTAGGTTGCACATGTATCATCCTCAAGAGCAGATTCCAGCCCATGAGTTGTAGGGCTGAGCAGAACTCTCCCTACAATTTCTTCCCCTGTACCCTGCAGGATGCTGTGGCACCAGAGCTGACAGCATGTCCACATAGATATTAAGAGCTTTCGTCTGCTACCAGTTACTTGGGAAGCTCAAGTGGTAGAGGACTGACTTAACGAAAATTCCCTGCTCTACTCACATATAAAGCAGATTGTTAATATGGATCACATATTTAAAGTTTTCTTTACTCAATGTAAAAGTTTTTTAAAATATAGGAAATGACTTTTAATGTAGTTTTTAAAAATGTAAGTTAAGGTTGCAAAGTCAGACACTCAAAAATTAGGAAACGCCGGAATAAAGACACCTAAAAAAAATTAACATGTGATAATGTAAAAACTATATCACAATGCATAAATACAAAGGAGCTGAATTAAGGATGCACCAGAAATTTTGAGTGTTTCACTTTGTATTCTTAACATTATGTTAACATATTTTTAAATGTACTTGTATAACCTTTGTAAATAACAACGTTACTGTACAAACTATTTTCAAAAATAGATTTTGATACAGAATATTGCAAAATATTAATCTATAGTTAATGATAATTAAAGTTTGAATTGTCATTAAGATTAAGTGATACAATGTCTGTAAGTCTCCAATGACTTGCATCTTGTGTATTATTTTACACTGGCTGAAATATCCGGCATTGCTCGGAGTATTTGTAATTGGAAACTGGGATGTTGCTCGGGTATTTTCCTTTAATCTTCTTTGGCGTTGTTCGGCTGTTTCTGTGGCCCTGGATTGATAATTTCATATTCTATTATTATGTAGCCGTTTCTCACGTTGTTCAGAAGTCTCATTGTGTCTAATTAATGTCATTCTCTTGCATTTAGATGTGGTTTCTCCGATATATGTTTGCTTTTTACGCGGCATAACGAATGGGGTTCTTTTTAAGAAAAAAACAGTGTATTTAATTATGTTTGCACTACACAACACTAAGCTTTCTGGTTATCTGTATTATTACATCAAAACTATGTCACAGACAACAGCATGTGTTAACCTGCTGCCCAGATGATGTTATGTGAGCTGTGTAGTTGATGTTAATGAGCTTTAAAGAATTTCAACCCTGGGGGGCGTCAGAGGTGAGATTTGAAAAATTTTCGATTCTTACCCTGATTAGGACCCTAAAGCCTATAACTGTACCAAATTTCAAGTATCTAGCTGAAACGGTGTGGAAGTACTAAGGGAACATACATACACACACACATACACCATTTGACTTTTATATATATAGATAGATCTCTAGAAAATGCAAATAGGCTTAAAATGCTACCACTTTATTACAGCTGAACCAATATTACTCAAAGAATGCTTTAAGGAATTTAAAAACTCTTTCTGCTTATGGAATCAAGTATACTGCCAGATTTTTTTTCTGGAATTGTTTTGTTTTACCTTGACAGGTATTATGACTATAGATTTGGTATAAAGAGTTTGCTGTGAATATTTAGTACTGAAGATAGGATATTTGAGCTATATTACTTGGTTGTTATTGGCCATATAAGTAACATGATATTTTTTCTGTTCCCTGACTGAATGAGCATGCAAACATTTCTTGCATGAATATACCTGCAGAAACAAATTCAAAATGGAGAGCAAGTACAAAGCATTCACATAATGAGTATATGGTTGATACAACTGCTACATACCAGGTTACAGAGAGTTACGTAGTAATAGAGAAGTTAAAAAAATCAATAAATCAAATTACACATGAAGGGCAGAACAGGATTGTGTCAATTAGTAAGGACTAAAGGATAGGTTTTATATCACTGCAAGAATGTCCACATTTAAAAAGAAAAAAAAGAGAGCTTATATTCCATAACATTGCACATACTTGTATTTAAATACTGTGAGGGTTTTTTTGTGTGTGGGAGCAGCACTTTATTCAAGCATATCTTTGCTGCTTATTTATTGCTGTATTTATGTAACTGGATATTTGACCAGAGAAAATATTTTGGATTGCTTCCATAAACTCAATCAGAAATTTTATCATCATACCCTACAAACAATTTTTCAATAGTATTTAGATTTTCAATTTCACTGCATGCCTTTACAATGTATTCTCTTCTTAAAAATGCAATCTATTTTATCTTTGTAATGAATCAAAATAATTTCTTTCTTTCATTGCATAGCTCTGACATCCTGGGCATATGAAATCTGAATTCTTTGTTTTATTGCCAAGGAATAAAGTTTAAAGTAGCATATTTCTGATCTTGAGTGAAAACAAGTAGGAATCATCACATGTAACTAATTTTCACTTAGATGCCTGAAATAGTATCAGCTTCAAACAATGATTTCACAAAACTTGGACTTCAATTTAACCTTGTCCTATAAAAAGTCTAATCAAACAACTCACAATTATGCATGAAACATCAGTAACCTCATTTTCTGCAGCTCCTAAATTACATGTTTCTTTTTGAAACTGAGAATCTCATAGGAGTCACACAGAATTTAAATCAGAGCTGAGCATACTTGAGACATGTCTGTGTAGAGTCTTGATCCTATAGTGTTTAATATGAATACTCCAATCAACTTGTCAGGACAGAGGAACAAGGTATTTACAAGATTTTACAGCCTCTCAGAGGTACACTGATTTATGGCTTCTTATACAATTATTTATGGGCTGTAAAGAAGTTTTGTTCTTTTATTTACTATATAACTAATGTTTCTGGGGAAGGGAGGGTAGTTTGTTACAGCATATGCCTTCAGACTAGTTTAAGCAACGGGTAGGCTGAGAGATGGGGACATGGATAGGTTTACAGTACTTTCATATAAAGTAGGTGTTGATGGAGCTGGAGAGAACTGATCTGCATTAATAAAGCAACACAAAAATCAAAGCAGCAATGAGGGAAAGCAAATCTGAAAAATAAGAGAGCTGAAAAAGTCAGTAGGGAAGAAAAGTATCTCTTAACCTTCCATGAATGAATGAATGAATGAAGGGAGAAGAAGAGCAAGGGAGGGTGATATGGCATATGAAACTAAACTAGTAAAGAAACATACACACCCCTCCCACCCTTAGTTCTTTGGAGACTCGATTTCTTCATTTGTATTCACAGTATTCTTGCCAGCAAGTTAAAGAAGTATGGGCTGGATGAATGGCCTACAAGATGGATAGAAAGCTGGCTAGGTCATCTGGCTCAACAGCTACTGATCAATGTCTCAATGTTTAGTTGGCAGCTGGTATCAAGTGGAGTACCCCAAGGGTCGGTCCTGGAGCTGGTTTTGTTCAATTTCTTCATTAATGATCTGGAGGATGGTGTGGACTGCACTAAAGATGACACTAAACTGGGAGGAGCGGTAGATATGCTGGAGGGTAGGAATAGGATACCGAGGGACCTAGACAAATTAGAGGATTGGGCCAAAAGAAATCTGATGAGGTTCAACAAGGACAAGTGCAGAGTCCTGCACTTAGGATGGAAGAATCCCATGCACTGCTACAGAACAGGAGATTGAGGGACGTGATCATTCCCCTCTCTTCAGCATTGGTGAGACCTCGTCTGGGTTACAGTGTCCATTTTTGGGCCCCACACTACAAGAAGGAAAAATTGGAAAAAGTCCAGCGGAGGGCAACAAAAATTATTAGGGGGCTGGACCACATGACTTATGAGGAAAGGCTGAGAGAACTGGGATTGTTTAGTCTGCAGAAGAGAAGAATAAGGGAGGATATCGTAGCTTCTTTCAATTACCTGAAAGGGGGTTCCAAAGAGGATGGATCTAGACTGTTCTCAGTGGTAGCAGATGACAGAACAAGGAGTAATGATCTCGAGTTGCAGTGTGAGAGGTTTAGGTTGGATATTAGAAAAAACTTTTTCACTTGGAGAGTGGTGAAGTACTGGAATGGGTTACTTTGGGAGGTGGTGGAATCTCTTCCTTGGAGGTTTTTAAGGTCAAGCTTAACAAAACCTTGACTGGGATGATTAGTTGGGGATTGGCCCTGCTTTGAGCAGTGGGCTGGACTAGACTTCCTAAGGTCCTTTCCAATCTGATATTCTGTGATTCTAAGCATTAGGTCCTTGCTAGCCAACTACATTGTACCTCAAGCAGGTTCATAAAGAAGCTCAGAATGCCCACAGTGCAGTGGAATTTGGAGGGCTCAGGAGACTGAGGCACTGACTTAGGAGACTAAGGTGACTGGTCTGAAAAGCTCCACATCCCAACATTTGTACCTGGGAGTGTGCCTTAAGAGACCCAAAGCTAGGATCAGAAAATACTTGTGACCCAGTTTTGGGGTCTACTCACCATGGACTCCTGTGTATCCAGGCAGGGGGACTGGACCAGGATGTGACAATACACAAACATATATATACACAGACATCCATTAACTCCATGGCAGGGTGGAAGTTGCTCTACATTATAAACCTAATTTTAAAGCCAGATACATAGTATTTCTTCTCTCTCTTAATCTCTCTCTATCTCATACACACACCTTTCCCTGTATTCCTGTGGCACCTTTTCTATATGTTCTCTCATTTTTTCCCTCTTTTAGAAAATAAAAATACATATCCTTCACGTTGTTCTTTCCATTTCCAAATGTCTCTCTCATTCCCTCCCTCCTCTCTCACTAGCCCATGATCCCAAAAGATCCACTTACAGCTTTTCTTAAAACCATTCTTTCTGCTCCCTATCTATATTATCCTCTTTTTCTTTCCCATTGCTTTCTTTATACAATCCATTACCTTATCCTGATCCCTACTGCCCTACCAAAATTCCGTTATTTGGTCCATCCCTCACCCTCTATGCCAAAAGTCAATCCTTGCTTCCCCAGTCCATTCTCCACGTGATCCATTCCATTAATTCATCACTTCCATGTGATTTTTTTTGTTTCCATTTCAGTATTGCCATAACTTTTATGTCCACACTTCCCTTGTGGCTTGTTTATGGTGCATAAATAGATCACAAAAATAATTTATACCAGATTCTTTTTGTATTAGAAATATCATCTGTCTCTTTGCTCGAGGAGATTATTTCTTTCTTCTGAGAACCTGAACAATGGACACAGGAATCTGTGTTTCCCTTCCCTGCAACTGGGGTTGGAGTTGTGGAAGTAAAAGGTTTAGATAAAAACCTTGTGCCCCATTACTATTCAGGTCCTCCAGAACTCTTGCTAAAGACCTCAGAGATACAGTATGTCTGGTGGATAGAGCACTGGACTGGGAAACAGGAGATGTAGATTCTGGTCCCAGCTTTGCAACTGACCTACTATGAGATCTTGGGAGAAACACTTCCCCTCTTTCTGCCTCAATCCTTCCCCCGTCCACTCTGTCTGTTTAGACTGGCAATTCTTTGGAGAAATTATACCTATACATAGATTATACCTATACACAATGGAGATGCAATTGTGATTGAGGACTCTAGGTGCTGCTGGAATGAAAACAATGTCAAAAAGAATCTAAATGGTCTTTAAAAAAAAAAAAACTTAGGAAGGCATGTTTGTACACCATAAAGTAAGTTATGACTTTGTTTTTGTTTCACTGTTCACCTTTAATATCTGTTGAATCATTTAAAGCAAAGAACTGATCAATAAACACAAGGGGAAAAAAAGTACTGGTCTGCTAAAATTCCTGCCAGAAATTGAAAAGTGTTAATTAATGCTGACCACAGTATATTAACAAAACATCCTGCTTGACAATATAGTGAAATATTAAAGTGCTGCAGTTGCAACTAATGCATTGCTTGTGTAGCACCTGTAAATGTGGGCTCATAAAAGAGAATTCACTGTAACTGCAAGCTGTGATTACCAAAAGGCTGCTGCACTTAGTTAAAGACAGCTCTGACCACAAATGAATCATAGCTTCTACAATAGAATATTGGTTTTAGAAAAAATAAACAATATATTTTATATCCTAAAATATGAGGGCTTCTAAATGTCACATCAAGTTTCCTTAATGTATTTTCTTTTTCAAAACTTCTGAATGTCATTTGTTTCAAAGCCAAAATTTTCTCTTAACTTTAAATGTAATTTATGGTTTTCCCATACCTAATTAGCTTAGAACTTGATTGCCTCCATTTAAGGAAGGAAACAAGCTATTAATTATAGGCTGAGACCCAAACTGATGGGAACATCAATACTTTTACTGCAATTTTCACAATAAATCCTAGACCATAAAGCCTTATCTACGTGTTTTGGAGGTGGGACAAGTTTCATATCCATTAACGTGGAGACAACACATTGATTGCCTGCTGTGGCATTATTAAAATGAACTGATGAAGCCGCTGCAGGAAAAGGCTTGCATAAAGTGGGTATTCTCCTAGATCAATCTTAAATTTTAGAAATGATATATTTGTATAATTTATATTTCTGTTTTTACTATATTGTTAAAGCAAAGATCAAAGAAAGAATCTGGATAGTAATAGCTAACTCCTTTAATCATTACTATGGACACTGATTTCAACACTGTCAATAAATATTGAGCCATGAGCTCTAAATCCTTCATCAACAGTAGATCAAAGATGTAATGTCAATGCAAAATTGCAATTTTTTCCTCCTTGTTGCCAGTTAGCAACATATTTAATATTGTTCTTGAGTGTAAACGGATAAAGGCTAAAAAAGTTTACACAAATATTTGTACAAATTTTAAACAGATTTGTGTTTGCTTTTATTTTTATCCCTTCTCTGTTGTTTCCATGAAATTTCACACTATTGAAGGGCCTCTCACTTGTTCACTCAAATACTTATGGAAAATAATTTAATATTCTCTTTCTGTGAATCATGATCCAAGAAACCTAATAATCAATTAAGCTCATCTGTTCAGCAAACAGAAACAAAAAGTGACCTTTGTGACCAATCACAACTCATCACCACAGCTTGAACATCAGGTTATAGGATAAACAATTATGATGTAGCAAATTTGAATTCATATGCAGCAGTAGCCTAAATTGAGGAGCAAACCCAAAGTGTCTCTCACCAAGTCCCTATGTACATACCTATTAAAAGTGTGTTCACATACCGTAAATGGAAGACTAAGTAATACAATGAATTGATATGGTGATCATATTTCCTAAAGGGAAAATGGGACATCTTGTGGGGCTAGCCCAAACCCATCCCTCAACCCTTGCCCAGAGCTGACCTGAGCCACTCACCTGAGATCCGCCCCCCCCCCAGCTGAGCTGCTTGTCTGAGCCCTCTCCCTGTGAAAGACTGGGGCTGGTGTCCCAGCTCACCTAAGCTCTGCCTGCCTCTCACCTGAGCGCTGACTCCTCACCATGCAGGACTGACACTGTCACTTCCCTCCTCCCACACGTTCCTCTGCACCCCACTATTTAGTCAAAAGTGGGCATTTGTCCCATTTGCTGTTGACAAGATCAAATGGGAGAAATACCCACAGGCAGGACAGGGCTTAAAAAAGGACTGTCCCTGCCAAAACAGGATGTATGGTCACCCTCTGAATTGATTAAAAAAACAGAGAAGACCACCCCCACTCAATTTTGTAAAAATGAATCACATGGCTTGGGAAAATCATCCAAATCTCAGTCAATAGAACAGAAATGTACATGAAGTATAGGAGAGAGAAAGAGAGAGACGAGTACCTGGCATTGTACTGTTGCTGAAAATTGTACCAGAGGGTTTCTCTTTGTCTCTCTTTGGCCTCCAACTCAAGCAATTATGTTGATGTAGTATGCGTGGTTAGAAAAAAGAATAAATTAAGCTCTTTGGGGGCAAGGACTGCAGTGCATAGCAAAGTATCTTGATTGTTCCTGAGGTTACTATTGCAATTTAAATAAATGTGCTTTATTCCTGAGTACAGTAGTTTGCTTTATTATCTAGTTTAGATTATATTCCCTTCCACTTGCTATTGTTTCAGAGTCAACTAATTTATGGCCCTGGTAGGCAAAAGAAATTTTTGTGTGTGTGTCACGGGTGGGATGAGCTATGAATCCTTATGTTAACTGAAACCAGATATGTAAGAAGCATTGCATCCTTAGTCTGTGTCTGTAACTGGCGATGAACAATGTAGGATCAGCCAGGCTAATGTTCTCTGAATCATTGCCTGCCGACTCAACATTAACCTCCACTTCTTCAGTACTGCAGTTAAAGGACCTCTCCTTCCTCTCTCACACACACTGGGGTGCTTCATGTCACGTGACAGAGTAAAGTGTAAGGGCTTTGAGTCTTCTCTTTCTCAGGGTGCTTGTGTATGGTTTACAGTCTTTAGTACATTTCCCCACATAGCACCTTAAGCTCATATCTTTCCAGAAGTATATTCCAAATCTAACAGTAAAAATACAACATATGTAAACAGACCACACCAATGCATCTTAAGACAATCATATTGGGGAAATATAAATGTCATCAAACCTCTCTCAAACGATATTTCTCATCTGCTCTACATCCATTGTATACAAGCAATTACTTTTGACAAGTCACAAACAGAAGTAAAAAAATACTGAGATCACTGAGAAATGATCAGCACAAGAATGCAGTTGTGATTCCCAGGGAGAATTCAGTGTTCACTGGCCCTCAAACTCATATTTCTACAAGGAGTTGTGGTTTAGTGTCATAACATGCTGGAATTCTGGGTAGCTACAGATTTCTCTTACACTGTCTGAGCTTCTATACTGCAAACACCATTTAAGTGTTTGTATTTTTCAAGTTCTTACAGTGCCTTCTGAAATATCCCAGCTTTGCTTAGAATAGAGCTGTGGTATTGCATATACTGCTGGATGGTAATAATTGGTAAACACCGAGAGTCAAATGGCTACCACTTTACTGATTGAGGTGTAACAAATGCATGGATTCTACTATTAAATACAATGCAAACAAAAACTTTATAACTCACAGATGTGACCTGGGTAAAGCTGGAATGTGCATCAACTAAAGAGTTATGAAACAAGAGAGGTAACAAAGTGTTAGAATAGAACCTTTTATTCCTAGAGGCAATGTGATTCCTTGTTATTCTGTCTCAGAGTTCAGGACTTTTAAACCCAAGACAGTGTTTTGAGAAAGTAAACATGACAAAGGAAAGTGGTTTAAGGCTTTTTTCACTCTAGTAATTAGGTTTTCAAGTGTTTTGAACAGTTTCAGGGTGAAGGGCATGAGTGTAAGTTGTTTTGGGGGCTGAATGGTTAGCAACTTAGGAAAAAATAAAAACCAAGGGCAGTGGAGTATGAAATTAAAGGGAAAGAACTAATACATTGCTGTGGGGATGAGAGGGAACAGAAGAGCAAAATAAAATAGAAACCCCTTTTAATCAGAATATTAGGTACCAGAGATAAGTCTGGACTCAGGGGGCTTGGGAGGAGGTGGTGAGTGGGTTATTCCCCGCCCTTTACTATGGATCTCCTGACATCATGTATGTAGGAGCGAAGAATTCTCACTGAGATTTAGAAGGGTTGTTGGACCCCCTCAGAAGGCATATCCAAGTCTCTTGAGGTTCATCAGGGATCATCCTTGATCTTTCTCAAGCTCTAATAGAATTTTAGCACCACATCTAGTCAGATAAGAATAATCTTAATTGTTGGGTGTCAGAGCTAATTTGAGACTGAAGAAGACACTAAAGATGAGGGGCTCCCTTGAAGTCACCTGAGAGTTATATGGTTGGCCACTGATTAGCCACGCCTAAGATCCAAAGGAGGAATTGGGAGAACCCCAAAGAGACTTCCAAAGTTAACTAGATTTTGTTCACCAGGAGCTTTCTAGGACTTCAGCTTTCTAGGGTTTGTTTTCTGCTTGATCTTTGGTTTCTTAATTTTTAAAATTATTTTTAGCTCAATCTAATAGTTACAGGGGAGTTTTTTAAGAGTGTGGGGGGGAGAATAAAAGTGTGGGGATGGGGAAGTCCAAAGTCAAGGTATCTGGTTATGATAATTTTAGCAGGATGTACTAACAGTAAATAAAAAGCTATATGAAAACAAACAAAAAGTGTAGGATTGGAAAAGCTTCATGATTCTGCTTTGTCCTTTCCTCTATCCCCTCATTACTATTACTACTTTTATTGCTGTTTAAAAAACAAACAAAAAATCCTTTTAAGGTGAAGGTAAGATTGCAGGTACATCAGCAGGAGAGTGCATATTACTTTTCTAGAACATTGAGCTTCCTCAATAATTAATGTGCTTTTTAAACTATGAGTAAAGAAAGAATTTACAGGAAAATATGGAAATTCAGGGTTGAGGTAGCCCATCCACATTAATTCTGCTTCCATAATGTTATCCTCAGAAAGTCAGAAACTTATACAATTTTATACATCCAATGCAAATAGTCTCACTTTATCAGTCACCATACAGATTTCTGTGCCTTCATTTAAATGTACAGAGATTGTGCCTCTTCACAGCTTTCTTTATGGCCATGTGAACTACCATTAATACATTTTACAAATTCTTAATTAGATAAATAGGATAGTGATGGCCATCATTCCCTCTCTTGGGAATGGGCCCACTCTTGTTAGATCCTAAAGACCTCAGCAATGCATAGGACATGTTCTGCACCACAAAGGGAACATGCCCTAAGATTCCATGTGCTACTTAATTACACAGGTGCTAGATAAAGAGCTAGCATATCTTCACAAACAAACATCATATTCTTGGATGAAAAAATTAGAGCACTTACATAGATTATATAGATGTAGTCGTATCATATGACAATACGATTTCCATTCAACAAATATCTCTGGAGGATGTTAAGAGCACCCAGTAAAGTTAGTTAGCAGCTCTGGATAACTTGCATCCCGTAGTTTTAAAAGAGCTGGATAAGGAGCTTGCTGGACCATTAACACTAATTTTCAAGGAGTTTTGGAACACTGGGGAAGTTCCACAAGACTGGAAGAAAGGTAATGTTGTGCCAATATTTAAAAAAGGTAAACTGGATGACCTGATAATTATAGGCCTGTCAGTTGGACATCAATCCTAACAAGATAATAGCACAACTGATATATGATTGAATAAAGAATTAAAGGAGGGTAATATAATTAATACAAATTAACATGGGTTGATCACAAATAGAGACTGTCAAATTAACTTGAAATCTGTTTTTGATGAGATTAGAATTTTTGGCTGATACAGGTGATAGTGTTGACGTACTGTACTTAGATTTCTGTAAGGCAGGGATCGGCAACCTTGGCGTGCAGCACCACAGGGTAAGCACCATTAGCGGGCCACGCTGGTTTGTTTGCTTGCCAGTTAGGCAGATCGCAATGAAATTAAATAAGGTGAAATTTAGCTGAATTGTAGAGATACAGTATTATATTACTATTGATAAATATATTCTAAGTCATCATTATGCTTTCAGCAAACCAATTACAAATATGTTTACTCATTTGAAGTGAAGTTTTAAGCCTTTGAATTCCTTGCAGACATATTTGCAATAAAGAGTTGGTACATTTACTGGCATGATTTGGAAAATTAGGAATTAATAATACAATTAAATTCACTTAAGCAAAAAATTAAATAAAACAATTGTCATTAACTGCAGTCTAGTTGTTGAAAAATGGTTACTTCAATTCCCATTAAACACGGCATTTTGTATGACCAATATTTTACATCCAACTAAACCTGAATTCAGCTCCAATTTTTCTGTGCACCAACGACTGATGCAGTGATTGATAGCTTGACACCAACTACGTGAGTATACTGAGATAATCCTAGAGCATCTCTTTGCTGACAGAACTCTGGCCTTTAGATTAGCAGTTCTTCAGTTCGGATCCTATCAATTTGCCCATGTACTTGTAAAGAGCACGCAGTGTTGAGGTATCCTGAGTCCTAAGGGCAGTAAAGAACCTGATTAACATTGGTGATGGAATAAAGTAAACCAGAAAGACGACTATCATATGTCTCCAAATTAACCATTTTTTCTGCACATGCTCCTCAACCCCTTAGAGAGTAGGTCTTAAGAGCTGCCATCTCAACCGGAAAAGCATTCTGCTGCCAATGGTTAAAGCTCTAAAATATAGTTTAACAAAACTTACATTGAGCATTATTCTTACATGAGAGTAGCAGCAAATATTCCCAGAGATCACAGAATAAACTGGCACCCATACTTTGCCTTCAGAAGAAGATGGAGGATATGGGTATAGAGGCTGCATTCATTTGGCTCATGTCTTAGTACAGGTGACAACATAGCTTCTTATGAAGGTGGAGTGAAATGAAATTGGTCTCCGGTGCACCTACTACTAAGCAATGATGCTACTGAACTTCCCAAAACAAATCCATTTGCTTCTTAGAGAGCACACAGCTGTTTGCTGTAGCCCCTGAGGTGCTGCACTTCCAAAGCAAACCATATTACCAACTACCATACCTTGTGTTGCCATTAAAATGAATACATACTTAGCTCCTCTTAAAACTAATTGAAAATAAAAAGCAGCAGCTGTTCCAGCACACAGCTCACTGCCATCTGTTTGTGGCAACATCCCCGATGACGACATGTACAGGAATACCAAGCACTACGGCAGCTGAGATGTGCAACATTTAGGATGAAAGACAGAATTCATGTACAATGTTTTAAATGTTAAAGAGTGTATTGCAGGTGAATGAATTCACTCAAGTAAGCAGTTGCCTCTCCCTGCTCTACCATTGGTTAATGTTATTGCTGACTAGATGGCTTTCCCCTGGTCCAACTCTGCACTCTGTTAAACTCCTGCAGCCAGTAGGGCCACATATGGAAGAACTCAACCCTTTGCCACTTTCTCCTGGAACAAATCTTCCTCTTGATTTTTCTTAATTTTAAAACAGCAAGACTGTATTTTAGTAAGAGAGATAGTGAATGCTGTGCCACAATGTGTAGCTTCTCTGGAGCCTCCATTCAGGGCATCCCTCAAAACTTCTTCATTGTCTGCTTTACTGTTTGATTTAGTTCTCTGCCTCTTGAGACAGGTGTATTTATTTTTAATGAGTTCAGTGGTTTTGTTTGCAATCAATTTGTTTCCCTGTATTTATAAGGGTAAATATAGACCTTTGGACATAGGCACCTATACACAAAATGTATCTTATAATTAAGAAAGAATGACTACCTATGCTAAAAAGACTCAAAACATTAAAGAGAACTTCAGATAAAAGTGTGCATTGGAGGACCGAGGGAAGAATACAAAGATCCTAAATTAGGCAAACTATGCACCTGCAGGCCCTGCACTCATAGCAGCAAATCTACCTCAAAGATCTGGCCTTCCTAGTATTAGTTTTCTCATGAATTACAAACCTGCAGTTGGAAATTTCCATGGTAGGAACTTCATCTGTAGTTGAAAAAGTCATGCCACACAGACAGATTGTTCTTCCGCTCCCTGCTCATCCCAGAATATACACTCCCAAATACATGTACCCTCTGCCATGCAGTGCGGTATTTCTGTCAGGTCCCAGAAAGGGAGCAATGTGCAGCAGATAGATCACTACCCCTGGTGAATACTGGGCCTCGTCTTACCCCTTCTTGTGCCCCTTTGCTGCTATCGTAGCATTTAACGGAGAGAGCATGGAGGCATAAAACATCTCTTGACCATAATCAGGTTTGTTATGGCTTTCATTGGGGTGGCATTTTCACTTTCTCCAGCAAGGCAATCACAACACTTCAAATCACCAGTCCTGAATTTGTATTATTTTTTAAATAATCTATAATCACAAAGAAATTAAATTAAAATCGCTGCAAAATAGCAAATAAGATGTACAGCATCCCAGTAAATGGAAAAAAAAATTCTACTTGTGTTCCAATATTTAGACACTATAGGCATGATCCTAAACAACACCCTCAATGTGTTCCTTTATGCTGAGATATTAAAAAACAAGTAGTACCATTCTGGTTTAACTATGAAGTTCTTCACTTTTGCTGGTTTGTGACAGGCCACTAACTTTTTAATGTATTTTCACAATGTGAGCTAATATAATGGATCCGTCCAGGTGTCAAGGAATGCTAAAATGAATTCCTTTATTCTGAGAATACAATGAACAGACAAAGATATGAATGCAAGATGTGAAGGATACATTTTCTATCAGCAATAGTGCTAACTACCAGTATTCTCTGATAGTATCATACAATAGCTGCTTCTTTTTCACTGTGTGCCTAAAACTGAGAACATATTACTAACTCTTCTGGTGAAAATCTGAAAGGTCAAGAAGAAAATTGACATCTTGTGAACATTTCTGCTATAGTAAGTCATTCACCGCTGCATTGCAAATGTGAACTCATTAAGAAGTTCTCATTAACAGCATATATTTTATGGCTTTAGGAAAAAAAACAAGATTCTTTATCTCAAATCATATTTTCGGCTGATGTGCAGTATTAAGTCTTCAGTAGTTATTTTAATTATGCACTGAACTATACTCTTGATTACTCTCATTTAAGAATAAGGTATCTATAAATTATACACCTGATTATGCAAAACCTATATTTTACATGTATTATTTATATCCACTACCCTTTACTATCATTCTATCTTAAACTGAACATATGAAGCACCAGGAGTTTCAATCCCATCTTTTTGTCTACAACAAGGTGGTGGGGGTGGGGAAAGTGGGAGGGACACCAGAAGTACTGCTGAGAACAGTTTAAGGAAGAAATGCTAAAGGTGCACAAACTGACTGGAAAACCAACCAAACAATAATTAGGCAAGTGTCTGAAGGGAAAAGTTGTTAATTTTGAAACGACTGTGTTTACTGAAGTCTCAACATAAATACCTGACTTATGACTAAAACAAAACAAATACAACAACAATTAATCATGTTTAATCATGCAGAATATATTTGATGCAAGGGGACTAAACTGTAATTTTATATGAAAATAGGGCTTTTTATCTGACTACCCCAAGATAAAATGTGAGAAGAAAGTTGATTTTGTTATATATACCTTTTTCAAACATTGCCTCTTATGATAGCAATAGGATGTGATTGTGTACATTTTTGTCTCCATATCATTACTCATGCTGGAAATCATCAATTGTGCACTGGACGTCTTGTTAAAAATCCTGAATTTACCTGGATACAGTGACTTGATAGTGTAAATTCTTAGAAGTACTAATGAACCAAAGACAAATGTGGGGTCTTATATCTTTGTGAGAAAAGCAAGGCTGCCTATCTGAAGGAAAAGATTTTAGAGAATTTGGATCAATTACATGCAGATTGGAAGACACTGGAAAATCTGAAAAAGCCAATAGAAAGGTAAGAAAATAATTTTGAGGGGATTTAATCTTTTGAACAGATTCTACCCTGTACTCTGGTGGCACACAGGGGAGAGAAATGCCTTCTTTTGAGGATTCCTCAAGCCATAGGGTAGTCCGCACTTGACAGGGGACCGGTGTGGCCTACTCCTATGCCACTGCCTTCTGGAGCCTAGATGGGGGAACAATGAGGTCATATAAGAACTATGTTGGTGGATGATTAATGGGAGATCATTATGAAATGGTCTAGATTAGAGCAGTCCTCAGGCACAGAACTATGCACACAATTAGGGAGCTGTAATCATCTCCTTGACACATCCCCTTTCTTTTGCAGTAAGTGGGAAGTTAGTGAAATTTGGGTCCTTGGGCTGGTCTTCACTACCTGCCAGATTGGAGGGTAGCGATTGATCTTCTGGTGATCGATTTCTTGCATCTTGTGAAGACGCGAGAAATCGATCGCCCGCGGCGCCCCCGTTGACTCCGGAACTCCAGCTTGCTGGGAGGCGCAAGCTTGAGTCGATGGGGGAGTGCGCCACCGACTGCCGCCACCATAAGGACGGACGGTAAGTTGGCTGCAGATACGCAAACTTCAGATACGTGATTCACGTAGCTGAAGTTGAGTATCTGCAGTCCATTCCCCCCCGCACCCCCCGTAATGGGGACCAGCCCATAGTGTCCACACTTATGGGTTTTATTGCTGACAGTTTCATAGTGCCTAAGAGGGATTCTGATTTACTAATTTCCATTAACAGCATCAAAATCCACAAAGTTGCTTTAAATACAGCGTCCTATATAAAATAGTTTAATATATTAAAAGGCCTGGGTTTCAGGTTTACTAAAATCTAGCGTACCTTTTCATTTGCAATTTTACGGATGGAATTTTTTGCATGCAGTGTTCCGCTCACCATGAACAGTTTGCAAGACCAGGATCTATGCAACATTAGATTGTGACAGCAGACCTATCACAAAACAGAAAGCAGGGCATTGACAGTCTGGTCCTAAATATTTAGCAGCAACATAATGTATTTTAGTTTTAGTGGTTTGTTCTATTATTTATATTTGCACAGCCCATATGCTCTTTCTCCATATTTTTTAAAGCAGAAATATTTGAGATGGAAATGAAAGTGGACTTTCAGTTAAATGACGCAGGAAACATCATGGGAACTAAGAAATGATATTACAATAAAGAGGAATTATCTTTGGAGAAAAGGAATTTTCTTTCTAGTTCCATAAACACAAATGATGTATTTTTTAAACACAACCGTATGTTGCCAAAGTAACCTTGCTCATAAGAAATGAAGGCCTGTCCGTGGAGTGAGCAGACACAGCATATTAATATTTGTAACTGCTGACCTCTCCAGAAGAGCCAAGAGAGCTTCAAATCACATCAACTTCAAGGAGGAGGTCTAGAGAAGAGTCAATTTTCTAGATTGGTGCTAAGAGGAATATTACCATTGTTGTGGGCTCTTAAACATCTCTGAGATTTCCTAAGGCTTGGGACATATAGTAAATCTATGTCAGGAATCTGTACATTGCTATCAGCATGGGTGGGATTTTCCAAAAGAAATTAGGCATTGACATAACTCTGTTCCTTCTGAAGTCAGTGGTAACATTCTCACTGACTTTAGTGGGAGTACAGTTTAAGCCAATGCTGACCAGTTATGGAAATCCCATCTCATTTTTACATGTGAAATTACTATCAAAAAAGCGAGGCAGCATAAAGACTGAATAGCAGTTTGGCTAATATAGCTGGTGCTGATGTTCAGGGGATATTTTGAAAGAGGCAAAAACATGGATGATGAGGACGTGGAGAACTGGGAAATGTGGGGTTTTTTTATGAATATTGTGCATGCCTCTGTGTGTTTATGATGGGCTTTACTTGTTATTAAGTTAAATAAAAAGGGGCTCTTGAGGGAACAATCCATAAGATCAGGGCCGGCGACAGGAATTTTGGGGCCCCGTACGCAGATCGTGCGGGCCCCCCCCAGTCTCCTGCCGCCCGCGGGGCCCAACCCCCGCATGCGCTCTGGCCGTGTGGCCCGGCCAGGAGAAGCAAAGGGGGGCAGGGGGAGGCTGCTGGATGCTGGGGAAGGGGGCTGATGAGCGCTGCCTGGAGCCGTGCCTTGCTCAAAGGCCCGGCAACAAGGGGGTACAGCTGCGTACTGGCCCCACCCCGGATTTAAGGCCCCCCCCCTTACGTCCGGGGCCCGGTACAGCTGTACCCGTTGTACCCTCCTGTCGCCGGCCCTGCATAAGATGCATTCCAACAAAAACTCAGACACAGTAGCCAGGTTTTGCAAAGCCTGAGAACCTGGAGATCAAAAGACACTCACCAGTTAAAATATATATCTGGAGAGAGGGAGTGAGGAAGCTCTATCAGCTGCAGCAGACTGACATATATTGATGGATTGTCAGAGTCTGCAGCAAGCAGGCTGTAATTTGGTCCACAAGGTTGGGGGACACCAAGGCTAACCCATGCCAATCTCGGGACTTGAGGGGAATGCCAAATATAGGTAAAGTAATATGAGTATAGGTCTGTGTTCAATCAGTTTTTATGAGTGCTGTGTGCCTTTTGGCAAATAAATCTAACATAGAAGCAGTTTCTTCAAAACTTCTAACAAGATATAAGTAATCATAGACAAATACACTTAGCAATTATTCTTTGATTCTTATCAACACAAAGTGAATGAATTGGGGATTGTGAGCCTAATTAACATTTCTTAGCTTCCCATGTATAAATGGATTATTTTGATTACAATTGCAATGCCTCTCCTTAAATTGTTCTGGGTCATACACAGGTTAGCTTGTTTGCCAAGCCACAGCTTCCAAGGGAGGATGTGGAATCCCCATCATTGGAGGTTTAAGAAGAGTTTGGACAAACACTTGTCAGGAATGGTCTAGATTTACTTAGTCCTGTCTCAGCACAGGGGGTTGGACTTCATCACCTCACAAGGTCCCTTCCAGCCCTAACATTTCTATGATTCTCTGTCACCACACAGGAGCAGCAGAAGCACCTTAAAAGTGGGGGGACACAGGTGCATGAACCACAGCCCTGCACCCATGCTCCACCCCCCAAAGACCACCCTTCTCCCCAAAGCCCCACCTTCACGCCACCAATCCCACTGAGTCCCAGCCCTTGCACTGCCCCTACCCCCCAAAACCCCATTCCTCAGCCACCTCTTCCCTAAGAATCTGCTCCCTGCTCGCCTCTCTCTGCCCTCCTCCCGTCGCTTGCCCTTACTTTCAGTAAAAAGTGGAAGGGTCATGGCCCTCTGTCTTCTGGAACCCCTGGTACTGCATATGTTCACTTTGCACAATCTCAGTGGATTACCTCCAGGGAAAAATCTGGTAGGTGTCAAGCCCATTGCCTGCTAAGTATTATGGTTAGTTGGAGCTGTATAAGCCAGAGACATAGTTGGAGAGTGGTTGGATCAGAGGTCTCACCTCAAAGAAAAGTGGAGGTACAGGCCTGTCACTTAAAAGGGTGCACTTGAAGGGCTGGACAAAGGTCTCAGAAGGAGCAGCTGACTCAGGGACCATGACAGAAAACATTATATAACAATTTGACTAACTTACAATGGCTCATGAGATGGATGAAGATGTCACACTCTCATACAATTTATAAAAGGTTCCTTGAAGGAGATAAAACACCCTTTCCACACTATAACTTTTAACCAAGTTTGTACACAATTAGTGGCATTTTTGGTTCTAAATAGGATATATGTCCACATATGTCCTGGTGGAAACTTGGTTAGTACCTAGGGCAGCAAATACTATAAAATGGATTGAATTACCCATCTTATTTGTTGAGATGAGTTCCTTGAGAGCCTCTGTTAAAAGTTCCAGTGCAAAGTATGTGTACTCTCTTTAAAAAAAAAAAAAAAAAGATTACTAAGCCTAAGAGGTCAGAGGGAACAAACTCTGGAATATCAAGTCCAGGGCCGGCGACAGGGTGGTACAACGGTTACAGCTGTACCGGCCCCCTGAAGTCCGGGGCCGGTACATCTGTAACCGTTGTCGCTGGGGCTGTGAGCGAGGCGCGGCTCGGGCAGCCGCTGCCGCGCTCACCAGCCCCCTCCCCTAGCACCCAGCAGCCAGCGGCCACAGCACATGCGGGGGTTGGGGCCCGCAGGAGGTAGGAGACAGGCCGCGGGAGATCGCCGGGGGAGGGCCGCGGGAGATCGCCGGAGGGCCGCGGGAGATCACCGGGAGGGCCGCGGGAGATCGCCGGGGAGGGCCGCAGGAGATCGCCGGGGGGGGGAGGGCTGCGGGAGATCGCCGGGGGGGGAGGGCCGCGGGAGATCGCGGGGGGGAGGCAGGAGATCGGCGGAGGGGGCGCGGGAGGCAGGAGATTGCGGGGGGGAGGGCCGCGGGAGATCGCCGGGGGGAGGCAGGAGATCGACAGGGGGCCCGCGGGAGGCAGGAGATCGGCCGGGGGGGGCCGCGGGAGGTAGGAGACCAGCGGAGGGGGGGCCCTCGGGCGGCGGGAGATCGGCGGGGGGGGGCGCAGGAGGCAGGAGACGGGGGGGGGGGAGCGCAGGCGGCGGGAGACTGACCGGGGGCGGGGGGGGGCATGGGTGGCGGAAGATCGACGAGGGGAGCCGCAGGCGGCGGGAGACTGGCGGGGGGGGGGGCCCGCGGGCGACGGGAGACTGGCGGGGGGGCCCCCGTGGGCGGTGGGAGACTGGCGGGGGGGGGGGCTCCGCGGGCGGCGGGAGACTGGCAGGGGGGGGCCCCCGCGGGCGGCAGGAGACCGGGGGAGGCCCCGTACGGTCTGCCGTACGGGGCCCCAAAATTCCTGTCGCCGGCCCTGATCAAGTCCAAAATATTAATTTATGTGCTTGCCCAAAGTCCGAGTACTGACTGAAATTTGATCCATTCTAACCTCTTTTGCACATCCAAAACCCCCCCAAAGTTATCACTTTTAAAGAACTCTTCAGGCTATAATATGTGCTTTTCAGTTCAGTTCTGTCGGTTTAGTTTTTGAGCCATTTATAGACATAAATATTGCTCCAAACGTAAGCTTTTTATTAAACCCAAGCACTTAAACCAATTTTTAAATGTAAGTTATTCTACAATTACCATACATATCAAATTTTGGCATCGCTGATGATTATTGTTCTTTACGGAAAATAAACTTATGTAACTGGGCAACATTCAAGAGTGTATCTCGCAGTTTCAGGTCAAGATGAGCTATTTAGTGAATATTTGGACTCTATTATCTATTCTGGCAGAGCCAGGGTATACAGCCCAAAGTGTAAAATAACTTTGTTTGCTCGTTTACTATTTTTGAAGGAAAGATAAATATGTTAATATTTCATATTATATATGTGTGTGGATAGATAGATTAGATAGATAATTAGGGCTGTCAATCAATCACAGTTAACTCATGTGATTAACTCCAAAAAATAATTTTGATTAATCACACCATTAAACAATAGAATACCAATTGGAATTTATTAAATATTTTGGATGTTTTCCTACATTTTTAAATACAGTACATTGATTTTAATTACAACACAGAATACAAAGTATACAGTTCAATTCACCTCTTACAAGTACAGTGATGCAATCTCTTTATCATGAAAGTGCAACTTATAAAAGTAGCAGGTTTTACGCTTACATAACTGCATTCAAAAACAAAACAATGTAAAACTTTAGAGCCTAAAAGTCCACTCAGGCTTACCTCTTGTTCAGCCAATTGCTAAGAGAAACAAGTTTGTTTTCTATTTACAGGAGATAATGCTGTCCACTTCTTAATTACGTTACCTGATGTTCACATGGCACTGTTGTAGCTGGCGTCGCAAGATATTTGTGTGCCAGATGTGCTAAAGATTCATATGCCTCTTCATGCTTCAGCCTAGGGTGACCAGATGTCCCAATATTATAGGGACAGTCCTCATATTTGGTCTTTTTCTTATATAGTCACCAATTACCCCCTACCCCATCCCGATTTTTCACACTTGCTATCTGGTCACTCAGCCATCATTCTAGAGGACATGCTTCTATGCTGATGACGCTCATTAAAAAATAATACATTAATTAAATTTGACACTGAACTTTTGGGGGAGAATTGTATGTCTCCTGCTCTGTTTTATCTGAATTCTACCATATATTTCATGTTATAGTAATTTCGGATGATGACTTAGCACATGTTTGTTTTAAACACATTTTCACTGCAAATTTGACAAAATGCAAAGCAGGTACCAATGTGAAATTTCTAAAGATAGCTACCAGCACTCAACCCAAGATTTAAGAATGTGAAGTACCTTCCAAAATCTGAGAGAGATGAGATCTGGCGTATGTTTTCAGAAGACTTAAAAAAGCAACACTCTGATCCTGAAACTACAGCACCCAAACCACCACAGAAGAAAATCAACCTTCTTCTGGTGGCATCTGACTGAGATGATGAAAATAAACATGCATCAGTCTGCATTGCTTTGGATCATTATTAAGCAAAACTGTCATCGGCATGGATGAATGTAGTAAGTGAATTGAAAAATACTATTTCTTTTGTTTTTTTACAGTTCAAATATTTGTAATAAAAATAAAGTGAGCACTGTACACTTTGTATTCTGTGTTGTAATTGAAATCAATATAAATGAAAAAGTAGAAAACATCAAAAAATATTTAAATAAAATCATATTCTATTATTAACAGCACAATTAATTGTGTAATTATTTTATTTAATTGCACAATTAATCATGATTAATTTTTTTAATTGCTTGACAGCCCTAATATACATTAGTTTTTTTCTAGAATTGGAACAGTTTCTGATCTAAAATACAAGGAAAGTACCTGAATAATTAGCTTAAAAAGTAATAACATTTCCTAAATTAACCATGAAGTTCACACAACACTAACAAAAGTGAAAGGAGAAGGAATCTGTGACATATCTGGGCAAAGAATCATAACATGGGTGAACTTTAGTTGCACTGCAAACTTTTTAAAGGTAAGCCCCAAAGTCGTCTTTCTTGGATTTGAGTACTATGACTTGATATTTTGTGATATGACAAGCAGGTCATTCATGATTAAGCGGAGAAGAGAAAGTGGCTTAAATATATCCTGGGTTTCTTTCCAGTGAAATGGATTTCCATCAGGGATTAATTTGACTCATCATAATCTAGCAGTTGCAGAAGTGAAGAAGAAAATGTTCAGCTTCTCTTCAGTTTTTACAAGGGTTACATAATTGAAAAAGCTTTGTGTGGCCCATGACAGTTTAATAGTTGCTTCACATCACAGTCATGGACAGGGGCACAGAGAACTTCTAAGTGACTAGAAATAAAATGTCATATTTTCCTGCATTCCACAAAAGCAACCTTTATGGAGGGCAGTCTATCCCCTCCTACAGGGAAATGATAGACAAAAGAACTGTTAATCACTGTCACCCTATAATAGCCTTTCAACATTCCACCCACCTTCGCTTTCCAGGTGAGTATGAAAAAGGCCATCAACTACTGCAGAACCTTTTATGACAAAAATAAAATAAAAGTTTCTATCCCATATAATTGTGGAGAAAACCTTAAAAACATGAACCAACTTGTGAGCAGCTGGTTGTATTACACACTCTGGTCTATACAGGAAGCATCACTCATTCTGCTTCAGGCCAGCAGAAACTGCTGTGATCCCCATCCCACAGCAAATCTTGGAGTCCCCACACTCCTTATCCTGAACCAACATGGGCGGAGGAATGAAAAATATACAGTACCTCTTGGATTCAACTTCTCTCTCTGGGTTAAATCTTCTTACTGTCTGAGGCCATGCCAGAGAATTCCTGCTCTGCTGCCTTCAGCCTCCTTCTCCCCATGTCCAGATGAGCCTTCCAATCTTTTCATTCTGAGGAGAGCTAGTATTTCCTTTTCAGAGCTAAGGATAGGAACAGAAAACATTATGTTTCTTACCTCCCAAAGATCCCTGCAGCTCTCAAGTAATGGACAAGAGTATAGCAGACCCCTAATGACTTCAGGTTGGCATGTCACCTACAAACAAGGGCAAGGTCAATTTGTTTGTTTGCAACAAGAGCCTACATGACCAAAAGACAACACACCAGGGCTGAGATTGTTGACAGAACTGGAAAGTCAGTGAACTCACTTCCCCCAATTCTTCCCAGCAACTGTTCCTTTTCCCAAAGAGCACCCTCATTTTACTTTCTTATTTCAGACATCCATGGGGAGTATGAAGAGCTGGGACTTCTTGGGAGAGCCCATCCATGCTTTACTTTGTATTCAGAAAGGGCCTTCTCACACAGAGCTGCCCCTTTAAAACATCTACTTCCCAGGGGATGAGTCAGCCTCACCACTCTAGTCCCTCGTCCCCTTTTGCAGCGATTTTTCTCTGTTTCCCCTCCACCCAACCATAAAGCACTGTTGCCTTCATTTGACCAGCCAATCATAGTCCGTTGTGCTTAAAGGTGCAGTGTAGTCATTGGTCCCTCCCATTTCAGAACTCACCAGAGCTGGTTGGAAATTTTCTGACAAAATGTTTTTCTCTTGAAAAAAATTGTCAAAAGCAAAAAACATTTCATGAAAAAGTGAAAATGTAGATGAAAATTCATTTAAAAAACTAAAAAAAAACACGGTGATACCTTTTCAGAACTAATTGTTTCAATTTTTCATTTCAAAACAACTTTGTTTATTTTTTTAAAAAATATATATATTACTTCATCAACACAACAGGAAGGAGGGTTGTTTTTTTCCCAAAATTTTATTTCATGGGAAGTTTCCAATATTTTTTGGTGTTGTTCCATTTCAATAAGGATTTCAATTTTCAAAAATCACAGATTTTCCCATGAAAACTCTGCTTCCTTCCCTCCTTTACTATTTGTGTGACACTAAGTACCCTAACTGTCTATGGATTTTAAAGGGCCTTAATGTGGTCACAATGGGTCTTCATAATTCTAAGACCAAGTCAAGTATGCAGTGCTGAATAAACTACCATGCCAAGAAAATTACCAAATATTGCACTGAAATGCAAGATGTTCCCATGGGTCCAACCTTCATTGGTATGGTAGGGTGGATGGATGGATGCCTAATAAATGAGAGAGGGCATCTTCCTGTCTTTCTTCCAGCAACCCTTTCCCCACACTGCTTTTAACCTTATCCAAAATGATAATATAACTCTTACTGCTAGGACATACTATCACAAATTGCCAACCTTCTGAAAAATCAAGAAATAAAAATTTAACATGAAGGTGATCTGCATTTAGATTGACAGTCCATAATGGATATGTTGTGACTCTCACGATAGTGTGGGTTTGAATTTCTCATGCAAAGTGTCCAGAAATGTGCTATTACCCAAAACACAACACAAATACAAGCCATACACATGCACATAATGGAGAGGGGAAAAACCAACAAATACTAACAAGCTCCATTACACCTTCAGCAAAATATCAAAAACAAATGGAGAGTGAATAAGAGCTGGTATTGGCAACAGTACATTTGATGTAGAAAAGGGGCTACTTTTACCCATTCCTACCCATTGCCCAATCCTAGTATGGTATTTGATAGAGCTTCCAAGACTGACTGACCACAGATAGCATTCCTAACAGTGTGAGCCTTCTGTTGGCTAGTAAGTGCTATGATGCTGTATAGGAAGGTGTGCCAATTCTTGGGCCTTACTCTCACACACCAAGCATAAGTTTGAATGGCAGGCACTCTTTTGTGTTTGTATCATCTTGATCAATTTGCCAAAAGTTTATAACCAGTTTGACAAATACAGCATTACATTAATTTACAGGATACCTAAGAGGTTGGTGATCACAAAGGGTTACTTGAACCATACCCAGAGCTACCTTCTTAAATGTACCTTACAATGGACTATAAATATTCTTGACTCATCCTTTAATAAAATCTTCACATATTTTCAATTAGTCCTAAGTCAGGATTTTTATTTACAAGAATGTGCTAGTGATTAGCTGCCCCTGTGAAAAAGCGGTACACATGTATGGTAGCCAAAATTGGATTTCTCGAGTATATCAGATTTACTATTAGCGCTAAATAAGTTATGTCAAAAACAGTGATAATTGACAGTTTTTGCTTTAATACTATGACAACTTGTTAAATGCCCAGTATTCCCATTTTATCCCTTTCTCCATTATGCAGAAAAAGAAGGATCATCAGACATCAGGTGGCAGTTTCTCTCAACTTCTGTCAACGATAAAAATAGCTGTGATAACCAGTTGTAAGTGTTGAAGTGAAGTTAGAAGATAGGTTCTCTCGATGCCTTTTGTCTTTACTTTGCTAGACGCATTTGCATTACTACATCTTTCTCCTGAAAACACCATGGTCAGATTTAGATTATCCTGTCTTCCAGAAAACATAGGGTTGATGTATCTGACTTGGTAGTCTGCAAAGAAAAAACATGATTGAGACCTAATATTTCTTAGCACTCACTCATTTTAGAAGTTCAAGAAAGTTTGGTAATGTTTTTAATTCTCCTCTTTTCATTCCTTTGCATCTAATGGCTCTGTATAGGACCAAAAGGACAAGAGTTATGAAAATGCTTTTTCTTGGTTTTTGCCAGCCAGATCAGAAGCAAGAAATTCCACAAACGTTGCAAAAAGACTGCCGTCATGAGATCACTGACATAACTAAAGTCTTTAGTTCAGAGGCAGATCTTTTTGTTCTGCGTTTCTAGAGTGCCTATCACAGTAGGGTCCTTGTCCATGAGGATGGCTCCTAGGTGTTATGGTAATGCAAATAATAAAACAATTTTATCAAGTCAGAAGATGTGGGTACTGGGAATCAGGTACAGATAAGTATCCTTAATAAAATGTATAATCTTTTGTCATATTTATCACTTTTTGGTACCCACATCACTCTTTAGAGCTACCGCTTTGTCGGTCAAAAGCACAAAATCCTTATGGAACTCAGCAATACTATTTCTTTTTAGTCTTACTTCAATGCAATGACTACTTTCCCATTAGGAGATGATGAATCAGAAAATCCAGATTTTCACAAGGCAATACAGAGTAGATGAACAGGAAAAAAGGTAATGAATGGAGGAAAGGTTGTTGATTAACTGGATTTGAAAGTCAAAGGAGATAATTATGAGGAAGGGTATGCAATACTGGCTTGTTCCTGCACCCACTAAGGTAAAAGGAAAAATAACTTTATTTCAGAAGTGCACAAATGGACTTATAAAATCAGAATAGTTGCCTCATGATGATTGAGATCCATTCCTACAAACTTTGGATAAGCATTCAGATATTTGGAGGCGGATCATTTATAGTCATATGAAATAGTCCAAGGAACAAAAAGCTGATTGACACATTTTTATGTTGAAGTCTTCAGTGAGCTCAAAGGAAGAAAGCATTAAAAGAGGTTATTTTAGACAGTAAATTTGTATTAGACAATCTGCATAGAATTAGGAGTGATCCTTGGAAGGGAAGTGTGTGGAAGAAAAGAGATTCTTTTTAATGGGCTGCTGCAGGCAATTTTTTTGCAGTGGAGCTGGGCACAGATTCTGATATCAATTTTGGCTTTTTTCATTGCTAACTCCTAGATACAGTTCAATTGCACTTGTCTATAGGATAGGCATCCTTCTTGCCTAAAGGCAGACTTAAAACTGAAGTTAAAATCTTTTTCCTAAACTTGCTGCAAAGGGAAATGTGACCTGCATAGTGTAATTACAATTTCTTCTTTCAATAAACTGCTTAATCTGTAATAATGTCTCAGGTCTTTATAGCTATGTTTTATTTATTTATTTATTTTAACAAATCTGTAAATAATCTCTGATGTACTCATGTGTTAGCAGTTTGCAATTTTTTTGGGGTTATGTTTAATAATTTTTCCTGTGTGCCATTGTAACAAAACTATTTAAAAATAGTTTGTTGCATATGGCGTTACATACATTATATATTAATTAAATGAGACATTTTAATAAGCATTACAACTTCATGGTCAAGTTCTTAAAAGTTAGGAGATGTTTGTGCAAATTTAATTTGTCCTCCTAATTGGAAACACAATTAAAGACTGTATCATAATGCACAAGAGGGCCAAATTAAGGTTGAATAAGCATGTTCAGTATTTAACTTGGAAAACTGAATGTTCTTTTAACATAGGGGTTTTGTCTAATTTCCTAAGTTTTAAAAAAATTAAAAATTGAAAAAACAAAAACAAAAACACCACCACATTGCCCCTCACATGTGACGTCAACAAGGTTAGAATCTTTAAATGACAATTACAGTCCTCTGCCACTTGAGGAAACAGTGACTAGTAGCAATAAATGGATTTTATTCTTTACATCAGGGGTAGGCAAACATTTTGTCCCAACGGCCACATCTACATATGGAAATTGTATGACAGACCATGAATGCTCCTGAAATTGGGGGCTGGGGTATGGGAGGGGGTGAGGGCTTTGGCGGGCTTTGGGGTGGGGCTGGGGATGAGGAGTTGGAGGTGCAGGAGAGTGCTTTGGGCTGGCACCGAGGAGAGTGACAAGATGTCCCAATTTTATGGGGACAGTCCCAATTTCGGGGTCTTTTTCTTACATAGGAGCCTATTACCCCCCACCTCCTGTCCCAAAATTTTCACATTTGCAGTCTGGTCACCCTACGACTACCTAGCTGCCACCCCATAACCTTCGACCTTAAGGTCCTATTCTTTCTACATCTCTTCCTTCTGTTCACTCTCCAGGACCAATGCTTGTCTCTTCTGCATTTCTTTTTCATTCTGCAGAACCTGAGTCAGCTTGCTGCCTCCCTCTGCTCCCTAAGAGTGCTTGGACGCCAGAACAGAACACAATGAGAAAACAGGAGAGAATGTCTCCCTGTTCTCATTTCTTGTTCCCAGTATCAAAACAGTCCCATGTCAAAAGGCACATCCCTGACAACCATGTCCGATGTTAAGCCCTGCTCCAAGTCATGCAGCTTCGAGAACTTCTCAATAAAATGGTTGTAAGAACATTTTTAACAGGGGAAAAACCATACACAATAACTCAGAGCATGGAGCACCCACAGGAAAAAAATGTGGGTGCTCAGCACCCCCTGGCAGTCCAGCAGATCAGTTCTCCCCCCCTCCCCCCAGAACCCAGCATCTCCTGCCTGGCACGATCAGCTATTCAGCAGCATGCAGGAGGTGATGGGGGGAGATGCAGGGGCAGAAAGAGGTGGGGGCAGTGGCAGAGTGGGCAGGAAGAGGCAAGTAAGGGCTTGGGGGAAGGGATGGAGTGGGGACAGGGCTTGGGGCAAAGCAGGAGTCGAGCACCTCCTGGAAACTCAAAAAGTTAGCACCTGTGTGCAAAACAAAATGTTTTTCCCTAGCCTCATTTTGAGAAATGGCTCAACCATTTTGTCTGAACTTCCTCTACAAAAAAATCAGCTTGAAGCAGACACCGGACTGCCAAATTTAAACCTCTTGGGCAGATATTTTCTAAGTCATAAGAAACTGAAAACAGGGCCTTTGAAGGGAAAGATTTGGGCAATCTTAACAAAAGGCATTCCAACCTGCACTGCCTATAATACTCATACAAAGCACTATCCCCATTTCATAGTGGAGAACGGAGGAAGAGAAATTAAATGATTCTCAAAGCCATGCAGGTCACATATATATTTAAACAAACACAGTTAAACAGGATGATTAAAGTTTGCTTGTAATGCACTTGTTCTTGGGGTTAGAGACGTCTAGATTCAATGTTCTAGTAATATCAAACACTTCAAACTGTATTGCTTTTTCTAAAGTCAAAAAATCAATTGAAAGGTAGACAATATAAACTTACATAAAGCTTTACATAAAATCACTGTAGAGAGATGTGCTGTTGAAAAAGCATCACCGTAAGATAAATAGATTTAGGGAGAAATTTCCATACAAAAGCAGCATGATAACACAATGCCCTGCCATATATTCTACAGTATATCCTTGAAGAGAATACTTAAGAGACACAGAATTTAACATTTGCTCAACAAGGTTAAACTGAAGGAATATGTTACTGATGCCTCAAGCCAGAAACATATCAAGAGACCACGTAATGAATAATCTAACATTTTTTATTCTTACACAACTATAGTTATTCTTAAAATACACCTATGGTTATAGATTCTAGGCAAATTATTAGAGAGAGAGAGAGAGAAAATTCAAGTTTATCCATGAATGGGAACCAAAGTTACTGCACCTACATCAGATTCTATAACTGCATTTAATAAAACACCTCACAGCACCATCTATAGGTGGCCAGGCTCAGATGTATTTCTTATCAGAGCAATTTTCCAAAATGTGGACCTGTCTTGGAGAATGATCTCCATTCCTATCAGCTGTATTCCTGGGATAAAGAACTACAGCTTTCTTACTAAATAAAAGTGATCTGGCAACAAATTCTCTCAGATAATTGGGACTTATGTGATGTATATAGTAACCAGTACAGCAAAATTTCCCCAAGAAGTAAACTTGCAGCAGATGCAATACATGGATTATGAGTGTGATATGTTTTCACCTGCTTGCCTTTCTGAAATGATGGGCAGATACATTTTATACTAGCTGAAGCTTCTGAATAGACTAGCGAGAAAGGATACTTCAGTGGCGAGGGTGCTAGTCTGGGAATTGGGAAACCTGTTTCAATTCTCTGCACATAAGCTTCTTGCCTGACCTTGAGAAGGTCACTTAGTCTCACTGTCCCTCAGTTCCCCATTTGTAAAATGAGGATCATATGATTTCTCTCCCTCACAGCTCTATTGTGAAGATAGATACATTAAAAACAGTGAGGTACTAGAATACTAGAGGGCATGTAAGAACCTAAATAGAAGTCCTATCAAGATGAGCCCCAGGCAGGGAACATTGCTGTAGAGTAGCATTGTAATAAGAAAAAGGAATGGATAAATGTGGTAAAGTGCACGTCTGAATAGAAATTATGCAATGTGACTGGGAGATGACATTTGTGGCTATTGCTATCAGTGCATCCATGAGCAGCGATGATTTTAGTGAGACTCCCCAGTATCCAAACACATGCTTTGCAACAGCAGTGAAAAGATAGATTGTAATCTGTACAGTATGTTGCCTGCTTACTTTCTCTCAGTTCAGACTGCTGCCGTAGACTCCGTTAGATTCTGTCTGAATATTTCCTTTGTCAAGCAGCATTATCTCCAGCTTATCTGGATTGGGTTTGGGCCTCTTCCCCATGCTCCTAAACTCTCATTAAGTCTCTCACCCACAACACTTGCAGATAAACACAAGAATATGAACAGGGTACATAGAGTAGTAGAATAGTAGATGTCAACCTCTGTAAGCCTAAGAATGAAGATAAGCCTCACCATAGGCTGATGTAAACCTCAAACTAGAGTGGTGAAAAGTTGTTTCTGTGGGATACAGCAAATAGAAGCCCTATGACAGGAAAAGCAGTTATCCAAGTTAACCCTGTGGTTTAGATCTCTGATATGAACAACAAATAAAGGAATTCTATCCACTCTTGACAGATTCTATAGTGAAAGATAGAAGAACATTGTAATCAATGGTATCAAAAGCTGCTGAAAAGTATCAAAGCATGGACACCTGAATACATTCCATTGCCCTGAGAACACAGATCACAAGACTAATGATATTTCTGTTCCTAATTCCAATTTAAAATCTGAATTACTGGGGTCATACAACTGTGCCTATCAGACGCTGCTGGCGGTAGTTTTTTGCCACACTTTTAAAGTCCTTCCACAGAAAAGGGAAATTTGAGATTGGGGTCCATGCAGTCAGTGGAGCTGAGTCAATTTACATCAGTAAGGGGACAGTCCCTGATTCAATTAAAATTTGTGACTGCACAAGAAAATACCAACTGAAGTATAGCAATAAAAACAATACATGCACACAAACAATACATAGGTGTGGGCATAATGGTGCAACTGATTGAAAGGAGAAATGACTGTAATAGCAAGAACAAGAGGAGTTTATTTCAAAAAAAGTGACAGCCCATGTCCAAAAATAGACAGAGTGAAAATATTTGATATGTATTAGAGCTACTCTATAGCTAAATAGGATGAGATTGCTTATACAGAAGTCAGCTGTAACTTACATTTTGCAAATGATTCTTCCTCCAATAAATGTTTTATCCCAAGGAAATATTAACTGGTACTTCTACTCTGCTACTACCTGAAGCAATCTGTGGTTCAGATAGTATAGAATATCTGTCTCTGAAATTCTAAACTCAGATTACTACATCCTGTCACCATATTTCTTTTTCTTTCATGTGCAACTTCAGCACAACCCTGAATCCTGGGAGCCATTAGCCATTCCTACCAAGACTAGATGCAAAATTGTGCATTTCTCAGATCTACAGTTTATTAGCAGGGTGTATTTTTCCGTTCAAATTAGTTTTTCAATTTCCTGATAAGAAATCTGGCTTCAAGCTCTCTTTCCTAAAAAGTAAAATAATTTGGGCATAACCTACATTTTTTTTGGTTTTGTTGACCAGATATTTGAAAATAAGAATAAATAATTCTTAGGTCTGCATAGCTCAGTCTCCAAGTCTCATCTAAATTACAGTCCCTTTTACAGTTTTAATTTACTGGGATTTTGCTCTATTATAATTTTCATTTTTTTTTCTAATAATGAGATCATGTTTCAATTAACAGAATTGCATTTTTGGTATCCTTGTTATCATGATAACCTCTAACAAGGAAGTAGCCAGAATTGTAGGAATAGTTAAGAAAAGAGACAAGTCAGATGACATGGTCACTGATAAAAAAACTGAAATAGAAGATGGATATATTAACTAATGCTAAGCCAGACATATTAACTAACGGTGGTTGGAAATTTTCCAGTGGAACATTTTTTGCCCATCAGGAAATGCCCATTCATCAAAATCTAAATATGTTGCAGCAGCATGTTGACTTTGATGAAATTCCAGTGTCAACCAGAAGTTTTCTGACCAAACTCTGCCTGCCAGACCAACTTCATTTGCCCAGATCCTCACCACATGGTGACAGGGAGCCAAGAAAGCCTGAGAGCCATAATTCTTAGACTCTCCGAGTTGCCCATATCCCCATCTGACTAGCTGTTCTGGCACCTCGGGGAGCCTTGGAAACATTTCAAAACGTTGAAATGAAACGTTGGTTCAACGTTTTCAAAATGAAATTTCAGAATTCCCTTTCCAGAGGAAAATTAATTTCTGCTCTCTCAGAAATAGCTGTCTTTTGAATTTCAGAATTTCCAATGGAAATGTTCTAATGCTAACTGACTGATATAACCAACAAAATTACGAATTCGCTCCTTGGCATTGCTTGCCACTGAACATAATGTGCCATTATTAAAATGCATATATACATACAGGCTGTACGGTACTTGGAAACACGATATACATAGCATCACTTTCTTGGAAATAATTCAATTAAAAAATTGATGTTTAGATGCTGTTGCCATTAATGAAGCAGCCCATCTATTACCATCTGTTCTTCTAAAAAAATCAATTTAAAGCCAGCTTGTGATTGTCTGAGTCACACTGATTAACACCATACTCCACAAGAAGTCCCACTAATGTCAAGGAGTAAGAGACTATTTAGTATAGAAGACTATGGCTCTTAATGACTACAGTTTGTTATTGATTTTCATCAAAAATGAAATAATGAGTTAAATGTGGAAAAATAAAGTTCACCATTGCTTTATTACAGAGCCCAGCATTTACAATATTCTCTTCATCAATAAAACTCTATACAAATCTTATGTACTGCTGTGTATTTTTGTTCACATGGTTATACAAAGATCAACTTAAATTTACTACTGGCTGGTAGCTTTTTATCTTTTGATTACAGCATGGTACATTTTAACCTGTTTTACAAGCTTTGCTTGGAACTGACCTGTTTTAATGGATGTCTTTGAAAATTTGTACCAGAAGATGACTATTTTTTCTATAATAAACTTCTTTCAAACTAATCTCCACATTAACTCCAGTTCCCATACTCTTGTTTTTGAGGTGCTCTAGTAATTTTAGTGTTTAAGACCTTGTAAACATCTCCTGTAAAATTAACAATCAAGAAATATGTTTCATAGCATGTTGTAAAACTTCTAAATAGCTCTAATGTGCTTTTGTCCTCACTGTTTAGAGATCCCACCACACTGAGAATCAGATAAAGGGCAATATCTGGAAAAGAGTATTCAAGTCTTTAAATATTTTACATTGCTTTTATTTAGATATTTAGATACTTTTTAAAGAGTTGCTTCAGAAATATCACATCAAAGAGCAGTTACTCTACCTGCTTAAGCCATGAGAAAGGAAGTTAACACAATGGTATATGCCAAAAATGTCACACAGTAGCAAGGCAATGTATTTTATATTTATATATATACACCACAAAATTTGGTTTTTAAGAAAGATGAAATAATTTGGATCTGATTCCCCATGCCTCCTACTTTGGACAGTAAATTATACCCATTAAGTAATGGTGTCACAAGATAGTGAATCAACCTTACACAAGTGTAAGTTACCATGCAAGGTAAAAGGCAATGGAGAAATTGGTCCATCTCTATCTGAGGGCCAAATTCTATCTTTGTATCCATGCTTGGGGCTGTGAAGTTGGTTTCCTTCATTTAATCATCAAAACTATGCTACAGTTGCAAGGGAAATTGGCTCCCTCCATTTTATTTATTTCATATCTGCAGCCAAGTTTTGAAAAACACAATCAGCACTTCACCTACCCTAAGAGGCACGGTGAACTTAGTAAGACTAAGTGAGGCTAGCAAAATAAAATGGCAAGTTATACTGTAGTTATGAGCCAAATTCTCAGCTGGTGTAAACTGACAGCTCCATTGTCTTCAAAGAAGCTAATACTGGATCTGCCTCAATATGTCAACAGAGTTGGAACTGTTTTTAGGAGACAGTCTTTTCTCTCTTTCTCCCAACTTTTCATTATAAAGTTGTTTTTGTTTATACCACTTGTATAGGCACCCAGCATGTCGACATGACCTGATAGTGTCCAGTTAGCACTGTTTTATTGTTACCACCAATTGCGGCACAACACATTTTGCAAATTAGTCCACCAAACCCTAAAATTCTCAGTATCATGACTGACGAAATAATCCTGATTTGGGAAATAAACTTAAATGATGTTCAACAGGCCAGTAATATAGATGGATTTAAGACACAGATGATTAAATAGCTCTTCTTTTTGATAGGATTTCTCTTTTATTCTGCAGACTATTACTATGTTTGTTTATTTGTTTGCTTTTATTTTGTATTTTAAATTTTTTCAGTACTTCATACAAGCTTGAAAAGAGTACTTCTGCTTCCTAACTTATTTGGAATCTTCTACATAGGAAGTGTTTGGGTTAGAGTTGGGGGATGCTAAGGTTTTTCTGGAGTTTTACACTAACATTGTGTCTTTTATGTACCTGCCCTGTCACCAGGGTCACTCAGAAAGCCTGGAAGATGCCATTTCTTGGCTATATTCTATTACTGAGTCATCAGAGGAAAAGCATAAGAAGAGCAATTGTTTCTCAATAAATTATCCAGTTAAAATATACAGCTATAACTTATTTGAATTTCTCTAACAGAGAAGATAGTTTTTTAAATGAGATATTTAGAGAATTATTCCATTTTAAGAGGTATAAGAAAAGTTAAATCTCGGGTGTAAATCTCAAACCCCAGTCCTGCATAGCGCTCTTATCCTCAGGTGGAGCCCATTAATTTCAACTACACCTCGGTGGGGATGCAAAGATCTGTCTGAGACAGCTTGCATAGATTGATAGATTCCAAGGTCAGAAGGGACCATAGTGATCCTCAAGTCTGACCTTCTGTATATAATGTATGCCACATAACTTTCCTAAAGTAATTCCTAGTGCATATTTTTTAGAAAACCCCCAACCAATCTTGATTTAAAAATTGCCAGTCGTGGAGAATCCACCATGCCTCTTGGTAAACTGTTCCAATGGTTAATTACCCTCACTGTTAAAAAAATAATGCCTTATTTCCAGTACGAATTTGTCAAGTTTAATCTTCCAGATATTCGATCTTGTTATAGTTTTCCTTGCTAGATTGTAGAGCCATTATTAAATATTTGTCTCCCTTATAGACTAATCAAAGCCACCTTCTAATCTTCTCTTTGATAAGACAAATAGATTGAACTCCTTGAGTCTATTACTATAAGGCATGTTTTCTAATTCTTTAATCATTCTCAAGGTTCTTCCTCATACACTCTGCTATTTATCAAACATCCTTCTTGAATTGCAGACTCCAGAACTGGATGCAACATTCCAGCCAAATACAGAGGTGAAATAACCTAGCTACTCTTATTCTGGCACTTTATCAGTGACCTATCCTCTTCATTATTTACTGGTCCCCCACTTTTTGTGCCTTCAGCAAACTTTATCAGTGATGATTTTGTGTTTTCTTCTGGGTCACCAATAAAAATGTTAAAGAGTATAAGGCCAAGAAGAGATCCCCCTGGGATCCACTACAAACACACCCATTCCCTATTTACAGTTACATTTAGAAATTTATCAATCAGCTTTTAATCCATGCCAATTTTATACCATTTTACAGCCTTTTATTAATCAAAATGTTGTGCAGTTTGTGGCAAATTGCCAGCACTATTATGGTGGGTCCCACACTTTCTCCTCTTGTGAGGGGTTCAGGGCACCATTTCTTGCCCCTGAGCAAGGTATTAACTGCCCCACTAGTATCCTAGGGGAGGGGAGTGGAGGGGGAGGGACCCGGGCCCACCCTCTACTCCAGGTCCCAGTCCAGGGGCCCTAAGGATAGCAGTAAACTGCTTGAACTAGCTATTCCTTCACCTGGGCTACTTCCCTCTCCTACCCTTCAGCTTGTGGGGCTTCCTGCCCTCTCTCTGCACAAGCCAGGTGTCTCTTTACCTAGGGTCTGGGCAGGACTGGTGACAGGGGGGGTACTACGGGTACAGCTGTACCGGGCCCCAGACTTAAGGGGGGGGCCTTAAGTCTGGGGCGGGCCCGGTACACAGCTGTACCCCCTTGTCGCCAGGCCTGCACAGCAAGGCGCGGCTCTGGGCAGCCGCTGCAGCGCTCGTCAGCCCGCCTCGGCCCCCAGCAGCCTCCCCCCACCCCCCTTTGCTTCTCCCAGCTGGGCCACGCGGAGCCCCAGCGTGCGGTGGCTCTGCGCCCCCAGAGGGGGAGAGCGGGTGCGGGGGGAGGGAGGCGTGACTGGAGCCGGGCGTGTCCTGCCTCTGCCTGGGGAGGGGGCTGCCAGGCTCCCTCCTCCCCGCCCAGCAGCATTAGCAGCAGCAGCGAGCGGAGCAGGCGCCTCTCGCCGGCGGGCGCCAGGTTCGAGCGGGCGTGGGCTGGGGGCCTGGGGCGGGTCCGCTGTCCCGCGTGGGACAGGGAGCAAGCTGGCCACGCTGCCGTGGGGCGGGGGGCACCGTGCCCCTTGTGTGCCACGGGGGCAGAACAGGGCTGGGCGTGGGCAGTGGGAGACCGGCCGGGGGCCCACAAACGAGCAGAGTACGGGGCCCCAAAATTTCTGTCGCCGGCCCTGGGTCTGGGTCTTCTTCATTCCAAACTCTTCCTCTGCTTTCCTCCAAACCAATCCTCTCCGCTCCAACTCCTCCAAACTGCTCTCCACTCCAACTCACACCCCTGTCTGCCTGAAGCAGGGTTTTTTATTAAGGCCTTAATTGACAGCAGGTGCTCCAATTAACCTGCTGCGTGCTTCCTAGTCTACAGGGAGCCACACCCTAATGAGCCTTGAGTTAATATATCTCCCCTCAAGCAGTCTGCCACAACTCCCTGACCCTCCTCTATCACAAGTTCCAAATCAAATGCCTTAGGTAAATATAACTATATTACATCAACACTGCTACCTTTGTGAACCAAATTTGAAATCTCATAAAAATTATCAAGTTAGACAGGATCCGTTTTCTATACACCATTGTTGATTGACATTAATTATATTACCCTACTTTAACTCCTTATTAATGAAGTCCCATATCATCTACTCCTTTATCTTGCCCAGAATCAATGTCAGACTGATAGGCCTATAACTACCCAGTCATCCCATTTACCCTTTTTAAATATTGGCACAACATTAGCTTTCTTCCTATCTTTTGAAACTTCCCCAGTGTTCTAAGACTCTTGAAAATCAACATTAAAGATCAACATGCTCCTTTTCTAGCTCTTTTAAAACTCTTAGATGCAAGTAATCCAGACATGCTGATTTAAAAATTCATTAACTTCTGTTTAGCATCTTTCTGAGATACTAGTGTAATTGAAAGTGTGTTGTCATATGACATATCATTTCCCGTTGGCCCCCCAAAAATACAGAACAAAAATATTTATTGAACATGTCTGCCTTCTCCTCTATTATTTATAATTCTACCATTTCCATCTAGTAATGGACTATAATGGGGACATTCATCTCTTGAATGCCTCCTAGCGACTGGGTGTGGATTGTATATATCATAAGTACTGATATGAACCATCACAAATTGATCCTTGCCCACCAACTTTAGAAGTCTAGCCAATCGTAGATTAATGTGATGGGAAGACTTTGGGAAGACAGCACACCATCCTGTTGCCCATTTGTCCCTTGCAGAATGTTTTTTCAATTCTTCTGAGTCCTGAATCCTAACAAGAACCACCTGTCTTCCTTGGATGATTGCAGAACTCTTTCAGAGGAGTTGCTTTTCTTATAGGTTGGGCTGAGCTGCTGTCCAGAGGTGTGACAGACCCTGCTAGATGATACATGTGACTAATATAAAAATCACTATTACTACAGAGGATCTTTGTGTACAATTGTTTAGACACTCTATTCCCTTCACCCAGCTGGTTCTTGAGATGTATCTTCCACAGTTTCCATCCTGGTGACCAGGTACCCATTGGAAACTTCTAGCTGGTCATCTTTTCTCTGGTGGCCACAGCCTGCCAGTCCTCATCTGCCTCCAGCCATGAAAAATACCACCATCACTTCCTGTCTCTCGTTGTTTTGAGCTGCCAGGCTTCCTCTCTGACTGTTTGGTGGCCATCTCCTTTCTTCTTTGAATCTGGGGTACTGATGTTTCCTGAACCTGGATCTCTAGGAACTCCGCAGATTCTTGGTAGCATCTCTAACTGCCCCTCCAACCCAATAATCTTTTCCTCCAACACAGCCGCTAACTTGCAGTTCATGCAATGGAAGTCCCTTCTGGCTTCTAGTATGGTACATAGTAATGGTCCCTCACATTCCCCTGGGGAGGGAGGCCACTCAATCCAGACTTATCTGACTAGGACCTGGCTTCCCAGGACCAGCAGGACACAATAGAGCTGGACAATCAATAGTCACCATCATGCTTAACCTGGGTTTGGGAAACTCAAGCTGCCATCCCTTAAACAGAGTCTATAATGGAGCTAGGGACCTGGGCTTGAGGAGGCTGAGGCTGCCAGCAAGCAAACTGTCTTAAGGCTGGCTTTAGCCTGGGTGGGTCTCAGGCAGCCAAAAAAGCAGCAGTCTATAAGGGAGCTGGTAAGAGAGGCTCCTCCTCAGAGTTAGAGCTTCTCTGAACAATGTAAGGAGTCAGCCACTCCAGGGTGGAGTTGCAGGGGGATGCGGGCCCGACCTACTCCACTGTATCCCAGCCCAGAGCCCTGGCAGGCCCTGCATTGGTGGGGATCCAGCTGCAATACACCAACTGAGCCATACCCTGCTCTGCAGCTGGCTGCTTTGTGGCTGCCCCTGGACCATTTCCTGCCTCCATGGGGTTCAGTACCTATGGCCTTTGGGTCTCTTCCAGCTTCTTGGGGTACACGGCAGTAGGCATTCCGGGCCAGTCCCCATCAGCATCTGGGTACTGTGAACAGCCAGCTGTAGGTTCTTTTCAGGAACACAGCAGAACAGGCAGAGTGTCCTTCTCCTCCACAGACTCTCCCCTGACTGTGCTGTAGGGCCTGGCTTTTATACTTTCAGCCATGCCCTGGTACTTCTGGCTGGGGGCAGGGCAATCCAGGCTATTCCCTCCAAGGGGAGTGTAATGGTTGCTCACTCTCCCACTTGGAGGGAGGCCACTCGGCCTCGTTACATGCATATATTGCAGGTCACCACCATTGTTCCATCACTGACATATTGAAATTGTATGTAGAACTGAACCTGGAAAGAAAGCATCTCATAACTTTCCCCTCTCAACCCTCTCTGAAACTTCCTTTCAGCTGCCTCTATTTTGTGACTTGTCAGCACAGGACCCTAGCCAGTGTCTTAATAAAAACAAAAATAAACCTCTATGGAATATGAAGGCAAAAGACTTGTTGAAAGATGATTGGTATAATATTGTCAATGCTTTAACATGTTCTTGCCCTTTAGTGTTAATGTGTGACATGTTCCTTTGATTTAACACTCTGTTAATGACTACTATAGACAAATGAAAGGAAGGGAAGGAGGGGAAAAGTGAGTTTTGCACTGCTTAAATGGTGCAATGTGAAATGTGCTGACATTATTTTGACACTGAAAATGTGGAACAATAAAAACATATGCCAAGTCTTGTTGGAAAGGTCTCTTGGAAATGCAGTACATCTTTTTTTATATGTACATTAAAATGTCTGGGAAGCTTTATGATGATAAGCAGGCATAGGCTACTTGTTTTACACTTTATCACAACATACATTCTGCAGTTATATAAGAATTGGAGCTACCATCTAGGGGAAATATGGTCTTTGAGACTGTTATCCTGAAAGATTTAAAAATCACTTCTGTTCTTTCATCCTTAAACTTTAGTAGGGCTAAAAATGACATTCAGCAAGTTCCCCCCCCCCCCTTTTCTGCCTTTCAGGCGTGTCCTGTTTTTGAAAGGTTTTCGTGCCCATCTCAGTAGAATCATTAGTGGCAATTCTTGTGAAACATATTAGCTCATTCTCAATAAGATCACACTTGCTGACTATTAAAAGGCCTGGAAAAAAGTGAGGACCTACTACTTCCTGCTTTCCAACAACCCTAGCCAATTTTACCTGCATATGTAATTTCATTCTTATGTCATCAACATGCCTGGGAGAATGTGTGTGTGTGCTCACTGTTGTCACATGTAATAGATGTGTTTTTGTTCAGCAAACCAGGAGAGAGAGAGATAACATGAGAGCATAGGCACTAGAGTACACACTTCTCATATGTGCTACAAGAGTTTGGATTCAACACTATTTAAGACTATACACACACACTAACAAACCTACATTAGATAGTTCCCTGACCTTATGTCAGGTCATGTTCATCTCTTGAAACTACCACCACAGTTTAGAAGACAAATGTGGCAATAAAAAGGAGATACACGACCATTAGAAATCTGTAATGTTAGTGGATAACTGCTGTGCTTGCAGAACGCTGACAATGCAGAGGACTGGCCAGTTACTGAGTTGGATGGTGACGGAGCACACACCTGCATGAAGCAGGCCCAGAAGGAGAACAGTGAGGAAGAGGTGAGAAAATATATCTGGGATTTCAGATGATGATTGACAAATGGCCAGTTGCTTTGGAGAGTTGTATTTATTTATATGTTATAGTTATAAATATGTTTAATCTGTTATTTATATTTGCATTAAGTTTTAAGATTTTAACCTTTATTAACATCCTTATGCCTTCCTTCCTATATCAACATCAGTTTTTCCACTGTTTGCCCCTATACTAAAATACTCTGCCTAGAAAATTCTAATACCACAGAAAGAGAGGGTGGCATTTTCAAAAGTGCTCAGTAGTTCACCTAATGTTTTTCCTCTTCAAGTCAATGAGGGTTTTACACTTGACTTCAATGAGATCAGAATTAGGCCATCACTGAGTGTATATCAAATGATGATTGGATTTTTAATCCATTATATAGACAGAGGTACCATGACACGAGAATGGAAGGGGATAAAAAGGGTTGTATGTGAACTGAAAATCCTGGTACTTGTTGAGGATTTTCCTTACCACTCCAAATCACCATGTTCTCTAGGTCCTGATTCAGGAAATACTTGAGCATGTGCTAAAGTCCGATTAACTGGCTCCTGAACTAGGATCTTAATGTTTTTCTCCCTTCCCTTCCCTTCCCTTGCTGAGTCACTCACAAATGGGAACAAAGTGGTGAACCCGGGGGTGCAACATTTTGTGGTGCAGCCTTCGGTCACATTCATCAATTCCTCACTTAGTGCCTTCAGCTCTCAGGCTATGTCTACACTGCTCCACATACAGACTATGGAAGTGTGAATAGCAGTGCACACCAAAGTGTGGATGCTGTGGGACCAGATTAAAAAATTCCTAGTCCTCATTAATGTAATCCTGCTTGAAAGGGACTACATTCATGTGAACTAAGATCCTTTTAGTTCATGCTTGAAACATCTACATAGGGTACAGTGCACACACTTTCATGTGCATAGGCTAAACCGTGGGACAGCATAGACAAGCACTAAGTCTTGAGATTTCTTTTCCTCTTTTATCTGTTGCAATTTTCTCTGGTAGTTCCATGTGAGTACTTGTCTCAGGAAATTAAAATTTGGCCCAAATAAAACAAGGGAAATTTTACTGGTTACCACATAGTAACAAATATTTTCCCTTATATAAAAATTCCTCTGCATTGCACAATGGCTTCCCATCTTAATATTTTATGATACTGCATTATATAGCACAGCTCATTAAAGGGGGCACTATGAGATCTTTTTAGGAGTGCCACTGAAACATTCACACTGATTTAGAGATTAGAAAATCCTGATGTCACCATGTTCCAACGAACCCATATTTTTCCTATGCTTTACTGCCTGGGATCTGGTACAAATATTACACATTTACTGGGTTTACTTTTCTGAATTAAATCCGAATCCATATAATTTCTTATCTTTTATTTCTGCCCTTTACTTGGAATTGAAGTTACTCCATTTTGCAATTTGCTACCAACTCAATTTTTCAACTTTTTGCTGAATGCCAGAAATTACTGATTCTGGGTGATTTTGGAAATACTCAAGTGTTGCTTAATTCCAATTCCAATCATACTTCAAAGGTAAAAGGGAAATCATGGAAGTAGCAAGGAATTTTGCAAAATATTTTGTTTTGTTTATCTTTCTCCCTTATCCTAATACCTTAACATCTATCTAAGGAAACAGTCAGTGGGTGTAGATTCACCATTTTCCCTTCCAGATGTTTCTCTTCTTTTCAGTCATTTATGCTGCTTACAAGCCATTGCAATGCCTCATAAACACAATTACCCTCCAACATTCTGTCCTTTGAATTCCAGCATTTATCCATAACCTTTGCCCCTTTTGCTGGCTTCTTGCTGTGACCCTTCCATTTGTCCTTTGCATGTCCTTGTCTCAGCTAAGCTTATGCACCTGTCTTTGTTATACTGGTCTCCAGATATGGTTCCTTAGTTCCCAAATTCCTTTGACCTCTTGCCTCCCAGTTCTGGGAGGATTTATCATCTGGTTATCAGTGGCTCTTAAACACTTCCTGAGACACTGTACATATGGTTCACAAAGGCAGAAAAAAGAATTTCCTTATTCTCCAGAGTCCCATGACTTCATCTCTCCAGCCCTAATCAGCTTTTCTTAAATCTCTGGCCCTTTGGTACTCATATCCTTCCTGGATCAATTTCTCATCCCTCTAGACAAGTGAGTCAGTCTCACTCAAGAGGCAGAATTTTCCTTAGGCTTTAAATGCTCGGTTCAGTACTGATTTAACCACACTGGGACACACTATTTTCCGCTGTATTCTCCAGTGATCAGAAAACTGTAGGGAGAATTTTTATAGACTTACCTCAGAATAAGGCTGGTTCTGGCTTTTCCATAAGGTCACAGAGCTGAGTGAATACTGGGGAGGTGGAGAGACTCTACAAATTGAATTTTTAAATCAATTTATTTTGGTCCTCTGTCCCATAAATGCTCTATCTATCTAATAATCTAATCTGTCTATCTAAATAGGTTCATAGAACATACCTACCACTATGGCATCAGAGTGCCTTCTGTGCAATCAAATGTTATTGGTATCAGTATTTGTGGAAAGCTCATTTTAAAGTAGATTTGAGAGTATGTGCAGAAACTGAAGTTTGAATGTGACTGTGTTAGTTTTTTAACTAGAACGATATGCATGCTACACCAACAGTATTAATGTCTATATATCCTTAGAAAAAAGGGGCATTACAAACCATGGTCAGGAACCTAATTTTATATTCCATTGTAAAACAGTAATGTAGAGATGTCTTACATACTTTAATTAGTAGATTATATATTAATATGTTACACACAAAACCATGTTAGAATGTTAAGGTTGCAAATCAAGCACTCAAAAATAGGTAAATGTCAGAAGTAAGATTGCCTGTACAACTGCAATCTTCCCTTCCCTTTCCTAGTCATCCCCTTCCCTCAGCTTCTTGCACTTAGATTCCTTCTTGAGCCAGTCCATTTTCCCCATCCCCAATTCTCATCCAATCTGTCTCTTCCCCCAAACCTGATGTTCTGTTACACCTTCCATCTCTACTGAATCACAGTCTCCTTCCCTGGGCTTCTCATCCAATCTCGGCATCTGCCCCCTTTCTTCTTATCTCAATAACTCTGACCTTCTGGGTCCCAGTTTTCACCTCATACTCTAGTTCCTCATCAAATCATTCTCTCCTATCCCGCTGCTTCACTTGCTCTCAGGCTTCTTATCTGATATCACTATTTCCCCATCCCCATTCAAACTGGATCCCAGTCCACTCAACCTGTTTTCCTCCTTGAATCCTAGTCCATTTCCTTGCTCAGCCAGTCCCAGTCTCCCCCCCACAACTCTCAGTCCCAGTTTCCCTACTCCCTATAGCCTACCAACATCCAGTTCCCATCCCCTCCTCATAGTTCTTGTCCCAGTCTGTTTTGCCTTTTCATTGATCTGACTCTTACTCCATATGCATTTAAACTAGGTAGTTTCCTCCTCCGTGCTGCCTGGGCCTAGCAGGAGGTTCATTGAGAATGCAGGAAAGATGGTCTTCAGTTCTGCCTGCCATCCCTTTGCTGGGCTTTTACCCACCTCCTTGGGACCAGTAGGGGATCCCACCCTTCACTCTGAGTTCTGGCCCATGGCCCCGTACTGCACAGCTAGGTCAGTTCCTTTATCCATATTGCAGTTTGTTCCTGGGCCACTCCCTATCTTGCCTCTTGACTTCTACCTTTGCATTTCTTCCCTGTTTGATCAGCGTCTCTCCCAGGTCTCCCTGCCTGGAGACCTTTCCTTCCTGCTCTGAGCTTCCTACCTTTCTCTCTTTCCAGCTATCTCCTGCCAGGTTTTATCATCACTTAAGCCTGTTTTTTTATGGGGAAGTGAATGCCCTCAGCTGGGACTCATTCTGTAATCAGGTTGGCTTAGCCCCAGTCTGTCTAGCCCAATGGGGAAACCACCCTCTTACAGGCAGCAAAACTCAAAGAAAAACTGGAAGCATGGAATGAGCAGAAGGAATGAAAAAAAGTCTCATGTAGCAAATATTCATCAGTGTACCAGATAAAGAACTGAACATACAGCAACCATCACAAATGATGATTAAAACAGAGAAGAATTCTATAATATAATTTCTTGATATGAGCAAAGGGTCGAATTTGCTTGGCAAAATGCCCAAGATAAAAACTCCAAGAGGAAAAAGAAAAATGGATCAGTTTACTTGTGTGATTGAAAGCAAAATTGTTGTTAATGAAATTGGATGTGGTCTCCGACATGTCTGTGATTTCCCTATGAGAATATGAAACCCAATTTAGATACATTAAGTTAGACAGCATGGTGGTATTTCTGAAACGTTTTCTGGAAAGTAGATCGAACCCGTGCATCAAGTAGCTGAAGCACAGCCATTACAGTGAATGTTATAGTGGCAGGACTAGTTTGACATTTACATTGTAAAAACAGAGCATCCATGCTTTGGCAGAAGCATGCTTTCAGCTAAGTTATGTAGGAAAAGAAGTGATGAAGCTAGACATTGATGACATGCTGCTAACTTCCGTCATTTTAATTCAACCAAAGCTCACTAAGATTAAAGATACCAAGTACTTAAATTCCTAATTAGACACTTGTTAAAGCAAAATGTTATTACACTATTCTTGGTTTTGTTGTACGAAGAACATAAGCTGGTTTATTACAATCAACAAAAGTAAACCATTGAAGCAAACATTGTTATTTCAGTTATTCCCTTTTTTGCTGACTTACAGGGGCAGATTCTGTTCTCATATGTACAGTAATAAATCTGGAATATATGTATGGCCTCTTTAAAATGAAAGGTGGAAGCAAGACAGATATACCATTAACAATGCAAAAACAAATAAAGCCAAAGGAAAAATCAGAAAAGATAGTAAAACAGATTATTGAATTGATTATAAGAAGACTAGAATTACCTCTCTGTTGAACACACTGGCTAGCAAATTTTAGTTATACCCCAACAAAACACACATGCACAAATGTCACACTGTACACATTTACAGATATTTCAGATTCACTGTCAACTCTACTAAGGGCTTGGCTACACTTACATTTTATAGCTCTCTTAACTTGCTGGTTCAGAGGTGTGAAAAATCACCTCCCTGAGAGCAGCAGGTCTGAGCACTTTAAAGCACTAGTGTGGACAGGCTCGGAGCGCTGGGAGCCAAGCTCCCAACACTCAGAGCTAATCCTCTTGTGAAGGTGGATTATCAGGAGCACTGGGAGAGCTCTCTCACACGCGACCACACTCACACTTCAAAGCACTGCTGCATTCCCACAACACGCTTTGAAGTTTCAAGTGTCGCCATACCCTTAGATATGTATTTGATCAATACTACAATTACAGCAACATGACATTGAAAATGTGTTTATAAGATTAGCCAGAGGTCAATCCTCCTGCACAATTGAGCTCCAGCAAAGTAGCTAATTACTCATGACAGACCCTGCTAGATGATACATGTGACTAATATAAAGATCACTATTACTACAGAGGATCTTTGTGTACAATTGTTTAGATACTGATATTGTATGTGATAAACCATAATCACCAACAATGAGAATAGTCTTATATATATTTAATTAAATAATGGAGCAAGTGATGGGTCAAGTTTGGCAGTGATTTACACCATGTTCAATTACATAAACACCAAAATAAAGAGAGAGTACAAGTTAAGGCCAAATTTGGTCTTACCTGTGCAGAAAACATTTTGTCCACCAGTGTTATATAGCTTCTTCTGGAAGTGAAGTATGGCAACTGTTGACTAGCACAGTGCAACAATACACAACAGCTTAGGCCAGGAACTGAAGAAAAATACTGTATCTAATTGAAACTGTAGGGGAAATCTAAGGAGACTAGAATTTGGCCATAATACTGGACCAACTCCCTTAAACCTTGTAAAAAGGGCCATGAAATTTAGTGATCACACGTGATCAGCACTGTACTATTGAAGGAGCCATAATTTGAATGGAGTGTAAAACTAACACCATGCACTGGTTCAGAGGAAAGAATGATAAACATGCCTTTAGGCAGAACCTGAATCTTTCCCTATAGTTCTTATGTCCAATGGTTGACTTGGTTTACCTTCTGAGGCCGATGAGATATTGATGCCTGCACAAGTAAATTTTCATGTAGGACTATACTATTGAGCTTCAAAATAGAATATGAATATCTAAGAGATACCATAAGTTTCTAAAGACTGCACACATAAGTAGAGAAAGTTGGAGGTTCTATTAATAAATATCCATATGCCACAAAATATTTATCTTTGCTAATCTGTCTACAGTAGTAGCTTCTAGCCACACATTTACAACCCTTATTTCCTATGACAGAACTAGTCATAGGATAAATTGAAACTAGCAGTACGATTTAGGTAATGGTCAAGCTCTTAAAGAAAACAATCATTTTAAAAAAAAGATTCAGTTACTAAATCTACTTATATATTAAAAATAATTAATCATGTAGGAAGCTTTCCTCTTGACAATTACATAATGTTGGGTGGGACTAATAGATTCAACTCCTGTTGGAATGTGAATGAACACAAGGACTTACCGATAGTTAATTTAAAAATGGTATTACTTTAAAAATAAAACTTATGTTACAACTTTGAAAATTGATGTATTCATAAGGGATGTACAATCAGCCCAATTCTGCAGCCTCAGCCAGGAGTTCCTGCTGAGAAGTATCATTAAAATAGCAGTTTTTGCTGAGGGACTATTCAAAGTTGAAGAAGTAGAGGGCAGACAGATCTTTTGAAAATATACCTTTAAAATTCATACACGGTATCTACTGTGTGTATAGTACAAGCAAAGTTTGTACTAACCCGGCTAGTGCACCCCCATTTTAACACACATCATTTTGCAACACGGGTAACTTTTGGTTTGAAACTTTCTATGCTTCATCTTTGGAGTGGATTTTTTGGAAAGTCTCAGCAAAAACCCTTAAGTCATTTTTCATTTATGAGATTGAAAGTTCAGATTTCTTTCATTTAAAAAAAAATCTAACAACTTTGTTGTTTCAGAAATAATTTAACAAAGATTGCTACTTTGAAATGTCAGACTTGATATGTGAATAGCTTCACATAGTACTCCTTTGTCCATAGGCAATCAGACACATACACTGATCCCTTCTCCAGAGGGAGCCCCATGTACACAGATGTGACTCACCCGCTGGCACCCCTTATGGCTGAATGAGAGGGATGCTGGCCTCAGTCGCCTCCTCTTGGATTCTTCTGTGGCCTGGCCCTTAAAATTTTAATCTCCTTCTGGAGTATTCAAGTCACGAAACAACCGGCCAGGCCCTAAGCTGGCTTCTCCCAGTGGTGTCTTCAAAGTCATTTTACCCAGTTCCCAGCTGGACCCAGAGCAAAGTACTTATAAATCACCATTGAACTCAATGAAGTCATACTCTTTTTTCCAGAGCAACGGTTACTGGAGATTCTCCACAAGAGCCTCTCAGTAAACGCAGAGTTACAAACAAAACCCCTCTCATGGTCTGAGCCCCTCATGCCACTTGCATTCCCCGTTCCTTGTGGAACATGGGACCCACTCTTCCTTCTTGGAGCCCATCTCCTTGCTCCATGGGCTTACCACATGAGTTAACTCCATTCTTCTGGTTCAGTTTTCTAGACACAACTGGTGTCCACAGCCAGCCCCAAACTACTGGGCTTCTTCCCTTTTTAAGTCCTGAACATGTGGTAGGGTGGGGCTAATTAAAACAGGGTTGGCCAACTCTGAGCTTCTTGGTGCTGACAAGGGCAGACCACCCTGTTCTACACACACTTTTCACTCCACTAACAGCTTGACACAGCCTTGCTCGTATGTACACAACCTCACCCACACTTCCTCCTGCAGAAACAGACACATGAAAGAGCCCCAACGACATTCACATACAAAGCCTTCCTCTCATCCCCACACCCACAGTGAATTTCAAATTAATAGATATTCAACTGAAGTTGTTTTTTAAAAATGCCATAAAAACAGAAACCACCAAGAAAACACAACAACTCTCACTTTATACCTGCTGCTTAGATTGGCAGGTGGCACATCTGTATGCAGAGTAAAAACAGTCCTTATGCAACTAATACAAAATGGCCTGGGGAAATGACTACCTTTGCATCTCCAACTTTAATATAGTAATATCTGTGCAGAACTATGTGCAAACAGAAGAAGTTCTGCCCTGCATATCACATTAGGTATGAAAAGATTTCAACGGTGTACAGAAAAGTGCAAAGCAGTGCTGATAATACATCAGTAGGTGCTTGTATTTATTTTTGGATCAGCTCAAGATAGAACTCATTTTGACAGCTATGCATATCAAAACAAGTGTGGCTTCCTGGTCCGTGGATTTTCAAAGAGCTGCACCACTCTTGTGCCTTCTCTCACCAGTGGGGTGCAGTTACAGCAAATGTGCTCCACAGTGAATCCTCTAAGGTAGAGCTTTACACTTATATTTTAAGTTAAGGTCTGAAACCTGCAAAGATTTCAGTGGGATGTACAAACATAAGTAACCTTCCGCATGTGAATAAGGAATTGCAGGACTGAAGTCAATGGGCTTTATGCATGTACATATATGCTTTGTTGAATAGGGATGTCCATAGGCACAGGCTTATGTGCTTTGCTGAATTGGGTTCCTAAGTATGTAACAAATCTTCAAATTTCATTCATGAAGAACAGAAGCTACTCTTGACACCAGAATCCTATTGTCTAGAGCTAGTCACACACACACACACAAAAAAAAATTGATGGACCCATTTTTGGTAAGAGAAGAAAATGCCATCAAGATGCTTTTAAATATAGTGCTATGAAGAGCTGTTTAGGAGATAAACCTGAAAAAAATTCCTACAATGTTGAAATATCAAGTTTCAACATTTTTGGAGTGATACATTTTAATTTTCATTTTGAAATGACTTTTTGCTTTGATTTTATAAAGTTGTACATTATATATGTTAATATAAAAATTTTAAAAGTCAAAATCCAAATGAAATGATTTGATGAATCAAATATTTTCCCCCTAAATTTTCTTTCATGTGGAATTTCAAAATGTTTGCAATCATTCTGATTTGAAATGAAGCCAAATTTCAAAATTCTCCATGAAATAGAATTTTTATCATTCATGCAGATGTACCATTTCACCTTAAAATGGTCAGATATTCCAAAATGCTGTTGACAGGGGAGGGATAACTCAGTGGTTTGAGCATTGGCCTACTTAAACCCACGGTTGTGAGTTCAGTCCTTGAGGGGGCCATTTAGGGATCTGGGGCAAAAAATCTGTTGGGGACAGTACATGGTTCTGCTAGTATAGGTAGGGGACTGGACTCAATGGCTTTTCAAGGTCCTTCCAGTTCATAAGATAGGTATATCTCCATTTATTTATACTTTCAATGCTACTGCTGCTGCTGTGAACAATTCTGTTCAAATGTGAACAATTCTCATCTCATTTTTGTGACACTATTTCTAATTCACACCATTTAACTGAGGTTAAAAACAGGCATTGGAATTCTTTAGAAAATGGACACTGACCATATGGCATTATCAAAGTGTGGAAGCCTACTTACTGTACGTGATATAAATCAGTTATACTTTCGGAGAGCATGCTGGAGAGAAAAAACAAGTCTATTGTTATTGTGTACTCAGTGCAAACCTAAGTGATATTAATCAAGGAATGTTAAAATGTCAGTAGCCATTACTAATGAGAATATTACTTATGAACTGAGGGTGGTTATGGGTTTTTTTTTTAATTCCCATTTTTTTCTCTCTGTATTTTAGATCTTTGAACTCTTGCCTCTTATATCAGTTATATAATTGATAGAAGTTGAAGCTCCATTGTGTTTGGAAATCAATAAAAATGTAAATGGTCAAGGTCTTCCAACAGAAAATAAAATCTCCTAAAAGCCTCAAATCTTTCATCAGCACAACCTTTCATATGTATGGTTAAGCATTTCAGGGGCAAGTGGCAAGAGGAGAGTGAGAAAAATCAGATTAGGACAAAAGAAAATTGCAGAATGAAATTACTTTAAAAGTGGTCTAAGTGTTTTTACTAATGGATTATCTCACCTTTGAAACAGTTTTAAAATGATGGAAAACAACCTTGTTTTGTATAAACACTGCCTGAATTTTAAATGCACTTATCAGGTTGTATCAAATGAATTGTTCAGTTCAGAATTGAACAGAAATATGGGACACTTGTAGAAGAAGTGCCCATGGGATATGATTAAATGTGCCGGCAATTACTTTGTGGATATCTTGTTATGATTAAAAGTTACTAATATCAATCTGTATATATGTAGCAGGCCAGATCCTCAGCTAGTGCAAATCAGAATTGCTCCACTGACTTAATGGATAGTGTCTGATGAGCTGGTCCATTGTCTTTTGTATTCATACATTGTAATCAGAATAGTGAGCAAAATAATGACAAGACCAAGAGTTCTTTTACACAAGATAGTCCAGATGCACCTCTGCCACAAACGTACATGTTTGATCACTTGTTTTACTAATCCTCACATTCCATTGCTCTATAAATCTAGTCACAGTAAGTATTTGGTTCTGGAGGCCATCTTTCCCCTACTTTTCCTTGGCAACCACTCAATGAGTATACAGATGCATGCTGGAGAAATGAGAGACAGCGTATTCTCCAAGACAGCAATGAATAAGTTCTATGAAATATGACTAAAGGAACAAATCATATAAACATCATGACAGTTTCACTGAGTCTCTGAGAAAGATACAAAGGGGTTTTAAGCTTAAAAATAGGTAAAATATGGATGGAGAAAACAAATGGTTGTACTTTTTTTAAAAAAAGGATTCTGCTTTATTAAATGTTTTCAATCATAGTTACTGGTTTGGTTGGACAGAAAGGAATTCAAATTAAAATATGCTTGCCTACAAACTTGCATTAAAAATCTAGTTTTGCATATATTTGCATTTTAATTAGGAGTGAGTACTGCCTTCTGGGCTTTAAAATTACATATTAAGGGGGGATGTTGTCAAGAACAGCAACAAACAAACATATGTGGTATCAGTGAAGTCTGTGATACAGTGCGTATCAGAACAGAATACCTGTGTCCAATGTGCCTGTATAGTAGTTAAGACAGAATTGTTTAGAAATGTTTTTGACTTATGGAGATGAGGAAGGTCATTTATTACAAGTATTTTGTGGAAGGAAAAAGTGGGGGAAGGGAATTTTATGAATAAGACTAACAAAAGGCTGAATCCTCACCCTACTCTTAAGCTAGCACACAAACACTTGATTAGTGTCCATAACTCAACCCCACTTTTTGGAGTCTTCTCTTATTCTTAACAACAACAAAATATAAACTTTAACCTAAGATCCCTACTACTATTGGAGTTTTTCCTAGGGTTTCCTGAGGAAATCCTTCTTCCTTTGCAAAGGACATTCCAAACCTTGGTTAGAAGAAATGGACCCACCTGGTCTGACTCCAAGTGTAGTAGTGTGGTTGTAGCCATGTTGGTTCCAGAATATCAGAGAGAAAAGGTGAGTGAGATATTACCAACCCACCTTTCCTTTCCCAGGGTGAGTAAACAGAAGAGGTTGTCATATCTCTGCAGAAGTCTCACATTACATGGTCTGTCACAGGAGGGAAAGGAAGTTGACAGAAGGATGGCAAGAAAAATCAATACACAGGAAGGAAATCTGGGTCCTGGCCATCAACAACCATAAAAATGTCCTGAGATCACAGTGTTCAATGGTCTGCGCTTTTTAAGGGGGATAGACAAAGTTGTGAGAGAAACCTTGACAACACATAGCCTGTTAGGTTGTTGTTAGCATTATTATCATAGATGTTGCAGACAACCCAAACAACCTATGAAGATGGCCTTTATCCTTTACTTTTCTTGCAGTCAAATCCCATCCTCTTATACCACAATTTCCATTCAGCAACCTAGATGAAGCAGTGAGAGAGAAAGCCGTAGAAAAACCTTATGAAGGATACCCTTATGTAACTAAACTATTCCCCTGACCCTCCCCCCAAAAATGTCAAGATGAAGTTAAGGTTGTAAGCATACAAAGAATCATAGAAGGTTATGGTTGGAAGATACCTCAGGAAGTACAAACCCCCTGCTCAAATCAGGGCCAAACCCATCTAAATCATTCCAGCCAGGGCATCAAGCCAGACCATAAAAACCTCTAAGAATGGAGATTCCGCCACTTCAGGAGGTAATCCATTCCAGTGCTTCGCCACCCTCCTAGTGAAACAGTTTTTCCTAATATTTAACCTAGACCTCCCTCACTGCAACTTGAGACCATTGCTTCTTGTTCTGTCATCTGCCACCACTGCTCCATCATCTTTGGAATCCCCCTTCAGGTAGTTGAAGGCTGCTATCAAATCCCCCCTCATTCTTCTCTAAGTGATGTTTCCCAGCCCCCTAATCATTTTTGTTGCTCTCTGATGGACTTTCTCCAAATTGTCAACATCCTTTCTGTAGTGGGGAGCCCAAAACTGGACACAGTATTTCAGATGTGGCCTCACCAGTGCTGTATAAAGCGGAATAATCACTTTCCTTGATCTGCTGGCAATGCTCTTACTAATGCAGCCCAAGATGCTGTTAACCCTCTTGGCAACAAGGGCATACATATATGTGCCTCATATCCAGCTCCTCATCCACGGTAATTGCCAGGTCCACATAGGAGGTTTGGAGTGTAAATTACCTTTAACCAACATTCAGGTTAAAGGGAAAACAACACATATGTAACGTGTACATCACCGTACACCAGATCTATGGAGATTTTTGTTCTCATACGCCTAAAGAGTTTTAAAGCTACATCAGGTATTCTGTAAATGATGTGCCATTTCAGACATTTAAAGCAGCAAACTGCATCTAACGAAAACATTTGGCCTCATTACTTTATCTTTCAGATTCCACTAGTTCCATTTCTTTATATTTAACTAGTCAGGCTGTTTTTGATGTACTAGTCCAGACAATATTTGCATGCCTTATTCATCAAAAATTCCGCATTTTCCAAGTCTACTAGCAAAGATTTAGCATTGTATTATTATAATCATTACTGGTCAAGCTGATCATTTTAGTAATCACAAATGTACTCTGAGCTGCATGTTTTAGCATGTTTAGAATGAGCTCCATACTCTGCAAAATGCAATGACATATTTTATTCATCTAACTCCGTACACTAATGAGCCAGCTGAATACTGCAATCTTTGTTTTCAGATCTGTCAACTGGGATGCATGCATTGCTAATTTGTCTGCATACTTCCCTAATCAAGCTTGTAACTAAATCATTCTGCACCTTTTGCTTATTAAGCTCAGTGTTTTCCATCTTTCCTTCACATATTTTGATTGTGAGTGTGCTGACTGCAGAGGGATTGTGATCTGGCAGTCATGGCTCCCTTATTATGATTAAAGGTCACATTATGTGGCATGAGAGAGACCTTGTGAAATGCCCTAAGTGCCTCATGATGATGAATGATATGCCTCACTCAATAGCCTTTATCGAATGTAAGTGACAACATGCTTCTTTTTTTAAATGGAGAGTTGTTTAGTACAGGTATTGGTAAAATTAGCTAAGATGGGTGATAAAACTGTTAGTTCCAGGGCTGGCGACAGAAATTTGGGGGCCCCCTACTCTAATAGTTTGGGCCCCCCCCCCAGCCCAGCCGGGGCCTCCCAGCCCAGCCGACATCGGCTGCCCCCCCCAGCCCAGCCAACAGCGGCTGGGGGGCCCCCAGCCCAGCCGCCCCCCCCCAACCCAGCCGGCGCTCCCCCCCCCAGCTGACAGCGGCTGGGGAGCCCCCAGCCCAGCTGGCCCCCCGCAGCCCAGCCGGCGCTCCCCCCCCCCCCAGCTGACAGCGGCTGGGGGCCCCCCAGCCCAGCCGGCCACCCCCCCCAGCCCCGCCCCCCCCAGCTGACAGCGGCTGGGGGCTCCCCAGCCCAGCCGCCGCCCCTCCCCAGCCCAGCCGGCGCTCCCCCACCAGCTGGCAGCAGCGAGCAGCGAGAGCCTCCCTTGCTGCTCCCTCCCTCCCCCGGACTGAGCCACTGCCGCTGGCCGGGCTCTGCTCCGGCCGGGGACAGGCGCTCGTCCGGAGGAGAGCCGCCCCGGATGACTACGGGTAGAGCTGTACCGGGGCCCCCCTAAAGTCGGGGGGCCCGGTACAGCTCTACCCGTAGTACCCCCCTGTCGCCGGCCCTGGTTAGTTCACCATCAATCAGGTGATCAAAGTTTGGCATTTCCTTCTCTTCATGCAAACGAACAAAGAGTGCCCCAAAAAAGGTATTCAACATTATTTGACCAATGGTTTTAATTAACATGTTTTCCAAGCTATTCAGAGAAGTATTTCTTTATACATTTAATGTTCAGACTTCAGAAGGTCAGTCTCTGTGTGTGTGATTAGTCACTACACCCACATTGCACTGTTTCTGCAACCTGACTGGATGCCCTAACCTTTATACATCTAAACTAAAAGGTTATATAACCTTCACAAACAAGAGCAATGCCCAAAGAAATAATTAGTGATCTCTTAGGAAAGAGAGAAAGAGAGGGAATGAACATTTTAGGAAACAAAGATAAACAGGCTTAAAACATTTTTAGCACGTTTAAAATCTTTCCTTGTGTTTTTATGCATAAGAACACGATACAGTTTATAACTATGTATACGGTCCTCACATTTTAAAATCACTGGATTGGATTGAATGTACATTGTCCCTCCAGCATATATTTTGTACAATTTTATTTAATCTGATTCACTTTAGGTAACTGTATGTGTCTGTATTTGTTCGGTTCCATTTGTGAAGTTACTGGGTAGAGGCTTGTGTAGCTCCTCTAATTGCCTAAGTACATGTGGGCACCGGCTAGTAGCTTGATTGTTCATAACAAATTACAGAATAAATTACCTATGAGTGTGTTTTAATTTCTTGGTCTTTTGACATGGAATATGTGACAATTTTATAGCTTGGTCAGTTTTTAGACCTAGTACTAACAACATGGGCTATGCAAATGCATATATAACTAGTAAACTGTAGCTATCATTCTGATGTACTATGACTGAAACAACACCTGGCACCTTTAATTCCTCATATTCCCATGCAATGGTAACCAATAAAAAAGTCAGTAAATTGTTTAAATTATCACTGTTTACCTATGTTTATTATAGCATATAATGATGGCATCTCAGACACCACTGCTGACATTTTAATGCCATCACCTGTGTGTCCGCTTTATATTATGTAATAAAAGAAAGCAACCTTAGGATTGATTTCCCCCAAGCAAGGGAAACTTTACTGGTTGTAACTAGGCTCCAAGAAAACTATATGTAATACAAATAAATCTACATAACAGTCCCTTCAAAGAGGCATTTTATTCTACTTTTCCCAGGATTTACATAGGTGAGTTAAGAAGGAGGAAGAAAGGCAAGAACAACAGAACAAATAGCAAACACTCAAAAAATGATTTAAGAAATATCATAGATTGGTCAAAGGGATACTGCAAACATAGATACAGAGAAGAGGAATAATGTACAGACATTTTCCACTTCCGTTGGAAATGGCTCTGATTTGCTTTGTGTGATTCTAGTTGGGCTAACATCTTAATCTGCTCTGAAGAAGTATAAATACATGGGGCTATACAGGCAGTACTCAATGGAGCTGAGGTTTTATGAATAAGAAAACACAAAATGCATGAGAATTTACTATAAATCATTGACTTTTCTTCTTATATTACATGGTTTTAACTAACAAAGACCGTGTAAGTGAATTTGCAAATGTGGGCCCTCATGTTTATGCATTGTGGGTCATACTAATTTGAAAGGATAACAACATAAAATGGTACAGACAGAATTCTTGGGGGAAGGGGAACCTGATATGTGATATGTTCAGAAAAATCACCAATCCTTAATGGTGCTAGCCAGGCATATTTGAGCTGCTTAGTGTCCTCTTACAAAAATGTTTTATTTCTTTCCTGTCATTCTGCACATTTGAGAAATTCTAAGGGCTAAAATCTCAGTCCAAGGCCCAATGAGGTTAACAGTCTTTCTATCCACTTCAGTGGGCAATGGATTACACCCTTAATCATGCAACTAAGCACACAGTAGGCAATGATAACTTTATTAAGGTATTCTGCGTAGGCTGTGCAGATGCAGGCAGAGGGGCAGATCATCAGTTGGTATAAGTTATTATCACTCCATTGAAATCACCAGAGCTATGACAACCCTGAATGTCTTGCAGAGTCTGAAAGTATCCCAATACCCACGAGTGCTCACGAAAGCTTTTGAGGCACCCCCTCTCCTCAGGCGCTAGCTGGAGCACCGGAGAGTGAGGCTAAACCACTGTGGTTTGGCTCTTGAGGTTGAGTACCATCAACCCTCATGGTCTGCCTATGCTTAACATGGGTGCCTAAGCAACAATGGGCAGAGAACCCATGGATCCATTTCCCCAACTGTACATTTGTAGAAAGAGATGTAGTTACTCCCTAAATATAAAATATCAGAAGTCAGTGCAAGTAAATACTGTTTCTTTATTATCTTTAAATTATTAAAGATCTGATGCCTCATAGGAAAACTTTATAAACATTTTTGGAAACAATTTTTCCTGTACTCAGTGTCATTGCAGTTTATCGATTTACTCTCCAATCAACCTTTATTACAAGGATATGTAACTGAATTTACTTCCTGAAGTTTAACACATCCTGCTACTTAGTACCTACCTCAAGACAGAGAATGCTCAGCTGGCAGCATCATAAGCATTTCTACCACAACCAATGTGATGTTATGATAATAATAATAGTATTATGACTTCCAGCAAGGAACAATCTCTTAAAACCAAATCTCATAGTATCCAAATGTCATTAGTCATAGAAAAGTAGAGAATGGAAATAAACACAATAAACAAATTTTTCTATTTTTTAAACATTTGTATTAAGAATTTTATCGATTCAAGCACAAAATAAGGAGGAAGAATTCTAATACAAAAATCTCTCTATATAAAAGTCAAATGGTGTATGCGCGTATGTATGTACACTTACTCCTTCCACACCGTTTGAGCTAGAGACTTGAAATTTGGTACAGTTAGAGGTCTTAGGGTCCTAATCAGGGTAAGAGTCAAAAAATTTCAAATCTCACCTCTGACGCCCCCCCAGGGGTGAAATTATTTAAAGGCCAATCACATCAGCTGGGCAGCTGCTGTTCTCTGTGACATAGTTATGATGTCATAATACCCCCTCTAACGGACCCCGCACTCACTCAGCTCTCTGCCCCCTCCCCCCTCCAACGGACCCCGCACTCGCTCAGGTCTCTGCCCCTCCCCACCTCTGACGGACCCGCGTTGGGTTTGGTCAGAGGATAAGTGAGGTAGGGGTGTCGGGTTTGGTCGGGATGTGAGGTGGGGGTGTCGGGTTTGGTCGGGGGGTAAGTGAACCGGGGGTGTTGGGTTTGGTCTGGGGGGGTTGGAAGGTGTCAGGGTGGGTGAGGGGTGAGGTGTGGGTGTTGGGGTTGGTCAGGGGGTGTTGGGTTTGGTGGGGGGTAAGATGGGGGTGTTGGGTTTGTTTGGGGAGGGTGAGGAGGGGGGTTGGGGTTGGTCGATGGGTAAGTGAGGTGTGGGTGTCAGGTTTGTTTGTGGTGGTAGGTAGGGGTGTCGGGTTTGGTTGGGGGGGAAAGTGAGGTGGGTGTGTCAGGTTTGGTCTATGGGGGGTGAGGTGTGGGTGTTGGTGAGGGGGTGTTGGTAGGGGAGTGACGTGGGGGTGTTGGGTTTGGGTGGGGGGGTGAAAATGTGAGTCGGGGTTGGTCGAGGGATAAGTGTGGTGGGGGTGTTGGGTTTGGTCGGGGGGGGTGAGGTGGGGGTGTCAGGGTTGCTCTCTGCCCCCTCCCCTCTCCAATGGACCCCACACTCGCTCAGCTCTCTGCCCCCTCCCCACCTCTGACTGACCTGAGTAACGCCGGGTATTTTCGCTAGTGTATTATAAAATAATGAATCACAAAAGCTTTATTTCTCACATCTAGTTGTAATTCAGATCCCATTCAGGTGCACATTTGATTTACAAAGCAGATGACTTCTAACCATAACAAATTAAACACTGTCATTTTGTTCATTTTGCATGGTAGATGTTTATATAGAGGCTGCTTCAGCCATTGCCAAATATCAGTGATTTATTGTTGGAACACTGCCTTCTCAGAATCAATCTCTTTACAATCTTCATAGATTTCAGCGGCAGAACAGCCAGAGATGCAAAGGTGACATTGATGCCATTTAAAATATTGCAGAAGACTTATTGGACTCCATCCCATATCTTTAAATAGGAATTAAGGGACAATATCTGATATTTGATCATATACTCCAACTGAAAGATTAAGCTTAGAAATAATAACATAACATAGAATCGTGGGGCCTGATTGTCAGCTGATGAAAAGTAGTCAAACTCCATTGAAATCAAGGGATCTAAAATTAACTTTTGAGGATCACCATTTGAGGATCTGATCCTGCAATTGAAAATCACCCCCTTTCCACTATATAGTTTCCAAGCACTACATACATAATTATATATAAACAAATGACTTGATACTAGTCTTTCATGAACAGAATTGTTTCTAAATGGAACACCTTTCAAAATACATCACAAGGCATCAGCATCTTTTGAAAGGACGCAGTGTTTTGCTGAGACAGTATTATGCACTGAGTTTACACAAGTCACAGGGCTGCTTCTTGATTCCATTACAATCATTTGGGGGTGGGAGAGAACTATGCTTTCACTAATAAGTCTGTAAAATCCAGAAAACACAACCCAACAACAACAGAAAAAAGGGGGATATTATTGAAACGAAAATTATTCCTCATTCTTCTGTCATGCACATGCTTAGCTAAATACAAATGGCAAGCTATCAGCAGTATTAATCGAAAACAGGTATACGATGACGGAAAGAAACTTCATAACAGAGTGAATGAATCAAAGATTATTAGCAACCTTAAAAAAAATGGGAAAACATAACAGAACAATACAGAACTCTGGATTTGATTCTATGGTACTTATAGCCAGTACAAAAGAAGGAAATTTTAATTAAAATGTTTTTTTTCCTTTCCAGTCAGAATGATTTAGTCATGGTGCAGTGTTATTTATATTTCTTTCTGGGTTTGAGAATACATTTTTGGATATTTTGATGAAAATAAATGATTATTTCCTCATTAACTGCAAATTGTTCTGATCTGTCAAAATAAAACACTAAGGGCCCTATTCTGCCACTCCCTACTCATGCAGAGTAGTACCTTATTCCTGGAGAAGAACCATTTAGAATAGGTACCATCCACCATGAGAAGGAGGAGTAGAATCAGACCACATACAATTTTTAAGTATAATTTTGAATGAACAAAATTTTATTCAACTAGTCTGGTCCATATTGCATATAATCCGAGATCCATGCTCAAAACTCCTACTTACGTTAATGAGGCTTGAAATGAAATGCTGCCTCGAGCAAATCAATACACTAAATTTCACTTTGGAATAGAAGAATTTATTTCTAGGTGGCCTAGTGAACAAGAGAATCAACTGCTACCATTCTGTGCTGAGTGGAGATTTCCCGCATCACTCCTGATTCTGCTCCACCGGAAGGTGAGGTCAGAAGGCAGGGTCACATTTTTGTACTTCTTGGGGCACATTTTAGGGCACTGTGAACCCATATGGAAATAGAAAGGAGGTGGTCCCTGGTTCTCGATTGGGTTTGCACGTCTACCTGGCCCTAAGGGCATAGCTACACTTGCAGATGTAGAGTGCTGTGTGCTAAACCAGCCCTCGGAGAGTGCAGCGGGGAAAGCGCTGCAGTGTGTTCACACCGTCAGCTGCAAGCGCACTGGCAGGGCCACTTTTATGCCACTTTCAGTGGCATTGGGAGTGGTGCATTATGAGCAGCTATCTCACAAAGCACCTTTTCCCATTCTGGAGCTGTGGATTGTGGGAAGGGGGCGAAGGAGTGGCGGGACATTCTGGGTCCTGTCCCAATGCCCCATCATGCATCGCTTCACATCTCAACAATCCCTTTTCTTTTATCCACATTTGGCGCCATCTTTCAACATTTTTTGTACCACGCACTCTATCTTCCCTTTCAGTCTGTAGGAATGGAGCCCGAAGTGCTGAGGAATATGCTGATGAGTCTTGCCAGCAGGTCATGTTTGGCAGTGGAGTTACTCCTTAAGATACAAACTGACAGTGAGGAGTCCAACAATGATGTCGACTTGTGTAACACATATGAGACAAGATTGCTTGTGGAATTCATGGACATGATCGCCACCATGGAATGCCACTTCTGTGCTCAGGAAACAAGCACTGAGTGGTGGGATCACATTGTCATGTAAGTCTGGGATGATGAGCAGTGGCTGCAGAACTTTTGGATGAGAAAAGCCACTTTCATTGGACTGTCTGCTGAGCTCGCCCCACTCTGCGTTGTGAGGACACGAGAGCTGCCCGTTGGTGGAGAACCAGGTGGCTATTGCAATCTGGAAACTGGCAACTAGTTTGGAGTGGGAAGTCAACTTCTGTAATTGTGTTGATGCAAATTTGCAGGACCATTCCTCACATCTTGCTCAGAAGAACTGTAACTCTAGGTAATGTGCATGACATTGTGGCTGGCTTTCCACAAATGGTTTCTCTAACTGCAGAGAAGCAATAGATTGGATGCATATTCCAATTTTGGCACCAGCCCACCTAGCCTCCGAGTACATAAATCAGAATGGGTATTTCTCTATAGTTCTCCAGGTACTTATAGACCACCGTGAGTGTTTCATTGACATTAACACAGGTTGGTCCGGAAAGTGCATGACAAACATCTTTTAGAACACTGGCCTGTTCAGGAAGCTGCAAGCTGGGACTTTCTTCCTAGACCACAAGATCACTGTAGAGGAAGTACAAATGCCCATCATGATCCTTGGAAACCCTGCTTACCCTTTAATGCCATGGCTCATGAAATCCTACATAGGGAGCCTTGACAGTAGCAAGGAGTGGTTCAACAATAGGCTGAGTCGGTGCAGAATGACTGGGTAGTGTGTTTTTGGTCGTTTAAAGGGCGACTGGTGCTGTCTGTATGGGAAAATGGACCTGGCCAATGATAACATCCCCACAGTTATATCTGGGTGCTGTATCTGCCATACCATTTGTGAAGGGAAGAGTGAAAGATTTACTCAGGCATGGAACTTGGAGGTTGAACACTCGGAAGCAATTTGAGTGCTTTCTTTCCAGAAGGGTCAGGAACAATCTAGTCCCGTATAAAAAATTCTTATCTAGTAATGTAAAAATGTATAAGCTTGTGAAAATCTGTATTTAAGAGTAGCACTCAGGTTTCACAGTTATCTAATTAGTTCAAAATGTTAGGCTAATAAATCGTTTAGGTAATTCATGGTCCAATTCACAATTCATTGATCAGAAGAAACATTAGGAAATACAATGGTCAAATCTGATATCAAATGGACAATGAATATAACTTTAAACATGACCATTATTACCCATTCCACTTCCTCCTTTCCCTCCCCAGTTGTATCTAGCTATAATGCCTTATTTAAGTGCTAGTGTTATATTCTTTTTTCCATGCATTACAAATACTCGACCAAACTCATTCCTGCCTTGAACTGTATTCAGTCCTCATTTTTCTCTTTCATGTAAGAGCTGGCCTTGGAGTTAATAATTGTGAATGCAGTTATATTTATTTTTTTCCAGTAGTAGTTTTAAAAAGTAATTATAGTTTCAGTGATTTGGTGGATTTCATGATTTTGCTTCTACATGACCTTAATATTAATTTGAATTTTTTTTAACTTAAAGTAACAACAATATGAACAAAGTTTAACTAGGTTTTAGGATAAAAGGTAGCTTTACAAACTCCCAAAAGGGAAATTCATTTCAGACATACCTTTAAAAACTATTTTATTTAATACCAGGAAAGCAACCCAATGAAATCTATGACTGATACAGAGATTTAGGATGATTCACTTTTGACAGTTTGAAAGGGCTTTAAATGATTCTAGGTTTATAACATAAATATAGAATCCTTGTTCTCTTTATACTCATAAAATGGATTGATTGTACTCTCATCTTATAAATGGACATTTTCCTTTATAAGTCCATTCAGGCTGTCTGGAACTGAAGAAACTTCATTTTTTTCTTTTTTGTAATCCTAAAATCAATTCTAACTTTAAAACAATTACAAGAACTAAACAACGAAGCATCTACTGTTTTTAATACATTGGTATTTGGAGCGCTAGATGCTTATTTCAGCATTTCATCTCTGTCCTTTGACATTTACATCTCAAAATCTTATCCATAAACTTAGGTCTCTTTTAAGGTTAACTCTAATCTTTTGATAGCACTGATGTTAGTTGCTGCGTGTGCACTAGCATAGGAAGGTAATAAAACATCATGTCAAAATGACCTAGGAATGGAGAAGGTATTCTTTTGTGTTTTACACTCTGCACCACTAACTATCAAATAGCAGATGGCTTGAAAGGTAAGAGCTGTAATAGGTCTCAAGGTATTATATAGCAATTAAAACGAGTGACCAAGGTCAAACAGCCATTGTTAAATTCCTTTGACATTGTTTATGCTAGCTCATGAAGAAGCACTTCTCCAACTGATACATTTGAGGGAAAACATTATATGCACTTTTATAACGTTCAGCTTTAAACTCTGAAGCATTCAGTTAAAAATTAATTTCCTACAATATACAGGCAAAAATGTTCAACACTTAGGAGGAATCTGGTAAATATTAGACCCAATTATCCAATCCATACTCAGATAAATCTCCCACTGTCTGAGTAAGAAGCCCAGGAGTAAGACACTGAACACTCCCTCCCGTGCCCCCCCTCCCCCCCCCCATACACTCCCTTCCTCTAAATATGGCAGCTGCATTAGGCTTCCAGTAAGAATGGTCACCTTTGTAATAGTGAAACTATTGGAAGTGTAAAGAAAGTAAATGGGAGAAACAGTCATTTTATAGTGTAACCTACCAGCCACACTTTTCAATGGCCTTTGAGAAGAGTTATTGAAGGCCAGTGGAAAGGGCACCAGAACTGAGTCTCAGGAAACTTGGCTCTGCCACCCACTTGTTGTACGATCTTGGGCAAGTCATTCCCTCTCCTACTTTCCTGTATTTTCTGTTGTAAGCTCTTCGTGGCAGGCACTGTCTTTTGTTGTGTGTTTTGTACAATGCCTGGCACCATGGGGCCCCAGGTGCTACTGGAAAACAAACAAACACAGGAGTGTCAGACAACACATTCCTTCTGACCTTTTCCTCCTTGGATGGTCAAATCTGGGCAAGCTTTGAAGCAGAGCACTTAGACAACTACGCTACAGGAAAGGCTGAGAGACAGACATTAACTGAAGCCTACTTTCTCCTGTGCTGCAGAGTGCTTGGTTCTTCGTTCATTTAGTATCGTACTAATGTACTGGAGAATTCTGGTACAACTATGCAAAGTGCCAAAATCACTGACTTAATGTGATGTGCTATTCCATTGTCATCACTGAGACAATATAGATAATATGGTGTGTTAATTCTTAATGTGATTCAATATTGGCTTCATCTGGAGGATAAAACAAAACAAATAAACAAACATCCCTCACCCCCATGTCATCACAGGAAGACATGATAAGTTGCCACTTGTGGCCAACAATGGACTCCAGTTACCATGCTTTGATACTATGTACAAAGTTAAACTGTGTGATATGGTATGGTGGCCAGATGACAGAGCAGTTGTTACAAATGTGTGATGCCATGTTAGAGCACAGACTGCAACCTAGCTACTACACAGTCCCAGGCTGCTTCTCTTCTGAATTAACCAATATTACACTAGGGTGAATCCACTGAGCTCAGAAACCTTACTCCTGATTTACACTAGAGAGAGAGAAAAAAAATTGTTGGGTTTTTTTGTTTGTTTTTTGAAAAAACACTCTTTCCCACAAAGTTTCACTCCTTATTGCGCTTTAAATTACAGGCGAGACAATGAAGTGTGTTTTGGGATTACACAAAACATATAATTGCTTTCTGTGCAGGAAGGAAGAAATTCTTGCAGGTTATTCAAGGAGCTGTAGTTCTTGGGGTACTGGAGAACAGGAATTCTTTTCGGCAAACTAAATGCAACTATGCAATATCACTAGAGCTGTTATATTCAAATATTTTCTTTGATTCTGCTCTGCAGTTTGACTTGATTTTTGTTTCAGGTTCAAATGAATCCAACCTCTCAAAGAAAGACTCAGTCTAAACCACTGAGTTTCATCAGGTTTCACACACAAAACCTTGAATTTCACATTGTTTTAATACAAAACCACAGACTGGGCCCCAGATTCATGCAGTGACTTCTCAAACATTAGTGAACTTGCTCTGACTTGGTGTTTGGTTCAATATTTTCCCATCAATATAGATGAAACTTTGTAGAATTTATTTTATAGTTGTCTAGTTTGATGCTACTGAATACTAAGTAAGGGGGAAGAGGGATCAGAACATATCAAAGCATCTGGGAAAAAATCTAGAGGGACAGAAGCTTGGAGAAAGAAAAACACGTCAGAACAACTACAAGGAAGGGAAGTGAGAGACAAAACAGCAAGAGCAGATGGAAAATGAAAGAACCAGAAAAGAACATTCAAGTTACAAAATATTCATTTGCTGAATTTAATTTAATTAATTTTAAATTAATACTCAGAGCAGAAAACATTTTTATTGTATTTTTAAAAAATCATGAGAGCATATTTGGCAAAGGAGACAATTTCGCTCAATTTTTTACAATTCTCTCAACAAATACAAATGCTGAAAATAGTTTTTAAAGTTTCTTGGTCACTCTTCTGTTCCTTTCCGAACCCCACCTTTCCTTTTGTACAGTCTGTGGGAAAGAATTATGGTATTTCTTAGAGTGGGGATTATTATTTATATATTATATTAATATTATTTATATTCCCATAACATAGAGGCCCCACTGTGTTAGGCAAGCACATTGTAAAATAGATTCTCTGGCCTAAATAGCTAAAAGTCTGAACAGACAAGTCAGATAAATAGCAGCAGAGGAAACCAGCACATAGAATGAAGTGACTTAGCTAAAATCATGTAGCATATGGGAAGGGGAGCTAGGAATAATATTCTGAGAGCTCATTCCCTTTCAGAATCAGACTCTAGGCCCTCAATCCAGCAAAGTATTTAACTCCCTGCTTAAATCCACCTCTATTCATTAACGCACTTATGCATATGCTTAGATTCAAAAATATTCTTATGTGTTTAACTGGATGCTTTGTTGAACTTGGGCCCTGATCAAAAACTATTGACCGATTCATTTATCTGGGGCTATACCCATGATTATTCAGTCATGTCTTACCTGTTTGAAGACAGTTTTCCTTAGAAACAAAGAATAATACAAAAAAAAAAGATTCTATAGCAAATGGCAACGTTGGTTAAAGAATACATATAAAGAATTGTTATAAGCATCTGCTCAATTAATAAAGTGAATGAGTGGATGTATTATTTTTCTTGCTTAATGTATTTTTTTTTATTACTTCGCTTTTCAAGTAACTATCATTTATTCCATTATTCACAGCTAAAGAGAGGTTTTTTAATGACTAATCTGAAGTCGTGGTTCACATGAATATAGGGTTAAATAGACCACAATGTCTATTGCCAATGGGCCTTCAGCAAGCTTTAGATTAGGCCCAAAATGTAGAGTCAAGAAGAAATGTTCCCCATTTCTCTGTGGCAGGGAGTCTTACTTTATATTTTTCCTGCTAGAAAACAAAGTAAGGTCACAAAGATCATCTTTGTGTATCACATATGATAGATGTCTAGCAGTTCAGCGGAAAGGCACTAGTAGGCTTTAAATCCTTCCCACTTTATGTTTCTATGGAAATTATTCAGCTGAAGTGATCCCAAAAAAGTTTCTGATCTGAGTTAGTGCAGAGGTCAACATAGTTACTCAGCTGAATATACAAATGCACCTTATGCTTTTACACTTGGCTAAACTTGAGTACTCAAGGAAAAAGAAAACATTCAATTAATGGTCTCAAAAAGCATTGATTTATTTTTCTTCTCTTGTTTTCAGTATCAGTGTTGACCAAAGAGGAAAACAAACCTGTATGTTTATCAGCCAGGAGGAAGGAACAGGAGGCAGTGTTCAAATCCAGATACAGATCATGTTTACTCTAAGATTATGATTTAGTCTTGCCAAATCAGAGCTAAATTTCTGGTGGGGAAATCTTGAGAGATATTGGATTCAAATGATCCCAAGAATTTTCAGCAATCTTACATGTCAAAGGCTTAATGTGATTTGCTTTGGACTTGAGATTTCCAATACATGGTGTCAAAAGCCATTCTCCTGACAAATTAGAGCCAAACAGGTCTCCATATGGTTTTGTTTACCTGATATACAACCAGATTTATAGGGGAAGGTTCAGCTCCAGTGATTCTAACCCAGCTCTTTTTCAATCCAAGTCTCCAGTGACTCAAACCCAACCTTCAGCATTTAAAATAGTTTGAAACTGAAGTTTAGATTTTGGCCCATTGTTAATAGAAGATAACAAAATGACCTGGAGGAGCTTTAAAGATATGCAGTGTAGCAAAGCAAGCACATTTTTCTCCTACATATCTTATTAGTGCATTCTATATAACCATAGATATTCTGATTAGTAAGGCACTCGATGATAGCTTTGTCTGAAGACTGATGGTAGGATATACTATAAAGCCTTGTTTAATATACTACCATCTGTTGGCATGTCTACAGCACTGTTTAATCTTCTCTCATCCCTACCCAGTCTTTCGGTCTCTCCCTCATCTTGTACTTGTTAAAAAGTTCTCTTATTTAGTTAGAATATATATCTTTTCCAAGACCCTTATGATAATTAGCAGGCATCTTCTCTTCATTTGGATGTGTAAAAATCAACGTTGCTTTTAGTTCTGATTACAGCTTGTTTCAGTAACACACAGATTAGCAATGACTCTACATTTGCTGATCCTGGAGCCACAGCTGGTGTTGATTTCAACAGCAAGAAAAGAATCCAACCTGGAGACAAAGATCTCATTTTATCTCATCATAGATTTTAGGTAGCATTCATGACTGACACAATTTTCATTTTCACCTGGCTACGTATTGCTTAAAAATTAAAAAAACAGATTGAAGAGGGGTAAGAAAAAGAAATAAAGCTAAAACTATTTAAAATAATATACTTCATACACAATTTTATCTCCCAATTTCTTTCTCTGATCTAATTTACATAAAAAGTAACCTGCAAAAACATTGCTTAGGTAACAGATAGGCTGGCCATATTTCCTTGAGACAAAAACGGGACATTGGGATGGCAAAAACGGGACGGGGTTATGCAATACTCTGTATTCATGAAAAAGTAAGATACATGATGCCGATTTACACTACGTGAGGCCCTTTGTTTTGAGTCGTCCACTTAAATCATGTGTGTCTCAAAGCAGGACTCTGATCGGGGAGGTAGGTACTACAGTGCCTAGTACGACTGAGTCCCCATGTTAGCCAGGGCCGCGAGGCCCTACTGTAATGTTACTGATAATAATAGAATGAAACAAATGGAGACAAAAATATTAGCGATCATCTCCTGGATGCTGAAGACCATGGACCAGATGCAGCAAACACTGATACTTAAGTTTATTGTTGTAACACATCGAGGGAGACCAGATGTCCTGATTTTATAGTGACCATCCTGATTTGGGGTCTTTTTCTTATATAGGCTCCTATTACCCTCCACCTCCTGTCCCGCTTTTTCACACTTGCTCTCTGGTCACCCTAAACGCATCCCCTTGATTTCAGTGGGATTACTCGCAGTAGTAAAATTAAGCATGTACATGCTTGCAGGATGGGGCCCCAAGAGAGGAAGAAAGTTAACAATTGCCCAAGGGGCTACTGTGCTTTATGACAAAGTTAGTCGTGAATTTCCTTCACCACAGTACAAGTGAATCATTCCGAGACAGCGCTTACTGTTTGGACTGCCTGCTAGCCATACATGCCTGATCTTTGAATTCCCTGTCTCTTTCACTTACCAATGTATCCAGGCTATAAGATAACAAGCTGATCGCTCACTTCATTCTTTTTCTGATGGAGGGGACTTAAACTTGCACTTCCATTTTAGTCCTATCTCCTGAATTGACCTTTAAAGACTTCTTGAAATCCAGCTAAAAGTATACAGACAGGTTATGAAAGATACTGCTGCGATTCAATTGCATCTTGGTTTTAAAATGTAAGGCCCCTTTATTATTAAAAGCTACTTTAAAACAAAAAGAAGTGTTGCATTTGTTATTTATATTTGTAAATATCCTGTTTTGGATTATTAAGGGTTACTTAAAGAAAAAAACATATCCTTTGCCAACACAAGGTTAAAAACTAGAAAACATTTAGACACTACGGTAAATGAAGAGAATAAAAATAATAATAAAATTACACGGGGAACAGTCTTGAGAAAAGAAGACTAAGGGAGGTGGGGGGGGGGAACTGATAGTCTTCACTGTCCTCTTTATAACAGCCCTTAACATATTTGATCAATTGTTCTCTCTGAAGCAGGACAAGTCATCACAGACTTGCACTGCAAAGGGAGATTTAGGTTAGATATTAGGAAAAACTTTCTAACTATCAGGGTAGTTAAGCTCTGAAATAGGCTTGCAAGGGAGGCTGTGGAATCTCCACCATTGGAAGGTTTTTAGAACAGGTTGGACAATCCCTGTCCAGGATGGTCTAGGTTTATTTGGTCCTGCTGTAGCACAGAGGGCTGGACTTGATGACCTCTCAGCTCCCTTCCAGCCCAACAATTCTATGATTCTATGAAATTCCAGTTTGTGGCTTGCTCATGACTGTTACAAATGAGACATGTCTACTAATGAATTATAGCCAAAGAATGGCCTGATCAAGTGCTCTCTACCTGACCCTAGAGCGGATCATGCTAGCATGTATTGTCATAGTCACAACTAAATCCCAAAACAGAGTTAATCATCAGTTCTAAGTACATTTTAGTTATTCCTTGGACTTGATTAATGTATCCTTCTACTTGCTTACTATTCTTAAGTACCGAGAACCATAGTACCTGAGTGCTGGGTGACTCTATTTAACGCTTATATGGTACATTACATTTTCCAAAAGCTGTAAAAACAATTAACTAATCTTCAATTCCCTTATATTGTTACATAAGTAGTATTCTCAATGGGGAAACTGAGGCAAAAAGGTTTAATGATTTTCCCAAGACCACAGAGACAATCGTTACTGAGCACGGATAAGAGCTCAGGTCTGAGTGATTCCTGGCTCTCAGATTTGTGGTCCATCTACCGAGACAGCAATTTATTCTGTTGCCTCCCCAACGTTTTAGCCCGGGCAAAGGGGCTAATGCAGGCGTAGTGGATCCGGTTTTTGGCTGCGATCTCCCAAGCTAAGGATATTCCCTGACTTTGGAATCTCAGCCCCAGCTGCCCAGCGGGAACCCCACGAAGTCCTTACCTGGGCCATGGCCAGCAGACAGCCGCTCACGGCCAGCAAGCCAAAGGCGAGGCGCACCCCCTTCGCAGCCATGTCCGGCGGCTCCCTTCCCCAGGGCGCGTCTCTGCTTCGGAGTGACTCCGGCCCCGGAGCGATCCCCAAGCCGAGGCGGGAGGCGTCTGCCTGGGCAGCTGCAGCCACGTTGCCGCAAACTTTATAGCTCGTCTCCGGTGCTGGGGAGGAGGGGGGGCAGATCAGGCTCCTTCCTGCCCCCGCCTGGGAGCCGGGCTGCGCCCCGCTTCGCCGCTCCCCTTCAGCTCAGGGGCACATGGCTCCTCTCCGGCTCGCCAGCCCAGCGTGTCTGCACATGCGCCCTGGGGAAGGGGAGCCTCAGACCAGCTCCTGCCCTGAGTTCATGCCGGCTTCCTCCACTGGAGCCATCTCCCCCTCCCAGGGCCGCCTTTCCCCTGCGGAAGGAGCAGGCAAAGGTGCCTGTCGACTACCACTGTCCCGTTTTCACTCCCAGCGCCGCACCAGATTTTGGCTCATATGAGAAATAAATAAGCCCCGTTCAGTTGTTTACCAAAAACGGGACAAAATTGAAATTTATGTTAAAAAGACGGGAGGGTCCAGAAATATGAAAAAAATGGGACTGTCCCGTTCAAAATGGTATGTATGGTCAGTCTAGTAACAGACCACTACAGACCTCTACTTTTACAACACAAAAAACACAAAAGGGAAAATATGTTTCCAGGCTTGATCAGTTCTTTTGAAAATAAATCTAATCCTTCTCAAATCACACAATTTAAAATTAAGTATACCATTTATAATCCCCACTAAACATACAGGTGATATGATATGGAGATATGTGACAATATAAAAATCAAACAACTTTTGGGAACCTCCTACTTTGTACCGATCTCTTTCTACTTGTTCGGTTGCTACCGCAATCTTCGGCTTCAATTTTAGAAAAAAACAGAAGGAATGTAGAGAATCAAGGAATATTTTGAGATTTATATTCAGGAAAATGAGATAGAGATTCTAGGAAGTTTTGATTCTTTCTTTGGTTAACTTCAATGACATCTTTAGCACAAACTACAGTATATGCGCAGAATAAATTGAAATATTTTATTACCATTTCCCTTATTTTCAATGTGTCCCCTTCACTGCATTTTTATCATTACCTACAGCACATATTAAGAGGTTCAGGCCTGTAAATGAAATGTGAAGACGTTTGGCACCATATACATGACTTTGTTTTTAAGAATCTGCTTTGAATGTTCTGTTCATTGCTCTATGAAGGCAGCTTTTATTTTCCATTTGAAACAGGATCAAGAATTGCTACCATTACAAATTCATTTCCCCTGTCATGCCTTTTACTTATTCTAATTTCTGAAGACAGCTTAACAGCCATGCCTTTTGCAATTATTATAGAAGTGGTATCTCCTCTTTAACTGAATTCTTTTCTGTTGCTGCACAATAATGCAATGTAAACAGTTTCTCTTATATCTGCCTTAACCCTTCTGGTGCCAGTGAATGGTATGCAGCCAAATTAATCAAATGCTATTTACAGTGGTCACACAAACTTTCCCGTCATGCCTACTATATATTTAAATATTATACATTATAAGGTAATTATTATACATAATATAATATTTAAAACTTTGCTTTGGACATTTTCAAGATTCGCTATACTTCCCCTAAACCTTGTATACTCCCCTAAGCCATGTTAAAAAATACTAGTATAGGTCCCTTATCTACAAAGTAATTTACACCATATGTTGTCCCACTAAAATCAGACTCAGTAAGACTACTTGTGGAATGAGATACCACTCAATACTAAGGGAATTATAATCTGGCCCATTATTTTAGTCAGCTACGGAAGGCAACTGACAATCTTCAGGTACTGATGAATTAAACTAACAAAAGGTATACTCTTTCTCTATACTTTTTTTTATAGTGATCAGTGACAAACTCTGACATGGATTTAATACAACATATGCAATGACACTACTGCATTACTACTAACCCCAAGTGCTTTAAAATAATGATACAGGAACCCCAAAAAGTGATAAGATCAGCTTAAATATCACGAGATTTAAAATACTACTAAAAGAGAAGTGGAACATGAGTTTTTGTAAGGAGATAGATTATTCATATCTAGCTCTGCTGGTGTCAAGAGAGAATACTTTGAAATTCAACATGCTGATTTTACAGGAATATTTTATATCAGTCTGAGGATGATTCTGAGAAAAAATTGAAATCCGGATATCTGCAGCAATAGTAGAGGATTTGAGACTATGTGTAGTGAGATATATTTTGTGTGTTATAATAAAAATACTTTTGCTTATTAATTAAATGCCACCGTTCATTAAAAATGGTTTGTAAATAATTTCAAGTTTATTTATGTCCTTAGTTAACATGGAAGTGAAAAGCTGTTGTATGTTCCTGGGTACATTTTTGTATCCAAGGCAAATATAGATAAGGGCCACAGGTGTGTTCAAATTAAAGTCAAAATGACAATCATGGCCCAGCTGGTGACCTTCACAGCAGGGCATTCTGCTTGCATGCATGTGGAGGATACATCATGTAGCTTCTCCGCAATAGGTTAATGGTGGTTTTCATTTTGCTCTCTGTCATTTTCAGTTTGTAATTAGCGAGAGAACCAGGAGTTATAGTGTGCTTATAAGACAACTTTTTTGAACATTAAAACAAATTCTAAGTTTTGCCAACAAAACTTTCCTATTTATAAGACAGAACATGGATCTCTGGTCATATTAAATTAACCTAAATACTTACAACATGTGATGAAGGCTCATGGCTCTAGATGAGTTAAAGATGCATCAATATCACAAATTTCCCTAGTGACCATCACAGTTTGAGAAGGGTAACCTAACTACCCTTGGCATTCCAAGGCCATCTGCCTTGCTTATCTTCTGTTTGTCTAGATATTCATGCATATTTCTCTGCTGTCACAGCATAGAAGAGTTTCAATTAGGTGTTTTCTAATTCATTCAGAACAGTTGAGTCAAGAATAAAATAAAATCATCATTATTTTTTGTGCCATTTCTAAATACTTTTCAAAGTCCCAATTACACAAAAAGTTACTGATGTAAAAACTCAAAAAAATTACAATCAATACATAAGATGATAAATATATAAGTAATCTATCACAATATGCACACGTATGTTATCTACCAGGTATTAGACCTCAAAATGCTGATCCCTCATCAAAATGTTGATACAATATGATTAGAGACCTACCAAATTCAGATCCATTTTGGTCAATTTCATGGTCATGGGATTTTAAAAATCATAAATGTCATGATTTCAGCTATTTACATCTGAAATTTCACAGTGTTGTAATTGTAGGGGTCCTGACCCAAAAATGGATTTGTGTGGGGGACAGAGGGTCACTACCCTTACTTCTGCACTGCTGCTCCTGGCGGCAGTGCTGGGAAGCTGTTGGCTGGGAGCCCAGCTCTGAAGGCAGAGCCGCCGCCAGCAACTGTGCAGAAGAGGAAGTTATTCACCTTGTGCTCTAATGATGGTTCTTCAAGATGTGTCCCCATATTGGTGCTCCACTGTAGGTGTATGTGTGGCCCTGCACCTCTTATCTGAGATTTTTGGTAGCAGCATCTTGTTGAGCCCGTGCATGTGCTCTCCCTCCCTTGTGGTCTGCCTCAAGGCTATTTAGCACTGCACAGGTGAACCCCCTCACCCATCACAGACCCTATAGAGAACTCTGAAGTAGAGGAGAGGAGGGTGGGTTGTGGAGCACCAATAGGAACACACATCTTGAAGAACCACCATTACTGCACAAGTGAATAACTGCCTCTTCTTCGAGTAGTGTCTCTATGGGTGTCCACTTTAGGTGACTCCCAAGCAGTAACCACCACTGGAGGCTGGGAATTCAGAGTGGAACCTTTTACTACAGAGAGTACTGTAGAGTCGAAGATGGTGTCAGCAGCCAAACCTTCAGTGATTGCATAATGATCTGCGAAAGTATGGGCAGAGGCCCAAGTCATTGCTCTACAGATTGCTGGAGCTATTTTTTTTTAGACTTTCCAGGGGGAGTCTGCTGGTGGCTTTTTCCCCCCTTCTCTCCCTCTCCCCCGCCCCTTCTCCTTTTCATGACTCAACCCCTTTTGAAGTGAAGGCTCTGGGGATGATCCAGGATCAACACCCACTGGAGTCCCTTGTGGACTGAAGTGTTTTCTACACAGGGAGCAGTTTTAACTTCAGTTCCCAGCTCCTGTCAGGCTGCAGTTTTAAGTGTGGCAGGTAAAGCACTTCTGTGAGGCTCTCCCAGGCACAGGGAGAGTGTCTGGCCATTACAGGAACTGAATCCTGGCAGAAGTGGCACCGCCTGGAGCGGCTACCTCCTATTTCTGCAGATGTCAGAAATCCCCTGCAAGCGTTGCAGCTCTATTTTGCAGTCAAAAGGTTTGGACAGCGTCCATACAGGATCAAGTTCTTAATCACAGTACAAGTCACTGGTTCATTCTGTACATTTTTTAAAAAAGAAAATACAGTAGGTGTTTATATTTGAGAAATAGTTACTAAATATCAGCAGTGACTACTTTTGATATTTTCACATTTTTTCAGAAAACTTATTCATGATTTATTCACTGTCACAGTGAAATCCTGAACTTGTCAATTTAAGTTCATAAAGGCTACATTGCCATGTCAAAAATAAATTATGCAACTTCCAGTCAGTGGAAGTTTATTAAAACTTAGTAATGCCAAATCATGATGGCAAGACAAATTGATACAAGACCATGAGACTATCTTACAGTTTCAAAATGTGGGAAAAAACTATTTCAGTGCAATCCCATATCACATTATAATATCAAAACAATGGCCAAAACATTTCAATTTTCATCAATGAAGCAAATGACACATTGTCAAAACATAAAGGTAAAGTCCTGTCACTTCAAGCATGTGGGGACCATGTTGTTATGAGAAGTTGGTAACACAAGAAATTCAGCAGAAGTATATGATTATTATAATTTCACCTTGGCAAAGTAACATTACCAAGAGACTATACAGACCTCAGGACAGCTTCACAGTCACTGTTTCCTGTATCCATGCCATCAGAACATGGAGATAAAATTTCTATTCAGAGATCATTGTCCAAACAACATTTTCTATTTTTTTTTTACTGAGCAGATGGTGGTCTGTGCACTTTCTTTACACCCTTTCAAGCACAAGATAAATTGCAAAAGTTAGCGAAAAAGTAAACAAACAAACCAGCATTTATTTTCTTACACATTGCAAAACTGAAAAAGATAACAGCCAAAGGAAAGTCAATGAAAATATCTGGTTTTGACTTATGTGAGTATGTTTGGAAAGGGTCTTCAACTATTAATTAGTGTAATCCATAGATCAGATGACTCCTAAAGTTTCAGAAATCCTACTTGTTTCTGACCATCTTTATGAAATCAAGTTTTTTCTCAAAGAGACCATCCCCAAAATCTAAGCATATCAAAATGTTTGGAAATGACTCTTTCCCAAGTCCTCTATTTACATCACACGGACAATGGAGTTCCAGTAAGCCTTTTAGTACAGCTCAACTGAAATGAAAAACTGTAGTTTTGTGATATTACTGAACTATTACAGTAGTTCTAATGTGACAGCTGTAATTTAAAACAACAGTAATGGCAAAGGAATGTTAATATGAGCTATACAATATGAGCTATATCATATGAGCTATACAGCAAAATCAAAGACACCTCAGCTTTTATGCTTCTCATAAAATATCACAATACATTACATTCAGTAGAAATATGAAAATATATATACTTTCCATCTACTTTTATGGGTAAGTCCAAGTTTGTTAGGCATAGTGATGTCTAAACAGGACTCACTCCATCTGCGTGATCCCCAGGAAAAATGTAAGAAGTGGTTTTAGATCCAACCTTTCATGTAAAATACCATTCTCTCTTGCTTATATTCGCACTTTATAGTATACCTTCAAAAAGGAGCTAGCTCTTGATATTGTATAACTAGCAGAAGATGTTTTACAGATACGGCTGGGATTTTCAAAGGTGCCAAAAGGAATTAGATTCCCAGTAAATTTCAATAGAATTTGGACACTCTGTCCTGGGCTCCTTTGAAAACCCCACCATATACAAGAATGTTGGAGCATAAAACAAAAAGTGAAGTGTGAATAATAGCCACCTATTTGTTAAGGTGACTGTCTCAGCCATAATTAATACAAGCAATCTTCTAGTCTTGATAATAATGAGACATTTATCTCATAGTTATGCAAGTTCATTTCTCTGTACTCTTGGTCTTTGCTTCCCTGCACACTTATTTTTTCATTGCACTTAGGTCTGGTTGACACTTGAAAGTTAGGTTGACATAGCTACAGCACTCAGAGGGGGGGAAATAACTGCAATTAAGCCAAACTCACATCTGGTATAGCAGTGGCTAGGTCAATGAAATAAATGTTCCTTTGACCTACCTACTGCAACTCAGGATGGTGGATTACAGACATTGATGAGAAAAAACCCTTCCATTGCTGTAGGAAATATCTACACTTTGGTGTTGCAGCAACATACCTATAGAGCTGTAATTATATCATTATAGTGTTCATGTGGTGTTGTACATTACTTGTTCTGAATGGCTCATCATGAGATGGTTCTTAGAAACAAACTATTTGGCAACTTTGATAGGACATGAGGTTACAGCAGTGACATCAGTTTCCCATTCCACATATTACTTGCCTGCATCACATTCAATATGTCCCACATGCTTCACTCAAGTCTGAACCTTTCAGTTAAAGCAGATGAACACAATGAAGAGAAACAATTGCAACAGTAGTCACCACACATTGGCAAAGGGGTATGGATCATCAGAAGAGAAATTATATCAACAGGCCACAGCCTAACGCATTAAGATGGGGGTGGTGGGATGGGAGAAATGTAACACACAGCTTCATCATTATTAGGCACTTCCCAATCATCAGTTCTACTGACAGAAGAGCAGAGATAGGTACCACCGATAAACCCTGAAATAAGTAGGTCTTTAGAGACCCAGCCGAGAATAGGGAGAAGGTTGTTTGCACAGAAGTTGATGTTAATGCTGGTGATATAATCTCACCACACATTAAGTGATGAGGACCTTTGTTAGACTTGGATTAGAAGGTGTGTTGCCCCTTTAAGGATGGCTAGAGAGCCAGTTCGTTACCTGCAACATGGAGGCAGCTCCATCCCAGGACTGCGTAGAATGCTGACCCATCCCCCACAAGGTGTCTGGAAGAGAGAGGGATTATTTATGCCCACATCTGGGGAATGAAAGCCCTCTTTAACCTGGACAGGCTGAGGAGCACTCATACTCCCAGCCTTGGAAGTAGACAAATACCAGGTTTTGTTATGCTGTGTTGTGGCCATTAGTTAGTCACTCCTTTCTTGGGGAGCTGGGAAGTCATTTTCCCCTCACTGCCTGATTGGCCAAGGCAAGGTGTTCCCCCCCCTTCCCCACAGCAAGTTGGGGACAGGAATGAAAAGGGGGGTTAGGCTATAATGTTGCAACTTTTTTTGTAAGCTTGGGACAGTTGTCCAGAGCAGGTACTACATAGGGAATGGGTAGGATGATCAGATAAAATTGATTGGGAAAGGATTTAAAGGAGGCATATTTTAAAAGGAGCAGAAACAGTTGTGTGGGGGGGAAGAGGAACAGGTCTGCATGACTGGAATGGCAAAGAGTAAACTCCATGCCTCAGCCTTCATTTGACGTGAGGGGTAGTGATGTCCGAACACTGGGTTTGCTAGGGAGAAGGATGGGTAAATGGGAGGGACGCAAGGGATACCTAAATGCTTATGGAATTACCTACACTGTACAGTTTTATTTTTCAGGTACTCACTGACAGTGGTAAACTCTCAGTCTAATTAAACCACATCCGCTGTCTCTGGTCCTTCTTCCAGCATAGCTATACAATAACTGTTGCATAATAAGGAGAGGAGGATTGTCTTGGGGAAAAAACATGATTCCATGGTTATTCTGACACAGGAGAAAGCTCCTTTTCCATAGGGAAAAGTTTTGCACCAAAGTCCATTTTCACAACCCGATATGCAAGAGTGTCTGAATCCTAGATATGTTTCATACAATTCTGATGATAAGAAAACAAGCAAAATGAACTGGAAAAAAATATTACCAGTTTCACCCAGAACTTTCTATATCAAGTTGTAGGTAGACACTGCATGGGAATATACATTTATATCACTAATGTAAAGCCTATGGAATATCCTGACAGATGATATCGGTGTTTCTCTGTACAGATATAAAGGGGTATTCTGAAATGCCAATGTTTAAAGATAAAAGTTAGTATATAAAGAAACTCATTTAGTAAAATTGTTTCCTGAAAGAATTGTTGGTAGCTTCAGTCATTTTTAGAGACTAAACAAGGATAAATGCCACGGTATGTAATTCACAATATGAAGATATCTTAAATATGTCTTAAGGATCATGTGGATTTCGTTACCAACTCTCAGTTCCCAGGATTCAGATGTGCTTTCAGGGATAATAATGATTTTGCAGACCAAAGCTAAAGGGATATACACAGGTTTTGTTGTTTCTGTTTTCCAAGGGGGGAAACAAAGTTCTTGTTTAGGGATTTTTTTGGATTTGAAAATGGATTTATTGAATATAGTAACTAAATTGCACAAGTCATTACAAGTAAAACCCACAATAGCACTACAGACAGCAAGGTCTGCATGCTACATTATTATTTCAATACAAAGGAATATATTGTGAAAACAATGGTGTGTGTGTATTTATAAGTTTGTGGGCATGTGCATGCACACCTACACTCTCTGAACCCCCAACCCCTGTACGTAAGTTGTTTGTGTGTATGCACTGTGATAGAGGAAGGTCAGGGAGCTGTGGCAGAGTGGTGATATATCAGCTCCAGGTTCATTAGGGCGTGGCTCCCTGTGGAATAGGGAAGAAGGCAGCAGGTTAATTAGGAGCACCTGCTGTCAATTAAGGCCTTAATAAAAACCCCCTGCCTCAGGCAGACAGGTGTGGGTGTTTGGAAGGAGTTTGGAGGCGTTGGGGCAGAGAGCAGTTTGGAGGTGTTGGAGCAGAGAGCAGTTTGGAGGTGTTGGAGCAGAGAGCAGTTTGGAGAAGTTGGAGCAGAGAGAGTTTGAAGAAGTGCTGTGGTGAGCTAAGAAAGACCCAGACCTTAAGTAAAGGAACACCTGGCTAGTGTAGAGAGAGGGCAGGAAGCCCCCCACAAGCTGAAGGAGAGGGAAGTAGTCAAGGGGAAGGAGTAGCTAATCCCAGTGGTTTACCGCTATCCTCAGGGCCCCTGGGCTGGGACCCGGAGTAGAGGGCGGGCCCGGGTCCCTCCCTCTCCCCTTCTCCCCTCTAGGATACTTGTGGGATAGTTAATACCCTGTTCAGAGGCAAGAAAAAGGCTCCCTGAATTCCCCCACAAGAAGAGAAAGTGCAAGACCCATCAATATCATGGGAGTAATTTGCCACAGCACATATACATATAAATAAATAAAATCTGAAAATGGGGCTCCCTTTCCCTGTTAGGTTGCATGAGGATGTAGTCTGAAAGAGGCTGGGGAAATAGAAAATTTGTCCTCAGCGATGGTGCTGCCTACCTGCATTATGATGTTGTGAATGCCAAGACAATAACAGGGTTAAAAAAAGAACTAAGTAAGTTCAGGGAGGATAGGTCCATCAGTGGCTATTAGCCGGGATTGTCCCTAACCTCTGTTTGCCAGAAGCTGGGAATGGGTGACAGAGGATGAATCACTTGATGATTACCTGTTCTGTTCATTCCCTCGGGGGCATCTGGCACTGGACACTATCGTAAGATAGGATACTGAGCGAGATGGACCTTTGGTCTGATCCAGAATGGATGTTCTTATGTTTCTATCTCTAAGCAAGGGAGACCCTGCAGTGTGAGGGCTCTGGTAAACAGAACTCAGAAGATATAAAGAGCTTTGTAAATACTGTACTATCTTTACTGTATATTGTTAAATGTTATGAATTGAAGGTATGATTTGACAGTTAATCTAATGCAGTCTAAGATAAAAAGTTTAGTACAAATATTAATGATGGTCATGAAACAGACAGTTAAATATAGCATTACCAGATTCATTGCACTAGCTGTCTATGTTAGATGTTTTACATGCATCTCCAAAGATACCATCCATTGCAATGATTGCAGGAAGTCCAACCAAACAGTCCATAAAGCATTCTGCACATCATTTTGTTCAACAGTTAAGAGCTGTCATGAAACACAAAACCAGAAGTTTCACTGTATCAGCAGCAGCTGAGCTTTTTTATGCAGATTGACACAATACTGATGATATGAGAGCCCACTGCATGTATTACTGCTGCTAGGAAACAAAACAGAAATCTATCTTCGAATCAGGAATCTGTTACTCATGGGATTAATTTTCTCAAGAATAAAACATTACATAATCCTTAACAGAGCTGTAAAAACAATCAAAAACCTAATAACTGTCCTGTGACAAAAGATAGTCAATCCAAGAGCGTTTTTATTTTTTTGTTGTCGTTGGCATTTTCAGAATAACAGCTCTGTATTACAAATGGCTCATGTGTCTCTCTCAGGGCTTTCCACCGCATTTAAACAATTCCTGGATAAATTAGCTCTGCACAGTGAACTTCATGGTTATCCAAGCCTTCTGTTGTGGGGCCCTCCTAATGTGGAGGACATAGGTGCTGGGCAAAACTGAGAGGACAGGGCTGTTATACCCTTATTTGCGGGTTTCTGAATTAATCTAATTTTAGTTTTCATGTGTGCATTTTCTGGATTGATCTTGGTGTGATAAACTGTAATCTTCTGTATTAACAATAGAAATTAGCTCTTGTGGGTGCTGCTTCTTATGTGAGTTAGGTGGCAAGATAATGAAATTCACACTGCAGAGCAATGCACATGAAGTAAATTGAAATCATAAACTTTATTATTTTACTTTACTACTTAACTAAGTTGTCATGTGGCAGCTGAGGATTGAAATCCATAACCTAGAGCTCAAGACCTGTTTAAACCATAGTACATGGACTCCTAGAAGCAACTGGCCCAAACTCTATTCTCAATTATACCAGTAATATAAGTTCATTGGCATTACTTCATATTCACACTGGTTACAGCAGAAGCTACTTTGACCCCAAGTCTTACCATAAATAAATATCCAATAGGATTAATTGATATTGATATCCAACAGGCTATGGTATAGTATACACATCAAAGCCAAAATATTTGAAAACATTATTTCAACCCTCATCTGCAGCACAGCACATTAATTATGAAGTTTCAATGGACGTACTATGAAATGTCAGCCTCTTTGACCTAACTGCATTGTTTTTCCAACAAGCAAATAAATGTTCACTTATCTTGTATTCCTTCTTCCTTCCCAAAAGAAATCAAAACACCTTTTTTCCCCAGTATATCCTTTTATATTGATTTTACAACCAAGCTTCAGACTCATCCAAGATAGTTTTTGAACATCGACCAACTACTCTTTGTTTATTATTATTTCCCTATTTCTAGAGGTTTCAAAAATGGAAGCATCAAAATGTATCAATGTATGTACGTAAACCATCTAAAGATACATGATAATACAATTCTATCAGTAAATTTCCTGACATTTAAATTCTACAGGAAAGAAAATGCCCTGACCTCACTAGGTTTTTATTTAAAGAGTGGAACAGATAGCAGGCACTCTTGGAAGATAATGAACATAATGGAAATATATATAATTGATTTACTGATAATACAGTTTTCCTGCTGTGATAACAATCCTTACTATGGCTTTATTTGTTATGTGTTAAATGTGATTTGCCTTGTTATTTTGTATGCTCACATTACATAATCAGATGGGCTGGAAACAACCAAATATTTCCATTCTTTGGGAGGATTCAAAATCTGGGTCTAAACTTTGTTGCTTATGCCTGTGTCTAGTATAATTCAATGGGCTATGTCCATAATAGGTGCATAGGGATTTACAGACCCAAATTCCTGTTAAGGTCAAGGGGAGTGACAGTTGTAGGTATGTGCAGATTGCAAAAAATGTTTGCTTCAGAACAGAAGATCCTGAATTCCTTAGCAACAGAGGCTGAACAGTACTATGAAGATTAAAAGTCTATCAATCAACAGAGTCCTGGTTAAGCATAACTACTGTGGAGGGTCATTGAACAACATTCTCTCAGGTAGCTAGACCCTAGACCACTGAGGGGATGTTGACATTACAATTAAACATCTACGCAGTAAGCATCAGGTGACTTGGACTCAAGAAGTTCAGGCTGTAAAATTGCAGAGTAGACATTCAGGTGTGGGCTGGAGGGGGAAGGGCCTGCAAGGTGGGAGAAACAAGTGCCCAGACTCCAGCCTGTACCTGAATGTTTACACCTCAAATTTAAAGCCCTACTGCCCGGGTTCCACAAACCCATGTCAGATGACAAGGGCCAGTCATGGGTGTTTAATTACACTTTAGACATAATCTGAGGGTTTTACAGATTGGAAAAGACACCTTGAAATGTAGCTAGGATGGGGTATGGAGCCAATGCAGTACTAGTAAGAGTGACATGTACTCATCAGTCTGTCCTACTAATAGAGGAGTCTGTGAAGTTTTATTCAACTGTGGCATGTGTGTGACCTTCACATTGAGATCCAGAATTGTGTAGTCTTCTGGTCTGCAAGTGAAAAAAATACTCCACAAAATAATGCGTCTATGTCTGAATCCAAGATTCAGGTGTGTGGCCTCCTGGGAACAGGCAGTTGGAAAAAGGAATTTCTGGTCATTGCTGGTATTTGTGTGACCAGGAGCTGTGAGGTGTAGGTATATTAGAAAGCCATCTTAAAGAAGGCAACCTGTAAAGTTTGTAAGCTGTTAATTGACTCTGCACTGCTGACTACATCTATATAAATGTGTTCTAAGCTGTTAATTGACTAAGACCAAGGCAATACTTTGTAATTGATACATTACAATAGTAACAGTACATAGAGACTCCCACCCTTTGTAGTTTTATTAAAAAACAGGGAGTCCCAAATAGATTAGCAACACCCTGAAAGTTAAGGAGACAATAAAATACATGTGATTAAGTTAAAGAAGACATGTGAATGAGTGCTTGGTTTAAATGATGAATGAATGGTTAGGGAGTTGCCAGCCTAAGAGCTGAAGAATCCAGCATCCTGGGCCGAAGAAGGTGTCAAGTAGAAACAACCAGGGACCTCTGGAGGGCAAACTGGAATCCACTGGAACACCTCAAAGGAGGAGAGAACTGACAAGCACCTGACAGCCATCGTGGAGTCATCATGACAAACAGCATGACAAAGCAACTCCAATGGACTGGTATAGGAACAAAATCCTATAAAAATAAACTCTAAAGACTGGGAACTTTGAGTCTATTTCTGCCACCACCCACCAGGAGCATCGGATGCACCTCTGACCCAGACTCTGCTCCACTCGTGTGCAGGCTACTTGGCCAGTACTCTGTCACGAGAAACTTCTTAGGCTGGTAACTATAACATCTGCGCAGAACTTGTATGAATGATTGTATGAATGGATATATGAATACACGGAGGAATAATAGTAACAGAATTATGGGGGTTTTCTATCTTTTTATTATATTTACAATAAATGTTGCGTTTTTGCCTTATCCCTCTTATAAGATCCTGTTAGTCTTGTTTTTATAGTATAACAGAGGCAAGTGAGATATCCTTGACAATCAGAGGTCAGATGCTCTCAGTAAAGGATGAGGATGCATCTTTTCCCAGGACATATAATTCAGATGCACTGACAGGAAAGACAACATAAAGGCTAGTACAGGGATCTGAGTGCAGTCTTCTCACTAGGACCATAGATATGATAGTTATGTGATCAGTGACAGATTATTGAATTATCAGTTAAAATAAATGTGTCTGGAAATTTTTTTTGCCTCTAGGTCACTTTTAACAACCCCAAGGCACTGGGGCACTGTATTTATCACTAGTTATTTAGCCATTAGAACTGAGTGTGACAGTTCATCCTTTTTACAAGACTATGATAAATTTTGTACAAAAGTATGTCTTGTAAAGTATCGTTTGAAAACTCACTTTGTGGTCATTATTGTCCTGGTAAAATGTGTGTTGCAACATTTTATGTAAAGTTATAAGAGTTTACTCTATGACTTTATTAATATATGCTCCAGGTCTAGAAGAACAGGTGAAAATCAGTTCCTCAGAGACAAAATCCAGACAGACACCTCAGCCAGGTGTCAACAAAATCAAATGGAATATCACCTGGTTCAGCAGCCATTCTTTGGCAGGAAGAAGGGCAAGAGCAAGAAATGTATATCTTGGCAATGGAATAGCTAGCTATTCCCATGTAAACAGAATGGCCATAGCCTGAGGTACAAAATAGGAGAAAAGGATATAAAAATGAGGTACAAAGGCTCCAAATCACTTCTCTTCACCCATCTTTGAAAGACAAAAGAAGCATAATTGAACTGGGGAAGGGATCATGGCTGAAGGAATCAGACTGCTTTAAGCATGTGGTGAGAGAAACCTTTATGCTTTAAACAAATTTAGATTGTTAATTTAGGTATTAGTTTGTGTTGTACCTTTAATTTCGTTGTAACCAGTCCTAACTTATGCCTCATTACTTGTAATAATTTAAAATCTATCTTTCTGTAGTTAATAAATGTATTTTATTGTTTTACCTAAGCCAGTGGGTCTGGACTGAAGTGTTTAGAAACACATTTGAGATAACAGTGTCTATCATTTTCAATTAATGAAGTGACAAACTTTCATGAGCTTATGCAGTCCAGAAGGAAAGACCTGAACAATACTAGATGCACATTTCTGGGGACAATACTGGGACTGAGAATTTACCGTTGTCACTGCAATTTTGAGGGAAAAAAAGCTGAAAATAAAGTTTTTCAACATTTTTAGAAAAAGCAATAGTTTAGAGTCAGATGAAATAATTTGTTCCTCCCAGAATAAAATGTTTCATTTTAATTTAGAGCATTTTAAATATATTTGAAACACAAAGTTGGTTTGAACCAAAATAATTAAATGTTTAATCTAAAAATGTCAAAACAAACATTTTTTTCAGGTTTTTTTTTTCAGGGTTTTTTTCTTTTAGTTATCCCCCCCCCCCATACAATTTGATGAAATGGACATGATTTGACAGACTGTCTTGGTGTCACTAAACTTGCATTTTTCATTGAAAAAACGTTTAATGCAAAAATAAATTGCCCACAAAAATTGACAACAACCCATGCAATTATTCTATGTGAATGTGACAAAGAAAAAAATTAAATTTGATCCCAGCTATGACATTACATCACTCCTTATTTATTGGCACTGGTAGATCAAGACTGGTAGATTTCTCTGTTCCCCAGTTTGGTGAGGGCTGCTTTGGTGACACAAGCAGCCCTCTCCAAACTGGGGAACAGAGAAAACCCTGTGACTCTGAGCTTGCAAACACACAGATGTGCTCACTTTACTCACAAACACTAGCTTCATTGACTTCAGTGGGGCTATCCACAGTAAATAAAGTTAAGCATGTGCTTAAGTATTTGCAAGTCTATACTGACCAATCACACCACCTAACAACAAATAAAGAATACTGTATACATGCATTCAACATAGTTCATGAATCTCAATTGGGTGATGTGTTCCTATTAAATATTTTTTTAAAAGTAATTGAAACCAAAAAGAGAGATGTACAGAAAAATATAGAGAACATAAAAAGGAGAAATTCAGTGAATAATTGCTCTTTACAAAGAGTTAATATAGATTCAGAATCAAGTAGCCATCTGATTAGGTAATTGAATGTCTGAATACATCTCTAATAATAGTTATTTTCAATAGAAAACAACCTTTAGAATCTATTGCACACATTCTTTTTTAAATTAGTCTTAAGTTTAGGGGGGGGATAGCAGAAGCCTTCTACATGTAGTCAGCTCTATTTGTTCAAAAGACAGCATAAGGTCAAAGACCTCATTTCTATTGCCATCAATGGTAATTTTCTTAGTGGTGTATTGCCTACCAGCAGCAAGGTCAGCTCACTTGTTTACTGTCCTCTGGAAAATGTGATCCACTAAACACAACAATGTAACAATAGCAAGCAAATTGCTAGCATTTACGTGAGAATGGGGCGGGGAGGAATCACTTCACCGGCTTATTCTTGTTCAAGGGTATCCTAATTCAGATGAAATATTCCATTACTGTTATTATGTTACATTTCATTGTTACCACATACACTTTATCAAATAGACATATATATTGCATAAGGATTAGGGCAATCCTTATTTGCTTGTGAAAAATATGAAATCATATTCAAAAGTACAGCTATACAAGAACTTGGAACTCATTCATTCCTTTCTTTGCTAAGTTTCTTTCTCCATAAATCATCCTTTAGGCAATGCAGTTCCTGTAAATAACAATTACCAATAATTTAGAAAAATTATACAAATAGTACCATTTGGCAATATACATAATAGTTTAAATTAAATTGAATGAAATAAATAAATAAAGCCACTCTTTCCCTTCTCTCTTTTTATAAAACTACTATTTTGGTATGCCTGAATATGTTCACAGTATCACACCCTGACACATGTTCTGATTACTTAACAGGTAACAGCACTTACAGTGGTGAGTAAGTAGAGACATACAGATGTTAACCCGGGAGTAAGGGGATCCCAGCCAACTATTACTCAGTCCATTTCCTTCCTTTCCCTGGTAGAGTCCTTCTGCCTAAGCAATTGAAGGCTCTCTGCCTTCTTACAGGCATCTCTCCTTCATGATCCACACTGCCAGATTGGCAGAGCTCCCATTTCAGCAGATCCTCTATAGGGAGCATGCCTAGCAGCTGCTGAAGGGTGGGAGTTTCTTTGCCCAGTACTGTTCCACCACTCCCCTCACCTGTGTGTGGAGTCTCTAAACCCCATCACACATCCTCCCTCTCAGGCTGAGCTCTGCAAGGACAGTCTGTGCAGACAGATCTCCTCCATACCACGAAAAGAAGCCTGCATTTTTGTGGTCACGTCCTGCTTGATGCCATACTTCAATCTTGTAGGGCTGCAGTGAGAGGTACCAGCAGATAATTCACAGGCATGTCTTTTATGGCATTCTGCAACAAGAGGGGTGTCTCATTCACCAGAAGATGGAATGGTTGTCCCCATAAGTAACACTGAGCAGGGATATCACAGTCATACTGTATCATCAATCCTGTGACATTTGTTCTAAAAAAGAACATTTGTTGAACAGTATTGAGGTGCCAAATATATATTATCTAAATGTTAAATTCATTTTGCTGAGCTCTTAAAACACAAGAACTACAGTAATTTCTCCCAGATTTATGTAAAAATGTCCTTTAAATAGAATCTACATCTGCCAAGTTTCACCCTAGAGTAAATTTTTGACGAAACCTGTAGGAAAAGAAAATGGGAGGACTTTATAACTGAAAGCTTGATTGTATCATCATTAATATAATTATCTCAGCAACTCATCAGCTCTGTGAAATCCATTTAATTCTTCATCACTATCACAACCATAGCCATATGTAAAATTTGAGAAAAATGAATTGATTCTTCTGGAGTCTTGCTTTATACTTATAGGTAAACTACCCAATGAGGTAGAAAAATGCTTCCAAGGTTCATTACTGAAGCCTATTACAACATTTATTACTGCAGTCCATTCTCACACCATGTCAGTTCTTTATAGAAATAAGTAAATGCATTATTTGCTTTCTAAATAAAATTCATTACAAGTGGGACTCTGTCTTTATTATGGTTCTAAACTAATTTTACTGACGTGTCAAATATCATCATTGCTGAAATTCCCATGACATTCAACCTTTGTTTTCCCCCAATGAATCCACATGAAATTTGTGCTTTTCTTTATAATTTCCCATGAAATTGCAGAGATTAACCACTTTAGCCACCTGCCATTTTGATCAACAGTATTTTCTCTTTTGCTAGGGTAAGTAAAAGGATGGGTAGAAAACTACAACTCATTCATTATTTTCCTCTTATCAACTGAATCAATTATTAGAACAACAGAAAAATTCCATTAAAACACTTCTGCTTAAAGTTTTTAGCACACATGCATCAAGATTTCCATGTGGGGTTATTCACCAAGATTATGGAGCAGAAGGTGAAGAAGAGCTATGCTTGGGATTTCATGCTGAGCACATGTGCAGATACTGACAGGTCTAACTCACAAACCAGAGATCTTGATTCTGAACCCCCAAAGTCTGGAGATGTTTGGAACTTGGGCTATACTGCATTTCTGTCTCTAATATCATAGGCCTGGAAGGGACCTTGAGAGGTCATCTAGTCCAGTCCCCTGCACTCACGGCAGGACTAAGTATTATCTACACCAGGGGTCTCAAACTCAATTTATCTTAGGGCCAGGGCCAGTCCTCAAATCCTCCCAGCGAGTTAATGTCACTCATGCTACCCAGAATCCGCCCGCCAAAACTCCACCCGCCACTTGCCTAAGGCTTTGGGAGAGAGTTTCGGTGGGGGAGGAGGTCTGGGGTAGGGAATTCGGGTGTAGGCTCTGGGAGGGAGTATGGGTGAAGAAGAGGTGAGAGGTTGGGCTCTGGGAGGGAGTTTCGGTGCTGGGTGCAGGCTCTGGGCTGGGACAGAGGGTGGAGGTGCAGGCTCTGGGAGGGAGTTTGGGGGTGGGAGGAGGGGTGTGGGAAGGGGTAGGGGGTGCAGGCTCTGGGAGGGGAATAGGGGGGTGCAGTGCTTACCTGGGGCCACAAGGTGGGAGCTTTCGCACACTGCTGCCTCCAGGCACACACCCCCCCCCCCCCGCCCACCCGCAGCTTCCTATTGGAACAGGGGCGCTCGAGACAGGGGCAGTGTGCGGACGCACAGTCTCACCCCATCCCAGGGTCACAGAAAGGGGCCGTCAGACATCTAGAGTGAGCAGGCAGACACCACTCAGCTCCTCTGTGCTGCTGGGGCCCTGGGTCATTGTAAATCACCTGCGGGGAAGGGGAGCAACACAGGGGTGGAAGGTAGGGCCAAGGGAGAGACCCAAAAACTGCTGGAGCCCTGCAGGCCACAGATGGCCGGTGGGCTGTGAGTTTGAGATCCCTGATATAGACCATCCCGGACAGGTGTTTGTCTAACCAACTTTTAAAAATCTCCAATTATGGACATTTCACAACCTCCCTAACCAATTTATTCCAGTGCTTAACCAATCTGACAGTTAGGAAGGTTTTCCTAATATCCAACCTAAACCTTCCTTTCTGCAATTTAAGAAGTATTAAGTTTACAAAATAAATCATTTCTGTTACTCAATTCTCTATGCCAAATTCTGTCCCCAGATACTAGTCCCCCACCACTTTCACTGGAATCAACAGCAGTTATACATGAGTATTGGAGGGCAGATTCTGGCTCCATTATTCAGGAGTATTTGTTGTGGGAACTCTCCTCTGACTGGAAGAAAACAAAAGTTCTTATTGACTTTGATGGGATGGAAAATGAGACTTAATATCGTTAGCTCAGTGCTTTGGGATAATTCCTAGAAGTATGGCCTTCAGGAGACAGTGCTCTTGACAATGACAACTCTGCAGTTTCCCAGAGGATATGTTGGAGCACTTTCCCAATCTGTTCATTTCCAATAAATATGCAATAGTAGACATGAATCTCTGAAATAATTTTCAAAGTGGGAAGCAAGGCATTATATTTTTGATTCTGGCTATGTCCTAGATTATAGGTTTGAAAAACCATTATACTTCATAATCTGCAATAAACTGCAGAACACTACGTACAGTGTTTCAAATACATGCTAAGAAGTAGGGTCAAGTACATCTAAAGCAATTATATACCAGCAGATACAGGAATACCCAATGCTTTTTTCTTTTAGAAGCATGAATATTGGGGACTTTGGAATAACTACCTGTGTTGAAAATGAATCTCTACATTAGAATTTTCACCAAGTATAAAAGCATCTTACTGAATACAATAATGGCAAATGTTTCTGAGTTGAGATTACTGGAATTTTTATGTTGAATACTGTTCAAAATGTAATTAAACTGAGGTTGTAGTGCAATACTGGTCAGTACCTAAAATCTGTGTGAACAATGATGAGCAAAAAATGAGTAAACCACATGTCATATAAACCCAGTCTCCTAAGGATACAAGTGAAAACTCAATGTAATTTAAATGTAACCTGCATAATCAGAAAAATAAGCTCCATATTTTTGCCTTGAGTTCTCTAGCTATCACTTAACTTTTCACCTGAATTACCACCATTCTATTGAATATTAAAAATGTCAGAACTAATTTGGGCTACTTAGAAAGTGGACATCATTGATGTCTGCAGATGTCATAATTATATGAGACTATGAAGAAATCTTGTCCCCTGGGGAGTGGGGTGGGAAAGAACCAGTATAGAATATACTTTTCCTGTAACTTAGATTCTCAGTATTATAGAAGAGGGAAGCAAGAGCCAAACTGCCCACAGGAGAAAATATTCAACAAAGAATGAATAACTGAAATGAGGCAAGATATGTTGTTCCAAAGACTGTAATAGCAAATTGTAAACAATAATCTAAAACCTCGAGTTTAAGTTTAAACATTTAGGGTAAACTTTTCCTAAGTGATCCGTATTCGCTTAAATTATCACAATAAAGTTAATGGTAAAACTTCTACTGACTCCAATGGGAGCTGAATTAGGGCATCACTGAACACTTTGGAAAATCTAATTCTTTTTGAATTGTTTGTATCTCCAAAGCATTAAAGAGACAGACACAGGAGGGTTATTCACAGAACACTTCTAATTTGCATTCAGCTTTACAAATTCTATAAAACAGAAGAATGAAAGTTATTATGTAAAATTCCATAAAGCAAAAAAATTTCACATAGCTCTGTTTACTAAACTTTGCTTACATTTTGGCATATATCTTTGGCTTTTCAGTTGTCTATATATTCATCCTAATTGGTGAAGGAGCTTTTCCAACCAGTGCCCAAGTTGGACACTTCCCAACTTTGTGCAGCCATTTCTGTGTCTCGTTTGTTTAAAGTTGAAAAAGTTTCCCATCTACTTCTCTCTCTCCTTCCTTCGTCCAAATCTCTAGATGTCTAGAGACTTATCAAACTTTCAAAAAATTCCACCTTGAGCCAGGCCTAAGCCTGGAAAATTTCAGTACAAAGTTTATTTGTTTTGAGAAAATTAAGAACATATGAATACAGCTGATTTAAATGGAAGCCAGAACATCACTCAACCTTAAGTCTGTGCTGTTGGAAAACTTGTAGCCCTCTATTCGAGGTGTAATTTTAAAGTATAAAATTATATTTTAATTTACTAAAAGAAATGTATTTTGTTTTTATTTCCCCTTAATGTTTTCAGGATGATGTGGTGCATTAGTTCATTATGTGTACAGTGATATTGGGGGATATAATGGGATGTGATTAATATATAGCAGTAGTCAGTCATAGAAGTGGATTGTATAACTGGATTACACCACACACACACACACACACTCCTGGAAGATAAAATTGCTGAGTTCCTGTAGGGAAACTGAAGACTTGTGTAGTACTTGAAAATGTGGTGACATGAGGCCAAACATTTATGATTACATGGTCATATGGTTACTTCTCACTCATTCAGAACAGCACTCACTCATGCTCACATGGGTAGACTGGCTAACTAACTTCCATGGGTTTACTTGCATAATTGCTCATCAAGTTGATTAAGGGTTGCACAAACTAGATGCTAATTATTTCTGTTTCACCCTGGACCAGCACCTGATGCATTAGTAAAAAAGAATCACCATCCCACATACCACATAAGTCATCTCTAAAGCACTGGAATTCCACTGAAGTAATGGCACTATGGAGGAACACTACTGCTTTTTGCAATGTCACAACATTTGGAACAAAGACCATTAGTGAAGGGGTTAATCAGAGACAAGCATATTTGATGGCAAGCCAATTATACTTGTATAATTAACAGCAATGAGAAAAGACAAGTAATGAATTCTTAAACCAATAACAATAACTGTAATGAAATAGCAGAGTAATTTGCTTTTATAATGTAATTATATAGTAAATTAATAACACACAACAGAGTTAAATTCAGAATCAAACTGCTTCAGCAACTATCAGCCTGCAGAAGCTTCAGAGGACTCTTGGGCTCCACAACCACTTTATTCAGGGAGGCAAATTACTAATCTTTATGAGAAATGTAAAATCTTCCTGATTTCAAGAACATCTCTCACTCAGCCCAGCAGCACACGGTGAGGCAGCTAGAGGTTTCCTCATGTGGGCTGGAGTCATTCTGAAATGTCATAGTCAGTGATCCAGGGCTAAGAGTCTTGAAGGAGCAACTGTCTGAAGATACATTTCATTGGAGGGGGCAGGTATCTCCAGTGAAATATAGGATCAACAGATATGATTTTATTTTCTTTATCATCACTTCCTGGTAGCTTCTCCTGGTTCTTCGACTAGATTTTACTTAGCATCCAATTAGCAGTCAATCCAAGAAAGCATTGGGGGTACTCTTCCCCTTGTCTTGAGTGACCGTAAACTTGTCTAAAAACATGACTGAAGATTCAGTGCTCTCTCATCAGTCAGCTTTTGAGTTTAGCTCAAGAATAGGAAAGAACAGACGTTTAGCTCTGTCAGACAGGATTTCTTTGATAGAGAGGGACACTTAGTATTCAGCAAGTTGTCCTGATATGGAATGTCAGAAAGGGTGATATGTACTGTGCATTCCCGATTTCCTTTTCTCATTGTGAAGAGACTAAGTGCATAGATAAAGTGCATCAGATCCTCTAATGTTAAATTTTGGAGCAACTGGGTTATTAAACAAGGTATGGCTTTTTTAGCAATAACACACCAAGACTGAGACAGTGCATTTCGTCCCTATTCTTTACAGTCTGAGGGCAATGGTGTCTCGGTAGATTTCCTTTATTAGGTAGCACATTCCAGTCTCAGACGATGTTTTATCTCCTCTTTTAAAATGTAGGTTGTCAATTTTCACTTGTTCCCCTTTACCAGATGTATTTCAAAGTTACCAAGGCTGTCAGGAAACCTCTTTTAGATTTAGAGGTGATTAGCTATAGCAATGCACATCTTGAGTGCATGTTTGGCTGCAATGATGAAGAGGAGGAGATTACTCACCCTGTGCAGTAACAGATGTTCTTTGAGAAGAGTGTCCCTTTGGGTGCTCCATTCTAGTTCCAGGTGCATCCCAGCACCTTCGATTGGAGATTTTCACAGCAGTATCCCTACTGCCTCGCGAGCTGTCAATGCTTGAATAGCGCGTGCATGGCCCAGGTTCCTTAGATCCGGCTCTACAACAGAGTGTGCTCTAGATTTCAAGTAAAGGGGAGGAAAGCGAGTAGTGAAGCACCCACAGGGACACTCCTCTCAAAGAACATCAGTTACTGCACAGGATGCGTAACCTCTTCTTCTCCTTTGAGAGCTGTCCCTGTAGGTGCTCCACTCCAGGTGACTGAAAAGCAGTATCCCTTAGGATGGCTGGGACTTCAGATGAGGTAAGACGGCTATGGACAAAACAGCTCTACCCATCCTGGTGTCAGATGCTGTAGTGTGCATGAAAGCGTAATGATTGACCAAGGTAAGGTCCGATGCCCAGGTAGCTGCCTTGCATATGTCAGAAGTGGAACATTATGGAGAAAGGCAGTGGAGGTAAAGACAGATCTGTTAGAGTGTGCCCTAACTGATGTAGGAGAGTGTACTTGCTTTGGATAGTAACAGACATGTATGCAGTCTATAACCATTCACTGCTTCCACAAATGATTTGGGTCTGCAAACAAATAAACAAATTTACCTTACAACCTAGCCAACAAATTGACTTAATCAATTCTACCATGGGTCTTGCCTCACTTCTGCAGAACAGATTCCACACAACGGGCACTCTCAATGGGCCCAGATATGTGCCAGCCTGCAGGGTACAATCCGAGATTCCCTGCAGCTGTTAAATCACAGTCTTTCACACATTCATGGTCCCGATACCCGTATGTGTATCTTCTTGTAATTTCATGGACCCTAGTGTGGCCATTGCCCGGGAAAGGGTATTGGTGGTCCCATTCAGGGGTTAGCATACCAGGGTGGGTAGCCGCTAGGAAAAGAGGATCATGCTTTAGTGCGTATCCCACTTGCCGGTGACTGCACTGGGGGGCGGGGGGGGAGACGTTGTGAGCAGGGGCAGCTCTACATTTTTTGCCACCCCAAGCGCAGCAGTCGGGCAGTCTTTGGCGGCACACCTGCATTTTTGGAGCTGAAGGTCTGGGGTTCTAGGCCTCTCTTAGTGGGTATGTTATAGCCACTGATAATTGTATTTGTTGTCTGAAGTTATTGCAGATTGGGAATCAAGATGGGCTGCTGCTTGCTATGCATACATTTGTGAGCAGCTCTGCAATACGAGCACCATTCAGGTGATTAGCTACACTCAAATACTGGCCGAGAGCTAATGGGTTTGCCAAAGATTTCAGTTGCTCATGGAGTTTGTTCATAATGTCTTTCTGACAGTGCACATGATATGCCTACATTATTCCTATGATTAGGGACTGTCGTGGCCCTGCCTAAACTGCTCCATTTATTGCTACAAAGCCTGCATTATTATTTCTCTACCTTCTCTTCATCCAATTTCTCCGGTATACAACAGCAAAATCTTTCGCTTTTGCATATTAATTTCCCCTGGAAAACCAAAAATTTCTAGGAGCCAAAGGATATTACCACACCTGCTAATCTTTCATTCTGTTAGTTTAAGACATAAGAAAACATTCTCTCCATACTTGTATTCTGTAACTATAAACAATCATGTATTATGACAGGTTTAAGATTAGCAGCCATGTTAGTCTGTATCTGTAAATAAGATGAGGAAGACTTGTAGCACCTTATAGCCCACGAAAGCTTATGCTGAAATAAACTGGTTAGTCTCTAAGATGCTACAAGTCTTCCTCGTCTTAATAATGTATTAGGATCAATGAAAGGTAAATAGAGCACACCTCTTCCCAACAGATGGTTTCATCCTGCAAGGTACTGTGGACTTTCTCTGTCAAGAACCCTCGCTGACTAAAATTGGAGTTGTGGGTGCTAAATACTTCCCAGGATCAGCCTTTAAAAGCTCAATCCTGCTCCCATCAAAATCAATTAGAGATTTTTGCTATTGATTTCAATGGGATCTGGATGGGCTCTAAAAATGCATTTCACTCTTGAATTGGCAGAAAAGTGGTTTGAAAACCAATCAGACTCAGGCTCTTAAACCACGTAGGTGCTTTTGACATTTTACCACGAATCCTGAATTCTTCAGGCAAAACTCCCATTCAACCCTACGCAGAGGAGCAATACAAGGTCTGTAGTACACTTAGGCTTCAAGTTTTCAGCCTTATTTGTACTGTACTTGGTGGCACATCACTATTATTGCTCTACAAATAGGTTTACCTCCATGGATAAAATACATCCCTCTATAGGGACACAGCACAAAGGTTTCAGAGTGATAGTTGTGTTAGTCTGTATCCACAGAAAGAACAAGGAGTACTTGTGGGACCTTAGAGACTAACAAGTTTATTTGGGCATAAGTTTTCGTGGGCTAGAACCCACTAGATGTGTACAGTGGACCATTCACTAGGAAGATTTTATGTATACACACACACACACACACCCCACACACACAACATGAAAAGATGGGGCTTGCCATACCCACTCTAAGAGACTGATCAATTAAGGTGAGCTATTATCAGCAGGAGGGAAAAAAAACTTGTAGTGATAATCAGGATGGCCCATTTCAAACACCTTGACAAGAAGGTGTGAGTACAGAGACAAACAGCTACAGGATCTCTATCAAGCATTCTTAAAACTACAATACCCACCTGCTGAAGTGAAGAAACAGAGTGACAGAGCCAGAAGAATACTCAAAAGTCACCTACTATAAGACAGGCCCAATACAAAAAGTAACAGAACACCACTAGCCAGCACCTTCAGCTCGCAACTAAAACCTCTCCAGCATATCAAATATTCACCAGCAATCACACACCACACAACAAAAACGCTAACCCAGGAACCTATCCTTGCAACAAAGCCCGGTGCCAACTCTGTCCACATATCTATTCAAGTGATACCATCATAGTATCTAATCACATCAGCCATGGCATCAGGGACTCATTCACCTGCACATCTACCAATGTAATATATGCCATCATATGTCAGCAATGCCCTTCTGTATGTACATTGGCTAAACCAGACAGTCTATGCAAAATAATAAATGAACAGAAATCTGATATCAGGAATCATAACATTCAAAACCAGGAGAACCCTTCAATCTCTCTGGTCACTCAGTAACAGACCTAAACGTGGCAATTCTTCAACAAAAAAACTTCAAAAATAGACTCCAACGAGAAACTGCTGAACTGGAATTAATTTGCAAACTGGACACCACCAAATTAGGCTTGAATACAGACTGGGAGTGGCTGGGTCATTACACAAACTGAAATCTACTTCCCTATACTAATTTTCCCCCTACTGTTACTCACACCTTCTTGTCAACTGTTTCAAATGGGCCATCCTGATTCTCACTACAAAAGTTTTTTTTCCCTCTCCTGCTGCTAATAGCTCACTTTAATTGATCAGTCTCTTGGAGTGGGTATAGCAACCCCCATCTTTTCATGTTTTTTCTCTCTCTCTCTGTCTATGTATATATTTATCTTCCCACTGTATGTTCTACTCTATGCATCTGATGATGTGGGTTTTAGCCCATGAAAGCTTATGCCCAAATGTGTTAGTCTCTAAGGTGCTACAAGTACTTGTTCTTTTAGCACAAATGTTATGCACCACTTGAGACTCACTTAAATCCATATGGGTCTTAATTTGTAAGTAGGTCTTATACTAGACTGGATAAAGTGGGACATATAACATGTAAATCTTGAACTGGCCTTTCATATATAGGTGAATGCCATCCCATATATATATATGCTACAGCATCTTTAACATTAGTTATTGCTAGCTGTTATGTAAGGGTATATGAACAATCTGGAGTGAGCTGAATTTCTCTTTTGGGCCAACTACAAATTATGAAAATGGTGTCCAATACATTATTGGCTCAATATGTCATCTTTGGTTTTCCAAATCTTTTAAAAAATATATATTCCTCAATTAGAAACTCTTTTATGACATGTTAAAAAAATGACACAACATCACACAAGGGTGACTTGAAAAAAAGTTAGATTCCATGTTTCCAAAATGAATATTAAGTAATAAAACACTGGATGGGAAAAGCTCTTAACACAGAAAAGGATATTGATGTCAACTCATGAATCTGCCAGGAAAACTAAAGTGAGATTAATACTTAAAAATACAGCATTGCTACCAGAGGTTACCAGAGAAGTTTAAATTAAAAAAAGAGGGTCAGAAGAATAATTATGGCTGTTAGAGAGCATGAAAAAGCAAATGTTCTGTAGAACATATTACAGTCATGTTTATGGAGTCAACTTTTGTGGGAGCAAATTCTTGTTATAACATTTCCAGCTTTCTGGTACCTAACGCAATGAAATACATTTTACAATGATTTTAGTGAAATGATACTCCTACAAAAGTTGACTGAAAACTGAATTCGTATGAATGATGGCAAAAAGAAAAAAGCAGAATCCTCTGACAGCAACTTTTTAAGATTTTGATTCTTTGGGGCAGTTTATTCCTACACTGAATGATGGTCTTTCAAAATACAGAGGTCCTGATCTTGCAAACTGCTCCTTGTGGAATGTCTGGAATCCTTCTGACTTATCGGGGCTTTGTACAGGCACAGAAGTCAGCTCACGAAGACCAGTTTACAGGATCAGAGCCTTGGACAGTTACTGAATGATAATATATATGTAAATTTGTCAGGTAATTTTTTTTGCTTTGGAGTTGTGGGAAGGCATTGCCTATTTACTTCCTGCTCTTTTTTCTTATGGTTTTGTGTTCTCTCTTCTCTGTCCAAATCTCCCCACCTATACTGTATTTCTGACTGAAGTGGTTAGTTTTTAAGAATTATGGCACAAGCCCTCTGCACTATAAGACATCTATATCCTTCCATATTGTGGCTATCAATAAGTTATCCCATTGATTACCGAGAGGTTACACCCCATCTCTCTCTCTTTCTCACACATACACACACACACCTTATTTTTTCCATTAAGTTTTCCTATTTAACTCATAAAAGAAACATTTTAAATGTTCTGTGTTAATCTTTGTGAAGGATCACTTCTGTTTCTCTTTATTTTAAATGTGTTTTTCCCCTGAAAATGTTTAGTAACCAAAATTTTAAAAAATAATTTAGCAATTCTCTAATAGTACTTAACACTCACAGAACACTTTATAACTTTGAAGCACAGTAGAAACATTAACTAATCAATCTTCACAACACCCCTGAGGAAGTTAATGGGCCATACAAGTGTTAATGGAGTATATTCCTTGCTAATCCTTAATGCTCTTCCTCTAGCAATTCTTAAAATTAATAAAATGCTTCCCACATGTCCCTCATTTCATATTTTTATCAACCCAATTGCTCAATGGCTGCTCCTGTCCTAAACAAATTAGATGTGGGTAAGTGCTAAAAATATATTTTCTGACAATTTGGTAAATAAGAAATTGAATTTACAGTCACCAGACCAAATCCTAAAACAATGTCTGTCAGTTAAGGATGTGATCCACCATGTTTGCACCCTCTTTCTTATTGTTCATTGACAAAACATTCATATAATCAAGGTTTCTTTTGTAACATGTTTTCACCACGCATTAAGTTTCAAACAATTACAGAAAAGAAAACAAATCAGTAGAAATAACCAATTACCCAAGAATTCACAGGCAAAAATGTTTAACTGACAAAATTAAACAGTTCACTGTGAATTTATGAATCTCTAAAAGGAACAAGAGAAATGAATCTGCAAAGTGTTTTCCTGCTACTTCCAAGACTCTTTCCTAATACTTAAAAATAAAGATAATTTACTTACTGACACCAAGAAGAGATTTTTCAACCCTCATGCTTATTTGAGTATAAGGCTAAATCTTGAAATGGACAGAAACCTAGTTCCCTAGATCTTTTTACACAAGATCCACTCCTCTTGTGGCCCATGTGAAACTTCTGAATATGTACTTTCAACATGTTTCTTAAAGAGATGGTATTCTGACATAATACCCTTAGAATTTGTATTGCTCTTTAGTTTAGAATTGATAAGTTTTATGGACCTAAAGAAAGACTAAAAATATTAGGAAAAACAAGGCTATTTCATACATTATATTTTACTAAGAGTTTTGGGCAGCATTTAAAGATTCTCTTCTCACTTCCACTGGTATAAATGCATTGACTTGAATAGAGTTGCTCCTGATTTACAACAGTGTCAGAGGAAGAAGAATCAAGCTCACACCATAGTAATCTGATGTGTCATGGTTTCACTCAATAGATTATTGCCTTACTCAAATCTTCCAATATTTTTCTGAATTATAATTAGGGCTGTCAAGCGATTAAAAATGTAATTGTGATTAATCGCACTGCTAAACAATAAAATACAATTTATTTCAATATTTTTCATTGTTTCCTACATTTTCAAATATATTGAATTCAATTACAACACAATATAAAGTATACAGTGCTCACCTTATATTTTTTTTTATTACAAATTGTAGGGTGCGTGAAGATTTTGTAATGGTATGCACATAGGGTATGCTCTCCCTCCCCCCTCCCCCCGCTCGACACCAGGGAAAGGGTACTATCGTCAACACACTGTTATTGCATACCAGCACTATCTCTTGCATACCAGAGCTCTCCAGCTTCTAACTGCTTAAAAGGATTGTGTGATACTAATGAAGCAAAACAAGTTATAAGCTATTCATCAGGTATGCCTGAGATGTAAATGTGCATGGGTATTTATGTGTCAGTGTGCCCCTGCATAATGGGCTTCACCCTGAGCATTGCTCCACTGCATCAGGATTTCTCCCCGTCCCAGTGGCAGCAACGTGTCACTTTCTGCCTTCAATAAACTCACCACTTTTATTCAGCAGCTATGTGTGTGCCTCGTTTCTACGGAACTCCGAGTACCCTGTAACACAAATATTTATACTGTAAAAAAACAAAATAAATAGTATTTTCAATGCACCTAATACAAGTACTATAGTGCAATCTCTATCATCAAAGTTGAACTTACAAATGTAGAATAATGTACAAAGAAACGGCTTTCAAAAATAAAAGTTTAGAGCCTGCAAGTTCACTCAGTACTATTTCTTGTTCATCCAATTGCAAAGACAAAAAAGTTTGTTTATCTGTGCAGGAGATAATGCTGCCTGCTTCTTGTTTATGATGTCACCTGAAGTGACATGCTCTCAGAAGTTATAGAAGAGCAACACTCTGATGCAGAAACTACAGAACCAAAACCACCAAAAGAAAGCTGCTTTGGATTCTTAAGCATGGACATGTGTCCCCTGGAATGGTGGTTGAAATATGAAGGGACATGTGAATCTTTAGCGCATCTGGCACGTAAATATCTTGAGATGCCAGAAACAATAGTGCAAATATTTAGAATAAAAAAAATACACTTTGATTTCAATTACAACACAGAATACTATATATATATATATGAAAATGTAGAAAAACATTCAAAATATTTAATAAAATTTAAATTGGTGTTCTATTGTTTAACGGAGCGATTAAAACTGTGATTAACGGTAATTATTGTTTTTAGTTAGTTTTGTGAGCTAACTGCAATTAATCAACAGCTCTACTTATACTAAATGCTAACCAAGCTATATATTCAATGGAGTAAAAGGGTAGGACAATCAGTATTCATAATGACAGAGAAGAAGCAAAATGATACACACAAAGAAAAAGAAAAGGAAACTACATAACATTCTATATAGTGTGATGGAGTCAGACCAGAAGGGTTTAGGAAAGTGCTGGAAGGCAGGTATATCAGCCTCAGGATGTGCAGGTCTCTGTTCCCTGGATAGTCAAACAAAGGCTACTCCAGGCCAATCAAGACACCTGGGGCCAATTAAGAAGATTCTAGAAGGCAGTGGAAATAGCTAGCCTGATTGGGACACCTGAAGCCAATCAGAGACTGGCTGAAACCAATTAAAAACCCTCCTAGTTAGTCAGGTGGGTGTGGATGTCAGGAGCTGTGAGAGGAGGTTGTGCTGTTGGTGAGACTGAATGGTAGACAACATATCATACGCACGGAAGGAGACTTGAGGTAAAGGTGAAGGGAAGTTTGAAGAAGCGGGGGACTGCTGTGGGGTAGGAGCCCAGGGAATTGTATTGTGTTTGGTGCCTAAAAAGGTCAGCCATCTTAGCTGATACTATTAGGGTCCCTGGGCTGGATCCCGGAGTAGAGGGTGGGCCCAGGCTCTCCCCCTTTCTACCTCCCCTAACTAATCACAGTGAGCCTCTGAGGCTAGCACAAACCACCTGGAAGTGCAGTACCCACAGGGACAAGGCCAAAGCTTTGCCACAATAGGTTGAAATTTTCCAACTCAACTTTACTTAACCTCTAAATAGTCTTGCAGTTGTTCCATTGAAATTCCCAAATGGAATTTGTGCTTACACCAGCATTTATTCTTACATTGGTAGACCCTCAATAATCATGTATTTAGGAATTTAATCACTGGTTATCGCAAATACGATTTTTGACCACACAGAGCAGCAAAGTAAACTGCAGGGGTATGATTTGTAAAAGACACAAATGTGTTGCATAGTAACTGGTTTGTATGTACCCAGCTTATGTGCATGAAAAAGTGCTCTAGTGTAGTACTGTTTCAAACTTTCAAACTTTTAGAAGTCTCACCCCCCCACACACACACAATGTGAATTGCCACATGGTGTAAAGAAGCCCTATGTAATAGGTATGCCTCCAGTTTGTAGCCACTGCCAACAGCAGTATCGGGTCCCAAAACCATATCAATTCTAGGGCATTGAGAGATTAGAGAAGGGTAGCTTTTAAGAGTTTGTAATCAGTAACTGGAAATAAACCCATTTAAAGAAGAAAAACAACTTATTGTAATCAAATGCAATTTGAGTACAACACACCAGAGTCTGACTTAATCCAGAAAGATTTACCACAGAAAAGCTTTTACTGCCTTAAATTTTCATAGTGACACACCACATAGCAATTTAGCCAAGAGACTCCTATGAATATCAATGGTGATGGGGGTTGATTGGCTAGACTCATGTAGGGTGCTTTGGAAAAAATAAATAATAAACTAATTCTGAATTTGTTTGGACCACTCTGTAAAGAAGAGTCTCAGCTGCTTTTAAAGAAAAAGTTTCAAGATCTTTTCAGTGTGAAGATACCCTTGAAAATACAAACCAAGCACCAGGGTTGGAAGCGTACTGCACTTTCACAGCAGAGGTGGCTCTTCTGAACCCCACACTTAATGTAAAATAAGTCATTAAGTTTACAGTGCTCCCCAAAGAATCATCTGACTAATTATCCTCAAACACCTTACACCAGCCCTGTGCATAGGGGTGTGATCCCGATTCAGCTTCATCAATTATGTTTGGCAAGTCCATCCCAGAGTGTGAAGGTCAGCTCTGTTTCTTTGCTTAACCAACCCTCCGATTCTCTGAGAGAAATACCACACACACAAAAGAGATCATTAACTTAAAAAACAACATATCTAGCAATGCCGGATTGTTGCCTAGGACAGATGTCTATATTCCTTTTTGACAAAGGCAAGAATGCTGGAGTTGTTACTGCTGACAGACAAACCTAATTCCTGAACCTTTAACCCTCTCTTACCAATGCTCTGACCATGGAAAAATGTTCCAAAGTGCGTTCTTATTTTTATGACATTTTCCTCCTTTCACAATTCTGTCCATCTTTCTGAACAGAAAAGAACCTGAAAATGAGGGCCAAAGATATAAATAAATTGATTGTCATATAGCAGAGTCTTTCCTTCGGTTACCCTAAGGACATACTTTTTTTTTACAATTACAATTAAATCTTGCAGTGGAAACTATGAATACAAATATTATCTATACAAACCTGGCTGGTGATCTCCAGGTGCACAATGGTGTAAACAGGTGCCCTCAGCTGGATTCATTATCAGTCTTAATACAATACTTGGCTGTCAATGACTCTCCTAAATCAGACTTAAAGTTCTACTGGGAAAAGAGCTCATTAGCAGGGTATTAGGTCATCTCTGCCAATTACCAGCTCTCTGCAGAAGAAACACATTCATAACTATCAAAATGGATCAGAAGTAGTTTTCATAAGAACTGGAAAAATATGTAAAGTATAATTTTTTAAAAAAATCTATCATTCTTTTAGCTTTATTCCTAATGCATTTTAGAATATATTGGAAAATGTATTTAGGGATTAAGCTTCAAAAATATTATGTATGTGCATACATAAAATAGGCTGTGCCTATTGCATATGAAATATAAATTCAGACATTTATTGCATATTTTGTGTATATGCAAAAATATATCACCTTAATTCTTCTCCCGTGTATAGAGGAGTGAGCTCACTATCTAGGCTCCATAACTCTTTATCAAGTGAGACTAGGCATTGTAAACTGTCCTCCAGATGTTGAGTTGGACCAGGGCGACCAGACAGCAAATGTGAAAAATTGGGAGGGGGGTGGGAGGTAATAGGGGCACCTGGCACTGGCTACCATCGTAAGACAGGATATGAGCTAGATGGACCTTGGTCTGACTCAGCAGGGCCATTCTTATGTTAAATTTATGTTAACTCTGAACGAGTCAGAATAGCCTGTTGAGTCTGGCCCAGGAGCTATGATCAAGTGACCAAGGAGAAAGGTACAGAGCTGAAAAATTAACTTTACTTAATGTGCTATACTCTGTTTCCCAGAGAAAATATGGAATCACCTTGCCTAACAAAAGATATATTTTAAGCCCCCTGTTATATACCTATTTTTAAATACACAATAATGTTAGCATTATGAAGCGTTTTAAGATATGCATTTATAATTGTCAATACCATTACAAGACTGGGCATTACAGTGGATGACAAGCTGGATGTAAGTCAACAGTGTGCCCTTGTTGCCAAGAAGGCTAATGGCATATTGGGCTGCATTAGCAGGAGCATTGCCAGCAGATCAAGGGAAGTGATTATTCCCCTCTATTCAACACTGATGAGGCCTCATCTGGAGCACTGAGTCAGTTTTGGACCCCCCACTACAGAAAGGATTTGAACGAATTGAAGAGAGTTTAGTGGAGGGCAATGGAAATGACGAGGGGGCTGAGACCCATAACTTATGAGGAGAGGCTGTGGGAACGGGGCTTATTTAGTCTGCAGAAGAGAAGTGTGAGGGGGGATTTGATAGCAGTGTTCAGGTAGCTGAAGGTTTTTAAAGCCTGGCTTGACAAAGCCCTGTCTGGGATGATTTAGTTGGGGTTAGACTAGATGACCTCCTGAGGAGTCTTCAAACTCTAATTGTCTATGATTCTAAGACTCATGATCCTTTTAAAAAGTCATTAAAATGGTAACTGAACTGTAGTTTATAATTTTCTCTCATAATTCAAGTTTCCATTGTATTATTTTGGTTTAAAATATAAATATACTCACATTAGTTTTGTGAATGTATAAAAGATGTGCATCCCCAAACAAATGGGATATGATTACTGATTAAATAAACATGAGGAGTGCAGAACTTGGAGGTATGTGGCTCTAATCATAACCAAGTTTAATTTTTTTTTTCCTGAGCTGTGAAATCAAACAGGGAGAGGGTCCAAGTATAAAAACACACATTTTAGTAACTTTAATTGACTCTACTTACATTAACTGGATTATAAATGTTACACTTAAGAAACTTACAGGTCCCTAAAGAATCTGAATCCTTTCATTTAATCTATATTTCAGTTTTTAATTAGTGTGATGGAAAACTCAATTACTAGTGAAATTATATCATTATAATTTGTAACCCAGAAGAATGGAACAACACCTTTTCATTTTCACATCTTACTGAAAACAGAATTACCTTTCAAAATGGAAAGCTCTGGGAAGACTCCGGTTTGCATTATCAAGTGTTTATATTTAGAAATTGGATACACAGCTACACACACTTACTCTTTTCCCTCCCTTCCAAGCCCCTCCTCCAATTCCCAAGACTTTTGTTGAATGGCTTCCATAGACCATTTCGTTACTATTAAGGTTTGTTTCCAATTATTCTTTTTATCTGTTTAACTTTAAAAAAGGTGTTGAAATAGGCTGGCTGTTTTTCTGGTTCTGACTCAAGTCTGCACACTTCATATGCATTCAGAGAAGGGTGAAGCACCACTAAGAATCTCCTGTTTTTCCTGTCAGTAGATGATGTTTGTTAGGGTGAAGGTTATTGCAGCTTCCAATAGCAATGCTGGCCAGGGGAGGAGGAATCCTTTTACACTTTCTCATCACATCTTCCCAATGCTCACCCAACTACCACTTCATAATGAGATTAGAGCATACATTTACAAAATAATAAAATAAATAATAAATAATAACAATAATAATAATAATAGTGCAATGGGAACCAATTACCACAGGCAGTTAAGACATCAGCTTTACATCTCATCCAGCGGATGGCACTTCTGCCAGATAGTTGCCTTCTAACATCATCCCAGGGAATAGCTCCAGTAGAGACTGCAAGGGATGCGTGCAAACTCCACTCACCACCACCACTTCTTTTAGCATTTACGTGGATGGAAGGCCTCTATGGAAAACCCAAGAATTCACCAAGCTTAATCCCAGCCCAAGGTAGTGAGGTCACAGATCAAAACTGCGAAGCACTAGTTTATTGCTAGTTTATTGCAGGCCAAACTTTCACACCAATTAAAAACTGAAATATAGATTAAATTAATTTAATCTATATTAAACTTTCAAAAGTGTTTCCATTTAGGAACTAAAATAAGTAGTTGGATTACCAAGCAATCTCCACATGTTGACTATTGAGTTCTTTAGAAAATGAGACAATAAAAGTGTCCCAATAGAAGCTGGTGGGTACTAAGATAGTTTGAAAAAGTGGCCTATCTGTAAACAGGAGCTAAACCCAGTTGTGGGCATAGGAGGTGTATGAGTGTTTTGTTTGGGGAGACTACTACATAGTTTTTCCTTGTAGTTAATAAACCAAACAACACACAGGAAGACTCATACGCAAAGCAAGTGGGATGCCACCAACCAGTTTTCCAAAGCTCATTTGAAATCTGGAGTAAATAAGGATAGGTGCCAGACTTCAAATGCAGCTGTGCCAGCTGGGGTTTCCAACTACATGGGCAGTGCCAAAGCCACACTCTGGAGCAAGAAGGTGGCCCGAGCCCATGAGAAGGCTGGAGGCAGGCAGCAGGCCAGAGAGAGCTGGGTCACCTATGTGGCAAAAGCAGAAAGGGGAAGAGAGGTTATCTCCCACCCCACCCCCATAGCAGGGAGGGTTGCTGAAAAGTGGGGGCTGGGAGCAAATTATGAGCCTTCAAAGGGAGGTAACCTGCATCAGGCATTTGCTACCTTCATGGCCAGCCTTTTTTTTTGCCTGATGATTCAGGCAAATTATTTTGGGGAGCCTTAACTTCCCCCAGCCTCTTATACACGTCACCCATGGTTGTTAAACCTGCTCCACAATGTGTAACTAGAGGCTGTTGGATTCCATTTGTATGCATTACAAAAAACTACTTCAATAAAATCAAGTATATTAGCTGGTGTTTGAAGTATCTTTTAATGGTAATTTAAGGTAACTTTTGCTGGCACAACAATTCATGACAGGGTGAGCCAGGGACATTCCTGCTGAAAGATACAAGTTGCTGAAGAGAAATCTACACTAAACAAAATTGATACAAAGTTTGCATATAAAATTAATTGCTATTGTCTGTTTGAGTTATCACAATGATTTTCAATTTGTAACTATTTTTCTTTCCTTTGTTGCTCAGGCTTTCAAACTTCTTGGTGATGCTCTATTATCAACTGTAGAACCCCGTGGAGCTGATGGTATAATTTGCTTGTAAAGTTTAGATTCATCTGTTTTCTATATCTTGAGGCAATGTAGGTTTTTTGAAAATCTAATGAATAAACAAACAGCTAGTACTCATTGGGTAGCACACATTGTTAGTGCTTACATATGTATGATAGGATCTTTATGCCTCAAATAAACTATTTCATGTTATTATTTTATAGATAGTAATTTATTGGATCAGATTTTGTTTATTCTTCATTTGAGAAATAAGATACTATCTGGAGAGGATACCACTTTTGCATTCTAGCTACTTCTAAGAGATTTGTCTGTGTATCTTCTGATATTTTTGAACCATTTTTGTATGGAGACAGAATCATTCTGCTAGCACCACAGCCTGGCCTAAGAACCCCAAGGGGTGTGGTGCTAGTGGAATGAGGGCAGTTGTGGTGGCATAAGATGCTGGCAAACCTCCCTCCACCAGGAGGCCTGCAGGCACCCAGACAGCACAGCCCAAGAGGGGTTAGCCAAGTGTGTGCTGATTCAGGACATCTGCTTGGCAGACTCTACAAGTGGGACTTACATTTTCACCGAGGATGCCATGAAAGTGTCCCCACAAGAACCTGTGGAGAGGGTGACAGTGGAAGCACTGTGTGTCCTTTCTCGGTAGCGAATCCTTGAAAGGGAACAGACTTACAGAGGACTGTAAATTTGACTCCAATCACTGATCTATTGTTGTTATTCTCAGCAGGGTTGTTAGGGCTAGATTTCATCCTCTTCATGACACCCTTGATGTTATTGTCAAACACATTGCTGTATATGTAGGAGTCCTCTTTTGAAAATATTAGTGGTCTTAGAGAGAGCTAATGTCAAGATATTTCCCCTATTCAATATAGGGGAGTACAATGGAAGAGTGCAAATACTGAGGTAACCATAACTATTCATCCGATGTACAATTGGAGAGCTTAGGATGACAGTTTATTAATCACCCTATACTTTATACCAGATTAGTTTCCCAATGAATAGGTTATGCCTTGGTGGCACTCACTGAAAATTATATCCACCTACAAAACAGCAGGTCAGATTGGAAACTGACATATTTAGATCTGTACAACATCCTACTATGAATGACATTAAAATAGTATTCCGATATAAGGAATAAACAATACTAGTACAACTTTATGAAAGTATAACTTTATCCATACTGGAATGTTGTATCAGTTTACCTACATCCGTATAAAAATAAAATTAATGTCCCCTACTGAAATTATTACATTGGTACAAAAATCAAGTTATTTGCATAGGAAACAATAAAAATATACTCGGGCTAGCATGTGCAGGAGACATAGCAATATAACATTGTTTATAAGTCCAAATATTATTAGAGCTATACCTCTACCAAAAAAAAATTGTTACACAAGTTCCTTTAACATTAGAATGCTAGCAACTTTGCATGGTATAAGCCTCATTGTAGAGAGTTCTAGCAATCTCTCATTTCTAAGAACAGTAATTACATGTTTAGATATGGTACATTCTTAAAAGAAAGAGTTTTACTGTTTCACATAGAAATGGAAATTAATGTAGCATTTTTGCTAGGCACATGCACACACACAAACTGAAAATGTGTTGCATTTTGTAGAAAGCAGAAATAATCATAAACCTTTTTTTTTTCTTTAAGAAGCTATGTATTTAAGGAAGTGATGTATAGTGATAATTACGAATGGAGAAACTTACCTATATTAATTACAGGCACATTAAGGACAAACCTACAGTGTGGCTTGGTTTGTAATGCAACAGCAGATGTTCTGGGTATTATGGGTCTATTCATTTCCCTGGTATTACTTTTGCCTTTTTTTAAAGCAATCAAAATGTTTTTCATAAGAAAAAATGTCTCAAGATTCCAAAGGTTCCAAGATAATCCTAACAAAGGAATACCTATGAATTATAATGGGAACTTTCTGTCAGATTATTTAAAAACCTTTTTGCATTAGAAATGATATTCTAAATTCAGTTATAATTGCCTCTTTGTACAATGTGTCACTGGAAATAATGTATTTTAGACTAAGTCAGATGGGATTTTTTTACACAAGTCAAGCATAATATTGACACATACCAATAGTTCATACCTTGTACTGATTTTAAACAAACTAAATTGTATAAAATAAGCCCCCAAAACCTTGACGTGTAGAAATTATGAGCCAGTTATATCATGACAATGTTGGTGAAGCTGTAACTTACATCTGCCTTCAGGCCTATTTACTCTGTCATAACTTCTTAAAGGGGTCATAGAATAAATGAGAATTTGTCTCTTTGAGCCAAAATGTATCCTGGGGATCAGGGAAGGTGAGAGAAGGAAGGATATAGGAACCTGTGATGAGGTGTTAGAAAGGATTAATGAGGCTGAGAAGGGGGCAATTAACTGAATAAACCCCTACAAAGAGGAATTAGGTGACTTAAATCAGTGGCTCTCAATCTTTCCAGACTACTCTACCCCTTTCAAGAGTCTGATTGGTCTTGCCCAAACCCGAGTTTTACCTCACTTAAAAATGTACAATATTAGATAAAAATATAGGTCTCTCAGAACACTATTACTGAAAAAAATCTTACTTTCTCATTGTTTATCATATAATTATAAATCAATTGGAGTATAAATATTGTACTTACATTTCAGTGTATAATATACAGAGTAGAATAAACAAATATCATTGTCTATTAAATTTTAGTTTGTGCTGACTTCACTAGAGCTTGCTTTTTATTTAGCCTGTTTTTAAACTAGGCAAATATCTAGATCAGTTGATGGACCCCTGAGTGGCCGCAGGGGTACACATTCCCCTGGATGAGAACCACTGTATAAGTAACAGTCTAAGTTACAGTTTAAGTTAATGAAGATGAAGCCCAGCGGGGCAAGAGCAGGCTTGGTTTGTATAAAGCCAAGATGCTGAGGGCAGAAGGGGGCTGCTGGAAGGAACTCTGCATCTTCTCCATAGAGAGGAGGGGAGATGACAACAGACAAGGGTCAGCAAATCCTAAGATCCTGCCTTGGGAGACGGACTCTGGCAAGAACCAGAGAGTGGTGAGGTATCTATGGGGAGCTGTAGAAGCTCCACAGGTAGCCCAAGGACAGGCCAAAAGGTAGGAAAGGAAATAGGAAGTAACACAAGAAAACAGCAATGAGGTCTATGAGTGAGCAGGCTGAGGTTGCTGGATAGACGTTCCATGTACTGGAACCTGCAATAAGGGAGAACCAGGGGATGTCCACATCAGTCATTGGGGAAGTGGCACAGATAGGGCAGTAGAAGTGAAGATTGCCTGAGACAATTTATCCAGCAGCTGACACCCCAGAAAGAAAGGACTATGGTGACCTGGCCAGAGGACCAAGCCACGAAAAGGGAGCAACCAAGCCATGAAGAAAGTGCTCTAAGTCTTAGAGCGAGAGGCTGTGGGGATCCAAATGAGCAATAGAAGGGGTGTCACAGCTGGTAAGAACTAATCCTCAGAGCAACCAGGAAGAGGCAACCTCGTGGTAAATGAACCATGTGACAGGACCACAAAACCAGTAAGTTTCTGATCCTTCAGCTAAACAGCAGGCAGGTGAAGTGCTGCATCTATGCAAAGCCCCACTGACTTCATCAACTGCCTGCACACAACAAATTGCAGGATCAATGTCTAAGAAATTGTATACAATTAGAGCTGGGTAATTTTATTTTATTTTTTAATTCAGGAAGTTGTTTCATCCAAAACATTCTGTAAAAGTTTAGGTGTTTTGTTACATTTTTGAAACAAAACATTTTGATATTTCTATTAGAAATTTTCATTTCACCTGACAGAAGTAAAAAAACCCCACAACTTTCACTGAATTTTCAGAATTTATTATGGGCACTGTGACAACACAAAATTCCCAGTCAGTACTAGGTGATCTATCTTAAAATCAGTATGCACAAAAAGGTGGTCCATACTGAATTTAAGATATATCAGATGAGAAATTTAAAATACCACATTTTACTATGGAAATGATTTAAAATAATCATAATCCCACAAATGCACTGTAAAATCCACTACTGGAAGATTTTTTTATAAAAAATACTGCCCTCCACTGCACCCTTGTATTCCACAATTATTCTGCTTCCCCAAAAATTCCACAGCATACCACCAGCTTAAGATCTACCATGCTTAGATGAATGAGATTTTTACTATTGCTAGCAATAGTATTTATTTCTATTACAGTTACAGCTGGATCTATAGATTTAATCATATGTCTATGGCTTGGCTTTACATATTAGTTTTCTTTTAAAGAACAGAAGTATTCTAGAAAAGTCTATAACAGGAAGAACAGGGATACATACTAAAGTTTGAGTTATAATATAGATGCATAGCTCCCAAAGATGCTAAGGGAATAATTGTATGAGCTGCTACACCATATTTGTATATCCAAATTCCTAAAGAGAGACAATTTTTAGTTAAAAATTGGAATAGATAGTTCAGGCTTCTCATCAGTCTTTAGAATGTATTTACTTATTTGCCGTTTCACAATATGCAACACTACATTAATATACAGCAGAAAGTGCTTACATTGGTCCACAAGCTCCATTATCATGACTGAATATATTTGTCTATGTCTGTTCTAATCTCTAAGCCTTACATTACAGGTTAATGAGCTTAAAAATTATATTTTGGATCTTCAATAAAATAAAACAAAACCACTGCATCAGTATCCATTCCCAATTCGGGGGATAAAAATAAAATATTCTATGCTGCATATATTTGCAACTGAAATGTGTTTTATCATTCAAGTGTATTGATGAAAAAAAGGGACCTTGTGGTCATTTTTAGCTGGGCTTTCCAAGTACAAGTTTCTAATATTGGCTACATTTTAATCTGTCACTTTTCTGACAGCAGCACTAACTTTGAAGCAGAGTTTGTCTTGCAATCCCCAGTTTGTAAAATGTCCAACATTTGTTTTGGGGTAGGATAGTCCATGCGGTGGTTGATTAGCCACTGGGCTAATGGGGCTCCATGCTCAGGGGCCCTTGCCAAATGGGGTCCCGCCAGAAAAATGGGTGCCCACCTTCTCCGCCTACCTGGTGGGCCTGATGGGGATGTGGGAGATTGAGGTTCAGAACTTTCCCTACTCCATACGCCTGGCATTTCTGCCAAGAAGCAGGGAAAACCCCCATGCCCTGACCTAGCTCCCTTGCAGGAGTACCGGGCCGGGGGAGGGGCAGGGCAAGCCCCCCCACACCACCCACATTTCCCCAGCAGGAGCACTGGTAGGTGGGTTGGAGGGCCTAAGGCAGAAGGGGCAGGCAGGGGCCTCCACTTGTGCTGACCCAGTGCCCCACAAACCGCAAATCTACCTCTGAGTTCACGGCCAGAGATCTGGTTTGGTTTTAAAGTGGAGACGAGTGAAATGAGTCAACAAAATAAAAGTATCACACATTACATTCAATGTAAGGTAAATGCCAGGCTATAAAGTATTTGACATTCCTAAACCATAAAGCATTTCAATACCAAGGTCTTATTTGTATATTAAATAGGAAGATTGCTCTGGACTCTAGGGTTGCAGAATTAAACCATTTCACAATGATTAACTGCAATGTTTCTCAATGAACCAGCAGTTGTTCGTTCTTCTCCTGCTCACAGAAGGCAGCAGTAGCTGCTGGATGTTCCCCTCTCAACTTGCAATTCTAACGTCCCCCCACTGGTGCCACTTTGCACCAATAATGATGGGAAAAGCAACAATCTCCCCTTCTCACATCAAGTAGTTCTGGATTTGGGCTGATCTGATTGAAGGTATCAATCAAGTCTGGCTGCTTCCTTTCCTTCGTTTTAATGACTGCCACTTTTCCTTCTGGTGGACACTCACTGCAGACTCAGACACATCACTACATTGGGTTCCATTTGTTTCACATTTTCAAGCTTTTCTTTACAACCCAGGGAAAAGAAACCTGAGATATTGAGGCCTTAAACATATGCCAATTGTTCCTATCCCAAGACCTGGTCAAGATTCAGGTGCCCATGTATACATCTGTGGGAATTTTGCACTGTGTAAAGGAACACCAATCTATGCTTAGCTCAAGAATAAGGAATTAACTTGAGTTTATGAGAACTAAAAAGCAAACTATTGAGTACTGTGCTTTAAATTATTTTCATTTGTTAAGATATGAAAATTAGAGAGAGAAAAATCAGACCCACAAATCAGATCAGCAAAGTCTGCTTTTTCAGAGAGCAAAGATACTATCAAACATAAGGCCCTGATCTGGCAATTCATTGTATGTAGACACAATACCTTTCTCTCTAAATCATTGGAGAGGAAATTATGAATGGACTGCAGGAGAGAATCCAGTTCCCGGACGCAAGGAGGCAGACATGAGAGTGTGTGCATGACTATAGTGTTGCTGCTATTTTAATTAGAATGCTGACTGATCAGCCATTTTAGAATCAGGAAGGAATTTTTCCATTGGACCAAACTGGCTTTTTTCCAGCACCATGGTGGTACACCTTGGGTGACAGCAATAAGACTTCAAATGTAATACTAGAAAAAGGTAAAAAAAGAGACTGCTTAGCTTGTCACAACTTGCAGCTGATGTCCAGGATGAATAAGACAAAAAGGCACCTGCCCTCAAAGTTAAAATGAGATCTTCGAGTTTGCTGGTGGTGCTTTTACACACAGGAAAAAATGGGGAGAGATCTGAAGTCTTTTTTCACTGAGGTCCGCTGTTGGCATCCTGAGCCAAGGATTCAAAGGGGAGCTGAGTCCAAAGGGTAGGTCTAGGAAGGTCTGGTTGTAAGGTATGGGTCCTGACACAGCACTGGACCCAGTTAATTGCCGGGTATATAAGGGCAGAGTATGGGGCACAGTGTTAAAGTAGTAACATGGTGACCTGTTGATTTAATTCCAGCTCATGTGTCCTGTTCAATGATGCATCTGTACGGAGCCTGTGGTGAACTGCAGAATCGGGCTCTAAAATTGTTCAGAAAGTGTTCTGTTGCATTTACAGGAATGGATTCTAAAATGGCATGGTCTGTGCCACTGTATTCTTTATTATCTATCGGAATAGGTGGATATGTAACTTAGAAAATTCAGCTACTAATACAAATTTAATCAGCAACATTAAATTAAACTTGACACACTACTCTTAGCTAAAGTGCATTTGCTTATAATGATAGTGTTTTCTTTTTGTTCACAGTAGTTAACACTATGTCACTATCTGTTCTGAAACAAAGTTGTAATTAATGTCCCAGAAGGCCTGTCAGATTTATTTTCTCCCTCTTGTGTAGCATGACCTGGACATTTGTTAAGAAATCAGAATCTAAAGGTTTCATTTTCTTTCCAGGCAACAGGGAAGGATCAAATTTCTCTTCTGAAACTGAGACAGAAGAGAATGGTTATATGCCCTTCAGATCTTAACCTTCTAGACCAGAAGCCTGTCCTAGAATACTTAAATTCCGTAGGGTGGGGGCATTAATTACATTCTCCATCATTTCAGCTTTTCACTGCTAACAGGAATACTTCTTTATCAGTGCACTTTTTCCACCTTGTATTCTTGTCTGAAGAAAAAAAAACAAACAGTAACCAATTTAGTTTGTGCCTCTAAGTCTTCCAATTTACTTTCTACTCCAGCAATTGCAGATTTTTAGGCTATTTGAAGATAGGGTTGCCAATTTTGTTTGGATGTATTCCTGGAGATTTCATCATGACAATCTTTAATTAAAGATTAATCTTTGTTTCCTAGATACTCCAGGCCAATCCTGGAGGGTTGGCAACCCTATTTGAAGATACACTCAAATAATACACCTTGGGACACACATTCAGTTACCAAACTCTGCTCTGTTATATCTCCCTTTCTGCTTTCTTCTCTGTAGCAAACAAATGTACTAGGAAGAAAATGTCCAGGTTTCTATTCCTCTTCCTTTACCCCAGAACCCCACTGACTTACTCTCTTGAGCAGGTAGCAAAGTCACAGAGACAGAAGAGAAATGTAAAACTGAAGTCAATTAAGATAAAAATTGTGAGATGACCTTTTACACCTTAAAAATGTAAGCCCACTTAATAGGTGCATAAATTACTCCTAAGAAAAATTTCCCAAGCTTTTTACAAGCCCTTAGAGTTCATGTCAGAAATCAGTGTTAAATGTACACCCAATTTTTTTTGTTAAATTCCTTAGCATTAGGACCTAATTTAAAAATCCATTCATTGCTCCATATATCCATTTCTCCTGCGACCTTTTCTTTGCTTCTTCCATATTATCTCTGAAGAGAATGACCTTCCTATCTCAGGTTTCAGAGGAACAGCCATGTTGGTCTATAAAAAGAACAGGACTACTTGTGGAACCTTAGGGCTGGTCTTCACTACCTGCCGGATCGGCGGGTAGCGATCAATCTTTTGGCGATCGATTTCTCATGTCTTGTGAAGATGCGAGAAATCGATCGCCCGCGGCTCCCCTGTCGACTCTGGAACTCCAGTTTGCTGGGAGAGCGTGCCGCCAACTGCCGCCGCCGTGAGGACGGCAGGTAAGTCGGCGGCAGATACGCAAACTTCAGTTACGTGATTCACCTAGCTGAAGTTGCGTATCTGCCATCGATCTCCCCCGGTAGTGAGGACCAGCTCTTAGAGACTAACTAATTTATTTCAGTATAAGCTTTCGTAGGCTATAGCCCATTTCATCAGATGCACAGAATGGAACAGACGGTAGGTAAGATACACAGAGAGAGAGAGAGAGAGAGAGAGAGAGAGAGAGAGAGAAAATATATAAAGGTGGAAGTTGTCATACCAATTCTAAGAGGCTATTTAATTTAGATGGGCTATTACCAGCAGGAGGGAAAACAAAATCCTTATCCCAATCTGGAAAGACACCACACACACTTCATTCATATAGCTGCTAAATACTTTTCTGTGATACCCCAAAGAAGTGAATCAACATTACAATGAACAAATATTGTCGAGTCCTACTCACTCATTTCAATGGCCTTCCTGGTGTGTCCTGTCTATTCTCTCTAATCCTTTTTATATTGTAAACTCCTCAGGGCAGGGACTGACTGCAGTGTGCATTGTATGTGCTGAGCATATCATCACTTACCAAATATATCTGAAAAACCTTAAGATTTTGTCCAAATGAATTTTCAGGATTATGGGGAACATGTCCAGTCTATCATATTTAGTTCAAGATGTTTCTTAAAAACAGAGTGATAGTGCCATTAAATGTGCAAAATCAAGATGTTCTGGAGATAGCCATTATTTTCCAACCCATGCATATCCTAGGATATCCTACTTTAAAATTAATTGTTTTGAGTTGCAAGTCCCAAATAGCAGAAAGTGTACACTGTGTGGTTTTAAGAAACTTATTCTCAATTTTAGACACTTGTATCCATGTAAAACAGACAGAAATTATGTCTTTTCAGTTTCTGTAATTTTAGTTTGTGTGCTCTGCATTATCTTTTTGTTGTTGTTGTACTTAAGTACACTGGAACTATAACTGTTGTCTCCCACAGAACCTCTCTGAACATTGGGTATTTATAGGTCATAAGGTTATTCTAATGAGAAAACTTTAAGTTACATATATGTGACACATCTCGCTAGCCAGGCTGTGAGTTTGAGGTGTCCGGAAACCAGTGGCGGACCGTGCATTTCACACCTAGGCCTTCAGTAGTGCTCCGTCTGAATCAATTCACCCCTCAGTTGGTTATAAAAATCATCTTATTATGTAGAAATACAGTATAAAGATTAGGGGTGCACAAGTCTTCTACTACTGCAGCTACAGCTGCGACACCCCCCCCCCCCAAAAAAAAAAAAACCCATCAATAATATCCTCATAAACTCGCAATATTATTTAGGAAAAAAGCAACATTTTACTCACCAAAAATTCGGATTATTTGTAGACAAAATCCATCCTCCTCTCTTTCCTCAAAAAGACTTCAATTACTCTGTCATACAGATTATCCGTGCGCTTCAGTTCCATCAAGAACTGCTAGAGGGCCCTGCTAGAGGGCCCTGCTAGAGGGCCCTGGTGTCACCAACTTAAAATCTGATTGGTTAAAGCAACAGTTTAATCAACATTTTTTTCTGTTAGAGGGCCTGCAGAACGGATTGTGAAGGCCTCCAGGCAGACATCTTTGACTTTGACCCTGCCTAGCAACAAATGATGGCTGAAATGTGATTGGTTAAATGCTTTAATATGAAAATACATGTCTGGAAGCAGCACAACCAGGGGAAAAGCTATGAAAGGAAGCGGACAGACCATTTGGAAATATTTAATAAGTATTCATGGACAAAATATAATTAACATCAGTCTGTGATTCAGATATTTTCTTAGGCCAGTAGAGAAGGCCTTGCAGGCCCTGATGGCCCACCACTGCCAGAAACAATAAAGACCCTTCCTCTGACCCCATGGGTTGGAGGACTGAAGCAGAGATTACCTAGCAGGTACAGATGAGGCAGTGCTATATGTTCTCTTTCTGGTTTTCCCCCTTCCCTGAAGCCTGAGTGAATGGAGGTGAAGGAGGGTGCTGCTTGTTTCTTCTTCATTTGTTCCACACGTGCTCACAGGAAGGAAGAGTATCCCACATGGCAATCTGGTAGCTGATCCCAATCCACCTACTCTTGCTGCCATTGGATGGAGGAGCCAGTAGGAGCTGGTTGACAGATTCTCACTTGCTATGATAGGTGAAGGGGGTTGAGGGGATTAGAAGAAGATAGCTTCTACTAGTTCTTACTGGTAGGAGTAGCCATTTTGAGATCTTTTGTTTATGAAGGTGAGTCTCCAGTGTGGGACTGTTTCAGTCCCCACCCTTAATAGGGTTGCCAGGCATCTGGTTTTTGACTGGAATGCCTAGTCAAAAAGGGACCCTAGTTGCTTCGGTCAGCACAGCTGCTAAAAATCCGGTTGGCCCCTGCACCAGTGGGGTAGGCAGTACTCCTAGTGGAGGGGCGCTCTGTATACTGCCCCACCTACAGTCCCCCCCCCCCCCCCGGACCCATCTCCACACCTCCCACTGGCCGGGAACCACAGCCAGTGGGAGCTGTGGGGGTGGTGCCTGTGGGCAGGGGCAGTGCACAGAGCCCCTTGACTGCCACTCCACCTAGGAGTCGGGGGGACATGCCACTACTTCCTGGGAGACGCACAGACTTTCTCCATCCTCAGGAGATGCTGGGGCTGCCCGAGGTTAGTGCCACCCAGAGCCTGCACTACAAACCTCCTCCCATCCCCCAACCCTGACAAAGCTCAGAACCCCTTCTTCTACCCAAATTCCTTCCCAGAGCCTGCATCCCCTACCCTTGTTTCTGTGTCCATATCAAAATGGCCATTATTTTTAGAGTTTATTGTATGATAGCTGCAAATAAATGCAAGTGTCCTCTACAGCATTAGACTGCAGAAAGATAATAAAATCATATGTTGTTAGATTAACTTCTAGCAGCATACCATGGCTCTATATTTGCCCAGAGTTAAAATGTCAACCCTGGTTTTAATGAGGAAATTCAAAGTAAGTATATGGCAATATTCAGTTTTAGAATAGAAGGAGATAATGTAGACAAGCAAATTAAAACTCCTGGAGCCCTATTCCCTGCCACGGAAGACAAGTAACTCTCATTGACTTCAGTATGAGTTACTTATATCCTGAGGAGAGACTATGACTGAAAATAGGGGGTCTGAGCTATAAATTGTCAAGGAAATGAACAAAGTTCTATAGTTTTCACCTATAACAATCAGACACCCCTTAGAGAAAATCTGGAGCCACAACATGAATTTAAAGCATAGAGCTTTAAAGTAGCAATGAACTTGGATGGCACTCATTTGGAAGCACCCAGAACTCCTTAGTGATTGATCTAGTAAAAAATCTCAAACATTCCTTTGAGGGCAAAATGGTGTAGAACAAGAGGAGCACATTTGTGTATTTTCTCTTTATCTGAAACTAAGAAAACAGGTTTAATTGTCGAGAGCATGCCAAAAAACACAAAAAACAAGTACAAAAGGTCAGGTGGAATGGAAAACAGTAAAAGCAGTGCATTCTTGACATTTCACTTTTCAGAAGCACAGCCTTCATACACCTCAGAAACATTTAAGGTAGAAATTAATTCTCATTTGGTATCTATGACTCATGAGTCCTTATATCCCTTGGTCAGATAAAGTATTCCTTTTCTTGTTACAGCAAGATAGAGAGCAGTGCAATAATAGACACCGAATGAGATAACAAGAAACAGTATGCTTAACATGGATTGAAACAGTAGCTTGTCACTCCGACAGAACAAGAATAATCCTTTTGCATAAAATGTAGAGCCACCTAATAAGGGAAGCCTCAAGTAATTTTTACCCAGGAATAAAAGGTGTTAAATAACTCATAATATTAAATTATTTAATGTATAACATATTCATGTTTAGGATTTCCAAATTTAGGACCTGATTTCATCTCTCATGCCAAATAGTCTCACTGGATATGTTACACTGCAAGAAAAGACTCACAGCATGGCTGCAGCTGGCCCAGATCAGCTGACTCAGGGTCACAGGGCTGGAGCTTCACGGCTATAAAATTACAGAGTAGAGGTTTAGGCTCAGCCTGGAGATCAGGCCCTGGGCTCCAGCCTGAGCCAGAACATCTACATTGCAACTGTACAGCCCTGCAGTCCAAGGATGGCAAGCCAGAACCTCAGACTGGTGCCACAAGTTTATCAGCACAGTGTAGATGCAGCCACTGAGTTCATTGAGGCCTTGACTAAGCACTTTAACTCATACCTAAAGTTAAACAGGTGCTTAAATGTGATTATTTTCAATGGGATTTATGGGTGTTTAAAAGCATAGCATGTACCTAAATGTTCTGCTGAATATGGAATTAATCATCTGGTTAAATGCTTACTTGAGTGGGATTTCCAACACTCAGTCCAGAGATATGGAACTACTGAAGTCTTTAAGTATTACTCACCATGAGTAAAGGCTGCAAAATCAGTCCTGAGATGGGTATTCTTACTCTTTCCCTAACCCTATAACATTCCTTCCAGTGAAGATGTAGCTATAATTAGTGAAATTTATATAAGCTGATGTTCATACTTCATTCATATTTCAAAACAAACTTCAGAATGTATATCTTATTGCATGTTATGGTTAAAATATATAGCATGCAATCCATTCACATGTACCCATTTTGATAGCTTTGATGGGAAGAGGGGCAGGCATTTTCTAGAGGAAGGGGCTGCATTAATAGATTGAGGATGCAACGTTGCTGGTAACTGTTAACCACAGCATTTCCCCCCCTGTGAAATTCTATTGAAAAGCAATAGTTTGTAAAATGAATCCAGTTGAATTGCAATGGAATTTTAATGGGAAAGCTGCATGTTACTAATAAGCATTCAAATACTGTGACAACTCATAAACACTCTTCTCAGCAAAAAGTAACTCATCCTGTGATTTGTAAAATAACATTGCATTGAGGGACACCTATGCATTGTTTGAGAAACCCATTTTGAAAGCTCTACTGCAGCTCTCTCTACCAGTTACAATATTACTAAATGATGAGATGAAAACCCATAAAAGAGATTGTCCCTTTAGACCTATTATGGCTCTAATTGGCATCCTATTACACAAAGCAATGAACTCTCTCTCGAACCTACTAAAGTTTTATGCACTTTTCATTTTCAGTATGGTTTAAGTATCTGAAATGACAATTCTGACAGAAAGATATACAAAAAATGATACCACACTATTCCTACTAAAATGGAAAGCCTCCAGTCCTCAGAGCCAAGAGATAAACCAACATCTGCATGAACAGAATAATTGGCGGTGGCTTTCTCTTCTGAATATATTAATAAAGCTAAGAGTGGTGGGGGAGCAGCTTAAAGTGCAAACTGACAAATATCAACAAAAGTGCAGCTAGAATAGTAGAATCAGGGAACACACTCTATTATGCATTCAGTACCACAGCTTTATTTACTCACACATTTGTGTTTAAAAAATATCGAAATCTTATTTTTATCAACATTGTGTTTCAATATTTCAGCTTACAGCTGGATGAGAAACTGAATTAACAATGTTTTAGTTAATTTCTTTCTTTAATGGATACATTGGATTTCATGTTAAAATAACAATGGGGCGGACAATACTGGGACAGCTATACTGCAGAGGCGTGATATACATAGTACCCCATGCAGACCGTAATACTGACAAGCAACAACTTGTGATTAATTGTGTGAAAAACCTTACAAGCAGAGTGGAAAACAAAAATCTCAAGGCTGCAAACAAAAATACTGTTAGTGTGTTCTAATACAGTTCTCAAGTAATAATGCAAACAGATGTAAGCAGTGTCAGGATGAGTGGCATCCGGTGGGGAATTGCAGGATTTGCAATGACTTTGCAGTGTCAGTGTAGCGGGCCCGGATGGGCCCCCTACGAGGGGGAAGACCCCCGCGCCGGCAGTCCACCATGGACGGCGGAGCCGGCATGGCCACGCCCCCCGCCCCGGAAGTACAGCCGGCAACCCGGATGTACAAAAGGCGGGGCCGGGAGCCGAGAAGGGGGCGAAAGCCGGAAGGGGGACTCGGGACCGGCGGACTGGCCGCCCCCCTGCCTGGACCCAGAGCCGAGCCAAGGGTCCCGCGCCGAGGAGGAGAGGGACGGAGCAAGCACCCCAGCCGCTGCCTACCGAGCGGCGTGGGACACCGACCCCGGAACCCCGGAGACCGAGCCTCCTGCAGCGGGGGACGTCGGGGCTGAGGCCCCGATAGCTCCAGACCCCGCGGCCGCGGGAGACGAACTACCCGAACCCCCAGCCACAAGCCCCACGACGCCCGACGACTGGCCAGGAGTTCCAGCAGCCACCTACCCGGAGGAGGTAGGAATGGACTGGACCCCTGAGGGCTAGGAGCCCGGAGGTCAGCCGCTGGAGGGGTGAGTGAAAGAGGGGAGGGCTAGTTATTTCTGTGGCTGGAGCCAAGACGCCCCAACCCGGGACTCATAAGACTGTGTAATTGCTGGCTGCTGGGACAGGACAAACCCAGGCAAAGCCAGCCTAGAAAGACTGTGTAATTGCTGGCTGCTGGGACAGGACAAACCCAGGCAAAGCCAGCCTAGAAAGACTGTGTAATTGCTGGCTGCGGGGGCAGGACAGACCCCGACCAAGCCCAGCCTAGAAAGACTGTGCACTTGCTGGCTGCTGGGACAGGACAGACCCAGACTAAGCCCAGCCTAGAAAGACTGTGTACCTGCTGGCTGCGGGGACAGGACACTATGCTGAGACAAGACTAAGTAAATTTACATAATTTCTGACAAGTTTCTCCAACCTGGTCTCAAAAACCTCCAATGATGAAGACTCCATAATCTCCCTTGGAATTCTATTCCAGACCTTAACAGCCCTTGCAATTAGAAAGGTTTCATAACATTTAACTTAAACATTCTTTGATGCAGACTAAGCCCATTATTTCTTCTCCTACCATCAGTGGACATAAAGAACATTTAATCATGGTCCTCCATTATGACAGACCTTATATTTGAAGACTGTTTTCATAGATTCATAAATCCCAAGGCAGGAAGAACCACTCTGATAATCTAGCCTCCTGTATAATAGAAACTATTAAACTTTGCGAACTAGGAATTATTTGGCATCTTTTAGGAAAAAGATAGAATAGTCAGTGATGAAGAAGCCATCACAAATCTTTAAATTGCTCCAATACAGTAGACTCTCGCTTATCCAGGATTGGATTAACCAGGATGTGGATTAACCAGGATGTCAAAAAAAAAATGTGCAACTCGCAGGGCCGCCTCTAGATTTGTTGCCGCCCCAAGCACACACACAAAACCCCCCCACCAGTGCACAGGGCAGCCAGTGAACCAACATCCCCTTCCCCCGGCGCAGGGTGGCTGGTGAACCAACTTCCTCTCCCCATATTTCCTATGGATGGTGATTATCCAGGATTTTATTAACCAGGATTAATTTTTTCCCTACCATCCTGGATAATCGAGAGTCTACTGTAGTTAGTTAGTCTGACAGAGAAAGACTCGGAGACTAAGGTGCCACTCAACAAAAATAAAGGATCTGGCCCATTAGCATACCTCCCAAATACACCCTGTCCCAAAATAATATTACCCTTTTAATTTGACCACTTCAAAAGGCTGCACAAAGCTGACCAAAAGGAAATTAAAGTTTAGCCCAAGCAAAGAGAAATTCAAAGACAGACATTACTTGATCTGCAAGATGGAAGTATATTTGACAATAAAATACAGTGGCAATTGAGAAGTCCCAGTTGTTAACATAGCTTTTTCGTTCATTCAGTTGCATATCTGCACTTTTGCTTCATTGCTGTGCACACAAAAGCACATGTAAATGAATCGTTAGATGCCTAACTCACCACCTATATGCACATTCTCCTGATCTGCATGTGCAACTGATATACTTAATAGAGATTTTTGGCATTATCAACAATATTGGAAATTAATATTGATATGGGAAGTCATAAAACACCAATTTAACTATAAATTCCTTTAAGTCCAAAGGCCAAATGGTATTTTATACAGTGGCTCCAAACATATCTACAGCAGCTCCAAACATACCTAACAACCTAAAAATATGCAGTCACTACACCCACAGACATTTAAAAGCATTTGATCAAAATACTTACAAATGGGATAAACCCAGGGATGCTTAGACCACATTGGTCAGCTCCAGCATGGTCAAATAGGTATTAGCAATGAACCCTATAAGAGCTTCCTTTTTATACCCTTTAAGAACTGAGTGATGTCATTGCCAATTATGGCTAGAAACCAATTTGAGGCAGTTCACCCTTATTTTCTGTCTTAATGCAGATAACATTTATAACCTTCTTTCTCCCCAAGGCCTTTCCTCCCCTCCTTTTTCCTGACCAACAGTTTGTCTTTTGCACCTGCGTTCCCACAGGCCCTACATTTTGAGGTAATACTGGCGTGGCGAGGTGGAAAGGACCATCTTGGCTCATTTTAAGACAGCTTTATTTTGTATTATTCAAAACCATCCGCAGTCATGCCTATTGGTCAGAGACCAATTTCCCCTTATCTCATGAGTTATTCCTTGAACCAGCTATCCTCCCTACATCACTCTTCCTTGCCTTTTAACTCCATATTTTCAAGGCCCTTCTTCTACTTGCAAGTCAGGGCCCTTCTTTAAAAATACATATGTATCCTTGAGCCAAACCCTATTCTTTAAATTTCATATTTATCCTACAGAGATGAACTTGGATATAAGGGCAGGTGGGGGAGGGACAGATTATGGACCAAACACAGGAGGGATAGCTCAGTGGTTTGAGCATTGGTCTGCTAAACCCAGGTTTGTGAGTTCAGTCCTTGAGGAGACCATTTACGGATATGGGGCAAAAATGGGATTGGTTCTGTTTTGAGCAGGGGGTTGGGCTAGATGACCTCCTGAGGTCCCTTCCAACTCTATGATTCTATGAATTCTACTGCACACTTTGATGCAAGTCAAGGGGGAGCAATTTATCATGTCTAGACGAGAGGTGATAAATCGATCTCCAATACATCAAACACTTCCTGCCAATCCGGCGAGTAGTATAGACATACCCTTAGGAGCTTGCAGAACTCCTGCTCTTGGCACTAAGTGGAAATATTATCAAAGTGCCTGACAAACCATCCAGTTTTCCTTTTTTGGGGAAATCTTCTGTTGTGATCGGCCAGGCAGAAATGAACACTCACAACAGAGAACCACACAAGTTACTGCCTTCTCTCTCTACCAGGAATCTGTGACATCAATAGGGAGTAAAGATGCTCTTGTGAGTAAAGCACATTGGAGAGCTATGTTCTATTCCTGGGCTTGTTGACAGTTTTTTTCTGTGTGACCTTGGGAAAGCCATCTAAGTATTGGTGCCAATCCATAAAACAGATAATAGCTCCCGGCTTTGCATGAAGTTGTGGGGAAAATCCAACAATTTTGAGGTGCTGAAATACTGTTGCAATGGAGCCCATAAAAGTAACTGGACATTTAGACAGACTTAGTCAGCCCAGAAAGGTACTGCTAAGGCAAGCAAATTACAGGAGAGTTCAAACAGCACTTGTATTGGAATGATAGGCTTTGCAAACTTCCAAACTCAAAAGGCTCTTTTTGAGCTAAGTTGACTATATAGCTCCAAAAGAAATCAAGGGAAAAAAATTCGAGACTACTTTAAGTGACAGCTGTCATATCTCTAATAATATCATTATATACAGACATACTTCTGTATGACATATTCTAGTCAATATCTGTATTTAAATGGACTCAGCTACATACTTTATGATCAGGTTTCAGAATGGTAGCGTGTTAGTCTGTATAAGCTTGGTTTTTGCTGATGCCCAAATAAATATGTCAAGCTCTAAGGTGTCACATGGACTCCTCATTGGGTTGTTTTTCCGCTATAAATTCAAACAGTGGAGAGAATCATAATAAATTCCAAAAGACAAATTTTGGCTCTCTTTTTTTTCCTGAAGATCCTCCCACCCAAAAAAGTTCCTTCATTATGATTTCATTTTCTTTTCAGTTAAGCTGTTTGCAGATTTGAACAAAGGAATGTTGGGGTCTTCTAAGCTTTGACAACACTCTTCTTTCACAGTCACTATGTCAGTTAACAAAAAACTCCCTATGTTTAACTTTGTTCAAACACAAAATTTAACTTTTATAGTGTTTGAGGTTGAGAAGAGGAGGCCAGGAAAGGAAACCTATTGAATTTTAAACTTTTTGACTGAAGGGCAAAGGGATTGTTTAAAGAATCAAGAAACAAATATTCCATTTGTACTAACAGCAAATCTTCAAGGCTTTCAGAAAGACACAAAAAGTTGGTGACATTTAAATAGTTTTCAACCAGTTCCAAATTGATTGATGAATAAAGCAACGAAGGAATGAAGATAAATTTTTGAAAAAAAGTTTGCATTCTATCAGTTAATGGTACTTTACCTGCAAGGATACAAGAGAAGGCAAGGTTTCCAAGAAACAATGTCAAGATGTGCTCTTTACTGAAGAAAATGTATTTTTTTATTTAGAGTCAATAGGATTCCAAAAGCGTTTTGTCCCTATAGCATTGTTGCAGTGCAGAGTTGACTTTTTTTATTTCTTTTCAATTTGATTCCAAAGGGAGCCTTCATTAAAAGCTAAAGTCAGCTTAATGATACAGATCTAGCATTAAACAATCTCATTCTCCTATTGTAAGAGGCTAGAAGGCAATAAAACTCACTGTCATTTTCATATTAGTAATAACATCATATGTATCACCTTGCTATAAGCATTTAGCTCTTTCCCAAGCACAACAATATTTCTCTGTCAGACAAAACAAAGAGAAAAACTACAGACATGAAGAAAGTAGTAATGATGGGGGCAAACCCAAAGGTATAGCAGTTGGGGACAGATCCTTAGCTGGTATAAACCAACAAAATCTTTTAAGTTCAATGGACCTATATCAACTTACACCCCAGGTGAGAATCCATCCCTCCATTTTGAGAAGCAGCTCAGAGAGTCTATGCTAATTCAAAGTTTATCCCGATTACTCAGACTTGGTGTAAAGTGTACTCAAGAGACCACATCATCACTGCTAATGTTAGTCATTTCTTAATGTTTAATATTAACCATGTAGGGAAGAGAGTAGGGGAGGACTGAAAATTAAATTTCCATCCATTTCTGCTATGAAAAATAAGTTGGCAGAGGTTATGGTTTTCCTCCACATTTTTTTCTTCCTTCACTAAGAGGATGAGTGGCTTAACTGGATTTAATGACGCTTTACAGCACTGACTTCTTTGGCAGCATGACAAAATATCTAACAGGTGTTACAGCATGGCCCATTGAGCAGGATGAAGAGCAAGGTCCTTCTTGAGATCACTGACAATTGAAAATGATGTCTTCAATAACTGTTACTTTATCAAGAATATATTCAATCATATAATAAGTAGAATACCATCTGCTTAAATTAGTTATTTGAAGTTGAGGTTTTCTGCTTTTGAATTTGGGCCACAGTCTCTCAAGCTGATGTACATTGATTAAAACTAGGGCATTTTTTTTTCTGATTTGTGTTGAGTGTGTCAGGACATGTCCATCCCAGAAGCAAGAGCAACACCCTTCTGTAATGTTTTGGCGCACATACTTGTGGGGAGCAAGCTGTAGGTAGTAGCTCCATGTAGCTCAAAACCTTGACGTGGGCTGTTGAAGCCTGAGAAGTCCTTCCCCCACATCATACATGACAAGGAGATGCCTTCAGGAGCCAGTGTGGTTCTGCCTTTACTCCAATGCAAGGCTGTGTCTAAATGGCACAGCCAAACCTTGTGTACTAAACCCAAGAACATGGTGCAATTTATGCAAATCTAAAACCCATACATCTGAGTACACTGAAGTTTTCCATATAGCAAGGATCATTGTTTTCCCGCCAAACAACAATGGGGCTGAAAGACCCTCATGTTTATTTGTATTGCAGTAGTGCCTAGGAACCCCAGTCATGGACCAGGTTCCCACTGTACTAGTCCCTGTAGAAGCACAGAACAAAAGGTGTCTGCCCCAGACCTCATATGCTTCTCCCCAGCCCTGCAACCTATCACCACAGTTCAAATGAATGAATCACTGGGCCCAGGAAGAGAGCTGTAGATCTTGGGGTCCATTGGTCCTCTGGTTGTTTGTCAGTAGTAAAGGACTGTTAGAGTCACTAGTGACCATTAGGGTTTTTTTGTAACCAGCTGGACAAATTATTATCCATTTTGCATGGTTTTCCACCACTAATGCCTTATATTGTTCTGCTTCATGCCACCATGAAAAAACATGTTAAAAATTCAAACAGAGAAAATATATGGTCAGTACTTAGCTATAAATCATATAAGTGAATTGCAAGCCGGTAGAACTGGAAGTGTGAAGGGATCTGAGCTCCATGAGTTCTGCTTCAGAACAGTTGGATCAGTCCAAAGCTAGCATTCAATAGTTTGGCATCACTATTTATCCTCAGAAGCAACCTTATCCAAGCTCTGCAGGATTGTGAAATCTGTTATGTGTCTATGCTCTATGTTCTCCTTCAGCTGACTACCCTGGATTGCAGATAACAAATGACAGCCCTAACCCAAATCCCCAGAACAGAACTTTTCTGCTGCAGAAAACCTACGCAAATTTTAACATTAAGATTTCAATTGAAGGGGAACCTTTAGGCTTCCTCTCTCCCCTCCCGCGATTCATAGTCATTCTTTATTATTGCTGAAAAAATTATCCTTGCTTTAGTTATGTACAAAATTCCTAACTTAATACCTTATTTGTGTACATCAAAGCAGTTTGGGTTTCTTTTTCTTATCAAAATGTTCTGACATACAATGCAGACAATTGTTATAATAGAATGAGGTTCTATCAAAGCCAGAAACATGGTAGTTGAGTGTTTCTGGAAAATGACTGTTAGTTGCTTATGTCTAATGTGTCATTTTGCAAACTCACAGAGCTTTCAACACTAACTTGCAGGACCATAAATCTCCTTAGTAATAAAAGTGGGGAGAAACAACAATGTTGTAAAAATGTAACAATGCATTAAGATTCCATCTTGAGATTTTCAACTAGAACACATGCTACCACGTACATTTTTTCTAGTTTTAAAACCAACTGTGCTACAATTATATATTCCAAGACCTCTAGAAGGGCAACGTGAATGTTGTTCCCTGAGTGGCAGCATCTAAAGACACATTTAAATTCTGCATTGAACACGGAGCTGACAAAGCAACCAAGCAACTTACATCCATAAAACGGTGATCACTTAAAGCAATATAGAAGCCAGAAGAAAAATATTTTAGTTTACTGATGTGCTTGTCACAGAATCAATTACATGATCTATATTTGTACAAAAATGACCTTTAACTTTGCTCTAAGGAGGATTTATTTCACCTACCACAATGCATCCACTACTACATGTTGGATATAGTGCTGTTTTCTCAGTGAATTATGATGTTTGCTGAGGGAGGAACATCACTAAGTCAATGATCAGGTACAGATCAAGAGTTCGGTAAAGTTAGAGTAGCATTGCTATTCTGCCAACTCATTCCTATTTATGTCAAACTAAGTCAAAGGACATGAAGCAATCACAGGAAAATAAATACAAAAGGCATACATCTTATCAATCATCTTATTACAGTGCCACTATTGAAAACCTTGTCCCTGAATTAGCTTGTCAATTGTTCCTTGCTAGAATGGGAAAGACTGTAGAATCAAACTATTTTGTGTCCCTTCTCTCAAACTAGCCATCCTCTCAAGGCTCTGAAGGAACGTCCACACAATGATAATATAGCTATGTCCTTCCATTTCTTTGTTGCTTTTTAAATGATGACAGGCCATTTATCACTCTTCTTCCCTCGGGTAATGCAGTTCTAAACAGTTGTGATATATTATCAATTATTTTTGTTACGGTAACTCCTAAAAGCTCCAGGCAAAATCAGGGACCTAGGCTCAATACAAATATATAGTAAGAGAGAGTCCCTTCCCAGAAGAGCTTACAGTCTAAAGAGACAAGATAGATAAGGAAATATTAACCTAATTTACCAAGTGACTTGCCCAAGGTCACAAGCTTATAGCTGAGCCAGAAAGTAAACCTATACATTCAAATCCCCATCCAGTGCCTTAGTCACAATACTATCCTGCCTCTGAGTGTATGCACCCTTCATTCACAATGCAGTGTGACTAGATACTTACTAGATAGGAAGAATCAGAGAGGTAGCCACGTTAATCTGGAATAGCAGAGGTAACAAAGAGTCCTGTGGCACCTTAAAGACTAACTAAAGTATTGAAGCATAAGCTTTCGTGGACTAATACCCACTTCGTCGGATGCCAAAGTTAAGTTAAGTTAAATTATCTTAGGTTAAGGTGCCACAGGACTCTTTGTTACCTTAGATAGGAAGAGAGGCTCTGAATAATTTAATGTAGTTTCACCATTTGTTGCTTGGGTACACACAAGAACCACACAGACTGCTTTTTCCATCAGGAAAGATGACATTGAGATGCATCATCTATTTATTAGGGGAATCCTTGGGAAAGCACAGGTAGAAATAGTAGCATCCACACAGTCATATGGAGCATAGCAATCAGCTACCAGGGCAAAAATCTCATTCAAAATGAAATGGTTCCATATAAAACAATGTTAATACTATGATAGCTCTAGAAGTAGTGAAACACAGCATTCCAAGCTGGAAGTGTTTAGTTCTTAAAAAGCTATGGAAGCTTCTTGGAAAATATTTTGAAATCATTCCAGTTCCCCATGTACAGTGCAGTCCATATTTACCAAACTCTGTAGTTGCACTGACCAGAGCTCTGCTCTTGTTGGACATATAATATATAATATATATAATATAATATAAATGGAGATATACCAATCTCCTAGAACTGGAAAGACCTTGAAGGTCATCGAGTCCAGTCCCCTGCCTACACTAGCAGGATCCGCCTGCCTACACTAGCAGGATTGAGTACTGTCCCCTGACAGATTTTTTTGCCCCAGATCCCTAAATGGCCCCCTCAAGGATTGAACTCACAACCCTGGGTTTAGCAGGCCAATGCTCAAACCACTGAGCTATCCCCCCACCCCCCTTTTTTTAAAAAAAAAAAATAAAAAAAAAATAAATGGAGATATACCAATCTCCTAGAACTGGAAAGACCTTGAAGGTCATCGAGTCGAGTCCAGTCCCCTGCCTACACTAGCAGGATCCCCCTGCCTACACTAGCAGGATTTTTGCCCCAGATCCCTAAATGGCCCCCTCAAGGATTGAACTCACAACCCTGGGTTTAGCAGGCCAACGCTCAAACCACTGAGCTATCCCCCCACCCCCCCACATCTGTGCTCCATGGTAACCCTTTCCTCTGCATTTCTGCCACAGATCTTTGAAGATGCTAAACAGCTCTCTATACTAGTTAACAGAACCACAATTAAGCTAGTTCAGCTTTTATTTTCTTTCCCACTGCCAATGGGACTTCATATGTTGCACATATTTTTGATGGCACATTGAGACCTGAGTGGTCATCGTGTTGTGACACAGGGACCTCTTGAGGACAAACTGGCAGAGGGCATAAGGCGTCTATTTCAAAGAGTGTCATGTGAGGTCTCTAATGAAAGGCTGTGTCATACTGGTCATCAATATCATTGTGAAATGTAGCCTAAGGAGTTATGCATATTCACAGAAAATTATGTTCTCAAGGTCTGTTTTTAGAGACTGGTCACCAGTGAAGATGGGAAGCAAGTTTTCTTTCAGACATGAAATGTTTGTCTGTTTGTGCGTAAATTAAATATTGTACAGTTCACAATGGGCATCTACTGATAACTCTAAGATGAATGCTAAATGAAGAATTGTGAAATCTTCAAAGAGAGGAAGGTAACAGGAATAGATAAACATTAGGGGTAATCCTCTTTAATCGTAAACCAATAAACATTTGAAGCTATATCTTGGGTACAGATGAATCCCTCAGTATTCCGTCAGTCTATGAGGACAAGCTTTTCCTTCAGTCTATGAGGGCTTGATCTTATGAGAAAGGATCTCAACAAAAGTGTTTGAAAAAAGCTTCTGAAAGAACTGGGGTAGTTTTTTTGTAGGAGATAGGGGAATGATTTATTAGTTAACTAATCTCTAGAAAGTGGATTTTGAATTTGTTTTGTAAAACTATGTTTTTCCAATATTCTTACTTGCTATCACTTGAATATCTGTTCTTTGATAAATTTATTCTTGTTTTCACTATGAATATATTAAGTGAAGCATGTTCAGTGGAGCTGTGTTCTAAGATACAACTGGTAAGTTGCAGTGTCGAGATTCTTTGAAAACAGCAGGCCTGGTAATTCTGTAAATGTTCAGTGGATACAGGGCTGGACACTACAGGGAACATCTGGAGGATGCGGGGCTTGGTGTGTGCCTATCCCTAACCACAGTCTGTTAAACACTTGGGTTAAAAATTTCAGAAGCATCTAAGTCATTTAGGGGCTTAAGTCGCATTGAAAGTTCAACCTATTCCATGGACAAGTCACATGTTTATTTGACTATCTGCATTTAGAACAGTTTCTCAACCCAACCAGTGAGAAACACCCCCCCCCCCCGCCTCCAGCCATACTGCACCTCCCCTCTTGAGACCCCAAGCCATCCCATGTGAAAAGCTCGTCTCTTGCCAAAGAACCTGAGCTTTTGATATGCACCATGAAGATTCCAGGATAGCTGAGGAGGCAGTATGTGTTACTCAGCTTCCTGGGATCATCAGTAATCTCCCTGGAGGAAATGAGTAGCATATACCACTTCCTCAGCCACCCCAGAACCTGCATGGGGCACCATAATAAGCAAAAACCTCCAGTGCAAATCCTGCAACTAGCGGCATCAGCTATGCCACGGGAGGCTCAGCCTGCGCTGGTCTCTTAAATCTGCTGCTTAGTTTTCAATTCTTTTTTTAATGTGTTTTCCCTCTGCTACATTGTGTTTGCAATTTTGCAAACCCAGTTGCTGTAAAAATAAAAATAAATTTGAGAGTCAACAAAGAACTTTGTTAATGTATCAGAGATCTGGCACAGACCCGCCTATCTATGTTCATATATTAAACTGTACCTTTCTTGCAGGAATATAGTGTCTTTGTTACAGGAGTTGTGTTATTCGGTGGAATTTACTCAGGGAGACAGAAGACATGTGAAAGATGTAGGATTAATATATGCGAAAAAAATCCAGAACAAAAATGTTAATCAGAGTTATATGTACAGGTATGTGTGCATACATGCACACACCACACACACACACACTGTTCATCCAACTGCAGCAGTGTATATACTGCACACTAGCTGCTTTACTTTATGGAATTAACAAATCAGTTTTATGTGTATTAACAAATTTCACCACTTCATCCTGAGGCAGGCTGGACAACAATGCTTGCAGGCACAGAACATCATTTTCAAATAATGAATTTGGGATTTTAAGCAAATAGTTTCCTTGTTGCACAGTATGGTAAGAAAAAAAGTATTTTGATTTTTTTGTAACTGATATTTTGACTGAAGCAGTTTTCTAATTTAAAACATTTAACTACACACTTTCTTTTTGATTCCCTATATGTTAGCATAGCTAATTAATTAGTACTTTTAATAAGTAATTTAGTACTTTATAAAATTTGAGCACATATACTATACCTTTCACTTAATGTTTTATTTATTTATTTTATTATTTCGAGCAAAAATATATATTAAAATGAGCACTTACAATATTTGTTTTCTGTGAAAGTTTCTTGGAGACAAGCAATTTATCTTGAGGAAAGATTTTATAGGAGATAGTACTTTTAAAACTACAACATTTCCAACTTTTCGGTTCGAATTTCTCTTCGCTGTCAGTTGCCTAAAAAATGAAGTCCTCAAGTGAATGTGAAATCAGTTGAAGTAATTTCAGCAGGCTATGGCTAAGCTAACAGCCTCCTTCTTCCTTCCACCCACTCCTCATTTTTTAATATCTGATTAACAACTCACTAGCAATCACTTAAGCTACTTTCTCTGACCTTTCATAATTTAGTTAAGAATGACTTCAGTCACTTTTTTTCTAGGATGGAGTCAAGAGAGATCTTATGGAAAAAGGTCAAGGTATTGATACAGTTCATAAGTTTGCTATAAATGGGGTTACTAAAAGGAAGCTTTAGTTTGGCTTCATATCGCAAAGATGACCTATGCCTCTCGATAATAGAGGCGGCAGAGTGATGGCAGCTGTGTTACTGAGCATAATCAATCTGTGTGAGCATGCCCAGTTCAAGCCAAACAGCACTTGGGGAGGTAAGAGGAGGGACATCATCCCACATGCCCTCCCCCCCAAACACGTTGCCTTTGTTCATATGTTTATCATTCCAACATTTTCATGAAGACCTATTTTTAAATAAATAAATAAAAAATAAATGTTATAGGCTTATATGCTCTGCTGGTACAGGTATAGTTGATAGCTTTTGTCATTCTTATTGCATAAATGTTTTTTGGATGAAAAGACTTCTTTCATGTCGTTAGTTGATTCATCCTTAAGGATGCAACATTGATCTCTTGACTGATCTTTTATTGAGTAAAGTCACTTTTGTACTGAAGCACTCCTCTGCATTTTTATCTCTGAGACAATAACAGACATCATTAATTGACATCTGGAAAACGTGGAACCACCCACTCCTGATCTGTGTTACAGAACTAATTTATGTGACATGTAGACAGATCTGAAGACACTTCCACAGTTCAGTCACTTACAGGCATTTGCTAAAACACATTGGAAATAATTCATCTCTTGTGCTTTTCCCTTGTGTAGTTTTGGGTCCACCACTACAGAAAGGATGTGGACAAATTGGAGAGAGTCCAGCAGAGGGCAACAAAAATCATCAGGGTTCTGGGGCATTTAACTTATGAGGAGAGGCTGAGTGAAATGAGCTTGTTTAGTCTTCGGAAGAGAAGAGTAAGGGGGGATTTGATAGCAAACTTCAACTGTCTGTAACGGAGGAGAATTCCAAAGAGAATGGAGCTCGGGTGTTCTCAGTGGTGGCAGATGACATAACAAGGAGCAATGGTCTCAAATTGCAGTGGGGGAGGTCTAGATTGGATATTAGTCAACACTATTTCACTAGGAGGGTGGTGAAGCACTGGAATGGGTTACCTTGGGAGGTGATGGAATCTCCATCATTAAGGGCTTTTAAGACCTGGCTTGACAAAGCCCTGGCTGGGATGATTTAATTGATGATGGTCCAGCTTTGAGCAGGGGGTTGGACTAAATGACCTCCTGAGGTCTCTTCTAACCCTAATCTTCTATGATTCTATTATACTGTTAAAAAAACCAACAAATTTATAATCATGTTGTGTGAGATAAGACTCTTTAGTCAAAATAAAAATGTAAGTTATGAAGCAGTGCCCCTACCCCACCCTATTAATATGCAAGTTATTCATGTCAAAGAGCTCCTATATCAACTGGCTGGTGCAGGGACAGGCTATTTGGTAAATAACAAAACTGACCAAGGATATAAATCAAAGGGTACAAAATGCAAAATATGTACTTTTAGAATATTAGAAGGTGAGGTCGTGCTTACCTAGTACTACCATTTTAGCTAATACTATTCCAAGCCTTTTATCGAATGACAGGCCTAAAAAACAATCACTGACATTCACATCTCAGATAGTGATCCATATTTTACTTCCAATACTAAATGAGACACCAGCTAAACCAGAAAATTACTGTAAATATAGTCTTAACTTATTACAATATATATTTGAATGTTTATACATTGTGGAAAGTTATGCCAGGACCCTGATACAGGAAAGCATTTTAAAAAAAAAATTAAGTCCACCATCCCTAATCAGGAAAACTTAATTAGTTTCCTACAGGTCTTATATAAAGGCAAGTACAAAACAGACATGTGACTCCTAGAGAATTACAGCAAGCATTGTTGTATTTTGCCTGAGAGTTCATAGCCTATGAAAAATCAGGTAAATACATGTCATGCATGGAAAAAAAATGTTTTCAGAAGCACTAAATGTGCTGCTTTAAAAAGGAAAATGAACATATTAAAAAACCTGTCAAAATTCTCAATTTTCTGCTCCATAAACCCAACCAATTTCGAACAGCCAGAAGAAAAATCTAATGCTTAGACTTCCACGTTTTCCAACCTCTAATCACTGTACTCCTTAAATCAAAACTCATATGTTACACTAAAAGGGCTGCTTGTTATGGACTTTTTCATAAGTTGTGTTAAAAACACAGTACCACTTATATAAAACCCTAGAAACTGAAATCTGATCTTGTCTCAATGTTTTTCCTCCATCATTTGTTGCATGCTAGCTCGCTAATGCGAAACTATATCATTATTTGAATACAATGCAAATTTTTGAAGGACTCTTTTACAAGAGGAATTAAAAGAATTATAGACTTTGCAAACAGATATCAGAGAGAAAAATAGGGTTATGTTTCAAACAAAACTAGCCTCAGGTCCATACATTCCCTTTAATTTATTTTTAGAATAAAAATGCCTGACACTTTTCTTCTAATAAAGAAATTAGAGAAAGCATGTAGGAAATTAACACTTTCTTGTGAAGAAATCACAAGGACAGAGGCTCTTTGGTTACAATGATTAGGGATGTCAGTCATTGCCACTAATTCCTGTAAGCAATCTTCCCCTCCATTTTTTCAAAATAATCCTTACAATACATTTGTACAGCTATATAAAAACACACACAGTTTCAGCACATTACAAACATTCTGGGTGTAAATTTAGATGGAGGTGTTTCTGAGGAGCTGTGAGGGATGACAAAAGGGCTTACTATGTTTTACACTTTTATGGAACAAGTAAGGGCTCAGCGGTATTTGCAGAACCACTTTGCACTTCCTTCTGCCCCCCTCTCATCACAAAGTTTTTGGGCCAAAAGTGCTTCACAATATGGACTTCATGGACAGCGTGGCAAAGTTTATTTTAACACCAGTACAGCATACTGAGATTGAAATCCTCTCTTTAAACTCTAGACAACTGCAACATGAGGCTTTGTTTTGGACGGAGACTTTTCAAACAGCTTTGTGAAATGTAGTGCAACACACAAACTCATTCTCTCTCTCTGACAGTGTTTATTAATGTTTCCAAAAGAATTAAATGATTGCTTTCATCTGATTCTTTAATTGAAGTTCCATTTTTGATTATTGTTAAAGAAGCCAAGTAACTGGGAAGGAGAATAGTGCACATATAAATACCTTCCCATTAGCTGTCTTTTAAAAATATGTAACAATACATTTGCAAGCTATTAAGAATCAGTGGAACCAGCTATGGACAAAATATCCCAAAATAGTGATTAATCTGGATTACTGCTAGAGCTGAGCAAAAAAATCAGTGAATAATTTACAATGATTATTTCAGCTTCTTTGCTTCCTCCCTTTCACTTTTATTTATGTATACAGAATGTCTACAAGTAGGGTAGTCCAAAATATATTTGGTATTACTATTTAGAGCCCTGCCAACAGATCGAGGGACGTGATTGTTCCCCTCTATAAATGATTAGTGGCCTGGATCGCATGACTTATGAGGAGAGGCTGAGAGAACTGGGATTGTTTAGCTTGCAGAAGAGAAGATTGAGGGGAGATTTGATAGTTGCTTTCAACTACCTGAAAGGGGGTTCTAAAGAGGATGGATCTGGACTGTTCTCAGTGGTAGCAGATGACAGAACAAGGAGTAATGGTCTCAAGTTGCAGTTGGGAAGGTTTAGATTGGATATTAGGAAAAACTTTTTCACTAGGAGGGTGGTCAAGCATTGGAATGGGTTACCAAGGGAGGTGGTAGAATCACCTTCCTTAGAGGTTTTTGAGGTCAGGCTTGATAAAGCCCTGGCTGGAATGATTTAGTTGGGGATTGGTCCTGCTTTGAGCAGGGGGTTGGACTAGATGACCTCCAGAGATCCCTTCCAACCCTAATATTCTATGATTCTATAACTCCCTTTTTAAACACTACAATTTATCATGATCAGTTCACTGCAAACACAATCCCTATGAAATTCAAGTTGGGTGAGCTGGTGAATTGTTACTGGTCACATACAGCTCATGGTTTTGCTTCTGTTTCTTGATTGGGCATGCATAGCTCCTCAAATCATAAGCCCTTTAACAAACTGCAATTTACCAAGCTCCTATCCCTGAAAGCAATCTGTTCTTCTGCTTAAGCAACGTGTTGTTTGGCTACAAGCACTGCTCTAGAGATCCAGAGTTTCCATGATGGGATATGTCCCTATACAGTCTGGAAGTACTTTTTAAGGAGAGTGTCATTATGATGTTGATCCCCCTGCCTACTTTTAGTCAAAATCATTGTATCCTAGGGAAGTCTCAAAACATGTGAGCCAGCATAGCTGGGGAGACCCACATCTACATCAGCAGTCTCTTTTGACAAGGTTCCTGCATCATAGCTTATGGAAGGACCAGCAACTTGACTAATCTGGCAGCTGAAGAGTGGGTAATGTTGTTGAGAAGAGGAACCTTAGACAAATTTAGTCCTACTTTTAAATATCTTTGATTAATTACTAGCGGATGGAAACCCTTCCCTTTCTTGTTTTCCATTTCTTCCCTTTTTGCTCCTTGTCTTTTTTGGGGTTTTCCCATTATTTCTGAAGGAATCAATACAGTATAAAATAAAATAGAGAGAGAAACTGCAGTTTAGAGTAGCAGTTAAGCAGGATTAGGGAATTTTAGAAAATGTTAATGCTTTTCCTATGTGGGTTATGCAAGTCTTGCTAGAGGCATAATTCCTTGAAATAATGAGGCTGCTGTATGATTAGTTAGCTGAGTGCAGAGTATGAATTTAGTATTCTTTTGTCTCCTTCACACCAAGTATGCAGTATTTACCTTGCATACTGAAATACCTTTCTGTGGCAGGTTCTAGTGAGGGGGGGGGGTTAAGGAACCCTGTCCCCCTACTGCATTTATATCCCATATAAAACACAACAACTGACATGTTATCATACAATGAAGAGAGACTATTAAGATAGCAGTGCCATCTCCTCATCCTCCTGTGAATTACAGCTTTCCAGCCTCCCTCATTTGATCTCTGTCTGAACATGGATTTCTTCTTGCACTCTTCTCCCTCAAATACACTTAACCCCTCCAACTATTTGCCTATGCCTTTTTCCCAAGGGAAGGGTAAAAGAGGGCAGCTGATCCTTCCCAAGCCCTGGCTAGCCTCCCTATTACATTCTTGCAAGTTTCCAACCCCAAATAGTCCCACAGGTTATTTGAGGGGCACCTGCCCATTCCCTCCTCCCCTTTCTTCTTAGAGCTGTTGTTCTTCATGGTATCTGCAACTTCTTCAGGTCCACGGGTTCTCAAACTGTGGGTTGCGACCCCTCGCGGGGTCGCTTTCCACCTCCCGAGGGGTCGTGAGCTGCTTGCGCCACCGAAAAGCCGCCACCGCGATCACGTCCACATCCGGCGGCTATTTTCGGTGGACATGCTAAGCGTTCCCGAAAGCGCTTGGCATGTCCACCGAAAAATAGCCGCTGAATGTGTAGTTAATTTATTCGTCAGGTTTTCGGCGGACATACCGAGTGCTTTTGGGAGCGCTCGGCATGTCTGCCGAAAATAGCCGCCGAATGAGGAGTTAATTTTTCGGCTGCTTTTTGGCAGACATACAAGGGTCCGCCGCGCCGAGGGAGAGAGGAAAAAGGGGTCGTGGTTCTCAATAGTGTGAGAACCCCTGAGATAGGCCTTCTTTTGTTAAAGGGCAAGAAATAAAGAAGGGCTTTTCTAGATCTTCTTACAATGCACTGCAAAAACTGAGTTTTACAGAGAAGATATTTATAGCAGGAATTTATCTGTATTATATATGGTGAAATCTGACCCAATGTAAGTCAATGGCTAAGCTGCCACTGACTTCAAATGGGTCTAGATTTACCCAATAAAAGAGCCTGATCTTTACCCATTCAGGTAAATGGTATTTTTCCATTGACTTGAATAGAAGTAGGATCAAACCCTTAGTATGGTGCACTGAAAGCATGTATTTGAGAAATGAAAAGCAGACAAAAATATTCTGAAATCTCAGCAGACACCAAAATCTTAATATAGAAATTACATCCAAATTTTACTCCAGGAGTGACAGGTGTAAAACCACTATTACAGTGCCTGCTTCACAGTATGCTAATATACTACTTATAGCACCTTTGTACTACTACATCATTAAATAAATGAGTCATTTATTATGAATGATGTAGCTACATTTTGAATTGCAATATGAAAGATCATTACAATAGGTATAACATGCTAGAACTAGTTATTGCTTGAAGACGGAAGGTTAGGTCTTATTTGTAAATTTATTTATAGGTAGATTCCAGTGTTTGGCCTCATTGAAGCAATGTACTGAGAGTATAAATAAGTACAGCAACAGTTCATTACGTGAACTGACCTTTGTTGTATCCAGTATAGAAAAAGACTTATGGGATGGATAAAAAAATACTGAGTTTGAGCACTGGGCTGCCACTAAGTGGAAGGTGCTTTGCAAATCACTCAGAAAAATAGACCAGATTAATGTTTTAAGTGTGATTTCTATTAAATGTACCAAAGAGCATTCACTGTATGTGTATTAACTATGGAGAATCAAGGTAGCAATCTAAAGAGATCCTTCAGTTATATGATTTTGCCCCAGTTTATGAACCCAGTTAGTTCAATTGATTATAGTTCCTTATGTCTATACAACAAACAATAAGGTAAGTTACTTAATAGTGACTCAATCACTTAATATATTTTCCATTCTTCTTTCTGGTTTTCGTTAACTCCAGTGTACCAATCTGTTTCTTTTTTTGTAATATTCCTGATTGTTTGTGTTTATTTTTCCAGTATACCAGCAGATCTCCAGTTTACCTGAAGACTTTATTGTTATGAGTTTGTTCCATTTATTCTGTTTTATTATCTACAAAATATGTATTAATACTTTGCACTTCCATCACATCACTTGGGGAATGAAGTGTTTACAAACATAATTTAAGTCTCACAGCACGTTGGGCTAGATTCTCATCCAGCGTCAATGATGCAACTCCACTGACTTTAGTTAAGCTAAGCTGATTTGTGCCAGATGAGAACGTGATCCATTATTACTAACACATTTCAAAGATGAGTATACTGAGAATCTTGGGCCATCTGAAACCTACTGACTTCAGTACATTTGAGCATTTCTGTTTTCAGTACCTATGCAGAGCTTGCTTTTTTTCCTTTATCTATTTTCTGTCTCCTTATCTCTTTCCTTTAATACCTTGCAATTGTAGTAACCACACATTTGTAGATGAAGATAAGTAGTAGATAGTGCCCTGAAATCCCCATGGAATTTTCATTGACCTTGTCAATATATATATATTTTTCTAATTTATATTATTATATGTTTGTCCAACATACAGAAATATCCATATAGACAGCAAACGTTACCCTGGGACAAAATTAACCACCACCAACTATCCTTTAAATTAAGAATCGTGTGTGAAAGGATGTCGCTATTTTAAACTCTGGAATAACTTTTGGCTTGAACAACTGAATTTTCTTTTTTTCCCCTCAATCAAACTTTGGCATTAAAGTATTTTGAGACTTTGAAAAAACTACTTTCTCCTTTGTATATTGTTCAAAGACTCAAATATCTTTTTTTTCTTGAAAGCAAGTTGAGGACACCTAGGTCCTTCCTCACAGATAAAGCAGAATAAAAACCACCACAAGATATCCTCACCTCTATAAAATATAGACATCTGATAAGATTTCTAAGAAGCCATAAAAGGCTACAGGGTACAATGCTATGAATTTATGCAGCTAGAGAGTAGCAATACAAAAGTCAACCCTAAGACACCTAACAGAAAGTTCAGTATCCTCAAAGATTTCTTGTCAAAAGCTACGCACTTTTTTGAAACTATATTCCAATGCGAGAGAAAAGGGAAGCCTCTTCAATCACCAAAGAACTGTACTAAGAAAAAAAAAAGGACTTAACTGTACTAAATAGCTACTTCTATCTGGAAGGAGGACTACATCTCTCATCAAGGCACTGGAAAAAGGCATTAAAGCTTTCTAATTGCTTCAACCCTGCCTTCTTCTGCCTAGGATGTCCTCTACAGCTGAGGGTAGAGACAGCAGTTGGTTAAGGTTCCCTTGCACCGGAGGAATCCTCAGCTGCCTTGTTTGATGTGGCTGGGCCGAGGATCTGGACCAGAGAGTATGATTAACACAAACTTTGCTTCGTGACAGGTTTAAGAATAGTAGCCGTGTTAGTCTGTATCCATAAAGAAAATGAGGAATACTGTAGCACCTTAGAGATTAACTAGTTTATTTCAGCATAAGCTTTTGTGGGCTATAGCCCACTTCATTGGATGCATAGAATGGAACAAACAGAAGTAAGATGCATTTATACACACAGAAAGAAAGAAAAAAAGACACCAAGAATTTACTGTCAACAGCAACAGGATTCTGAGGTACTCATTTGTAGCCTGGGCTCACCACTCAGTGTTTCTCCAGGCCCTGCCATTATTTCCATACTTTCTTTCTTAGACATCAGAGACCATTCTTGGGCTCCCAAGGTTCTTATTCATGCAAGCCAGTTTGATAACTATCATTCATAATTATATATCTATAAACAGACTTCAGTGGAGTAGAGGGCAGGGGAAGTGGAAACGCAGGCAAGACCATTCACAGTGCTGATGCGACTTACAGCTGCCTGGCAGCAGTTTTCAGTTTCACCACTGATGGAGGTTCTTTAAAAGTTCTGCCATGTCCCCCAAAACTTCCAGCATGGCACCTGCCCACTTTTAACATGCCCCCTATACTCAAAGGAGGATGGCAGGTGCAGGGTCTGGAGCCATCCTGATTGTGCCAGGACATAGATCCCTTAGTTTCAACCTGAGCTTGAACCAAGGATGTTGGGTGGGCCTGGACTTGGGTGGCTAGGAGAGTTGGCACAAGTCTGTCTATCAGAGCTGGCAATCCCACTTTCCAACTGAAGCCTAGACATATCCAATGTTGTTGTTATTACTACAATACAGTAAAACCTCCATTTAACGGACTAATTCGGGCAAGGGGGTGTCCGTTAAATAAAAAAGTCCGTTATTTAATAAAAAAAAAATGAGCTGTCGGAGCAGCAGCCCGCTCGCCACAGGGTCAGGGTGACAGCTCCGCAGCCCACCTGCTGCCAGGACCCGGGCGGCAGCCGGGAGCCGTAAGCCAGCCCGCCCAGGTCCCGGCTGCTGGCAGCCAGCCCACCAGAAATGGATCAGGAATGCATCAGACTTGCTCAGAAATTTTGTCCGTTGCATCTGAAGTCCGTTAAATCGAGGTCCGTTAAATCGAGGGTTTACTGTTATGCAATCACCACCACCACCTCATAATTTCTTTAATATCAGTACCAATAAGATCACTAGAGTCAGTATTTTTGGTCCATCAGGTAAAGAGAAAAATATACAGTAATTTTGTATTTGAGTTTGACTTTATGTGAGTTTCTAAAGCCTGTCACTTTCTGTTCTCTGCAATTGCGCCGATCACCCGATGTAGTGCCCATCTTTAAAAAAGGGAATGGGGAAGATTCAGGGAACTACAGGCCAGTCAGCCTCACCTCAGTGCCTGGAAAAATCATGAAGCAGGTCCTCAATGAATCAATCCTGAAGCACTTAGAGGAGAGGAAAGTGATCAGGAACAGTCAGCATGGATTCACCAAAGGCAAATCATGCCTGACTAACCTAATTGCCTTCTACGATGAGATAACTGGCTCTGTGGATGAGGGGAAAACAGTGGATGTGTTCCTTGACTTTAGAAAAGCTTTTGATATGGTCTCCCACAATATTCTTGCCAGCAAGTTAAAGAAGTATGGGCTGGATGAATGGACCATAAGGTGGATAGAAAGCTGGCTGGATCGTTAGGCTCAACGGGTAGTGATCAATGGCTCCATGTCTAGTTGGCAACCGGTATCGAGTGGAGTGCCCCAAGGGTCAGTCCTGGGGCCGGTTTTATTCAATATATTTATCAATGATCTGGAAGATGGTGTGGACTGCACCCTCAGCAAGTTTGCAGATGACACTAAACTGGGAGGAGTGGTAGATACACTGGAGGGTAGGGATAGGATACAGAGGGACCTAGACAAATTGGAGGACTGGGCCAAAAGAAATTTGATGAGGTTCAACAAGGAGAAGTGCAGAGTCCTGCACTTAGGACAGAAGAATCCCATGCACTGCTACAGACTAGGGACCGAATGGCTAGGCAGCAGTTCTGTAGAAAAGGACATAGGGATTATAGTGGATGAGAAGCTGGATATGAGTCAACAGTGTGCCCTTGTTGCCAGGAAGGCTAATGGCATTTTGGGCTGTATAAGTAGGAGCATTGCCAGCAGATGGAGGGACGTGATTGTTCCCCTCTATTTGACATTGGTGAGGCCTCATCTGGAGTACTGTGTCCAGTTTTGGGGCTCACACTACAAGAAGGATGTGGAAAAATTGGAAAGAGTCCAGAGAAGGGCAAGAGAAATGATTAGGGGCCTGGAGTGCATGACTTATGAGGAGAGGCTGAGAGAACTGGGATTGTTTAGCTTGCAGAAGAGAAGATTGAGGGGAGATTTGATACCTGCTTTCAACTACCTGAAAGGGGGTTCTAAAGAGGATGGATCTAGACCGTTCTCAGTGGTAGCAGATGACAGAACAAGGAGTAATGGTCTCAAGTTGCAGTTGGGAAGGTTTAGATTGGATATTAGGAAAAACGTTTTCACTAGGAGGGTGGTTAAGCATTGGAATGGGTTACCTAGGGAGGTGGTAGAATCACCTTCCTTAGAGGTTTTTAAGGTCAGGCTTGATAAAGCCCTGGCTGGAATGATTTAGTTGGGGATTGGTCCTGCTTTGAGCAAGGGGTTGGACTAGATGACCTCCAGAGGTCCCTTCCAACCCTAATATTCTATGATTGGAGAGCCAGTTCTTAGATGAATTCCCTATTGCCTCAGTTCACAAACTGCATTCTTAACAAGAAGCACCCTGCAAACAAACTGATTAGAAGCTGCATTCTTGGGGGCATGGAGGGGGGGAGTGAAGAGTGGAAGGGAGGAGATCAATAGCAGAAGTGTTTTCTGATTTCCTGTTGTGATAGAGTCAGACCTGAAGGGTATAGGAGAGTGCTGGAAGGCAGGTACATCAGTCTCAGGATGTGCAGGTCTCTGTTCCCCCTATAGCCAATCAAAGGCTACTCCAGGCCAATCTAGACACCTGGGGTCAATTAAGAAGGTTCTAGCAGGCAGCAGGGCAATTAGGAGCACCTGCTGTCAAGTAAGGCCTTAATAAAAACCCCTGCCTCAGGCAGACAGTGTGGGTGTTTGGAGCAGAGAGGAGTTTGGAGACATTGGAGCAGAGAGGAGTTTGGAGGCATTGAAGCAGAGAGCAGTTTGGAAGGAGGCCCTGAGGTAAGGGTGAAGTGGAGAGTAAAGAAGCAGGAACTGTTGTGAGGAAGAAGCCCAGGGAATTGTATTGTGCTTGGTGGTTAAAAGGTCAGCCTTCTCAACTGATACTGTTAGGGTCCCTGGGCTGGAGCCCGGAGAAGACCGCCCCCCCTCCTGCCTTCCGCAATTAGTCACTGAGGCTAGTGAAATCCGCCAAGAAACGCAGGACCCACAAGTACAGGTGTGGAGCTTTGTCACACTGTCCAAACATACTGTAACAGGTACTTGTTTACTATTCTCAGCAGCATTATTTAACATATACGCCCTTTTGTCCTCCTTTCTTGCAAAGATTGACTTGTGTCACTTGAAGACAGGTTTTTCTGACAGTTCAGATTTGAGGTACTTTCATCAGAGACTAGAAGTTACATGCTATTCTAGATACCTCTTGTCCCCCGTGGTCCCCCCCCCACAACCTTTTCATCAGCTGCTACACGAAACAAGCTCTTTACACCTGCTCACAATGATCTGGCTATTGATGCTGCACACTGTCAAAACCACATAGTTTACTACAAGCAATGTTCACTTTTTCTATACTTCTTTATTAGACTCTGAAAAGGAAGTTTTCAGAACAAGTTACAATAAGCTATTTTCTCTGATTCACTAAGGAATAAGGCTGTATGCAAGCTTTGGAGATGATCTCACGAGTTGTTTTACATTTTTAGGAATACTTTTTCAGGAAATTGTGGTGGTATAAATATTATGCCACTGACAATAAATGGATTCAAGCCCACAATAAGAGACATCATACACCTACTTACAGTGGGGCAGATGTGGAACAATTACTTATACATGGTGAGGATTCACAGTACAGCAAGTAGTCCCACTGGCTTTATTAGAACTGTTTGCATAAATAAGGTCATCACCCTGAGCAAGGGTTCTGCAATCTGTCCAAGTGTAAACTAGATACAAGCAGTCAGTCACACTTTTGGAAAATGCATGCAGTGTAACATTGTACTGATCAATTATTATTTGCATTATAGTAGAAACAAAAGACCTCTCCTGTGCTAGGCACTGTATAAATATGAAGTAAGAGTCTCTGTCCTGAAGCATTTACAGTGGAAATTGATAAGACAAATAGATGGAGGAGATGGATTATCATCATCATCCCAATTTTACAGATGGGAACAGAGGGATTATGGGTTTGTCTATACTTGACATGCCACAGTAGCACATTTGCACTGCTTCAGTTGCAGCAATGTAGTGCTTCAACACAGGCAAAAACTGTGCTTCCTGGAGGGGTTCTTCCATCAGTATAGGTAATCCACTTCCCCAAGAGGGGCTAGCTAGGTTAATGGAATGCTGTATCCACCTTGCCTGGGTCTATCATAATACCTAGAAGGCTTTAATAGAAGAAAATCTTTGTTTCAAAATGGTATCAGCCTTTGGTCTCAATTATAGACTTTACAAGCTCTTGAAAAGAAACAAACCTCGGATTTTTTTTAATGTTTTAAAACACTGAAGACTCCATGTAGTCACTGACAATGGTATCTGCTAAACCCAGCATTGTGAGTTCAATCCTCGAGGGGGCCATTTGGGAATATGGGGTAAAAATAGGGATTGGTTCTGCTTTGAGCAGGGGGTTGGACTAGATGACCTACTGAGGTCCCTTCCAACTCTGATCCTCTCTCTTTGTATCTCTTTCGGTAGTTACCAGTATTTAATATTATAAACAAAAATTAGAAATAAAGTTAATCCTCCATTAATTGGTCTAGTCAGAGATTGAGAACCTCTGCATATGGTTGTGTCTCAGAAAAAAAACAACAACTTCCCATTGACTAACTGGGCTGAGTAACACTTCAAGATTTGTCTCACAGTTTTTATACCCAACTAAAACATTTCTAACAGAGGTTTAATGGCAAAATTCAGAGCCATAGCACTTTATTAGAAAATTAATGTACCACCCTGGAGACGCTAAGTGCTACTAATTTATCATCAGTGATCATGCTCTTTTTTTGAATAGCAAAAAGTCATTTACTCTCTATTCCTACACCCATTTCCCCAAGAGGTGAGTGGGAGAGAAGGCCTGCTCTCTCTTCTGCAGAGAGAGTTCCAGGGTAGAGAAGGAGAAGCTTTACCTCCCTGCAGCAGAGTAGTGGCTGCTATGACATGGTCTCTCTCTCTCGAATAGGTCTGAGGCACAGAAGTGGAGAGCTAACATTTCTCTGTGTACCAAAGATGTGTTCTTTCATTCATAAATATTTGTGGCAGATGTTACATAAGAATCCAGATGTCTGGATGAGATCTGAACTGAGAAGGATGGTGAATGAATTTCTGTACTGCTTGCACCTATAACATTTAAATCGGACTACTCCAAAACAAAGATAGCCCTGTCTAAACACAATTCTTAAAACTAAAATCAACAAGAAACAAAATAGATCAGGTAACACCACACACAAAGAGAACTACAAAACCAGAAGAAACTTTAGAAATACTACCTTTGCTACACATTTGTCTAGTCTACTAGAAACTACTAGAGAAGCAGAAGCACCATAACAGAAAGTCAACACAAACTCACGCATCCTCATTTGAGCAATGCTCTATCAAAAAAGCACAGTGTGCTGATACAATGTGGGGAACAGCTTATTAAATACCCACCCTGCCAGCATAAAGTGACCTCAGCTAGCATATGAGATGTGGAGTAGTGCAAGAGTGAAAATACAGCCAATACAATAGCTTGAGACGGACTATGAGCTGATATAACTGTAGGTCTGAAATGACAGACCACAATCACCTGAGCGAACAGAAAAATCTCCTCAACCTGCACAATATACTGCTTCAACCACATACATTCCAAGTGTGAGGCTTCTAAGATTTTTAAGATTAATGAAATTAAATCACCAAAAAAAAATGATCTTGCTCCAAAAGTAAGTGCTCTGATTAAGCCTACAAGGGGTCTTAACACACTCAGTTAACAGCCTAAAAGTTAAAGGACATGGCAATTGTTTTTCTTTCCTAGCATGACAAGATGCTCCTTTTAAAATGTGAACAGTCGAGAGAATTCAACTTTTTTGCCTGTTGAAAACATACAGCTGAGAGCAAGTGTTGTTCCATTTCACAGGATAAACTGAAGGTAATTCTCCTCTCTGGTTTGTGCTGAACCTGTATTTACAAAGACATGCTGGGTTTTCCATTATCTCCCTGTAGCGGGGTGCAACCCGCTCCCCCCCCCCTAAAAAGAGGGCTTGAGCAGCCCAGAGAAGGGGTTTGTGGCTGGGAGCCTACTTAGCTCCCAGGCTGATTGTGAAGCAGGCTCAGCTGAGTGGCCATGCCCCAAACACTCAGGCCTGCATAAAGTCTGAGAGGCAGGAGCCTGAGGAGGACAGTCTCCTCTGGAAGCAGAGGGAGACGGGCCTAGCTGTGGGGAGGCCTTAAACAAGGTACCTGGACTGGGGCAGGGTTGGGGTTAGGCACTGGGAGCTAGGGAGCTCTAGTCTGAGAGCCCCAGACTGCAAGACCTGATGGGGGGGGGGTGTCTGACCAAGGGGTACTAGTCAGTCTCCCTGAGCCATAAACAGGGTACTGGACTGGGACAGGGTGAGGGCAAGGCAGCTGGGAACCAGGGAGCTGCAAAGCTCTAGTGAGAGGGCCCCAGGCTGCTGAGCCTAGCGAAGGCCCATCCCATAGGGTATTGGGGCTGCAAGGGGGCAGCCCTGGGCTTGGTAGGAGCAGCTGGCCAAACCCTTCTTGCCTGTGATGAGCAGCCTGATACTGCAGTCCGCCTTAGAGCGTGGAGGCATGTGGTGACTAGCAGAGGCAAAGCCTGAGGCGAGTTGGGGATAGTGGGTGGAAGGGTTCCCCAGGGAGGGGACACCCTAAGACCAGGGGGGTACTGCAGGGGTACAGAACCCTCAGTTTGTGGGGTCCGGGAGAGACACGGGGCTGGAGCAGGAGCGGACATTAGCCGGCAGAGGGCGCTCCAGATGCTGAAAGGGCTAATTCCCGAGATGACCAGCGGGAGGCGCCGCCGGGGTGAGTGACTGCTCTGCTACACTCCCTAATCCACTTCAAATTATTACAGACATCTGTGTTATCTGGAACTACTCATGTAGCTAGCTGTAATAATGTTAAAATGTAAATATTATGCCCAATTTAAAAAAAACAGGTTGTATCTAGAAATCCTTTTGCCTCTTGCTAGGACCAAACATAATATATAGGATATTCACTAGCTGAGGACTATGAGTAAATCCCCATGAAATTTGCTAAACTAGTGGGCTTCCCCCACTCGCTGTAGATGCAGTGATTTTCCCCCCTCTAGAAGTGGAAATGGCATGGCTCTACAGCGTAAGGGAGAGGAGGTTGTTGGGTATGTCCCCTGCCCCTGCACAACAATGAGCTCAATCATGCAATTGTTCTCTTTGTGCCAGTGTCAGAAGGCAAGGGGGAGCCAGGAGAAGCCAGGGTCAAGACAACTGATACTATGTGGATTATTTTCATCTGCGGAGGAAGTGCCACAGGGCTACTTAATATCAGGCCTATAGCAACTGTGATGAATGCACATTAGATGAGAGGTAAATATATGAACAGCCAAAAAAACATTTATTGGACAGAATTATTGGCCTAATTATTGAAACCTTAGTCCTCTGACTAAGGCTATGTTTTGCAGATTGCATCAAGGGCCTTTCAAATAAACATAGTAACCAAAATATAATCTAGTTAACATGTTTAAAAGAAGTACATTGAAAAAGTATTCTATTTTAGTATAGACGATATCCAGAAAAGCTGGTAGGCCATTGTAAGATTATGAAAGTTGAAATTGTAGTTGAATATATAGAAGGTAGATCTTGGTGAAATACTGATTGTCAGCTGTGATGGATTTTTTTTTTAAATGATATGTAACCAGTGGAGTTGATTTCCCCTGCTTTAATTAATCTATCAGTCATTCTTATGGGTAGCTACAGGCAATAAGCAAATAAGTGAAACCTATTACATGGGGACCAGAAAAATGTTTGTTTCTCTACATTAAATGGATTATGCTGCTTTCCCTTTGTTTTGTTTATATGAACTATATGATGCCAAATATACCCAGAAACACAAAAAGCAAAAAAAAAAAAAAAAAATAGTCATACTTGTGTTTCAAAATAAAATGAACAATTCCCTGATTTATTATATGAGGATATTATATCACTACATATTTTTAACATACTGTAAAAATATGGCACAGATATGATAAGAAATTCATACCAACAGGTCATATTAAAAAGTTCCTCTTCTCTGCAGAGGTTGGACATAGCTCATTGCTTAAGGCATTCAAGTGAAGTGTTACACAAATGTCCACATAGCACATCATCTCAGCTATTGCCCTGAGGCAGAATCACTTTCATATAGAATGGTTCAGTATTGATTATCATTCATTCAAACCAGAGATTCCAAACGCAAGGTATTCTTTTGAATCACATTCGTCCCCTGACTGGTGGCTAGTAGTAATCAAGTGATTGGCAAAGAATATGTTTTTACGGAAGGATTTTGATATGCTTGTGATGGATAATGAAATAAAGTTGGAAGTAGTATCTTGAAACAGCTTGCAGAGAGAGGACAGACCTTTGAAAGTGTTCAGACAAGGCTGCTTTTCCTGGAGTTCTGAAATTGCAACCACTGGTTCACCTATGAATTGTAGGCTCTGCTGCTTTTGCTATTTATCTTTTCTCTTCAAGGAAATCAAAAGGAGATATTCATTACTTTAAAAAAAAATTAAAAAAGAGTAGGAAAGATTATCCTGAGTCTGTGTCCACTTCTCTCTTAAAATAAGAGGCCACTCCAGGAGTCCAAAGCTTCCTTAACTTCTCAGAAGCTGAAACCATATATTTAGAGGCAGTGAAGGTTATATCATTCATTGATTTTAAGTAAAACTTAACATTGAAATCAAGGTGCTCTTGCGGCCATCTACAAGAGATGAGAAAGGTAGAAACAGTGGTCTCGGTGCACAGAGTTTGGTAATAAAATGCCTTAACCTATACACATTATTATAATACCCTGAAATTAATGGCCTAAGTCAGAAACATGTTAAATAGAGAGTCTGGACTACCTCAAGAATGGGAAAGTAGCCCTGAAAAATAGGACAATTATAAAATTAACTTTGAAATTTGGCCCCCTCTACAGAGGATCAGTGGAAAAAAATGGGACTACCCACATTACCCAAAGCAAGAACATGTCACTTATCCTATTCATAATTATTCATAGAAGAGGAGATTCTAAGAACCCAGCTTGGCGTTCACTTGGGGCTAGTACAGTTAGCAGTGGAATCACGACTGAGGATCCTGTATGTAATCCTGGCCCTTGAATATAAGACACTTCTGGGAGCAGCTAGCTAGGTAACTCAGGCCTAATGGAACCCAGATTTTAAAGCATTCTATACTTAGTGTTGCAATCCCTAACTGACTTCGGAGCCTAAATTTCATTTTCAATAGATATTTAATCTGTTAGCAATCTAAATGATACTGCTAAGCAGCTAAATCCCCTTTGAAAATGAGTTAGGCTCTAACATCTAAAGATCTGGGTCATGCGGGCTACAGCTTCTGATAATGGCATTACAAAGCTACTTAGTCTCCACTCCTTTGCAACATGTTCCTAGCACCATGAATAGGGAAACCTGCCTTAAAATCAATGGTGTGGATATGAGCAAACTGCCCCTTCTAGGCAAATAAGTAACCCCCTGCTCTCATCCAGGGGCAATGATTCACCAAATTCAAGGTCTACCAACTTTTGGATACAAAGGGTAAGAGCATAATCTTCACCTGAATTCAGCCAATGTATGAGAATTCTCAAACTTTCTTCCCCCAAAAGATAGTTTTATCAGAACACAATCCATGCTTCCCATGCTCCTTCTTTTAGCAATTGTTCTTAATGTCTGCCTGCATATAGATTTTCCATTTCTCCTTAATCAGAAGTCTACCACTGAACAGCAGTGATATTGGAGGGGTTTGTTCTTCGAGTACTAGTCTCTGATGAATAGCTCACTTAAAGTAAAAAACCACATTCCTCCCCTCTTGTATCTTATATTCTGTATGATACAGTATTACTATGAGGATTCTCTCTCAAATGTATTGTGCAAGGTTGATCGACTAATGGTCTACAGAAAGAGGAAAAAAAGTAGACAAAAAGCAGTTTGTACGTATTCAGAATATTTGTGTAGTTATTACTTAGTTCTTTTGTAATACAAGTAAAGTGGGAATTTTGCATTCCTTGATCACCTCCAGAGAAAGACAAACCTAAGGGAATTATTGACCACTAGATGTTCATACATAAATTCTATCAGTATTAGTGGAAGCTATACATACATATTGTGGGACGATAGCATCCGTATATCTGAGAGGGGAAGGCAGGGGCTTATTACAAGACTGGGAACTCAGGAATTCTTCAGTTCTTGTCTCAGCTCTGTAACTGACTCTTCTTTTGCCTCGAACCACTCACAGGCTCTGAGTCTGACTTCAGTTGGAGTTTTTCCTGACTCCCAGGCAGTGGAGTTATTGAGCCCTGTGCTCAGCTTCATTTTTGGGGCCACTCCTTAGGATCCAGCCAAGAAAAAGAACATTCTCTCATCTCCCCCCTTCACCCATTTTTCATTCTTTTTTCTTCATCCTCCTATGAAGTAAATGAAAATAAAGTGAGGTACCTTGATTTTTTTTTAATAGTCTAACTTATTTTTCCACAGACCACTTGAAAATCGCTCTGTCTCGGAGGTTCACTTAATGATCTTTCCAAATATTGTTTGTACTGTTAGCTAACTATTGTAAAGTGATTTGGACAAGAGCAGTAGTCAGGGAGGGCAGGGGGCTGGGTACATATGAGGCGGGTGTAGAAGTCAGGGCTGGATGTGTGAGGGGGGTGCAGGTGTCTCTGTGCCAAAGGTAGCAAATCTTTGACCAAGAAATTATGGAAAATGTATTTTCCTCTGAAGATTTATGTTGAATACAAAAACTAAATTCATTTCTTCAAATGTAAAATGGAAGGATTTTAATCATGCTTTAAGTGCCAATTGCAATGCAACCTTAGGTACAGAGCAGCCAGGGCATCTCCGTAATTATAATTAGTATTTTGGTGGCATACATTTCAGACATTTTCAAGTAGGTATATCCTTCAACATGTGCACATTTTTGGATGTGTCTTGTTTAGGACTTCAGTCTCTTGATGATAGTCAATCTGTGAACCCCATCTCATAGTGAGACCTCCCCAAAATTATTTTTTGAACCTTTGGGATTAGCATTACTGCATGTGCACTCATCCAGCCTGCTGCAAATTTCATCAGCACAGCTAATTGAGAAGTAGCCCCCTCTTAAGTGCTCAGCCTACAATGTATTATTATCAGGGGAGGGGAGATGAGCTTTTTCGTGAAACTGAGAGGGGACACAGATAGCTGCATATTAGAAACACAAAACTTCTGGGTTTTCAAGGTTCAGAGGCACAATTTGTGTTATTCTTACATCTAATTATAAAAAACAGATATAGTATTGACCATTTGCATTATTATAGCCTGGGTCTGAGCATGGGAGATAGAGAGCTCAGACTAGATGAACATGATGGTCCCTTCTAACCTTAAAGTCTATGAGTATTATACAAAAGGCTTGATTCACCACCACAGTGGATATTTATACACCCCTGCTCCCATTGGCATTCCATCCCAGAGGATGGCAGATCCAATACAACTACTGCTTTCCCAAATAGGTTCCTCCTGAGAGGAGCAGCTATGTTTCAGCTGGAGCTTCTTGAGGCCCTTGTCAATATCAGAGGGTTAGCTGTGTTAGTCTGGATCTGCAAAAGTGACAAAGTCTTGCCACAGTACAGAAGTTCCATGTGGGCTGGAGCTTGGACTCTGAAACCCAGCAAGATTTGTAGATCCAGGCTCTGAGACTCACTGCTGTAGGTTATGCATGTGAGGCATTTTGTTCTGTTGCCATGTATATTTGCCCTTTGAGGCTACGCCAGCCAACTCAGACATCCAGAGCTGGGTTTCTTCTGGGCAGACTTTCTACTGCTGAAGGCTCAGCCTGTGATCCACTAGCTAGCAGATCCCCAAAACTGAATCTGGCTCCATACTTTGCCTTAGTATATTTTAGTTCTTTCAGGGTTGATATTAATGGGACAAATGAAGCATAATCAGTATCAAGTAGTTGCATTTGATAGAAAGGTAAAGCCTAAATTTTGATTCCTTCCACTCACACCTGTCTTTGCCTGCTGAACTCAGAAGAGTTCCTGGGGTATAACTGAAGATAGTTTAGTCCAAAGCACTCCCCATTTCATCTATTGTCCTAAAATATGTGCTTATATATTCTAAGGACCAAGTATGTCTGTCTCATATCAAATCTACAAAATGGGGTGTTTTAACTAACAGGACTCAGCTTAAAGCGATTTTGTTCATTAAAATACTTTCTCCATTAATTCATTTTGCTTAAATTCCATAAAGTTTGATTTTAATGAGATATGCAGTGGTTCTGCTCACTGTGATTACTATTAAGTTCATGCTAATGGCACTGCTGCAAATGCAAAGTTATTAGAAAATAATGTTTTAATAATGCATTTTAAAAATTCATCAAGCAAACATGATTGGATTAATTATTTGAAATGTTTGACAAACTGTAACAAAAGAGATTAAATTTAATCTTCTACAAAGTCAGACAAAATTTGAATATGATTGATTCCAAGATTAAAGTGGGACTTGCTCAGTAAATGTCCTACTGTTCCACACAAAAAATGCTAGGACAGACCGGAGACAGAGAGATCTTACTGATAGTCCACTACCCTGGTCTTTTGTGGTTATCAAGTTGCTGAGCTGACAATCTCTATTAGCCTCCTGTGTGGCTCTTGCAGCTCTCACTGAAGGTTTTTTTGTTTTGTTTTTGTATCATCACACCCACCCTCCCTCATGTAAAAATGGAAACATCAAATTCTCTAATATGCTAACAGAAGTGACAATCAAGTTGGTTTTTCATACAGTAATTGTCAGATTTATATTTAATTCACCTAGAAATTTAACAGCTGTGTACTATATATAGACATACCATTTTTATAAATGTACCTCACATGTATGTGCAAGATCAGCCTGCACAGCATCCCTTGTGGCCCACTGTGGAACTCTCCCTACTTTCGTTTCCATCTGGGTAATCAAGGGTTGGGTACTATGGTGACTTAACCCTCCAGGTAAATTATGCCAAATTTCTACCCCTTCTAGGTTATCAAATCTCAAACAGAACAAACTCAAAAGGAGGATCATCCATTCCAGTGCCTAGCTGGACCCAGTCCTTCTACGCAGGGTCTGTCCCTTCCAGTCAACAATTGTCCAGGCTCCCTGGTTCAGGCCTACCTTCCCACAGGGAGGCTGAACAGCAGCAGTCAATCCCAGGGCCAACAGATGAATGTAATTTGTCTGCCTCAAGGTGCAGTATCCGACCCTAAGAGTTAATGAAATGAATGCAATGAAATTAAAGGATAGTCCCACTTCAGGTCTACCTTCCTTCAAGGAGAACCTCATCACCAGCAGTCTGGCTCAGTTCCCAGCACTGCTTCTCACACCCACTATGAACCAGAGATGTGCTCCTCTTCTCAGACAGCCACTAGCTGAGTTGGGTTCTCCCCTTTTAGCAACTCCCTCCAAGGCTGACACCTACTGAAGGTGCAGCAGGGTAGGGCTGATTAAGCCCATAGGCACTCAGTAACTCCTTATTGACTATGTGAGGTTTGTATACCTCACAAACAGTGCATATGCACACACTGTTTTTTTTTTGGGGGGGGAGATAGGTGTATGTACATTGGCATTTTATGAAAATGATTTTTATTACTTGTTAAAAATAAAACTGTTCATGATATCATACGAGGTAGGTTTTTTGTTGTTGTTTTTGTTTTTTTGAGAGTCCATCATTAGGGACATAATTGGAATGTAAAATTTGTTCCAGAATTTCCAAAAAAGAATGATGATAAAAGCCTATGGAAAAGCAGCAGCTAGAGTCTCTGCATTTCTTAGCTCATCATCCAAACAGGGCATAATGTTAACATCTAATCTATTCAAAAATACATTCTTCCACATTCACTCAGATAATATTGTTGAAGAAACAATACATTCAAGACATACACATTGTGAAGTGACAATCAATTATTGTTCTATATGTTCTCATACAAGTTTCCTCACTATAATATCTGAGCACCTTTCCAAAGCATATTAAGTGATGTGACTAAAACTGCCATGTGTATGATGTGTATTTTCTATATATTTCTATTAGAGAAAATAAAGTGGAAAATGTGCACCTTGCATTTAGACCAGAAGATGGTGAGGTTTGTGATGGTCCTTAGCTCATATAGGAGTTCATTCCAGACTCTGGACAACCAAGACAACCCCTGAAAAAAATCTGTCTACCATAAAAAGAGAAAGCAAACAATCTCAAACATAGGGCCAAATCTAACCCCAGTACGATAGCTCAGAAATCGAGGGAAATGCATTGGGAATGAATTTGGAATATGCTGTGCATTTGCAAGCATCGGAAAATTGGAGGAGAAGTTGTGAGTAGAAAGTGATGGCAGCATCTAATACAACATTTCAGTTTAGAACGGTCTTCTGGAGCACACATAGTCCCCAGTCTTGCAAAGATTTACATATGCTTAACTTTGAGTACTCACCCTGAATAGCCCCATTGGGTTTATTCATGAGGCCAGTTTCTCGAGTCTGCCAAGCTCACTTTGCAGTGCTTATGCAGTACAAAGTGAATTTAAACCAAACAGTGATTTGTGCTTGAGAACACCCCTGGTAATTGGCAAGCTGGAGGAGAAGGGAAGCAGGTACTGGCATATGATGGACCTGTGCTCTACTACAGTGGTCCCCAACCCCCGGGCTGCGGACCGGTACCGGTCCGTGGATCAGTTGGTACCGGGCCGCACAAGAAATGGGGCAGAGCGGTGGGGCAGAGCGGCGTGGCGGGAGCGGTGAGGCGGCGGCAGCAGGCAGGCAGCAGGGAAGGTGGCGACAACTCCCCCCCTCGCAGCAGGCCAGGCGCGGGGCTGGATGAATGGAGCGGTGGAGCCAGCGTGCTGCGGCAGAGGGAGGGCCAGGTCCTGCGTGCCGGAAGTGAGTAGCCAGGGAGAGCCCAGCGCGGTGGGGCTGGGGCTGAGTCAGGCACAGTCTCCGTCTCTCCCTCCCACCCCCCGGCCGCAGTAAAATTGTCACCGCGTTGACCGGTCCGCGGTGATAAAAAGGTTGGGGACCACTGCTCTACTGCACCTGATCCCCAGTTGGTTTAATTTCTTTAAGACTACATAAGATGCAGAGCCAGAGAGCATAAAGTTAAACACATACATACATCTTTTCCAGATCAGTACCATGATGTTTATAATTCATTTTCAAAGTATATGTTTCTAAAACCAGAAAAAAAATTATAGTGAATAAACATTGATTAGAATCTGAGAGGTAGCCGTGTTAGTCTGGAATAGCAGAGGTAATAGAGTCTTGTGGCACCTTAAAGACTAACTAAAGTATTGAAGCATAAGCGAATACCCATTTCGTCGGATGCAAGCAGACGAAGAATATAGAACAATATTTTTTTTTTCTTATGCATCTCACCTCATTACTTAGCACATATTTCTGGACAGAGGACTATGATGTAATTCTGGAAGGTATTGCTATGCAAATAATTCATTTTTTAGTTCATGTAGCACACCAAAAAATAGTATCAGAGAAAAAATTATTTTGGTGCTTAAAATATTTGAAATTTGTTCACAAATTGGAAGTGTCCATTTAAGGCCAGCAAACGGTGTTTCTGGAATAGCTTCATCAGGAAAGATTGAAAGCAACCCATCCCAGAATAGCCTTTAGCCCGGTGGCTAGGCTACTCATCCAGCAGGGGCAAGAGCAGAGTTTAAATCCCCACTCTGGAGCAGGAATTTTAACCTGGGCCTCCAGGCAATTGCCTTAACCACCAGGCTAAAAGGTTATAAAGGGGAAGAGAGAAACAAGGTAGGGGAGGTATCACGGAGTGCCCTGGCGATGGTCTGGAACTTGCTCCCTTATGAAGCCAGTTGGGACTCTGAGGGAAAACGTCCTCTCTCTGTACACAGCCTGTCTTCAAGGCTAGGAGCTTAGAGGTCCCCGTTTACACCTTCCTGGGTCTGACCTCGGAGCATTCAGCACCTTCTGCCCCTCCATGCATTTCCCCCCAGCGAGCCTGCCCGGACGGGGTCCTGAGGGAGCCCGTGGATTCTGCACCCCAATCCCACAGTCAGACGTGACTCTCAGACAGCCAGTAAAACAGAGGTTTATTCGATGACAGGAACGTAATCTAGGTAGAGCGAACACGACCCCTCCACTGGGTCCATTTTAGGGGCACAGGGAGGCCAGACCCTGTCTGGGCCTGCCTGTATTCTTCCCAGCCAGCTTCAGACCCCAAACAAACTCACTCTCTCCAGCCCCTCCTCCCCCCCCCGCTCAGCCAGGTCAGGTGATCTCCCTCCCCCACTTGGAGTCAGATTACAGCTTCAGGTATGGACACCTGCAGAGAGGCTGTGCTTTGCATCAGCTACACATCCTTATCCCTTCACATAGACGCTCAAGAAATGCATAGGGGAAACTGAGGCACACACAGTATTCTTACTCTGTCACAGGAAGTAATCTTTTACTGGATCAACTTCTTATTCTTGAAATTGATCCAGTAAGGCCCGGTCTGCACTAGCAGCGAGGGTCAACCTAAGATACGCAAGTTCAGCTACATGAATAGCGTAGCTGAAGTCGATGCATCTTTGGTTGACTTACCTGCCATCCTCACGGCGGCAGCAGGCTCTCCCGTCAACTCTGCCTTGTGCCTTCTGGCGAGCTAGAGTTTCAGAGTCGACAGGAGTGCCTCTGGGGATCGATTTATTGTGTCCTGTCGATCCAGCTGATAGTGAAGACAAGGCCTAAAAGATATTGCCTCATTTATTTTGTTTCTCTTGTATCCTGGGACCAACGCAGCAAACCTAAAAGGGGACAGACAGACCGACAGAAAGACAGACACACACACAGTTTGCTGGCCCTGAAAAACATTTTCCTAGCTGAAACAAATTGATTCACATTTACATAAAGAAGCTTTTGTCCATTTCTATTGCTGAGTGCCTTCAACCCCCACTGACTTGCTAATAAATAGGACATTCTCTAAATGGCTTCTTCTCCTTCTTTCATATTTCCCCTTCATAAAAGTAGCTGCATCTGTATTTACTGTCTACATTCTTTTCTACAGTAATTTCATATGGCTAATGGGGGCAAAAATAGGGTACCTATCAGTATTATCTGATTCTCACTCATTGAGAAAGACATCGACAGCAGAACTGGTTCTAAATATATACCTGTCTGCAGTTTGTTCTGTTCCCTGTCCTGGTAGCTATTCTTTTTCATGTTACCAACAGTCTTGGATTAGCATATGCTTGAGTAATGAGGCATTTGTTCTAGTCAGAAAGCAATTTACGTGCATGATCTAAAATTCAAATGATTTGTGGAGCTAAATTAATCAATCATATTTTAGGATTATTGGTAGTTTTTATTGAGCTTTATGTAAGTCACAATTCTTTGAAAATGGGTGTTGTTTATAGTCAAATAATTTGCAATGCCACAAGTAAAAAATTAATCTCCCATATACACACACACACACAGATTCATCAACATGCTTCTGCACATGCTTTTGATTAGACTACTTATGTGCTTACCATTAGGCATGAGTTTAAGCACTCCAGTCTGATTTTAAAACATTTTCAATTGCATAAAACTATAGTAATGCCCACAATGGGTCAGGCCCAAGTATGTATTTCCTCAGTACAGTAAACCCTCGATTTAACGGACCTCGATTTAACGGACTTCGGATGCAACGGACAAAATTTTAAAGAAAGTCCGATGCATCTGAAATCCGTTTATCAAGGTCCGGCTGCCGGCTGCCGGCTCCCCGCTGCTGCCCGGGTCCTGGCAGCGGGCGGGCTACCTGCCGGCGCCCGCCCGGGTCCTGCCTGCTGCCCGGGTCCTGGCAGTCAGCTGGAGCCCCTAGCCCTGGGGAGCGCGGATCAAACCGCGCTCCCCGGGCAGCAGCTGGAGCCGCACTCCCCCGGGGAGCGCTGCCCCTGGAGCCCCAAGCCTTGGGGAGAGAGCTCCTAGCCCCGGGGAGCGCAGATCAAGCCGGGGAGTGCGGCGCCTGTAGCCCCGAGCCCCGGGGAGCGAACCCCGAGCCCGGGGGAGCACGGCGCCTGGAGCCCCAAGCCGTGCTCCCCGGGCGGCAGCTGGAGCCGCTCTCCCCGGGCGGCGGCTGGAGCCGCGAGCTCCGGGGAGCGCGGCGCCTGGAGCCCGGAGCCCCGGGGAGCGAACCCCGAGCCCGGGGGAGCGCGGCGCCTGGAGCCCCAAGCCGCGCTCCCCGGGCGGCGGCTGGAGCCGCGCTCCCCGGGGAGTGAGCCCCGAGCCCGGGGGAGCACGGATCAAGCCGCGCTCCCCGGGCGGCAGCTGGAGCCACGCTCCCCGGGTGGCGGCTGGAGCCGCGCTCCCTGGGGAGTGAGCCCCGAGCCCGGGGGAGCACGGATCCAGCTGCGCTCCCCGGGCGGCGGCTGGAGCCGGGAGCCCCGGGGAGTGCGGCGCCTGGAGCCCCGAGCCCTGGCCGCAAGCGGGGACTGGGGCCGGGGTGTATGGGGGTCCAGGGCCGTTTTTTTTTTTCTGTTTTATTTTTTAAAAAAAATCGGCGGCTTTTTGGCAGAGGGGAGTACTGTATAGTAAAACCTCGAAATAAGGACTAATTGGGCAGGCTGGTTTTTTTTTTCTAATTATTAAATAACGGACTTTTGGGTTTAACGGACACCCAGTCGCCCCAATTAGTCCGTTAAATCGAGGTTTTACTGTATGTGCTAGAAGTGATACAGTGTTTACACCAGATAATAATTTAGTTGAAATATGAACTCTAAACTGCCAAAGTTCAAAAGAAAGTTAGGCCAACGATAATAAAGTGAATTCAGTGAAAATTTACATAAGAGTTTGCTGAAGATTTTTTTAAATATGACTTCGTATACATTAAAAAATATTTATGCATGTTAATGTACATGCCTTATGGCTTGTACTCCTTTGAATAGAGATGAATGATAAAAAAAATATACACAGGTGGCTAAATGAAAACGAACAGCTAAATTTTCAGAAATACTTGCATCATTTAGCCAACTTTTCTACATATTTTATTCAGAATGCATGACTCACCCTGAAAAAGATCGAATAAATAACACAGATAGTTATTACAGGGTGATCAGCACATTTTCAGAGAAATAACAGAAATAAAAAATAATATCCAGTTGAATTATATCAACTGGTTGTTTACTTAATTTAGACTACTAAATCCTAAAAAAACCCATGATGCTTGCTGAGTTTTTACATTCCTCACAGCATCTATGTTGGTTTAATTTTACAGTCAAGGAGTTGATTATTATCCTGATAGAATTTGAGATCAGGTACTGGAATATGAATTAAATTGGTCATGATGTTAATAAAATGGTTGAGGGGAAGGAGTCTTGTGGTTAAGGTGCTAGGCTGAGACTTCGAAGATCTCACTTCAGGTCTCGGACTCTGCCACAGACTTCCTGTTGGACCTTGGACAAGTCATTTAATCTCTCTTTGCCTCAAATATCCATCTTTAAATGGGGAAAATATCATCACACCCTTTCTCCAAACCTTTGTCTATACAGATTTTAAGCTATATAGGGGCAGGAACTGTCTCTTACCACATGTATGTGAATTGCATAACACAATGGAGCCTTAGTCTTTCTAAGTGCTTCTGTAACAGAAAAAGAAATAATGTCTGAGGATTTTTAAAAATAAACTTTTTCTTTGTAGTCATCCTGGGTGCAGTATTGCAAATGATTTCACACCTTCAGCTGAAATCAAAAGGAGTTGAGATCATTCAGAATCTCACAGGATTGGGCTGCATGTTTGTAACAGAAATATGCCAAATGACTTACACACGAAGAGAAAGCGGCACAGCAATTGCCTTTGTACAGTCAAGACATGTCACACTTTATCCTGTTCTTTTGTACACTTTAAAAAAATAAAAGCTATACAGAAGAATGGTTTAGTAAAACCAAATGTGGTACAATATATCAAAGTGAAAAAAAAAAAGGTTAAAGGATAAACACATCATACTGTCCTTTGGAGTTATGACTGTCTTTAATCCCACAACTCAGTGTTCTGAACTATTATGCTCATAGGCCCAGCATCATAGCAACTCTCAATCTGAGGGCACATCTCCACTGTTGTTTTTTTAAAAAAAGAAGAGGTGTTATTAGTTTGAACTAGCTAACCTGGGTTCAGATAGCTGAAAAGACATAGCAACTTGACTTTAAACTTGGGTTAGCAGCGTAAGTCAAAGCCTAATGTTACTCCTATACTTCACTGAAAACCTGGTCCTGAGGGACCCGCATCTGCGTACATGGTATTTCCAAAGCTGTGCCTGTGCATCTGCGCAGCACACTAAACCCAGATTTGCAACGGATGGACCCAGGTTTCACAATTGTGTTGATGCCTCCATACTGCACTATGCAGACCCTAGTCAGACCTTCTACTTCTGTGGTTGTTTCCCAGTGTTTCCAGGCTTCCTAGTGCCCCCTCTAGGCCTGGGTTCATGGTGTTCTGTGTAAAAGATTGTTTGCCCATCTCACAGCACTTGACTAAGTCGTCTTAGCCCATCAACACATCCAAATGATCTATCTTAGGTCCACACACTCTACAACCAAAGCCAGCAACAAGGATCAAGCACTGGTGGAACAACATCTCCAGCTTGCACTTTCACTCTGTTTCCAGGAAATAGGCAAAGCATCTTTGAGATGCAGGTGGACATTTCTGTGGCATTGTTTGACCTACCAAAGTCACCTCTTGGAGAGGGATGCAGACATGGAAGACTCCACCCAGCTGATACTGCTCCTAGCTCTTGCCATTTCCCATATGAAGACTGGTGTTTCTGGAACAGAGCCATGACCGCAGACCAGTTGGATCACATGGCCATGCAGACCAGGGATGTCCAAAAGTTCTTCCACAACTTATACACGAAGAATCAAACATTCTTGAGTCTTTCTAAGCAGTTTACTCTGATCCTCCAGTGTCAACTCAGAACACACACATGGGGGCAGGCATGCCATCCAGAAGCTTGCTGCTATAGCCCCCTCAAAGCTGGCTTCCCCAGACAGCTACAGGTTTGGTATTGACAAGTCAACTGTGGCGGTTGTGGCAATGGTGATTTGTGAGGCAATCAGGACTGTGATTTATTCAAAAGGCATAAACAACGTCCTTTACAAAGCTTTCCAAACTGCACCGGGGCCATTCATGGGAGTCGTGTGCCCATAGCTCATTCACTCCTTGCAGAAGGTGAATATACCAACCCCAAAGTGTATTGCTTCACCATTACATACATTCTGGTCACCCACAGAGGCAGATTCATGGACACTAATAGGGGATGCACTGACAAGGTGCATGATTCAAGAGTGTTCCAGAGATTGAGACGTTACCTTCATGGACAAGCTGGGACATTGTGGAGACAGTGACTTCATTGATAACAATATTCTCATCAAATGACAGTTATTCAGACAACCCCATGTGTCCTCTTTTGCTCATGAAACCGCACCCTGAACTCAGAGGCCTCAGAAAAGAAGGTTTAACTTAGGGATGTAAAATATTAAATGGTTAACCGGTAAACATCAGTCCTACCATTTAACCCGCCCTAACCATTAACTCCCAGTTCTGTGTCAGCTGATCCCAGCACCAGCCTATCCCTCCACTGGTCAGCTGGGGCCATCCCATCCCCACTCCCTTTAACCGGTTAACCAGTTAAACGGTATTGTTTTAATAATTTAAAGTTAACTTTTTATAACTATTTACATTTCTAGTTTAACTATGCCTTCAGTAGCTGTAGGGTGTGGGTTGTATGTGTGTTTGCCAGATAGAACCATTAGGTGGGTGTTGCCTAGGGAACCATTAGGATGCCATTGTTGGAGTTTGGAGAATTGAGGGGCTGTCTATCAGTACAGATTGTTCCCTGGGGAATTTCACAGTAAGAAGTTTGGGGGTTGAAGAACCAAGAAATACAGTCCTGGTAGGATTCTGGAATAGTGTTGGTGGACTCTTTGGATAGGAGTCTGGAGATCTGGGCTTGAGCTTTGTCCACATTGCAAAATGATGGGGTTTGGATCCAAGTCCCATCAGGATTTGAGCTCAGACCCTCCCCGCCATGCCCTGAAAGGGTCATAACACCCATGCCATGGGGGTCTGCTGATCTAAGTCAGAAAGGCTTGTGTTTGTATGGTGGGATGGGCTGGGCTCAAACCTTAGTCTGAGCCTGGGTTTACAATGCAGTATAGATTTACCCTTAAGGAGAGCATGGGGTTGAACTTGAGCTGCTAATCCAAGTTGAAAACCATGCTGTGTGTCTTCGCTGCAATTTTAAACTGCTTTAGCTAACTCAGGTTTGTTAATCTAAATTAAGAACAAACTTATTTTGTCCTCTTCAGTGTAACCAAAACCTAATAGATGAAGGCTGGATATATTTCTCACAAAAGTCTGTGTGGCAGAAGGTTTTGGGTCTTTTGATAAATTATATTACATAGTAATGAAAAATTGATAAATTCAGGCTACAACTAGGGCCACTAAGATAGAAATGGGATACAACCAAGATGAGAACATGCTGAAATCAATGGTGGCTTGTCAAATTACATCAGTTGAATTATTGGCTCTACAGAGTTTCCACATGTATGGAGAGCACTTTGCTGAACATCTGACTTGCATTTCACATGAATTACTTCTGTAATTTTAACCTTTTGAAAAAAATATAAAAAGCATGTTATGCGATTGTTTTTAGATTCACTTTTAGAACATACAAGTCATTCACCAATGTAAATACAAAGTGGTGTTCTTAAGTCAGTAACAATGCCATCTGCAACATCAATTATGCACTAAGTACCAATGTCAAGCAAGCTAGATACAGAACAGCAACATTCCCTATCTCTAGTGCCATCTGACTACTTATTTTGCAATAAACAGTATTCCCTTGCACTTATATTTCATTAATATGCAAATATTTAATCTGCTTCTAGATCAGTAGAATAATATGTTTTGATATCTTTCCCCCAACTCCTACAGAACTTAACAGTCCCAGAGTATCCAAGTAATCATTCACCTTTTCCTTTTGGTTTATTGGTAGAGAGGAACAAAGTGGTTTTGTAGTTTTTTTTAAAATGCTGCTGTAACAATTCCAGCTTTTTAACTAGCAGGGCTTCCAGTTTGGTTGGGAGTCCCCCAGAATTGGACTTGATCTTCTGGTGACCATTAAAGACTATTGAGAGATTTTAATAGGACAAGGTCCGGTCAGTTGTGCAGCAGGGCTAAGGCAGGCCTCCTGCTTGCCCTGGTGCTGCATGACTCCCAGAAGCAGCCAGCATGTCCAGGGGTAGGCAGGGGGTCTTCACACACTTCCCCCATTGCCATACCCTGAGCACTGACTCTGCAGCTCCCATTGGCCAGGAACCATAGCCAATGGGAACTGCACAGGCAGTGCCTGCAGACAGGGACAGTGTGCAGAGCCACCTGGCTGCCCCTGTGCCTAGGAGCCAGACATGCCGGCCACTTCTGAGAGCCGCCTGAAGCCTATACCCCTCATCCCTGTCCCAGCCCTGAGCCTCTTCATGTACCCAAACTCCCTCCCAGGTCCTGCACCCCACATCACCTTCTGCACCCCTGCCCCAGTCCTGAGCTCCCTTCCATACCTGAGCTCTCTCCCAGAGCCCTCACCATCCTGCACCCCAACCCTTTGCCCCAGCCTGGAGCCTCCTCCCACCACATCTTAAGACAGTATTACAGCAATGGCCACACCAGTGTCAAATACAGGAGGTAAAATAACCTCTCTACTTCTACTCAAGATTCCCCATTTATACAACCCAATATTTCATTAGCTTTTTAGGCCACAGCATCACATTGGGAGCTTATATTCAGCTGATTAGCCATCAGAAACCAAATCTTTTTCAGAGTAACTGTATCTCAGAATAGAGATTTCTATTCTGTAAGTATGACCTACATTCTTTGTTCCTATATGGTACCAAGTCAATTAGCCAAACTTGTAATCTCAAAAATAAAAAATAGACAGTTAGTTTGACAGGATCTATTTTCAATAAATCCATGTTGATTTGTGTTAAGTACATTGTCCTCCTTTATTGGTTTGATAAGCAAGTCCTATATTAGCAGCTCTATTATCTTGCCGGGATCAACATCAATCTGACAGGCCTATAATTAGCCAAGTCATCCCGTCCACCATTTTTAAAAATTGACACATTACCTTTCTTACAGTCTTCAGGAACTCTCTCAGTGTTCCAAGACTTATTGAAAATCGACATTAATGGTTCAGTGAGCATTTCAGGCAACTCTTTTAAAACTCTCGGATGCAAGTCATATGGACCTGCTGATTTAACAAATGTCTAACATTCATAGTTTCTGCTGAATATCCTCCAGAGACATTAGTGGAATGGCAAGAGTGTTACCACCATATGATGGGATTTCATCTTCTGTTTTCCCCCCAAAATCAATGCAAGATTTCCCTTCCCACCCAAACTCTACAGAACCATCTATATGGAAAATGCCAGTTTTGCTTTAGTCACACAAATTTTCAGACAGCCCTGCCAATGAATGAGGTCTTTCTTTTGGTAGGTATGTTTCACCTCTCCCTTATCATGCCTCTCTCTGCTGACAGTTTTTTCAAGTATATTGGCATATATGATAATATATAAAAACATATATGTAATCAGTTATCTATCATCTCACCTATGAGCAGATGTCTAGCAATTTTTTAATCATACACACAGCCTCTCAAATACTTGAGATTGAAACAACTGACTGCTGTATTCTTTTTCTGTGGCAGGCTCTGTATTATCGGGCTCTAAATCAACAGAATTGAAACAGTTAGAAAGATGTCTTAATGGCTGGCTTGGAATCAATAATCAAGAAACAATCTTTCATTACTTGTAATAGAAACAGTGGCAAACAAACAAAATGTAAATCCTGTCCATTTTCCCCATTAACTTCTTGTGAACACATGCACAACAAAAACATAGTTATGTTCAAGGAGTAAGCAAGAGAATAAAACAAAAATAAAATACAAATAGGAAAGGAAACCATACTCAAGGAAATTGCTCATTTTACTGTGAGAAATATTCAGATCTTAGGTTCCAACAGCGGGAAGGCTTCTGCACCCTTAATTACAGAATCACTACAAATCAGTGATAAAGTGGAATCCCAAAGAAAAAAGTGACCCTAACTCTGTCTGCTGAATTTATAAAGCCCATGGATGGAATTGGTTTGGCCCAAATATTTTTTTCTTAAAAATTAACTCTTCTAAACAAGAGGATACTTGGGTGGAGTGTATTGGATACATTTCTCATATTTTTTCTCAGCAAAGAGAAACACTACAATCACTGGGGAAAAAACAAAACAAAACAAAAAACACTAAAAGTTCTTAAACACAAAGAAAAAAAACTCCTTTTATTCTAAACAGCTAATAATTGGCCTCAGATTCCTTTTCTTAAGGTTTTAATATCAGTGCCCCTATCAAAACACCTCACAGCAAGGGGAGGGGGACACTTCTGAAAACTAGTACAATGCAAAATCACCCCTGGATAACTCAGGGACTACTGCATTCTCTCAGCAGAAATCCTTCTTTTCAGCTGCATCAGGAAACTTTTCTTTAGGATCTCACTGATATTAAGAAAGAATGGGATCATGCTGAGAACTGGTAGCTTCCCTCAGCAGTTCAAGGGCTGTTATGCTAAAGGGATCCAGCTGTTGGCCTTGGCAGTGCTATTGTTTCAAAGCTTCCATTCCAAAGGAATATATAGAAATTATGAATCTACAATAAAACAAAGGAGGACACTGCTTTAAAAAAAACTCAAAGAGGACACTTAAAACTCAGTGTTTGCGACTCTACAGTGAATCCAATATCACAGTATGGCATCCCCCATTTTAAGTACATAAAAAAACCTGAAGTTACTGCAGACCTGAGTTGCACTAACTAATTGTAAATGACACCCAGTTATTGATTTATTGCAATTTTTCAGAGGAAAGAAAATATAAAACCCTCACAAATTGTGTTCACCTAACCATTCCTACCACACACACCTCAGATACCATTTTACAAACTTGAAAGATCAGAATAGGTAACAACATTTCCTGAGCAATATTCCATAAATAATTAGGCTCCACCCCACAATCTGTTTCTCTCCCACACTTTTCCCTATCACTCCATCTGTGGTGTCGTGTAGCAGTACATCCCAGCACATGCAGTGGTCACACTCTTATTAACTGAGACCCAGTGGGCTACTACACTAACTACATCATCTGAATCAGACTAACTTCCAGCACTGATAGGGAATCATAGATTAAAATATGATGGCTTTAAAGGAACACCTCCTTGCACAATTACTTCCGCCCCACCCTGAAAACCTATGGCCCATTAAATTGGTACTATATTCAACATTGATTAAATAAAGAGAATATTTTGATAAATATTCATAATAGATAACGAGGTCTGATGATGTGATGTGGTTGACTGAGTTACTGAAGAGCCTTGCAGTGCTGACAACTCTGCATCAATTTAGCTCATCCAAATAAATAAGGAAGAGGAGCTGAATTTTAAAAGGGAAGTGTTATTTAATAAGGAAATTCAAGTAAATGGAACAAAATTCTGTTTAGCTTCTCAGATAGGCTGGCTGGGGAGCAGAAGTGCTTGTTGGATGCTTCAATATTTTTTGTTGTGACTGTTCTGTTTTGTTTGCTTGTCTATAAGGGAGAAAAGTCATATTGCAACATGGTAGAACATTTAAGAGCATGAACATGTAGAGTGAAAATCGCAGATTCAGAAGAAGAGATCAATTCGCTAATATGATAAATAACTTCTGTTTGCAAAGTTTGCTCTGAATAAAAGCAGGATTTTTTGGAAAAGTACCTCATTGCAAAGGGTTTTCTCCAGGCTCAGACTGCAGACCATGAAATTCAAAATCAGATTAAAGATATAGATTGAGATGTTCATAGCAGTTTAGAGCAATTAGACACCTTTTCTATTCATTTATTATTTATGCTATTTATCTCCCACGATTTATCTGAAGATGAAATTGGAAGAGTCACTACATAATAAAAGTTGGCACTTTACATATCTGCTCCCAATATGCCAATTTTTCAGAACTTGCCTCTGATTCTGGTAACTCCATTTCTAGTTACAGTTTTACAAATCTCACAGGATTCCCACATGTGCTAAGCACCCAGAGCTCCCGCTCAGTTGTGTTTGTTCAGCAAAACTGCATATACGGGTAACCAGGTGACTAAAAGTTAGGTTCCCAAAAATGAGTCACTCAAAGTTAGTGATCCCTGTTGAAAACCTCAGAATAAGTCAAATCTCTCATTCTTTTTTTCCACAAAAAGTCTGTACTGCTATTAGGACCTCTACTGAAGAGAGCTCTGGAAGAGAAAGAGGGATTTTAAACAGTTTCAGATGCTTCATCAACAATATTGTCAGCTAAATTCTTTATTGCAGAATGTTTATTACTGGAGAAGATGTGAGAGGCAGAAAGAACATGGCTTAATTTTCATATCCCAGGCTGAGTTTTCAGAGTTAAAAATAATATTTGGACTTGTAAACTAAACACATTTGGTAGGGAAACTTTTTGAGATTTCATTTTTTACAGAGTTGATTTCTAACAATCACATTTCAGTCTCAATATGGACTCTTTAAAATTATATTTCACAAGAAATTCACTTTACCCCTTTCTCAAGTCCCAGCATCATATTTCACTTTAGTTTCCTTAGCACTGGCAATACCTACAAGGGAAGAATACTAAGGGCCAGGTATTAAAATAGGTCATAACTAAGTGGATTTTTGCCACTGTCTAATTTAGATATACAATCCCCCTATGTGAAAAGCATCTCCAAATTGGATTCACACAGCTGGTTGGTTGCATGAACATGGCCCTAATGGATGAGCTCAATAAATATATTTTCATTCTCTCTTTGTGCTGAGAAATCGGTCTGTTCTTTGGATGTCCTGTGCAAGCTCAGCTTCAGGGAAAACTGCCAGTTTCATGCTAGTGTTTAAATATTTTAAGGGACCCCACATCTCAGAATTCCTCAGAAGTTTACATTAAGCACGAGGGAGCTGAAATCTCATCTTTGCCTTCTTTAGGCAATTAGGATGGATGAATCCAACAGCCATGCTCACCATGCTCAAGTCAGGGAAATATCAAACTAATATTGATATTTTTTCAGAGACTATTTAGTGTGTGAGTGTGTATATATATATATAATTTACTTTAACTTCCCTTTGGTATGTGGGCAGTTTGCTGAAGGGAGACAACCAAACACAAGACAGGTACTGAGAATCACAACAGAATCCTGGCTGTGGGGAAAGAGCTTTCCATCTTGTCAGTGAAGTTTTGCTAACTAATTCTGCCACTACAGCATTGCTTGCAGTTTCTGATCAATATTGTATCATCATTATCCCCTTCTCCTTTGCTCTGAGCTCTACCAAAAAATCCTCAGGAGAGAATCTTTTAGCAGTAGATAGAGAGAAGTCAACATATAATTCTCTTGTACTAAAATATACATAAAGCTGAAAGACTGTTACAAGAATTATTTTTATCATAATGTTGATTGCAAGCTGGTTGTTAAGCAACCTCACAAGGTTACTTTTATATAAAAATCGTATTGGATTTAGTTATCTGAAATGGTGCATGGGCTTTATACATGCCTGTATGTTTACAAGGAGAGGAACAAGAGCAAGTGGTATACAGATTTGCAACTCCTTTCTGCACTCAAAACTACTTGATTGTATAGATAAAGGGGTTTCTTGACTCTTTCTACCACAAGCCCCTTTTCATATGGAGATCTTCCTACAGTCCTCCTTCCCATCTAGCTAGGATCTAGACCCTCTCATTTAGCCATTAGGGGAAGGAAAAGATATTCATGACTCCTGATGTCCATATGTTAGCCCTATATTGAAAACCCCTGTTAGAAGGATATGATCAAGTTTGTCAAAATCAAAGGTATCATTCTCTAATATTTTTTAATATCCCCTTGACATTGAGGAAGGGGGAAAAATGCAAAAATTCCAAGAGTAGAACACAAGTTTCCCCAACTAGGAAAACTGCTGACAAACCCTGCCTGTTTTTCAGAGGTATAGTTGGTAAAGACACAGGCTTGAAGACTTCAAACTGTTCTTCTCAATATTGTAACTACTTCATTGCTATACACTCTGACATTTTCATTTCTATGTGTTTTCTAATGTAGTAGGGAAATCCACAAGAATTTCAATACTCAAGCTACCACGTGAATGGAGCAGGCGGGAACCATGGGTGATACACACATATCCCATGTCACCTACCTAATATGCCAAATATCTTTCAGGCATGTTGCCCAGCTGAACTGTTATGATTTTAACAGGTTTGGAGGCACGGATACATTTTCCAATATTGGGGTAAAGTGGGAAATTATGCCAAGTGGCAGTAAACCTGGAAGGTTTTTCTATTTTATAATCTTAATTTCATAGCTTAGAGCTAATACATATTAGTGTGAATATTGCATCCTCCAAAGACAATGTGGGAACTTCCCTTGAAACAATGCCCTAGCTGAACAGTCTCCAACTTGTCACCCAGAGGACACTAGTAGCCTTCAAGTCTCTCAATGGTAGGCCTTTAGAGGGCCACTGTTAAGAAGAAAAGGAGTATTTGATTATGAATGGAAAGTATATTCCCTGGTCTATGCCTTACGATTTTTAAATGCATGTGTTTCAATCAGGCCTGTCTCTAGACAGTAGTAGTAGGGGGTTACCACTTCCCACTGCTTTTTCTGCAACTTCAGGAGCAGTTTTGCTAAAAGTTGTGACTGCTGTCAGCCACTGCTACCCTTTCCCTGCTGCATCAGTACCCCCTGTTGGCACCCTGCTGCATTACAGGGGAGAGAAGAGGGACAGCAAAGATTGTTGATGTTGATGTTCCATTAATTGCTTCCCTGTCAGGCTGAGGACGTTTCAGGGAGTGTAGACCTGACTGTCTCTGCCTGAGCCTAGGAAGGTAGTTCAAGAATTGATGATTGTGGCTTCTTCATATCTTCGAAATAATATGTTTGACCCTCAGGATGAAATTGTTATACATCCATGACCGAATTGCAGTAAATCTGACCATTGCATCCCAAGATTTTATTTTTCGTCTTTATATTTTTTGATAAATTTTGTTCCAGTGAGTGCAGCTAATTTGAAATTTCTGTTACACAACTGTTAGTTATTTGTGTTGATCTGTGAATCATATGCAATTGCTTTAATATAATTTGGTCACTAAGTTCAATATTAAGATACTTTCTCCTCATTTCTCACAGATATAACTTCAGTGCTATTAATTTACCAACCCAATATTAGACATTGACACATGCAATCAAAAGTAGCTTGGATCTCTGTTGTGCTTCTTTCTTGGAGCTGAGAAAGAGAGGTCTGTCTACCTCCCCAGGCTGGGGCCTTCTGAACTAAGCTTCTTCCTTTCTAAAGCTCCTCCTCTGAGACTGGCATGCCTCACAGGTGCAACAGGGCAATGATTGTCAGAGCCCAGTGTAACTGTGCCTCGGTGGGTAACAACTGAGGATGGCAGAGTTAGGATGAAGTACTGAGAAATAGGGCAGATATACCCCAAGACTGGTGGCTAGTCCCCGATAGGATATACCAAACCAGCAGCAAAAGTAAACTTCTGTTTCACCACACTGGCTAACAAGTCATAAAAGCAGTTTCCTTGGGCATCAGTGTAAAAATAGGATAGGAAGAAACAAGTGGTGTAAAATACACTTCTGAGACAGACTAGAAGAAGTTGCACGATGAACACAAAGCCAGAAACATCCCCAGGAAGGAAGTTAGCGATCAGGTGCAATTATACTTCTGAAAGAGTGGGAGAGTTATTTAACACCTAGAACTTTCAGTGGCTTTGGAGAGGTAATGGTGGTTCTGATTAGTTCCCAGACCTGATTTTTTCATTTTGATTGGTGGGGTAACAGTCCCATTAACTAGTAACCTATTAAAGATCCCTCTCCATAAACTGGAAAGGATGACTGTGAAGCCAAAAGTAGGGCTCAGTTGATAGTATAATACAGATATGACTAAATTGCCATGATGAAATTTAAGGGTAGTAATACAGGAGAAAGGACGTGCAATCAGTAGAGGCACATGATTGTGTAGTTTTCCACGCCGGACAGTTTCCAAAAGTGCTGATAGTAACTCTGCTCAATGAACTGAGCAGCAGTTCCAGCAGCTACACAGAGCCCCGCAGATGATGAATTGTGCATGTTCTAGGTCTCTTCCACAGAGCACACACAATTTTAACTGAGTGGTGTTTTATGGTCAACAAAGAGACTGCTATAGGCACTGACTGAGCTCTTCATCTCTAGTTTTGAATCTTGTGAGGTGGTCATGAAAAGGCATAAGGATGGGGAAAGTCATGGTGGTACTGTAAGTTGCAGGACAATGTACCAAGAATGGTTAGCAGTTCACAGAAAAAGAAGAATGAACAGACTATGTTTGGTTACGCAGCGTGAGCCAGCATAGCTCAAACACTGCTCTAACTTACAACTGGCTGCCTGTATTAGGCAGCAAGAATAGCAAACACAGAAGCATCCTGGCCATGCTCTCATTCTCCAGCCACATGAATCACACTGGGGCTCAAGGCAGAGGGAGTGTAGAGCAGACAATACTTATAATTCATGTGGGGAGTCCTCATTTTCTTAATCAGTACATGTTTTTATGTATGTTTTACCAGGGCCGGCGACAGGGGGGTACACAGCTGTACCCGTAGTCATCCCCCCTTGTTGCCGGGCCTGCCCGTCCGCGGGCATCCGAGCGCAGCACGGAGCCGCCCACCCCCGGTACCTGGGCTCCCCCGCCCGCCACTAACAGGCCTGCCGGGGCTGCGGCCCGCACAGCAGAAGGAGGTGAAGGGGGCTGGGGCAGGGCGGCTCGCAGGCCCCATGGCGCGGGCCCGACCGAGTCTCCCCCTTAGCAACAACAGTGACAAGGGGGGGAGGGGCTGGGCGGAATAGTCGGTGACGCAAAGTGCAAGATGGCGCTGCCGCAAGGCATGCTGGGGATTGTAGTTCTCTGACTTGTGGCCAAAGGGCAGGCGCTGCATGGGGGCTCAGCTGGAGCAAATTCCACTCCTCCCGGGCTACCCCAGCCCGGCCCTCGCTTACGGCTCTGCAGTGCCCGGGCGAGGGTGACCAGAGGCCCCGATTTCATACGGACCGCCCTGTTTTGGGGACTTTTTCTTATAGAGGCTCCTATTACCCCCCACCCCTGTCCCGATTTTTCACACTTGCAGTCTGGTCACCCTGGCTAAGGGCCCAGAGCCCGTTAGTGGTCCCAGGGGGATGGATGGGAGCCTAGCCCAGGCTTCTGCTCGGGGCAGCCAGAGGTCTCCGGTGCACCTGGGGAGGGAGAGCTTTGGGGTCTTTCCTAAGCCCCCCCCCCCCGATTGGGAAGGTGGGAGCAGCCTGGGCGATGCAGGTAGCCCCGCCGCCCCGAGACACCGCCCTTGTCAGCCCTGAGCTCCACCTGATCCACCAGCCTGGCTCCCCCAGGGGCAGCAAGTGCTGCTGAAGAAGCTGCAACAACAGGGCCTGGCTCCACCTGCCGCCCTCCTACACTGGAGTGGTTTCGGCAGCAGTGGCCACGGGCATCTCCGGCGAGTCAGGTCATGGGGGTGGGTCCCTACGTTGCATGACCAGGACAAAGTGCACCAAAGGGGGAGCGGAGAAGCAGATGCAGAGCAGTGCCCCGCCCACAGCCCCCCCCCATTGGCCGCCAGCACGCGTGGGGGGGTTGGTGGGGTCTCGCATAAACCCTGCTGAGTACCAGCCGTGTTCAGCCAGGCGGGCAGCCAAGGCTCGTGGGCGGCTCGGACCCTCCCTTTGACAGCCGCGGCACCTCAAAGCACAGCCGGCGTCTCCCGCATGGGCTAAATACCCCACTCACAGCTGCGGCCCTGCCCACGGGAGCCATGTTAACGCAGCCACCCCGGCCGGCCTCGGAACAGGAAGAGGAACCACCACGCTCGCCCGCCGCCCGCCTGGTGGCCTCCTCCCCATGCGCGACCGGCGCGGCCCCTTTACGAGCCCGGCCCAGCCACATGCAGTGGGGAGCCGGGCGCTCCGGGCTGGCAGGGGCTCACCAGCCCCGCCTGGACACCCATGGCTCCTCCCGGCGCCTTCGGACACCTGAGCCTGGCTCTGGGCGCCAGGGCCGGTGCCAGGGGGCGCGTCACTCCATCTTCCCCTCCCCAGCGAGTTGTGTCCGGAGCAGCGGGACCCAGCGGGTGACCTATGTAGGCCCAGGCGGGGCAGGGCACGGACGGCGGGAGACAAACGATCAGAGTATGGGGCCCCAAAATTTCTGTCACCGGCCCTGTGTTTTACACCAATCCAGCAGTTCCAAGCTGCTGGAGCTGGATCTAGAATCTAGGTAGGGGTCTGTGACTACTGACGAAGGAGGGGTAGATTCCTGAATGATTTTCAGGTTGGCAGTAATTACACTTATAATCTATTAAAGCCTGTGAGGTGTTCAGATACTAGGGTAACGGAGACCATATAAGTAACATAGGCAGACAGACTTCGTGCCCATAACTTCAGCCCTTTTTTAATAGCTTTTTTCCTCCAGAAGAAGAATAATGCAAATAAATTTCTGTGATCATCCTGAATCAAGAGTAAGGGTAGGATTTTACTTTATTTTTCATTCCCCATTGAAGCACTATAGCTCAATGCATTAGAGAAATACCCAAGTGCCTGATATATCATTAGACTTTGCATCTATCCATCATCTTAATAGTAGATTTGATTTTTATCTATGATAAATTATTGGTTTATACATTGAGATATGTACTTTAAAACACTGAATTTCATCCCACTACATTGGAATAAAATATAAAATGATATAATGCAAGTACAGTATCTACCCCCATATTTCTGCTACTTCATCTGTATTAAAACTGCACTAAAACTTTCCAATTTTAAAATTTCTTATCTCTCTGTTTCCCAAGTTTTATTTCCAGGTGCCTCTTTGCAACTAGTTTGGTAAACAGATGTAATACATTCCACCCTGGAACTGATATCACCGTCCTGTACTTTCCTGTCTCTGTTCTTTTTCCTTCTGTTTTCCTCTTCCCTATCTTTCTATTATTTTATACATCAATATAAGCTACAACTATACATTTTTCTATATCAAAAAGATATATATATAGAATAGTTATATACATACATGCACACACATCCACTCTTGTACTAATTGGACTAGACCATTTAACTCTTTGACAAGGGGAGCCAGGAGGTACCTTTATTCTCCATACCAAATCTGGCAACTTTTTCAAAATTCATTAGCATGTATTTTCAAGCAACCATGGCTTTTGGAATTTGGTTCAAATATCCAGATGATGAAAAATATTTAATGCAAAATTTTCTCAAAATCTGTATGACCTTTTCCCCAGAATTTGACAGAATTGCAAACTTGGAAGCAGACACTTTTCATGTAGAAATAACTTCTTCCAGAAATATTTCATATAGCTCTATATGATTTTTTCATTTAAAAGGGTAGCTATGAGTTCTTCAGTTGGGAAAAAAAATGGATCTCTAAATAGGCAATGATACCCTCCACCTGGAATTCTAATCACTGTCTCTTAGTATAAATTACTTTCAATCATTGTGATCGTATTTTTCTACTCTAAAACTCTATTTCCAGTCAATAGATACTATTAATATATAAAATGAGGCTTCTATTTTTAGAGTTACTTATCACAGATAAATTTAATCAACAGACCAGCCTGTGGTTCTTATACCATCCTGTGACAGAGTGTTAGCAGAAAACTGCTTAGCCAACCCTCCAGCTCCACTTAAGTGAGGTAAATTGGAGCTGGGTAGGGCACCTGGCCCTGATTGGCAAAGGGGAACAGCTGCTGCCTCTTTAGGCTGGGGCTGGATAAAAACCCCAGGGAAAGAAAGCCAAGGGGGGAACTGCTTTAAGAGAAAACAGGGAGGAATAGCTTGCCCCCTCTCTTCTGCTGGTAGACAAGCAGAAAGTGATTGTGTAAGGGTACGTCTTCACTACCCGCCGAATCGGCGGGTAGCGATCGATTTTCTGGCGATCGATTTCTCGCGTCTGATGAGGATGCGAGAAATCTATCGCTCGCGGCTCCCCCATCGACTGCGTAACTCCAGCTTGCCGGGAAGCGCAAGCTGGAGCGACGGGGGAGTGCGCCACTGACTGCCGCCGCCGTGGGGATGAGAGGTAAGTCGGCTGCAGATACGCAAACTTCAGCTACGTGATTCACGTAGCTGAAGTTGCATATCTGCAGTCAACCCCCCCCCCCCCCCCCCCCCCCGTAGTGGAGACCAGCCCTATATTGTGGTGAGAACACTACTTGTAAAATAAAGCACCAAGTGAGTACTGCAACCAAGGACTCTGAGTGACTTTCTGGGTCAAATGGGGGCAGGAACCAAGAGGGCTCTGCAGGAACCCTGTTACACATCAAATATCACTTCTTTCTCAGGGACCTTGCTGCAGTGCACCAGCATTGCTGATACCATAACTGGTCTCTAGATTTCCACACACCTTCACATGTAAGTGATGTTCCCTGTCCCACTCCAAGTGAAGAAGCAATAGGGTGAGACAGGGCACAAGAGTGTCCTTAGGCCTATATCCAACGTCCAGTGAAGGTAAGGGGAGTTTTTCCACTGACTTCAGTGAGTGTTAGATCAGACCCTGATTGTCACTGCTATATTATAGGCTTGAATCATTCTGGAGACATTTACTATTTACTCCCCTCTCTTCCCCTCATATACAGCGAGGTTTAGATAGAATTAGTTTAGATAAAGTTAACCCTCCAAAGAAAGACATGAGTAAGCATGCATATTGGGACATCGTCCTGGCTCTCCTAGTAGCAGCAGAATCATTGCTGTTTCATGACCAGTTCCCTGAGCATACATGAAAGGACCATGGTAGCAGCTTACAGGGTTCCAGTGCTTCTGTAATAATATATGCAACCTATTTAAAAATAAACCGATCACAGGATGGCTAAGATTCTCCAAGACAAATGGTATTAATCCATTATTAGTCAATACAAAGTGTAGCGCTCTCTGATTAACACAGTACAATTTTAGAAAAATGACTGGAATATGTGGCTGACATTACGTTGCATTACATTTTGTTGATTTCCTATAATTAGAACTCTCAATGTTTTAAAATGAAATGTCAGCCTGAATCACAAACTGGCTTCCAGTCATACAAGACAGATTAATGATAAGTATCCTATTATAGAACCCTTTCCTTTTTTGTATTCTTCTGCAAAACTAGGAAAGAAATGTGAAAACTTACAATTGCAACAATTTGAGATGGCCAGTCTCCTGTCATGTTACATTTTTATTATATACAGAACCATAGCATTAAAAGAATAATAGAGGTTGCTAAGTCAAACACTGAAAAGTTAGTTGATAGAAGAATTGTGCTCTGCAAGGGAGAACTAGAACTCTGCCCTCTGAGATATAAACTACTGCTTTAAGCTCAAGGGAACACACTTGCTCTTCTTGCACCCCTTTGCACCAAAATAAAAGTCTGAAACAAAGAGTGTGTAATTAAATTGTGACACTATCTCAAAATAGCACCCTGGAACCCCCATACTCACCAGTGTGATATGTTTTGTACAAAATATGCCTTGTGAGATATCACTTAAATTCATGATTTTCTGAACCTTGCCATTCTGTTAACATATTTATATCATCATTGTAAATGGAGTTATGAGATTTTGCTATAGGATTGTTATTGAAATATGTTGTATATCTCAGAGACGCCCACAGCTCACCCTCCAGTGGCAACAAGGGAAGTGGCCCACATCCAGACAGCTGTTAAGCAGCCATCACCAACCATTGACCAGCAGTGGAATTATAAACCAGAGATTTACAATTTAAGAAAGGGTCAGTAGCTCAAACTCTGCACTTTGGGGCTTGCTTAACTTCATGACTCAGCAAGGTAACAGGACATGTGAAATTTGACTCCATGGCTGAGCCAGTATTTTTCTAGGCTTGTGAACCAAGAACATAAAATAAGGGATAGTGGCATCATGACTCCACCTCTCTCCTCCCCATTTCCTCTGAAGGCAACAAGAATGTTTTGAAGAAAATACTTTGAACTGGGGAGACTGGCCCAGGCTGAGCAGAGAATTCAGCCTGTGTATTAAGAACCATCAAATGCTTACAACACCTGCTGGGGGGAGAAAAAACACACACACACTTGATTAGTCTGATAAAGTTTAGGATTTAGACTGTGATTTTACCTTTTCATCCTTATGTAATGGACTCTAACCTCTATGCTTAACACAAATAATCACTTAAAATCTATCTTTCTGTAGTTTATAAACTTATGTTCATATTTTATCTTTACCAGTGAGTTTATATAAAGTGCTTGGGGAAATCTGCTCAGATTACAAAGACTGGTGCATCACCACTACCCTTTGATGACGTTGTGAACTCATTAATGAGTTTTCATTGTTCAAGATTTTAAGCAGTGTAAAACCGTACACTTCTGGGATGCAAGGCTGGGCTGGGGGGAGGGGGGGGGGATTAGCCAGTGCCTCTGTGTTATAGTTCATGAAAGGCTGAGAAAGCCTGTATATAAATCTGGCTGTGCCGTCTGTGATACTGTATGATTGAAATGACAATGTATATCATTAATATTGCCACTGTAGACAATTGCAGCAAATCTGTACAGAGTATTTCATGTAAGCTGTCAATGGAAAAGGTATGATTTGCTAAATAAGATTATCCTGTTTAAATCCATGCACCATCACTGTATCGGTTATGAATATTGGCTATATGTCTGTATCCCAAATGTGTTACTGGAGTAATACTCACCATGTAAAATCTACATTTAAGCAAAGACAGCTAGTCCTTGATGGCCCATTAAAGACACATAATTCTCACAATGAGCCATAGAAGAAATATCCAGCAAGTCTTCCTACAGATGCCTTCGCATGGATATGGGTAAGGCTACATTTTAGTCATGGTTAATTTTAGTAAAAGTCATAGACAGGTCTCAGGCAGTAAACAAAAAATCACAGCCTATGATCTGTCCATGACTTGTACTACCTACCCCTGACTGAATCTTGGGTGCTCTGGGGCAGGCAGAATTGCAAGAATTCCATCAAGTGAAATCATATTGACTCCACGTAAGTCATCAGCAGGACTTTTAAAACCCCAGAACAGACTACTAATGTTGCATAAGGAGTAACAGATACCAGTAGTAGACTGTTTTTCTCTGTATACCAGCCACTTTGCCAGTAGTTTTCACATTTGCTAGACAGCAGTCACATGAATATTGTGATTCCTGGGCTCTTGAGTTACAGACATAATCAACCACACTGCTTTTCAGTTTGAATGTGTCAAGGCTATCTAACAGTGGCTGAGACTTGGGTTTGCAAAGTACTATTCCTATCTGTCTTTGAAATATCCTTATGCAACTTTATCTGCAAAATGAAGGGAATGACACTTTCTTGCCTCCTAAGATCAGGGTCTGAGCCTTTGATAAGTAGTTTGTGCACTTCACAACCTCCAACTAGAAAGCTGAAAAGCCAAGCCGAGAACTCGGTCTCTGCCTGGCTCACACATCAATACTACTCACAGGCAAAAGTTTTAGGCCTGTCCTGAACAGCACATATTTAAATTGTTACAGTGTCTCTTAGAATATTTAAAGCCCTATTAAGTCAATGAGGCCAGGCATTTAAAATCAAGACATCCTAAGATGCTTTCTTGATCCAGGCCTAAAACAGGAAAGAAGAGCTATCTAGTGGTTAGAGAACAAAATTTGAGATCTAATTCAAAACTTAGTAAAGTCAATGGAAGTTCAGACAATTGGAGCCTTGACTTTATGTTTTACTCTTTGTTCTGCCACAGACTTTCAGTAGACAATTAACCCACCCACATTTCAGTTTATTTATATTGTGAACACTTTGCAACAGGGACCATCTTTTTGTTGTGTTATCACAATGCCAAGTACAATTGAGCCCTAATCTCGGATAGGGGTCTGTCACGTGAAACACTCACCGCTAGTGGTGCTTCCTGCTGGCCCTCCTAGGAATTGGCACCACCAGGTTTGTGCTCTCCCTCCTGTGATGTCTTCACCCATCTTGTCTTGCTCTGTGGCCTCCGTCATTCTCAGCTCTGCTCTCTGCAATTCATGGCGTGGCCCTCTGGCTAAATCACTTAAGTCCTCCTTTTTCTGGGAATTCAAAGTCCTTCCACTGTCTGTCTGGTGTCTCCAGTGCTCTTGCCACCCCCAGTTGCTGGTAGGGGAATCCAGGCCCATCCTCTACACTGGGAGCCAATCCAAGAACCTTATAACAAGCAGCCAATGTCTCTGCATGGACTGACCCCAGCTGCTGTTTCCCTGGGATTCTTCCTACTCATCTGGCTTTCCCCTTCTCTGGGCTTGCAAGCCTCCAAACTCCCTCCACTCAGGGAGTAACTTCCCTACCTTTTTGTACCCTTCATGCTACTTACTGCTCCTGGGCTTGATACTGCCTTTGCCTGTTCCTGCCCAGCTGAGCCTACTTCTAATTAGTGGCATGTTGCCTGGTTCCTCCTCCAGGTGCATGCAGTGGAGTTAATTGGCCACCTTAACCCCTTTCAACTCTGTGTAGGGCAGACACCCCATGAAAAGTAGTCCCTATGGACTACTATAACACAAACACCAAACAACAGAGGATGTTAAACCAATTATTTATAAATCCACTTGCAGCTCCTCAAATGCAAAGGATTATAAAAGCAAAACCAAAGTAAATAATAAAGAGGACATGGAGGAAGGGTAAAGAAACATGGCCAAGAATGTATTTGCCAAACCAATATTCTAAAGGAATACATGACAATTTGCCACCATAAAATATAGATGTTGATAGTACAGATCATCTCTGACTACAAATATAATAGCATGTAGACTTACAACTTGTTAAAATACTTAAGTATACATTTCCAGCAAATTTTATTTCTAAAAGATATTTTTTGATATGCAGGCCTGTTAATATTCATGATCACTTCCTGAGCAGTTAAAAAACCCCTCATTTTAGCAAGCAGCTCATTTGGTCTCGTTCAACTTCAGTTCATTTGATGTCATGAGCAGAGGATTAGATTAGATGATCTCCTCAGGTCCCTTCCACCCCTGAGATTGTATGAAAAAGACCCTAAAATCAGGAAATCTGGTCACCAGGCAGCCATACTGCAAACTGCAAGTAACACAGCAAAGACCCACAGTGTTTGTTTTTGGGGGTAAAGTCTCAGCTGAGACGCATCCGGTGAAATGTCCAATTGGTTAAAGATACTTTATCAAGAGCTTTTATTTGCATTCCTTGTACTCCTTAAACCAAAAGGTAAAAGTGACTTTAACAAATCTCACCTTCTGTCTCACAGAGAATGAATATACAAAGGGATATAATGTCCTTTTGGGTTTAGTCCCTTAGCTCAGGGGCAAAGCACAAACTGTGGTGCCTCAGCAGCAGTCCCAGAATACATTGTATCTTGGGGACACAGAATTCCTCTCTCGCTCCCCTTTTGGTCTGGAGAAGAATTACATTACTGCAGCCCTTGATAGAGTATCACCTATTTCCCCATCACATCTGGCCAGCAAATGGTGAGCAAGGAATCAGCACTCCATCTAGTCCCCATCCATTTACTGGCAGTGGGGATTATTTGGAGCATGGGGACTGTGTTCCTCAGCAACGCATCCCCTCCATCCCCTATTCAGCTGGCAAGACAAGGATATGATCTAGCCCAAAATAAGTAAAGTAGTTTTGCCAGGATGAATTTCTATAGTTACCAAAAAAAACCCCCTAAAACCTCTAGATCCTAGTTACAGGCAATTAAGACCAATACTGCATCTGCAATCATGCTACCAGAAACTCAGAAGAAAAAGTTGCCCCTGCACCATTAAAAAAACCCCAATCCTATGCTTAATATATATTTGAAACTTAGGCCCGAGGTCCCACTGCCAAGCCACCTTGGGTGCAGAAACGTTTCAGTCTCAAAGTTGCAAAAAACTCACCTTGAAGAGTTGTAAGCCTTAGAACACAGAGTCTCCAGTGCTGTACTGGCAATGTAAACACATTACAGCACAGAAAGCAATCAATTGGCCTCTGGAAGTGTCCCATAATTCCTCAAGTGATCGTTCTGCTCATTGTTTTGAACTCGGTTGGGTGTCCTGAAGGTATATGCCCCTCCCCTTTCAAAGCTCCATTTCTGACAGCCCTTTTGTGCTATGCTGATCTGCTCTACGACACAAAGCAAACCATGAGAGAGACAGAGAAGGAGTGTGTTCTGTGCAGAGAGCTGAGGAGGGAGGGTTTCGCCCTTCCTCCTGTCTCAGGACTTGTTGCTTCCTGCTGCTGTCTGAACTTACAAGACAGCATGCTGACCCTCTCTCTGTCCCCCAAAACACACTATCTCTTCCCGCCCCTTCATACACACACACACACACACTCCATGTCACACACTCTGCCCCCACGCTTTAATTGAAAAACAGCTGGCAATGTAGTAGGACATGGAACAATGGTATTGGGAAACCTGCATCAACTGACGTGATCAAGTGATGCTGTGCCTGCCCCATGATGAGGCATTGCAAACCCTTCCCAAAGCACCCAGCAGCCAGCTGGACAGTGGGATAGCCACCACAATGCACTACTGTCTTTGCCATTGAAAGAGCTACTAATGTGGATGTGCCCCACCATCACAAGAAGCACAGTGTGGACACGTAACAGTGGTTTGATTCCAGCACTTTAAAAAAGTGGTATAACTTGCTGCACAGAAACTTGCCACTGTGGACATACACTTAGTTGATAGATTTTATTTTCATCTGAAATGGTTTAACAGAATGGCTTGTAGAGGGAGGGTCTGAGAAAAAGAAGAAAATATTTACTATAGTGGACAGCATCCATCTGACTTGTAACCAAAATATATGAACTGGGGAATAGTATTTTTAATGCATTAGAGAAGCACTGCAGTAAAAGTGTTTTGTATTAAATTAATTCATGGTTTGGAGCACTTCAACTCCCAGTCCACAACATATTGTATATTGGAAGTTTTACAATTATAAATTGAGTCTAAATTCTAAATATACATATAATTCTAAGAGATAACCCTCTCCAACATCATGCCTACAATTTTATGTATCTTTATTATATCTATCAGAGAGCTGGCTGCCTAATTAAAGTCCTTTGTTAATTTTATCAACAAAAAATAAGCTGTTTAATGTCCCAGTAAGGTGCCATCTGGGGCAATAATAATGTTCATCATTTACAGGCTGTTGTCCTTAGAGCTCAGACAGCTGTAACTACTAAATTAAGAGCCTTTTAAAAACATTTGTATGAATTATATTAGTAATTCCAAGTGGCTTAGTTTAAATACTTCTAAAAGCAGACCTCGCTCTACACAATAACAATTAGACACTTTTTCTTCATTTACTCATATTTGCGTACTGCACATACAGCAGCCAAAAGTTACTCATTATCAGTGTTTCTCTACACTTCTACTAGAGAAGAGATTTGACAGAATAAATTTGGTCAGAGAAGGCATCGTGAAATGGTGAGAGCACAGTGTTTAACATCAAGAGGAAGTGGACTATGACTTAATGCTGCCTAGGCCCTTGTATGTCAGGGAGTCCTGGAACAGGATTTTGCCACTTGGGACACATATAGCCTGAAGCCTGCCTTCTGTTGAGCCAGAGGCAGAATAAAGCCTACACACATTTCAATATTCAATAGGTGCTGTGTCAATTGGCAAGGGACCAAGATCTGTTTTTTATTAGACTGTGGGTGGGTCTCTGTGGGTGTCTGATCCAAAATGCTCTTTTTGTTTACACATCTATTTCAGTGGAACTATTCACAGACAGTATTCAGCCACAAAACTGCATAAGAAAACAGAAGGGAAAATTGATAACATTGTTTTAGCTAATCTGTATATTTGAATGTCAGGAGATGGGTTTAGATGAACACAGATCCATACGCTGCGGATTTTATATAGAAAATACAAAATAATGTGATCTAATGATTTTATCAGCATGAGTTTTGGAGTTACATTGTGCATGAGTATTGTTTAGTCAATCTAAATCAAGAGCCACTTAGAGCAGTGGGGGTCTTTAGTTTGGATTTGACAAATGCTCTGACTTTATGGGACTGATCCAAAGCCAACTGAAGTCATTGACAGTGTTTCCATTTACTTCAATGGGCTATGGGTCAAGTTTTATACAGGGTGAAGTGGGTTTCACACATAGTTAATACATCTTACAATCATGCTTCCATTCGGTCATAATGGGTTTTTCCACAGAGCCACCAACACATAATAACAACTCAAAGAAAGCATAAAATCTGAAACTTAAAAAGTATTTTAAAAAGAAAAACAACAATAACCATAATTTGACAATTCAGTGGCTGCTTTTCTTTCAGGAATTAGTGTTACTCAGACTTTTCTCCTTAAAAAAAGAAAATGTTTAGATTTCTTGAAAGATAACCTCTGCTGTATTTGGACTGAAAATACAAATGCCTACCTTCCTTGTTATTTGTCTCAGTGTGCCTTTAGAGGGAAATGTCCTTCTATGACAAATTTTAGTAGCAGCTGGAAAATGGATCAAAGTTAATCAAGTAATGAGAATAGAACTAGGAAGACAAAGAAATGAAGAATGAAAAAAGAAAAAAAAAGAAAAAGAATTATGTCCACTGAGATGTAAAAGATATGCTGTAAGGGTGAAATTCATCCATTGCAAGGACTAGCCTACAGCAGAAAGACCAGGACAGAGCACTTAGAAAATTGAGTCATTGGACATGTGAATCAGTCAAAGGTGTGATTACAGCTCAACTAGGAGTATCCATGCTAATTAAAATCTAGCTAATACAGCTAAAAATAATTGTGAAGATGCAGTGGCTTCTGAACTGGTCAAGTCCATCCAGAACCCTGAGTAGGTACTCCCATTGCTAGCCAACTCTAGGGTCCATGCTGCTTCATCTTCACTTCTATTTTTAGCTCTGCTAGCTAGATGAATGATAGCACAGGTGTGCCTACCCAAGCCGCAATCACACCTCTGATTGCAGCATAGACCTCCCAGTAACAAAGGGTGGGCTATTTAGAAGTGTTGAGCAATGATTTAACTTCATTCATAATTAAGAAAACTGAGCTGAGGTAGGTCAGTGCTAAGCACTTCTGAAAATCATCCCTTAAATGTACCACAGTACCATCTACTGCTTCAAACATTCTCTCTGTGCTGGGGCAGAGTGGCTGTGCTTCAGAGAAGGAGCTATTCCTTAGTTTCATATGTGTTTCCTAATTACTTGGATACATTAATTCTATTTATTTTTCTGTGCAATCTGTAAATTGAAATAGAGTGGTTTCAAATTGGGGGACGGGGTCATATGTCATTACTGACGTATCAACACATTTCAACTAATAGTGGAAGGCAATGAAAAAGTACAAGAGGGTTTCAAGTAGATTACATAGACTGGTTTGGGTTAATAAAAAAGGCTTGTGTCAACAAATTCTGGTTCTGCTTCACTTGGAGATAAAGAAGGATTACTTTTTGCCTCAGTGTGAGCAATGATTAAAATGATGGATCATAATTAACACTGATGACTATTATAACATCAAGTTCTTTACTCAAGAGGAGGAGCAAAATGATGAATGATTTTACTTGAGGACATAAGCAAGCAAGGAAGGTTGGGAATACAAATTAATGCCTGACCAGTGGCTCATAACAAACTGATTAAGAGTTTCACATTTCGAAGAACCATTAGGCAGAGGTAGTATTAAAGGCTTCCCAAGAGCATTTCAGTCAATGCCACTGGTTGGTGTCATAATTGATTTCATTTGATAGTAAGAGATGGAATAGTAATAAGTCAAACAGTTCAATTTTTTTTCCACGTAGACCCACCTGTCTGACCTATGGACAGGGAAAAATTTGTGCAGTATACAGTTCAATTAATTTTGGTACATTTAAGTGTGTGTTGCTTTAATATATGTTACAATAAACTCATTAACAGAAGTCTTTTTTGAAAGAAACACTACCTAAACAAATGAAGAGAGAATGAAAGTGAACAGGTAGTGATCAATTCTATGTCTAGTAGGCAGCTGGTATCAAGTGGAGTGCCCCAAGGGTCAGTTCTGGGGCTGATTTTGTTCAATATCTTTTTCACTAGGAGGGTGGTGAAGCACTGGAATGGGTTACCTAGGGAGGTGGTGGAATCTTCTTCCTTAGAGGTTTTTAAGGTCAGGCTTGACAAAGCCATGGCTGGGATGATTTAGTTGGAGTTGGTCCTGCTTTGAGCAGGGGGTTGGACTAGGTGACCTTCTGAGGTCCCTTCCAACCCTGATATTCTATGATTCTGTGTTGGCCTAGAACCTTGGGCTTTGAATGTTAATCATTTAACATGAAAAAGGATGCATTCCATCGGTCTACCCATCGTATTATTATGACAGGTATGATCAAATGGTGCTGTTACAATATTCCAAGTTCTTTTACTTAGAATGTAAGCAAGTTTTAAATCTTGGTAGAAATATTTCAGTTATTTGTGGAAAGATTTCCTTGGAGAGGGAATTGGGCAGGGTAGTTTGTTCTGTCTTGGTCTCAATTACAATCAGTTCTGGGGTCAGAGTTGGTCCCTTGGAACCACACATTGGTGTTGAGCTGAGATTTCTTAAAGAAAGGATTGTAAAACAATGTACACCTAAAATGTATCTAAACTCTAAACCACTGTTTTCTCCTCCAGTGGGAAACGGATGCTCAAGGCCCCTTACATTCTGCTATCATTCAGCAGAGAGTTAACACAAGTGTCAGAATATGACACTGGTATTGGGAAAAGGGCCACAACCATTAAATTATATTAACAGGAACTGCATCCTCATATCCCTCATCAACATGAGCCTGGTAGGTCTCTATTAAGACTAAGAATATGTGGTGATGTTTTTTTTCTGTCTTTCCTGTCTCACAATAATATCAGGCCATGAAGTTCAAGAACGGAATTTGGCAACTCTTACAGGGTTCCTTTGTAAGGACTTGATTCAAGGTGTCAGATCCAAAGAACATCACTTTCCTTACGATATTACAAAGAACATTTTCAAGTTCCACAATATGTTGGCAGATGCCTATTACATTCAAATACAGATGTTAGAGGCAGCAGTAGCATACCTCTCCCAGAGATCCCACACTCAGTAGCATCCTGTTTCTGAACTCTCTTCCACAACTTAATGGTATGTGGTATATTTCTCTATAGTATTCTTCATTGTATTTCCTAAGTGTAGCTAAGCCACTTTTCATCCTTTTGGTTTAAATTTTGTCTACAGTGATATCTTTGCACTTTTAAAAACAAAGACCCTTTACGTCTTTGGACTTGTTCTGATGTAGAGCAAGATGTGCGAAGGAATAACTCAGCCAATGATTGTTCCTATACTTCTATCTTAAATTAGCAATGCTAAAACAGGACACACACAGCTGTTTTTGCTGAGTGAACAAACTGGGCCTTGGGATTTTCTTTTATTCTCCATATCCCTCCTCCCAATGAAAACACACTACATTCATAACAGCTATTTACTATGTGCACCAACATAAGTTACCTACAAAAATTCATTACAGAGATGAAAACATTCTGCCATGATTTACACACTTAAACTTGTTTATTATGGATGTGTTAAAAAATGATAACCAGAATACCTAAAATATAGTGTATGCCAGTAGCAGTGGAATACAAGAATATTTTGTCCATTGACTCAAAGCTATAATAGTCCTGAATAAGCTTTAGCTGGAAAATAACTTGTCAAAATCATCACCTGAAGAAGTAGGTGTCAGCTTGCTAGAACACTGCTTATTATATGCTTGACTGGAGAAACAGAAATCTGTGAAGGAATATGTTGGCATGTACAAGATAGGCAAGGCTCATATTATTTTCATCCCACTGAGTGAATCCTAACGTAAGTTACATTACCTTCCTCTGCCTATTTGAGATGGTCACTTGGGAAGTCAGCAAAGATGCCATCTTTCAGATAGGCGATGCTTTGTATGATATTCCTGCTTTGAATCTCTTGGATGAATAAATGTGCAATGGTTTTGAAAAGCAGACTGTAGAATAGCAGAGCTATAGTAATATCACCATCTGTAGCAATACATTAGTGACCAGCAAAAAACATTAGTGATTTATTAACAACAGCAATGCAACATATGGATCATATGGCATTTTATCATCTCCAAGGAAAAAGAACATTTTTGAGACGAAGTCAATTTTACATCAAGAGTAGCTAAAAACAAGAGAACTAGTCAGCAGATCTGTATGTTATAAAAGGGTAATAGATCCATGGAGGCCTCTATGCAGCATTTGAAAAATAAGTCGTAATGTTTAAACTTTGGCCAAAATTGTCATTCTTTACCTGAAATGAGTGAATGCAATTGATATACATGTGTATTTAAGCCAGTAATAATGTAACCAGCAGAAGGATACAAATTTAATATAGGAAACAATCAAAGACTGAATTTTCAGAATTGAAAGCTGTTAAATGTATATGTTCTTCTCCAAGATAACAGAACACTAAAGCCATGTACCTCATCTAATAGGGGAGATAAAGCCTATTTACAATTGTAAATGGAATTGCAACTAACATTAAATTGCTATTTACAATATGTGATTTTTATTAGTTTACACCGGTGGTTCTCTTCATTGCAGAGGCGACATGTGGGAGGGGCATGCAGGGTGGCTGGCGGAGCTCCTCCCTCTACCCCCAAAGGGGTTGCTTCTCCTTCCTTTCTGTTGGGAGTCCCAGCACTGCTGCCTGCTATCCAGACCACATGCTGAGGTGAGTTAGGGGGTGGAGGCAGAGGTAACATGTGGGTGATCACTTACTCCCCAGGACCTTTTAACTGTGCTCGCCCCACCAGCCACCGTTATATGTTGCCTGTCCCCTACCCATGTCTACAAGAGTTCTGATGTCCTTGCATACCCTAAAGTGGATATTCAAGGGCACAACAAATCATGGCAATAGGATTTCCTGACTTTGTCTTCCTGTCTTGCTCAATCCTGTACATCACAAAATAAGGATGGTTTTGCATTGCTCTCAGTTTACTTCTCAGTAAAATCAACTCTGCTTCTTAAAGTTTAAAAACACCGCATGCAATAAGAATAGATTCTAACTCATCCCTGCTTTTCTTTGAAAGATGGATACAAAATTCATATTTGAGGATTCTATCCCCAACACATTAGCGATTCTCCTCTGAAGCTCTCACTCTACACCAAAGCACATTCTTAAAGCCATCCTTATACACAGCAAAGCCCTTGACCATAGACTGATGTCCTTTGTTGAAGCAGGGCCAAACTATATGAAAACAGTATTATATAACAAGAAAAATAGAACATAAGAGTATAGCCTGCTCCTCTGGGAAATGTCCAGGTCTATCTAGTTAGAATGCAAAGCCATACATCTGCACACTTACCATAATTTCTGTCTTATATGCTAAGTATCAAAGATTGTCTATCACCAGGGTTTACTCCCTCGCAGCTCATCACTTTCAGCTTTTTTCTGCAGTGAAGTAGCCCCGCCAAATGTGTGAGGTCATGACAACTATTAGGGTATTGCAATTTCACTGCAGGTTCTCGGAACCTGGGTAGTGTAGCCGTACCCTAAGAGAGTTCCAGTTGCAGGAGGAAGGCAATTAGCAGCAGCACCAATGTCTGACAATTATCAAGACACAAAGTGTGTGACCTTCGTGCAGGGAATAGAGCAATAGTCTGCTCTATCAGTTCTTTCAACATTGTTTTACACTTCAAGTTTAGATAATTAATAACAATAGACTGTCTATAAGGTAACCAAGTACTTACTCAGGGTTCTCCTTACCCTGCTAACTAATTAGCAAAGCATTTGTAACATGCTGGACTTCGACCCATTTCCTTCAGATGTAAAGAAAGGAATGGGTCATTTCCTCACCTCCTCCCATCCACAACATTCCTTATTTTATTCCTAAAACAGATTGGGGACTGGAGTGGAGGGGAGAGAAATCATTTATTACATTCCCTTTTCTTGTCCAAGATTTTGGTTACAAATTATTTTGCAGGCAATGTCAAATCAAATAGATGTCAAGTTCTGCAGGTAATGACCAGATACAATGTATCTTATTTCCTTTCTATTTCTTGCTTTCCTTTAAAAAAAAATCATTATTTCATTGTATTTTTCCATAATGTGACCGATGCTGATCAGCACTACATTAGTACTTCTTAATCTTTGAATGTAATTGACTCACAGTATATTTTATATCCCTTAAATGTCCCTTTTGAGGAAGAAAAAAAGATACAATATCGGTTAGCAACACTTGATATGGATTTCTTTGTGAATTATTGATCTGCTCTTACAAAGATAATAGATTAAAAAGTAGTAAATGGTGGTCAGTTAAGGAGCTAAATAATTCACCAGAATGGATTGAGTTTTTACCAACTACGGAAGTAAAGTACCATACCTGTCCCTAAAACAACAAGAAAATTTCCCATTTCAATTAATTGGGACCATTCCATTGACATTTATTGTTTGTTTGTATTATAGCAGCACCTACAGTCTCTGAGACCACAACTCCTGTTGTGCTAGGTGCTATATGCACAGTAAGAGTCGATCCCTGCTCTAATTTATCTTATAAGTGAAAGACAAAAAAAAAACAACGGTAGAAATAAAGAATAGCAACCTCCACCCCGCATTTTACAGAGGGGAAAACTAAGGCACAGAGTGACTTGCTCAAGGTTACACAGGGATACTGTGGCAGAGCCAAGAGCTAAACCCAGATCTGACTCCTGTGCCTTAAACATTGCACAAACCTCCATATTAATTAAATTAAATTAAAACAGAGATGAAAGGGAGGCAAGATCACATACATTTTTGCAGAAAATAACATTGTGTTATGAAGAAGGACTGCATGGAATTTAAAGATGTACATAACAGCTTGGTGACAAAGGATTAAAAATATGTAATACTAGTTAGTGGAATGAGCAGGAACTGAATTGGAGAGAAATCCTCCATCAGATTGGAAGGTTGTTCTCAATTTTTTTTTCTCCTGCTAATCAATTTGTAAGAAAAGTGAGGGGCAGGGATTATTGTACCCCCAATAGAATTTTAGGGTAGGATTTATAAGCACACCTAAGGGAGTCAGGAGTCCAAGTTATTGACTTCCAATGGCACTTCTTCTCCTAAGCTCCTTAGGCACCTTAGAAATGCCCCTCCCCCCCAATTTAAAAATAAATGTCATAGAAGGCTTTGTGATTTAAAGCCACCCTATGCTCTCCAATGCCACCCTCCTTGCCAAATGTCTGAATTGGATCCCCTGTCTCTCTCCTGGCAGCAGCAGATGGCTGATAAGGTGAATCCAGGCCGCGGTGGAGCCAGACAGAAGGGGACTATGGGAAATTAGTTCAGGAAATGAGAGATTATGAACAAGAACCACCTTCCTTGCACCCATAAGATATCACTTGGCTAGATGGAATAGGCAAATTGCTTCTCATAGAATAGATACAGAGGGCCTTCCCACAGGGGACTGTGTCTTTATCTTTCCATCCAACTGGAAGAATTTTATAGTAAATATGAAAGATCAGATCAAACACTGGATGAAAGAAGAAAACAGCTCATCACAATTATACGTCATTAGTAGTAGTAGTAGTAATATACTAGCACTTAGAGGCCCCAATCATGGATTGAGGCCCCACTGTGCTAGACACCGAACAAATTTATCCATTCCATCTTTTCTTGCCAAGATTCACACACAAACCTCTGATCATAGTTCATCACAATGTACTTTTCCTCCTTCCAGTACTTACTCTGATTCTTCTTACTTACCATGAATTTTTGGGAAGTTGCTGTTGGGAACTCCTCATAGGGAACTGAGCAACAAACCCCATTACTGAATCCCTTAAATTCCATAATGTTCCTTAATGAGGAGCCAAATTCACAGAGCCACTTCTCAAATGATTTCCAACAACCATGTATTCCACTCAAGGTTTGGGTTCCCAGTGAATAGAACAAGTGACCCCCTCTTGAGTTCCAGTCATTTAATTTCTAATTCTTTAACCATTTCAAGTCATCAGTCAGTGAGGGATATACTTTGATACCACATGTTACTATGGTCAAGTTCTAATCAAGTTCCTTAAACATTTGATTCATAGAACCCAGCACCTTCTTTGTGGTTCAAACTCTATCAAACCTATGAGATGGTTGTCGAGATGAGCCCAGGTCTGTGGTGGTAGCTTACAAGCAAAGTTAAGATTTTGTCACTGTAAAAGTCACACACAGGTTGCAGGCAATAAACAAAAATTCACAGAAACCAGCGACCTGTCCCTGATTTTTATTAAAAATACCAAGGGAGGTGGGGAGGGACTAAGAGTCCGACCACTGGTCTGTCACAAGGGCTGACCACCGGCCGCCGCTGCAGCCCCGCCACAATAGCGAGAGTGGAAGTTTTAGACATCTGCTAAAATCACGGAATCTGTAACCTCTGTGACAAAATTGTATCCTTATTTATGAGCCAACACAAAAGATTATCTTTCTACACTTTACATAGACCTTAACTGTTAACTCTCCTTAAAAATCACTTACCGTATTTTTCGTCTTATAGGACGCTCCGTCCTATAAGACGCCCCCTCATTTTTAAATAAAAAAATCCGGGAGCGCGCCCGCGGCGGGGAGGGGGGAACTGGGACTCACCCGGCAGCCCGCCCGCGCGGCGGGGACGGGAGAGCGAGTCGGCGCTTTTTTTTTTTTTTTTGTCCGGCGGGGAGGGGGGAACCTCGGCAGCCCGCCCGCGGCGGGGAGGGGGGAACCTCGGCAGCCCGCCCGCGTGGTGGGGACGGGAGAGCGAGGCGCTTTTTTTTTTTTTTTTTTTTGCATTCGCCCTATAAGACGCACCAACTTTTCCCCCCCCCGTTTTGGGGAAGAAAAAGTGCGTCTTATAGGGCGAAAAATACGGTAATAGTGTCAGTTCTCTAGCTGTCAGAATGTGCTGCATGGGCCCCCAACATATTTACAACTGGAACATTAAGTCAGGGGAGAAATAAGAATGTATTTGTATCAAAAATCCATCTTTAGTGATTTAATTTGTGTCCCTGCATTACAAAGGATGGTTATTCAGATTCTCTTATATTCCATAGCTACATTCTTTCCCCCCCAAATAATAAGTTCCAAAAACATCTGTGGTGGACCTTGATATTTCCCATTATATTTTAGGATATCTTTCCTTCCCCAGAAGTATTACAGCTAGGCTAGAGAAGTGTTGTGGTGGTCCCCGAGTTCTGATAAGATGAGACACATAGTTATCATTTGTTTAACATATACACAAGCATCCCCTTCTGTGCTCTCTGAAACCAATTTGAAACTGAGCTTGGGCTAGAAGAATAGCCACCATAGTACAGTATGTAGCCTTATTCCATTCAGTGGAAGCTCTCCCAAGGTTTCCAACTACATAAATTCAAACACCCGGGACAGTTCTAGGGGTGGGTGAGAAGGGGACTGTTGTGTCTTTATCTTATTATTATTAATTATTAATTATTATTATTTTTGCTTCTTTCTAAGTGGCCAGGATTTGTTTTGTTGATTGTTTTGGGGTTGAATTGCTGGCTATATGGATTTTATTCTTGTTGTTTTGTTTTGTTGTGTTCAGTTGCTTGGGAGGTGGGTTTTTGTTTGTTTGTTTTGGGAGAGGGGAAGTGCCAAATACATTTTCTGCCTTGGCTGGCAGAACAGCTAGGGCCACTCCTGCAAAACACCCTGTGACAGAGTGCCTGAAGTCAGCCTCTGATCTTGCCTTCTAGTCACTATTTAACTTGTTAGACCCCCCCGGAAGGCCTGAATAAGAAGAGGCATTCCTAATTACCAGACCAGACTAGAACTAGGTAGGACTAGGAGACAAGATAAAAGAGCACAGGAAGTCAGGACAAGGGAAAGCAGAAGAAAGATATTGGTGGGCCAGACAAAAAACATTCTAGAGAGAGCTTTTACCACACATGCATTTATTATTCATTTAAAAAGTATAAAGGAAGGTATTGCAGGCTTCCAGGAGGGAGAGACTTCTATGCAGTCTTCTCGGCCCATGCCCGGGCTCACCCTCTGAGCTTCCCCTGCTTCCTGTTCCTCCCACTTGTATCCTCCCAGTTCCTGAATCAATCACGTCAATTACAGTAATTCAACAGTTAAACCAATTTCATAAACCTTTCATCGGTTTCTGACTTTTATAATCTTTGGTAATTTTGCTCTCTGTGCAACAAAATTTCACACATCAGAAATGTCTGCTGGGCCATCTGTAGCCTTTGTCTTTAAGGATACTAATTATTCTGGCCAGGTGGGTTTTGATTATTCATAACAGTTGCTCAAATACTAGCATTTATCAATGCGTAATTTAACATGCTTAAATTTAATTTTTCTCTTTATAGAGATCATTCAGCTCAAGTAAATAAATGAATGACAACTTGGATCAAATTCAGTTCCGCATTAGGTGATACAGTACCCATTATAATCGATGAAAGTTGCAATCCCACATGAGGGACAAATGTCAGCCAATTGTCTTTGCATTGTTCCCAGTTAAGCATCACACAATGCCATTACTAGTCCTTCACTTATTTATAAATTCAACAATATAGCCAGCAGACCATTATGTGAAACTATATAGATTTTTTAATAAATAAAAATGTACATACAAGTTCTTAGCTAGCTAAGACATTTGAAATAATTATGTTTTCATAGCAAATGGGACTCTGGAGTATTGAGTTCTATTCCTGGCTTTGCCACGTGGGAAATTCACTAAATGTATATGCCTCAGTTTCCTCACCTGTAAAATTGGAGACAATGAACTATATTCCTCTTTAAAAACGCTTGGATATCTACCAGTGAAAAATGCTACATAACAGGTATTTATTATTATTAAATCTAAGTTCCTTTCCTAGATGAGGAAAAAACAAGGGTAGACAAGGAAAATACATAAAACTAATATCACCATTTTCATTATTTTATGGGAAAGCACTGACAATTTAGAACAATTGCAGCATGGTTCATCCAAACATGATTGAAGACTCGATTGACTTTAGGAAAGTTAGTGCCTTGAGTGAAATAAGCAGCTTGAAGTAGAATGTTATTGCAGCTCTCAGCTGCCAGAAGTGTTGTTTGTTTCCTGAGCTGATTTTTATAGGTTAGGGATGAAGAATGAGCTTTTGTGGGAAGATTGCCAAGGAGTGCAAAGAAAATACTGACTTGTGCTGTTCTGGTGAAAAAAGAAACATTATTTGCTCTCCCACTTGTTGACCTATAAGACAGATTTTTATAAGGCATTATAGCCTGCCTATGAGCAAGATGACTTCCCAGAATGCTGCTCTTCAGTTATGCTAAGAGGTGCAAAATGCTAAGCTTGCTAGAAATTACTAGCTCAAGAATCATTAAATAAGCATAAATATTTTCAGTGTTTTATTGTTTTAACCACAAACACTTTGGTTAGCAAAGTTTGATGTTTTTTACTGAAAAGATAACATAAATGACAGCTGCTTGATTATGTAGTTAGCAATTTATTGGAAATTTAGGAAATATGTTAAAAATAAGATATTCTGTCTGTGATGAAGAGGAAATAGTGATGATGAAACTAGAAACAATCTCCGTATAATCATACTAAACTATGAGCATTTTATGAAGGCCTGTCAGTCTTAAAATTAATCTGTCACCAATTGCAAAGTAGTTTCACAGATCGTGGTAATATATGCCATTCTGTTATGATATCTCTCTAAGTATTGAATACATTCAAAACTATGGAAAACATCAATTATTGATTTGTATGGATTATTATGTAACATTGAAGTGTGCTATAATACTGCATAAAAGTTTGTAAACCTGGTAAACATTGGGTAGAGAAAAGGTATATCCCTGCTCTGTGCTGCTTTTAAATGAGCATAAAAATTGTTTGCAAATTGCACAAAGTTCATTTTCATTTTGGACAATGTCAATGTCACTTAAAGACATGTAAATGGTTATTGTTAATTTGCCAGAGTGTTTAATTTTGAAGATTTACATACATAGTGACTTTTACACACATGGCATCATTGAGGTCAATAGAAAAACTCCCATTGACTTCAGTGGAGCCAGGATTTTATGCCTGGAGTTTTAATTGTACAAAAAGCTAACTGATAGTGTAAATTGTCCAGCTTGTCATTTTTAGTTCTCCTCTCAACTAGAAGAATATATATTTAAACAATGTGTTAGCTAATTAACTTCTTGTAAGCCACTGCCTATTCTCACATGCTGCAGAGGGCTTTTCAACACCCAGCCTTTCCTCAGGCCATATATCTACCATTTTCTACATCCTGCAGTAAGCTGCCCTGCTGTGCACCATCAGGATAACCACTGGAATCACTACATTCACCCACAGCATGGCTCTACATGCCAAAGGCAGAAATTCATTCTAGGGAAGCAAACTCTGCAGTTCATTAATATTTTGATATAATTACTGGGAGAATTTCAAAGGGTTTGATCTCGTATCTCGCAAATCAGGTGCTTTCCCAAAACTTGCCTAAACTCAGACATTCAGTCAGCAAAATCAGACTGTAATTGCTGCGAGTTCAGTGTGTGTGTGTGTGCGTGTGTGTGTAGGAGAGAGAGAAAGAAAGAAATTTTTGATAGCCCAGAGCCTGGTATCATGCCAAGTCCACTTTCCTTAGCTGGAATACCAACTGTTATGCTTATTGCTGAAAGCAGCTGAGAAAGGAGGCCTTTCTGAAACCTTAGCACAGAGCTTTTTGCTGAAGGATGTAGTTGTGCAAAATGGGAAGTCTGGCAGTAGTTAACTACTGCTATGTGAAATACATCTGATTAACTGACAAAAAAATCCCCATCTGACAGGCTGAAAAACTACATACCACAGGTGGGAAAATTCCACGCTTAGTGTTACATAGCTTTTTTTTAAGAACAAAACTGATGTTCAGAAGCTAACAAATTGGGTATAAAAAGGAGGAAGAAATCTGAGCTTGGTGGACATTTGAACACCTCTCAAGTTCCCCTGCAGATGGATGGCCAGTTTTGGGGTTCACCTTGGGTAATCGGGTGGGGAGATTTCTGGTGCTTCTCCTCTCTGATTAGGCTAAAGATACCAGGGAGGAAAAAAAGTCTCACAGGATTTTGTCTCTTCTTCTTCCATTCTCAGCTAGTGCCAGGATGCAGCACAGCCACATGTAAAAAAATAATAAAATGTTGATCAAAAATATTCAGAGCTTAAAAAGAGATTCAGTTCAGCTTTAATTTGAATTTGAGGCAATGGTTTGGGCCATTTGTTATTTTTAATTGTTTTATTCCCACCAAATATCTATTATTTATTTTCCTAAAGAGGTCTGGGTTGTATCATATTGGAAGATATTCTTATGTTGCTTCCTGAGCTGGGGGGGTCTAAGCAAATGTCTAACTTTAAGCATATGGGAAGTTAATCGGACTACTCACATCCAAAAAATAAGCATGTGCTTACATACTTTGCTGAGCCAATGCCTTGATTAGCATTGTCCTTCCCTGACTCTCACGTAATTGGTGTAAGAAGTATTTTTAGGATGATCCTTATTTGATGCAGACAGGGTAGGAAAACTAAGACCGGCACATGCCATAAACTTAAGCTGTAAGCCACAACTTTGGTTAAATTTTAGCACAGAGGAGGGATGCTACCCACCCATCACCTATCCTTTCCTGTACCAGGAATTCAACTGGTTCCAGTGAGAGAGTTATAGGGCTCCTTACCACATTACCCATAACTCAAAGTAGGTTCTCCTCAGCCTACCCCTCTGGATTCATCTCTTAGAGTCTTAGCACCACTCCCCCAAAGAGGGTGGGGACCTCAGCTTGCAAGATCTACAAGGTCTGACGTTGGCCCACTAAGGCCACAAGGTCTTACTTCATGAGCTCAAGGCCCATCAACAATATCCCAAGTCTTTAATCTATGGGAACTGGACTGTTCAACTTCACTAGAAACCGGCTGCAAGCTCTAACAAATTAACAAATCAACCCACATACTTCAATTAGGTAATAAGCACACTCGTGGTTAACCCACTGTGACTTGTAGATGCTGGGAGGAAAGCAAAAAAAAATACCTATCCAAATACCCCTGGTCTTCTGCCAAATGGGAGGAAAAAAAATGTCCTAAGTCCAAAGAAGGCAACAGCTAAACCAGCAGCAATCCTGGTCCAGGGTAGGGATGCTGGAATAGAAGCAGAAGAGGTTCCACTCAGACCTTGTTCCATGCTCAATCTTGGGAGCTGGCCAATCAGCACCTTTCCCCTCCAGCTGGGCAATGGATTCCAGAGACTCCCGGGAGAGGGAATGACTTGATGTCTCTCAGCAAGCGTCTCCCTACCTCACTGCGGGGACTGGCCCTCCTCACCATCAGCCCCATCAAGTTCCTCCATCTGTTGAGGCAGATGGGTGACATTTTGATCGACAGGCCACTTTCACTGCAATATTCTGAGAATGACTGAAGTATATTTTCATAAAACAGTATTTTTCACAACACAAAGTGAGCTGGCTGGACAAAGGGATACTTGGAATCGACCGTGCACCCCTCTGTGCTGTCTCCTTTTTCTATCAGATAAGAAAATACAGTAAATGTCTCAATAGAGAAGGAAAAAAAGACAAACAGCATTATCAACTTTATTTAAATAGATCAAGGTTGCTTAGGCAGTAGCAACAGCAGATGTTCTCAGAAGATAAGCCTCACATCTCCCTAAACTGCTACATTTACTTGAGCCCCATTGCAGGGTTTTGGTTCACTTATCCTTCTTTCTCTCTTTCACAAAGGGAAATACATTGAGGATCAAACAATGCATTAAGAAGTAACTGAATACTCATCCCATGTCATAAATATGAAGATATCTGATTAAAGAAGAAGTATGTATTTTGATCTATTTATAAATTTTCCCCAGCGGTCATATTTTGTATCTCAAAAACACCCTCTTCCATCGCCTCCTAAAAGGACCAGGAAGAGGAAACTAAAAGACTGCAGGCTTCACTTTGATGACTGTCCCATATCCATTTGCAGGTACTCATGTTCAATTTTCTGTCATTGATGGCACCACAATTATAAGAAACGCAGTTTAAAAAAAATCAGTCCAGTTCATAATGTTCATTAATTGCAATGAAATCAGTCCCCTCTATTCTCCATGAAAAAGAACCCCACCCTCAGTGTTTGAGTTTGACAAGAACTGAACAATAATTCACAATTTGGCGCCCACTTCTGTTCAAACAGATTGCATTTGCTATTTGAATTATTTAGCCAACATCTTTTAGAATGTTTTAGTCTGTGGATATATTTGCATATTTTAAATTCAGACTCTTAGTTATTTGTGCTCTGTCAGCTGAGTCACAGAATATTAATTCTTGTTCAAACATAAAAACAATGGATACCTGTTCAATTGAATCTACAATCTGGTTTCCACTTTTTTTCCAGTGAAAATTCCATTTAATTGCTCTTTACAGAAACAAAAGGGATGCTAACAAGGTCAAAGAGTGCTAATCAAATATCTGTAAAATATGTTTGTTTGTTTTTTCTCAGCTCTAATTATGACAGAGGTAAACTAAAGCACCTAATACCCGTAGCTTTTCATATGGTTGGTGGTCAAATGAATCCACATAATGGACTGCAAAGTACAGAAAACACCTCTTTCAACAATCTTGTTACTAATGTAATAGAAAGAGTCTCCAGTTTCCTTAAAACACAACTGCTTCATTCTAACAAATAAAATACATTTAACAATGTAGAAGTTAAATTGACTAAATCTGTCAGCAATTTTCACTGAATTCCTCTGTTCGAAGGAGTTTTGGATTGAGATTGAGAGGAACATGCAAAGCAACAATACAAAGCAAGCTCACAAAAAACAGGACTCCTTTAGAATTCAAGACAAAAAACAAACAAGATACTTTTATTATCTTTCGCTCTAACAAGTCTGGCATGAAGACCTACCTGTGGTGGGTTGAGAGCTGCACAATCCACCTGTTGTTAGGACCAGTTCATTTGATACAATGATGAGCTATAGGGTTTTTACCTTCACAAAGTATTACAACTGGGAACTGAAAATCCCAACTGAGTACAAGTATTGAAAGAGGCACTTGCTGCACACACAGAGCATTATTCTTGCATCCATTAATGCTAAAACAAGAGGTTGCAGCATGGTCACACAACAGCATCTTTCTCATCAGACTGGGATATAGTTCTACAGTTAGGCAAGACAATACATTTGGTTCCCTGACAAGAGAATGTGGTTGTTCCAGTTTTTGGTCTGTAGTCTCAAATACATGAAACTGTTGTCTGGTCAGATTTGCACTGATAAGACTTTTTTATTCTCACAGGTTCTTTCCCTTTGGGCAGCTACCCAAACTATTATTGAGTGGGGGACACAGAATAAGTAAAGCCTTCATCTATATCTAACAGCCAAATAAGCCTACTCATTAATATAGTAAGCATAAAGCTAAAACAAAGAGCAAGCTCTCAGCCTTATGAATATACTCACATACTCCTAAGATTCAAGAAAACAAAAATAGAAGGAATCAGTCAGTGGAGCACATCAGAGAACGGGCTCTGATCCTTTTGACACCTTTCTGTGACCTAATGTTTGGGAAAATATCCAGATCTTTTATTCCCTTAGGTTATATGGATCTATTGCCACATTTGATAATTTCCTTGGCCACAACATAGATCAGCTTTTTTTCCATGAGTTTTTTGCAGTGTTCTTATAGCCGTGTTAGTCCCAGGATATGAGTGAGACAAGGCAGGTGACAAATCTTTTATTGGACCAACTTCTGTTGGTGGATGGCACAAGTTTACGAGCTCTGCGGAGTTCTTCTACGGGTCATGTGTGGAGCTCGAAAGCTTGTGCCTTCTACCAACAGAAGTTGGTCTAAGAGTGTGGTTCTGCGTGACCATAAGTAGGCTACTCACCACTGACCAAGCCGTTTGCTTCAATTAAATTCCCCAGACATCATGTGCACTAATGTGATTATCTCCATAGTCACTTAACTATGAAACTTAAAATCCCCTATTTTAAACTTATGCAATGATGTGCTGTACTTGTCTTTCTGAGATTAACTGGTTTGTCACACAACATGAGAAGCAATTATACGCCCTCAGGTCAAACCCTCAGGCTTACCTTGGCTAATTACGGTAGGCCTACAGGAAGTAAGTGTTACCTTTATACTAGAGCAAAGCCTAACACTCCTGTTTTTAAAATTCTCCTACCTGCTTTACAGCACTCTAATAAGCCCTATAAAACCTGTCAGCATTATGCCTCAGTGTCATTACACTATTACTTTTCAGCAATATAACTCCATAGCAAACAAATTAAATCCCTGTTCTACATTAAGGACAGTTCATAAGTAAACAAAGCTAAAATATTTGTTGGAGCAGTGGTTGTTTAAGAGCATTTCCTTTGCATTCTGCCTTTTTGTTAATTGTTGCACCTTAGTTTTCAAGTTTTATTCTCTTGTTTAGTGCAGCTGACTCTCAATTGGTTTTATCTGTCTAATTTGTTCTCTTTAATATAAATTAAAATGCTATTTCATTAGTCTGAGACTGAGTCAGGAGTGAGACTGTGATAATTTATTTCAAATCCAAGTAATAATTTAAATAGCTAAGCAGTATGAGGAATAACATCCATCTGGTTTGAAAGATAGATCTGATTATGGAGAGCAGCACTATTCTAATCTTCCACTAGTACTGCCCGCTGTTGCTGCTGAGTGCTCCCTGTTACTATGTTCATTAATATATGTTGTTCCTGGTCTACCTTTTAACCAGTAGCTAAAAGCTTGCTAGGAGATGGAAGACCTCTGCACTTGGTTTACCTCTTTTATCATCATCAATCCCCATTACAAAGGATGGTTATTCAGATTCTCTTGTATTCCATAGCTACATTCTTCCCCCCCACCCCCCGCAAATATTAAGTTCCAAAAATTTATGTGGTGGACCTTCACATTTATTTTAGGATATCTTTCCTTCCCCAGAAGTATACAGCCAGGCTGGATAAGTGTTGTGGTGGTCCCCATGTTCTGAGAAAATAAGGCACACAGTTATCATTTGTTTAACATATGCACAAGCATCCCCTTCTGTGCTCTCGGAAACCAATTTGAAACTGAGCTTACAGTAGAAGAATAGCCATCATAGTACAGTATGTAGCCTTATTCCATTCATATTCCCAGTGGAAGCTCTCCCAAGGTTTCCAACTACATAAATTCTGCCTACCTTTTTTTCTTAAAATTATGAAACCTGAATCCCCCCTTATCTTAATCTGCCTAGAAACAACATACTCTCCAAATTTTTTAAAGTATATCATTATTTAAGTTCATAGATGCAGTAGTCACTCAAACTTTTCAATTGTATCTTTGATGCTAAATTACTGTCTGAAATATTCCTTTGTGCTTCCCTGTGTTATAGGAAATACATTGAATACTGAAAATACTGAGCAGATAGGAGAAGATTTTGATATACATCTTTTCCCTGGAAATCAATATGGCTACTTGGAGCATAAAGCACTACTCAGTGTCAGTACAGGTATCACAAACTAACCCAATCATCTAAGAATCAGGTAAGGGAAAAATCTTATGAATCATCTAAGGGAAAAATCCTGGTTACCTTACCCATGTTGTATAGTATTTTATTCCACAAAATGTTACATGGTAGTCAATGGGAGCACTCAAGAAGAAAGAGCTACCTTGGTATGAATAAAAGTGTCAGAATTTGGTTTTACACTGGGATTATTTTAATCAATTAGTAATATTTTTTTTAGGATGACCAGTGGGTGAAATTTTCTTCAAAAGTTCCAATAACATGGACCATGTCAGATGAAAGACCCACTCCTGTATTTGTTAATCAGCCATATAAGAGACATCATTATTGCCTGGAATTCTCTGAAGATAAAGAGGATTATGCTGCAATTGTAAGAGTTTCAGGTTAAAAGTTTGAAAGATGACCAATCATTTATAGAATAAATGTAAATCTCCCAACACTTTAGAATAAATATTAGGGAAAATAAGGAAAGGGAATGCTGTGAATCTACTCCAGTTAACAGAGAATCCACTCCAGAATTTGATTAGCATTTCAGATGGTCTTAGCCTGATCAACTGAAGCCCAGGCAGATTGGTAACAGAAATCTGTCACAAAACTTCCTTGCTACCAGGGTAGTTAAATTCTCAAATAGGCTTCCAAGGAACATGATAGAATCCCTGTCACTGCAGATTTTTAAGAATAGGTTGGACAAACATCCATCAGGGATGTTCTAAGTTTACTTGATTCTGTCTCAGCACAAATGGCTGAACTTCATGGCCTTGAGGGCCCTTTCAACCCTACATTTCTAGCATTCTATGACAACCAAGAAAACTATATTAAAATCCACTTACTAAGATTGATACTGAAGATGCATCAACAATTTGGAGAGGAAAATTTTGGATTAATGAAACATCAGAACAGCTTCAGTATTAAATCTATTTTAATGTGATATTTATTACACTTAAACATAATGGTAACCAACCTCCAGGGTTCAAGCAGAGCTTGTCACCAAATGGTCTTTATAGAAGGTAGAAGAAGAAAATTTGCACAACTCATACAATCCAAAGGGGAATTCGGGAACAAAATGTGAAACAAAAGATTAAGTTACTCTGAGATGAAGATGAAGATCAAACAAGCATTAGTTATACCTGGTTAGATAATGTTCATAAATGGAATGTCAATATAGAGAAAGGAAGAACAGGTGAAAGGTGGCACACCATTAGAAAGTCAGCATTTGAAGGAGGAAGGAAGATACCTAGCTGCAGTAGTTTCAATGCCACAATATTTTCTTAGAATAGAAGACATCTAGTACTTGATCAGCTGGTTTTATAGAAAAAAAAATAGGTGAATTTATGTAAAAGCTCTAGTTGCATATAAAGTCAGACATTACAATGAATATTAAGTATTAATACAGGCACAGTTCATTGCCACAAAAATTATTCCCCTCCTGACACAATTCACCCCCTCAGAAAAGCCTAAGCAAACAGAGAATTAGGAAATATATTCTTCTGGCAAGAAATCTAGGCATGTAAATCCATTGTCAAGGATCATTCACTGCCTACAAAAAGCCCTGCCTACAAAAATATATTTAGGAACTGTTAGTGCTAGTTATAAAATTAGTTTCAAATACCAGTGGAGAGCGTGGCCTCTAAGATTTGCAGGGGCCAAATCATAAAGAACTTCAATAAATCACAGACAGTGACTTGAATTACTCCTAGAAACAACTGAGAAGCCATTTAATTTTCTTGAACCTAATTGTAATATTCTGCCTACAAAAATAGTGATATGTAAGAGCATAGTCACATTCAAGGCTTCCAAGTGGTCTTCAGGTATGGACCTAAACACAGGCTATTACTATAATCTAAACTTGCAGTGACAAAGGCTTTGATAATTATGTATTGACCTTTTAATGGAAATTATTATATATCAAAATATGTACAATGCCAGCACACTACTATTCAGCAATGAAGAGTGGGTGGGTGCAGTTTTCTAGATCAGGATACAAGGAAAGAAAACCAAAAAGGGAAATTACAATGAACATGAGTACATGTAGTGACTGGAAGATTATTGTGATGGCAATCAGCAGGGGGCATAGCTACGCTTCTGAGGCAACTCCAGGGGAGGGCCTAATGGTGGTATTGGCCTGAGAATGGCCTTGTATTTCTGTTATCTTGTGTGTGTGTTTGGGAACAGTTTCCCAGCTGTGTGAGTGTTTACCCTGTCTGCATGAGAATGAATGTGTGGGAAACTAGATAGGTAAACTGAGGCAGGATGGCGTATAATCAACAAGTGCTAAACAGCATATAATCAACCAATTTGCTAGCTGCTTGCTATTAATGAGATATGAGTATGTGTAAGATGTAAATGAGCATGGGTATATCTGTGCTGACACACCCTTGTTTGTTGGGCTCCTTTCCTGGACATCGCTTGGGTGTGCCGGATTCCCCTTCAGTGACAGCCTGCAGTCGGGGGGCCCCAGGCGTTGTGATGTCACTACCCTTCAATTAACTCACCACTTTCCATCTAGCCACTGTGTGAGAGCCTCGTTTCTACGGGATTCGAGAAAGTACCCTGCAACAGTACAGTAAACCCTCGATTTAACGGACCTCGATTTAATGGACTTCGGATGCAACGGACAAAATTTCTGAGCAAGCTGATGCATTCCTGATCCATTTCTGACGGGCTGGCTGCCGGCTGCCGCCTGGGTCACGGCAGCGGGCAGGCTGGCTGCCGGCTCCCGGCTGCCGTCTGGGTCCAGGCAGCGGGCAGGCTGGCTGCCGGCTCCTGCCTGCGGGCGGGCTGGCTCCTGGCTCCCGCCTGGGTCCTGGCTGACGGCTCCCAGCAGCCGGGCCCTGGGCGGGCTGGCTGACGGGCTCCGGCTGCCGCCCGGGTCCAGGCAGCGGGCAGGCTGTGGAGCTGCCGCCCCGACCCTGTGGCTGGCGGGCTGCTGCTCCGACAGCTCGGTTTTTTTTTTATTAAATAACGGACTTTTTCATTTAACGGACACCCCTTTGCCCGAATTAGTCCGTTAAATGGAGGTTTTACTGTACTGTTCATCACAACTAGACAATACATTTCTTCTGGCTTTAGGTGATATGCAATTTTATACCCAGAAAGAGATGTTACTGCAAGGTTATTCCAATGATATCTTTATGGTTTTCGTTTTGGTGATTTTTTAAAAACAGTTATGCAGCTGTGTGTGTGGATTGTGTTTATGGCCATTTGAATTGCCTACAAGTCTTTAGCTGTTGACTCAGAGCAACCTAAAAGGCTTGATGTTCATCAGGAAGCTAAAGAAGAATGCTGATATTGAAGATCTGGGACTTGATTGCTTCAAGTTCTGTTCTCTGACAGTTTCCCATATTGCTAGCCCAAACAGGCAGAAAGGCAATAGGGAGGCAGTACAGTCAGGCCTGGGAGACCACGGGATTAGGAAGGACAAAGAATTACCTCATATTGCTCTCAAATTACCCCCAAAGAATAATTAATATGCCACAGTCTGGAAAAAGCAGTATGTAGCCCTTCTGCTAATGGAGTGTTACCATGATGCTTGGGTCCTTTGCAAAGGAAGAAACATGAAGACTGCAAATTGCTCAGAGTGAACTCAAGGAAGGGTTGTTTGCAAACACTTGCTGCAGTAGTCTACTAATTTTGTTATAGCAAAGATTTTGAGATCTGATAACACAAATTTCAATCACTGCTCATCGGGAAACATTAGCAAATGCAGATCAAATGGCTGTAATGCAACAATTATATTTTAAAGTGGGTTTTTTTAAGTTGAATTTCTATGGTTACCACTTGTATAAACTCTTAACTGTTGACAACAAATATTTCTATCTAACTCTCCAGATCTATTTAACCTGAAACTAAATGATCAACCAACTTCAGACACACTTTGAGTTTTGTAATTATTATAATTCAACTGCACTTTGTAGGAAATCAGGAAACAGACTGCCAAGTTGATCTCAAAAGGAGTATATAATTATTAGTGTTGCCATGTACACAGCTATTGAAGCACTACCATGTTATCTTGTCTGGCAATGGTACAGCAATTACACACCAAAAGTAGGTATCAGTCTTGATTTCTTCTTTCTAAAACTCAAAAAGATTTGCAACATTTATTTGAAAGAATCACAAAGGAAAAACCTAAGAATTAAGTCTGGACAGTCTCCATAGTTTTGCATTACAACTAATTAAAACTAATTTCAAAATTGGCAGAACAAGTGATTTATGGCCATTAACTGTAGAAATTAAACATCTCTTCCAAGTTCCATATCTTTTCCCCATGTTATATTTTAAATATTACCAATTACACGGTCTTTTGTTATCTAATGCAAGTTACATCACAGTCATATATATATTATTTTACTAAAAAGACTTATGTTAGGGTAGATAAATGTTGTAGCAATACATAAAATATATGATTTGATTTTATTCAAGTTTTCTGTAGACCTAGATTTCTAATAAGTACAAAAATGCAGATTTAGTGACCCCAAAACATTTGACATATTTGTGTCAGTTTTGCCAGATTGTTCAGGCTGCAAAAAAATGTGAAGTAACTCGTTTTTGAAATTTCCTTCAATTTCATGTTTTTATTTTAAAAAATCATTAAAAATGCTCACAATTAAAATATTTTTTTAATTTAACTCCCCAAAAGATTTATTTCAACTTTAAGTAATAGAACATTAAAAACCAAACAAACAAAAAACCAAACATTTTAAGGTCAAATTATTAGCAAATCTAAAAATCAGTTATTCATACAGCTCTATACAATATCTAATTGTAGATGACTAATTAGTAAGCATATTAAAGACAGGACAATGGCAATAAGCTATCTAATTGGGAAGTTGTGTTTTTATAGAAGTTGAATTGTAGTATCAAAGTCACAAGTCCTTTTTAAAAGAAAAATAGTTTTCTTTTTCCTGGAACTGAATGAGGGCGAGAACATATGATACTAATGATTAATATAACAAAAAACAACAAATATGATGACATTAAATTTTTAGGTATCTATTTAGTTTTCTACAAAAAAACAAAACAAAAAACAAACAGGTGAAGCATCTCCTCCTCTAAATGACCATGTACCTACACATGAACTCTAATGCAGTAACCATGTCCTAACAAAGGCATGGATCATAGCAGCAAGTTTAGCATTTGAAAGAAACAGTACTTATTATTACTTATTAATTCTTGGCCAGGCCCAAATAGCAAGATGGTTTCCTGGAGACTACTGCTATGTGCTCACACAATAGACTAGGAATATAAGTGAAAAATGGCAGGAACATGCCTTTAGTCAAAGGGAAAAATTATCCGCAGGATGGTTGGTATATAATTTGGATTCCCTTATTACTTCTGTCATTGAATTTGTGCGACAAGCAAATATACCTGGATGCATTCACAGTCCATGTGAATGCAATTATTTTTGTGAAATGTGATGATTCCGAAGCATGAAGGCCCAGATTCCCAAAGTATTTAGGTGCCTAAATATCTTTGAGGATCTGAGACAAAGTAGCTTTGATCAAAACTGGGGGAAAGGTTGGCACAAATTAATGAAAGTTGTTTTCCTAATTTTCACACATTACTATACAAATCCAATGTTCAATCTGTTTTCTCAAACAAATCAAGATATATTATTAGAGAACCTAGGAAGTCTAGTCATGTACCAGTATCCTGGTGTAGTTGGTGCCATGCAAAGATAGAACAAAAGGACAGTCTCTGGTCCACACAATTTACAATTTAAGTATAAGACAAGAGACAGAGAAATAAAAAAGGGAGACTGAGGAGTACAAGGAAACAATGAGTCAACACAAGAAGCAGTGGTCTCAGCATCACAGTATCCTAATCATGAGGGGTTTGGGTATGTTTCACAGCAAAGGAGAGTTTTAAGAAAGGGGCTGAAGGAGGATCAACGAGGTAGTTTTGTGGATGTTAATGGAGAGTTTCTCCCAAGCATGAGGGACACTATGGGAAAAAGCACAAAAGTGTTTATTGGCATATGTAAACAAGTGAGAGATAGAAACCTGCATCATGGTCAATTGGAGGCAAGCTGATATCTTGATAATGAGTGAGAGATGAAATACTGAGAGATGAAATCATGAATACTATTTTATACCAAATTATCACTAATGAACAGTTACACATGTAAACAGTAGTACACTGCAAGCGGCAGTTTTCTGTGCCGATGCTACTAAATCCATTTTGAATACTGTGTTTTAAATTAGCATGCTGGCCTGCTCTGGAAAGTCTTCATTTTAACTTCCAGTATTGATACAGAGGAGTTTTGATGTTAATTCTCAATATTTTTGGAGAAGGTGACTGTTCCAACATATACCTAGGCACTCTCCAGTCCAATAACAGTTCTACAAGCCTTCTATTCCATAAGCATACTTGTATATTGAACCTTAGTAATAGCCACACAGTGCAATTTAGCATTACAAGAGTTTCAAGCTTTCTCCTTCTTGGATTAGAGTAAGAGGCCCAAAGAACACACAAAGCATATATCAGTACTTTTCACAAAACTGTATGTGGAGAAAAGACTCCTTTTGGACTGACTGATATTTTGTCATCTGTGAGAGAATTTTAAAGAATCCAACGTGGGCTTATTTTGTTTCTTTTCCCCTTATAATGCTCATGACTACAGTATCTGAATACCTTATATGCATAACAAATTTATCTTCAGAAAACCCCTGAGAGATTGAGAAGGATTGTTATCTTTATTTTGCACATTAGGAACTGAAGCAAAGAGCAAATTACTCATCCAGGATAACAGACTGGGGAACAGAACCCATATATTTTTATTCCCACTACCTTAACCACAAAATGATCATCTGTTCCTCCTCCCTTGATGCCCCGATGCATTTCTACCTGTTGACCACTCTATTCTAGACTCCCCAGCCATAATTTTCATCTCTTTTGACTGTATGGCGTCGTTTAGGAATAGTGTTACTACCCTACCTCTGCAAGTTTGTCTCTCCTATCTGTATAGTTTATATCCATGTAACAGACTATCCCATTGTGTTTTGTCATTATATTTCAAAAATGCCTACTGTGTCAATGTCCTTTACTACTGCCCAGCATTCCATTTAACCTGTTTTTGCTTTTGAACTTCTCATATTGGTATAAATATATTTATACATTTTTCTTTTTGCCTGTGGACTTATTTTTGTATAATTCCTTCATCTGTCCCATTATATTGATGTGAAATATGCTGAGATCATTGCACAAAAGGTGATACTATATTTGTACAAAATACTATTACCAGCTAATTTAAAAAAGAATGCAACAAATCATTTAATATTATTATGTCTTTACACTTCTGTCCCTCACCATCAATTATTTTGTGTTGCCTTTAGAGTGATAACTTGACAGGTTTTAAGTCAGAAGGGTCCATTATGACCAACTAGTTGAAGCTCCTGCATAATATAAGACACAGAATTTCATTCATCTATTCTGGCATCAAGCTCAATAACTTGTAATAACTCTTTAGGCAAGACATTCAGTCTTGTTTTTAAGATATCCTGGATTCTCCATCACTTGAAATCTCTTGGTAAGTTTCTCCAAAGGTTAATTTATTCTCACCATTAAAAATTGTCATCTTTTTCCCATGCAAATTCATCTACCTACACATTCCAACCATTGGATTTTGTTATACCTTTTGTCTAGTAGATTAAAGAGCCCTTTGTCAGATATCTTTTCCCTGTGTAGATTGTGATCAAGTCATCTTTTAACCTTACCCACTCAATAATCTACGTAGATTTAGTGCCTTAAGTACAGCTGGGCAAGAAACAGATTTTTCAGTGTGCTGGCAATTCGGGGCAGGGGGGAGTGTGTTTTTTAGGATAAATTAAAATCATTTGGGGTCAAACTAAAATGTTTTGTTAAAAAAAATCAAACTGTGATTTCAATGCACAGAATATTACCCTTGACATCCCATCCCACCAGAAGCTAATACGGTTAATCTCTGGTCTATTGAAACAACATGCAGATGTTACATTACATCTAGAGATTTAATGAGTATGTAAGAAATCACTATATTTTGTCAAAACAAAGGAGAGTCTTTTTAACCAAGGTGTATATTTAGCCTCTGTTAGCCTAAAGTTTGGACCACCAAGTTTTTTGTTTGGATTTTTGTGGAACCATTCTCTTCTTCACCTTTTCAGTAACTAGTATATGAACTACTGCTTACTTCATTCAATATGATGCTATTCTTGGAATCTCTCTCAAAAATGACCACAATCAATGGTAATTTTTGCTCGGTTTGTGAAGATAGCTTTAGGGGAACTTGTATACTATTATTAGAGTTGGTCCACAGTTGCAGAAACTATTTTGTGGGGGAGTGGAGGGAAACAAAGTTTTTCAGTAATCTTTTTTTCCATCAAAAATGTGCATTTAGAAAGTGAAAATTGACAATTCTACATAAGCTGGCTAGAAAACTAAAATCTTTGATGAAAAATTTTGATTTTTTTCCCCAAAAAATGTATGTTAAAATTTTGAATATATAAATGATCAACACTAAGTACTAACATAGGGCAAGACTATGGAACCTCTACTCACACTAATAAAGTTCAGCTACCTTCCACCAAAGAGTACTAAAAGAGTTGCCTGAGAAAAATCTCTGGACTTCTGAAGTTAATTTTCAATAAGTCTTAGAATACCAACGAAATTTCCCAACACTGGAACAGTGATAATGTGCCAATATTAAAAAAGGCAAGCAGATGACCAAGGTAACTATAAGCCAGTTAGCCTGATATCGATCCCAGGAAAAATAATGGAAAAGCTACTACAGGATTCGGTTGATAAAGAATTAAAAGTTGAAAGATAATTAATGTAAAATACCACAGTTTTATGGAAAACAGATCATGTCAAGCAAACCTGATGTCAGGATCCTGATAGAGGCTGCTACCTCACCACGTCAACATGCTGCATTTCCACCATACAGTAAAGCAAGCGTCATCAGGTCACTGTTGAATTGGATTCCCTGTGTAGGAGTGTCATAAGTGTAAAGGTCTGGAGAGGGTTAATGTTAACTGAGAACAAGAGACATAAGAGGGAGGGAGGAGTTTTTAGTTCAGTTTGAGTTTTGGCTTGCCAATGTAGCTTGATAAGGGTTCTGGAGCATCTTTAGCTATGAAGATGGCACTACTTCCTTCTTATATTCCTGATTAGATGTACTGTGAGTATAACTTTTTGATTCTTTTAAGCCTGTGCCTATCTGGGGTGTTTCTCTCCTTTTCAAACGGGAGTTAGAGAACTCCAGATTGTGAAGTGTAATGTATCTCTGTTTATTCCCTTTTCTTTATTAAATCTTTTAGTTATAAAAGCGTTTGGTTTTATTCCCTTAAAGTTTTCTCTGCTTCCAGTCTCGGAAGGGGGAAGGGTAGGGAGTAGGTAAACGGGTCAGCTCTGTGTAGGAGCAGAAGAACAGAGTCTGCCTCCTTCTACCTTCAGATGAGAAGGGGGAGGGGTGGGGGAAGGGGACAGCCTCTGAGGGTCCAGCTCTCAGGTAGAGAGACGGAGGGTGGGGAAGTTCGGGGGCCCCTCCAAGGTTTTGGAAGGACATCCGAATGGTGGCAGCATTGGGTAACCCCAATTTCCCAGCTGGCAAAGTGGGGGATGGTGGGGAGAAAGACTTAAATTAGCTGGGGAGCAGTTAAAGTTTAGTTGGTCTAAAATACAAGAGTATTTTTCTCTGTACTCAGGAGCACAGGGATCAGGGTACCACTCTGACAAGGAGTGAATCGCAACTATGTAACTATGTCATGCAAATTACTTTTGAAATTTTTACAATTTGGAAACCCCCGATATGCCCTCTCTCTACCAGTAACCCAAATAAGAATCAGAATGCTCATTTTTCAAGGCAGCAAGTCATTCTGATTGAGCTTTAGTCACTGCTATCCTATAGGATGCTAGGTGTTTTACATTTCTACCTTTTTTTTATCCCTCTGCTAGCTTTCCCCCTTCCTTGCTATGCTACATTTCTCCAACATATCTATAGCTTCTGTAGAGCAGTAAGCCTGCAGCCAATAAACCTGCTTCCTTCTTTAATGCTATGACACAGTTCTATATTTTGTTCTGTCCCCGGAAACAGCCTGAGGATGCCACCATCACATTGCTTTCAGCAGTTCACCTGAGGTCAGAGCTCCCAATGTTAGACATATTCCACTATACAACATTGGACTGATTACTAAGCTAGCAAAAAACACTTATTCTTTCCTATCCCCCTTTCGTCTCAAAAATCCCCTTCACCTATTCCCTCAGCCCATCAGTTTTAGCTGAGGCATCTAAGCATCAATAAGGTTCATTGCCTCTCCCTAGAACATGTTGATTTATTGGCAAGGGGAATAAAGGAAATCCCTTTAGCCTCTCTTCTGAAATCTAGATGTTCAACAGCAGCAAATTAATGTATCCCCTTTTCTGTACAGTTTTCTGTGTTTTGAATTGTTATATGTTAAATTAAACACTTTACTGACCACGGCCTCAAAACCCTTGCATGACCTTCCTAACCACGCCATCCTGCCCCTGAAAATTTCACAAACAAGTCATTGCCATGACATGCTTCCCCACCTTCTAGCTGTTCCCAAATCATTCTTAAATCATTTCTTAGCACCAGTAATACCAATGTATTATTACTAAGTATGAACATAGACTTGGTACAAACACTTTTGCCACCTGACTCCAAACATCCTTTACACGTCCGTAAAAGAAAGGCACTCAGATGCCATAGTGATGGGCACTCATCAAAAAATATATAGAAACTGCTGAAGTTACACAGAAGAACAATATGTCCCCACCCTACTATGTTTTTGTGAGTGTATGATTTAAATGAGCATTAAACATAATATTAAATAGAAATGCACAAGTCAGGTTAGCATCAAGAGGCTTTCCATAGTATGCATACCCAGCTGTCGATGTGTTTATGAGACAGGGGACATGCACTCGAAACCTCATTCAATGCAACTTGGTGCAACACCCCTGTGACCTGAGACCCTACTCATGTGTAGAAATGACACAGCTGGTAAAGTAACTTATTAGTGCTGAGTTCCCAGACCCCTTTGTGGAATTAACCCACACAGGGAATGAAATGGCTTAAATAATTATCCAATCAAAAAAGAAAAAAAAAAGAGGAAAGAGAAAAGGTGCAGGTCAAAAACTACAGTTTTATCTTCCCAAAGAACAAATTGTTGCAGTACTGAAACACTTCTGTGTCTGTTTCTTCCATTGTAGTTTATGGCACAAGTAATTCAGACAGCCTTTAAGGTTTTTTTTCTTTTGGGACGGGTGGAGGGAAGAAGGATGTGGGTAGCTTCTTGCTATGTAAGCTGCAATTCAGAGTTTAATTTAACAATATTCTGTCATGTATTTTAGAATCGCTTTATTTCCTATCTATGTGGAATTGATTAACTACAACTACAGCACCTAAACAGGCATTCATTTACAAGCCCATTATTGCAAGGTGGTAAGTCACTGAAGTTATTGGGAATTTAATGAGGTGTGGTGGGGAAGTTAGCATTTTTCAGCAGGTGCTCAAGATCAGACCCTATATAATGGCCAACATTGTAACTGTGAAAATAGTAGAGATAATAAATATGATTATTTCAAAACCATAAGTGCATGAAATGTATTGTAAACTAGAGTGAGCTGCCCATATAAAAATATATCCTAACCACAATGGACACACAACTCTCGTTAGTGTCTATAGGTACCTAATCCAAGGCACACTGAAGTTAACATGAGTCTTTTCAAGAGGCACTGGTTCATGGCTAGCGTGAGGGGACAAAAGACCATACAGAGCTTCCAGTGAAAATGATAGCTGACTGAGGGAAATGATTAAAGACAGGACAAGAGAAGGAGGGGAGGCAGGATCCACAACTGACATAACTAAGAGACAATACTAGATTACTCTTCCACTGATAGGAGAAAGCAGGAAAAAAAAAGATATGACCTGGTTAAAGGGGGTTTGGGAGACAAGAAGGATATTAACTTCCAGCAAGTGGTTTATTACCTAAATGTTCTTTCAGTTGTGGTCACAAACAACATTGCCTTTGAATTTCTTTTGAAACACTGCTTTGGTTGGGGAAAAAATTGCCCCAAATAGAAAGATTAAGCTAGGAAAAGAAAGCCAAATGAATTATATTAACTGGGGACAGGGGGAAGAAGGATCTAACATATATAATTTGTTTTGATCTGTTACTATATCGATCAGCTCTATTAAAAACATATATACACACTTAAAATGTTAGTATTTTTAGCCAATTAAAAATTAAATATTAATTCATTAGAGAATGCATATATCAGGGCTTTTTAATTATTTCATATGACTGCATTTAATAATCATATTAAATCTAACACTGTACCGTGCTTTCTCAAGGAAAAAAACAAAAGAAAGAACAGTAGTTTCTTGGGAGGTGCTGGGCATCTGAAAGAAGTGTTATTTAAGTCTGAAGTAAAAAAAAGTTGAGGGCACTCATCTCTAAGACTCAGGCTTTAAAAGTGTAGAGACAAGCAGGGGTGAAAGTAAATTAACTTTCTTACCGGTACGGGGGCTTGGCGGGGGCCAGCTCTGACCCCCGGAAGGGGTATGGCCTCGGGCAGAAGGGGCGGGGCCAGAGGGGTCAGAGCCAGCCCCCACTCAGCCCCCATACTGGTAAGGGGCCTCCCCCCACCTCCAGGGGCCGTTTAAAGGGCCTGGGGCAGTAGCGGGCTCTTTAAATAGCTCTCGGAGCCCAGCCGCCGCTTCCTTAAGGTTCCAGCAACAGGGCTCCCGTCCCTGTGGAGCCCTGTTGCCGGAGCCCTGGGGAGGCTGCGGCGGGGCTCCGAGAGCTATTTAAAGAGCCTGGTGCGCTACTACATCCCCGGGCCATTTACACTGCCGCCGGAGCCCCGCCGGAGCCTCCTCCGGGCTCCCGCAGCAGTTTAAAGGGCCCGGGCGGTAGTGGCTCCTGCTCTGGCAGCAATTTAAAGGGCCTGGGGGTTCAGCCACTGCTGGGAGCCCCAGGCCCTTTAAATTGCTCCTGGGGAAGCCAATCCACCCCGGTACAGCACATCGGCTATTGCCAGTACGCCGTACTGGGGCGTACCGGCTTACTTTCACCTCTGGAGACAAGACATTGTTGACCAATTTATTTCTCCCTAGACCAGTAGAAATCTGCTACTAATACATTATCTGTTGGAGGTAATGAAGTGTGACAGACCGCTCTCTCACCCCTCTCAGGAACAGGCAGGAAACCATTCTTTGCTCCAAACAGTGCTCTTTAATTCACAGTGCAGGCCCCACCACCAATATATACAGCTTTATACAGTGTAGTCTTTCCAGTTACAGCTCTACAGCTCACAGCTTACAGCATACAACTCTTATATAGTTCAGCTCTACAGTTTACAGCTCTACAGACTCTATATAGTCCATCTTACAGTTCTAAACCAACACAGCTCTGAATAGCTCTTCACACTCCACACTCTATACCATCTCCACCACCCTGGGCTTGCTTCCTGGCAGGCCTTTTATCCCCCTGAGGAGGCTGCCAGGTGCCACTCATCAAGCCTGAGCCCTCTGCAGCCCAGGTGGCTAATTAGCCTTTCCTGCAAGGGAGGTTTGCAGGCTGGTGCTCCCTCTTAAAGGGCCCGCAGGGCTGGCTCAGGCACTCCTGGCCAGCACCCTGCCACACACCTCCCCCCTTAGCCTAGCCCCATCGGGCTGGCTCAGACCCTTCAATATTTGCCAATTATATCTAACAGGGCCCTTGAACCCTTTTTTCTCATTTCCCTCATCATAGCCACATGGTCCCTAGGCTTTGGGGTGTCATGCCCGGCTGTGGCGGAGAGTCCCACTGCCTTTTTACTTCCTGCCCACGCCTCTTTCACAGGCGCCGCCTGGGCAGGGGGTTGTGGTTCTTTACCCCCCTGCTTTTCGGGGGGGAGCCTTGTCCACTCCTCACACTGTAGGCAGTAGGGTGGAACTGACCGTCCCTCTGCCTCAGTTTCCCCAGGCTCTCACAGGGGCTCAAGGCCTCCTCTGTGAAGCTTACCTCCTGCTCTGGCCTCAGCCCTTCCTGGCTGTCTAGGTCCTTCGCTGGGTTAGTGGGCTGAGACCCGCCCCTTCGCTTGACCGAGCCCCCCATATGGGTTCTCACGCCCAGCCTTGGGGCAGCCCGGGGCCTCATACCTCCCACCGGGCCCCAGTCCCGCCCAATGATTACGGGGTACGGCAACCCCTCCGGCACCCCGACCCGCTTCCAGCGGAATCGTCCGCTGATTTCTAGGGGGACCTGGGCCACCCGACAGGTCTTCCTGTCCCCATGGACACACTGTAGGTCCATGGTAGCCCCCAGAATTAACCACTCGGGGCATACCACCGCCCTGCGGATGAGAGTACAGGGGGAGGCTGAATCCACTACCCCCGGTTGGGACTTCCTCCCCACCTGCACCCGCAGGTTGGGCACCCCCTTCCGCAGCTTCCGCCCCCAAACCTCGGTTCACCCACACCAATCGGTGTAGCCACAGTCCATGGCTGGGCAGTCCCTCTTAATATGCCCTGGCTTCCCACACTGCCAGCAGGTAAGCCGGGCCACTCTTCCTGGCGCCCCCCTGGGCTCCCCATCAGTCCCTTTGCCTTTTGCTGGGGGGGAGTCCATGGGCCAACGCCCCAAATCCCGGACCCGTCATGGTCGTTCTTCTCCCCAAGGTCCTTCTGCCTCCACGTACTCCTCAGTCAGGCGCACCGCAGACTCCACCGTCTCCGGCTGGTGCCTCCTGACCCAGGTGCGGACAGTTTCGGGGAGGCTGAGCAAAAACTGCTCCATGATCAGGGAGTCCATGATTTCCTCCCCTGACTGGGCCTCCGGCCTCAGCCAACGCGTCGCCCAGTCTCTCAGCCTCTGGGCAAACGCCCGGGGCCGCCCCACCTGCGTCCAGCGGGCCGCCCGTAACTTTTGCCGGTATCTTTCCGGAGATAAGCCAACCCGGTCCGAGATGGCCGCTCTGACAATTTCAAAGTCCTGGGCCTCTGCATTCCCCAGGGCCATATAGGCCGCCTGGGCTTCGCCCATGAGGTATGGAGCAAGCTGGAGGGCCCAGGTGGTCCGCTCCCACCCGGCTGTGGTGGCCACCCTCTCAAAAGTCCCCAGCTAGGCATCGGGGTCATCCGCCGGGCTCATCTTACAGAGTCCCCAGCCCGGCGGCCGCATGCCCTCTCCTGCCCCTCGACTCACCAGGTGCTGCAGGAGAGTGGCCTGGGTCTTTGCTTGCTCCTGGATAAAGTCCTGCAGCATCTTCCGCTGCTCGGATTGGGCCTGCTGCATCTCCTGGTGGGTTTGCTGCAAGGCGTGCATGGCCTGCTGGGTCTGCTTCTGTTGTTCTATGAGCCACTGCAGAGTTCCCTCCATCTCTGGGCCACCAGTTGGGTTGCTGGTGTAGCGATCCCACCTCTGACACCACGTGTGGCAGACCGCTCTCTCACCCCTCTCAGGAACAGGCAGGAAACCCTTCTTTGCTCCAAACAGTGCTATTTAATTCACAGTGCAGGCCCCACCACCAATATATACAGCTTTATACAGTGTAGTCTTTCCAGTTACAGCTCTACAGCTCACAGCTTACAGCATACAACTCTTATATAGTTCAGCTCTACAGCTCCACACTCTATACCATCCGCACCACCCTGGGCTTGCTTCCTGGCAGGCCTTTTATCCTCCTGAGGAGGCTGCCAGGTGCCACTCATCAAGCCTGAGCCCTCTGCAGCCCAGGTGGCTAATTAGCCTTTCCTGCAAGGGAGGTTTGCAGGCTGGTGCTCCCTCTTAAAGGGCCCACAGGGCTGGCTCAGGCACTCCTGGCCAGCACCCTGCCACAGAAGTTACAGCACTGAGGCATTTTCTCCAAAGAAGCATTTGATAACTAGTTCAGGGGTCTCAAACATGCGTCCCGGGGGCCACAAGCGGCCCGCAAAGCCCTTCCCTGCGGCCCGCCAAGCTTCCTGGCACCCCCCTCACCCCCCGGCCCCCCCATAGCAGTTTGCAGGACAGAGGGGCCAGAAGTGGAGGCTTCTCTGCTGCCTGGCTGGGCCGCGTGTGTTTCTAGCTCTGGACTTCCTAGATTGCTCTTGCTTTGTTTGCCAAACAGCTGTTGGTGGTGCCTAGTGCTTTCCAGGAGGGAATGGGGAGCTGCGTGCTCAGAGGAGGAGGTGGGGCAGGGGTGGGACCTCTTGGAAGGGGTGGAGTGGGGGCGGAGCCGGGGCAGCAAGGGCGGGGTCAGTGGTGCGGCCCTCGGGCCAGTGCCCTAGTCCTCATGGAAGGGGTGGAGTGGGGGCACAGCCGGGGCTGCGAGGGTGTGTGTGTGTCAGTGGTGCGGCCCTCGAGCCAGTGCACTAGTCCTCATGCGGCCCTCGTGGTCATTTGAGTTTGAGACCCCTGATCTAGTTTATCACTGGAAAAACGAAGCTGCCTTTTTAAGGTGTGATTGCTGTACTGAAGCTATAACTTGATACAAACTATTAGCTACGTCAACTTCTAGTTCAGTTATATTAAACCACCCTCTACCAATGGAATACCTAATCACCAAAAGATTAACTGACGGGAAAAATGACTTATCGGGGAGGGGGGTGCAGAGCTACCATTTATAGAAAAGTTTTATATTCTTTTCAATATTTGTATCTACTAGTCACAACAACTGAGATTTCAGAGACTACTTGACATTTAAGGGAGTCTGCCATTTCAAGGCATTTTTTTCTGTGATTAGGAAGCAGCTTTCATTACAAACAGCTGGACTCATAGACCCCAGTGCCAGAAGGGACCTTCATGATTGTCTAGTTTGATCTTCTACACATTGCAGGCCACAACCACTCACTCCAGTAATAGGACCATAAACTCTGACTGAGTTACTGATGTCCTCAATACTGAAATAAAGACTTCAAATTAAAGACTGGGCCATTTACTCTAGTTCATACAAGCAAGTGACCCATACTGCAGAGGAAGATGAAACCATCCCAAGATCTCTATCAATCTGACTGGGGGGCGAAATGTCCTCCCTACGCCAAATAAAGTGATCAGTTACACCTTGAGACCCACCAGCCAGACACCTGGGAATGAATTCTCTGTAGTAACTCAGAGCCCTCCTCATCCAGTGTCCCTTCTCTGGCTGCTGGAGATATTTGTTAAAAGCAGTGCTGACTTATTGATAGCCAGTTTATATCCATTTGTTCTTGTGCCGTCATTGGCCCTTAGCTTACATAACTTCTCTTCCTCCTTGGTGTTTATCCCTCTGATGTATGTACAGAGTACAGTGATATCTCCCTATATCCTTCATTTTGTTAAACAAAACAAGCCAAGCACTTACCTCTTGGAAGGTAGGCAATACCTCCCAACTTTCTGCCATCCACAAATTTTATTAGCCACTTCTACTTTTTGAGCTAAGATCATTACTGAAAATGTTAAATGAGATTGGTTCTTAAATCAATCCATGAAGAACTCCACTAGTAACCTGTCATAAGTATGAAGTGCCTTAGACTTACTGTTTTACCTGTAAGGGGTTAACCTGAACAGGAGAGGGGATGACGCAAGAGCTAGCATTCCTAAAGACAAAGAAGTTAGTTTCACTTCTTCCCGGGCTATCGATCTCTCTCCATCTTCTCTCTCCAGTTTTGGAGAATTGAATCACCTTCGTACTCATCTCATTAAATAAGTTTCTAAGTTAGACTGACAGTGTCATAAGTGTAAAGTGCTGGAGAGTGTTATTCTGCCTGTATGGGGTTAATGTTACCTGAGAGGGAGTGACGTAAAAGCTTCCGTGCCACGAGGGAGGGAGGAGTTTTAAGTTAGTTTCCTGCCGTTCCAGCGTTGGTAAGAGACCCAGTTTTTTGCCTCTAGCTATGGAGGATGAAAACTTCTACTTTCCTTCCTATATTCCTAATTAGCTGTGCTGTGAGTATAATATGTTGATTTCCATAAGTTTCTGTACCTATTTAGAGCTAACCTTTTCAGAGGGGAAGTTAGAGAACTCTAGATTGTGAAGCTGTATTGTAAGTGTATGCTTTATTCTCTTTTCTTTATTAAATCTTTTTCGTTATAAAGAGCGTTTGGTTTATTTCCCTTAAGGTTCTCTCTGCTTTCAGGGGGGAAGGGGAGTAGGTCTAAAGGACAAGCTCAGTGTATGAGCTGGAATGCGGAGTCTGTCTCTCTCTAACTTCAGGCTAGAAGGGTGAGGGGGAAGGGAAGCAGCCTCTGAGTGTCCGACTCTCAGGAGAGAGAGCAGGAGTTTGGGGGAGTCCGGGTGCCCCTCTCCAGGGTTTTGGAGATCCACCAGGATGGTGGCTGCTATCCCCCAATTTCCCAGCTGGTAGAGTGTGGGGTTTGGGGGGGGGTGAAGACTTAACTTAGGCTGGGAAGCAGCTTGTAGTTATTTGGTCTGGCATAGAAAAGACCTCTCTCTATACCCCAGGTCCAGAGAAAGGGAAGTTGTTGATTGTATAAGCTTGTAATTAATCTATGGTGTCTCTAACCTCATCAGGGAGAGAAATCTATGGTGTCTCTAACCTCATCAGGGAGAGAAATCTCAAGGGAGGGATTAAGGCTAGACAATTAAGTATCTGTGAAGTCTGGATAAGTTGTATGCTTTTTCTCTTTTCTTTATTAAACTTTTTTTTGTTATAAGAAGGGTCTGGTTACTTCCCTTGAAGTTGTCCTAGCTTTGGATCGAAAACATCTCATGGCTAGTGAGGGTCTGTGTGCTTAAATCTCTCCTAGATAGCAAGGGGGTGGGGGGGTGTTATTAACGGGGTTTTTTTAATATGCCCCACTCCACAGTTTTGGAGACTCACATTAATGGTGGCAGTGGGATTTCAAGCCCCAACTGGAGAAGTTTGTGTTTTTGGGGAAAGGATTTAACTTAGGCTGGGAAAGTAGCTTGAAGTTATTTGGTCTTGCATATAAGAGACCCCCCACATTTTTACCCTAGAGTTTAGAGTGGGGGAAGGGAAATGTCTTACATAACCTCACTTCAGCTTGACAAAGCATCTTTCAACATGACCAGCTATAATCTACCCTTTAACAGAGGAGTCTCAAAGTCCTGGCCCGCGGGACATCTGCAGCCTGAGAGCCTTCCCGCTATGGCACGCGGCGGAGAGACACAGGCAGACACGCTGCTGGCAATGTCTGCTGCATGCGCCACCCCCTGCAGCTCCCATTGGTTGCAGGAGAGGGACCAAGATACCATCACTAGTTGCCGGCAGAGTCAGCAATAGAGGCAGCATCACTTTTTTCCACAATGAATATAAATAAGTCACAATACTGAACACAACTATCTGATGCACACCTTGCTGCAATCCTGAAGGTTTCAACTGCTCAGTCACCGAGGCCAAATTTCAAGAAACTGATAAAACTGAAGCATTGCCCAGGTGCCTGGCAAAGGCTAAAAACTCTCTGGCAGGAGAAGAATTGTATAAAGTTTGACAGTTTTATTATTTCTAAGAAATTCAAACTAAAAAATACAATATAAACATTTTCTTTTCTGAACACCATCTTCAGTGACGTTACTGGCCTGCAGGGAGGATTTGAGGACTGGCCCTGGCCCTAAGGTAAATTGAGTTTGAGAGCCAGTTCCTTACATACCTTTTGATTCTCATATTAATCTCCATCTTCTCTAATTTAACTAATAAATTTCTCATGTGGAACTGTACCAAATGCTTTATTGAAATCCAGGCAGATTAAATCTACTGCATTTCCTTTGTTAGAAATTCAGTTATCTTCTCAAAGAAGGAGATCAGGTTTGTCTGGCACAATCTTCCTTTTGTAAAACCATGTTGTATTTTATCCAACCGTTTACCTCCACATCCTTAACTACTCTCTCTTTCAAAAGTTGTTCTAAGACCTTGAATACAACTGAGGTCAAACTAACAATCCTGTAGTTTTCTGGTTCACTTTTTTTGTTCCCATTCTTAATGTAGATACTATGTTTGCAATTCTCAGCATAAAGTACAACCCCTGAGTTTACAGATTCATTACAAATCTCTTCTATTGATCTTGCAATTTCAAGCACCAGTTGCTTAAATATTCTTGGATGGAGATTATTCAGTCCCCCCATTTGGTCCATTAAACTGTTTGTGTTTGACTTCCACCTTGGATATAGTATTTTTTTTCTTACATATCTTTGTTCCCATTAGCTACCCTGCCACTACCCCCAATCTTATCATTAGCCTTATTTAAAAAACTGAGAAAGTATTTGTTAAGGTATTGGGTCATGCCTAGATTATCTTTAATCTCTGCCTCACTCTCAGTGTTTAGCAGTTCCACTTCTTCTCTTGTTTACTTATTATTTATATGGCCAAGATAACCTTTTACTACTATTTTTAATTTTCTTTGCAAGGTCCATCTCTGCTTGGTTTTTGGCAGTTCTCTCTTTTGCTGTATACTTTCTAACCTCCAAGAGGTAGCTTTCCTTACTGATCCATCACCTCTGTTCTTTATAGGCTTTCTGATTTCTCTTAATCACTTGTTTGAGATGCTTGTTAACCTAGTTTGGTCTACAACCATACACTTTGATTTCTCCCCTGCCCTTCCCCCACCACCCTCACCCACTGCTTGGGATACAGGCTTCAGATACAGAAACTAATTCCAAACCTATTCCACATTCAGATCCTTAATTTTTGAACATGGAGGACACTTGGAATTGCTTTAATTCATTATTGAAAATCTGAGTGAGGTTTCTTCAGGCTGCTGTTACTTCCAATGAATTAGGTATGAGTTTATTTCACAAATGCCTATTAGCACATTTCTTATTAGGCTGGCAGGTTGTTGTGTTGTTAATGAAGTGCAAGTTATTTAAAAGACTGTTAATGAGGGTGATCTGACTCTATGGGATACTTCATGGGAAGGACTCACATTTTGCAGTTACAAAATATTATTTGTGATCCCAAAGATATGCATTTCATTTTCTCTTACAAGGTGGAATGAACTTCAGATCCAGAACAAAATCCTATTAATATAACTGGAGACAGTAACATTGGGTTGCTTTTGTATTATTTCTTCTTAGCTAATGAAGGACAATTCAGCATTATCCGTTTCTAGAACACAAAGTTAGCTATGATGCATCTAGATCTTTTAAGATAAAATTGTGATTTTGGTAACAATTAATTAGTTAATACTTACACTTTATTAGACCATATGCTGCTCCCATTTATTCTGGATTTACCCTGGTCTAACCCAGAACAGAACCTGTCCCTTATTCTTTGTGGCAGTTCCACAGGATCTTGCAGGAGATAATTGTTATCTGCAACCATTATCAATCTCTGCCTCTGACAGGTCTTCTCAAATTGCAATTAAAGGAGATGCCCAGTTAGTTTACTTTGGGCCTGATTCAAATGCTACTCAAGTAAATGGGAGTTTTCCACTGATTCCTCTCGGTTTTGGATCAGGCTCTTCCTGCTAGTCACATTTTCTGGGTTCTCAGAATCACATTTTTCTGTCTCAATTTCTCCTGGTCATGAGAAGCCAAATTCTGCCCTCATTTATATGGTGTGCATACTTACTGTCTGTGTGTATGCATGATACACTCTGTCAATGGGCTTGTGCAGCGTGTAAACAGGCTAAAGTTTGATCCAACGCTTCTGTGTATACTGCATGAATACCTGTATTTCTCCAGGGATAAATAAATAACCCTATTCATTTATTTATTTTTAAGTGAAGCTGGTGAAAAACCAGAACTCCCTAGTTTTACTTTCTATTCATAGCATGTCACATCGATTGACTCAGTGACCCAGGATTATTACTAAATGTAGATGTCCCTAATTTGAACTCTGCCTTCTCAGGACTCAGGAGGGATGGAACTAAAATGGGCCGAGTTCCCCCTTTGTGCCTCTGGGAATCTGGAAGTGGCCAGGAATCTTTGTCACAAGCTAAAATAGCCGCAAGGGCTATTCTAAATGACAACATATGGACCCCAGTGGCATGCCAAAATATTTGTAAAATGGAGAACTGTGGCTACTCTCATTTCTGTCCTGGCTATGCCTCTATGCTGGTGCTCTGTCTATGTAAGGGGAATATAAGACCACACAGGTTGCCCCAAGACTGTTCTACATGGGGAAAATCTACTTGGGTTCTGGCTCCTTTATGCCACTGGATTACTATAAAGGCTGTCAGAACACAAAATATGGGTTGGTGTCTAGAGAACCTGACAGAACTCATGGTATGTGACTGAGCACACCATTTGCAGAATTTATTACATGGCTATATTGCTCTGGATCCATTTCTGAAGTGTGTGGGTGTAATTTTTTAAAAAAGAATTGATAAGTAAACCTCAGACTTTTTTTGTTTTATGTTGCATGTCACATGTACAGCACGTCGCACTTTCTGTAAAATCAAGACTCGTCAAGCTCAAATATGTGGCTTCAAATCTTTTAAACTATTAATTTTAGAGTAGTAGCTGTGTTAGTCTGTATCCACAAAAGGAACGAAGAGCACTTGTGGCACCTTAGAGACTAACCAATTTATTTGGGCATAAGCTTTGTGGGCTAGAACCCACTTCATCAGGTGCATTTCTCAGAAACACCAAGGCAGTCTCCTGTTCAATGAGGCTGAGGAACAGAAGTCTATTATGAGTGTCAAGAGAAAAAACTTACACATCTGTATATGGTGCTTGGCCGAGATTCCCCTTAACATTCGGAGTTAATTCTAAGAATGTCTCTGCTAGTGAATTAGATTTACTTAATCATGTTTAGGCTATTTGGTATAGCATAAAAGACAAATAATGGGTAAAAGCAGCCCTCAGTTTGGAGCACTCAGTGAGACTTCTGCCTTCTTTGGACAACAGGCACAGATTCATCCAAATGCAACAAGGCCCACACTGGGGCTTCACCTTGCACCTTTTAGCAGACAAACACACAGCTCTACTATTTGGGCTACCTTTGTTCGAAAACAGTAACAAAAGGCTATCTATTAGGGGTCTCTACAGGGAATGAAAGCATGACAAAAATAACATATCTATGGAGCTTATTAATAATGAAACCAGCCAATTTAACTGGAATTGCATCCAAAACACAAAGGTGAGCTAACCTAGGATTGTGTACAAAGTGAAAAAAACTGACAACCTGAAAAAAACTGAAACACCTGGAAATTCACCTGGAAATAATCTGCCCAACAAGACCTATTTTTTCTGTTACTAAGCTATACAGAAATTTCATTAGTAAGCCATTTTTTGAGATCACGGCCTCACTGAGCTAGGCAAACACATATAATAAGAGACAATTCTTACCTTGAAGACCTGACAATCTAAACAGATTTGAGAAAACGTGGGAATGAAAACAGACACAGATGGATGAGGTGATTTATCCAGGGTCACATAAGTCAGTACTAGAACCAAGAATTGAACCCAGAACTTTTGAGTCACAGTCTAGTGCACAGTCTACTTAAGTCACAAGCCTCTGGTCCTGCCTTTGAATTCGATCACCCAAACTTTGGAGCTCCCTAGGAGTTGTTTGCAAAATTCAGCTGGAGGTTTTGATTTCTATCTTCATAATGAACCAAACCAAAAGTTCAGATGTAACCACCTTTGATCTTTCAGTTGTTTGAAATCCCTACCCATGTTTGCAACTTGAGCCCATCTCTTATTTACACAAACAGTATCGAAGATTTCTGTCATACTTTTACAGAAGGTATGTACGTTTACATAACTGCAAGTCACGGCCTGAACTTAGTTGTAATGTTTAAGATTTTTAATAAGTAAATTCTTGCAATACTCTTGTAATTGATCAACATTAATAGTTAATACCAGGCAAAAAAGTTACTATAAAAATGTAATAATTTTAGTCAGATTCATTTAATATGATGGATATACTTCCTTTTATATGTACAAACTGCAGAGTTAGTATGCTTTTCACCAAATGTGAATTTTTTAACATTTCCATAAAAAACTAATAAATGAACTAACCGGGGATTCGAAGTCATTAACAACTAACAATTTTGCTGGTTAAAAATCAATAGGACCTTCAATGTAGAACTCAATTAAATAGTCATTAAAGATGATATTCATGAGGAATTCTGCTTTTTTCTGGTTCAGACATCATTTAAAAGAAACAGTCACAATTTTAACTTACATGTTATCTGGAAGATTTTGTCAAATATTCTGTTAAAGCAACAACAACAAAAGTTGAGTCCATGGATGTTTTTGTGAATTGTAGACCTTGGCTCTCACATTATACAATTAATCACTTAAGGTATATAGCATTATTTCTGATCCCCGAATAGATTAATATTTTTAAGACAAACACCAAATAATAAACAACAGAGTCGCAGTACAAACATTCAGATGAATATTGAATGTTTGTGTAAATATACATAAATATTTTGGGATTCTCAAACATTATCATAAGTATTGGGCAGTTGTTTGAATATTTGTGAACAACAAAGAATATGATTCCAGAAAGAGTAGACCTAAGTCAGAGTTTTTCTTTGTGAATCAGTTGTAGTATTTGACAAACCCTACCTAAAAACTACCTCTCTAGTCTTCTGTATTCCATTTCACTCCTGGGTTTGACTTTAGGTATTTAGAAGTGGTAATGTTAGGCAGCAGTATTTCACCCTAACAAATGAGTTTCCCACTAGAATTCTGGTGAGTGAAAGTAGACATAAAATGTTTTACTTGTTTCTATTTAACAGGCAAGTCATCTTTTTAAATGCCTTTTTTCCTTCCATAAGTTTAAGAGCCATTGTGGCAGAGGCATCCCATTTTTCTAGATTTTCCATAGTTGTAATAAAATAATCTATACTATGGTTCACATCAGTGGCACTATAGCCTCTGCCTCCAAATCATGTTGTGATTGTGAGAGTCCTGTTGTGGCAACTCTCTGGCCTGTGGTTAACTTTCAATGGAGCTTAGACAAATTCAAAAACAGGCACAGTATCAGTACAAGTTCCTTTAGAGGGTGGAATGCTTTTAGATGCATGGCCAACACAAGCAAATCTTAACCTTGCATGCTGATAGAATTTCATGAAAAGGTTTGGGTGGGACCCACTATCCTACAAACCAGATTGTAAACTTATTGGCATAGTGAATAGGGGGACCAGACAGCAAATGTGAAAAATCAGCACAGGGGGTGGGGGATAATAGGAGTCTATATGAGAAAAATACCTCTAAATTGTTACTAGTTGATTTTCCCCTGTTCCCTTCCCTAAATTCCATTTTCATTCTATTTTTACATGTAGTCACAGAAGTCATTAAAGCTTTTTTCATGCCATCTCTCCTTCCAAGCCACCAGGTAGTGAACACTCAATGTGTGAAGACATCAAAAGAAGGAACATAAATGATACTCCAGAAAGGCTAGGATATTACTGCATTTTAAAATGTAAGATGGCTAAAATGAATTTAAGAGAAGCACTAGTTGTGGTCTCTGTCAAGCAGACAGAGACTTTTAAAAGAAAACATAAAATATCTGCTTTCTTTTGAGTCTGCATCATTGTTAGATGACTCTTCTGTTTCACACAGAGACACATTTTCTCAGGGACCAATCCTGGCAACCTTTCTTCATAATTTTTCATGCAAGTAGTCCCAGTTTGTTCCAGTTTCTTACTTAATTTCACATCCATCACCATGGTGTTTGAATGTGTTCTAGGGTTAAAATATAAACATTAAGTCACTTACATCATAAATCTCTCTCCCTTATGTAAGGGCTGTCATGGCTGTGTGTGGGTTTCTCAGAGATAACAAATTACAAGTTGTCGTGTAAGAAAGCAAAATCAAAGAAATAGGGCTCACTTTTGGAATCTAGAACTAGTGGGGTTTGTAGATTTTGAGGGAGAAAATTCCAAGTCTCAGGCTTACCACTAATAAATTATTTCCTGTGCAGATGAATTTCAACTTAGTGATAGGCAAGTCCATTATGACAAAACTGGAAAGACCAAGGAAGTTCACAGACACAGACATTCTCTCAAGTACCCTTGGCCCCAACTAAAACAGATTCATTGCTCAACAGGAAGCCAAAGAGAGAGCAGAATATAAGGGTACTGTGCTCTTAGTAATACATGTTTCTGAGAAGGCATATCACTATATTCTGCACCAATTATAGGTTTCTCTCCCCCCCCTCTCCCCCAAGGCTGACATTTCTAATTCAAGGGATACTGCATTGCAATAATTCGGTTCAAAGGTACTGAAGGTTAAGGCCTGTAAGCAAATAAAGCCTGTAAAGGTTTGCAAGGTTTTATTAGGATATGATCAGAGAGTGCAAGCTGATTCTGTTTATCCTTAGTAACGTTTTCCTGTAATTGTATATTTTCAACACTCATAATGCAGTTCTAATTTTATTTATGTTTATGAATCTGGCAGGACATCAGTGATTTTATATATTTTATCTATAGCTATATCTAATCAAAATGCCAATTACAAGTGTGATTAAATTAGGTTGTGACTGATATACCGATCTATCCTTCAGTGCTTTCAACCAGAACTCTAGGAGGAAGAATGTCCATTTTGGTGTTTGGGTGAACAGCAGCCTCATAATAAAACATTTGTGGTCTCAGTAATAATCCTTGCAAATACATTTAGATCATTACATTCTTTTTGGAACTTGATGAACCAACTGCCAGTGAGAAAGCATCTGGAGGGCAAGTTGTCCTCAACAGCAGCTTTGTTAAATAAACAATACAATGTCAATTTGTTTTCAAGCTCCATGACATTTCTGAGAATTAACCAAGCAATTAAATCAGACTGCATAGAATTCATTTTGATTTTTTACATGCAGTCCACTTGGTTTATCTGATTGTGATAAAATATACCAACCTCCTCAGACTCCTGCTGCGATAGCTTCAAGGACGACAGCTTAACCAAGTTTTCTCTTAGATTCCTTCCTCTGATATGTGCCTGTCACCATTATTGTTCTCAGCAATCTATTTTCTAGATGACCTGAGTCACATTAAGCCACTTAATCAATTCTTTCACAAAGTAAGAAACATCCTTTATATCTCTGGTTTGCAAAAACTAACACAAATGATAATGCTAGAGATGCAAAAGGTCTGATTCCCCAGTGCCTCGTAACTTGTGCAGTTATCATACCTCTTGAAAGCAAATGTGAAATACTGCCAAGTCATTATTTAGGGCCAGATTCTCTGTTGCCATTCACCTTTTATTGTCATTTATTTATGATTATACAATTTAATAATTGTATTATTGTAACACCTAGGATCCCACTCAAGGATCAGGACCTCATTGTGTTAGATGTTGTACAACGATCAAAAAGACAGTCCCTGCCCCCAAACAGCTAAATAAAGGACACAGATAGGTAAATAGGAATACAAGAGGGCAAAGTAAGATAAAAAACCACCACTGAATCAAAATGATAGGGTCATATTTTCTTTTAAGATCTCTTTACACTGTTCTGGAAGTGAAAAAGGGTTTCAATTATGTTTACAGTCACTTTAAAGCCCCTTTACATTGGCAGAGTGGGTTAAATGAGTCTGAGTGTAAATCACTATCGAACTGCTTTACTCTTACTTGGAAAAGTTTTGAATAACTATGCTAGGCAGAAACACCACAGCCAGATAGGATAACTTACTGATCCTAAGCATCCACACCAATATATCTTGAATTTTGTGTTTATGATTTATGGACTTTTTTTTTTAATAAATAAATCAAAAGAAAATGAAACACACTCTTGGAACCAGAGGTTATGACTCCAGGAAGATCAACTCAGCCCAGCCTTTCAGCATGTGACATTATCATAAAATCATAAAAATGTAGGACTGAAAGCGATCTTGAGAGGTCGTCAGATATATCCCCTTGTGCTAAGGCAAGATCAAGTAAGTATAGACTATTCCTGATAGGTGTTTGTCATCCCTTGGGAGCCTATTGCAGAGCTTAACTACTCTTATAGCTAGAAAGCTTTTCCTAATATCTAAAATAAATCTCCCATGCTGCAGATTAGGACCATTCTTTTTTGTCCTACCTTCAATGGACATGGAGCACAATTTATCACTATTCTCTTTATAATGTCCCTTAACATATATGGAGACTTATCAAGTTCCTCCTCAATCTTTTTTCTCTCTCAAGTGTGACAGACCGCTCTCTCACCCCTCTGCAGGAACACAGGCAGGAAACCCTTTTTGCTCCAAACAGTGCTCTTTAATTTACAGTGCAGGACCCCACCACCAATATATACAGCTTAAAACAGTTCATTAATAAACGGCTCATTAATACACACAGCTCAACAGCTCATTAATACACACTCAGCTCTTGATAGCTCAAACACAACACACTCAGCTCTTGATAGCTCAAACACAACACACTCAGCTCTTGATAGCTCGTGCCACCACCACTACTCTGGGCTTCCTTCCTGGCAGCCTTATATCCCCCAGAGGAGGCTGCCAGGTGCAACCCATGCAGGTTGATTGGCCTGCACCTCAGGTGGCTAATTAGCCTTCCTGCCCGGGGGTTTGCAGAGGGCTTTTCTCCCTCTTAAAGGGGCAGCAGGGCTGGCTCAGGCCCTCCTGGCCAGCACCCTGCCACACAAGATTAAACATGCTCAGTTTTTTTTTAAATCTTTCTTCACAGATCAGGTTTTCTAAACCTTTTATCATTTTTGTTACTCTCCTCTGGACTCTCCAATTTAACCACGTCTTTCCAGAAGTGTGGAGTTCAGAACTGAATGCAGTACTTCACCTCAGGCTTCAACAGTGCTTAGTAAAGTGGGACAATTACTGTCTGTGTCTTACATATAACGCTTTTCTTAATATACCCCAGAATTTCATTTGTGTTGTTTGCAACTACATGCCATTGTTGACTCAGATTCAATTTGTGATCTACTATTTTCCCAGATTATCTTCATCAGTACTACCACTTGGCTAGTTATTCCCCATTTTTAGTTGCACACTTGATTGTTCTTTCCTAAATAATGTACTTTACATTTGTCTTTATTAAATTAGTCTTATTGATTTTCAACCAATTCTCTAATTTGTAAAGGTCATTTTCAGTTCTAATCCTATTCTCCAAAATATTTTCAACCTCTCGGTGTTATGAACAAATGTAATAAGCACACTCTTCACTTCATTTCAAGTCAATACTGAAAATATTGAATAATACCAGATCCAGGAGTCACCCCTGCAGGACTCTAGTAGATACACTCTCCCAGTGAGACACTCTCTCAGTGTGACAGAGAACTATGGATCACTGCATTTTGAATGTGATCTTTCAACCACTTGCACAGCCACCTTATAACAACTTCATGTAGACCACCTTATGAGAAGGACATGGAACTATGTCAAAAGGCTTACTGAAAATCAGGATATATTACATCTACTGCCTCCCACCTATCCACTAGGTTGGTAACTCTGTCAAAGAAGGAAATTAGCTTGATCTGGCATGATTTTTTCTTGACAAATCGATGCTGGCTATGCCTTATAACCCTATTATATCCTGTAGGTGCTTAGAAACTGATTGTTTAACAACTGGTTTCAATATCTTTCCAGATATCAAAGTTAGGCTATCTGCTCTATAATTCTTTGGATCCTCTTTCTTCATCTTTTTAAAATATAGGTAGTATTTTGCCTTTCTTCAGTCATCTGGGACCCCACCCATCCTCTATATGTTCTTGAAGATAATTGCTAATGGGTGTAACATTGCTTCAATTTGTTCCTTAAGCACTCTAAGAGGAAATTTATCACACCATCTGATTTGAATACAATGATAAATAAAAACCCACACAATTTAAAACAAACATTTTGCTCATTTTGTGTGGATGTTAAGCATCTCATGGTATATACTGTAAGATAATTACCTTGAACAAAATTTCCCTTTCTTTCTGTGTATGTAGACATTGTGTTTCTTGGGTATTTCACTCTCTAAATAAGTCACAGTGCCATCTCTGATAAATCAAGATCCACATTATTACGTTTGATAAATATCCTAATTCAAGATCTGGAACAGTATTAATTGTTGCATTGTGGGAGATAAGTGTCTGCTTTACATTCACATGACTTGTCAACTTCAAGCAGAGCTTTCAAGGCTAGACTTCAAGCCTATTCAAGCAGAAGGCCAATCTATATATATAAAAGTCAAATGGTGTATGCGTGCATGCGTGTATGCATGTTCCCTTACTCCTTCCACACCGTTTGAGCTAGAGACTTGAAATTGGTACAGTTATACACCTTAGGGTCCTAATCAGGGTAAGAGTCGAAAATTTTTCAAATCTCACCTCTGACGCCCCCCAGGGGGTGAAATTCTTTAAAGACCATTCACATCAGCTGGGCCTGCTGTTCTCTGTGACATAGGTATGATGTAATAATACCCCCTCCAACGGCCCCGGAACTCGTTCAGATCTCTCCCCCCTACCCCCCTCCAACGGACTCCACACTCGCTCAGCTCTCTTCCCCCCATCCAGGGCCCCCCACACTCGCTGAGCTCTCTCCCCCCTCAGGAAAGAATTGAAAATTTTTAAAATCTCACCCCTCTCCCTCCCTCCAACGCCCCCTCCACTCGCTCAGCTCCCCCCACCCCCCAACGGACCTTGCACTCGCTCAGCTCTCTCGCCCCTCAGGAAAGAATCGAAAATTTTTAAAATCTCTCCCTCTTCCCCCCACCCCAATGCCCCCACCCACTCGCTCATCTCTCTTCCCCCCTCCCACCCTCCAACGGACCCCGCACTCGCTCAGCTCTCTTCCTCCCCATCCAAGGGCCCCCACACTCACTGAGCTCTCTCCCCCCTCAGGAAAGAATCGAAAATTTTTAAAATCTCACCCCCCTCCCTCCCTCCAACGGCCCCCGCACTCACTCAGCTCCCTCCCCCCCCCCCCCCAACAGACCTTGCACTCGCTCAGCTCTCTCACTCCTCAGGTAAGAATCGAAATTTTTAAAAATCTCCCCCTTCTCCCCCCACTCCAATGCCCCCCACCCACTCACTCAGCTCTCTCCCCCCTCCCACCCTCCAACGGACCCTGCACTTGCTCAGCTCTCTGCCCCTGTCCCCCCTCCAACGGCCCCGGCACTCGCTCAGATCTCTTAACCTCCCCCCCTCCAACGGATCCCACACTCGCTCAGCTCTCTTTGAGCAACACTGGGTCCCCTTCCCCCCCTCCAATGGACCTGAGCAACGCTGGGTATTTCTGCTAGTGTTATATAAACAACACTTCACTTTCCAGTGTTAAACAATGACTCTCACTAACTTTATATTTCACCTCTTTAAAAGAGATATTCCCCAATATACAACAATGATCCTTCCATATTCCAAACAACCCAGAACCAGAGACTACATTAAACCATATTTTTGGTCATATGACCTCTAAAGAAATCATTCTCTTCTAATATAATGATTTCTAAACAAGCTTCTGTAACCTTTTTCTTCATCTTTTTTACTTTGCTATTTTTCTTCGTAAACCATTGTTTGAAATACTTTTGTCTCTCTCTGTACTCCTCTTTATCATAATAGACCTGCATCATTTACAGTAACAACAAAGCATATATTGTGCTGACATTGGGTGACACTATGATGTAGTTAATATATTTCACTACCATTTCTTTCAACCATTTGGAAGACAGAGTACCAGGGAAGGTCAGAGTCATTTTTATAGCTCTTTCACATCACTATAAAATAGGTCAGTTATTTTACATTTATAGTTTAAAACTTATTTTATAGCTATATTTTAGATTTTGGTAAAATAGGTATTTTCTATAGCACCTTTACTGAGGTTCTCAAAATATATGTATATATGGACATATATTGGATGAGATCCTCACTCTCATTTGGCTGCTTTAAACTAGACAAAGGGGCTGGAGTGGCATAAACAGGCCCTAAATTTCTGGTTCCAGTTGAGGGAGAATTCCCTAAACACAAATACTGAAGATAACAGCTGAAAGACTACATGTCCTAGGATTCCCTTCATAAGCATGGGGTAAGGAGCATGCTGGGGGAAGGGTAGAGGCTTTATCACACAGCACTATGACAATTCTGAGCAGCACTGTGACACATAAAGCAGTCTGAAGAAGCTCAACTTAGACAGGCTCCCAGAGCTCTTCACCATCTTCTCCTCTCTCTCCTTCTTCTGATTCCCACCCCACCAAAGCTTTTCAATGTGTTTTTCATGAGTTTTCTCAATGCTCTTTCTACCATGATGCCAAATATATTTTTCCTCATAATGCTGCACACAGAGACCAGCCATTTTTGCATAAGCCCAGTCAGAATCCATATTCACAATAATACATTGAAAACAAAGAAACAAGAATTTAAACAGTGGTCCTACAGAGAGGCACTTCTGAGCCTGCTTGCTTAATCATTCACTTCTCAAAAGTCCTCAAGCTCCCTTAACATATGTTTTTAACTAATCCCCCACATGCAATATTCAACATTGTCCCATACTTTGTGCAGTTATTTCTTGGCAGTCCATCACTGATGATGATGATGATGTTATTATCACAGTTATAATATATGGCTATGTATATGATCCTGCGGTCCGAATCCTGATGCACAGTCGGCTGCACTGAGGGCATGGGATGTTTGTATCTATGAAGTTTGATGATACAGCTGTGTGGAGTCTTTCACATGTAACCTAGCAATCTCTACCAACCCTAGCATTAAAGTCTCCCAGCAGGATGAGTTTGTCATATGCAGGGGTTGATCTGATGATAGAGTCCAGGTCAGAGTAGAACTGCTCCTTCTCTACTGTGCTAGTCAGTGTAGGTGCATAGGTGCTGATGATAGTGACATGCCACAGAGGATTCAGGGAAAACTGAAGTTTCATGAGCCATCCATTCAGTCCAAATAGGAGGCAAGAAGTTGTTTCAGGGGTGATGTTCTTATGGCAAATCCAACTCCATGGACCCTGTCTTCATCCTCTGCTTTTCCTTTCCAAAAGAAAATATAATTGCCTCCTAGCTCACAGATGGAACCTTCTCCAGCCAATCTAGTCTTACTCAGTGCTGCAATATCAATGTTATAGCGGACAAGTTCTCTGGAGACAGGAGTTGATCTTCTCTCAGGCCTTTGTGCATCACCTCTGTCCATAAGGGTGCAGACATTCCACTCTTCTAGGGTGAGTTTTTTCTTGTAATTGTTTTTAGACTGCTGTTGGATGATCTGCCTGCCGCAGTAATCTGACCAGATATTATGGGGCTGGCAATGTTTAGGGCACCTTTTCTAGACCCTTCCCTTAAAAAGGGTGAGTGGTGCTATCCAAAAAAGGGCTTCTTAGTTACCTAAGATGCTGCTGAACTTCTCCGCTTCCCCAAGGATGGAACTGAATGGCCACTAATCCCAAAACCACATACGTGCAGGAGACGACTGTCATTGGTCATCTCCACCTGCTGCTTTGCCACACCCCCATCACTGCAGGACTTGAATTAATTATATGATGCTAATGATGAAGATGAGATTTGATAAGATGTTAATGGGATGAGAATTATGAGAAAATCTGTGCAGGAATTTTTAAGTGAGAAAGCCATTGCACAGGGCCAGTCACATTCTCTCGGGTATGGAAGCCAGCAGCCTGAAGAATCATTACAGCTGGGGACTTCCTTAGCTACAGGGGGTGACCAGGATATCTTCTATACCTTGTCATTCTCTCAGCATATTGCTGAACTGCCTTCAAGACCATTGAAACACGAATTAATTTCCTCTGCCCAGTCCACCAGAACAGTCTTCACATGCTAGAGAAAGGCAGTTTCCCTATCTCGACGAGGACAAAAGACCCATCAGCTACCCTCACCTGGTTTAGCCCACTTGTCGAAGTGGTTTTCCGGGGTGTGGCCGCAGTCGCATGCACACAACTACTTGGAGCCACAGGTGAGAAGTAGGTGTATTTGGGGACGAAAGCAGATGAACTTCTCCCAAAGGAGCATGACATGTTTCTCCAATAGAGGTACTATGCCTCCTGAGTATCCCCTATATACCCAGCAATTACTTAAACCAGCATAAGGTGACTGTGCAGCACTGAAGAAAAGGTATGTTCTTACATACAGATCATTACCTCAAGGTCAAATGATAGCATAGATGAGGTAAATGCCAGATGAGTGATATGGGATTGATCTTGACTATCTACAGTACACTGAGGTAAAAATTGCCTGTGCCTTCTCTCGATTAGGATTTTAAAGATAGCTATCTCAATGTTAAAACACACCAATTTTTTTCAATGAAGACACAGCCAATATAAAATACAGTAAAACCTCGATATAACGGACTAATTCGGGCGAGGGGGTGTCCGTTAAAGCCGAAAGTCCGTTATTTAATAATTTTTTTAAATTATTAAATAACAAGACTTTCGGCTTTAACGGACACCCCCTCGCCCGAATTAGTCCGTTATATCAAGGTTTTACTTACCCCGCGAGCCATCAACCCGCCCGCCCAGGTCCCGGCTGCTGGGACCCGGGAGCCCGCCCGCAGGCGGGAGCCGGGAGCCGGCAGCCCGCCCGCCCGCCGGCGGAAGCCAGCAGCCAGCCAGCCCGCCAGCCAGCCCACCCGCAGGCAGGAGCCGGCAGCCAGCCGGCCCACCCGCAGGCGGGAGCAGCCAGCCAGCCCGCCCGCAGGTGGGACCCGGGCAGGAGCCGGCAGCCCCCGAATAATGGATTTCGGATGCATCGGAAATTTTGTCCGTTGCATCCGAAGTCCGTTAAATTGGGGTCCGTTAAATTGGGGTTTTACTGTACTACTGAAATCATCACAGTAATGGTTTTGTACTCACTTTTCACTAGTATTATGGTTCTACAGAGTGAGGGCAATTGTAAACCAGGACCAATACAGAGAGTCAATCCTCCTTATAGGTACGTAACTGTCAGTTTTTAACTGTAATCACATCAGTTTAAAACCAAAACAGAGCAAGCATAGCTATTTTTGTTTTAGTGTCTGTATTCTGTGTTTTATTCTAATATAAAGCAACTTCAAGAATCTCCACCCAATGAGGTGTACACAATGCTCATTTATTGTCTTTACAAGTGCTATCTGAAATTGCTCTATAAAATAGCCTATATTAAAATATATACTGTATATATATCTGAAGAGCTCTATTACATTAATTAAAAGTCTTGAGATAAAAGTGCTTCAGCCCATTTTTGAACACTGTAGCAGAGCAAGCTTATCTACATTTAATGTCAAAAGGCTAGGATCTCTAAAACCTTGAGTACAATTAGCAATGGCTCAGGCACCTGCCATCTCCTTTCTATATTTGGAGGTAATTGGTAATACCAAGAAGTGATGCAGAGGGGGACAAGCTATCAGTGAGACAGAGAAGGCCCAGGCTGAAAAGGACATTCTAGGTTAAAAGAAGAATTCTGAAATCAGTTCAAATTTTTAAAGGAAACAATACAGTGGCAAAGGAATTGAAATACTATGGCCATGGCATTTTGAGATGGTATTTAAGCTTACCACTGACAATACACTTTTATACAGTTCTGGAATGAAGGAGGAAGCAAGAGCATTTGGGGTTTCAATAGGGAAGAGAAAAGGTTTCAGGTCAACTGTACTGAAAGGAAGTATTCAACATTCCAGTCAAGTGTAACTCAAAAGGTAAACTTGTGATACTTTTTTCGCATTTCCAATCTCTACTGAAGTTCCTTCTGAGTAGCTCAAAGTGCTTTAACATTAATAACTGTAGTCTAACTGCATTCATGAGATTGAGACTATTCATATTTTACATATGAAGTTTGCAGATATGTTTATATGACTTTCCCAGTGCCACAGAGAAGTCCATGTCACAGTCAGAAATAGAAGCAAAAGCCCCCTGCCTCAACTTTATTTACTTTTAACTATAAGACTTTCTTATCTAACAGCTAAGCCAAACTCATTATTATTCCTAACTGCATAACTACAGAAAACAATCAGTGTTAATGATGCACAGAATTTTTAATGTTTCTTTCTGCCATTTTCCCCACCCAAAGGGCAAACCTGATAGAGTAGGTTTATTTCAGTCCCTGAATTTCTCTGTACAGCTTTATGTCACTAGGTTATATGTTGCTATGTGTTTAACTTGAATTAGTAAAAATGCCTGTCACGTATTAAAGCAAGTCAATGGGTTTAGAATAGCTTTTTTCTAGACTCACCGGCATGTTTGTGGTATATGTATTAGTGGATGAACTATGCAGGAATTAGAAACAAAATCAAGGAAAAATGCAAGCTACCCATCAACAATTGACCTCTGGAACACACACGGTATTATTGTTTCTCTCTCTCTCTGCATGTGTGGTTTCCTACTGATATTCTCATTTCTTTAGTGCATTGCTGTAGGCTATTGTTCCCTATAATGACACTAGTCTACAGCAGGCTCTCTCAGATCTGTATAAAGAGAGAATAAAACTTTTTGGTGGCTGAACTCAACTTGGTAAAAAATTGAAATGTCTGTGGTAACTGGATACTTAGTTGAACTGCCCTTGACTCATGTTTCTAATGAGTTCTTCATAACGGCACTGGAGCTTTTGTACACTATATTGTGGTTATTCAGCTTTCCCGAAGTAGACTAACTACTTACCTATACAAGGATTGTCACAAGTCTCTGCATTATCTGTACTCTGTCTTGTGATTGTCTTCTCCCACTAGATAAGTGCCCTAGGTTAGGGTCTTCAGTAAGTAAATTCCTTTAAGATACAAAATATTATGAAGAAGAAAGTTCAGTTTTATGAGTATGACATATATGAAATTATTCAAATACAGTACAAATTTAAATAGGCCATAAGTAGGATGCTTTTATGGGTTAAACCACTGTAAAAGAGAGAGAAGAGGAGGAAAAGAAAGCGAGGAAAAATTATCTCAGAGATTTTTTTTTTCTTTACAGGATTCTAGGTTGATCAGGGCCTTTTTTTCTTGGTACTGGTAACAAATAAGTCATTTCATTTCCTACTATCGTTACCTTTGTATTGATAAGTAAATACTCTCTTCTTCTTCCCTGTCACATTCTTTTCTTAAGAACTCCAGGCCCTATAATACAGAAGTAATAGTTTCTTAGGAACCCTACAGAGGACTTATTCAAAAAACATTGAGCTCCGTAGAAGTCTAATGACTTAAATAGGTTTTGGATCTAGTCCCAGAGAAGCAGGAATGCCATATTGTTAGATCTCATCTGATATAGGGAAAGTGCCATGTTATCTTCCTGAAGAAAGGGGTGAGTGGGAATTGCTGGTTCCAAAATACATACTGATTCTCCATTTAAATCATCCTCTTTTGATAATGTAATTTCTCACCACTGATACCTAAGTATCTCCACCTTCCCAAACTCTACATATGTATAGGAGAATCATTAACAAATTATTTATACCCTAACATTAATTAACCAGGTATATTCACTTCCATAGTCCCATCTGTCCTCCCCCAAAAGGATTTTAATATAACCACTATCTTCCTTCACAGCTTTGTTCATGGTCATTTGGGGAAAAACAAGAATTTTCTCAACTTTAGGCTTTAAGGGAACAAGTTAGCCATTAGCTCTAAACACAAGAGACCAACAATAGTATTACAAATATAAACTTAAAAGTCACAAGTTCCGCTGAAACAATGCAGACCTTTTCACTACTGCCAAATATACTATGTATGCTTAGAAAATGTGCACTGGATCAATGGCTAAATATACTAAGAATATCTTGATTTTACCCTGAGTTGTAATGGAATGTGTCCACTTGAAATAGCATCAGAGATGTACACAAGATGGCAGCAGCAGTGTTGAAGAGAGTTCAAACACAATGTCTTTCTGGTTCATAACAAGGCTTCCCATATTTAAAAGACTTTCCAAATCCATGCTAGCTAGTATCAGAATTCTCAACACTGTTGTTACTAGCAGGGCTCTAACACAGTTTCCCTTCTCAGTGTGCAGATATGTATTTCTTATAATCAGGTTAAAATATGCTATGGTAAAAGAGGGAAGTATTTTCAAAAACTAAGTGACTTAGAAACCATTTTCAAGAGTGGCTTAGGGCCATATTGTAAAGGTATTTAGGCATCCAAAGGTGCAGAGAGGTACCTAGGTGGATTTTTAAAAGCCCATAAGTGCCTATCTTCCTTGAATTCATAGGCACTTAAGCATGTTTGAAAAACCCACAGTCTATCTACATTTAAATACCTTTGAAGTATGGCCCAAAATCACTTTTGAAAATGTTATCCATAATCTATAGCATAGACTGGCTGACATAGTTCTCGTGGGGCGAGGCAGGGGAATGTGTGCATGGTTAAAGAACACAATAGAAATATGCTTGCAAAAATTATATTTAAACACAGCCATAGTTACCACTGTTCTAATCTCAGCGTGGCAAGTCCCAAATGTCATTCAATTCTAATACATTTATTAGGACTTTTTACTCTAAAATTGAATTCTCTTAGTCATACTGTACACACCGTATTGTTGGATGATAAAGATAACTGTTGCGAATTTAGTCATCCATGCCACACTGAGACAAAAATATATTTTAATAACAATAAACCCAGCAGGATCTAAGCTTATAACCTTTTTAATATAAAGCAAAGATTTATTCTTTAGAAGTTGATTTCTTCCATTAAACTTTTAGGAGGGATATGAGAGCAGCAACAGATCAATTGACTTGCTCTATTGAAATGTGAAAGTGTAATTTCTACTTTGCTATTCTAAAAATGGATATAGGCAGCATGGACAAACCTCCATGTTGGACCTAATTCAAGATTGAGCTTAATTTGGACAAAATGAAGGTGTATCAGATCATTGTGCCATTAACTGATTCTACAGCTTCAAACTGAAAAAATCAAGTTAACATGCAAGGCCATAGCTGCAGCAACCTTCCTTCTCACCGGCCACCAGTTTATAGGGGATGAGTTTCCAAAGTAGCTGTAGAGGCCAGCATCATTACTACAGCTTCTGTTGAAGACACCACCTTGCATTTGTATCCATCAACATCCACTAATTCTCTTATACCCCTTCCAGGACCATTGAAATGTCATTCATACAAACAGGGCCGGCGACAGGAATTTTGGGGCCCCGTACGGCAGACCGTGCGGGGCCCCCCCCGGTCTCCCGCCGCCCGCGGGCCCCCCCCCGCCAGTCTCCCGCCGCCCGTGGCTCTCCCCCGCCGATCTCCTGCCGCCCATGCCCCCCCCCGCCCCCGGTCAGTCTCCCGCCGCCTGCGCTCCCCCCCGTCTCCTGCCTCCCGCGGCCCCCCCGGTCGGTCTCCTGCCTCCCGCGCCCCCCCCGGCCGATCTCCCGCTGCCCGAGGGCCCCCCCTCCGCCGGTCTCCTAACTCCCGCACACCCCCCCGGCCGATCTCCCGTGCCCCCCCCCGCCAGTCTCCTGCCTCCCGCGGCCCCCCCCGGCCGATCTCCCGCGGCCCGAGGGCCCCCCCCGCCGGTCTCCTACCTCCCACGCCCCCCCCCGGCTGGTCTCCCGTGGCCCCCCCCCCGGCCGGTCTCCTGCCACCCGCCCCCCCCCGCCGATCTCCTGCCTCCCGCGGCCCCCCCGCCGATCTCCCGCCTCCCCCCCCCGGCGATCTCCCGCCTCCCCCCCCGGCGATCTCCCGCGGCCCTCCCCCTCCGCCCCCCAGCGATCTCCTGCCTCCCGCGCCTCCCCCCCCGCCGATCTCCTGCCTCCCCCCCCGGTGATCTCCCGCGGCCCTCCCCCCCCCGCAATCTCCTGCGGCCCTCCCCGGCGATCTCCCGTGGCCCTCCCCCCCCCCCCGGCGATCTCCCACGGCCCTCCCGGCGATCTCCCGCGGCCCTCCCCCCCCCCCGGCGATCTCCTGCAGCCCTCCCGGCGATCTCCCGCGGCCCTCCCCCCCCGCGATCTCCCACGGCCCTCCCCGGCGATCTCCCGCGGCCCTCCCGGCGATCTCCCGCAGCCCTCCCCCCCCCCGGTGATCTCCCGCAGCCCTCCCGGCGATCTCCCGCGGCCCTCCCCCGGCGACCTCCCGCGGCCCTCCGGCGATCTCCCACGGCCCTCCCCCCCCGGCGATCTCCCGCGGCCCTCCCCCCCTGCGATCTCCCGCGGCCTGTCTCCTACCTCCTGCGGGCCCCAACCCCCGCATGTGCTGCGGCCGCTGGGTGCCGGGGGAGGGGGCTGGTGAGCGCGGCAGCGGCTGCCCGAGCCGCGCCTCGCTCACAGCCCCAGCGACAACTGTTACAGCTGTACCGGCCCCAGACTTCAGGGCCCCCCCCTGAAGTCCGGGGCCCAGTACAGCTGTAACCGTTGTACCACCCTGTCACCGGTCCTGCATACAAAAGCCAGCTGCCTGGTATGTTATGGTGGTGCTTTCAGTGCTATTCAACATACAAATGCTTTAATCATGCCTCTCTGCCCTCTTCTGAGCCATCATCTTTAGTCTTTTTTGTCCTTAAATTTGTTCCGGGGGCTATTCATTCTCTTGTTTTAGTTTCAGGTTCTCCTGGTTACTTTTTTCTAATCCAAGTTGCAGACTTATAAATACCAGAAAACATTATTTTAGTTTTCCTGCTCCACTACTCACATCTTGTAACCCTTTCACAAGGCACAGTGATTGTTCAAGCCCTCTCAGTTTTGGTCATGAGTAGTTATTAGCTTGAATATCTAACTTTTTACTTTGGCTTCCCACATCTTGGCTCTCTTGAGACTGTTGTTCACCTTCTTCCAGTTTCTTTTCTCCTCCTGTAGCTGAACTATTTGGGTCTGCAGACATTGCTCCCTACTAGGGTCAAGAATCTTTGGCAATGGGTATTGGCACTCCCAATCACGTGGTGCCTGTTGTTTGGAATATTTATCACCTGCATTGTTCTTCTGAATTTTAACCATTTCAGCAGCTGTCTGCTCACACAAGTATTGGAGCTGTATCTTCAACTGCTGGGCTTCTTTGTGGTTAGTGCAGAATTTCTTCTAAAGAACACGTTTCTTTTTTGCCAACTGCAATCAGGTGGCTTTTCTACTGCTCTATGCCTAACACCTTCTATTTGTCCTATAGTCACTATGTTTGTTCCCATTGCTTGGTCAGTTAAGGTAAGAAAGACTACATCTGGACCTGCAAATTACATAACTTTTCAATAACTCTGTCCCGTAACTTCTCCCCGGGACCATCAGAATCTTTTATCCAGCTTCACTGAGAAATCCCTTTCCTCAAGAAGTTCCTTTCAGTGTCCCAGGGACTCCAGATTGAACCCTCATATGCCTTATTAGGCCCAGGACTTCCTTAACTAATTAACTTCTGCCCAGCGACCCAGGTAATTAACTACTTACAACTGAATCTGGGTTGACTTGTTCTCCTTAGCAAAGCCTGTCACTTGGAGGCTGGTCCCTGACTCCCCTAAAAGTGGGTAGGTGACATTACATTAGATTTCTCAACATGTTTGGTACTGTTTATGTATTAGGAGTAGTGTTCTTTTCACACATTACACATATGATCGTGATTCTTAGCTATAAACTTATGAGTGGAAATCTAAAATCTAAACTAAAAACTAGTAGCCGTTAGGTTGGTAGATTGGCGCATATTGCTCCAGTGGGATATTCTGTAGCTATTGCTGCCATACAGTATGTGCAGTGCCAAAAGCTATGGAATATACTCCTTAAATTAAGTACTTCTGGTACTGATGCTAGCTACAACCATCCAAACACCAATTATCTAGCTAAGCCAAAGAATTTAAATTGATAAAAAAAACCAAACATCTACATGTAATGCATCAAACTAATCCAACTTCAGTGGTGTCACGCTAGGAATGGATTTGTCGCATGCTATCTTTTACACCTCCAGGAACTCGGTAGAGATATTGACTATGAGTCGGAAAGAGTAAAAGTGTAAAAATAAAGGGTTATTAACAAACTATTAAAATAAGGATTGCATACTTCAACTAAAGGAAAAATGTCCAGGGAAAGGATCTATTTCTCCTATGCATAGAAGTCTGATTTTTTGTCTGTTTGTATGCAATAAGGTCCTAGTCCAGGACTGAGTTTCTAAGGTGCTATTGCAATATAAATATTTATTTAGATTTATAAAATTGCTAAAAGGTGCCCAGACATATTCTACATAATTAGAAATAAATTAAAGCAATGAAAAATGATTCTCTGCAAACTCTCCATGCTCCCCATAACAAAAACCAATAAACAACCTGTCCTTTATAAATGCAATTCTCCCATCCCTTTTCAAATACTGATTGATGCACGGAAGAACAAACAATGATGTCTTCCATTAATGCTACTTTATGGGATTTCCCACAGTAGAAGAGTATCAAGGACTCAGGTTTCAAGGTCATCTGTTCTTGTCAAGCAAGTCCTTTTAGTCCTAAAATTCTATTTATTGATTGATTTTAATTCATTATCACTTCTTATTTTTTTCAAATACCCCTTAGTGTATAGCTACCTTAAAAGCACAAGGAAGAAGAGTACAGTCTAAATTCAATGACACAACTGGGGATTGTAAAAAGAAGAGGAAGAGAAGGACAAGGACAACAATAAGATCACATGGTCACTTAGTGCATACTAGGGTGACCAGATGTCCCAGTTTTATAGGGACAATCCCAATTTTTCACACTTGCTATCTGGTCACCCTACTGCATACATCTTGTTTGGCTGTTACTTTTTCTATACTTTTCTTTTCATTGGCTTCAGAAATGCTGGGTTCAAATATAGCAAGGGAAGTGACTTGGCAAACAGGACTGAGGAGAACAGTCCCAACACAAGGGGTAGCATAGAAGAACATACCCGAGTACCTTCCACCTTGAAGAGATGTGGCTCTATTTCAGCACAAGACAAAGAGGAAAATCCCCACCACACCACCTTCATGTAGCAGCACTGAGACATTTCATTTTCATTTAAACCAGATAATGATTTAAGGGGGACAGTGTTTCTATTAAGTTCCTATTAAGTTGAGAAGAAAACTACTATATACATAAGGGTTTTTGTTTTTTGCCATTCAACAACCACCGATATTTCATTTTGTTTTTATCTATGTATACTTTAAATAGGGGATTGCACTCCATGGTCGGTGGATTAGTAAGAAGTTCCTCATACCTGTGCAACAAGCATGGCAAAGTCATAAAGGCCAGAACTCAGTAGCGTGCACTTTCAAGGGGTTTTGACTGACTGTCATATGGAGTAGCTAGTATGACTGGAGAGCAAAAGGACTTTGTCAGCAACCAGAATAAGTTGTCCCACAGCTCTTCCCCAGTGAATATCTCTGCCTCAAGAACAGTATAGGTCAAAGACATTGAGACAGATTATGCTCCTGAGTGTAACTGCCAGGCAACTGTTTTTGTTTTGTGTTACTACCCTCTTAGCTCTACTTCCATGACCCTTCCTTCCATTATCCCAGTGTTTTAGAATGCTGGCTGTAGATTCAAGAACCCATGATCCCACATACTTGTAGGCTCTCATGCCAATGTAAGAACATAACAAGACTGGCCATACTGGGTCAGACCACGGTCGATTCAGATCAGTATCCTGTCTTTCAATAGAGAACAATTGCAGATGCTTCAGAGGGAATGAATATAACAAGGTAATTATCTAGTGACCATCCAGTTCCAGGTCCTGGCAGGTTTAGGAACATCCAGAGCATGGAGTTGCATCCCTGACTATCTTGGCTAATAGCCATTGATGGACCTATCCTCCATCAACTTACCTAATTCTTTTTTGAACCCCAGTTATACTTTTGGTCTTCACAACGTCCCATAGCAACGAGTTCCAGAGGTTGATTCTGAGGTGGGTGAAGAAGTTCTTTCTTGCATTCATTTAAAACTTGCTGCCTATTAATTTCACTGGGTTACCCCTGGTTCTTATGTTATATGAAGGGGTAAATAACAACACTTCTCTGTTCACTTTCTCCACACCATTCATGATTGTATAGATATCTCTGATATCCCCCTTAGTTGTCTCTTTTCTAAGATGAACAGTCCCGATCTTTTTAATATCTTCTTGTGTGGAAGTGGTTACATACCCCTAATCATTTTTGGTGCCCTCGCTGTACTTTTTCTAATTCTAATATATTTCTTTGAGATCGGGCGACCAGAGCTGCACACAGTATTCAAGGTTTGTGCGTACTATGGATTTATAGAGTGGCATTATGATATTTTCTGTCTTTTTATCTATCCCAAGGTATTACCTTTGAAAGTAGTATCATAACACAACAGAATTTGCTGCAATAATTCATGGATTAGTGCACACAGGGGTGGAAAGTAAAGATAGTCATCCAGGGAAGACAAGAGGATCATATGCAAGCAATAAAACAATGACCACCAGTATGTTTCCTTTACTCAGAGGTTTTTCTTCTTCTTCTTTTTCTTAACATCAATGCCTTTACAACCTGTTTTTAAAAGGAATGTAACACAAAAAATATTTATTAAAATGCATCCTTTTGTGCTCTATTGGTTAATTGGTAGAAAGAAGCAGATCTTTCTAGCTGTCTGCAAAAGTTTTCCCACTAATTTGGAGTTTATACTTTATTTCAAAACATTTTCATACACTAGTTACATGAAAGATTTTTCCTTTTTGACTTTTTAATATTTTTCTTACTTGAATACTTAGGCAAGTATGTGTTTTCAATAGGTTTTCCTTTTATTGCTAAGCAGAAAAAACCTTTGAATAGCTTTTTGTTTTGCTCTAAAGTAGAACTGTGTAGTGAATTGCCTTCCAGGTGAGAGGTCTGTATGAAACAGAGGATAAAACTTTCTTGAAAGTTATCAGTTTCCATAAAAGGGACTTTAAGTGATAATATAAATATTCTGATCTTACGAGAGGAGCCCAGTTTTCTAGAATCTACTTGGTAATTTATAATAATTTCTTAATTTTCAACTTTCATTTGAGTTCAAACTTATTCCTAGAGTGCAAGCCTAAAGTCACAAATATTTTGGGGCATACACCTAATGAATGGTTGATATCTGTTCCCACGTGCAGAATTGATGAGCAAATAATACAACATAGTAAAGTTTTTCTCGTCATTGATCACATTGACCATCCACTAAAGCTATCAGTACAGACATTGTTCAACAGCATTACCATTTAACTTGGAATATATTCCAGGAATTATATGAAACTAAAACTATTAACTGACAACAATTGTGTACTGTACGTGTTAGCTTAAATAGGTCTATATTATGTTTACTGGCCTACCTGGTCTCTTAAGAACAAATCCTTGACTCTGTGGCTTTGGAGGCCCTCTTGAAAGTGAAATCAGGGTAGTTCCATTCTATCTATTCAATTGATCCATCCATCAAACTACATTTCAACCTACAGCATCTAACATACATGACCAGGTTAAGAGAGTAGCAAGAGACAGCAGCAGGATTCTAAGGGGCCATGAAGATGGCATAGAATTTTTTCCACCAGCACACAGAGGTTATGAGGGACTGGTGTTGGGGAACTGGCCGGTAAAGTGGTGAGGACAGAGCCAGAAAATCTGACTATTCCCATCACTCTTCATTTGCCCAATACACTGTCTTATAACTAACTATAAGTGCACATAGCAGGTGTCTAGTGGTGATTGACGGAGTGCATCAGAATGCTGGAGAGAACAAAAGCTGCAGCAGAGACGTGTTAATGATATTGTACCTAATGCACTTAATGTATATTTTTTTTTAATCTGACACCTGTATCCAGCCAATCCTCTACTTTCTACTACATTCCTTCTCAGTCTTCCTGGAGTAAACCACTCTGGCTTTGCTTTCTTTCTCCCAATCCTTGTGTGTGTTTGTGTTTAACTACTCTTATTCATGATACTGCCAACTAGTGAATATATTATTTAGTTATGTAGCACTTTTGTTTTTGCCGATGGGTGCTTTTGAAGGTGTGCGCGCGCGCGTGTGTGTGTGTGTAGGGGGAACTCTGCCAGTTCTGGGGGGAGGCTATTTTTAGCATATTTATACAGTTCTTTCATATTCTAGTTATTGAATGTGTCTATCACTGGTATCTTTACTACAGTATTTCAATAATGATTTGATTGTTATGAACTACATAATTACATTATCATGAATTACAGTATATTAAAATCATTGCAATCAGCTATAAGCTGTCTTCACTAACTTCCCTGTTAAAAGGCATTATGTCTCACTGTAGCTTTCTGGATGAAATTGTCAGCAATCTTATTTACATGATTTTGTCGCATTTTAAAGACAGCCACATTATTCAGTTGCATCTCTCCCATTGATGACTGGAGATAATTTTTACGTCTTCTGAAGCAGGAAAATGAGCATTCCACAGTTCAGGATGATAGAGGCACAGTAAGAAGGATTCTAATGAGTTTGCAGTACTTTGGAAACATGACTCCAGGATCTCTTTCATGATGGGTAACAAAATTTAGGCATCATCGTTCGGTATGTACAGCTGAGATAAATTCAAAGTAATACACAGAGAAAAATATCAACATTGAATTTCATCTACCATTTATGTTGAAAAGTCACCAAGTTTCCTTAGAACCCCTTGTAACTCTTTGCAGCTGTTTTGGACTTAACTATCTTGAGTAATTTTCTATTAACTGCAAACTTTTCCACCTCACTGTTTGCTCCTTTTTGCAGATCATTTACCTATATGTTGAACAACACTGGTCCCAGACCAGTACAAGCTCAGGAAACACCTGTATTTACTTCTCTCCATTCTGTAAATGGACCATTTATTCTTACCTTTTAGCTTTCTTTCTTACCTTTCTTACCTTTTAGCTGGAATGCCAGGGAATGCTTTCAGGATCTTTTAATGATCCTTAATTTAACAACAAGCCTTTTGTTATCTTAATCACCCTGCCTCTGTTTATAAACAAACTCCCTGCCTTAAATATATGTGTTTAGTTAATTTAATTAATATTAATTGCATATGTATGTTTGCTCGGTGTAATTAAACAGGTCAACTATTATCTTGATATTTATGAAATGCCAGTTTCTCATAAATAGAGAATTTTTTTCAGTAGAACTATTCTTTAAATGTCACAAAAACACAGACTGAGCCTCACAAAATTAGAAATGTGACTAAATATTTACTGTACCTCTGATGAATCATGCCCAGTGAACAGAAAATTTGCACTGTGTAACAGCCTACTTTCACTTCTAAATTTGTCTTTCATATTTAAGTGCAGCATGATGACTTGAATGAATAAAGTGAGGTATTCAGTGAATATATTCAGGAAGGAGTAGGAAGACTATGGACTCATATAGACTTCTTTTGCTGATCATACAGTATGCACAAATTACAGCTAACAAAAATTAAAAGACCTACCCACATTCTGCAGTGGAGCTGAGTTCTACCCTGTGCTAGGGCATTGCTATCATAATTATCAATTAGAATTCATTATCATCATGTATTATCTGTTATCATTTTATAGATGGAAAGAGGTGCATCAGACTCATCAGTTACATAGTTGTTAATGGCAGAATCAGGATAGAGCCAGATCTTCTAACTTCCAATCTGCTACTTTATCTGCAGGTTTATGCAGCCTCTCCTCAGGGTAATTAGAATATTACAACACTCGATGGTGTTTCCTCCCTCACATCATCAAGTCTTTCCCAATTCCGATCTACTTAAACCTTTATGAATACTGTTCTACTTTCCTTCTTTGTGTTGCTGTTTGACTCAGAGATGTGGTACCTTTCGTGGTTGATGAACTCTCCTTTCCATCTCCCTTCTACACACACACTCTCTCTCTCTTTCTCTCCTGCAATATGCAGAACCCTTTGTGCATTAGGGTGAAGAAAGGGGAAGACTACTCTATCATAAATAGGTCACTATTCTATGATTCCCTTCACCAGGACCACCTGGCCAGTGGTTCACCGCATTGCATTTCATCATTCCTCGGGAAGACTTATCTTCATTGCACCATCCATCTGTGGGTCACTTATCTTGAAGGATCCTGACAACTCTGGTGCCATGCCTGTCCTGGGAGTTTGAGTATACGAGTGTGAGTGTGACCCTCCTCCCCCTTTGTTTGAGCTTAGCTATCAGTATAATAAACATGCTGCTTTCTGCCAAACTTTGGTGGGTCATTAGTTCTCCCTAAGCTTACTACCTGGCCCAATTTCAGGTAACACTAGCTAGACTGCTTTAAATAATAAATAATTAAAAAAAAAAAACATGTGCCTCCCTCTAAATCTTCATATCAAAGTGTTTTTGGATGGTTAAAGAAGTTGGATAATTATACTTTATAGAGTTGTTGGAATTGGCTAGATCCCTTAATAATATCCCTTAATAATTCATTTCTAGAGCTGGCTGGAAATTTTTCAGTGAAATGGTTTTTTTCATCTGAAAATGTCCATTCATCAAAACTGTGGACAGAAATGTATTCTTTTTAGGCAGAAAGGTTTCTCAGTCCAGGATGAAACTTCTGATGCAATCCATACAGAAACAGACATCCACCTTAGAACCACACAATGGTTAGATCACTGAATCAAACAAAGCAGAAACCTGAACCTGGGTTTCCCACATTCTCTAACCACTGGGATATTGGGGGGAGGGTCTCTCTTTTTTGTGAACATTTCAAAAGGTCTTGATTTCATCACGATGCAGAAGAGAAACAAATGCCGAAACTTTGAATTTGTTTGTGAAACAATTTTTGTTTACTGGCAAGACCGATTCATGTCCATATTTCTCATAGTATTTGGGATGTGTGTGTGTGTGTTTAATGCATAGATTCTTTTGTGAAGACGTGTAACATTGTGGGGTGGTTGATGAATGCAACAAACAAAAACCATATACATTACAGTTTGTAGGCTGCTGTGAAAGAAGGTGGATAGGAAGTCTGGGGAAATTAACTCACAACTGTGCTTGAGTGTGAACATTTTCATAATTTTACAAATTACCAATGGAAAGTGCAATATTACTAGAGAGAAAAAAAATCAGAAATAAGTTTGTTTGTTTCTTTAAGATTTAATCTTAAAGAAATAAAAGTGGTGGTTTATGTTGTGACTTAGCAACTTAAAGTCTTTGAATGAATATGAATGCATTCAGTGAATGACAAGAGTAAAATCCGTATGTTATGTTAATTGAAAATTGTAAAATAATTGATAGCTATTTCTGTTATCTCAATCAGTATGAGGATTTCACTGAGTGCAAAAATTCTATTTAAAGTATAATTTTATTTGTTGGAAACAGAGAGGCAATTGAGTTCATCAAAATGTAATTACTGTAGAAAAAATATGATACAAATTGATTGAAAAGGAAAGAAAATGTAAACACGATTTTAGCTGAGATTAATAAATCAAAGACGATCAAGTTTGTAGAGAGGTTCCAATAAACTCCACAGAACTCAAAGAATACATTTTTCAGAAAAGAAGAGATGTTAAAGGCTGTTTATTATACATACACTTTTTTAGGGAAACATTTTTGAAGGACTTTGAATATTATATTGGGTAAAAATCTCTGTTCATGACACAATAATTTGAATTAGTTTTAGTTAATGGATATATTTTTAATTACAGTAAAACCTCCAATTAACGGACTAATTCGGGCGAGGGGGTGTCCGTTAAATCAAAAAGTCCGTTATTTAATAATAAAAAAAAATGAGCTGTTGGAGCAGCAGCCCGCCCACCACAGGGTTCGGGGCGACAGGTCCGCAGCCCGCCTGCTGCCTGGACCCGGGCGGCAGCCGGGAGCCAGCAGCCAGACCGCCCATTGCTGTGACCCGGGCAGCAGCCGGGAGCCGGCAGCCAGCCCGCCAGAAATGGATCAGGAATGCATCAGACTTGCTCAGAAATTTTGTCCGTTGCATCCGAAGTCCGTTAAATCGAGGTCCGTTAAATCGAGGGTTTACTGTATATGTGTCAATGTCCAAGCCAATGAACCTTATCCATAAACTGTACTGCAATTTAGAACACAAAAATTTCAAAACATGAACAGAATTTTACTGATAAAAATGGAGGAAATTCTGATCTCATTTACACTACAGTAAATCTGTACTCTACTGAATTCAATTAACTTAACCTAGAATTACAGTGACGTAACTGAGATAAACAAATCTGACTCAATGGATTTAGAATGGTGGCAATTACTTTCTAAAGGTTTTTAAAGGGAAAATCCTATCCGCATTGCACAGACAGGGTAACTGAGCTGTATGCTGGAAAGCTCTGTAGGACTGGAGAGTAGGAAAGAATCCTGTCCATCAGGCTACTGAGCACCTGCAGTGAAGTCGCAACCACTACTGATGCTTCAGTTGGTTTTCTCCACCCCCTTATAGCACCCCAACACAATGGGAAAGAATTGTCGCTGGGCTTTGTACTCACAGTTCCACTGACTAGCTCACTGCCTTTCCCTGACCTGTGCCGCCCCAATAAACTCTTTGTGGTTTTGCACAGAGCTCCTCAAGAACTTGCTACACAGCAAGATATCTACTTCGAGAGCCCACCCTCAGCCACAGATTCCAACACTACTGCCCTTTGGTCTAAGCCCTTTGAATTTGGAAAGTAAAGGGGAGGATTTGACTGAATACAAAGACCTTAAATCAGATGCACAAACTCTGACTAAATTTATAGGTGCATGTTCTTCTCTTTACTATGCCATATACACAAAACTACTTAGCCATGACAATTTTGCCAGGGTTTACCCTGAATAGCTATGACAGGTTTTGGGGAGAGAGACTGTAGAGAGGAACCATATTTGTTAAACTAGTGAATGTGAGGGGAAAGAGTTTAGAATGGAACGATCTACATAGAAGCGGATCCAAGGTCCAACCATGCTTAAATCCCTGTGTTCTACTACACATGGAGTTCTGGGCTTGGCATAACATTTTTCTCCTTGACCCATAGGATTGCAGAGCTGCACTAGTTCTTTTCTACTAGTACACTCCATGGCAAAGAAGTAGGGGTGAAGGGTCACAATAAATTTTCCCTTTGTGAAAAATGCATTCTGGAAAGTATGTTGGGATTCATAACCTTATCCATCTAATAACTTCTAGAACAATTTTTAGCATCACAAGAAAGGTATCAGATGCTGCAGAGATGCTTTCTATTTTATAATTTAAACCCTCAGAGATAGTTGCCCTGGTCAAATAAGCCTTCCACTGAAAAATAAATAGAAAGATTTCAATAGGTCACATTTTTACAAAAAATGTAATTTTACACTGCAAGCACAACTGCCACAAATGGGAACAAAATAAAGCTTGCAATCTCCAGCCCTATTAGCATAATCAGTCAATATAAAAAGAAAATCACCTTTGCACTTTGGAAATGCAAAGGAGAAATTTGTATTAGAAAATGTTCTTCTGAATAGAAGTTACATTTATAGTCTTCCATTCAGTTTCACTTTAACATTAATGACAATGAATATCATTTTATAGAATTTTGTATATGAAAAGATGAGAGAGGCCAAGTAACCAAGAGTCATTACTCTTGGATATTGATTTAGAGCTTGATCCTAAACCCATTGAAGTCAATGGAAAACTCCCATTGACCTCAATGGGTTTTGAATTAGGTACTGATCTTCCAATCTCTTACACGTGACTATCACCATGCATGTGATTAATCCTGTATTACTTAGTAGAAATATTTACAAGCATAAAAATACTCATATACATTTTTGTAGAATAAAGGTCTTAATTAGGAGACACCTTAGTAAAATTATGACTATCGTTCAACATTTCTTTTTAAACTCTGATCATGTTATAGCTAATATTTCTCAACTAAACTATGAATCATGAAAAAAATGTGCATATGCCATTTTTATCACTTAAATGATGCCCTTATTGTGACAGGTTATGCTTCTTGGGAAGCCACTTTATGTGCTGAGGTACCACTGAGTCTACCTATTCTGTTTGCATGGGCCCCCTTTAACCTGTCTTGCTAAGCCAGGCTCCAAAAACCTCCTCTAACACACACAGGCAGAGCCACACCCAGCTGCAGATCAGCTCTGGGAAGACTCAGTTTAAGGGACTTGCTGCAGCACTCATATGTCCCCCTCCCTTGGAATGCAGACCCAAAGATGTATTATGAAATTTGCCCCTTCCCTCCATGTGGAGAAAGGTATGTACACTTCTTCCCTCCCCCCACTCCCCATTAGAAATTACAGAAACTAAGTTAAATAATACACAAAACAAGTTTTTATTAACTATAAAAGGAAGATTTAAAGTGGACCATATTGGAATGTGCTTGTGTGCACATTTTATGGAAATGTGAGAAAAGATAGGATAGCTGAAAGTATGTTATTCGAATACTGCATAAATATCTTAGAAAACAATGTAACACATCAGAAGTGAAAATTTTAGGTTGCAAAATTGAAGAACTCAAAGGAAAGTAAAAAACAACAACATACATTTGATAGATTTGATCTGACAGAGTTAGGTTATTTTATGTTACTAAAATGCTGGAAAACAATATCTATGAGAAAAATGTGGCTAAGCTTTTCAGCAGAAGTCTTAGAAAACAGATTCTACATACCAAATATTGGAGGGACTAGGATATATGGACTGATTAAAAGATCAATTAGTTCTGGCATATTGGCCATAACTGGATTGTGCATGTCTTTCCAAATTAAATAAATTTGCTAGTACCGGAAATAGATATCATTGGAATATCACCGTGAGGATTTCTTGGCATGATTTTTTGAAAATAAGAAGGATTTATATATATTTTATCATTCTGTTCTTTAATAAAAATAGTTTTCAGGCCAACTAACCAAAGACACAGTAGAGCACAAACAATATTTGGGTTTTGGATGAATATGAATTGTTACTGAAATTTTTTATATATATGACACACTTTGCAAGAAATAGCTACTTGAAATATAAGTGAGTTTGCTAAAGAACTGAACATCTGAAACTCTGGACTAAGTCAGATTTGGCTATGAATTTTTTGACTGTGGGGTATTTTTAAGATATTTATACATGTTCTCTTTTGTATATATGTTATTTACAAAAAACTTCCTTAAAAGAATGTTAAGTTAGCAAAAGTTGGGAACTGCCAGAATTTAGGTGGTGAACCATCCCCATTTCAGTCTGGGTGTTTTCTCTCTCTTCTCCTTGCTGACTGGATATCACTGAGAAAATTCTCCTTGCTTTGAGTTCCTGTGCCTGGTACCATAGGGGCCTTTGGGTGTTAGAAGGAACAATTACAGAAATTCCTTCTTTGCTCTGGAATGGACCATGCTCCCTTCAGATAGACTCTTCTGAGAATTTAGGGACCAAACTCTAGCAAATATTTTATTAAGCATGTGCAAATTGAAATTTTCAGAGACTCGTAACTTTGGGTGGATTATCACAGGAATATCTATAGTCACATTATTAAGACCTGGCTGGCCTTGATTCCATAAGCATGGAAGCATTGTATCATCTCAATGAAATGGTTATAGAAATTATTTTTAAAAACTTGGACAAAGTAATGTATTTTACCTTAACCCCATTCCTGGAAACAGTTGAACCATTTTATTTTTAATTTTAAAAAAAATCAGTCAGAGAGACATCATGGAAAGTTAGCTCAGGCAGTTAAAGTTTGACAAAGTTATAAGCAGAGCTGATCAAAAATAATAATAAAAAAATCCAAATGTTTGACAAAAAGGCCATTATTGTCATAAATGAAACATTTTTGGGAAAGAAATACTTGGACACAAATTTCCACGGAAAAAATATCCTCATTTAAAAAAAAACATTTCAGAAAGTTTTCATTTGGGAAAATGTCAACATTTCAGTTTAAATATTTTTATCGGGAGTAATAGTTCACTACTGCCACTGTCATACCATAACATTATGTAAATATAATAAAATATTAAAATAAAAATAACATTTGATTTTAAAATCTGCAATGAAAATTTAAAAACTACAAAACAAAAATTTTCCAAGATCATTTTCTTTTAAATTGTCATTCCATGCAGAATTTCAAAAAAATATTTAGTTTTGTTTCAAATCAGAAGGCAATAAAAAGTCCTGATTTCCTATGAAAGAGAAAACAAAGTGAGGAATACTTGTAGCACCTTAGAGACTAATTAGTTTATTTCAGCATAAGCTTTCATGGGATATAGCTCACTTCATCAGATGTATAGAATGGAACAGAAGTAAGATGCATTTATACACACACAAAGAAAAATAAAAAAAAATATTAAATTGTACATTAGCATACCAATTCTAAGAGGCTGTTAAATGTAGATGGGCCATTATCAGTAGGAGAAAAAAAATACCTTTTGAAATTGATTTCTGTGTCAGGTAAATTAACTCAGGAAATGCAATCAATTAGTGTAATGAGAGAACCATTCCTATGAAAGAGAAAGTTGGTGTTTTGACCAGCTCTAGTTACAAGCAACTGGAAACAGGGTCTTAATATGGAAAGCAACAGGTTTCCTTAAATATAGATTATCTTCTTATAATATATGAACAGAAATAAATGACATTGAAAGAGTGTTAAGATTGCATATGAACAATTCAGAAGTCATATAGACAATAATAAGGCTGCCTGCTTAGCCTTAACTCTCTGGATACTTCAAATAGGAAGAATCAGAGAGGTAGCCGTGTTAGTCTGGAATAGCAGAAGTAACAAAGTCCTGTAGCACCTTAAAGACTACCTATAAGGTTTTGAAGCATAAGCTTTCGTGGGCTAATACCCACTTCGTCGGATGCAAGCAGTGGAAGTGTCCAGAGGCAGGTATAGAAAAGTAGGCAAGAACCAGGTGGGAGGTAAAAAGGTTAGTCCAATTAGGCTGAACCAGCTTGTTATCTCCGATCAGGGAGGGTGGGTTATTCTTCTAGCATTTGAATGGGGGGTGTGAACATGGAGAGAGGAGAAACTATTTCTGTAATTAGCAAGCCATTGTAGGTCTTTGTTCAATCCGAGATTGTTTGTGTTGAATTTGCAAATGAATTGTAGCTCTGCAGTTTCCCTTTGCAGTCTGGACTTGAAGTTTTTTTGCTGCAGTATGGTGACTTTTAAATCTGTAATTGTGTGTCCAGGCAGGTTGAAGTGTTCCCCTACAGGTTTTTGTATATTGCCATTCCTAATATCTGATTTGTGTGCATTTATCCTTTTTCGTAGGGACTGTCCAGTTTGGCCGATGTACATAGCAGAGGGACACTGGTGGCATATAATGGCATATATGACATTGATTGATGTGCAGGTGAATGAACCAGTGATGGTATGGTTGATCTGGTTAGGTCCTGTGATGGTGTTGCTGGTGTAGATATGTGGGCAGAGTTGGCATCGAGGTTTGTTGCATGGCTTGGTTCCTGAGTTGGAGTTATTGTGGTGCAGTGTGCTGTTGCTGGTGAGAATTTGTTTAAGGTTGGCAGGTTGTCTGTGTGCCAGGACTGGCCTTCCTCCCAAGGCCTGTGAAAGTGAGGGATTATTGTCCAGGATGGGTTGTAGGTCACTGATGATGCGTTGCAGAGGTTTTAACTGAGGACTGTAGGTGATGGCCAGTGGTGTTCTGTTGTTTTCTTTCTTGGGCTTGTCTTGCAGCAGCAGGCTTCTGGGTACACGTCTGGCTCTGTTGATCTGTGTCCTTATTTCCTTGTGCGGGTATTGTACTATTGAGAAAGCTTGGTGAAGATCTCGTAGGTGTTGGTCTCTGTCTGAGGGGTTGGAGCAAATCCGATTGTACCTCAGTGCATGGCTGTAGACAATGGATCGTGTGGTATGTCCGGGATGGAAGCTGGTGGCATGAAGGTAGGCATAACTGTCGGTAGGTTTTCGGTATAGGGTGGTGTCGATGTGGCCGTCATTAATTTGCACTGTGGTGTCTAGGAAGTGGACTTCCTGTGTGGACTGGTCCAGACTGAGGTGGATGTTGGGGTGGAAGCTGTTGAAGTCATGGTGGAATTCTTCCAGAGTTTCAAATAAGAAGCTTCATTTAGATGCTGTGTCTTGTTTAATGATGAGGCCTGTGTATAGCAGAATTTAGATGCTGCACAATGAATAAGCTGGAATCCACAGAAAAAGGAAGGATGGTTTAGTGGTTAAAACATTGAACTGGACCTCAAGACATCTGGGTTCTAATTCTTTTCTCTGCCACAGATTTTCTGTGCAAGTAGACAAGTCAATGTACTTTACTATGCCTCAGTTACTCACTTCTAAACTGAGGATATCATCAGTTTCCTAATTCTGTGATGCACAATTTTTCCTGTGCTCTTCCAAGGATTATGTGTCTCCTCGTTATCCCACTATGTAGATCTGTGACTTAAAATCTCCTCAGTCAAGTCTTGAATGGATGAGGAGAAATAATCTGTGATTGTGTCATTAAAGACTATCAACATGAATGCAACAAAAGGGAGCAGACTTAAGGTGCTAACAGTAATTAAATTTTGAATGCTTCAAATTTCAATGTTCTTTTACTGTAGTTTGTGAAAGTCTTAGGAATTTCCTCTTTAGAAGCAAAGCCTATGAAAGGAAATAAATGCCATCCTATACTAGGTTTTTCTAGACAGCAGTAGATTGACGTGCATTGAGCAATATGTGTAATAAATGTGCAGGGTCCTTGTCACATTCCATGGTGTGAGTAAAGATGGTGGGTCCAGAATTCTTAAGCCCCTTTTAAATTCTAATTACAGTATGTGATTTTGAATTCTCCCATGGTAGAGAATTCCAAACGATATTTAGTTTAATTGCTTAAAATTACAAATGCACCATTCAGAAAGTTCAATACTCTTTTCCAAATGCCGTGAACAGATGCTACTAATATTTACACATGAATATAAAGGAGAAGGGATTGTATCCCTTTAACTGTTTAGATAAAGAAAACTCACCAATGATCTTATTTCATTAACTTTGCAAATACCAGAATGTGAGGCAAGTGTAAAAGAAATTCCGTTTACTAGTTAAATTGACAGAATAGTGTAAATAACTTCCTTGATTATTCTTTCTTCTAAAAAGTCCTGTGTCATTGATTGTTTTACTTCTTTCAATACAAGCCTGTGACAACTCCAAACAAGCATCCTTAATTTGAAAGACTCTCAAAAAGAGAAATTGTTTTCAATGTTTAGCTGCTGTACAAACATCTAAAGAAAGCAAACACTGAAGTTGATTCTCATTCAGTTTCTCTCATGCAAAATAAAACAGATTAGCATTTAAAGTTATCTTTCTTTGTGATGCTTCTCTATGATAAATGTGGAGAAGTGCTGGAGACTTCTTGAATTTGTTTACTAGCTGTGCACCACTTGCAAAATATTCAAGCCTGTTTTCTTATACCAGGTTAGTATTCCTTAAGAAGTAGCCAAAACAATTAGTGTGGATAGTGGTGCTTTGTCCTTTCCTGGTGAGTCCATTCCAGAATCCTCTATGCTATTTTTAAAACCTAGTCACATATCAGCTTTTCTCATTATTAATTTTACTGCATCCAAGCTTGCACAGAAACAAAAAATGCTTCACAGAAACAAAAGAAAGACACCTTCTAGACCCCAGTGACCTTGTCATCTCAGTTCAGACATTGTTTGACTTGTGAAGGTAACAAACAATAACGAGGGAAAGGGGTTAGAAAGGACACATCGTGTGTGCAATTATTGTAGCTCCTAGCAACCAAATAAAGGCCACATTGTGCTAGGGACTAAAGAGATGAAATAAAAGATAATACTTGTCTCAAATAATTTATAACTGAATTTTAGTCAAAGTATCCTAGTTGTGTGCAAAGCAAATAAAGATGAGGGCACTCAGTTTAGGCCTGGGCACATCTTTTTTTTAAATATAAAATTGTTATTGACTCGCTTCTAGTGGGTATTATTTAGTCTTTAGGTACCGGTGCTGCAGGACTTGCTGCCAGTTAGTAGCAACACTGAATCTACATGGCTGAATTACACATCTTCCTGCTTAGCTTTCTTAATACTATAAAACAAGGTTTCTCAATTATTGAAGTCATCCAACTTGAGTCTCCCAACGCCCTCAATCATCTCTCTGTCATCATGTTCATGTCAGGCTGTACCATGCCTACTTGTCCAGCTTCACAATAATAATCTTCATAAAACAAGCTGCCAATGGCTCCCACAATTTCTCCTTCTATATATCTTCCCAGAAATCACGGATGTCCTACACACTAAAAGAGGCATAGATAATTTATTTCTAATCTCCAGTCTGATCTACTCAGAGCTACTGTATGAGCAGTTCTCAGGCTATAATATTCCCTTTTTGTTCTTTGTAAGATTCTTTAGCTTTTCATGTTTGTCTTTTTATCTCACACTTTTTAAGACTTACCTTTTCATTTGCCATTGTTCATATCGCTGTGAAAGTTGGACCTGCCTCTTGCAGTAAACGTGCCCTCTAGTGGCATCTGACAGGATGAGCAACAGTTGCACATTCACCCTCACCAACAGCGCCAAAGGGGGAAACATCTCTCTAACACAGGGTAAGGTTACACTAGAGATTATAGCGCGTTTGTGTATAGCACTTCCCAATTTAGCGCAATAGGTATTGCGTTACAGCGTGTGCACATCAAAGACCCTGCAGCGCTAAAGAATAGACACATTTGCCGCGCTTCTGGCGGCAGTGAGAGTAGTGCAATAGGGCAGGTATCCCACAGATCACCTCTTCTCAATCTGGCACAGTGCCTTGTGGGGAAAGGGGCATTTTTTGCGGCCATTCTGCATCCAGTTACAACTCCCAGTGATACTTTGTGTCATATCCCAGCAATCCTTTTATTTTCCGGCCACCTCTGGCACCATTTCTCAACGGTTTCAGCATTTCTCAATGCTCCGTTGCCCGTTTTCCTGTGCTGTAATGGATAGCGAACTGCTGCGGAGCATGCTGGTGAGTGTTGCCAGCAGAACTCTCTGCGTGGCGGAGTTTTTTCTTGAAAGGGAACGTGACAGTAGTGATGAGTCTGGAGAGGAACTTGAGATAGAGCCGAGGAACAAATTGGACACTAAGCTGCTCATTGCTTTAACGGACATGCTTACGACTGTGGAACGCCGCTTCTGGGCACGGGAAACGAGCTCTGACTGGTGGGATCGCATCGTGTTGCAAGTGTGGGACCATGAGCAGTGGCTGCAACACTTTCGCACGAGAAAAGCCACTTTCATGGGACTGTGTGCTGAACTCGCCCCCCCGTCCTGCAGCGTCAGGACACCAGATTGAGAGCTGCCATCCTGGTGGAGAAGCGGGTGGCTATAGCACTCTGGAAGCTGGCCACCCCTGAGAACTACCGATCGGTGGCCAACCACTTTGGGGTGGGGAAGTCGACCGTTGGAGTCGTGCTGATGGAAGTGTGCAAGACCATTAATCGCCTTCTGCTATGAAAAATCATGACTCTTGGTGATGTGAGTGACATCGTGTCTGGCTTCAAGCAGATGGGGTTCCCTAACTGTGGAGGGGCGATCGATGGGACCCATATACCTATTCTGGCCCCCGACCACCTAGCAGACCAGTACATTAATCGAAAGGGGTACTTCTCCATGGTTCTGCAGGCACTTGTAGATCACCGTGGGCGGTTCACTGACATTAATGCAGGCTGGTCGGGAAAGGTGCATGATGCACGCATCTTCCGCAACACCGGCCTGTTCAGGAAGCTGCAAGAAGGCAGTTTTTTCCCAGACCACAGGATCCCCGTGGGGGAGGTGGAAATGCCCATTGTGATTCTAGGCGATCCTGCTTACCCTCTAATGCCCTGACTCATGAAACCCTACACGGGGAGCCTGGACAGCAGCCAGGAAAGGTTCAACTACAGGCTAAGCCGCTGTCGAATGACTGCAGAGCGAGCCTTTGGGCGTCTTAAAGCCCGCTGGAGATGCCTTTATGGCAAGATAGACTTGGCAGAGGGAAGTATATCCACGGTTATTTCCACGTACTGTGCCCTACACAATCGCTGTGAGCGGAAGGGCGAAGCCTTCACTGTGGCATGGACCTCAGAGGTTCAGAAACTGGAGGCCACTTATGCACAGCCTGAGAGCAGGGCTATTAGAGAGGCTCAGCGCGAGGGTACAAGGATCAGGGAAGCCTTTTCTGGCTGAAAGCGAGTTCTAATGAGAATTGCATAGGTAGGGAGGGAGGGAGGTAAGGGAGGGAGGGAGGAAAAGAGGTTGGGAGGGAGCAGTCTGTAAATCGGATAAGGCGGTTGCATTTCTGTATGTATTACACACATTTGTGCACCGAATACAGAAACCCATTTATTAAAAAGAATTCATTTATTGAACAGCTTTCTCATAATCTGAAATAAAACTTGAAAAACATGAAAGTCTGTGGTGGGAGAGGAAGGGGTGTGAAATTGGTCTGAGGGAGGAAGGGGTGTGAAATTAGGGTTTGAAAAGGGGTCATGTATGTCCTGGACTCATAATCTCCAATGCCCTCTGAATTGGTGTACTCCCCCAACCCATTCTGCGGAGGGCGGTCATGCTTGTTAGTAGGGGTTGGGTGCAGTTGATAAGAGTGCTGGATCTGTGGGTTGGTCGGTGAAGGGATGGGGGTTGGAGGCAGCTGTGGTAATAAGCAGCCAGCTGTTGATACTGACCTGGAGGGGACAGAGGGCCAGAAAGGGAAGGGCTAGGGGGCAAGGGATAGGAGGGGTGGCTAGCAGGGGCCTGCTGCTCCTGGACAGCAGCGATGCGCTGCGGAGTCTCTATTTGCAGCTCTAACATTCTAAGCAGCTTGTCAGCGTGCTTATCAGCACGGTCTTCACAAGCCATCTCTCTCTGCTTCCTTTATTGTTCCCTCCGCTGTTCCAAACGCCACATCTCCTCCTCCCTACGTTGGCTGTCAGTGCGGTTGTCCATTGAAGCCTGTTCCAGAACTTGCTTCATAACCTCATCTTTGCTCTTCCTCGGTTTGCTTCGCATTCTACTCAGTTTTTGAGCCACAGATACAGCTGGTGAGGATGTCAAGGGCAAAGCTGGGAAAAGTTACAATTTCAGAGTTAAAACACAAGATCCCATTGTTTGCAACAGACACTCTTGGGGAGTCCCACGCATTCCTTGAATCTTTTGTACAGTTTCACTGTCCAAATAAGCCGTATCACCCACAGAGGTAACCACGGATCCCCGGGCATGGTGAGTCTCTGGGACAAACACTGTTTCCCTGCCTTTTTATACCAGGTGTATTGGGGGAGCGGAGGGCGTTACTGGGAACTGCATTCTGATTAGCATTATCCCAACATTCTGTGTAGGTTTTCATTCTGGAAGATATCTCTCTGTTGCGGGTGATGGAGCAAGAGAGGGCGGGGATTCTAAGGAGATGTGGCTTCCGCCCAGGCCCATACGCAGCTTGCATCTGTGCGGCAATGCTCCCTCCCACCCTCTTAGAAAACTGGCATGGACTGGTGACCGTGGCCGGGACAGCAAACATGCTGGGGCTCCCGCGAAACCTACGCAGACATATTGCAAGAGCTCTTATTGAGACCTTTGCAGAAATCAGTG